>CM060832.1:1458750-2917500 GCA_030762175.1 Metallyticus violacea
TATGAACTTATCCTAGGCTTTCCTAGATCTTCGCCTAGGAATGAGGAAGACTGGGCTATAAAAGCATAGTAAGAGAAAGAGTACTGCAATAATGGTATAGAATAGAGGGGCAAATATTATTAAATAGTGTTTGGAAACACAAGAAAGAATTAAGGGAAAAGAAATTTGGATATATAAAATCCAAAATATTCTACAGGAAGTTAGCATGGGATTAATATGGTATGAGGGGGAAAGAATAGGAAAAGAATTTTGGAAAGAGATAAAAACAAGAATTGAGCATATTGAAAAACAGGAAAAATGGGCTAGATTTAATGTCAAACAACTTTTGCTACTATATAGTACATTGAAAAATGATTGGAAAAGAGAAAAATACATTCAAACCTGTGATAAGGCGAGGAGGGAAGGACTGGCATGGTTTAGAACAGGAGTAATATGTTTAAGTGGGATATATTAAGCAGAAATGTCCAATGTGTGAAAAAGCAGATAATACTTGGCAATGTATTTTAGAATGTAAAGAAACCAAGTTTTGCTGGGAACAGTTCCTATAGCCAAAGTGGAAAAATTTATCAAATGAAATAAGAGGCAGAAGAATTTTAAATTCAAGATCAGATGAAACTATAAAAGAACTTGGAAAATACGTCTGGAAGGTGAGACAAAAATGTTTATGGAAGGTGAGCAATAACAATGTTGATTATGGCACTATTTAGGAGTGAATATACATCCCCATTACATACTCAACCTGGTATTAATTGTTATGAGGTGCAGACAAAATGCAACTTCATAAATTGAAAGTGAAAAATTAAAATTTTATTAATAATAAGTTTACGTACATTCAGAAAACTTACATGGATTGCTGTGACCTTAGTGATATAGCACCCACAAGCTTTTCAGCATGCTCTCCCAACACATAAGATGTTGCCATCACTGCTCCTCGCGAGGATACTGCAGAGAACTGAAAAGGAGAGTGATAATTCTAAAGCATGAGGATTTTATGTTCCATCATAGTTTCTGAATACAGGCCAAATGTGAAAGATATACCTATTCTTAAATAATACCCCTCATCCTCTCTATACATCAAGATTGAAAGCACTGAAATCACTCACTGTCCTCAATGGTGCTAAATTCTCTTTGCATAAAGTGCTAATTGGTGAAGCTAATTACTTAATTAAGATTATTATATGATTGAGTTGAAATACACACTCTTATTGGCTCCACTTATTTGTTCAAATGCAGAACAGTTGTTTAGACCATTGTCCCATTCTCAGCTAACTGCTGATTGCTGATAATTTGTATGCTTATGAGATACATATTCTACACTGGTGGAGGTGTAATGAACTTAAAGTTTATGTTACCATTCTCAAAAGTGTTCAAGTTCATTTAATCTATCTCTGTATTTATAAATGTAGATTTTCCTCCATTTTGCTAGCTCTGTAAGTTCCTGCACTGATTTTAATAATTTTGCTTTTTCTACTATGTCATGGTGGTCTGTCCAGAAATGAGATGCTACTGTTGATTTCAACATTTGTATTTTATGTTCCTGAAGTGTTCTTTTAACTATGTGCCTGTTTCTCTTTGTTTTTCCAATATATACTTTTTTGCATTCTGCTCATCTTATTAAACACCTTCCCCCCCAGTGGAGTGCTTTCATTAATATTGTCATTCAGGAGATCTTTAACATTACATCTGTTTATTGGAGCCAATCTGATATTAAAATCTTTAAAAATATTTTGAAATTTTTGCAGTCCCTGCATGATGTGAATTTTAAAAAATTATTTTATCATTTCTTGCTGAAAGTGTTATGGTTTCTTTAATACGAGGGCTGATCAACAAAGACTGAGACTGATTTTTTCCTGTAGCTTCCATGATAGTTTTGTATCTGTAACATAAATATTTGAAAAGAGCGGGTTTTTATGTATAATGTTGGTAGGCGGCAGCATTCTCATATTGGTAGGTTGGTAGTAATGCTCTATTTTGTAGACCCTACGTGCATTTCGCATACCAGACAATGGAGGTGATGCAAGAGGAGCAGTACAGCGCAATTAAATTCTGTTTTCGTTTAAACCATACAGCCACCGAAACTTATGAAAAGCTGAAGCAAGCGTACAGTGAAGATGCATTACCTCGTGCAACAGTGTTTAGGTGGTTCAAGGGCTTCAAAGAAGGCCGACTTGTCAGTGTTAAGCAAGGTGGGTCTGGTGTTTCGGCTTCTGCTGTGAATGAAGTCAACATAAACACAGCTGCTGTGATTGTCCGAGAGGATCGGCATATAACATTACGTAACCTCAGTGAAGTGTTGAGAATTTCATACTGCAGTGTGTTTACAATTATGCATGACCATCTCCATATGACCAAGTTTGTGCTCGTTGGATGCCACGCCTGTTGACTCCCGAATAAAAGGCTGTGCGAATGGAGACAAGCCATGAGGTGCTGCGTCTCTTTGCTGATGGAGGGGATGCATTTTTTAAATCGATTATCACCGGTGATGAGTCATGGCTGCATCATTATGATCCTGAAGGAAAACAAGCCAGCACAGTGTGGAAATTGCCAGGTTCTCCAACACCAAAAAAGGCAAAAGTTGTTCCATCTGCAGGGAAAGTGATGGTGATCACATTTTTTGACTGTAATGGAATGATTTACCAGCATGCAGTTCCCCCTCACACTACTGTTACAGCAGCATACTACACGTCAGTATTGGCTACACTGAGGAAGCACATTGCAAAGAAACGACCAGAGCTTTCTCGGACTGGGTGGCGACTTCATCATGACAATGCACGGCCTCACGTCGCAAATCAAGTCATGCAGTTTCTGGCTCGATTCAACATTACCTGTGTACCACATCCACCTTATAGCCCTGATCTTGCACCCAGTGACTTTTTTTTATTCCCATCACTAAAGGCAAAGCTTAGGGGTATTCGATTTGAGAACTCTGAAGCAGTGCTCAAGAAAAGTGAGGCGATTCTCAAGGACCTGACAAAGAATGGTCTGCAGCACGTGTTCAAGGACTGGCAAAGATGCTATAAAAAGTGCATTGATTTGGGAGGGGACTACTTTGAAAAAGATCATGTAAACATTGAATTGGAGTAATAAACATCTGTGAAAAAAAATCAGTCTCAGTCTTTGTTGATCAACCCTCGTATGTTTCTGCCTCTTGATCTTCTGTACTTTTTTATGAATTAGTTTTTGCTAAATCCATTAATGTTCTTTCTATTTGATTGTATTCTTTGGAGTATTCTTCCTTGTTAATGGGTAGATTAACAGCCTGATTGTTAAACTGTTGATATTTGCATGTTTATGTATTTTGGGTTAAATTCGCCAGCTTTGATGTCACTCATTTAAGAACTTTAAAAAAAAAAGACATTTTTAAAAAATTATGTTGGAATTCACACAGTGAAGTTTGTTAAATGTAAATTCTATCCAATCTGTCATCTAGCACACTCTTATGCTTCACTTACTTTTAAATACAGCGGAACCAGTTTCGAAGAGACATCTTCTCATCTTCAACCAATTTGACGATTCTTTTTTAATATATTATGTATTTAATGGGGCAGATGTAGCATATAGGCATTAACAATGTGGGAGGGGAACTAGTACATGTATTGTAGTATTGTGTCGGTTAGTATTTAGAAATGACGGTTAGGGACTTGTTCATGAGGAAAAGTAAATCTGCACATGCACAGTTAACACATGCTATTTTTCAACAATTTCTAATGAGTCAAGAGCTGGAACTTGAAGAGAGTGGACATTACACCACCTGCTCCTGGAATGGACACCTTTATGATGGCCAAGTTGAGGTCAGAACTTTATGTAAAATAATAAAGCTTGAATTTCAGAAATGTTCACATTTAAACAGCACACCCCAGACCATCATTTCCCTGTTTCTACTCCATTCCAATTAAGGATGCATATGATTCCTCTAGATAAGCAATGCAACTGCACTCCCAGTTTGACCCACTGATGACGAATGATTACAGAATAATATCAATCCAGTAGGCTTGACTGTGGGTTGCGACAATACATATATATTTTCTTTTACTGATAGTTTAACAAGTATTGTGCCTCTTGGGTGTTTACTCTAAATACATTTAAGTAAATGTTTAAGTATAATTATTTATTTTCTTTCATTTTTTCATTAAAATTAAAATAAAAAGAAATGTACGTTTTGATTTAGATATTTTCATTTCAATGTCACTGCAAATACATGAAATAAATGTCTTAAAAATGAAATACCAGTATCAAATGTTCATACTATTCCCAAAATGCAATTGCTGCAACATAATTATGGCTGCTTTCCAACAAAACCATCAGTCACATTTTCCCTTCAGAGTGAACTCCCACTCTTAAATTCACCTGCATAGTTACATTCTAGTAACAACAACAGGAAGGTACGGTTGTCAAACATTACCCTTTTCCAAAATGCTTTTCTACAAATCTATGAAAGAAAAAAAAAGTGTTCATACACTTTATCACGGTCCCCATTAAGATCTCTTTTTGAATCAAAGGATAACATCTATCACTGTGAATAAATAGCCACTGTAATCATAGTTTTAAAATAAAGAGTAAGATATTTGTTACTCAAAAGTTATAGTATTAAATAATTTGGCATGAAGATGCTGGAGCTCTGCAGCATATTCTCTTAAACCTGCCCCTGATGTAATGACTTTTGATTAATTGACTGATTCATTTTTTTCTTTCTGTCTTTGAGCATAAAGAAATACACTGTTTTGTGCAGTAAATCAAACTCAAAAAATGATACAGCATATGTGACAAATGCAAATCTATTTATAATCACCAACCAAATGTTACACTTTAATTGGTGAAAAATAGTTGATGCTTTAGTTACTGCTCCCTGATAGGCAGCAACATAATTTTTCTTCTTTGTTTATTAAAAAGTTAAAATAATCAACACTCATGAAGATTGATGAAGAAATAAGATTACTGAAGGCTGTCCAATTTCCTAAGGAGCTTAACATATGGGAGAACATCTTTATTAAGG
Source organism: Metallyticus violacea (assembly GCA_030762175.1). Taxonomy (NCBI): domain Eukaryota; kingdom Metazoa; phylum Arthropoda; class Insecta; order Mantodea; family Metallyticidae; genus Metallyticus; species Metallyticus violacea. The sequence continues at coordinate 1,463,744 of CM060832.1, forward strand.
AAAAAGAAAAAATTCTTATGAACTTTGAAATTCCGGAAGCAGATAATATTTTGTTTAAATTCTTTCAGAATCCACCAGAGCGCCTTACAGTCACCCATTATTCAAACCCCGCATTAACGTTAGTTGTACTCAGTTGACAGTGTGAACGATATGTTCACGAAACATGTCCTGTTATTTTAATAATTAAAGGAGTGAAATGCTCATGAGTGTTGATTATTTTAACTTTTTAATAAACAAAGAAGTTATATTTTCGTTTTACTGTGTGGATTCCTTCAAAGGTATAAATTAAAATAATTTTTCTTATTTAATACAGGAATAGAAACCATTATATACATTTTAGCTGTATAGCAACTGGTGAGAAGTGGCTTGAAGCATGCCAGAGATTGCTTAATAACAATAACTGTGATTATTGAAGCTCCTTATAGCCATAGAGAAAATATACACAACCCTCTTTGAAAATGTTATACTTGCTCCAAGTGCATCTCGCAACAGCATAATTCAATTAAACTTTAGAGGTACCTAATATATTATCCACTAAGACTTAGAAATATATGTAATACCTTTTTTCTGGGTTGGAAAATGAGTGAACTAGAAGAATACATTATGTAAAGCATGAAAACACTTTGGCTAGTCCACTTTAACTGCTAGCAATGTTTGTTTTGTGGAAAAATATGTGAAGTTTGACAGTACATAAAATTAAAACAACTGCCTAATGCAAAGACACATTTCTCACAGCAAAAATGTCATGATGGCCAGAATAAAAGGACACCTTATTTATTCCAGAATTGGTCACAGTTCCAAAATAGATGTCATAATAATACTAGCTTAAACCAATTGTCCATTGCAACCAGAAAGTATTAAACAGCATTAATTTCTTTTAAATATATATCTTTAGTACCAATTACATGAAAGAAAAAACATATTTATGTGTGTAATGCATCGATCATGTAAAAATTTAAATTGCAAGATACCAAAGCACATGTTCTGAAATTATATGAGTATGTTGTTTAAACAACAAAAATAAGGCAAATGTATGATCATTAACAATGGGCTATTCTGGCATACCTGTTGAAGCTTCCAAATGTGCAGCAGTGATCTTTACAAGAAAATGTGCCAACACACACTGAGGCACCAACCATACACTTAAGTAGTTATAGCACAGTAACTTATTTAAGATTCTATATAATGTTAAATAACTATTGCTTGCTGGTGTAGGGAAGCTAACCCTGGAATATGTAGTTCCAGAGTCAGTAGCATAATGCTGATGGTGCTGACTTTTCAAAGTAGCATAGCAGCCCTGGCATACATGTACTGGCTTTAGAATCAGCAGCAGAGAGTTTCTGACTCAAACAACTGCATTTTGAACATTGCATTTTTGCATTTTGTCGTCTAATTGGTTGAAGATGGATAGGATGTCTCTTCGAAACTGGTCCTTCTGTATTTAAAAGTAAGTAAAGCATAACAGTGTGTTAGATGACAGATTAGATAGAATTTACATTTGAAGTGAAGTATAAGAGTGTTAGATGACAGATTAGATAGAATTTATATTTGACATCACTGTCTGCATGCATGTTCTTTCTGTAGTTTCCTAATTTCAAGCTGCCTTGATCCTTTATTATTTTAATGTCCAAAAATGGTAATATATTATTTGATTCTGTTTCTTATGTGAATGAAACATGCAGTAATCAACAACTTAATACATAGGCTCATTAATTTACCTCTTAATAATAAAGTACTCCAAGGATACAAGCAAATACAAAAGTGATGAAAAATGGATTTAGCAAAGAACTGGTTCACAAAAACGTACAGAAGTTCAAGAAGCAAAAACTTATAAAAGAAACCACAACACTTTCAGTTGGAAAAGAAAGATAAGTTTTTAAAAAATTCATATATCATTCAAGGACTATGCACAAATTTCAAAATATTCTAAAAGATTTTAATATTTGATTGGCACCAATTTAATGATTAATTATCATTAAATTAACAGATTTAATGAAAAAAATCTCATGAATGACTGTATTAATGAAAGTGTTCCACTGCAGAAAAAAATCAAGTATTTATCAAATGAAATGTGCAAAAAAAAAAAAAAAAAAAAATGTATATTGGAGAAACATAGGCACATGGCTAAAAAAAACACTTCAGGAACATAAAATACAAATGGCGAAATCAGCGATGGCATCTCATTTCTGGACAGGCCACCATGACATAGTGAAAAAAGCAAAATTATTAAAATCAGACTCACAGAGTTAGCATAATTATTAAAAAGAGTACAGGAACTTACAGAGTTAGCAAAATGGAGGAAAATCTATATTTATAAACAAGAGATAGATTTATAAACAATGTATACCACTCCATTGTCAACAGCTTCGTAAGTACACTTATTTAAGAGATAGATTATTGAACTTCGACCCTCCAAGAATGGTAACAAACTTTAAGTTCATTACACCTCCACCAGAACAGAAGATACATTCCCAAAGCAATATGAATTATCCAACAGTTGATGGTTAGCTGAGGATGTGAATGATTGTCCGCAAAACATGTTCTACATTTACACAAATAAGTGGAGCCAATAAGAGTGTGTAGTTCAAGTCAATCATATAATGATCTTAATTCACAGTACAAGTTACAATTAGCATTTCAATACCTCTGGCTTGGACATGATATTAATGAGAATTGATTTCTCCCCCTACTCCTTAAAACTGCCACATCATAATTCTCAAAATGCTGGTTTATGTTTGATTCATCTTGCATCATTGTAAATGTTTACTCAAGGCTGGAAACTTTCTAAGTGTTCCTTGTGTGGACAAAATTTCAATAATTCTGTAGTACAATGTGCTGATTCATATATAACTTGAGGAAGAGTTTATTGAAAATTGTTCTAATCAAGCACTGATATTATCAAGCTTTCCTATAAACTGTGCAACTCAGCTATTTATTTTTCACAAGGTTTACAAAAAATTAAAACTCCTTGCTTTGTACCCTAAATAGGTATTCATTTTTTACACTAAACTCCACTTACTTACATAAAAGTAAGACACGTTTCGGGAGAATCTCGCCCATCTTCAGCTGCTGACTGAAGATGGGACAGATTCTCCAGAAACGTGTCTTCAGTCAGCAACTGAAGATGGGAGAGATTCTCCGGAAACATGTCTTACTTTTATGTAAGTAAGTGGAGTTTAGTGTAAAAAATGAATACCTAAGTTTAGGTATATTATCACTCCATTGTCAACAGCTTCGTAAGTACAATATCCTTGCTTTGTATTAAATTTCTAAATGACTGACAAAGAGCACATACTTGAAGAGGCATAAAACAACACAATACCTCTTAACTAAAAATGTTATATTAATTGGAACTTATACAGTGAAGCTAATCATATAATTAAGATCATTGTATAATTGAGTCAAACTATACACTCTTATTGCTCCACTTACTTGTTTGTAATATGTAGAACTAGTTTCACGAACCCTTTTGTTTGCATCCTCAGCTAACAGTTAACGGTTAACTGAGGATGTGGACGATTTTTTTTTAATAGTGTTTAACACCCGTTTTACTGAGGCACCACAGGTGGTGGACACTGATGATACATGAGATGAAATGACATAATGGGAGAAGATTGTTAAGGAAGGAAACATTCCAGGCCAAGTTTAGGGTACCTCCCTGGCATTTGCCATTTATGACTAAGGGAAACCTGGAAAAAACCTGGAGGACGGTCCTGGCAGGATTCAAACCCCATACCTCCCGCTCATGAGCCTGTGCCTTAACAACCTCGGCCACCCATGGAGGTATATGAACGATGGTGTGCAAAACATGTTCTACATATTATAAACAAGTGGAGCAATAAGTAGTGTAGTTTAACTCTCATACAATGATGTTAATTATGCAATACTTCTTGTTTCTGAGAGTGAACACTTACTCTGTCCCATAGTTTTAGCTCCTTCAGGAATGAGATGTACAGTTCCAGAGCCTTCTGCTTGTCTTCTAATTGATGGTGAATCTGCAGTGATGAAGAGCTACGGAGGCCCATAGCTGTGAATCAATCACACATCAGTTCAACTCTTATTTCTTTACGTACTGTATGAGTTTTCTGCCTGACATACGTACCTGCAGTTCTGGTTTCTGCCCAACGAGGATCTACTGCTGGGATGTCATTAACAAGATCTTCACTCACTCTGATGACTACAGTGTCCAATGTTGCATCTATGTCTATCACTGGCTCCTCTTCTGGAGGGAATATCTCATTCACCATTGCTTCACTCTGGGACTAAAATCATGGACTTGTCACAACAAATATGCGTAGGACATATTTAACTGGTTTAAAATTAGTGGTAAATAAGGATATGACAGCAGAGTTAACTTCCATCATAACTGGTGCAATGAATGGGAGTCCACAGCTGTGATTATCATTATCAAATATAAACAATTAAAAGCTTTCATTATCAAGCAAGAGATGCTGGAATTACCTCCCATAATTTTCCATACATTTCTGACCTTGGCTTATGAAATTAACCTTTACTCTCTGAGAAATGGAAGAAATTTTTAAATGAATGTTATTTTTCAGTTCATCTAATATGTATAGATTTGTCTTGTACACTTTTCCTATTATACCCCTGAGAGATAAAAATAGTAGGGCATTAAATAGGGAAATCAAGGAGGCCATATGGTGTTAATGATGACCCTATCATCAATATTTTATGAATTGCTTGCAAGAAAACATGGGCTGTTGAGTCATTAGAGAGTCCAGCTGGAAAGTTCCAAACCTACATTCCCTCACAGTCAAAAAATGGAAAAAGCATTACAATCTCTCACCATTAATGGCATACCACACTATCTTTTGATCATGCAGGGGTTCCTCATGAAGCAGCTTAGGTTTTCTGAATTTCAGTATCAGTTGTTTTGTGAATTAACATACTCCCTTAGCTGAACCAAGATTCATCCATAAAGGAAATTAAATTAGAGTCAATTTTTCCATTAAAATCCATTCACATAATCTACTCCTGGATGCAGGGTTACCCAGTTTTAAGTTTTTTACACTACAGTAATTTTATATGGCTTAATTCAGTAGCTTTATAACCATTCAAATACAGAAACAGTAAATTCCTATCTACTGAGAAAGACACCAAAGTGATTTTTAGTGGAACGTTTCAGAGCATGTCTAATGTTACCAAACATTTCTTCTGTGAGTACTGTATGTGAATGTGTATACTTTTTATCAAGAATACTTCCCATGTCATGAAAAATATACCAATCTATGAATCAAACTTTAAATTGGAAGTTGAATATCAGCAAGCCTCTCTCCAAACGATCTCCATACATCACAAGCCAATTCTGTAAACCTGTATGAATCATAAATAAAAACTCTTTGGGGAGTAGAATATCTGAATTGAGTCATATAACCATAATTAATACACTGTATTATGCAGTGTAATGACTACTTAATACACTCTGGCTTAGACTAAAAGTAAAAGTACTTAAAAGTCATGTCAACACATTAAAACTCTCTTGATGTTCCACTTTTAAATACATTTTTAAAAAGTGGAACATCAAGAGAGTTTTAATTGTTGACATGACTTTTCAGTAGTCAGATTTTATGATAGTTTCACTGTGTGGATTCCTACATTCAGTTTAATTGAACTTAATACACTGTAACAGACATATCCATGTTCGCAGACTTGCTTTCCAGCCCCCTGGCCAACTTTCAAACATAGGAATGAGACAGGAACTGAAGAATATAAAACTCAATGGGAATCAACACAGCAAAATGTATGTACTTTCTTTGTGTAAAACATTTCAAACCAGTTAAAACTTCTTTCCCAAGGAAAAGTTTAAAATTTTAAAATGGTTAAAATATTCAACGCTTTTGAGTATTTCACTCTTTAAATTCAGGACATGTTTCATGAATTTCATTCACATTGTCAACTGACACGACTAACGAGTCATGCTGGGTTGGAGAAGCAGGTAATTGTAAGGGACTCTGGTGGTCTATGAAAAACTTGTACAGAATGTTTTCTGCTTCTGGAATTTCAAAGTTCATAAGTCTGTTTTCATTTTGCCTAATAAAAATATTCTCCCATATGCTCAGTTCTTTAGAACATTAGACAGCTCTCAGTAAATTAATATCTTTATCAATTTCATGGTGTTTGTTCCAAAAATGTGCCGATACAGCTGCTATTTCTATCTGTTTGTGTCTACTGTTTCTCATATGTTCCTTCATTCTGATACCTAAATTTCTAGTAGTTTTTCCTATGTATACTTTTTCACAGTCCTTACAATTTATCTGATATATCCCTACTCTTCCTCTTTGGGTTTGCCATCTACTTTGTTTACTTTTAACAATTTCCTGACACTATGTCTATTTAGAGGAGACAATATAATATTGCACTGATTAAATTTTTGTTTTTGAAATTTACATTCAATTGTGGGTATAAGTGAGCTTTTTGTAGATCTTATCTTTGGATAAAACACTCAATGTGGTAATTTGTTCCATTTTCTTTTGTCTCTGAAATCTTATAATTTTTTGATCCATCATCTGTTTTTTTAAAACCATTGGAGATGGTTCTTGTTTATTATGTAATAATGTTCCTTCTTATACTCAATACTGTTGAGTGGCACATAAATTAATCTGTACATCATACTGTTAAAAGCTGCTTCTTTATGTGTTCTTGGATTGAAACCATTGGTCTTAATATAATTATCTGTTATGTGCATCCTTTCTGTAGATGCCAAATTCTAGTCTGTCCTTACCTTTAATCTTTAAATCCAAAAATGGTAAAACTTATTCATTTCCATTTCTTTTATAAATTTTATTGTAGATTCTTGTAAATTCAACAGTTTAAGTGCACTCTCTATGTGTCTTTTTTGAACAATTGCAAATATCTCGTCTATGTATCCATACCAAATTTATAAATGTACAGAGAGGCTCTTGTAATGTGTGTTTCAAATATGCTCATGAATATATCAGCTAGAAAAGGTGAAAGAGGACTCCCCATGACTAATCCTGATTTTTGCTTAAAAACTTCTTCAAAAATAAAATAAGCTTGATTCAAACATTCAAACATAATTCTGTAAGATTATTGCATTCATTGATGTGTTTCTCTGTCAGTTTCAGATTTATTCACCATAAGAATTTGTACAAATTTTTGACTTCGTCAATATAGGACTATATATATAAAATAAAATGTGAAAATACAATAAAAATACAATCTACTGGTACATTCTAATTAGTGACAGTGGCAGCTGTATTCTTGAATAAAGATCATCTTCTCCATTTCGGCGTCTTGGCTCCCGTGGACAGAAAAACAGAGCTGCACAGCATCTCCACCGCAGTAATATATGTATTAATAATATTCTATTAGGCATTTGGCACTTACATTTTTCTGAGTCGTATCATTACAGTATCTGGTAAATTCTTCAATTGTATATAACTGTTTTGTAAGTAGTATTTTATTAATTTCAGTTTTAAATGTTTCAATTGTTGGTATGTTCCTTAGATAAGAGAGTAAGACATTGTACAATTTTAAAAAATTATATTTGAAGAATCTCTTGTATAGTTTTGTGCTATGCATATGTTGGTGGAGTTTAGTTTTGTTTGGAGTATTATGAGAATGAATCTCAGCATTACTTATAAAATCATCAAGATTAGTTCAGATATAGTTCAGAATTTTTTTTATATAGAACACAGGGAAATGCTAATATTTTTAAATCCTTAAAATGTTTCCTACAGCTTTCTCTTATTGATTTATTTATGGATGCTCTTTAACAACTCAGGTCATCAGCGTCTTTCTCTTCTTGGGATGTCAATCATGGTTCTTATCACTCTCTTTTGAAGCTTAAAGATGAGATGGCTATTTACAGCAGTTCCCCATAATATTACTCCATATAATATATGCAGTGGAAGTAAGCAAAATAGCACCTTTCCAGTACATCTAATGTTACTCTCATGTTCAGTTGGCTCAGAACGTAACAAGCCTTACTTAGTTTTGTAGCTAATTTTTCAAAGTGGTTATCCCATGAAAGGTTTAAGTCAATCCATAACCCCAAACATTTTGTTTCTGTCTCATACTTTATAGTTTTAGACCCAAGCACGATTCCCGGAGTAGTTATGCTTTTGTTGTTTTTGTGCTGGAAATTAATTGCTACTGTTTCAGCTTCGTTTATCAGAAGTTTGTTAGTTCTGAACCAAGTTAACATGGCTTTTATTACTGCTGTTATTTTTGTATCCAGGTCAGCACTTTCTTTCCCACTTATGAATATGCTTGTGTTGTCTGCAAAAAGTATTAAGTTTTACTTCAGAAATATCTTTTAGGCGCTGCGGTAAGTCACTTATGTATAGTAAAAATAGAAGAGGGCATAAGATTGATCCTTGCGGTACTACTGATGTTACATTTCTTTTGCTTGAGTGAGTTTTTACAATTTTATTATTTCTCGTATCATTGAAGTCAATCTACACTACTTGTTCCCTATCTTTTGGATAGGTTTTAAACCAGTTGTATGGAATACCCCTCATTCTGCAGTTCCATAGTTTGTCCAACAGCAACTTGTGGTCCACCTTGTCAAATGCTTTAGTTAAATCAAGAAACACTCCCACTCCAATTTCGCTTTTATCTAGTATCTCATATATGCTATTAAAGAGCGTCCATAAATAAAGCAATCAATGTCTACGAAGTTTATTATTGGCATGTTAGTGGACTTGTTTGTTTGAAAGCCGAATTCGTATTTGGTGATAACATTAAATTTACTCTGGAATTTAGTTAGTTGTCTATACATTACTTTTTCAAGTAACTGAAAAAACTGAAAGAGGACTATGGGTCTATAATTGTTAACTTTGTTAGTCTTTCCCTTCTTAAAAATTGGTATAATTTACCCCAATTTATTTATTGGTATAAATAGATACCTTTAGTTGTTTAGGAAATTCTCCACTTTTCAGAGATTCATTAACAATATGACATAGTGGCTTAATGATGAACCTGCCACATTTTTAATAATAAAATTTGAGCTCTCATTTAAAGCACAGGCTTTGTTGCTTTTTAGTAGTTTTATTATGTCTAGCAATTCACTTTCAGTAACAGAACTGAGGTATAGTGATTTTTCATGATTATTTCACAGCTTGTACTATGTAATGTTGACAAATTATTAGGTGCTGTACATTTTTAGTCATGTGTGTAAAGTATTCATTGAATAAATTTGCTACTTGTTTGGGCTGTATAACAATTTGTCGAATAAATTTGCTACTTGTTTGGGCTGTATAACAATTTGCCCTCCCTGCTTGAGTCTGATGTCCTTTGGGGTAAGATTCTTTTGTTTAATTCAGCTAAAAATGAATGTAGGAATCCACACAGTGAAACTATCATAATCTTAATTAAATGTACTTACGAAGCTGTTGACAATGGAGTGGTATATATATAAACAATGTAATACAGTTTTTTTCACACTAACTCCATTCACTTACATAAAATTTGGACATATGTTTCGGGAGCGATCCCTCCCATCTTCAGCCTGTTGACAAACTGTTGTTAAACGTGGCGGTTGGGTCTCTTGATGTTCTTGTGGCGGCATTTGTTGGTTCTATTAGGAATTTGCTGAGTTCATCCAATGGAGGGAAATCGAAATTCATCAAATTATCCTTATTTTTTGTAATGAAAATGTTTTCCCAAGTGGAAAGTTCTATTGCATTATGAAGTTGTTTAAGTAGTTTTATCTCTGGTTTAATTTCATGATTTTTATTCCAAAAGTGTGCTGCTATTGCTGATTTATCTATTTGTTTTACGCGAATATTTCTGAAGTGTTCTTTTTTCCGGATTCCCAAATTCCTCTTCGTTTTTCCAATGTATTTTTTGTCGCACTCTGCACATTCTATTTCGAAAATACCTGACTTTTGTTCTGTTGACATGTAGTCCTTTACTCTGCAACCTAATAAGTTCTTTATATTAAAATTGTTCTTTGGGGCTAACATAATTCCTTGTTCTTTGAATATCTTTTTGAAAGTTCAAAGTAGTTGAAAGTTCAAAGTAGTAGAAAGTAGTTCAAAAAGAAGTAGTTTGAAAGTTCAAAGTAGTAGAAAGTAGTTCAAAAAGATATTCAAAGAACAAGGAATTATGTTAGCCCCAAAGAACAATTTTAATATAAAGAACTTATTAGGTTGCAGAGTAAAGGACTACATGCCAACAGAACAAAAGTCAGGTATTTTCGAAATAGAATGTGCAGAGTGCGACAAAAAATACATTGGAAAAACGAAGAGGAATTTGGGAATCCGGAAAAAAGAACACTTCAGAAATATTCGCTTAAAACAAATTGATAAATCAGCAATAGCAGCGCACTTTTGGAATAAAAATCATGAAATTAAACCAGAGATAAAACTACTTAAACAACTTCATAATGCAATAGAACTTTCCACTTGGGAAAACATTTTCATTACAAAAAATAAGGATAATTTGATGAATTTCGATTTCCCTCCATTGGATGAACTCAGCAAATTCCTAATAGAACCAACAGATGCCGCCACAAGAACATCAAGAGACCCAACCGCCACGTTTAACAGTTTCTCAACAGGCTAAAGATGGGAGGGATCGCTCCCAAAACATATGTCCAAATTTTATGTAAGTGAATGGAGTTAGTGTGAAAAAAACTGTATTACATTGTTTATATCATAATCTTGTTTTTTTTTTTTTTATCACTTCCCATATTGCTTTTGGTTTATTTTCAGAGTTTATAATCTTTCTGTTATTTAACTGTTTCTTGGCTGCTATAATTGCTTGTCTATATTTTTTATAGTATAATTGCAGTTCCTCTGATGCCTTTCAAATTTTTAGTAGATTACCAAGCAGCCCTAGTTTACTTTGCCAGGTTCTTATTCCCTTAGTTATTCATTTAGGAGTTTTCTCATTTATTTTTACTTTGACAATTGGGAATGCATCTTAATAGTATCTAAATGCATTTATGAAGAAAGTATACACTGCATCTAGTGTTGGTCCCTGATAGGTTCCCTCCCATTCTTCATATTCAAGCAAATGGCAAAAGTATTTTACATTTTCCAGTTTATGTATACTGATTTCTTTAAATACACTGCACTTGTTTTCTTTTACTTTTTGGTAGTGCCAGTTAATTGTGATTGTCTGCTTATAATGGTCAGAGAGATGGGTTTCCAGTATATTTACTTTATGATAGATGATGTCCTTACTGATAGCTTTTTGATTTAGAGCACTTTTTGTTGTTTTGGTGACTCTAGTTGGTACATCTATCAATGGTTTCAGTTCATAGTAATTCAGTGTAGTTATGAGTTTTAGTTTTTTACTCTTATTTTTCAGAAAGTCTATATTTAAGTCCCCCAGTAGGATCACATTTTTGTTTAATTTATGAAAGTGGTATAAGATGACCTCAAGCCTATCCAAAAGAATGCTTAGTTCACTTTTAGGGTTCCTATAAATGCAAATGATAATAAGTTTGTTTTCCACCTTGATTATGCTAGCTTCAAAATTTTCTTCTATGTTTTGGGGTTCAAAGATTACAACTGGTTTTGCTATGATTCCATTTCTTATCATGATTAGGGAGCCTCCATTTTTTCTTTTGTTTCTGCAATAACTGTGTGTAATGCTAAATTTATCAAATTTGAATTCAGACAGTTCATCGCTGATCAGCCAGCGTTCAGTTAAACATAGGACATCTACATACTTTAAATCACTCTCAAGCAATAGTTTTATATCAAGCAACTTATTTCTAATGCTCTGGATATTCTGGTGAAATATATTTAATAAAGTATTGTTTCGGCTTTGGGAATGGCTATTATTACAACTGTCCTTATTCATTTAAGAGGAGATTTCAATAACAGTTGAGGTTACTGCAATACATCTATTTATGGTAAGGTTAGGTATCTCCTTAGTTACCGAATTTTACTTTTATCTGAACCACTGGTTACTGTTCTGCATTTTTTTGGTCTAGGTGGTTGATGACTCTGACCAAAACACTACTGAACTTTGCTGAACCCGTTCGATTGAGGTGCAGTCCATCTCTTCCTAGGTCCTCTTTTCCTAGCCAGGCATTACCGTCAATGAAGATGCAACTATTTTGTTGACAAATCCAGTCCAGTGCATCAATGTATCTTAAGTCTTCATACCTTCATCATAGTATACCACTCACGCATAATATATCTTGAGGGTATAAATCCTTTGCAGTGTCAACGAGGTGCTTCATATTATTCATTGTCATCTGGCGAGGTAGATCCATGCATATTGTTGGTCCCGGCGTGAAATATTATTATGTCGGGGTCGTCCTTGTTATCGTACAATCTTCTTTCAATATGCTCTATTCTAGCACCCGGGCAGCACTAAACAGAAACCTCATTTGTGTCCAAGCTTTTCCCAGCGTGGCACACCATAGAATCTTCGATAATTATGGCTGTTTTCCGATCATACATCACACTTTCCTTTATACTGCTTGTTACGCCATCGCCGTCATCTGCCATATCATCACAGTTGTTTATGGTTTCCTCAGTGTCATCAGCCGGCATTACTTCACTTAGAATTTCAAATTTGTTTCTTGTAGTCACTGCTTGTTTCTTCAGTTGGTTGCGGTGTTTGTGCCGACCAAGTATCGGCCACTGTTGTGCATTTTCAGCTTGCCATGCAGATTGGCACCCTTTTCTTATTACAGTTGACCAGCCATTATCGTAGTTATAATCACTGGTGTCTGATGTTTCTTTACCTTTCAGTTTTTTGATTACATCATGGGCGTTCTTTAGTTCCTTCTGTAGATTCATCAGTGTTCTGCAATGACGTGACTTGTTCCAGCCATTTGGTACAACACGGTGATGCCATGGTTGATATGGGCAGTCTTTTCATCTCTTCTTTAGAATTTACTTTTCAGTCCTATATGATACCTTCACTTTCATAGTTATAATAGACTTTTATGTCTTAAATACTATTAATTTCACTTAATTATATGCACTATTGCTTTAGTTATCTAAAAAAAACTACTACGGAGACACATCACCGATGAAACTCAAACGTCCACCATCTAACCAGGGTTGGATTAGAAGATGTTACCCACTTTTTCATGCTAGGGAACAGATCTTTAACATCAAAAGAAACTAAAGTTTCTTTGGGAAATAGTTGATAATCTTTAATTCTCTTGATGAGATCCATTGAATTTTTCAAACTTTGGCTTTCAAATCTAGGAAATGCATAGAACTGTGAAGTTAACCAATTTGCTAAGTTGTAGCAAGGAGTATTAACATATTAATTATTTGTCTCATGTTTCTCCCTGGTTTGTGAATCTTAGGTAAACCAAAAATTCTGGCTAAGGAAGGATTATGTGTTTTTATTTTGTACAGTTTGATTTTTGAAAATAATGTGCTCCTTTTTAAGGTGTCTTTTATTGCTTTTTGGCTGATATTTAATGGATTAGTATTTATTTTAATGAAGTTATCACTGTTCAAAATATCTTGCATTCTTGAACTATAATCCTCTTTGTCCAATATTACTATTTTGTTACCTTTGTCAGCTTTTGTATATACTACATTATTCTTATTAAGGGATTTTATATATTTTAACTGAGGATTGGAGCTTGTTTCCTTTCAACATATTTTGTAATATATAGTGACTTTTTCTTAATCAAATTTTTATCTATTGAATTTAAATTTGCAATGGCTATTCTACATTTGCTATAAATTCCTTTGGGTTTTGAAATACTGATGCCAGTCTTAATTCCTTTGTTTAGTAATATCATTTTTACGGGCATAAAAATCCTAAGTATGGCTTCCTTTGGAATGGAAGTAAAGCTGTGGGTCCCATGTCATACATTTATGGCACAATAAAGAACCTCAAGCCTGAAAGAAGAGGTATCTGAGCATAATTTGTTGGCCATTTCACGCCCAGAATTGAATGGGATACTGATGACCTGAGATATTAAAGAGCATCTGTACATACCCCCACCCCCAAAAGTGTTAAACCTTTCTTTCGATAAGTTGACAACATTAAGATCAGATTTTGTTATAGTATATTTCTTGTCTATCTGTTTTTTATGTAATCAGTGAAATTTTCTCTTTTGGCCTATAGTTTTGTTTTATTTTAAAACTAATCATCTCCAGTGCGTTCTTTTCAAGGTTATCCCAAGTAAAATTACCCTAACAATTTTGATAATTTTAAATGTAAATTGTATAAATCTAGATCTATTATTGCAATGTCCTATATAGCGTTTAGCGTTTACATTGTTCCAATTCAAAAACCTTCTTTTCTGCCGCTTTTTGTATGTAAGTTTGTAGATAAGATCTACAAAAAGTTTACTTACCATCGACAACTGAATAATAAATTTAAAAAAAAATTTAATCAGTACAATATTATATTGGCTCCTCAAAATAGATATAGTGTCGGGAAATTGTTAAAAGTAAACAAAGTAGATGGCAAACCCAAAGAGGAAGAGCAGGGATATATGGGATAAATTGTAAGGACTGTGAAAAAGTATACATAGGAAAAACTACTGGAAAATTTAGGTATCAGAATGAAGGAACTTATGAGAAACATTAGACACAAACAGATAGAAATAGCAGCTGTATCGGCACATTTTTGGAAAAACACCATGAACCTAAACTTAGGTATTCATTTTTTACACTAAACTCCATTCACCTACACAAAAATAAGACATGTTTCGGGAGAATCTTTCCCATCTTCAGTTGCTCACTGAGCTGCTGTTACTAGAAACAAATGCTGGACGAACAGATGTTCCTGTGGTGGCCTCTGTTGGTTGAAGTGGAAATTGCTGAGTTCATCCATAGGAGGAAACTCGAAATTCATTAGGTTTTCTCTATTTTTTAATATGAAAATTTTTTCCCAAGTGGATAACTCCAATGGGTTGTGAAGATGTTTCAGCAGTTTAATTCCCGGTTTTATTTCATGGTTTTTGGTCCAAAAGTGAGCTGCTGCTGCTGATTTATCTACCTGCTTAAACTGAATATTCCTAAAATGTTCTTTCCTCCGAATTTCCAAATTTTTCTTTGTGTCACCTATGTAGCTCTGTTCACAATCTGCACATTTTATTTCGTACATTCCTGATTTCTGTTCTGTTGGTATGGAATCTTTTACTGTGCAACCTAATAAATTTTTTATGTTGTATCTGTTCTTTGGGGCTAACATTATCCCATGTTCTTTGAAAATTTTCTTGAACTTCTAGTGGTAAATTGGATGGTAGGTGAAACTTTTGAATTTGTATTCTTCTTTTGTGTTTTTCAGTGTGGAAACTTCCCTTATCCCTTTTTGTTTTATAGATTTATTGATAATTTTTATCACTGTGTCTTTGTTGAAACCATTCATTATAGCTGTCTTTATTATTTGTTTGTATTCTACTCTGCTTCTGTGAGTGGAATATTCATCAATCTGTGTGTCAAACTGTGAAAAACTGCATATTTATGTGGAATGGGGTTATAACTCTCATTTTTTATGCAGTTTTCTGTGTGTGTTTCTTTTCTGTAAATTCCAAAATTCAAACAATCTCCATTTCAGTTCCATCTCATCTCCAGTTTTAAATCTAGAAATGGTAGCCACCCATTCCTTTCTTCTTCTATAGTAAATTGTATAGATTCATGTTGAAAATTAAGAAGTTTCAGAGCATCTATTTAGTGTTTCTTTGGTATTATTGCAAAAATGTCATCCATATACCTATACCATGACTTGAAAATTAAAGGGAAGGTATTGTGATGTCTATTTCAAATGAGCTCATGAATAACTCTGCTAGAAAAGGTAACAAAGGATTTCCCATATTTAGGCCTGAAACTTTTGGTAATATTTTTTGTTGAAGCTGAAGTAATTTTGTTTAATGAAAATATTAGTAACCTTTAATAAGTCTTCTATTTCTTCTGTTTTAAATTTATTGATGTTAACCATTTCTTCAGTATAAGCATAAGTTTCTCTAAAGGTATGCTCGGGAATAAGGCTTTTACATAAAATGAAACGATTATATCTCCAGCTGTAATTCTGCTATTTTCAAGTTTTTTGACTAGGTCTACTGAATTTTTAATACTCAAACTTTGGAATCTCTTAAAAGAATTGAAGACTTTGATCAATTTTTTTGCTACCTGGTATGTAGGTGAATTGATATTGTTTATTATTGGTCTTATGCTGTTATCATTTTTATATATTTTAGGTAGTGCATAAAGCCTGGGTAGTACTGGATTACTCTGTATAATTCTGTTTTTCAGTAGTGGATAGTGTTTTGACTTCATTTAATGTTTTGTTTAACATTTTATTGCATTTATTGAATGGATTCTTTTCAATTGGTTTGTAGTCTTTTCCTTTTAATATAATTTCAACTCTCTTTATGCATTCATTTTTGTCTAAAATGGTTATTTTATTACCTTTATCTGCTTTTATGCTTTTTACATAGGCCAAATAAAAAGAAATTTGGAGAAAAGAACATTTTAGGAATATTCGGTTTAAACAGGTGGATAAATCAGCAGTAGCAGCCTACTTTTGGACCAAAAACCATGAAATAAAACCAGGAATTAAACTGCTGAAACATCTTCACAACCCATTGGAGTTATCCACTTGGGAAAAAATTTTCATATAAAAAATATAGAAAACCTAATGAATTTCTAGTTTCCTCCTATGGATGAACTCAGCAACCTCCTACTTCAACCAACAGAGGCCACCACAGGAACATCCATTTGTCTAGCCATCATTTCCAGTAATAGCGGTTTAGTGAGCAATGAAGATGGGAGAGATTCTCCCAAAACACGTCTTACTTTTGTGTAAGTGAATGGAGTTTAGTGTAAAAAATTAATACCTAAATTTAGGTTATATTGCCACTCCATTGTCAACAGCTTCGTAAGTACAATATTATAATTGATAAAGATATTAATTTACTAAGAGCTGTACAATTTCCTAAAGAACTAAGCATATGGGAGAATATTTTTACTAGGCAAAATGAAAACAAACTTATGAACTTTGAAATTCCAGAAGAGGACAACATTCTGTATAATTTTTTCATAGACCACCAGAGTCCCTTACAGTTACCTGCCTCTCCAAACCAGCGTGACTAGTTAGTCCTGTCAGTTGACAATGTGAACAAAATTCATGAAACATGTCCTTAATTTTAGTAATTTAAAGAGTGAAATGCTCAAGAGCGTTCAATATTTTAAGCATTTTAAAATTTTAAACTTACCCTTGGGAAAGAAGTTTTAACTGTTTTGAAATAGGTTTATACAAAGAAAAAGAACTGAAGAGCTTGGTTAATTGCAGCCTACTGCCCAGGGAGTGATCCTGCAAAGGAAAAATCATGCAATATAATCAAACTTACCATATTTTTCTTAATATAGTAGACAAATGCTGCTTTTAACTGAGCAATGCTCTCTTTATTCATTGTCAGTTCTTCCAAGTCCGCCTCAGTAATGGACAAGGCTACACCCTCTGAAGGTAGAGAACTTCCAATGTCCAATGTTGCAGCCTCACTTACATTCATACTGCTGTAAGAAGACATCCACACCTTATCAATAAATAAAGCCATTTTCAGATTGGGTACTAATAGAAGACAGTAAAATATACCTGTTCAAATCATGAGGGGAAAAGTCTGACTGAGATACTGCCAAGAGACCATGTGTTTTGGAAAAGAAAACTGGAACATTGTTGCATAAAGCCCCACCAAGAACACGATCCCCTGGTCCCAGGAACTCAATAGTATCAGGTTCCTCATCATATGCACGAGCTGCAACATAAACCACCAGTTTCTGTAAAAATGATAACTAAGGCCTCGATTCTATATAGATAAAATAACAAAACTAGAGACACAGAAATGAACAAAAAAACTGATAAAGGTACACAAATATTGCAATATTTCAAACTGATTGATTTCTTCTTCAAAGGCAGAAGACAAAAGGTGCTATTTATTTGACTTTTTCAATTTTTTTTCATTTCTGTGTCTCTAGTTCTTGTTATTTTAGCACAGCTGCTTACTGGGAAGTGCACCTGCCGTATCAGAAAATGGAGATAAGAATCACTGTGCACAAATTTATTATTTATATTTTGATTGAAAGTATTTAAAATTGATATAGCAGTTACGTATGTTATTAGATGCCCCTCAGCAGCATATAATCTACTTTTCTTCTGTAAGAAGAGATCCTGTCCCTCATAACTTTTTAACAAGTTGAACAGCTCCCTGCTTTATAAAGTTGACAATTGAGCAATTGTTTTACCATTCAATAATTTGACAAGTTTCTGTTTCATAAATCATGACAAATTTACAAAATTGTTACAAGAAATTTGTTTTTTCTGTTTGATAAAAATTTTAGTGTGACTGATAAAAGGTGACAATTTTGTCAGAAATATTTTGACATACTTTTTTATGAAACAATATTGTTACATGCAGTAGTGACAAAATGACATATATGTAAAATTGCCAAGACAAATCCGAAATGAGAATGTTTTCAAATCATTGTATGGTATGTCGAACTGAAGCACTTACTTGCTATGAAATGTGGTACTAGTTTCAAGAACCTTTGCTCTCATCCTCAACGACTCAGTGGCCGAGGATGAGAGCAAAGGTTTTGGAAACTAGTATCAATAAGAGCAATAAGAGTGTTTCAGTTTGACATACCATACAATGATTTAAATATATGAGTGGCTTTACTGTGATAGCTCCTGTATGAACCTTTTAAATAAGGAGAATGTTTACTTGTCATAGCATGTGCAGCAGCAATAAGCAATATGTGATACGAAAATTTTAGCCTTAATGCAATACAATATAACCTCGATTCTTAGTTTTTGGAGGGACCAGATTTAAAAAATAATGGATGTAGGAAGTGCAAATCATGTTAAAAAATAAATAAAGCCAGCATATAAGCATACACTATATTTTGCATCAATTTTATATTTTACCATGAGCACTTTTGTCACTTTGATTGAAAAACATTATTAATTGACATTTGCTTCTTTCCTGCTTTTCTTTTTATGCAAAATGAATTTTCCACACTCAACACATTCTGTTGCTCACTACGTCATTGTTATGTGCATAGATATATGCTTGCACAGTTTCATATGCTGAGCTTTGGGAAATGCTGTTATGGCTTTGGCTGTTGCATCATCTTTCCCTCTTCTTTGCTCCTTTATCCCATGTCACAAACACTTGCCACTCTTCCCATCTCATCACACATTTGCTCACATGTGATAACATCCTGGTCCACTGCCACATAAGTGTCAAAATTGATGGCACCAATAACTCTGGCCTAATCTACACCTTGACTGTCATCATCCTGCTGCTCAAAAAGTATCAGTCCCTGTTAACTTCATGATCTATTGAATTCCTTCTGCCCACCCACTTTCTTGGATCAGTTTGACTCAAACTCTCTATACATGTGATGATCACTGCTTCAATTATTCCAGTTTAGACACGATCATTCAGGGATAGAACATTTTTGGGACTGAACTTTATGAACAAATAATGCATGAAAATGATACTTCAAGATATAATGAATGCTGGTTTCATTTACACAGGTTATAATGTAAAATGTTTGGGACCGCATAAATTGGACAATACACCCAGGAAAATGATGGCTCTGGAAATGATAGATTGAGGTTCCACTGTAAATGAAAGTGCTTGTGAGATAATAACATACAATAAGATTTAAAATTTAGTTTTTTCAAAATTTACATTAGATAGAAGCGGTTATTGTTTTCTTCAATGCTCCTGGAGCTTATCTGACATTTATTTTGTGGTTAACGTTGTCAGTCATAGATAACTTATTGTTTGTGTTGGTTTTTTTTACATTTATTACAAAATATGCAGTGAGGTGATGGAGATAATTCTATTAATATACATTAATATAAATTATTATGGATTATATGCTAATAATGGTAATTTTATTAGTTGATAAGTATTATCAAATTTATTACACTTTGTTAGATTTAATTTATCTTACAATATAACATAATTTATTATAATATCAAAACAGAAAGTAAATATTAATGCTTGGAAAATAGCTACGAGTCTTGGATGAATATAGTTAATGCTTCATGATCATAACATTTGTTTTACATAATTGTCAGTTTTATAAAACAGCTAGTTCTCATAATATATTATGGAGACAGGCTCTGCCAACCTCATTGCATGTGTATGTATGTATATATATATATATATATATAAATAAAAGAAAAACAATGTAATACTATTAACACCGTAACTAAATTAACAATAATTAGAAAAGAAGAAAAGGATAAAACACTAAAAAAGAGACATAGAGTTGTAATTGCTATATTTTGATCTACTCGAGTTCTTCTATGACAAGAAGACAAGTGAAGGTGATAAAATAAATATTGAATATCGAAGGTAATGTTATGCATTGAAACAAGCAACAAGAGCATGTGGGAGGAAAAAAATTAATAAGTAAGATTTAAACCAGGTGGTATACGTGCTTTATGTAAAAATATAGCTGCCATTTCTCTATCTCTGAGTAAACTTTCAGAGCTATGTGTAGGTAATGCATCAATAAGGGTTAAATTAAAAGCATCATCAAAATCCTCACGGTGAGATACGGCATGTAGGGAAACCAGCAAGGGAGACTTGGTCTTAACGGAATGTCTATGATTGTTCATATGTAGCGAAACAACAGTAGAAGTTAAACCAATATAAAATGCTTAGCAAAGCTTACAAGATAATATATATACGATGTTCTTAAAAGAACAGGTAGCAAATGAAGAAATGTTAAATTCTCTGGATAAATTAGGGCTGCAGAATGAATGGCACGGCATAATTAGCGCACAGGATTTACATTTAGGGCACTGGAAAGATGAGTTTGTAATGGGATGAAATGAATTTGAAGGAGATAGGTTTCGGCGAAATATACTTTTAAGGTTGGGGATTGTTCTAAAATAAGGCAGGGTACAAATTTAGAAAAATTGCTTAAAGATGGTGCATTAATAAAGTATCCGTGACATTCTTTCAAAGTAGGTTTGATGCTTTCAACTCCAACAAGTAGTAACAAAGTAAGTTCTTATTAGAAGTTTTAGGTTTGCATTGGAAAGGTTTGTGTACTGGGATTATACAGGATTTTAAAAGAGAGGAAAGATAATTTTGGTCTTAGAACTTTTGAACTAGGTTTTTAACATACTTGTCATGAGATGAAAAGTTGTTACAAAGACAATGAGTATGATAGAGACAGAAAAAGGAATAGATCTTTTGATATGCAAGGGATGACAGCTATCAAAATGAAGATACTGTTGTATATTAATAGGCTTAATGTGCACAGACGTAAGAAAAGAGTCATTGCATAAAGAAATATCAATATCTACGAATGCAGCAGCATTGGGAGAGACAGAAGAAGTGAACTTAACCAAAAATTTAGAGTTAAGATTAGTAAGGAACTGATCGAGAGATTCTGAGTCATGAGTTCAAAGCACGAATATATCATCAATATATCTCAGGCATAATAATGGTGCCAAAGGTTCCGACTTAAGAAATTCCTCCTCTAAGCGAGCCATAAAAATATTGGCATAAGACGGTGCCATTCTGGTGCCCAATGCAGTGCCTTTAATTTGTAGATAATATTTATTATCAAAATTAAATGCATTGCGAGCGAGGACTAGATAAGCAAGATGACAAATGAAATCTGAAAATGTGGGTATGAAGAGACGCTTGAGAGTCTAAGAAATATGTAACAGCTGCTAATCCTTCATGATGGGGAATGTTAGTATAGAGTGACGTTACATCGATTGTGGCCAGAAGTATATTAGAATGTGCTGAAGGGTCAATTTTCTTTAGCAAACTCAAAAAATGGAAAGAACCTTTGATATAGGATGGCCTAGACGTAACAAATGGCTGTAATCAACAATCTACTAGAGCAGAAATACGTTCAGTGGGGGAATGGAAGCTGGCTACTATTGAGCAGCCTGGACAGTTCTTTTTATGAATTTTAGGGAGAATATATATGGTGGGAGTACGAGGGACATGAGAAGTAAGTAGAGTGATATCTTGGGGACTAAGTCCTTCAGCAGTACCAGAAGAAGCAATAAAAGAAGCTATATCTTCATTAAACTTGACCGCAGGGTTGGAAGACAATAGTTCATAGTAAGTGACATTTCCAAGCTGTCGGTAAGCTTCAGCATTATAAGAAGAAAATACTGTAGTACTACTGAGGACCCTTTATCATCTAGAAGAATAATAACATCAGGATTATTAGATAACTTTTTAAGTACTAATTTCTCACGTAAAAATAAGTTATCTTCTATTATAACTATTACAACTAACTAAGTTATCTACTGTTATATAAACAATGTAATACAGTTTTTTGTTAACAGGCTGAAGATGGGAGTGATTGCTCCCAAAACATATGTCCAACATTTTATGTAAGTGAATGGAGTTAGTGTGAAAAAAACTGTATTACATTGTTTATATATATATATACCACTCCATTGTCAACAGCTTCGTAAGTACATTTAATTGAGTTATCTACTGTTGTTTCGCTACGTATGAACAATCATAGACGTTCTGTTAAAACCAAGTCTCCATTGCTGGTTGTCCAACATGCCTTATCTCACTGTAAGGATTTCGATGATGCTTTTAATTTAACACTTATTGATGCGTTACCTACACATTGCTCAGTTTACTCAAAAATAGAGAATTGGCAGCTATATTTTTACATAAAGCACATATACCACCTGGTTTAAATCTTACTTATTAAGTTTTTTCCTCCCACATGCTGTTGTTGCTTATTTCATCTGTTTCCATGCATAACATTACCTTCGATATTCAATATTTACTTTTATTACCTTCACTTGTCTTCTTGTCATAGAAGAACTATATATAAATGAAAAATAATATAACACTATTAACAATGTAACTAAAATAGCAGTAATTGAAAAGGATAAAACACTATGAAAAAGTCAAGAGATTTGTAATCACTATATGCTGAATTGCTAGAGTTCTTCAATGGCAAGAAGAGAAGTCTTTTTCTTCCATAGCAGGATTTTAGCAGTTTGATATAGTATTTATATTACTCCAAATAGATGACAAAAAGTGTTCAGCTTACTACCATTAGACATAACAGCATCACCCTAAAGGGCAGCATTCATAGAATGAGTATGCAGTACATAATGTTGTTGTTTTGGTTTATATATGGATGCTCTTTAACATCTCAGGTCATCAGCATTCCATTCAATTCAAGGCATGAAATGGCCAATAAATTTTGCTTTCAGGCCTCTTTCTTCAGGCTTGAGGTTCTTTTTCATGCCATAAATCTATGACATGGAACCTATGACTTTATTTCCCTTTTGAAAGAAGTTATACTATCAATTAATATGATTAGCTTCACCGTGCAAGTTCCAATTTACATTTAAATATACTTAGGTTTTTTATGCTTGAAAAAATCCATCGATCCTGGTCAGGATGGAATCTGCAATCTTGGGTCTATGAGGCAAGTAAGATTACCACTTGACCACAGGTCATGTTGTGAACACTTTGGCTGCCATTCACAGTGCAATAATGTATTTCTTCTTAATTTTATTGCACGACAATGGAACTAAATGCATAAATTTAAATAATCAATGCATCTTAATGGATATCATTGTATGATTAGTTGAACTACACACTCTTAAAGCTTCACTTACTTTTTATAAATGTATGGAACCGGTTTCGAGAACATTTGTTCCCATCTTCAGTCATGCTAAGGTTCAACTGTCGGATCATTCGTTGAGCTGTGGGAATGTAAATTCTGCTCTGGTGGCGGTGTGATAAACTTGTAGTTTATGTTTTCATCCCCGACAATGTCGAAGTTCATTATGCTGTTTTTGTATTTGTAGATGTAGATTTTCTCCCAGGTTGCTAATTCCGTAGGTCCTTGTACTGATTTTAATAATTTTGTTTTATTTATTATGTCGTGATTTTGTGTCCAAAAATGATATGCTACTGCTGATTTCTCTATTTGCTTGTACTTTATGTTCCTGAAATGTTCCTTTAACCGTGTGCCAATGTTTCTCTTTTGTTTTCCCTATGTAGATTTTTTCACATTCTGCACAGTTTATTTTGTAAATACCTGATTTTTCTTCTTGTGGAATACTGTCATTAACATTATCTATCAGCAAATTTTGAACATTAAATCTATTAATCAGTGCCAACCTGATATTAAAATCTTTAAGAATATTCTGAAATTTTTTTGTGGCCCATGGATGATATATGAATTTTTTAAAAATAAGTTTATCTTTTTTTGCTGAAAGTGTTGTGGTTTCTTTGATATGTTTTTGTCTCTTGAATTTCTGCACCTTTTTATGTACTAGTTCTTTTTTAAAACCATTTTTAACTGCTGTTTCTTTTATTTGTTTGTATTCTTTAAAATATTCTTCTTTGCTAATTTGTAGGTTAACTAGCCGGTGTGTTAAACAGTTAATTACTGCATGTTTGTGTGCTGTAGGGTTTAAACTGTCAGCTTTGATGTGATTATCTGCATGTGTATTCTTTCTGTATATTCCAAATTTAAGTTTTTCTTGGCATTTCATTATTTTAATATCCAGGAATGGCAGCATGTTATCTGTTTCTATTTCGTATGTAAATGAAATGTTTTTATCTTGAATATTTAGAAGTTTTAAGGCATCGTCAATGAGTTTTCTGTCAACTATGGCAAATATATCATCCACATATCTGTACCATACCTTAAATATGAATGGAAATGCTGTGTTGATGTGTGTTTCAAATCTACTCAGGAAGAGGTTAGCTAGAAATGGAGATAAGGGGCTGCCCATTGTAAGTCCTGCTTCTTGTTTATAAAATTTTCCTTTGAAAGTGAAAAAGGCTTGGTTTATGCAAATTTCTGTCAGTTTGATGTATTCTTTAATGTGTATATCATTAATTCCACTTGTTTTTAGCCAATCATGTAGATAAATCAGGAGTTTTTCTTTTGGTATGCTAGGAAAATGTGAAAAAATCTACATAGGGAAAACAAAGAGAAACATTGGCACACGGTTAAAGGAACATTTCAGGAACATAAAGTACAAGCAAATAGAGAAATCAGCAGTAGCATATCATTTTTGGACACAAAATCACGACATAATAAATAAAACAAAATTATTAAAATCAGTACAAGGACCTACGGAATTAGCAACCTGGGAGAAAATCTACATCTACAAATACAAAAACAGCATAATGAACTTCGACATTGTCGGGGATGAAAACATAAACTACAAGTTTATCACACCGCCACCAGAGCAGAATTTACATTCCCACAGCTCAACGAATGATCCGACAGTTGAACCTTAGCATGGCTGAAGATGGGAACAAATGTTCTCGAAACCGGTTCCATACATTTATAAAAAGTAAGTGAAGCTTTAAGAGTGTGTAGTTCAACTAATCATACAATGATATCCATTAATATGATTGGCTTCACTGTGTTTAAGTTCCAATTTTACATTTAAGTAAATCAATGCATCGTTTTTTTTATATTCTGATTTTAATGTTTTTTTCTATATTAGGTTAAGCTGAAACAAAATATGTTATGCTGTGTGTATCTGCTGCTCTCCATTAGTATGGTTAATATGGCTAAGAGTAAAAAGTCCAGCAGTAACAGAAAGCAAACATTTATTTCCTCCAGAGTTAACAATACTGAAGATGACTTCAACTTTTTCCAGGCTTTCTATGGCATGTGCTAACCAAATCAAATTTCAGTTGTAAGGAATTATTCAACAGAATCCTGGCTTTGAAGACATGAAGATCATTTGTTCAATACTACAGGGAGAAGAATTAATCCTGGAACATACAACATTCAGTTCGGTGCACTCCATTTCATGTTCTAATGACAGAACTTTTACTTCCAACAAAAATGTGTTAAAGATAATCACAAATCATTCACAGCTGAAAATTTTAGTATGTATATAGTTGTCTACTGCAATGACATGGGGGAAAAATGAGTTAAATGTGTACTATACATATTTATGATATTTAGTTTTGTGACAAGAAATGCTTTTGTACAATAAATTAACCAATAAACCTCATTAACTCATTAAAGCAGGAAAAGTAAAAACTTAAATAATGTAACTGTTATAGCAAAACCATACCAGAAAAACCGAAAAGACCTATTTTAAACATATAAAATCTAAAACAATGGCTTGGGGGATCTAAAATTTTCATACCGTATAAACCTATAAAGATATATTTTAAACATAAGATGAAGGATTAGAGCCAGCCCTCACTTAACTAACTGAACTGAATTGAACTGACACCTTCTGCAGCTGCCACCAAATGGAATTAGGGTATACTGTGGCACCAGGAAATGAATTGTATAATAGCACTAGCTCATTTATAGAAAGAAGAAAGAAATAACAGCTAAAAGAAATGAAAATACTGACTTCATAACATTTTTTTTACAAGAGATATGCAAGGTGGATTTCACTAATTTTTGAATTTCCTTATTTCACTCCAAGCATAAGGTGTAATTATTGAAATAGTATTTATGACATTTATCATACAGATATGTACACATTTTGAAGCAGAGTTACTAATTTTTCTTCATTCATTCTTTAACCTCTATATTTCAAAGTGCAACACTGCAGCCTTGCTCCAATAAATAACACTGGTTAACAACGATTCTGTGGTATAAAGGAAAATATGTGACTTTAATGAGAATCAGTGCCCTGATGTCAAAAATTAAGTCCATTTTTGGCTATTACATCTAGTTTTTATGACGTGTTCATATATGTCTATGGTGCTAAATTCATTCAGCTTATACAGCTTACTGCTATGTTTCATTACATTATTCTAAATCTATTGTTGATTTTCTTCCTAATTGGCTCATTTCTATCCTTCCTTATCACCCAGATGTTATGTTTACATTCCCAGCACTTATCAGTTTTGTTCTATGGGTCAGGTATATCTTCTTGTGAGGTATTTATGTTTACATTTACAGCTATTATAGATCTCAACTTCAATTGAACTGAAAACTTGTATTAATAAGTACGTTCATCTTCTATATGTGTAGTGCTAAAATAAAAGTTTGAGTATGACTTCTACATCAGGATTACAAAGGAGACAGTGTCTACAAAGTCCTCAGAAGTTTTGTTACATTTGTGGGTGTTATGTGTTTGACAGGAAGGTATGCAAATTAGACTCACAAACAAAGAAACTATATTACTCATATTTCAAAGAGAAAGTTAGTGATGAGAATAAATTGTTCGAGACTCATATTGCATGTAACAGTTGTGTTGAGGGATTATGTTATTGGTATGAAGGAAAACGGAAGGCAATGCAATGATATGGAGAGAGCAGCAGAATCATCATGACGATTTAACAAATTATTATTGAGGAAATCACTCAAATTTCATTAATTTAGTTCCACTTACTTGGACATGTTTCAAAGGCGCTTGCCTTCATCGTCAGCATGATCCCAATGTCCGCTTCCCCGCGTGGTATTCAGATGTTGCTCCGTAGATTTTATGAACTTTGTCATAAGGTTGCTATTGTTTGGAAGATCAAAATTAACCAAATTTTCTTTGTTTTTATTTATGAATATATTTTCCCACACTGTCAATTCTATTGGTTTTTGAAGAGCTTTTAAGAGTTTTGGTACCTTTTGGAATTCGTGGTTTTTTGCCAGAAATGGTCTGCCACTGCTGATTTTTCCATGTGTTTATATTTTACATGCCTCATGTGTTCCTTAAACCGTATGGAGATATTTCTTTTTGTTTTGCCTATATATTTCATATTGCAATCTTTGCAAGCAATTTCATAAATGCCTGATTGTTTTTCTGGAGGAATTTTGTCTTTTGTGTTCGTTTTTAGGAGGTTTTTTAAACTACATTTGTTTACTGGAGCCAAAATGATGTTTGCCTGTTTAAAATTTTTTTGGAATTTTTGGTGTGCCCATGGGTGGAATGTGAATTTTTTATATATCTGATCCCCTTTGTAGCCTTTTAGTGTGGTGATATCTTTTATTCGTTTTTTCTTTTTGAATTTTTCTATTTTCTTGTTGACCAGATCTGTTGTGTAACCATTTTTTTGTGCTATTTCTATGATTTTTTGGTACTCCAATTTGTATTCTGTCTTGCTTATTGGAAGGTTTGTTAATCTGGTTGTGAGGCTATTGATTATGGCATGTTTATGTTGTATTGGGTTGAGGCTGTTGTTTTTTATGTAATTATCTGTGTGGCTATCTTTTCTGAATATGCCAAATTCCAGTATATTGCCATTTTTTATAATTTTTATGTCCAAAAAAGGAAGAACCGTGTTGTTCTCCAATTCCATTGTAAATTTAACACTGCTGTCTTGCAGGTTGAGCAGTTTTATTGCATCCTCTTTCCAATTTTCATTTACTATTGCAAAGACGTCATCAACATAACGGTACCAACATTTGTATATATATGGAAAAGCCTCAATTATTTTTATTTCTAAAAAACTCATGTAGATATCTGCTAAGAATGGTGATAATGGGTTTCCCATTGCTAGACCCTTATTTTGTGTGTAACTGTTGCCTCCGAATGTGAAGTAGGTTTGGTTGATGCAAATTTTGGTGAGGTTCACATATTGTTCTATTGCTTCTCTAGGTAGGTTTATTGAGGTAAGCCATTTCTGTATGACCACTATCAGATTTTCTTTGGGGATGCTAGGAAACATAGAGACCACATCATACGAAACTAGTAGATCCCTATTTTCCAATTTCACATGTCTAATTTTATCTATTAGTTCTGATGAGTTCTTTATGCTTTGGCTTTTGTATTTCGGCAAGGCATTAAATTTTTTTAAAAGGCAATTGGCTAAATTGTATGTGGGTGAATTTATTGTATCTACAATAGGTCTCATTTTGTTTCCCGGTTTATGTATTTTTGGTAGGCCATAGATTCTAGGTGTTGCAGGGTTGTCTGGTATGATCTTCTTTTTTTCTTCTTCACTCAGAATTGTTACTTCTATTAATTGTTTTTTTACTGCACTGATATATTTTTGTGTAGGATCTGTTTGCATTTTTTCATAATCTTGGCTGGTTAGTAAATTGTACATACTGTTTTCATAATCTGTCTGATTCATTATCACAATTTTGTTTCCTTTGTCAGCCCTACTGTAAATGACGCCCTTTTCTTTTAAAGACCTGAGTATCCTGTGATATGTCACTTTTTGGTTATTTTCTTTTTTTATTATTTGCTTTAGTACTTTTGCACATTGTGATCTTATGATGCTTTTTTCTTCTTCAGGTTTGTTAAAAATCGCTATTTCTATATCTGCTACATATTCTTCTGCATTTCTGGAGTAATCTATACAAGAATTTAATCCTACGTTTAATAGTTGCAATTCTTTTTCCGAAAAGTTTTGGTTTGACTTGTTTATAACATTTTCTATTTTGTTGCTTTTAATTTCTTTCCTAGTTTTAATATTTTGCTGTTTCTCTCGAAGTTTGTCCAGTTTTTTATTTATAGCCTGCCATTTTTGTTTTACTCGGGCGTTTCTAACCTCAAAAAAATTTTCTTCAAGATTTTTCCAAAAGATTCTGCCTAATTGAGGTACCAGTTTTAAATGTAGCTCATAAGTTTTTAAGTCCAAATCGCTTATGGCTTTGTAATGATTCATTTTTTCAACTTGCAACACTTTCCTTTCAGCAGCTATTTGTATTTTGCTGTAATTGTTTTGTTTTACTATCCTCCTTACGAATGTAGGCGTTAAATTTTCTTTTAGGCAAATATTGATGAAATGTATATCTACGGATCTTAATTTTTTCTTAATTCTATATTTTAGAAATTGTTTTATTTTGGGTTTTAGTTCACTAAGCATGACGATTGTTACTTTTGCATGTACAAAGTTGCTGGCTACATCATAACAAAATACGGCAGGGATTAAATATCCAAATTTGAACTCAGCTACATGGCCTATTCCTCATGGACCCAAATGCTCATACCTACAAAACCAGTAGACCTTAATTTTAGTAAATCTGAAAGCAGCTCTGTGACTTCCAACAATGAGTTGGTTTATGATCTAGAAGAATTTGACAATTATTCACCACAACAGTTTAATGAATTTGAGTTAAATAATTTAGTGAGGGACTTAGGATTCACAAAACAAAAAAGTGAAATACTGGGCTGAAGAAGAATTTGTTATCACCTGGTATTATATTTTCAAGGTATAGGGATCCCGAAAATCAGTTTTACAAGCACTTAGTAGATCAACTTGTGTTTTGTGTAGATGTGTGTAATCTTATCCAACAGTTGGGTAGGAAGCATGAGTCAAGTATTGATTCTTCCAAACAAATTCTTAAGGCAACGTTACTTCATAATGACAACAAGTTAGCTTCAATATTGCTTGCACATTCTACAAACCTAAGAGAGTCTTAGGAAACTCTGAAGTGTGTTCTTGAGAAAATTAAGTACCAAGACCATGAGTGGTAAATATGTGGTGACTTGAAGGTCATTGGTCTGTTACTAGGACAACATGAAGAATACACAAAATTCTCTTGCTTTCTTTGTGAATGGGTTAGGAGGGTGAGGGACAAACATTGGGAAACTTACCAATGACCTGAGAGGCAGAAACTGGAACCTGGATCAAAAAATGTTAGTAATGTGACGCTTGTTGATCATCAAAAAATTCTACTCTCTCCATTATACATAAAACTTGGCATGATGAAACATTCGTGAAAGAGTTTAACATAAGTTGCCCTTTCTTCCAGTACTTATTCACAAAGTTCCCATCATTGTCCACAGGCTAAAATCAAAGAGGGAGCATTTGATGGACCACAGATACGGAAATTGATAAAAGATGTTAACTTTACCAGCTCTTTGAATGAAATTGAAAAAGATATGTGGAATGGATTCAGAGAGGTTGTTAAGACATTTCTGGGCAATGTGAAAGACCCTGAATACAAAGAAATTGTCAGAAATATGGTGGAAAATTTCAGACTGCTCAGGTGTAATATGAGTTTGAAGCTTCATTTCCTCAAGTCACTTCTTGATTACTTCCCGTCGAATTTAGGAGCTGTCAGTGAAGAGCAAGATAAAAGGTTTCACTAGGACTTGAAAGATGTTGAATGACATTATTAGGGACGTTGGGACATACATATGATGGCCAATTACTGCTGGTGTCTTGCACAGGACGAACCTACCAGAGAACACTTGATAAAATCATGTACACTGCAATTCCATGGGAAAAGAAAAAGGAGTACACAAGACAACATACATTCTCAAAATCAGGTATGCTTTCATGTTATTATTCTTCTTTAATTTCTTTAAAAGTTGTAAATGAGTATATAATATTTTTGCAAATTTTACAATTATATTTTCATTGAACATTTTCATACTGCCAAAATGAGATGTACTATGGTAAACAGAATGCATTTTTTAATTCTGTGCACCGAAACTAGTAAAGTCACCTATTTTTAATCGTAATGCAGAAAAAAAGTTTTCATTTGTAATCTAGTAAACTCACGATGACTTATAACTGTATATTAAATAAAAGTTCCACTCTAGCAGAGGAAGAGTATTTACTCTTTCCTAGGAAGTCTCTTAAATTTGATTCAGCACATCTCCTACTCTAGTGCACAATTAAATACATTGCTAAGAGAAATTTCTTTTGATTCAGTTCCACAGATCCCTTAGAAAAACTAAAATTCATGAAAGGGTTACATACCTGGAATAGCAAGCACATGTTTCTGATTATACAGAAATAAGGATGGTCCCCCAGTAATGAAACAGTAGCTCAGGAGCTCAGCCTCATCTTCCACTTGGTAGAAACCAGTCTTCTTCAAGGGGCAAAACATTGAGAATCTTACTG
The DNA here is from genome assembly GCA_030762175.1 of Metallyticus violacea. NCBI lineage: Eukaryota > Metazoa > Arthropoda > Insecta > Mantodea > Metallyticidae > Metallyticus > Metallyticus violacea. Next base: position 1,495,440 of record CM060832.1, read on the forward strand.
GCGGGTTCATACCATCTGTCTGAAGTCTACCTACAACACACATCAACCTCATATACTTTTTGTTACATTACCCAAACATTTCAATTTATTCATTCACTAAAACAATTTACATTTGTCATCCGACACATCAACAGTAAATCCTTGTGACTTGGGGGAATCAACTGCAAGTAATTGAAGCCAAGAACAACATGTAAACCACTTTTTTAAAAGTTAAGCATTCTTCCTCTTTCTTGTACCTACATATTTGAAATAATAATTTTTATCTGTAAAAGCTTCAATAATACAGGTTCATCCTTCATTAAGAATGAAGCAGTCCATCAATACAAGATAAAACCCCAAATCTCCAAGTATATAAGCATAACACCTCCTTATACTAAAGTAGCATATTGCATCTGGCATAAAGATATACAATAACCTTTTGAACCACTTAAAGGAAATACAACAAGATAAAAGTTTCAAACTATCCCTAAAGGCACATGTAATTCACACTGCTTCTACTTTCATAACTGTAACATGTCCCAGTAGTCAAGAATGACCATGTATTTGAATATCCTTATATATAATTCAGTATTTTATTAAGACATGTCTAATATCAATTGTAATCCTCGTAATTCATTTAAGAACTTTCGAAAAATAAGACATTTTTAAAAAATTCTATTGGAATTCTCACAGTGAAGCTTGTTAAATGTCCATGTTAATGTAAAATTTACCATGGAATTTTACCATTAGCTTGAAAGTACATTATAGCTGTACTTTTATTTGTAGTAGATAATTCAGAAGTATTGTTAAAAAACTCAGATATATACAGCAAAGAAACCAGACACAGGCAGAACTAACACAAATCAAGTAACAAGTTGCAGGCACTCCAGCTACAACAGTATAGTATTATTTAACTCACTTCCATAATCTTTAAAGGGACTGCATACTAATAAAAATAAGTTCAGGTTATCATTAACAAGTTATCTTATAACTCACACATTTTATACACAGGATTTCATACAATAAAAAATAAGTGTACTAATTTTTCTTTATTGAATTAATTCAGTTATGTAAATGTCTTTAAGTTACCATTAATATGTATTTTTTGTAAAAGAGCATTTTAATGTAAAAAATGACTATATCTGACTCTCTTTTAGATCTGGCTAAATTCATTAAAGAATCCACAGAATGAAGTGTAGGATAGTGTGTGGCATGGCAAATAGCTCTCCATCATGCATTTTTAACACAGTACAATATTCATTATTTTGTGGAACAGGAAGTACAACTCCATATTCTAAAAACTATATGCCATATTTATGCAGTGGAATAGGGCCCTGAAAATTTGACGAAAAAATTCCTTGACAGCTGCTTCAGAACAGCCTCTTTCATTTTACTGTTGAATTTTCAATTGAAGACCCTTAAGTTTCTTTCTAGCCATTTCCTACATATACATATAAAGAGAGAGAGTGAATCGGAACTTTTGTTCAGGGATGTTTTCTGAGTGCATTGATATAAGGAACCCATGATGTCAAGTGGCTCATTACCGGAAAATTTCATTGCTTTGGTTTTGTTTAACTCAACCTTTATATCTGCTTATTCAGAATATTATTGTTTTCAAACAAAACAGAACCTTTCACTACTGTAATAGAGTGTAGTACTGCATGTTTTCAGTGTGGTCTGCCACCAGCTTTGAACTCTTGTTCAGTACTGTCTCAGTTTTTATTTCTGCAGTACATTACTTTTTAGTATGTTGTTATTGATACAGTATGGATAACTTTACTTAGCAGAATTATATTCTCTGTGTTCTAGTTGTTGTTCTTTTATCCATTTTAAATTTTACCTTAATGAGTTCGTTTCTCCAGTTTTCACTTTCCTTACAATCACACACTATATGTTTTAAGTCTAAACTTAGGTATTCATTTTTGACACTAAACTCCACTCACTTACACAAAAGTAAGATGCGTTTCAGGAGAACCTCTCTCATCTTCAGTTGCTCACTGAACTGCCGTTACTGGAAACAATGGCTGGACACCGGATGTTCCTGTGGTGGCCTCTGTTGGTTGAAGTAGGAAGTTGCTGAGTTCATCCATAGGAGGAAACTCAAAATTCATTAGATTTTCTCTATTTTTTAATATGAAAATTTTTTTCCAAGTGGATAACTCCAATGGGTTGTGAAGATGTTTCAGCAGTTTAATTCCCGGTTTTATTTCAGGTTTTTGATCCAAAGGTGAGCTGCTACTGCTGATTTATCCACCTGTTTAAACCAAATATTCCTAAACTGTTCTTTTCTCCAAATTTCCAAATTTCCTTTTATTTTGCCTATGTAGCTCTGTTCACAATCTGCACATTTTATTTCATAAATTCCTGATTTCTGTTCTGTTGATATGGAGTCTTTTACTGTGCAACCTAATAAATTCTTGATGTTGTATCTGTTCTTTGAACATTTTCTTGAACTTGTTGTGGTAAATTGGATGGTAGGTGAAACTTTTGAATTTGTATTCTTCTTTTGTGTTTTTCAGTGTGGAAACTTCCCTTATCCCTTTTTGTTTTATAGATTTATTGATAATTTTTATCACTGTGTCTCTGTTGAAACCATTCATTATAGCTGTCTTTATTATTTGTTTGTATTCTATTTTGTACTCTGCTTTTGTGAGTGGAATATTCATCAATCTGTGTATCAAACTGTGAAACACTGCATATTTATGTGGAATGAGGTTATAACTCTCATTTTTATGTAGTTTTGTGTGTGTGTTTCTTTTCTGTAAATTCCAAAATTCAAACAATCTCCATGTTTTATAATTTTTAAATCTAGAAATGGTACCCACTCATTTCTTTCTTCTTCTGAGGTAAATTGTATAGATTCATGTTGCAAATTAAGAAGTTTCAGGGTATCTATTGAGTGTTTCTTCTGTTCTAAGTCTTCTTTCGCTTCACATAATGGGCATTCTCCTTGTGTAAAACTTCCTCTTTCACCTTTTAATTTCCACACACCTGCTGTCGCCCATGCTATACCCTCTCTTTCCTCTTTATTTATTTTAGCTATGTAAATTTCCCTTTCCCATGCCCATTTCATCTTAACATAAAATTCCAGTGATGTTTTCCCAGTTATATTATTAAATAGTTTTTGTCTCTCTATGTCTTCAAAATGTCTTCTGGCCTCTTTCCAAAAACATCTAACATTTGTATCTTTTTTTTTTCTCCATATATACCCTAATCCATTGCTCTCTAAAATATTTTTTAAACTACTCAACCAACCCTTTAGTTAAAAATGATTCTTGATGTATCAAACATCGCTTTACTAGATTATCTTCATTTAGGCTTAGAAAATTTATGCCAGTATTTTAAAACTCTCTCCATAATTAAACATTTTCTTGTAGCTCTTCCCATTTCTATTTGAGCAACTTCTTTTACAGCCCAATTGGTAGGCCGAGAATTTCTTTGCAAAATAAACAATGTACTTTATCCACACTTTCCCATGAATTTTCCATTCCCAAAATTTTGATACCATAAGAGCATTCAAGCTTGGATTGGTTCAGTGGATGTTAGGGAATACCTTGATGAGCAGTTTGGGTACAGATGGATTGCTCATGGTGACCCTGTTCCATTACCAGCTCAATCACCAGATCAGACACCCATGGACTTTTTCTTCTGGGATCATGTGAAGAGCCTAGTATACATGACTCCTGTCGAAACTAATATGGACCGGGTTGCTAGGATTGTAGCAGCAGCTGATGATGCGCACCAATCTCTTGCATGCTAGAATGTGTGTGACAGTCCATGAGGCCTCGCTGTGAAATTTGTCGTGATCATGGCATTCAACATTTTGAACATTTACTTTAAACATGAACAGTGTGATTTGGTTTTTTTATGTCATTTTTGTAATGTTTGGTCAATTACTCTTAAAATTAAATAATTGCAATTGTCAGGAGGTGATGAGTAGTTGATTAATTGGTGGCAGACTGTAATATAAACACACTCTACAGCAGTCAAATGTTATTTTTGTTTGGAAACAATGATATTCCAAATATGCAGATACAAAGATGGTTGCATTATTACAAAACAAAAAAATTTAAATTACCTGGTAATGAGCCACCAGAGACCATGGGTTCCTTATATCAAAACACTCAGAAAAGATCCCTAAACAATTTCTTGGTAGAATATAAATGATTATCCAATACTGTTGTTTCATAGGCCTTAGCCCAAATTAGCTGTGTGTCGATTCTGTGAAACATGTTCTATATAATTCAATGGTAAGTCGAGCATAAGAGTGTTAAATCAACTCACTGTTTAATTAAGAATAAATTAATTGCTTTACTGTATTAGTTTCCAACAGAAAATTTATTTTGAATTTAATAGTATAAGCTATTGATGACTGTATGTTGTGATCTATAGTTCTTAATGCAATTATTTGTGTGTTGGCTTTCTGTATATTCTAAAGGTCAGCCTGCTACATTTTTAATTATTTTTAAGTCTAAGTCAATTTGATAACGAAGTAACCTTCCACATGTCAGCCTAAGAGGCTTATTGTGCTACCCCATTGTATTTATTGTTTCCCAAAATCTATTCCCTGTGCAATTTAAGGAGAGATAAGAAAAGTGTGTTACTCTTACTTGGACCTAGTATTAATTTTCTAGATTGTCTTTGTCCAGAATATGTTTGGCACTTAAGTTTGTGTTTTCTCCTATGTTTTTACTGCAGTTTTAGCAGTTGGTGTACTGATTCCAACCATGGGTTCCGAGCCAAAATAGGGTGTTTCAGCACCCTTTTTTGCCCAGCTGATCTGCTTTTACATTTTCATAAATACCCGATCACCCAGCACAGTTGAAGTCTTGTGAGATACCGAGCAGTCAGGGCATTTAGGCATTTCCACACCAGTTTAGATTTAACCTGTTTAGAGGAATTCTTCAACTTATAAAGAGAATTTTATATTTCTGTCTTGTATATTTAAAAGTTTTAAAGCATCTTCACTTTGTATTATGGAACTAATGCAAACATATCCACATAATGATGCTATGTCTTAAAATTAAAAGAAAAGCTTTGATAATATGTGCTTATAGTGCACTCTTGAACAGTTTTCCAGGAATGGAGAAAGTTGATTGACCATTGCTAATTTAGAAGTTTGCTGATAAAATCTATTGTTGAAACTGAAGTAATTCTGCTTAATGCACAACTCAATAAGTCTTGACAATTCATCTATTTTTTCTTTGGATAATTTATGAACAAACGTCATTTTTTTAAAAAATTTCAATAATGTATCTGAAGGAATAATGGGAAATAGAGCATTAACTTCAAAAGAAATGAGTCTCCTTCAGATAAGGTTATGTTATTGTTTTAGACTTTAAACAAACAAGTGAGATGTAACAGTGTTACTATGCAGATTGCTCAAGCAAATGATGTAGTGCTTCACTGTTAATAATTTCTGCTTAATTCTTCATTATTAATTGTAGTGTTTAAACAATCGGGCATTTATAAAATCAGCTGCAGAGACTGTAATATGAAATATAGAGACAAAATTAAAAGAAACATTATCCTACAGTATAAGGAACACATGAGAAATGTAAAATGTAAACACAAAGAGAAATCAGTAATAGCATATTATTATTGGGCAAAAAAATACATTACACATGATCATATAATGGAACTTGCTTCATCAGTAAAGATTATTAAACATAGATCAATTACTCAATCATTAATGATCTCTAATATTCAATTACAGAAATTTCCCGTAATATTAGGCTACCTGACTTTAATTCATGGACAACACTGAACTTGTATGCTCAACTCAATTTCAAAAGATAAACTGATGTGAATGAATGATAATTTTCTATAAAGATGCCAGAAATGTTAATGTAGCAGGACATTTCCAACATCTCCTGTCATAAAATATGTACTTGTTTTCTATGTAATTGCAAGAACTTGAATCAGTTGCACAACTTTTACATTAAACCAGACTTTTTGGTACAGGGTCTAGGAATGACAAGAGATACAACAAATGCAAATTGTCAATTATTATTGTTGACAGCATTAAAGGAACAGTACTCACACAAATTAAAACTGTTGTCAGACCTTCCTAATGTGACAATTAAAGGCTTAGTTTATTCAATACAAAACACATAGTCCATTTTAGTAATAAGTTTTGCAGATTCACTTTGGGTTTACTCAGATTAATCCCAAGAAGCCAAGTAAAAATGTTGGTACATACCGAAAGCATAGTGAAGGAGTGGAGAAACTTGGGTGTTGGTTGCAGCTACCAGCAACAACATGCCACCATCTCCTGGCTGCATATCCAAAAGCCATGTGTTGAGTTCTCCAACATTTCCACCACAAGATTCCTGTAATATGATCCCCAGTGCTACAGATGCATCATCAAACTCCAGCAGACAGAGATCTGGTACAGTATACAATAAGTCAGTATTAGATGACACTAAAATTTCACTAACTGATTAATTCTTCAGAACATGTTTCAAGAGCATTCACTCTCATCTTCAGCTGGGGACTGACTAACTCTAGCAGGTGACGTAGTGGCATCTGGTGGTTCCATTAGATAACAGAACAAGAAGTCCATTGGTGGAATGTCAAAATTCATAACTCTATGTTTATTTTTTAAAATATAAATCTTTTCCCATATTGCCAATCCTTGGGATTGGTGGTATCTTTTAACAGTTTGGCTTCTCCTGCAATATTATGATCGTAAGCCCAAAAGTGATCTGCAACCACCAATTTGTCCACTTGTTTAAATCTTAAATTTCTGAAGTGTTCTTTGGTCCTTGTCTCTAAAATTCGTATTGTTTAGCCTATATATATATGATCACAATCCAAACAATCTATTCGATACACTCCTGACTTCTTGCTGGGTGGAATAACGTCCTTTTTGGTGCTGTTCAGAAGCTTTCCAATACTAAATTTATTTTGTGCAGCCAAACGTATATCATAATTTTTAAAGATTTTCATGAATGCCCTGTTTGCCCATGGATGATATGTGAAATTTTTAAAAACCACGTCCTTTTTTATCGTGGAAAGAGTTATAGTGTTTTTAATACCTTTCTGTCTTTTACTAGTATTCCTACAAAAAAACTGCTCCTAAATCTCCAGAATTGGCTAAAAAGTATAAACTTGATTACAGAAGAAATTGAGGATTATACCAATCTCACAAAATTGTGTATAAACCAAAACTTTTTTACATTCAATGGGAAAATTTACCAACAAATTTCTGGCTTAGCTATGTGTAACCCCCTTTCTCCATTTCTGGCAAATTTATTCATGAGTGCTGTAGAAACACACATTACTATGGCATTCCCTTTAACCTTCAAAGCATGGTTTCGTTATGTGGATGACATTCTGGCAATAATACCAAAAAAACAAACAGAAGATGCCCTAAAATTACTAAATTTGCAGGACCAAAATATTAAATTCACTATGGAATTGGAGGAAAATGGTTATTTACCATTTTTGGACCTAAAAATATACAGGAGAAACGACATAATTTTGTTCGGCATATATAGGAACCTACACATACAGATAAGAACATAGAGAATAAAAGTTTCAACCCTAAACCATACCAACATGCCATTATAAACAGCCTTGTCCATAGATTGGTAAACATCCCACTCAACAAAGAAGAGTTTTCAGCAGAATACCGTTATATGATCAAAACAGCCCTCAACAATGGATTCAGCAGCTCTAGTTGATAAGAAGATCAGACTTTTCGAAAGGCAGAAAGATATTAAAAACACTACAACTCTTTCCACAATAAAAAAGGATGTGGTTTTTAAAAGATTTACATATCATCCGTGGGCAAACAGGGCATTCATGACCAAAGAACACTTCAGAAATTTAAGATATAAACAAGTGGACAAATCGGCGGTTGCAGATCACTTTTGGGCTTACGATCATAACATTGCAGGAGAAGCCAAACTGTTAAAAGCTACCACCAATCCCAAGGATTGGCAATATGGGAAAAGATTTATATTTTAAAAAAATAAACATAGAGTTATGAATTTTGACATTCCACTGATGGATTTCCTGTTCCGTTATCTGATGAAACCACCAGATGCCACTACGTCACCTGCTAGAGTTAGTCAGTCCCCAGGTGAAGATGAGAGCGAATGCTCTTGAAACATGTTCTGATTAATCAGTTAATGAAGTTTTAGTGTCTCCTAATATTGACTCATTTGTATATGTAACAACTTCATAGTTCCTAACTTCTTTTAAGATTACAATCTGGTACAGTACTTACCCACACTGTTTCACAGAAGGCCTCACGCACTATACGGCTAACATCAAACTCAAACTCCAGCTTCTCCAATTCTCTTGGGGCCAGAACCCATTTTTGAAGGGAATGCTCTGTCAGAACAAAGACTTGCCATTCATCAGGTGGGAATCCTACCCCTTCCATAGCAATAACCTTCACAAGCTTCTGTAAGTAAAAATTAGCTGTCTTTTATTTGTTCTTAGTTCAAGAAAGCATATATCATATGTTATCAATATTATTCACTTACAGTTTCCATAACCTGGGAACTTGGTAGACCTCCAAAGATAAGAGAGGACATTCTGCGACCAATGCCTCCCAGCCAACCTTGAGGTGGTTTAAGTGTTCGACAGGTTACATTATGTCGACCTCCATAACTGTGAACCACAACTAAAACAATGGTGGCTGTGGTTGTGGCAAGTATGCAGCCAATGGGGAAGATGTTTGTGAGGGAGTCACATTCCTGTCCTTGCAAGTCCGCATTCTGTTCCACAGAAGTACCTTCATGAGCAATACTGTGCCAGTACCTGACTGTTCCTTCAGGAGACACTGCAATACATGATGGAACCTACAACACAAATAATTATATGAAACTGGTTACTTTTGGTTTATATGATATATTTTATAAGTAATTGGTTTGCATATGTATGTGGTTATAAAGCTTGTTTTCTATATATCCAATATTCCTTGGTTACAAGTCATTCTGATATTAATTCATTGATTACCAGTTGTTTAAACACAAGCATTTTGAGGGACAATGAAAAATGGCTAAGATTGAAATATGTGGCGTCAATTCCTTTTTCTGGAAGGGAAAACATCAAAGGCAGGACAAGGATATTCTTGAAATGATATTTCCGACATTCTGTAATGCTGCTCTTCCTATGAAAATAGTAACTTTGGGTAAATGAGATTAAAGATGGCAGAATAACATGGAAGATGAACCATATCCTTGGAATGCAAAATCAGCTGAGAGTCCAGAAATCGTCAATATTGTTTTGGCTGACAAATGAGTGAAAATGTTCAAGATAGCAGAGGCCAATAGTATCTTTACTGAGTGGGTGCATAATGAAATAACTTTGCTTGCTCAAGATGGGTGCCACATCCACTTACTCTGGAGCAAAAGTGAAATTCCATGCAAATAGCTTACTGCTTATGAGGAATCCACTGATTTTTGCAACTTTTTGTAACTTAGGATGAAATAGGGATTTGTTACTTTACACCAAAAAAGAAACAGCAGTCTAAACAGTGAACCACATAAGGCAAATCAGTTTCAAAAAAGGTGATGGCTTTAATTTTATGGAATGTAAAAGAATTTTCTTGATTGACTACTTGGAGAAGGGGAAAATCCATTACTGCAGAATACTAAGCATTACTTTTGAGAGACTTAAATAAACAATCATAGAAAAACATTTGGAAATGGACAAAATGGCCAGTGCACTTAAGTCACATTGCTCAGGACAAACTGACCAAACTACAATTTGAAATGCTTCCACATTCACCCTATTCACCTGATTTTGCTCAGATCATCATCTATTCCTGAAAGTTTTCCTGGCTGGACACAAATTTACTGAAATGAAGAGGTCAAACAGGATGTTATATTTAATAATTAAAATATAAAATGGAAATTGCACAGAGAAGCCAATCATATAATTGAATTATTGTATGATTTAGTTCAACTACACACTCTATCACTCAGTTAACCTACAAATTAGCAAAGAAGAATATTTTAATGAATACAAACAAATAGAAGAAACAGCAGTTAAAATGGTTTTAAAAAAGATTAGTACACAAAAAAGTACAGAAATTCAAGAGACAAAAACATATCAAAGAAACCACAACACTTTCAGCAAGAAAAGATAAGCTAATTTTTAAAAAGTTCACATATTATCCATGGGCTGCAACAAAATTTCAGAATATTCTTAAAGATTTTAATATCAGATTGGCACCGATTAATAGATTTAATGTTAAAAACTTACTGATAGACAATGTTAATGACAGTATTCCACAATAGGAAAAAGCAGATATTTACAAAATAAGTTGTGCAGAATGTGAAAAAATCTACATTGGAAAAACAAAGAGAAACTTAGGCACATGGATGAAGGAACATTTCAGGAACATAAAGTATAAGCAAATAGAGAAATCAGCAGTAGCATATCATTTTTGGACACAAAATCATGATATAGTGAATAAAGCAAAATTATTAAAATCAGTACAAGGATCTACGGAACTAGCAACCTGGGAGAAAATCTATATCTACAAATACAAAGACAGTCAAATGAATTTCAACACTGCCGGGGATGAAAACATAAACTACAAGTTATCACACCTCCACCAGAGAGAATACACACTCTGACAGATCAATGAATGATCCAACAGTTAGATTTTAGCCTGGCTGATGATGAGAACCAAATGTTCTTGAAACCGGTTCTATACATTATGACAAGTAGGTGAAGCAACAAGAGTGTGTAGTTCAACCACATCATACAAAAATATCAATTAAAGGAGGTTATTTATTTATGACCACTCTTTAAACATTTCTGGTCATCAGCATCTCATTCAATTCAGGGCGTAAAATGGTCAATGAATTTTGCTCAGATGCCTCTTCTTTCAGACTTGAGGTTCTTTTACGTGTTGTAAATCTATGACATCGAAGACTCATGGCTTTACTTACCTTCTGAAGGAAGCCTTACTTAAGATTTTTTATGCCCCAAAAAATCCATCAACTGTGATCTTGGGTCTACGATACAAGTATGGTTAACTGTAGACCACCAGGACCAACATACACAGAAGATAAATGAATATTCAGAGAGCTTCAAAGAAACACGACTTAGATGGGAGAATCATGAACATAAACTACTTTGCAAGATTGAACTTGATCTCTTTGATATCAAACCAAGTTACTTATCAAATTACTCTCTTACATTATACATAAGTTGCAGTTGAAAATTACACTTTTGAGTATTGATTCCTGGCCTTATCCTCACTCCATCTCTATTTATTGTCCATTTCTGCTCATTATACCTTAGTTAAAAATTGCCCTCACTTATTGCAGTCCTTAATAAATATTTATATAACTGCAATAAGTCATAAATGTAAATTGGAACTTGCACAGTGAAGCCAATCATATTAATTGATATCATTCGTTGAGCACAGCTCAACGAATGATCTGACAGTTGAACTTTAGCATGGCTGAAGATGGGAACAAAATGTTCTTGAAACCGGTTCCATACATTTATGAAAAGTAAGTGAATGCAATAAGTCTACTTATTTTAAAATACCTTTCTGTAATGATTTTTTCCCACCAATCATTAGTTTTGTCACACTCAAATATTACATGCTCTATATCCTCCCTAGCTCCATCCTTTCAAGGGCCCACTTTTTAGGTAAAAGGCATAGCAACCCCAAGGCAGCCAAGCTGCTCCCAATGGTTCATACTCATCCTATTTTACCCTTTTTATTTTTCCTATATTTTAATTTTTATTGTTTATACTTCCCTGTTCTTAGTTTGATGGATGCCCCCACATTTGATGAGGTAAAAAGTGACTGGGTAATGTAGGTTTTATATTTTTTTTAATAGTGTTTAACACCAGTTTTTACTACTGAGGCACCACAGTAGGTGGGCACTGATGATACATAAAATTATATATTGCAAAAGGATTTCTTTTTTACGGAAGGAAACGTTCCAGGCCTAAGTTTAGGGTACCTCCCCAGCATTTACCATTTATGAGGACTGAGGAAAACCTGGAAAAAACCTCAGTCAGGAAGGACGGTTCTGGCAGGATTTGAACCACCATGTGGTGGTGGTAATATAGTAACTTCTAGCACATGGGTTATCATGTAGGACAGGAGTATATGCACTGGTAAAGGCCCAGGGAGAGGCCATTACAAGAGCTGTAAACTTCCTGTAAGCAATTGGGTCCCTCTGTATGTACTCGGGGAGGTGACTCTGAGGTAATTTTATTCAAACCAGGGCAATTCACCTGTGCTGGGGTGGCGCCCAGGAAGCAACTTACCATCTGAAACAGTTGCAATGGTGGAGGAAGAACCTGCTATGATGCAAGAAAATCTTCACCTAATTACAAAATGCAAAAGAGTGGACATAAAAGAGGTAACTGAGGTGTCATTCCTATGTTTCCTAGTTGTAAGTAGAATTGAGGAAGATAAATCCTTTACCCATGTGAACCCTTTTATCATCCAAAATGATTTGTATAGTATCTCTAGTCCTGTAAAATCACACACACATTTACACAATGGTTCCCTATTGAATACTTCTCAAACTAATGCGCTACTTTAAGGCCATCTTACTTCACAGAAACCCCATCCATTTCGAGATGCATCCCGCCTTAAATTCATCCCGAGGAGTCATAACAACCTCTGTACTCGATGGCATAGCTGAAACTGGCGCAACAAAATGTAACTTCAGTTTATTAAGTGCAGGCGAGGAGAGATGGCGAAGTACAGTAGACGCATACTCTATTCCTCACTTTTATTAAGGTTGAGCTGCTGCAGAAGATCAGGGCAGGGTACGAGGTAATAGCAATCCACCTGTATGTTCCCAGCCCCCTGGGATTGTTTCCAGTGTCAACATTTCGGCCACACTGGATTATCTTGTAAGAGCACTGTATTGGTTTGTGCTACATGTGCACTAGAAATCATAAGGGAGCATGTATATCCACTCCCGCCTGTGTGAACTTCTGCGGTGCTCATCCATGATTGCCCTCAATATCCTGAGGAGCATTCCATACAGAAAGTATGGGTTAAAGAGAAATTTTCTTTCTCTGGGGCTCGGAAATGCCATCAAGCCTGTCAGCCCGCAGTACCCAAGTTTGATACCTACAGCTCCGCCACCATGATATCAAAACATGACAGTAGCACACAACATGGTATTCTCAATAACTTCTACTGTGCCTACTCCACTAAACTCTCTACTGCAGAAGCCAAACCTGTTATTTTTTTCTGCAAATCCTATTAAGTTTAAGATGGCTTTTAAAAGGACTGACTTTTTAAAATTGTCTAGTGTGGGTAAGACTAAGAAACATCAAAGTCCCTCACCTCCTTGAAGGTCAAGTTCCTACTATGGCTATGGGAGCAAACCTGCTAGGCAATCACCTTCACTGCCTATCTCCACTTCTAATCGGTTCCAGGTATTGGAATCAGTTGACTCTTCTTAGCAGGAGAGCCCGCCCTCTGAGGATGCCATTGAGCAGGATGAGCCTGCTCCGGCTAAACCACCTAGTTCCATGCGTGTGAGATAAGGACTGTTGATTCATCCTGTACGGACCAAAAAGTAAAGTGGCTTATTTCCTTCCAGATTTTTACAATGGCTACCCTTTTGTGGAATGTACATGGAATCAATAGTTGAAGACCAGAACTTGAGTTGCCTTTATGGTCGACTGACCCTCTGCTTGTGTCTCCAGGAGACCAAACTTCGACCACTGGACTTCTTTGTCCTTCGCAGCTACTCTTCGATGCATTTTGGCCTTCCACCAGAAGAAGGCACTTCCGTGCATGGTGGCATTTTAATTCTCATCAGAGACGACATAAACAGTTCTCCACTGAGTCTACAGTCTCATTTACAGGCTGCAGCAGCTGGCATTTATTTTTCTGGCCTTAGACTTACTGCCTACAATATTTACATACCTCCATCTACCACTATCGCAGTGGTAAATATGCATCATCTTCTATCCTAGCTACCACCCCCTTTCCTATTTTTGGGAGACTTTCCATATCATGTCTTTCCACATACATTTACAGCGTGTGTCGAAGTGTCTTATTAGCAAAGCAAATTGGAATCTCTTCTGTTCTCTCTCATATTTTCAGGGTTTGCTTTTCTATGATCGAGGACCTCGATACGGTCCTCATTACAGCTGCAGTACAGACTATTCCCCAGTCGTGTTCCTACCCCAGACGCTTTCCGGTTCCTTGGTGGATCGATGAATGCCGGGACGCATTGCGTGCATGCCGAGGTGCTTTCGTCGCCACCGTACGTTTGAGAATATGATTCGTTACAAGCAGCTGCGCGCCAAATCAGTCAAGTATTAAAGGCGTCTTGGATTGCTTTCGCCTCTTCTTTTAACCGCTCAACGCCTTCATCTGTTTTCTGGGATAAGCTACGCCGTTGGGGCTAAACTGGTTTTTCGCCCATGCCCGGTTTCAAGGTGCACATTGCCTCCTTGCTACTCCTGTGGATATTACCTACACATTAGGGCGCACTTTCGCTGATATTTCGAGTTCCGCTAATTACCCTCCTGCGTATCGCACAATTAATGTGAAAGTGCAGTAGAAGGGTTTTTTTTTTTTTTTCCTTTCCCCTTCGACAATCATGAGTGCTATAATGTCCCATTTATAGCTAGGGAATTGGAGTAAGCGTTTTCTACCTCTCAGCCTTGCGCTCCGGGGCCAGATGACATTTATGTTGGTATTTTGCAGCATTTATAAGCGGAAGGCAAGGCCTTTTTGCTCCAGGTTTTTTTATCGTATTTGCTGTGATGGCGTGTTTCTGAGCGCTTAGCGAGTGTTCACCGTCATTCCTATTCCAATATCTGGAAAGGACCCACACCTTCCTTCCAGTTACCGTCCGATATCCCTCACCAGTTGCGTATGCAAGGTGATGAAACGGGCGGCTTGTGTGGTGGTTTTGACGAACGTCCAGTGCGGTTTTCGTCGTCATCGCTCTTCAGTCGACCACCTGGTGTCTCTTACCACATATATTATCGACGGATTTGTGAGAAAGTGCCAAACTATCACTGTCTTCTTTGATCTGGAGGAATCCTATGATACCTGCTGGAGAAGCGGTGTACTTATTATGTTTTACGATTGGCATATGTGTGATCGGATGTCAATTTTTATTCAGGAGTTTACGAAAGACCGGGTTTTTAATGTACGCGTGGATTCCGATTAATCTTCTCGTTTTATTCAGGAGAACGGAGTACCTTAGGGCCCGGTACTTAGTGTCACACTGTTTGCCGTTGCTATCAACTCCATCAGAGTGTTTACCGCCAGAGATTAAATCGCCGTTGTTGGTCGACGATTTTGCTATGTTTCTCTCATCTCAGCGAACTTGTCTCTTGAAACGCCGCCTCCAATGATGTCTAGATCACCTTTAAGCTTGGAGTGAGAACTACGGTTTCGTTTCTTCGCCAAGAAGACAATCTGCATGAATTTCTGGCGCTGCAGGGAATATCCTTCACCATCTCTCCATTTTGGCCCAGATGCTCTATCTTTGGCAGACGAAGTTTTTTTTTTTTTTTTTTTGAATGGTTTATTATTTATGGACGCTGTTTAACACCTCAGGTCATCAGCGTCCCATTCAACTCAGGGCGTGAAACGGCCGACAAATTTTGCTCAGAGGCCTCTCTTTCAGGCTTGAGGTTCTTTTTCGTGCCGTAAATGTACGACACGGACTCAAGGCTTTACTTCCCTTCCGAAGGAAGCCATATTTAGGATTTTTACGCCCCGAAAAAATCCATCGGTCCTGGCCGCAGACGAAGTTAAGTTCCGTTTCTTGGCTTGGTAGTTGATAGGAAATTATGCTGGCCATCGATATAGCGCAACTCAGAGGCCGTTGTGCACGTTCTCTTAGTCTTTTACGTGTTTTAAGTGGCACTTTCTACCGCCTGTGGTGCCTCAGTAGTAAAAAGAGATGTTAAAAACTACTTATCGCATTAACCCCATTCATTATTGGAGAATCCTTGTCGCTATTGGAACATTCCCTACGAGTCCTGTGTCCAGCCTACGTGGGGAGTCTGGAAAACCTCCTTTATTTTATCATTAGGGACATTTTACTTGGTGCTTATGGCTTCTCACTCTCGTCACTCCATTAATGAGCCGCTGGATAGATTTTATGCTGTTCGGTTTTTAACTCCTAAACCTGCTGGCTTTCGTTTTTAGGAGATGTTAAGGACGTTGAGTTAGCTGCTTTTTTTCCTTAGCCGGGAAGCTTGTTTTTCCCCTTTGCTTTTAGTAGAGGCCCCTATTTATCTTGGGCTAACGTCCTATCCTAAGGCTTTGACCGCAGCTTTTATTATTCATCGCCATTTAGCGCGAGTCTCCTCATTTGCGAGATGCAATTTTATTTATATCCACGAATTGAAAATGGACACACGTGTTGAATGTGCTTTTGTTTTTAATGGAAGTAGCTATACTTTTGGTCTTGGCTCTGCGAAATTTTTTTTCACGGCCGAACTTTGTGCTATTTATCGAGCGTTTTGTTTGTATCGGAACAGCGGCTGGGGGACTGTGTCAATTGTTATGATTCTCTGAGTGCTCTTCTGTCTTTTTGCAACCTGTACAACTCCCATTCTCTTAATTTTTACATAGAAGCGTTCTCTCGCGCTGGCGCGAAGAATGTAATTTGCTCCATGATAATAATCTTTGGGAATGCCCCCTTTCAATTGGTCAACTTCTTCTTGCGCTGTTCACCGTGAAGAAATACTTTTAGCACATTTGCAGATTGGCATTGCCATTTTAGTCATCATCATCATTTTAAAGGTGAACCAGCTCCAGCATATTCTAATTGTTACCACCCCTTTACAGTGCATCACATTTTAATTGAATGCTGTCATCTACCGCCTTTTAGAATTTCCCAGGTTGCCCTACTCTCTTGAGGGAATACTTGCAGATGATGTTGCTGTTGAGCAAGACTCCATTTTATGCATTTTTGTGATTTTTGGAGCATGGTGTGATTTTTATAATTCTACATGTGACAGTTTCTTTTTATACCTTTTTAGGACTGTTATTTTCCCAGCTGTCTCTGTTGTATTTTATTACCAGTCTTTTGTTCATTATTGACATTTTTCCCTTATTTGTTATTATATTTTTTATTTTTATTGCCCACCAACCATAGTAATGCCGCTTGTTCTCTGCACAGAATTTTAGTGTAGTTAGATATAATGGTTATTTATTTCCATATTGGTAAAGTTTTAGTGTGTTTGGGCGCTAATAACCTTTGCAGTTTTCACCCTTTAAACAATACTCTCTCCCCCCTTCCCCTACGTCCACATAATGGTCAATGACCTTAGACAATCCCCTTCCTTAATTAAATTGTACTTATGAAACCAGTCAACAACTGATGATAAGAATGACTGCCGCATGTCCTAATGTTGTATAAGTGGAGTTAGTGTGAACATATTTAATACATTCTTATATGATATAAAATTCCCTTCCTTTTCCTTTTATCTCCAAATATTTGTTTTCATACTATCTAGACCTTCCTCTTTTTTCTACATTTATCTGGAAAAGATATTCTCTTTCTACTTTATTCATGGGAATAAATAATAGTGACCTCTTTTCTTCTTTACCACTAAACAGTTTTTGTATTTCAATATCCTCAAGTATTTCCTACTTTCTTATAAAAATCCTTGTACATTCTGCTGTATCTAGATGTGCCACCTACACTGTTAAAAACTAGAGAGTTAACAAAGCATAAATTAGTTTAAAACATTAGATGAAATAATTCATTATACAATTATAAACTATTGCATAAGAATAGTAAGGTTTAACAGAATCAATATATAATAACTTATTCTTAGAATATTTTAGTACACAGTTAGAAGAATTGCACATTTTATTTACTATTCATACACCTGTATAGGTGTTTCTTAATCAAAAATTCATTTAGATTTCTTCCCTTTTTTCAGTTTTAGAGTCTCTGGTAGTTTGTTATACAAAATCATACCTTTGATAAGTGGATAACATTCTGATGTCTTTTGTTTAAGGTGACTCAATGCAAATTTTAAATGTGCAACACATATATTTATCTGTAAATTTCCCCAGCTGCTATCCATGCAACCTCAACAATGAAAGCAATGCATTATTACAATTTTAACAATGGTTTAAACTAGGAACAGTTTCTTGAGACTTAGGCAGACTACAATGACCTTGTTCCTTTAATCTTTAAAAGATGAAGAGGGGAGTGAAAGGCTTTTGCACAAAATGTCAGTGCTTTGAAGATGATATTGCAAGACACCAGAGTATAAGGATTTAGATTTCTTAACATTGGACTGGCAAGTGCCTAAAACTATTAAGAGTCAGGAAAACTGCTTCTCGCTGATAGCTCATGCAACACCAGTGAGGGACAGAAGATCAAATGAATGCTTGCCGTTGTTCCTTGAGGAAGCCAGTACATTAGCCTGAAGTGTCCAAGAAGATGGAGCAGCATGAGCTGGAGGACTACACAAATGTTTTCATTGCATGGTGGACTTTCTTCTCTGGTGTTTGGTCCCAAGTCACCAGTTTCTCCAAAAAAACCTTGATCTTCATTATGCATTTCCAGTAGTTGATGAGTCTTCAACCCTTTTGTTCTTCTGTTAAGTCTTGTGAAACCCAATGTGCATACACCTCTTTTTCATATTCAAATTGCAAGAATAATTACGTGCACGGTTATGAGCGGAGGGCTGCTTGACATTCCAGTTCTTCAAAGGTTATGAGATTATCAGCCACAATTTCAATGTTCTAGGGAGACTGTGATGTGATGTTGACAGATGATTATTACTCACATTCTTGCATGCTGATTCCCTGTCACTGACGAACTCACTGACACAATTGTAAATGGTCTCCTGTGATGCTTTTTGACCACATACATTTAAACATCTGCAAACTTATTCAGTTTTGACTCCTTCTTCCACAAAACCATGTAGTCCATTTGTTCAAGGCAATGAACAATAGTACGACTGACAATGTGAGCAAGGTCTCATGTCTCAGTTTTAATTTTAAAAGTTTTAAGAGTGGAATGTCAAGATGTTTTTAGTGTGTTAACATGATTTTAAGTAGTTTTACTTTTAATCTACCTAAAATTTTATAATCCTTTTAGTGTGTGGATTCCTACAATCATCATTAATTGTAGTTCAAAAGTAGGAATTTTTAATTAGTTGCTTCACTATATTAGCCCCTACCCAAAATTAGTTTCAAGTTTAATCAAGTAGAGATTTAACAGAAAAAAATGACGTAATAATAGTAATGCATAAAAATGCTTGACTGCCATGCAGAAACTATCAGTTAACAAACAAAACCAAAAACCAGAGTAAACAATCAAGTGGTGTTGTACATAATTACCATTTATTTCAGTGACAAATACTGGGATATCATGGTCTATTTTTTTAAAAAAGTACTTTCTTTCATTATAATTAATGAATCTGTAACTTTTACATTTAGCTGCGATATCAGATGGATTCATTGAGAAGTAAATCCAACTTGAACCAAGAGCATAAGGTGTCAACAGAAACTTTCCCCACTGTAAATTCTTATGCAACACTCAATTTTGTTCTTTTTTCAGAAAATCCTCCCCACTGTTTACTTTGCCTGACTACAGCAACCATACAAATGAATTTTCATGGTATGCCATCTAAAGGATAACCAGATAGGGTAGCAATTTAAAATAAACATCTGTTTACTTACATGTGTCTCCCCTACAGTATAGACACACACAAGATCTGCACGATGTGCAAGGTCACTTGGAGGTAGAGTAAGTTCTCGACACTGGCTGCTAACTGCTCTGCGTTGTCTCCCTGGTTCTAAATTCTGCTTGTATTGCCATATCAAGAGGCGTCGACCACACACAAACCATGCCCAGCCATCTGCTGATATACGTACACTTACGGCTGCACTTCCTGCAATGAATGCATTTTTATAGCACTACATGAGGCAATGTTGCAGTAGACTTAACACATTCAAGCAAATAAGTCCCTGGCCACATTATTGGATGCATCCTAATATTTTAAAATTAATTTATTACGATTATCATATGGTCACTGAACATTATAAGAGATACATTGTTGTCTACAATAACATGTTTGTTACGGTGTTTCATTCTTGCAATAATCCATATTGTTGCTAAACAAACCTCATTTACTGTAAACTAACAATTACAACAGACTTTCAGGTATGTGCTATTAAAGTTTAATTTGTAAATATTGTACTTGCGAAGCTGTTGACAATGGAGTGGTAATATATGCTAAACTTAGGTATTCATTTTTTACACTAAACTCCACTTACTTACATAAAAGTAAGACGTATTTCGGGAGAATCTGTCCCATCTTCAGTTGCTCACTGAATTGCCATTACTCGAAACGATGGCTAGACAGCCTGATGTTCCTGTGGTGGCCTCTGTTGGTTGAAGTAGGAACTCGTTCGAGAGATTCTCCCAAAATGTGTCTTACTTTTATGTAAGTGGAGTTTAGTGTAAAAAATGAATACCTAAGTTTAGGATTTAATTTGTAAGTTCGTTTTTATGGTCTGAAATGTGAAATTTAGTATTCTGTGTTCACTAATAGTCATTCAGCATGAAAATTGTTAACTATTTTGCAAAATTAATGGGCAAATCATGTGATTTGACACCTCGAAAGATTGCAGAAGTAAAAGCACTGGTTAACACTAATGTTGTTTTCCAATTTAGATTTCTTGAAGAATGCAGCTACCTTCAGGGCAAATTAAGAAGAACATTGAATTGGGCCTGGAATTAGGACATCAAAGGAGAAATAAATGTGGCCAAAAACCAATTTTCAGCCTAAGGGCAGAACTTGCTTGAAAAAAATTTGTGAAGGAAACAGGCTTTCTATGCAAAACAAATTAGATTTGATCTTAAAGATAGTGTCATCACAGCATCTGAAATAATTTATCTACCTATGAGTAAATAGGTAGATAAAGTAAATTTAAATTATAAAATAATTTTTTGAGCTAAAATCTCTTTTAAACTAAATTATTATTGGATTTTCTATTATTTCACGTTGTTTTAGTGATGAGAACATTTTTGAAATTCTGGCAAACAAAGCTCAGTTTGTGTAATGGTATCCTGGTGAAAAGTATAAGTCAGATTGTGTTGTGCAGACTGCAAAACATTCCACTAAAGTCATCAAGGGTAAATGCCTTGGATGTCTATATGTTGTTCAAGGAGTGTTGTGAAGCAGACTGCTGCCTCAACTAAGAGAACGGCTTCCAAATGGAGAACTGTTTATTGTTATGCCTGATGGGGTCAAATGCCATAGTGCAAAATCTGTGATAGCTTTTCTGCAAGAAATGCTGCCCTAGCTGGAAAATTCACCAGATATACATCCCAATGAGAATGTCTGGCAGCTAGTGAAGAAGGAAGTGATTATCATGAAAACTTGATTTTTCAGAAGAGAATTAACGTCTGGTGTCACCAATCACAAGTGCAGAATACAATCATGCATTATGAGTATGCCAAAGTGAATAAAAGCTTTAATAGCAGCCAAAGGCCTAAATTGTACACAAATTGTATATACTTGACAAAAAATAATAAATACCTCCTTATTATATGACAATTATACGACAAAATTAGTGAAATTTGAGTGATTTCATAATAACTTGTCATATTATACTATATTTCACTGTGAAAATCCCAGATACAAAAAACTACCTCTTTATTATCTCCATAAGTGGCTACAGTGTATTTTAAATTCTTTATAGATGTTGAAAGAAGTGGGCTATTTTTGCCCTCACAATCTTATATTTAAAATTCAAGGTGTGTCTAATAATGGTCAGGGATTGTACAATAATGACTGCATTGATTTCATTATTAACTTAATTACCTTTGTTTCTATGCGCACAAAATGCTATTACACATACAATTATAATTACTGCTATGCTATGAAAAAACAAAATAGCATCCAACTGATTTTGGCCCAGGCCTTTATTAGGTGTGATCCTTAAAAACTTTAATCAATTTATTATATTTTAGAACAAATTACAGTTTGTAAAACAAAACACCTACATTAAAATTCTATTTTTGTTTACCATAAGTTCACTATTGCAATATTTATCCACACTATTAAATTATAATAATAGATATTATAATATATATAATTATAATATATAATTATTTAATATACAATATTAAATATTATTAATCTCCACAAAATCTTCCCTAAACACCTTATTTACAGTTGACTTCTACACCAAAACTTACTGTCTGCAAATGTCAGGGCTTCAGTAACCAACACAGGCAGTGGTGCACCAAAACTTTCCACAACATGATAAGCCGTCTTGCATATCACCTGAACTGACTGGGTGGATCTGCCAGATGTACTGAATCTCCTGCAACATACAGACAAGCATTGAAACTTAGAAATATAAGGTAACATCTCACATGTACAGTGATGTTGCACCATGAGAGCAGTAGTTATAACAAAACATTTGTGATTATTATTACACTGAGCTTATCCAAGAAGAGGGATTAGTATTAAGTTTCATTAATTTTATCACTGGCAAATTTAAGATTTTATGTTTCTAAATTCAAGTATTTTGTTTCTTCAGAATCAACATCAGTAGGTAATGTGTTTTGAATATCTCAAATGTTGCATGCCCAAGACTTATTACTTTCCAGGTGAACGAGTGAAACCAGAAAATACTATCATGAACTCCTTTGCCTACAAATTCTTCCTTCTAAGACATCTTAATAAGGGAACGTAACCCTACAGGATTCACCTGACAGGAATTATTGCTTGTAAGAATACTTTTGATAAATAAAAATGTTTGTTATTAACTAAATCACATATCAAGATATTGAAAGTGTGTCATATAATTAATGCATACTGTTGTACATCTACATTTTTTATTGTTGGTTCATCTGGGTGAGAGATAGTGTGACACATGTATTTCCTGCCCCAACTAACTGTTAATTCCAGTGGTCTCAATACTTCTCTTCAGAGAGAATACTATCAACCACCAATTAGGATACAGCAACTAAAATCTCCCCAGATAAATTATTATCTGCTTCCCTCTGATGCTATTATCATTTCGAAATTAACCAACGAATTCTCCCCCAATTATACTATGTTAAGATCCCCCAATAATATATACAATGTACACCCTTTGATTAAAATAATTAGTCATCTCTTGAACACAAAATTCTTTTAAGTCATACTCATTACAGCCTGTGGTTCACAAGGTATCCAGGAAAGCTGTGTAGCCACTGCAGCAGTTGCAGTTTGTTATATGGCATGCACTAAAGACACTGACTAATGGGTGTGTTCCATTAGTTCTATAGCAGAGTGTGCAGTGATGCAGTAGTTAAGAGCACAGGTTCACCTCCCAGCTTGAAGCACCTTTTTTTAAAATTAATCTTTGTAACACACCATGACAAATTAGTTTTGTAATATTATCTCCCCACATACATGAATATTATAATATTTCCTTTAGTATTTGGAGGTCTAAATGCAATATGTTGCACATACATTTGGTGCACATGCACAAAGGACAAAAGATAGCTTATGAGCACAAATTCAGGATGCCTGGGATGTTGTAGCCTCTCGTCCACACTATTGTAGAAATCTGATATCATCTATGCCCCGAAGATTGAGGGCAGCTATACATGCTGAGATTCATACATCTAATATTAATTTGTGTTTATTCCTATGTGGTTTCACTTTAGGATATCTTTCTGTTCATGTATTTATTTAGTTATTTGTAAAGAGTACATTAGTTTGTGATTACATTTTTGTGTGTGAATAGGTAATGACATAAAACTCAAATGATAACGTTAGAGTATAACATTATATTAAGGGAACATGATGTTCTACATATAAACTTATTGTTTTTCATTTAAAATCTGTAATCTTCACCCTGGCTCCTTATTTCTTATACCAGGGCATGTATTATAAATTTTCAATGTACAGATAAAGCAGTATGAGCAAATAATAGTATAATATAAACAAACAAATTAAATTTACTAAAGCAAACAATTAATATATTCTCCATTATAACTCCAACCATTTTCAATTAACATTAATTTTAAATGTAATTTTAATCTATTAATATATTTTTTAATATTTTATATATTTTATCATTTGTATAAATTATTATTATTATTATTATTATTGCTTCATTACATTTGGTTTTTTTTAACTTATTCATTACTTATCAATATCCTACCCATTAGTACAATTGAAATTAAAATCAAAATAAAATTAACATTACTATATTAAAATTAATTTTAATTACATCTAGATACTAAGTACCCAGTATCAAAATGACCATAACTACTAAATGAGAACCCTCCTATCATAATTGCCACCAGAACCGGCAGTGGCTATGTACTGGTATCTTAAATCTTTAAATTTTAATATATAATTATATCCTATCTTTTATGTTATTTATCAAAACTAAAATACAAGCATTAAAACAGTACATCTACATTCTTCATTTACTCACATTTAAATACTTCTACACATTTCCATCACTAAATCCCTACTACCATTTACACTAAATCTATAGTTTGTCTGCTACATGAGAGTAACACATGATACTTCTTGTGTGGTCTAGGGCCATTTTATTCCAAGGTCCATTAGTTGCAGTCCCCTTTTCTAAACACCTCCTTTCTCATTGCATTAATCAAGGAACCACCTGCAGTGAGTGTCTCAGTAGTAAAATGTGATGTTAAAATTAAAAAACAAAATCAATCAAGGATTGTATCACCTACCTCTCATTGCATCTTCTTCCCCTTCTCATCATTATCATAAGATAAATACTTCTCCTACATCTCATCTTCCTCTTCTCTCCAGTCTTAACAGCTCTTCCACCTCCTCCATCTCCTCTTCTTCTGCATTACCCTCTCTTATATGTCTCATTACATCATTTCTCCTATAGTGAACATAAATTGTTCTACCAATCTTCTTGATGCATTTCTTCTTTTTTCTCCCAAACTTGTCTTCCTATCGACCAAAATATCTTCTTGTTTAATAAAATAAATTCCTTCCTCTTGGACTCCATCCCAAACTCCCCCTCTACTCACATCACTCCCTCACTCTATACCAATTCCTTCTTCTGCATCTCTCTCCTCTGTTCTACTTCCTTATTTTCCTCTTCTTTTGACCTTCTTTTTCTTCTCCACCTAGTCTCTTCCCTCATCATCTTCACCATTTCCTACATTCTCTTCTTCCTCATTTTTAGTACTGTGTTCACTAAATTTAATATCTATATTCTTTTGATCTTCTAATCCCATCTTCAGCTTGTATTGTAGCTATTGGTATTTTTTCACTTGAATATTTCTTCCCATAAAATTCTGCTAATTTTTTATCCAATTTTTCCAAATACTTGTATACATTTTTGTCTCTTACAATAAACGATATTTGTAATCCCCCTAAAATTTCACTTTCTTCCTTAGTCCATTGTAAATAATGCACACACTTAAAAAGGACATGTATATATACACTTATAAAATCAATAATAAAAAATAAAAAAAAAAATGTGTGCGATTTGAACCCAGGAGCTTACGTAGAAGAGTAATGCCTTCTAAACTGCTCGGCCACCACCACTACTCTACAGCAGATACAGTGTTTATGAGAGTCCCCTAAGTTCTCTGATCAACACATAGAATCTGAGGCTGACTTTTTTACGGTCAAAGGGTTACAGTACCAAATGGAAGATTTAAAAATACCTCCAGGTGAAGAGAAAGCAATAATTCTACTGAACAATGTTTCAGCTCAACCAGATGTAGAGAATCTTCAGCAAAATTTGGAAAATAAAATGCATGTGCCTGCTGCTTAAAGTATGTCCCTTAAACAACATATTGGATGAACACAACATGAAACCATGCTTCAAGGAGGTGAAAAAGAAGTTCTATTAGAGAATGCTGAGCCATGGCTGAGAACAAAGCAATAGAAGAAGCCACAAAGTTTCCAAAAATAAAGTTGATAGATAGGAAAGAATATTTAAACCATAAGTCCTGTTTATTGAAGGAAGTGACAATAAATGCATATCAATTTCAAAGTTCCCTTCCATGTATGTGAGCCAGTTTTAACTAAATATAAAGAGGGTAGGTGGGACTATACTACTGGGTCCTCCAGTTTCTAGGACTCACTCAAGATCTGTCTAGGATAGTGTGCATGTATATATGAATTGATTAGAGATTTTATTTTTATTGACTGTTATATTTGCTTGGTTTGTTCTTACGAAAAAGAGGCAAACAGAGGTCATTGCAAGTTGCAGTAAAATGCAGTGTCATCCAATTTCTACAATTCAAAGTAAAGTTAGATCTCTCTCTCTCTCTCTCTCTCTCTCTCTCTCTCTCTCTCTCTCTCTCTCTCTCTCTCTCTCTCTCTCACACACACACACACACACACACACACATGAAATGATTTGGAATTCCATTTTTGCCAACTGTTATGTTTATTTGGTTTGTACTTTTAAAAAGGAGGCAAGGCTATTATTCTAGGTAAGTTAAAAAGTTTTACTTGTAGGATGCACAGAGTGAAGTTTTAGCACATATGTGCGTGCAATGGATCACTTGAGACACTCTTTTAATTACTAGTGAAGGAAATACACTTCAAGTGGGAACTTAAACATTGATTACTGAAAGCCAAGGGTAGGAATAAATTGAATAATCCCTTCTTACTGCATACACTAACTTTCACACCAAAATTGATAAAAACTGTAGCACAGCAATAGATAATATCTTTGTAAATTCAGATAAATGGTCATTCATATTCAGTGCCTCTATTCATCAATGATTTCTCTGACCATGATGCTCAAGTAAGAGAAGCTCTGACATAAAACTCAAAGAATGTTTTAGATATATAAAATCTAGAGATATTAATAATGTAAACCTCAATAAAATGGTGGAGGTACTTCAACAAGATTCATGGAATAGTGTCTACAGTGCAAATAATGTTAACAATAAATAAAATTTCTTACATACTTTTAAGCATTGAAACATATTTCCCACTAAAACTTTAAAAAAGAAGTTATAATATGAGTAGGGAATGATTAACCTAAGGAATTAAAAAATATTGTCAACATAAAAGAAGTATGATGAGCTAATGCTTAGTGGAGACCCTATTATAAAATTAATTTAAAAAAATTATTGTAAGAAACTTAGGAAAGAAGTAAAAGCAGCGAAAGGTCACTGAAAAACCAAAATAAACACAACTTGGAATATAATAAAAAAAGAAACAGATAAAACTTTTACAACAAGAAGGTACAATAATCTTAAATGTTAAATCAAGATATACAGCATCCCAGATGTATCAAACGTGTTTAATGATTACTTTCTCTATGTAACAAAAATTTTAGATTTATATGCTGGTAAAAGAGATGGATTAAAAATTACAATCATTATTTCCCAGTCAAAATAATGGATTTCAACCAAATACCACTACTCCACTGGAAATTAGTAATATCACTTGATAAGTAAAATAAGAAACTCTTATGGCTATTGTGAAATTAACAGCAATCATAAATCCTAAAGTTAGGTATTTATTTTTAACACTAAACTCCACTTACTTACATAAAAGTAAGATGCGTTTCGGGAGAATCTCTCTCATCTTCAGTTGCTCACCGAACTGCCGTTACTCGAAATGATGGCTGGACACCCGGATGTTTCTGTGGTGGACTCTGTTGGTTGACGTAGCAAATTGCTGAGTTCATCCATAGGAGGAAACTCGAAATTCATTAGGTTTTCTCTATTTTTTAATATAAATTTTTTTCCCAAGTGGATAACTCCAATGGATGGTGAAGAAGTTTCAGCAGTTTAATTTCCAGTTGAAATAGAAGATTTATTAAAACTTACTAATATTTGCATTAAACAAAATTACTTAAGCTTCAACAAAAAATATTATCAACAAGTTTAGGCCTAACTATGGGAAACCCTTTGTCACCTTTTCTAACAGAGTTATTCATGAGTTCATTTTAAACACATATCAAAAGATTTCCCTTTAATTTTCAAGTCATGGTATAGGTTGTGGATTTTTGCAATAATACCGAAGAAACACTCAATAGATGCCCTGAAACTTCTTAATTTGCAACATACATCTATACAGTTTACCACAGAAGAAGAGAGAAATGGGTGGCTACCATTGCTAGATTTAAAAATTATAAAAAATGGAGATTGTTTGCATTTTGAAATTTACAGAAGAAACACACAGAAAATTACATAAAAATGAGAGTTATAATCTCATTCCACATAAATATGCAGTGCTTCACAGTTTGGCAAACAGATTGATGAATATTCCACTCACAGAAGCAGAGTACAAAATAGAATACCTACAAATAATAAAGACAGCTGTAATCAATGGTTTCAACAAAGACACAGTGATAAAAATTATCAATAAAGTTAAAATACAAAAATGGATAAGGGAAGTTTCCACACTGAAAAACACAAAAGAAGAATACAAATTCAAAAGTTTCACGTACCATCCAATTTATCTCAACAAGCTGAAGAAAATTTTCAAAGACCATGGGATAATGTTAGCCCCAAAGAACAGATACAACATCAAGAATTTATTAGGTTGCACAGTAAATGACCCCATATCAACAGAACAGAAATCAGGAATTTATGAAATAAAATGTGCAGATTGTGAGCAGAGCTATATAGGCGAAACAAAGAGAAATTTGGAAATTCGAAGGAAAGAATATTTTAGGAATATTCGGTTTAAGCAGGTGGATAAATCAGCAGTAGCAGCTCACTTTTGGACCAAAAACCATGAAATAAAACCGAGAATTAAACTGCTGAAACATCTTCACAACCCATTGGAGTTATCCACTTGGAAAAACATTTTTATATTAAAAAATAGAGGAAACCTAATGAATTTCAAGTTTCCTCCTATGGATGAACTCAGCAATTTCCTACTTCAACCAACAGAGGCTACCACAGAAACATCTGGGTGTCCAGCCATCGTTTCCAGTAATGGCAGATCGGTGAGCAACTGAAGATGGGAGAGATTCTCCCGAAACGCATCTTACTTTTATGTAAATAAGTGGAGTTTGGTGTAAAAAATTTTTAAAAAAAATGAATACTCATCCCATTCATGATTCAGTTAACAGCAGCCGATGATGGGAGAGACCTTTCCTGAAACTAGTCCTAAGTTTTAAAAAAGTAAATGGAGTTAATGTTAACAACTTGAACACGCTAATGTAGGAAATGTTATGAAATTCATCACTTGCAGATCTCCAGATTCACAATTGCAGATAGGATATTATAACAGTGTACTACATACCAAATTTATTAAATTCCTTGGTTTAATAATTGATAGCCATCTGTATTCAAAAGATCATATCCATCTTATTATACCTAAATTAGCAGTGCATGCTATGCAATAAGTGCATTAGTAATGTTGGAGTCAATTAAGACTTTAAAACTAATTTATTATGCTTATTTCAACTCAATGATGAAATATGGTCTAATATTTAGGGAAAATTCAGTTGAACATATCTTCCTATTACAGAAAAAAGTCACACAAATAATCGCTTGTACACATAGCAGACATTAATGCAGAAACCTCTTTATGCAATTTGAAATTTTAACTCTTTCTTGTGAATATATATTATGTATCATGAACTTTTATATAAGAAATAAAGAAAAATTGTTCTGAATCAAAATATACACGACAAGAATACTAGACAAAAAGCAAAACTATATAGACTGGCTTCAACACTTTCCTGCCATTAGAAAGAAGTTTATTATGAATGCATTTTAGTACAAAATGCTCTTCTCTTTGAGCTTAAAAGCCTTAATAAACGATAATTCCTTTAAATCTGCTCTAGAAAATGCCTACATATAAAGAGCTATTATTCTGTAAAGGAATATATGAGGGACAATACATTATACTGAGTTGAAAACACTGCAACAATTTTATATCAATGCATATGTAAACATGTATATAGTAAAATTGTGTGATTGTGATTTCTTTGTTTCTGCTTCTCTGTTTTTATTGTCTGGTTGAGTTATTTAATATACCTATTTATGTACATGCACAAAATATTTTTTTGTAAATATAGATTACGTGCTACCGTGGTAATTGTATATGATAACTTCTATGTCCATATGTTTCTGTGACTGCTTTGCGAACTCAATAAATGCTCCAGGAACTAAACTAAACATTTATGCTAAAATTATCTGTTAGGTGTTATTATACATTTGGAGACCTAAATTAATCTAGCTTAAATCTAAAATCTTATAATCAGTGAATTTTTTTTGTTTCTCATTAGATATGTAATTTTGGTACCTTAAAGAGTTAAATAATTTCATGGTGAAGCAGATGAGTGTTATCACAGTCATCTATCACGATTTCAGCCATTACGACCACATTTGAATAATGCAGTGTTATGTGATTGACTACAGTTCCTTTCTTCCACAAATAATGTTTACAATGAATAAACTAATTCCTCTGAGTCTAACGTTTCATTTAATCATTATTAAGTAAAAGAAAGATTACCGTTAACTTATAAAGCAGCTGAACTATTTCTCAGCTCTTCTGTATTATATAAACAATTTATGTGCAATTTGTGGTACTATGCCAAAAATGTTATAAATATTACAAATATTTTAAGCTTCCTTGGACGTAAATGAATGAGCTAAGTATAATGCATTTGTTTGTACATCCAAGCATTACTTAGAAACTTGAATCGTGTGATGAATTCCCTTGTTCCTATTTTCCCCAGGCAAGTGACTTACCCTGATGTTCTTTTGGGTAACAACGCCGAATTTCTACTTGCAGTTGCTGAAGTACGCAGCATAGGGGAAATAATAGATCTGCTGGAAAATGGAGAGCCTCCTACACTTCTATCCATTATTGCAGTTAACATGAATCCTTCTCGTTTAACCTTAATACACTCTCCACAATTTACAATTCATATTCAATTGTTTTCAATTTACAGTTTTGGCCTTTAGATAGCACCACTACCACATTTATCCATGCAGCTAGAAAAAATTCTGAGCTGCTATAGCTGCAGTACCGAACTCCCGAGTGTTAACGGAGAAAGCCGAAGACTTCCATTGATATAGCTACATAATAAGACTGCGTTACTCTCTGTACAGAGAAGTAGGAAATGTAGCTGTTGGCTTTCGGAAGCTGGCAACTGACCGCAGTTCCGAGCGAGCGACAGTCGAGAAAGCCAAACTCCTCGGTTCCGAACGCGAGATATTTTCCAAATCTCTTGCGTGATTTGCCAAGATAAAAGATATTTTCCATATCTCTTGCGTGACTTGCTACAGGACACAATCAGTGACTTCCACCCGGAATTAAAAAACAGAGATTTTGTATTTATAATTAACAAAGCACAGGGCGCACTATTAAAAAAGTTTGGAAACGACTGTGTGTGTATGTGTGTGTGTGTGTGTGTGTGTGTGTGTGTGTGTATTGATGGGACGCATGGACTTAATAGCTACGATTTCGAACTCATAACTTTACTAGTGCTAGATGGCATAAGGCAGGGT
This sequence comes from Metallyticus violacea, assembly GCA_030762175.1. Taxonomy (NCBI): domain Eukaryota; kingdom Metazoa; phylum Arthropoda; class Insecta; order Mantodea; family Metallyticidae; genus Metallyticus; species Metallyticus violacea. The sequence continues at coordinate 1,526,831 of CM060832.1, forward strand.
TTCCATGTGCCTTTCTTATATCCAACAGGAGTGATTTTCAAGTGCTGTCCATATTTTTCCAGTACATTAAGCCCAAAGTTTTTTTGTGACAGATCTAGCAGAATGCTTCTTAATGTTTGGATTACAATAATGGAAGCACCAACAATGAGACTTTATTGTACATGGCACATAGACAGAGCCTGGAGAAATATATATATTATTGTACATGGTACATAGACAGAGCCTGGAGAAATATATATATATATATATATATATATATTTATATAAGTCAACGGTCAAGGAAAACTAATAGATGTTTACAGGACTATAAGAACATTACTGGAAGAGAGAGAGAGATGCCACTGCATTTGGGATAATGCTTCCTACTGCAATAGATAAATTGAAACATGATCCTGACACCTCTGAGTTTGCTACATACTTCCAGGAAAACTACGTGAGTAATGCTGAATACTGGGCTTACAAGTTGCACGCTGGTATTAATACAAATATGTATATCAAGCGAATGCACCACACGCTCAGATATATGTATAGGGAAGGAAAACCCGAGAAACGACTGGATAAAGCAATCTTTGCTATAATGTCCTTCTTTAAATACAAGCTGTTCGACAGGCTCATTGTGCTTACGAAAGGAAAGCTGACCAGTAAAATGAAAGACATTCGTCGTAGGCACAAAGCAGCTTGGAAATAAACAAGGAATTTCAAGATGGCGCCGATCAGCATGACAACGTGTTTAGCGACTTAACAAAAAATGTTAAAAACAATGGGAATAAACGAAAATTGTGTAATAAGAGAGTGCTGAAAGGAATAAGGCGTGACGAGTGCCACGTGTGGATACATGAAAAGTGTGAAGGCATCGAAATAAGTCAAATAGCTGATGATGAAATATAGTTTTTCAACAATTGCTCACTATTGGACAAAGAAGTCAAATTTGAAGAACAGTTTAAAGCATAAGATACGATAATTTAATTACTGATAAGAGATCTAGAAACACTCTTGACAACGAATAAAGAACTAGCTGAAGAAAACAAAAATTTAATTGAAGAACTGCTACAAAGGAAGGTAACATTACAAAAGATTACGCCACAACAACAAAAGCTCGTAAGCAAAACCGAAGCGAAGCAATGGAAAAACACAGCAGTGAAATAGAGCTTACGAACAGATTTAAAATACTGTAGAGTAGAACTACAGGGGTAATAAAGGACGAATCCTTAGGAACAAATGCGAAATACACTGGAGGAACCCCAACGCAGAAGAAAAGGAACTCCTGAAAGAAGGAAATTAGGTACTCATCCATGATGAATCAATAATAATTAAACACGTGATGGTTACAAATGCGACAGTGAAGGTCCACAGAGAAATAAATGCAGAGCAGCTGGGAAAACAAGCGGATAACCTTACGATAGTAACAAACAAACCGCAACCCAAAATAACACTGGTACACGTAGGCACTAATAACATTTGTAACTCCTTCTGTCCAGATAAGGTTATTGGGGAAACTTACGCAACCATTAGAACCATAAAGAAATGTTTAACGGAGCTCGCATAGCAGTCAACGGTGTTGTGAAAAGAAGAAATGTGCATCCATTGTACATAAAACGCATAAATAACTCTCTCAGATGGGCTTGTAATTCATTTAAGGTGATTTTTTGTGATGTGGGTGCTTGTATTGATGCGAGTTGTTTAGGTATAGACGTACATTTAAACTACAAAGGTTTCAACAAATTAAGTAAGACAATAAAAAGGGTAATAAGAGGGTGTAACAGCAGTCAAGGAAACTAATATTAAAGAACAAAGATGAAGGACAGAATACACCAAGATATGTAAAGTGCATGTTTCTCAAATAGATCTATTCAAGAAAAGGAGCAACTTACTAAAAGATAATGTTAAAATAGTTCACCAAACAAATCGTGGTCAAACTCTGAACATATATCACAAAAACACACAAAGTATTATAAATAAAATGCTAAACATTGAGGTTATGTTACAAAGTAATAATTATGAATTTTATGTTTTACGGAACACTGGCTGACAGAATCCAAGCTAAAAGTAATATACTTACCAAAATACTCAATAAGTACATACTGTAACAGTATGTACTCTTCAACCAAACTTGGTGGCTGTTGTATATTTATCAGAGACGTCATTCAAACCAGGACATGAAACAGCCGACAAATTTGCTCAGAGGCCTCTTTTTTCAGGCTTGAGGTTCTTTATCGTGCCGTAATTGTACGATATGAAACTCACAGCTTTACTTCCCTTTCGAAGAAGGAATCTATATTTATATTTTTTACGCCCGAAAATAGCCATCGGTCCTGGCCGGGATGGAACCCGCGATCTTGGGTTTAGGAGGCAAGTATGGTTACCACTCCACCACTAGGACCGACAGTATTAAAGACAAATAGTACTCTAAATATATTTGTATGGATAGCCACTATGAGGCATGCACGATGGAGTTAGTTGAGCAGAACATAATAGTTGTGTACATTTATACAACTCCTGAAGCAAATATAGATTTACTGATATCTAAAATGGGACAGATAATAGAAGGAATAAATTTTTAATAGTAAGCGACTGTAACATAGATTTTAGCCCAGGAAAACTAGATGAAACATTTGCGGATTTCATGGTGTTACATAATCTATTATGCCCTATACATGTCCCTACTCGAGTAACATCAACCATTATAGATCAAATTTTAATGAAACAATCATTCCTTATAGGCTAAAGCATTAAGGCTTTTGATTTCGGATTCTCAGACCATTATGCACAAGAATGTACAGTAATTAATAATATGCAAAATAAACGTAACAAACACTATGAGAAGGAATATAAAATAGGGAGGTTATTTAATAATGATAGTGTAGAAGCTCTCAACAAACTGCTAGCAAGCGAAACGTGAGACAACATTTATAAAGAAAATGATTGCTTGTGAGTCATTCTTAAAAAGCATGCAGCTATACCAAAACAGAAACTAAATCAGTACACAAATAAATCACGCGTAACGCGAGGCATAAAAAAGTCCTCATAAAGGCTGAAATGACTAAGCAGTATGTACAAGAAAAGTAAATGTAACAAACTGAATACCTATTTTAATAACTATAGGAGGGTATATAAAAATGTTTTAACTGCTGCAAAAAAAAAAAATGATAATATAGTTACCTCTTCCGGAAATAAATCAAAGGCAATGTGTATGGTATCAAAAATAAATAAATGACATAGGAACAAAAAAGAAATATAGCTCTTCAAAAGTGAGTTAGGTGAAACATATAGTAAACCCAGCGAAGTAGCTATTAAATTTAATGAATGTTGTATTAGCATTGTCATAAACAACATCAAAATACAGAGCTTTGATCACACAAAGGTATACCGATCATATCAAGCTCCATTTTCATTTACCCTGTTGATTTGTGCGAGCTATAACTATTGTAAACGATTTAAAATATATGTATACTTGTGCATTGATCACATATCAGATATTATCTGGAAAATGTTATGGAAGCATCACTAATCCCTTGTGTTATATTATAAATCTCTTGCTGTCATCTGAATTTTTTCCCAATTACTTGAAAACTGATAAAATAATTGTAATATTTAAGAAAGGGGGAAAAACCAAAGTTCATTACTATATGCCAGTATCATTATTTTTATGAAAAAGTAATGTTTAACCGACTGAACTTGTTTTTTAAAACACAGAAAATTCTAAATCCTGTACAACATGGATTTATAAAGCAGAAATCCACAGAGACAGCAATCAATGCTTTTTTAGAAAAGGTTTACAAATCACTGGATAAAAGAGAATATAACATAGATTTGTTCCTGGATTTATCAAACGAATTTGATTTAGTTTATCATAAAATCCTTATACATACACTGGAATGGCATGGCGTAAAGGGAATTGCAAAAGGTTGGTTTTCCTCCTACCTCAGCAATCGAAAACAATTAAAATATTAATAATTATTAATAATTAGAAATAATCAGCAGAAATGAGAGCACAAATACTCATGAAACCCACAATTTCACTACACAGTGTTTCAATGTAGGTGTTCCTCTAGGTTCAGTGCCTGGTCCCTTGCTGTTTATAATCTATATAAACGACTAATTAAATCGTGTAAAAAATCTCAAATAATCCTATTTGCAGATGATACAAATCCTTCCTATTATGATGACAAAAATCAAGTACATACAAATAAAGTGAGGCGGAGAGTAAGTTATTAAATTGGTTTCAGAAAAACTAATTTATAATTAATATAGAAAAACCTCGTACAGTATCTTTTCGACACTTAAGAAATAAACATACCTACCTTCTGTAGAACTTGAAAATAAAACATTTCCTATGTAAACAGTGTTAAATTTTTAGGAGTATGAATAGATGAAAATTTGCATGGAATCTCCATGTTGAGAAACTGGCCTCAAAGCTGAATCAAATATGCTTTACCCTCACAGTAATTAGGGAAAGGGTTAGTCACGAATGTAGAACTTACTGCACAGGAATATATATAAATATGTGCATAATTAAAAATTCATATTTATGATGCACGATAGTTTGTAAAAATTGATGTAGACAAGTGTGTTTTGTGTAATCTGGAAACTTGTCCAATTAGGAACATTATTTTGGTCCCATGGATTCCCCTTTGAGCAAGTTTTACTGAATACATTCCTAGCAGGTAAATAAACTATTCAAAAGAAAGAAGAAAAGAAGGGGGAAAAAAAGCACCCGATTTTGGCATTAAAAGCTCCCATTATCACTAAACCCGTTTGTGGATAGAAGTCTTGAATTTGTTTAATGGCCTTGGTCAAATCTACAAAAAAGCTTGGAAAAAATCGTAAATATACATTTATTTCGAATTGTGTGTGTAGTACTATATTAGCGGGTAAACCATTCTAATAATAGCAAATCTCCTTTAACTCACGATTAAATAAATAAAATAAAAAATAATAAAATATTGTGTGAATTCGAACCACTATCTTCCCTTCGTTAACATACCCTGCATTTTCGCCGAGCTCTATCCGTTGGCTGATTATTGATTTATATCTGTTTGGTTACTTCCGGCTAAGAACACTTCTCCGTATACAATCCGCAATAAATTTATATTTGCTATTTTTTTCTGCTGCAGCCAATGGAGATCTTTCACCATTACAATATTTTACCAGCATACTTAACAACACACAATCCACTATTAATTTATATTTACGAAAACGAAGCGAGCGTAGGCCGTCAGGCCGTAGCTCGCCGCAGCAAACAACTGGGTCCACCGGTTTCTAGGATTTACCCGAGCTTAGCGTTAAGGTTAGTGTGTGTATATATATATATGAATTAATTGAGAATTCCAATAAGACAACGCGTGGTAAAAAGTAAAAAACTCGGTTTTGTAATAAGGAACAACATATTGCAGCCATTGGTTACATCACGTTTAACAATAAAAACAGGCAACATTTACACTGTTGCAAGCGGTCATAAACAGCATTTCCAATATTCGGCTCTACCGTTCGGGACTTCGGGACACTTGACGTTGCACCCTGAACAGAAAAGCATAGAATCTGGGAAGCTCTGGCTTCAGTCCCGAGCGGAGCGGAGAGAGCTAACTTATTACTTCACTCCACGCCTTTGTGTAATTCAGTTCTATTGTACACATATATTCCATTTAATGCTGGAATCAACACACGTGCAAGAGTACCTATGATTGTATATATTACATTCACTGCAGTTTAATTTGCATTTACAGTGCAAATCATTATCTTGCACAAAACATATTTCGGCCGCTGTCGATAAGAATGGGATTTTCCAACCACCATATTCCTCTAATGCTGTTCTTACTTATTTCTAAGCTTGCTTTGTGCCTATGATGTGTCTTTCATTTTAGAGTTTAGTTTTCCTTTCGTAAGTACACTTATCCTGTCGAACAACGGTGTTTAACAAAGACAAAGCATTTAATTTTTCGGGGTGTGTTATAGAAACATACTTTCCTATATGTTTATTGTACCAAAATTCCAGGCATACTAACTGTTTTGATGATGCACTCATTATTACACAAATATTACAACGAAGTCAAAGAAGATTCGGTGGAAACTCAGGCTTTTAGACGCAGGGGTTATATGAAAACCAAAATTTAAAAATTGCTCTATCGGCACCAATATTTGTTTTTTCGTAACAAAAGTTGGTATATATAATTTAATTAAATAAAAAAATAGTTTCTGAAAATTAGGAAACTTGAACTATTATAAGTAAATGTATACTTGAAAACCGAAATTTAAAAAGTGTTTTTGCGTTTAATTTTCTTTACATTGTTTTAAAATAACCTGAGAAATTAATTCAGCATATAAACTTTATTTATAACATTGCATATGTTTCATATTTAACAAAAGTATCGTCGTGAAGATAGCAGCTGTGAAATATTAATCTAATATGTGTTTGAAGATTATATTTGTATGTAACAGCGCTCTGTAATAACCTTCAGAAAACGTTCGCGTTATATGTTGTTAATACAATAACATTTAAATTCAGTTTCAAAGATTCCTTTCCCAATATATTTCATCTCATATATCATCAGCGTTCACCGTATGTGGTGCCTCAGTAGTAAAAGCGGGCGTTAAACACCATAAAAAAAAAAAAGATATTAATAACTTCCTTATAGACACTGAAGATGTTTCTGTTCTCAATGAAAAGGAGGAAATACTAGCCCAAGTGAGAAAACAGTAGTGAATACCAACGCATTTTATTTGACTTAGTCGCACGGGACTATAGCTAGCAGCCAGGTGACTTTCTGAAAACAATCGTGAATTGCATAAATTCAGTTCTCTCCATGCACTGCATCCACTTGCTCCGTGTGAAGTGATAACAATCGTGCAGCGAGTTCCCTCGGTTCCCTCCGCTGTCGCTCGGGACTGCAGCCAGATGCCAATGTTCAGGGACTGTCAAATCCTGGGGACTGAAAAGTTCAGCTCATAGGCACCAGCAGATATTATTAAGTGCTTCCAGCCCTGCGGGTAACTTCAAGTCTGCTATCTAAATCAAGCATGGATAAAAACAACCGAGGAGCAAATAGAATTGTCAATTATAATGTATTAATAGTTGTATTACAGTAGATAATTTTTGTCCATTCTTTCATATCCGCCATACAGCAGAGGAAAGTTGCAATAGCTTCACTTATGCATTTCAGTGCGCATTTTCTTTGCATTATTTTATCTGCTACGTCTGAAAAGTGTGCGGTCACCATAATCGTGTATCACAGAACGAAAGGTTGTAACCTGTGGTTGTTGCCTATACAGAGAGAAAAAAAAAAAAAAATCTGAACTGCTGCCTCGAGCGGCAGCGAAGAATCCCGAACTCTGGCTGAACGTGGTAAAGTACGCAGTGTTAAGCTGCGCTCTCTAGTATATTATCCGATCTGTCCAGCGGCAGTGGCCATCTGCACTTTATGCAATACGCATATATTCGTACAGAGGCGCTACACCGTTGGTTCGACTACATTTCCTGGAGCCAGAAGAGTGTGAGGCGGCCATCGCAGCTGGAATCACTGTTGAACCACACCGCCTCACATTTGAGCTCAGCCTCCGCCGTCATAATACCCCGTGCAGACGTTGCTGCGCATACGTGCACACCGAACAAGCTTGCATAGAACCACCCCGCTGCCATCACTGCGGGGCGGCATCTCTTACAGCTAACTGCATTATGCACGACCTAGCACGCCGCCGCAGATTTTGTGCCTCGTGCGGAGGCCCCAATCATTACACGAGTCAGGCCGCCTGCCCTCTCCAGCGCAGACCCACACATCACAACCTCGATGCTTCACCGACCAACCACGCACTGCCTCTCACAACGCGGTGCCCACCAACTCCATATATGACCGACAAGAACTCAGAAGCTGTAGACACGGCCCTGAGAACACTCCTGGAAGCAATAACGGAGCTAACTGGACTCATTAACGTACTTCAGCACAATATTCTGCAACATACAGCTTCAACCAACCAACAAATTGCAGCACAGGACGCCATCAGCTCTCGACTAAACCAACTCGAAGAAGCCTTCACTACACTCCAGGCTACCAGCACACAGACCTCAGACAACATCAAGAAACGTATCTTGGATACGAAATCAGCCTCCGGACCTTCAGTAAGAAACATATTAGACATCCAGAACGAGCACTTCAACGAATTAACTTCACTCCTGCACTCAATTCGAAACGACATAGCCGAAAGGCCAAACTATGCACGTATAGCCACAGACAACCGCAACAGTCCTCCAAAGGAAGAGGAACTGCCCCCAGTTACTCGGCACCACCTCAAAGTCGAAACAACTACTACAGAGAAGAGTTCCACGGAATCCTCAAACGACCATCAAGAGTATACCACCGTCCAAATATGATGCCCCCTTACCACTGATGCAGGTTCACGTCAGGGCCCTGCCATGGCGTGATCCTTGACCCTCCTCGACCATCATGGTTTCTTTACAACCATTTTGGTGATTTTAGCATCACCCACAAGTCCCTGGGTGCGTAACGCGGTACCAGGCTCAATCCCCCCTCCCCTGTCCAATATCAATAATAAAATGAGTCACCACACCATTACCTAGCATGTAAAAAAAAAAAAAAAAAAAAAAAAACAAACAACGCTCTGACCTCTGTAACTGGCTTCTGGCTAGCCGCGTGGGCAATTTAAATCAGCACAAACAGCAGTAGTAGTAAAGTATATTCAGCCCTTCGGGTAACGTCAGGTAGATGTCAGCACAAGAAACACATACGCAGTTTCGGCAACGTTAACATTTACCAATCAGCTGATATCAGCGTAATGCCACTACAAACATGGCTGCGCCCTGGAGCATAAAATTATCGAAATTTTGCGGCTATTCCGAAAAAGCACATTATTATAACAATCGTTTAAGGAAGTATGTTACTAATGCTGTAGAAGTTAGTAGAAGCTTACACGATGGAACGAACAAAAGTATACCCAAAGTGGAAGTGCAGTTTTCAAACGGGTAACTATTCTTCATAACCTGTACAACCACTTAGGTTGTTAATTACAGAACATGATATTTTTAAAGGAGCCGTTAAAACTAATATAGTAGAGCAAATTATGGAACGCTTGGGTTAAATGATTGTGTCATATACATAGGATTTATTAACTGGAACATTCAAAACTACGTTGAGAGCTATTTTGACCCATAACTCTATGAAACTCGCGTTTTGTCTCTCATAAGATAAAATTTGACAAATGTGTAACAGATTATGTGATGTTTGTTTCAGGCGTAACATGATATTGTCTACTGGAAAATATGCAAGATTTGCTGATGGCACAGCTGTGGCAGAACTAGGTGACACTTCCGTAATGGTTACAACTGTGAGCCGGACCAAACCATCTCCTTCTCCATTTGTTCCTTTAGTGGTGGATTACAGGCAGAAGGCGGCAGCTGCTGGAAGAATCCCCACAAATTTCTTCAGAAGAGATTTAGGACCTTCAGAAAAAGAAATTTTAACCAGCAGAATGATAGACCGGTCCCTTAGGCCATTATTCCCTGTGGGCTATTGTTTTGAAACTCAGGTAATGTGCAACCTGTTAGCAGTAGATGGGGTGAATAATCCAGACATAATAAGTATCAATGCAGCTTCTACAGCCTTAACATTGTCAGACATTCCATGGAACGGTCCAGTGGGTGCAGTGCGTGTTGGTTTATGTGACAGTGAAGTTGTGCTGAATCCCACAAGGAGAGAACTACAGCAGAGTGAACTAAACTTAGTGGTTAGTGCCACACGCCAGAATCTTGTGGTGATGTTGGAGGCTTCCGCAAACAATGTGTTGCAGCAAGATTTCCTGAAAGCTATTAAGACAGGAGTCAAGGAGTGCCAGAATGTGGTACAAGCCATACAACAATTACAGAAACACTATGGAAAAACAAAACGTGAGGTCGAGCCCCAGTCTATGCCTGATGACATTTACGATGCTGTGAAGAGCTTTAGTGAGATGCGTTTGAGAGAAGTCTTTAGTGATCATTCTCATGACAAACTTTCTAGGGACATGGCTGTGGCTGCTGTGAGAAACGATGTTGTAGAGAAACTGAAGCAAAATGCAGATGTAAACATAGTGTCTGAAATGTTTAATAAAATATGCAAAGAAATATTCAGAGCTATGATATTTGAAGATAACATAAGGTAAATATTTGTTGAACAGGCAGAGAATATAGTAGGTGATCTGCGAAAAAAATGTCTTAAAATAGTAGTTATGTGTCAGCAGTTCTCAATCTTTCCTTTACTGTGAACCCCATTTAGATCTCTGTGTGTGTGTGTGTGTGCATGCACGTGCACTTTTTTTATTTATTTATATTTTTTTATTTTTTTGTAGGCCCCTAAAATTTAACTCTTTATTTTAAAATTCTAAATTTTCATCATATATTTTTTAAAGCTGTTGTCACTGGTTTTATAAATTATAAAGATATGACAAACAAATAGATGCACTCAGTATTTTTTTGCAGGCCCCTAAGATTTAACTCATAATTTTAAAATTCTATAGTTTCATCATATATTTTTTAAAGCTGTTGTCACTGGTTTTACAAATTATAAAAATATGTCAAACAAATAGATGCACTCAGTATTTGCTGTTATATTGTAGTGTATCCTTACACGATAGTAATAATAACAATAATGTTAAATTAAAAAATGTAGGTATATAAAAGTCATAAAACATTAACATTATAGATATTTAAATGTTGTACTTATGAAGCTGTTGACAATGGAGTGGCAATATCTCTCTTTACAACCGTTTGTCCAGCCATAGTTTCGAGTAATGGCGGTTCGGTGAGCGACTGAAGATGGGAGATATTCTCCCGAAATGCGTCTTACTTTTGTGTAAGTGAATGGAGTTAGAGTAAAAAATGAATACCTAAGTTGAGAGATTATAGATATTGTCTCATAAGTAATGTTGGTTTTTAAGCAAGCCTTCCTTTAAAACATATTCTGACAAAAAATGACACTAATCTTCAAAGTAAAGGCCATTAGATTCTATAAACCTGAGGCACCTTTCAGTAAGGTTTGTAATCCTGCATTGATAACAGTTTCTGGATTTTGATGCATAGGATTCAGTGATATCCCCTTCCACAGCTTCATTGTTTTTGAAATTTCTTCCATGCAGGAACTGGGCCATAAATCAAAACAGATGGCAATCTGAAGGCGGAACATTAGGGCTATGTGCTAGAGCAATTTTATCCCTTCCAATTCCTGAAATTTTTCCAGGATTACTCAAGTAGTATAGGGTCTTACATTGTCATGCTGCAAGAAAGTGCTAATGGTGGATATTTCTGTCTCAAAACTTCACGAACTCATTCCAGTAGTTGAGAATAAAGATTCGCATCCACTGTATGCCTGTTTGGAACAATCCTTCAATGAATTACACTTAAAGATTCCACTAGACACAAAACATTACTTTGGGGTTGAAGTGATTTTATTTAGTTGATGACTTTGGCAGGCTGATGGTTATCAACCCACTGTTTCGAAATGTCAGGGTTAGGTAATATACATATTTTTCATCACAGATAACACTTTTCCCAATTAATCTATCATCCATGATATTTGCAATAAGCTGACAACAGATATCCACTGTGTGTAAGGCCTGTTCAAATGTCAATTATGAAGTACAACTCCACAGATTCTATAGGATTTTTAAGTGTCTAAATGTAGTGATGATGGTATCTTTTGATGCACCAAGTTCTTATGACAGCCTGCAAGTACATTTTTGCAGATTTTCTTCCAAAATTGTGCATGTATTCTCAATATTCTATACCTTAGGTCTTCCAGAAAATGGTAAATCTCTTTTCCACTCCATTACTGAAATGCCAGAATTATCACTCATTAATGACACCTTCTTCCTTCGCTTCACATATTCTTCAAGTGTGGCAACAGCTTTATAATCTTGTTTCTGGTAGTTGCTTTGGAAAGACTCTAATCTCTAAACTGTTATCTCCATTTTATGATTGTACATTAACAACTGACGACTGGCACAAGGTCATAATATACCAAATAACATTGTCAAATGAAAGAAAACCATTAAAATTTTACAAAACATCCAACTTAAAAACTGACATTTCTTGTGAGACAACATATTAATATAACAAATGATATATAATGGCGCAACATTATTTGTTAATTTTAATTTGCGAATGAGAGCGATTTTGCTGCATTTTAAATATAAGCTGTGATATATCGAACTTAATAGAAGAAGTTTTGAATAGTGGAAATTTTCATAATGAAATTAGTATAATAAAGTGATATTTGAGTAATTTGTTCAATAATAATTTGTTATTAATAGAAGAAGTTATATTCCAAGTTTTCCAAACATTTTCTGTGCTTGTTTTTTAGATAAATGAGTGCAAAGAATAATTTTTCTCACAATTAAGTATATACAAAAGGCATCAGTACTTTCATGGCCTTTGTTGGTAGTTTTACAAAATCTGAAGCTCTGTGAGGCAAGCCCCAGCCTGCACAGTTGGCTGCTGAAAGATATATTCTGTTGTCATAGAAACTATGATGGTACATAGGAATGCTCTGCTATATTCATGTTTTTGGCTTACTTGTATGGTAGTAAATCATACAAGGTTTGTTTTACTCATAAAGGTCATCCAAAGTGTCTACAAATGTTCACTTTTCTCCTTCCAGACAATTCTAACAGCTTCTAAATTGTAACAAGGCAACAATTTATGTGCTCTTATTTTATGATATTTTTCTAACTTCAAATCCAGTTGATGATAATAATGACAACTGCTAAAGAAATCCCTAATTATGTGTAATGACTTTCTACATTCTTATATGATGTGAATTCTTAAGGCAAATCACCAAACTTTCCTACTGCTTCAATTTACAAACAAATCCACAAATATGACCTCTTAATTTTAATCACATAAGGATCCAATAGACTTACACAGTTGCTGTGTTGATTCCAGGTGTGATGGCAGAGTGATGGATGAGCTCCGGAATATATCCTGCCAGGTGGACTTGTATAAGCCATTGCATGGCTCAGCATTATTCCAGCGTGGGCAGACTCAGGTGTTCTGCACAGTGGCTCTCGACTCACCAGAGTCAGCTATCAAAATGGACCCTATTACTATGCTCACGAGGTTAGAATAAACCTCTCTCTCAGCACAGTGTATATTTGTTTGTTTTTTCATGTACTAAGTTATTTACAAATATTTTGTGTTGGTGCTAACTAGCTGTACCGCAAGATATACATAATTCAAAAAACACTCTTTATCATACTTATAGGTAAATCAATTTTCAGAAATATAATTGTGGTGGTGGTGGCAGCGATGGTGCCTTTAGTCATAAAAACATTGGTTTTTGGCACCTAAAATAATTTCTAAAAAATAATAAATATGCATTATTACACCAAAAATAGAAAATACAAATACATTTTATGAAGAGCATTCAAAAATGATTTACAATAGCAGTGTTTTACTAATATTGCACAATCTATGAGCACATGGACTGATACAGTATACCATGTAGATACTAGATGGTGGTTGTACACATAGTGTGTAGCAAACAAACGGTCTTTCTTTGTTGTAAAGCAGAGATAAATGTGAAAAAAGATGTATTGTATGGCTTTTGTGAAAGGAAGACATAAAAATTGCAGAAATTCACAGACGTTAAACTGTGGTATGTGGTGAAGAAGTTACTGCATAGAGGGTCAATGAGTGCACCAGTGGCAGGGAATCTGCACACAAGAAGTGAATACTGGCTATCCTATAACATCACAGTCTCTTAAACTGCCATGGGTGGCCGAGGTTGTTAAGGTGCAGACTCGTGAGCAGGAGGTCTGGGGTTCAAATCCCATCAGGGCTGTCCTCCCTGAACTGAGGTTTTTTCCAGGTTTTCCTCAGTCCTCATAACTGGCAAATGCCGGGGAGGTACCCTAAACTTAGGTCTGAAACGTTTCCTTCCTTAAAAAATTCTTTCCAATTTATCATTTCATTTCATGTAGCACCAGTGTTCACCACTTGTGATGCCACAGTAGTAAAACGGGCATTAAACACCATTTAAAAAAAAACAGTCTCTAAAGAACATTGAATTGATGACTGATAGATGCATAACCTTCAATGAACTGGAATGTCAGGTCTCACAATTATTTACAATGATTTGAAAATGAAAACAGGGTGTGCACATTGGGTTCTATGGGATTTGACATAGGCACAGAAGGACAAAAGTGTTGAAGAGTATTGTCAGCTACTGGAAATGCATAATGAAGATCCAAAATTTTTGGAGAAGCTGGTGACTGCTGATGAATTATGGTGTGAGAGAAGGAAGTTCTTCCATGCAATGCAACAAGCATCCAGGAAGTCTCCAGCCCAAGAAATTTTGTGCTTCTCCACCTATGGGCAAGCACATGATCACTGTCTTTTGGACATTTCAGGCTGACTGCTGATAGACTGGCTTCCTGAAGGAATGACTGTCAACAGCAAGGTGCACTGCAAGACACTTACACAGCTAAGATGCAAGATTCCGCAATGGTGAAATAATGTTTCTTTAACTTGGTAATGCCAGCCCTAAACCAGCAACACTATGATTGCAAAGTTCACTGTTGTGCCACACCCACCATATTCACTGGATCTTGCTGTTTGATTATTCCTTATTTGGCAGTGTGAAGGACTCCCAGTGAGGTAAAAAATTTGGCAAAAATGAGGAAATTAAGACTATTGTAAATCATTTCCAAATGCCTTTTATAGCTCTATTTCATACAATTAACACTTTCTTACTTTGGACAGAAATATCTCAAAATGGAATGCATAGTACACTAATCATAATCACAAGATTATCCAAATTTCTGAAAGCAAAGGAGGCAGAGCTGACTGTAGTTTCTTCCAGTTTAATTATGATCGTAATAACATAGGGAAAAGTCCGTGAATGCTTGTGTCAAATGTTCAAGTGACTGTGGCTCATTTAACTCACACAAAATGTTCTATCTAGCTTCATTTTACATTTACTGGTTTCAAACAACCGGATAACTATTCAGAACTGACTGACCCATATATAATTCATTTCAATTTTATTTCATCTATAGTAATATGTACATGCTTTTGGATATGTCAATATAGTACGGAACATATAATGCAAAAACTCATCAACTGAATAATAGTAGAAACTCATAAAAATTTCCGTAAATGCTTCTTGAAGCTTTTGGGAGGATTTTGATTTTTGATTTCAGAAGGTATTTTACTGTAAAAATGAATGCCACTGTAGTATAACTTTTTCAAACCATTTGCTGTTTGATGGGTTATATGTAATGTGGGTTTATTTCTTGTATCATGATTATGAATCTCTGAATTAATAATAAATGTGTTGGTGTGTGTTTGCATTTGTACAGTAAATCACATAAATGTATGCAGAGCTCTCTTTTGGATGCATGCCCAGCTTAACTGGGATTTGCTTGGCACCAGGAAGCACACTGTTTGCCAGTGGAGTCAGATATTCATAGCCCCTTAAATTCAAGCACATAAATTTCTACAGCGCACGAAACACTAATTTTTGGTCATACAATGGCATTTTGTGTACAAAATCAGTTTTTTGTACACTCCAGTGTCTATTGCTTTGTGTTGCTGTGTGACCATGTAAATAAAGCCATGCTTTGTCCATAAAAAAAATTAAATGTGGGTCAATAGAGTGAACATAACTTTATCCAACACCCAATTGCAAAAATTAACTCTGCTCACATTATCCTGTGGTTGCAATTCCTGAACTGCAATTATCTAATAGGGTTTTAATTTTAAAAGTTTAGTGCCATTTCAAGCCAAGGTTGGCAAAATTCCTGATTCTTGTGCAAGCTTACTCAGAGATTTCTTTGCACTTCTTTTTAACTTTTCTCCAATGTCATTGAATTTTTCCTGTGTAAGAATACTGTGTTTTACTTTTGGTTTCTTATCAAGAACAGATTCCATTTCCCTAAATCTATTCACATGATTACGAATCATTTCTCTTTAAGGCACACAAACAGCAAGGAATCTGTCTATAAATAGCCATCTCACTTCTCTATATGAGTTTGTTTCACATAGGAATCATACATGAATATCTGTGTGCTAAAGTATACAGACTTTTTACATTATAACAGCACTAACACACTAACACTGAAACCTGTGGTCTCACAACATTCAACTCCTGTTCAGCACAAAAGATTTTACTTCAGTATGCAGTCCTTGTTAAACCGGCAATGTGTCTAAATGAAGGCTTTGTACAAAGTGTGGTAAAATATTTAACTCTCTAAAGTATAGTTTACAACTAGTGAGATATGCATAGTACGCTAGGCATGATTCTGATGATGAACTTTTTTTGTAATTTAAATATTTTTGTTGCTATTCCATATGATGGAAATAAATGACATTTTGAAAAATATACTACTCTATGTATGTACCGAGCATTAAGTGTATTAACTTTGAAACAGATCTAAGTCTTGAATATAAATTGGAACTTGCACAGTGAAGCTAATCATATTAATTGATATCATTATATGATTCAGTTGAACTACGCACTCTTAAAGCTTCACTTACTTTTCATAAATGTATGAAACTGGTTTCGTGAACATTTAGTTCCCATCTTCAGCCAGGCTAAAGTTCCGGCTAAAGCTCAGTTGAGTTGAACTTTAGCCTGGCTGAAGATGGGAACTAAATGTTCACGAAACCAGTTTCATACATTTATGAAAAGTAAGTGAAGCTTTAAGAGTGCGTAGTTCAACTGAATCATACAATGATATCAATTAAGATCTAAGTCTTTTTATTAATTCATCAATATGAGCATTCCAGCTTAGATTATCATTCAAGATTTTTTTTATTAATATTTTACTATATCTCCCTTTAGAGTTATGTTTAGAAAAATGGTTTTTTATTATTTTTATGGTGAAATGACATTGCTAAGCATATTTACTTATTCATACACGTTATCTTTAAACCATGATGTTGTATATAAAGTTGCAGTGTCAACATTTATTTTTAGAGTTTTCTCATTTTTATCAGAAATTAATATATTATCATCTGCAAATACGGAAAATTTCAGTTTTTTCTTAGGTCGGTATCTGCAAGCTAATTTACACATAGGAGAAATAATATGGGGCTAAAACCGAGCCCTAAGAAATGCCACATTCATTTGTAAGCTCATTTGACAATACTGATATTACTTCATTGTTATAATATTCTCTATCGACTATTTGTTTTCTGTTCTCAGGATAGAATTCAAACCAGTTGTAAATTACTCCTCTAATTCCATATTCATAAAGTTTTCTAAGTAGGAATTCATGGTTAACGAAGTCGAATGGCTTTGAGAAATTGAGAAAAGTGCCTGTACAGAGTTCAGTCATCTAATTCCTTATAAATATCATTGCAAAATTGGATTAATGCTATAGTAGTAGATTAACCTTTTTGAAAGCCATACTGAAATAATAAAAGGATAATTAAATTATTGAATGACTGAGTCAACTACACAATCTTGTGGCTTCACTTATTTACATCTAGAACATATTTCACAGACAAACGAAAGCATTTCTAAATAAAGGCCTTAAAACAGTGTATAATACTCCAAAAAAATAGAAGATTATTATTTTGTAGATTTAGAATTGGCAATTGAACAGCTAAATAATAAAGAAAAAGAGATAGAAATAGATCTGATAAAGCATTAAAAGAGATAAATATGAAAAGAGGAAAATAAGAAATACATAAATAATGAAATCAATCTCCTAAACAAAGGCCTCAAAATTGGTATACATTTTTCAGATAAAATAGAAAATTACATAGCTGACATTGACATAGCCACCGAACAACTAAACGAAAATGAAAGATTGTGTGTCAAATGCAAAAAAGTTTTGGAGAACATAAAAAACTGAAAGAAATCAATAAATTACCGAACGACATTAAAACAAAAAAAAAACAAAAAAACAAAACAAAAAAAAAACCCAGTGATATGTACAAAAGCAGACAAAGGCAATAAAATAGCCATTTAAGACAAAAAGGAATATATAAATAGAGTTGAAAGTATGTTAAAAGAATAAGATTACAGACCAATTGAAAAGAATCTGCTGAATAAATGCAATAAGATCTTAAACAAAACATTAAATGAAATCAAAACACTATCCACTGCCGA
Organism: Metallyticus violacea; assembly: GCA_030762175.1. Lineage (NCBI taxonomy): Eukaryota > Metazoa > Arthropoda > Insecta > Mantodea > Metallyticidae > Metallyticus > Metallyticus violacea. The sequence continues at coordinate 1,544,929 of CM060832.1, forward strand.
TAAACAGAATATCACACAGAGTAATCCGGTACTACCCAGACTTTATGCACCACCTAAGATACATAAAAATGATAACAGCATGAGACCAATAATCAACAATATCAATTTACCCACGTACCAGGTAGCAAAAATTTGATCAAAGTTTTCAATTCTTTGAAGAGTTTTCAAAGTTTGAGCATAAAAAAAATTCAGTTGATCTACTCGAAAAACTTAAAAATAGCAGAATTACAGCTGGAGATATAATGGTATCATTTGACATAAAAGCCTCTTTTTTATACACCACTGTTGGATTATATGTATTTTTTTTTTTTTAAAGAAAGAGTGTTAGACGACAGATTTAATAAGAGAAACTTATGCTTATGTTAAAGAAATGGTTAACATCAATAAATTTAAAAACAGAAGAAATAGAAGACTTATTAAAATTTACTAATATTTGCATTCAACAAAATTTTTCAGCTTCAACGAAAGATATTACCAACAAGTTTCAGGCCTAACTATGGGAAACCCTTTGTCACCTTTACTAACAATTTTATTCACAAGTTCATTTGAAATACATATTGTGAAAGCCTTCCCTTTAATTTTCAAGTTATGGTATAGATATGTGGATGGCATTTTTGCAATAATATGGAAGAAACACTGAATAGATGCCGTGAAACTTCTTAATTTGCAACATACATCTATACAGTTTACCATAGAAGAAGAGAGAAATGGGTGGCTACCATTTCTAGATTTAAAAATTATAAAAAATGGAGATTGTTTGAATTTTGGAATTTACAGAAAAGAAACACACAGAAAATTACATAAAAATGAGAGTTATAACCTCATTCCACATAAATATGCAGTGTTTCACAGTTTGGCACACAGATTGATGAATATTCCACTCACAGAAGCAGAGTACAAAATAGAATACCAACAAATAATAAAGACAGCTGTAACAATGGTTACCAAAGACACAGGGATAAAAATTATCAATAAATCTAAAAGATAAAAAGGGATAAGGGAAGTTTCCACACTGAAAAACACAAAAGAAGAATACAAATTCAAAAGTTTCACCTACCATCCAATTTACCACAACAAGTTCAAGAAAATTTTCAAATTACATGAGATAATGTTAGCCCCAAAGAACAGATACAATATCAAGAATTCATTAGGTTGCAAAGTAAAAGACTCCATATCAACAGAACAGAAATCAGGAATTTACAAAATAAAATGTGCAGATTGTGAACAGAGCTACATAGGCGAAACAAAGAGAAATTTGGAAATAAGAAAACCGAATGAACTTCGAATTTCCTCCTATGGATGAACTCAGCAATTTCCTACTTCAGCGAACAGATGCCAACACAGGAATATCCGAGTGCCTAGCCATCATTTCGAGTAATGGTGGTTCAGTGAGCAACTGAAGATGGGAGAGATTCTCCCAAAATGCGTCTTATTTTATGTAAGTAAATGCAGTTTAGTGTAAAAAATTAATACCTAAGTTTAGGAAACAATAAAATTGTTAAATGAAAAAGATATAACTTTTACAAAGACTAATAAATTGAACAGAATAGTGATAAAGAACTAGATAAAGAAGCATATATTACAAGAATACAAGTGTTAGTAATAAACAAAGAATATTTACATCTCCAGTCAGATCCATTAAAGGGATGTATTAAATCAGTCAATAATACTTTAAAAACATGCAGAGTTATTCCAAAAGTAGCACAATATAAAATAAAGCTGAATAACTGAACCATAGTGAAAATTATGGTTCACTAAATATTCATGAGACAGATAATGGCACGTGACCCAGCATTAACATCAGTACATCATTGTACTATTTAGCCAATAGATTCAGAACACTACCAGAATTTCAAAACTGGAGTATAAACAATTCATTTCAATTAATATAAAAAATTAAGGATATAAAATTACAACCTACCAACACTTTAGTATCTTTTGACATACAATCTCTCTGTTTCCAAGTATACCTAAGATAAACTTCTAACTTATCTCCTTGAATGGCTAAGAACAATTGAAGTTAATGATGAAAACATAAAGAATACATCAAAATCACTGGAATTTGCATTAATCAATCCTACTTTTCATTCAATGGCAAGTTTTATAAACAAGAATCAGAACTTACTATGGACAGCCCTTTATCTTCATTTCCAGCAAAAGTCTTGTAAGCAGATTTGAAAAATACATTAACACAGCATTCCCATAAATGTTTAAAATCTGGTATATATATGTTGATATATTTCCTTAGTTAACAAAAAACACATTATTAATGATATCATAAACTTCTGAATATACAAGTTAAAAACATGTCGTTCATATTTAAAACAGAATTAGGTAACATGCTACCATTCTTGAACATCAAGCAACTGAATTTTGGAATCTATAGAAAAAATACACATGCAGACAATCACATCGAAGTTGATGGATTTAACCAATAACATACAAACATGCAGTAGTCAAAACTTAACGCTTACTCATTAATTTACATTTTAAGAAGAAAGAATACTCTGAAGAATACAAACAAATAGAAAGAACAGCGATTAAAAATAGATTTAGCAAAGAATTTTTCACAAAAAGTACACAAGTTCAAGAGGCAAAAACTTATTAAAGAAACCACCATTTTCAGCAGAAAAAAATAAAGTCTATATTGCAAACACAAAGAAAACCTAGGCATGGTTAAAAGAACACTTCAGAAACATAAAATACAAACAAATGGAAAAATCAGCAGTGGTATCTCATTTCTGGACAGAGAAGTGCAATATGGTGAAAAAAGCAAAATTATTAAGGTCAGAACAGGGACTCAAGAGCTTATACATATACATATTTCTGCCATGTTGCTATACACACAAACAAATTAATGAACTTTGATGCTTTCGGGGATGAAAATGTCAACTTTTAAGTTCATCATTCCTGTACCAGAGCAGAATATGCATCCCCAAAGTAATACTGTGAATCATTCAGCATTCGACAATTAGCTGAGAATGCAGATGAAGGTTTGCAAAACATGTTTTAGATGTAAACAAGTAAGTGAAGCTACAAGAGTGTGTAGTTTGTCATACAACAATTTAATTATATGATTTGCTTCAATATTTGATTTGCAATGCACACTTCAGGCTAATGCCAAAAGGATGTTCAAATTGTTTTGTGCATAACATTTTCTAAAAGTTATAAAAAAAAATGGACAAAAAAGAGATTGGTCTGTAGTTTTTAGCTTCAAATTTTTTACCCTTTTTAAATATTGGTTTTATTTTTGTAATTTTGAAGCATCTGGAAACTATAAGGAGGAAGCTTTTAATTGTTATATATGTTTCTTATGGCATGCATTTTATCAATATTCAAAACTTAATTTGTGATTCTCATATGTATTATTAATTTAAAAGTGTCTATGTAATATTCTGCTCTTTCTTCCTGATAGTTTTGCTGCAGTTTTGGGAAGATGGATGAAAAAGATTTAATTAATGCAAGTATAAATTTTCTTTCACCCAGGCAATTGAGCTGTGGCATTAGATAGCACCTCTTTAATGTTACACACTAATGAATGTTTTCTAGTGGTCTGAAAGAGAAGAACTTTTTCCTGCATTATGAGTTTCCTCCATATGCAACAAAGGAAGTGGGACGTGTGGGACCTGTAGGAAGGCGAGAGCTGGGACATGGTGCTCTAGCAGAGAAAGGACTGAGAGCTGTTGTTCCTCCAGATTTCCCATTCACTATAAGGCTAACCTCTGAGGTGTTAGAATCAAATGGTAAGTATATCAAGTCTATGTGTGTGTGTTGTGATGCCAACTTGCTTGTCTGATCAGGGCATTGAAGTTCTACACAGAGATAGCAGAGTGAGTAGTATAGTGTAGTATTTGTAACATGTACACCAACAGATTGGTGAACTATGTTATACTGATTGAAGATGGGAGGGAGATGATGGAACAATTAGATGGTTGTACTGAGTTATTCAATATCTGAAATTTAAGATAAGTTGAGATTTATACAATCATTTTAAATATTTTCTGTTTTTATGTCAGTAATAACAGGAATGTAGACAATTTTGTAATTGGACCTTTTGGTTTGTTTTCTAATGGGAGCTGAATTTAAACCTGCAATGGTCATACTCCTTAGGAGATAAGTGATCACATGGATTACATTTGTCACCCAACACATTATTTTATTTTACTAGTTCCATGTTTATTTATTGAATATATTTGATTATATTTGATTTTATTTTTGGAACTATCATGATAAAAAGAACCCTGTGAAAGTATTTACAGTGAAACCTTGACCCATTATTTCCTAAGGGATAGGTACATAGATAAATTTCAATTTTAATTCGGCGGGGATTATTGAAGCTTTATTAAACTCCTGCATATCTGCCTGAAAGGCATATTGTGCAACCCCATTGGAAGATATGCTTTCTCTTGTTCCCTGATTAAGCTGCAGTATCTCAGTTTCAATGTTGTCATCTGTTCAGATCTTCCCTGGTTATAGAAAGAGTAAATCTCTTTCTTACCTGCAATACGCACTCAAACAGGATATTTGAGGCAGTCTCCTCATGCTGTTTGCACATTCTACAAATAAATAAGTAAATAACTTTTTATTTAATTGATATTAGTGTATGATTTAGTTGAACCACACACTCTTAATGCTTCACTTACTTGTCATAATATATAGAACGGGTTTCTAGAACATTTTGTTCTCATCATCGAAGCTAAAAGTCAACTGTTGGATAATTTGTTAAGCTGTGGGAATGTGTATTCTGCTCTGGTGGCAGTGTGATAAACTTGTAGTTTATGTTTTCATCCTCAGCAATGTTGAAGTTCATTTGCATTTGTAGATGTAGACTTTTTTTTCCAATTTGCTAATTCTGTAGGCCCTTGTACTGATTTCAATAATTTTTCTTTATTCACTATGCCAGGGATGAAAACATAAACCTCAAATTAATCACATGGCCACATTCCCACAGATTAACAAATTATCTGACAGTTGACTTTTAGCTTAGCTGATGATGAGAAAAAAATGTTTTCAAAACCGTTATTATATATTATGACAAGTAAATGAAGCATTAAGAGTGTGTGATTCAACTAAATCATACTATAATATCAATTATATGATTGGCTTCACTGTGCTAGTTCCAATTAACATTTTAATTTTTAACTTTTTATTTGCTGTCAGTAGACTTGGTCATATAAGTTTTTAACATTGTCAAGAGTTAACTGTAATATTTATTCTCTAATATGGTTTATACACATTACATGCAAGTTTACAGAAATAAAATATTTTCCCGTAAATACAGTTTATAACTAATATATACATATGTATACTTATAAAATATTAATAATAGTTTATAGTTTACATTTTAAACTAATTTTATGTCTGAAATAGTATAGTGAAACAATTAATTTATTCTTAACTAGCTAGTGAGAAGATTTAATTCTCTTAAGCTCCATTTACATTGAATTATACAGAACATGTTTCACAGCAGGCATCAGCTGCGAGTCAAATGCGGAATTCTTGATGGGCTCGGTGTAGCTCTCATGGACATTTTATGAACTTTTGGACTAATTTGTCTCCTGTTGGAATCTCGAAGTTCATAATTTTATCTTAATATTTTTTTATAATTTTTTTCCCCATATTCCCATTTATAACATAGACCATTTGAGCTGGGAACATGGGAAAAAAAATTATAAAAAAATATGAAGATAAGGTTATGAACTTCCGGATCCCAACAGGAGACAAATTAATCCAAAAGTCGATAACATTTTCACAAGAGCTATACCAAGTCCATTCAATCAACAATGAATCCACCAGCTGACTCACAGCTGATGATGCAAGTGAGGGCTGTGAAAAATGTTCTGTATAATTTAATGGTAAGTGGAGCATTAGAGTATTAAATTGACTGATTAACTAATTAAGAGTAAGTTTAAGTTTATTTGCCCTTATGCATGCTATACATGTTTCAGGTTTTTTCATATTGTATTCGTAATATTACAGTAATTTTAATCCCCTCCCACAAAGTGTCTTACATATTACAAAAGTTCCTGCAGTACTTTTTACATATTTACATTCATACTCAATTACAAAATGCTATAATTCATCAATCCTATACAAGAATTTTCTCAACAGATTTGATTAATATAGTTCCTCTGATGTAGGGATCTTTTCTGTTGCAGCTTTTGTTATGGTTACAAATGAAAACATTTTTTCTGTGGCACAATTAAAAATAGGTGACTTTTACTAATTTCGGTGTGCAGAATTGAAAAATGCATTCTGTTTTTCCATAGCACATCTCTTTTTGGCAATATGATAATGTAAAGAAGAATAATAACATGCAAGCATACCTGAATTTGCGCAAGTATGTTAGTTCTTTTTTTTCCCTTTTCTTTTCTCATGGAACTGCAGTGTATGTGATTTTCTCAAGTGTTCTCTGGTAGATTCATCTTTTGCAAGACACCAGCAGTAATCGGCCATCATATGTACATTCCAAAGTCTGTGATAACGTCATTCAACATCTTTCAAGTTCAGATGAAACCTTTCACTTTGCTCTTTACTGACAGCTCCTAAATTTGACAGGAAGTAATCAAGAAGTGACTTGAGGAAATGAAGCTTCAAACTCATATTACAGCTGAATAGTATGAAATTTTCTAGCATAATTTCTTTGTATTGAGCATCTTTCACATTGCCCAGAAATGTCTTAACAGCATCTGAATCCATTCCTGCATCTTTTTCAATTTCATTCATAGAGCTGGTAAAATTAATATCCTTCATCAATTTTCTTATCTGTGGTTCGTCAAATACTCCCTCTCTGATTTTAGCCTGTCAGAATGATGGAAACTTTGTGCATAAGTACTGGAAGTAAGGGCAACTTTTGTCAAGCACTTTCAAGAATTGTTTCATCATGCCAAGTTTTATGTGTAATGGAGGAAGTAGAATTTTTTGACGATCAACAAGAGACACATTAATAACATTTTTTTGATCCAAATTCCAGTTATTGCCTCTCAAGCTATTGGTCAGTTTCCCAATGTTTGTCCCCCACCTTGCTATCCCATTCACAAAGAAAATAAGGGAATATTGTGTATCCTCCATGTTGTCCAAGTAACGGATCAATGGCCTTCAAGTCACCACATATTTGCCACTTATGGTCACGGTACTTAATTTTCTCAAGAACAGACTTCAGAGTTTCGAAAGTCTCTTAGGTTCGTAGAATGTGCAAGTGGTATTGAAGCTAACTTGTTGCCATTATGAAGTAACACTGTTTTAAGACTTTGTTTGGAAGAATCAATACTTGACTCATATGCTTCCCTGCCCAACTGTTGGATAAGATTACATACATCTATACAAAATACAAGTTGATCTTCTGCGTAGTGCTTGTAAAACTGTATTTCGTGATTCCTGTAACATGAAAATGTAATGCCAATTGATAACAAATTGTTCTTCTTTAGTCTTGAGCTCAGTAATTCACTTTTTTGTTTTATGAGGCCTAAAACCCTCACTAAATCATTTAACTCAAATTGATTAATGAACTGTTGTGGTGAATAATTGACAAATTCTTCTGGATCAGAAACCAACTCATTGTCATAAGTCATGGAGCTGCTTTCAGATTCACTAAAATTGATGTCTGCTGGTGGTGTAGGTATGGGTAGTTTGGGTCCATGAGAAATAGGCCGTGTAACTGAGTTCAGATTTGGATATTTAATTCTTGCCCTTTTGTGTGTGTGTGTGTGTGTGTGTGTGTGTGTGTGTGAACCAGCAACTTTGCACATGCAAAACTGACAATCATCATGATAATTCTGCTGTTCTCTCCATATCATTGGTTTGGCAAACAGCATTTGCTTACATTTTCCTTCATACCAATAATGTAATCTCTCAACGCAACTGTTACATCCAATATGAGGGGCGAACGATTTATCCTGATCACCAACTTTCTCTTTGAAATATGAGTAATACAGTTTCTTTGTTTGTGAGTCTATTTTATGTACCTTCCTGTCAAACACCTAAGACCAACAAATGTTAACAAAATTTCTGAGGACTTTGTAGACACTGTCTCCTGCGTAATCCTGATGTAGAAGTCATACTTAAACTTTTATTTTAGAACTATACATATAGAAGACGAACATGTATATTAATACAAGTTTTCAGTTCAACTGAAGTTGAGGTCTATAATAACTGTAAATGTAAACATAAATACCTCACAAGAAGACAGACTTGCCCCATAGAACAAAACAGATAAGTGCTGGGAATGTAAACATAAACAGTTTAGGAAGAAAAAAAAGAACAACAGATTTAGAATAATGTAATGAAATGTAACAGTAAGCTGTTTGATGAATGAATTTAGCACCATAGACATATATGCACTTATAAAAAGTAAATGGAATAACCAAAAACAGACCTCAATTTTGAAATCAGGGCACTGATTTCCATTAAAGCTACATATTTTTGTTTATCCGCAAAATCAATGTTGACAGTGTAATTATTAATACTGCTAAGTTATATGAATAATGCCCTTTGTTTAATGAACTGTTACTTTCATTCTTTTTAATTAACAATATGACATTATATACATAAAGTGAAACTTGTTAAAATGTGCTGATTTTTATACGCTTCTTTTACTGATGGCAACATTTTAGATTGTATATCTATGTAAACTTTTTTTTTGTATTATCAGTATCCTATTTTAAGTTTGCAATAGTGGCTATAAGTGAGTGTATTACTGGTTTAAAAATGTCCTTTTCTAGATGATTTCATAGTGTTCTCAGCAAACGAACCTAACTTTATGCAAAGCATGTCTATAGGTTTATTAAAGTTCAAGTTTTTATCAATATAAATTCCTAAAAATTTAGTGTTTTTTACTTGCTCAATAATTGAATCATCATATGCTATTTTCTTGTTCTCTAAGCTGAAATTGAATGCACTTGTTTTATCAACAATGAGCATGTTGTCAGAAAAGAATTATGATCATACTCATACACAGGATCATCATCAATGGCTTCAGTGTGTGGAGGAAGTCTAGCACTGATGGATGCTGGGGTTCCCTTGTCTGCTCCATCTGCTGGAGTTGCAATTGGATTAGTTACGAAGTACACAGGAGAGGACACAAAGCATCTTGAAGATTACAGATTACTTACCGACATACTGGTAATTACTAACTTTCCCTCCATGTTAGGTATTCCTGGTTCATTAAAACAGTCAATGCTTTTTGATATTATTGTATAATTTAGTTGAACTGCACATTCTTGATGCTTCATTTACTTGTCATAATGTATAGAACCAGTTTCGAGAACACTTGGTTCTCATCATCAGCTAAAATTCAACATTCAACATTTTAATTTAATAAGTCAATGCTTTGTTAAAATGTCTGCAAAAAATAGCACCCTTAGCAATTTTCAAGTTCAAGTAATCATTAACAAGTAAAGCTATGTAACTTGAGGTGTACTGCAATGAGAGTTGTTAATTCTGTACTAAAACACAGCCATATATTGTTCCTTCTAGAAAATGGCAGAAACATTTTTATTGTATTACACCATCATTATTATGTCACATTAAGTGTTGAACATTTTATTACAGATATGATCATTTGTGTTATAAAAACCAGAATATTGTGAAATTATATTTATTGGCAAGAGAGTGAAATTTTGCAGAAAAAACAAAAGTTAATTCTTTAAACAAACAAATCCCATGACCATGCAATACAGTGTTTTTTTTTTCTATGATAAGTGGAAATATTAGAATAATACATGAAGGACACTCTTCCAGCTTCCTAATGCAGGCCAGATATTAATGATAAATTTAAACTTAACACAACTTCTTCTCTTAAGCCTCTATACATCTGGTCATCCATCCAAACCAAGACTGGATCACAGCATCATCAATGGTGCTAAGCTCTTACAAATCTTTTGAGCTGGAAAATTGCATCCCCAACAGTACATTCTTCACCAAAGAGAATAGAATGCCAGGTCAGGAGAGCAGGTGGAAAGCTTCACAGTGATTATCTCCATGGTGCAGGCTGATGCCTATAAGTCCAGGGCCCTGTTTACACAAAAGTTGGTCTAATACATTACAAGCGTATGGACTTGTAACTTGCAGTTGTTAGTAAAATTCTGTTTCACAAAAGTTTCTGCTTCTCTTGTATTTTACTACTCCATATTTATCAGTGATTTATTGTTGTTCTGTTCCACAGAAGTATTAGTATTAATCATTGAATACATTTCTGCACTGGTGTAAGAATTATGCAAAGTATTGGTGAAAGTGGTAATAATGATGAGAGAGGAATATGTATAAAGCAAGAACAATTTATTATTTTATTATAATGAAAAAGTTAGATATTGGCCTTTCCTGTTTTAAATGCATATATCTTAATTTATGTTTTTTTAAGATTCTTGCTACATGCCCCAAAAATAATTTCTTTCCATTCCTCATTCTCTTTGGATGCCAATTTCATAATTTTATGTTTATAATGAAAATATGATTGTCAAATAATATAAATAAATTAGTATAAAATAACATAAACAAATTAGTATAAAGTATTATAAAAATTAGTTTAAAGTAAATGATTAAATCGATTGTAAAATAAATTATTGAACGGAGTTGGGAAGCCCAATCCTTCTGCCATCTCTCGATGATTGAAATTGATGCTTCTATATGTTTGTTTGCAATTTTCATCTTAAAGTGAACTATTACATTTGAATACATAATAAATTAGTTTTGAATAATGGGACTTTTCATGCTGAAATATAGCATAATATAACAAATTATTTTCGAGAATTTCACTAATTTCACTAATTAAGTGGAACAAAATTAGTGAAATTTGAGTGATTTCCTCAATAATAATTTGTTATAACATAATAAAGTATTTAAATTATTTCTGAGAAAAAATACAAGACCCATTTAGCAGGAAAGACAATAATGCACTTTGTACTTTAAAAAATAAAAATTTATTACAAGGAGTGACAAAACCTAATTCAAGGTATGGCAACGTATGGTAAACAGTTGTTCCTCTATCTTGCTCTTATATGATGTCATTTATAACGTTTTACTAATACTTTACAAATGTTGTACTTTTTTTGTGGAACAGAAAGTTACAAATTTTGTACTTACAAAGCTGTTCACAATGGAGTGTAATGTATTCTAAACTTAGGTATTATTTTTTTACACTAAACTCCATTTACTTACATTTGTAAGTATAGTGTAAAAATGAATACCTAAGTTTAGAAAGTTACAAGTTCATACTTTACAAGGGTTTGTACTCTTGTAATGTATTAGACCATACTTCCAGATCATGGTCATTTTTCACACACCTTTCAGGAGACAAACTGTCACTACATGACCACTAATGGAGAGGAATTTTACCATCATTTTCTTCCCCATACTTATTGCTCTCTTGACTTTCATTGGAATTGTATCTTATCGAAAGATGCAAACTGATAACAGATCTATTGAAACATTTACATTTCATCATCTGTTTTGATTTCAGAAACACCATAAAACCCTGTTATTGTATCTTTTGAACATTTTGCAGCACCATTCCATTCAAAATTCACTAAGGTTAAATAATCATGTTAAAATCTTGAAATATTTTCCAATTCAATATTAAAAGATATCTTTAAATCATCATAGATCACTCAGTGGTCTTTTTGCAATATGTTCTTCATAGCAGCTATGTTTTCTACAGTCACTGCAACAAAAGATTTCCAATTCTAATTTCTAAAGCCTGTGACACTCTTTTTGGATTAAATAGTAAACAAATCATTGTATAATAATGTTCTCACTTAGGAATAAACATTATTTTTAACAGGAAGCTAATAATGGAAGTTATATCATACGAAAAAAAGTCATTTATAATATCAGGAAATATAAAAAATATTATTTGGAGAAATAAGCATATGAGTAGTAAATGTAATACTTGAATATATAAAACCTATGGCAGATGTGTAATAACATATGCTTCTGAAACAAGCTGGTAAGAAAAATACTGAAGATCAATAACAGGACATGCATTGTGTGGCAGGAAAAATTAAGAGATAGAAACATATGTGAAACTCCTGATATAAAATGGATAACTAAGGAAAGATGAAAGATGGTACTGGGAAGGAAAAAAAATTGTCATAGTAAGTAAATCTGAATGTCTAATAATAATAATAATAATAATAATAATAATAATAATAATAATAATAAGTATTACTTGACCAAGGTGAGTGGATCTCAGAAGGAATGCGAACTAGCATGATAATGCAATACACGTGGAAGAAAACATCAGCAAACATGGTGTAGTCCTGTACTAATTGATTTGCATGACATTTGCAATGTTAGTAAAAGCTATTCACGACAAGCTCAGAATGTTATTTATAATTGTATTAGATTTTGTGGTGAAGAGAAGAAAGAAGGCTTGAAAATATCTGTAACAAACCTCATTGAATATGGTGTAGCTTCTACTGGGTAAAGTGTGTAAAATTAGTAAGTGGGGCATCTTAAAGAAAGCAGAATGAGGAAAATTAGATTACCTAAAATAAAATTGGATAACTGCCTGCAAATAAGATTATATTGATGATGTGAACAAGTGCATAATATAAAGAAAATTTTGGGAATAATTTGAGGTTAAAACAGAAATTCCAACATTGTAAAATTTATTCCAATTCCGCAGGAAAGAGATTCATTTCTCTGGGAGAGAGCTCCTTATAAAAATAATATATTGAATTTCATTTCAAAAAGTGTAAATATAAGAGGATTTTGATATGCAAATGCTCTGACATAGAGTGTATCAAAGAGCGTTGTTTCTCAGGCATTTAGAAGAAATAAAATGGAAAAAAATAAATCATTGGTATATATGGTTGAAACATGGATTCACACACATTACACAGTTTTCAAAATTTGATAGTACTAGACCCAGGATTGTGAGTTCAATCCCAGCCAGGGCCAATGGATTTTTTTAGATGTAAAAATCCTTTGAAAGGGAAGTAAAGCTATGGGTCCTGTATTGTACATTTACGGCACGTAAAAGAACCTCAAGCCTGAAAGAAGAGATTTATAAGCAAAATTTATCAGTTGTTTCATGCCCTGAATTAAATTGGATGCTGATGACCTGACTTGTAAAAGAGCATCTGTAAATAAACCAAATAAATAAAGTTGGTAGTGTGACGACATTCAGGAGTTTATGTAAATGAAAATACCTGACATTGCCCATACTGGTTGGATTTATTCCCAGTGCCTGTCTCATTTATTATTTGACATCTAATTACACAAAGAAATGAACAATGGAAATCATTCTAAATGGGTGAAACATCAGTGGCCATAAAGTTCTATATCAAAACAAGAGAACAAAATTTTCTTAATCAACAATATAAAGTCAAATAACAAGCATAACTATAAGACAACAGTTTATTATCAGACTCAGGAATGACAAGGGCAGAACTGAAGGCAACATAGGCCAAATAAAACAACTGACAAATAATTTAAAGATTCTGGTTTCACACCTCTTAGATTATCATTCAATCATATGAACTTATATCTCATCAAACTAATATGGAACACGTTTAAAAACAAAAGTTCCTAGTAAAATTGTCAATCAAAGCTCTCTGGCAACAGATGCCATCAGTTCAAATGCACTGGATGGCTGGCAAAGCTCAGTTCAGAAGGTGAAGGTCATTGAGAACGTGCATAAAATGAGATATTCTTCTGGAAGAAGAAATTGAGTGTGTAGTAATTTATCCAAAACTGGAGAGCAGCGATGAGCCATCTGACTTGGAGACATCGGTAAGTTTTAGTTTAAGCAGACCAAAGGGTTAATGTGAAAGTATTTGGGAATGTAATTGACTGCTTATGATTAACATACAAATATAAGACAAAAATATTTGCTATAAGGTGCAGTCACTTTTCTTAATAGTAATGCTTGTCAACTCACATGCAGCATATTTATTGTATTGCGTTGTACATATGCCAATCCAATGACTTAATTGTTTTTCAGGGTTAAAAAAATAGAGAAAGGTAAATTTTGGATGGCCCTCAGACTTAAAACATGAATCAAGATGATCCATTCTTTGTAATCTTAGGAGCTCACTCAGTACTAATGATAACAGTGAGTTACATATCTACTGCATCTGTATTTGATCTTTTGTTAAATAAACAGGGAGGTTTTCTGGTAGTTCTGGTGCTTGTGACTTCCAATTAATGTTGTATGATGCAGGGGATAGAGGACTACATGGGCGACATGGACTTCAAGCTGGCTGGAACAAAGAAGGGGATCACAGCACTACAGGCAGACATCAAAATTCCAGGACTTCCTCTAAAGATTGTCATGGAAGCCATTCAGCAAGCCACTGAAGCTAAGTCTAAGATTATTGACATCATGAACCAGACCATGAGCAACCCCAGGTAAGGGGTAAATATATTTCAGTGGCCCTGATTAACAACTACAGTGTTTACTAGCCCTTTAAATACTGAACTGATTTAAAATTACACAAGTGCTAAAATATTTAAAAAATCAAAATTTTTTTAATATACCTGAATAAAATTTTATGATATATTCTAAACTGAGCAAATTTCAAAACTGCCTTCAGTCATGTTAAAATAATTTAAATGCCAGTTCCTAGGAAAACTTTCTATGCTAGCTTTACCCTATCCACGAAAAATATTGATAATAATTATAATTATGAGTGTAAGTTATTTAATAAGTTACCAAGATACAAATGGACATAGAACTTAAACAAATAAGAGTACTGATTTGAAAAATAATTTTATTTCTAAATAATCTCCCTGTACAGTGCTGCACTTTACCATGATTTCACAACCCCCTGAAATCCAGCAGCATAAAATTCTTTGGGCTGCTGCTGGAACTATATAGTGACTTCCCTTTCTACAGCTTCATCACCGGGAAAATGTTAATTTGAAACTTGATGTTTAAGAGGGGTGAACAAATGGCAATCGCTTGGAGTAAGGTCTGGGCTATATAAAGGATGCTGTAGGGCTTCCCACTTGAAATTTTGGCAGTATGTGAATGCATGTTGTCATGCAGGTTGCTTCTGTTGATTGGCCTTACAAAGTTTTCTGAGGATGTTACAGTAGGAGTTGGCATATATGGTTTGTTCTTCAGGCTAAAACATGGTGAGCAATATGCCTACTGATTCCCAGAAAACTATGAGCATCATTTTCCCAACAGATGGTGTTACTTTAAATGTTTTTTTTCGTATGCAATGCAGGAAGTTTCCTTCTGCTTTGATGCACACTTTGTCTTGAGCTTATAATGGTGAACCCAAGACTCATCATCTGTGACATTTCCAGCTAGCAAATCATGTTCATCATTGCAGTATCAATTGAGATGCTATAAAGCCAGACCTATTTACAGTTTGTATTTTGGGGTCTACATGTGCAGCACCCTTTGTGCAGTCTTTATGCAAACCTACCTGTGTGAACAACCTATAGTGTCTTCAGTCTGCTTAGATTAAGTCTTTTACTCATTGCCAGTTTGCCTCTGTCACATTTTCTGTTGGCCATCCAAAGTAGTGTTCATCTTTAGTATTGTCCAGTTGTTTACCCTTCACAGAATTTCTGCACCCAGTTATAAACATGATGTAACAGGCATTTCTGATTGTAAATGAGAAGCATTTCATTATGAATATTCTTTGATTCCATAAAGAAAAAATTGGAGTACTTCTCAAGGATTGTGCACTCACTCAAAAGTGCCACTATCTTGCTATTGTCTCATGCTGAATGTTACCAGACTAATGCTGTCATCCATTAGCAATAACTTCACGTATCTCATTCAAATATCAAGTAACTTCTGCAGTAGATAAAATGCTTAAAGAATACCTCCATGGCCTCACTCTTAATGAACAAGGAAACAGACTGAGTTAAAAACATTTAAAATATTCATATAATGATAAAAACAGTTTTCACTATGTTCATTCTTGAATATATTAGAATTAGAATCAAGTAACTTACTTAATGTCTTACTCCTCCTATTTTTATGAGCTGTAATTTAGGGAAAAATTCTCCAAATCCCCAAGCACTGCTAGAGGATATGAAATATTCCACTTTGTGAAATAGGACTTGTAAAAGTACCTCATTTGACTCCTTTTGTTATGAAAAGTGTACATATGGCACCTCCTATCAAAATATTTTCTTGCTCACTTTTGACAATTTTGGTGTACATTACCAAACTCTGAAACTTCTTAAGGAAACTCTCCAATAAAAGTCTTTTTGTTGACTGTTCTTAAATTGCATTATTATTGAAATGTAAACACCTCCAAATTTCAAACCTGTTGCACCTCATAATATTTCTGAAAAATTAATTTGTGACTTAATACTGTGCGATAAGCCACCTGCACTCTAGAGTAGTGTTGTGTATTAAGAGCTCTTACATCTTGGGAAGGTTGCCATGGCTGTAATCTGCTCAGCATTACCAGGTGCACCACAAGGAGATGAAATTAATTATTGAAGCTAGGAAAAAATTATAAATATGATGGGGATGTCCAAACATGGATCTTAGACCAGTTTTATTGGTTTTTACTTGCTCCTTTAGAATAATTATTGCAAATAAATTTTCATATCTGGTATATTGAGCATTTCAAACCCCTTACAACTGTTATCATACTTTTCTTGATTTTACGAATAATTGGTTTCCAAATATAATTTGAAAGATGCCATCTCTGAAAAAGAGTGGTGTTATTTCTAACACTTTTATTGGGTCAGAGGGAATTTGTTTTACCTGGGTTTCTTAAATGAGGTGAGGTTATGACTTTCCCAGCTGAAGAAACCACTTTTGTTTTTTATAGTGCTGGTGACCATGCAGAACTTTGCTGTTTGCTCTCAGGTTTGAAATGATGCAGACAAGTTTCATCAACACTGATTATCTTTGAAAGAAACTCTGATCTTCTCATAACATTATCTTCAATTGCATGCAAACCTCCTTTTGTTTGGGAATCAGCAGTCTTGGAACCCACCATGTGCAAACACATCTCATATGCAACTTTTCAGAAGCACCCACACTTGGTAACTGAAAACTCAGAATTTTTGTAAGTGTTCTTAATGTTATTCTACAATTCTCTCTAACAATGACGGTAGCAGTATTAATGTTTTCTTCCATTAGAACACAAATTGGTGCTAGGTTTCACCTCCCTTTGAGATGTACTATAGGGAAGAACAAACTATCCATAGGTCTCCTGTAACATAGTATAGACCTCAGCTGAAGATTTGTTGGAATGAAAGCAGAATTTCAGAGTAGCATATTGTTCATTGCGTGTCATCTCCATTTTGCTATATGCAGGACCAAACATGTCTAAACATGCACACCTGTCACAGGTAGGAACCAAAAATGACAACAATCAAACTAGTACCGTGTGTACATTATGCATTAAGGTAGCAAATAATGTAAAGTTAAATTATAGCATGAATAATTATGCTTGTAAAAAGATTATGATCATTGGCAGCCCTCATGCAAGTTTAATTTATTAATTGTAAGCATAAAAAGCAAAGAAGGAACATGAAATTATGATTAGCAAATGCTTTGAATTGAACTGAGCTCATAATATGACTGGGTAGCATTACTAATTTGTCTATGAATTGAAATAAATTGGTGTTTTACATCTAATTTCATTTCTTTTTCTTTCTAGAAAGCAGAACAAAGAAAACTGGCCAGTCTCAGAGAAGTTAGAAGTACCACCAGAAAAAAGAGCCAAGTTTTTAGGTGTTGGAGGAAGAAATGTTAAAAGACTTCTTGTGGAAACTGGAGTTGAGGTACTGCCAACAATATTTTAAGAGTTTAAAGATTGATAATTTGTAACTAGCTAGTGTTTTTAAGAGCTCTTGCTCTCATTCTTCAAGTGGTTACTGATTATGATTGCAGGTGGATGAGATGAGTGATTGTAATGTGCATTAAGTTGTTCAATGATGGAATTTCAAAGTTTATAATGAAGATTTTCTTCCATATAGTTCATTCCAATGGATTCTTGATAGATTTTGGTCAGATTTAAAATTCTATCATTGGACAACCTAAATCAATTGCATATTACAATCACTGGATGTACACCTACAACTGCAGTCAGTCATAAGCTGAAGATGAAAATAAGGGCACTCAAAACATTTCTGTAAAAAATAAAATTGTGTTGTGAATTACTGATCTTTCAACCCTAAAAATTATATTACTTCACAGTTACTGATCTTCTAATTGTAATAATTAAAAAAAAATTTCATGGGGTATCTCTCAAATTTCTTTAATTTTTACCAATGATTCGGACATGTTTCAAAGGCTGTTGTATTTACCATCAGCAGGATTGGGTTTTTTGGTGATACTTTAAAAAAAAAATCATAAACAAATTAATAAAACATAATTAAAAACTCTTCTGAGTCAAAATATTTAAAACACTCTTTATTCACTTACATGAGTTTACTCAGGGCATGTTTTGTGAAACAATTGTCCTGTGTAAATATCATGTAAGTGAAACCATAAAGAGTGTTCTAAATGTCCGACTCAGAAGAGATTATTAATGGGTGTTTCACTGTGTTCAATTCCAAATTGAATTAATATTGAAATCATAATTATAATGAAAAATGTAACAGTAATATCATAATTTTTTTTTATTTTGTGATATCATACACCAACTTAATTAACAATAATTATCTTATGCATGATTTTATATTTGCAACATTGATGGTGAAATAAATTTGTTAATAATAAACGTATAATAATTGTACTTTTGCTTAATCAACTTAAAACAACTCAGTTTTATGTAAAAGTGTTATTTAAAAAGAAAACAGAGTGCAAATTAATTAATCTGTCAATAATTTGAAACATAAGCATACAGTGTGTGGCAATATTCTGCTTTATTAAATAACACAATGAGGGTAAATTTCTTATGCGAATTCACTTACTATTTTAAATTAGAAAATGCTTCTGAAACCTACATTCCCATCCTCAGCTGTTGTCCTACTGTTTCCTGATGTTCATGTTCATCCCATAGAAGTGTTGTGTTGTATGTGGTGGCCTCTGGTGGATGAGAAATGAAATTGGAGAGGTAATTCCAGGGGGAAGGTGGAAATTCATTACGGTTTTTGATTTTTTAGAATGAAGGTTAAGAAAAACCAAAAAAACCATAATGAATTTTGACCTTCCTCTGTTAACAGCTGAGGATGGGAATGTTGGTTCCTGAAACATGTCCTAATTCAAAACAGTAAGTGAAATGGAAGAAATTTACCCACATTGTATTATTTAATATATAATATCTTCACTGTGAACAGTTTCAAAATAAACAAATACATAATATTAATTGATATCATTGTATGATTCAGTTGAACTACACACTCTTAAAGCTTTACTTACTTTTCATAAATGTATGGAACCGGTTTCAAGAACATTTAGTTCCCGTCTTCAGCCAGGCTAAAGTTCAACTGTCGGATCATTCGTTGAGGTGTGGGAATGTGTATTCTGCTCTAGTGGCGGTTTGATAAACTTGTAGTTCATGTTTTCATCCCCGGCAATGTCGAAGTTCATTATGCTGTCTTTGTATTTGTAGAT
This sequence comes from Metallyticus violacea, assembly GCA_030762175.1. Classification (NCBI taxonomy): domain Eukaryota; kingdom Metazoa; phylum Arthropoda; class Insecta; order Mantodea; family Metallyticidae; genus Metallyticus; species Metallyticus violacea. Next base: position 1,564,415 of record CM060832.1, read on the forward strand.
GTAGATTTTCTCCCAGGTTGCTAATTCAGTAGGTCCTTGTACTGATTTTAATAATTTTGCTTTATTTATTATGTCGTGACTTTTTCTAAGTATTCCCTATCATTTTATTTCTCTTTTTCCCCAAATCAGTAACATTGTATGTGCTATACTTTCTTTGTGTAATTTTCCTGTTTTGCTTCCCATACACCCTCTCTCCATCTCTTTACCCCTTCACACTCTAATAAACAATGAAATATTCCTTCAAGCTCTCTACACATAACACACCCTTCCCCATTTTCTCCTCTGCAACCAATTTAAAAACAGGCCAGTCCTTTCCTCACAAATTTATCATACCAATCCACATATTTCTCTCTTCTCCCCCTTCTTTTTATATTTGTATAATTTTAAAGAAGTCTTATCTCTCAAACTAGCCCAAATCTCTTGCCTCTTTATATCTTCAATTCTTTGCCTTACTTCCTTCCAAAACCCTTGTTTACTTTTATCTTCCCCATCCCAATTTCTTGCAATATTTCCCCCACTTCTCCCATCCAGCTGTTACCTCTCATTAATTCTCTTTGATATGTCATACAATCTTTTAGAACATTGTGATCCCCTAATTTCAAAATCCTGTCTGATATTTTAAAATTCTTTCCATCACCAAACCCTTTTCCCTACACTGTCAATGAGCTAAAGCTACTCCTTTTGGTGAAGTTTTAGGCAATCCCAACACTTCTCTACAAAGCATCCTATAAATAAAATAAATTTAACCATCCCTTAAAAGTTCCCATACTTATGCTCCATATAATATTTTTGATTCCATTATCACTTTGTAAAATTTCTCCAACAATTTATTAACATATATGCCCTGGTTTATAAAGTGTTAAATTAGATACATTTTGAATAAATTCTGGACTGGAACTATATTCTTAGATTAAGATATGTAATACCTGTATACAATATGTTTTAATCTTTAAACAATTTCAATTTTATATTATTAATGATTCAAATTTATAATAAATATAACTAAACATGTATGTAACTCTGAGTTACATTTTGCGATTATGGATGATAATAATAAAAAAATCTGGCATTGATCATCAGCATGGATTCATTGTTACTTTTCCAGTGTGATATGCATGTGTCTCTGTAGATATATCATTATTATTCAGAAGATAAAAATTAAATAAATTTTCTTTATTTTTTTCACGAATACATTCTCCCATGTAGTTAATTCTACAGGACATATAGGTAGTTGAAACACTTCTCTCCCTGCATACTGAAGACATTCAGCAGTCTATCATACTTTGGCATGCTCCTCTTAAATATCTAAGTGAGTGCTGTTACAGGTGTCACAACTGGAAGAGAACATGTATTCCCTATTTGCACCAAACCATGCTGCAATGGATGAAGCAAAGGAGTTGATCCAGCAATTTCTGACCACAGAGAGGGAACCACAACTTGAATTTGGTGCTATATATACTGCCAAAATTGTGGAAGTGAGAGACATTGGTGTTATGGTCACATTGTATTCCAGTATGATGCCAGCCCTGCTTCACAATTCGCAGCTTGATCAGAGAAAGGTAGACTCCATACTTCCATAACTTTAGAGGGATGCAAATTGTTTCTATATGAGATAACTTATGTTGCTGCTCTTAAACATTACAAAGCAAACACTGATGTAATAAACTTGTTTACACCAACTCCATTCACTTACATAAAAATTGGACATATGTTTTGGCAATGATCCCTCCCATCTTCAGCCTGTTGACCAACTGGTGTTGCTAGAAATGCTTGATGTTCTTGTAACAGCATCTGTTGATTCTGCTAGGAATTGAGTTCATCCATTGGAGGGAAATTGAAATTCATTAAGTTTTCCGTGTTTTTTATTATGAAAATTTTTTCCCAAGTGGAAAGTTCTATTTTGTTGTGGAGTTGTTTCAGCAGTTCCGTCTCTGGTTTAATTTCATGGTATTATTGCAAAAATGCGCTGCTATTGCTGATTTATCAACCTGCTTTAAACAAATATTTCTAAAGTGTTCTTTGTTTTTTTATTTTTATTTCATATACACCTGACTTTTGTTCTGTTGGTACGTTGAACTTTACTTTGCATCCCAATAAGTTCTTTATATTAAAATTGTTCTTTGGGGATAACCATATTCCTTGTTCTTTGAATATCTTTTTGAATTTTTTGTGGTAAACTGGGTAATATGTAAAACTTTTGAATTTGTACCTTTCCTTTGCGCTTTTCAGTGTGGAAACATCTGTTATTGCTTTGTGTTTTTTGAATTTGTTGATGATTTTTATTATTGTATCTTTGCTGTACCCATTAGTTTGTGCTATCTTTATGATTTGTTGGTATTCCATTTTGTACTCTATTTCTGAGAATGGGATGTTAATTAATATGTGTGCTAGACTATAAAACACTGCATATTTATGTGGAATGGGTTAAAACTCATTTTTTATATAATTTTCTGGTGAGTATCTTTTCTGTGAATTCCGAAGTTATGATAGTCACCATTTCTTATTATTTTTACATCTACGAAGGGGAGATATCCATTTCTTTCTTCCTCTATGGTGAACTTTATAGATTTGTGTTGCAAATTCAGAAGTTTAAGTGCATCTGTAGTATGTTTTTTTTTGGAATTTTGCAAATATATCATCCACATGCATACTTATACCATGTTTTGAAGATTAGAGGGAAGGCTTTGGTGATATGCATTTCCAATGAACTCATAAAAAATCTGCTAAAATTGGAGATACGGGGTTTCTCATAGCTAGTCCCGAGACTTGTTGGTAATATTTTTTGTTGAAAATGAAGAAATTTTGTTCATTGCAAATATTAGTAAGTTTTATTAAGTCTTCAATTTCTTGTGCTTGTAAATCTAAGGATTTTAACCAATCCCTTAACATTAGCATAAGCTTATCTGTTGATATACTTGGGAATAAGGCTTTTGCATCAAACGATACCGTTATGTTCTCAGATGTAATTTTGTAATTTTGTAATTTTTCTTTCAGTTCCATTGAGTTTTTGACACTCAAGCGTTAAAGATTTGAAAGTGTTGGTTAATTTTTTTGCTAACAGATATGTTGCTGAATTAATATTATTTATTTTAAGTCTCATGCTGTTGTCTTTTTTGTGTATTTTAGGAAGTGCATACATTCTGGATAATATTGGGTTGCTTTATGTAAGTTTTCATTTTTCAGTAGTGAACAGTTTTTTGTTCTCATCTAATGTTTTGTTTAAGTTTCTAGTGCAACTCTTAAGTGAATTCTCTCTAATTGGTTTATAATCTTGATCTTTTAACATTTTCATCATAAAAAACAAGGAAAACTTAATGAATTTCGATTTCTGTCCAATGGATGAACTCGGCAAGTTCCTAATAGAATCAACAGATGCTGCCACAAGAACATCAAGGGACCCAGCCAACATTTCCCCCAATATCAGTGGTCAACAGCTGAAGATGGGAGGGATCACTCTCGAAACATATGTTCAGTTTTTATGTAAGTGAATGGAGTTAGTGTAAACAAGTTTATTACATCACTGTTTATATATATATACATACCACTCCATTGTCAACAGCTTCGTAAGTACATTTAATTGAGATTACAAAACAAGCCATGGCAGAGTGATTAGATGACTTCCCTCTCACTCACCGACATACATTATAAATGAAATAAGAAAACTATATCATACAATTCGGACTAGAAATAGTTTTACAATGGATCCCAAGCCATGTGGGATTGAAGGGGAATGAGATTGCTGATACTTTAGCAAAAAAAGCAGCCACCATAAAATTAAAACCAAACTTTTGAACTAGAACTTCCCTCTAAATTGAAACTCATAAAAAGATTAATGTCTGAACAAGAATAATAAAACAGCTAAATACTTTCAAACATGTTTTGTTGATACCAAGAAAAATTGCAGTTGCCCAACTCCATTTAATTGTTGGGGATGATTGACTGTCAGAACATCCCTCAGGATGAAATTAATTAAGGACAGCCGCTGCCCATTGTGTAAGTACATGAATACTATTCTAAACATGAACATCTACTGAAACGCAGCCAACTTGATAGCAACAAAAATGAAATATAATTTGAAAGTTCTTTATTAGGAAGCTAGGGGAAAAATGATAAACATCAGCATCCTAATGGCCACTGCAACCAACCAACCTTTATTAGTTTTTCAGTGTATTTTATTATACCTTTAAGCTGAAAATATCAGTTCCTTACAGACTTTTAGAAATAATAGAAAATTAAATAATCTTTTCTGAGTTGAATTATTTAGATCACTGTTTATGGTTTTACTTGCATGAGATTTACACAGGACATGTTTTGTGGAAATGTTTCCATATCATCAGCTGTTAAACAACTGGTGGATCATTTTTAGAAGTTGGGATAGGTAGGTTTTTGGGTTGACTATGGTGGTCTTGTGATAAACTTAAATAAAGTGCTATCTGCTTCCGGGATGTCAGAATTCATAAGGTTATGCTCATGTTTTTTTATGTAAATCCTTTCCCATATTCTTAGTTCCTGTGGTTCTTGAATAGTTTTTAATAACTTGATGCCTTTTTTCTATTTCATAATTTTCATTTCAAAAATGTGCTGCCACAGCTGATTTTTTATTTTTGTAACGGATGCTTCTCCAATGTGCCTTTATTTCTCTTTGTCTTTCTTGTGCAAATTTTTTCATAATCCTTACAATTAATCTGGTAAATCCAGATTTTTTCTCTTTGGACCTGGAATCCATTTTGTTTGATTCCAATAAATTTTTTACACTGTATCAGTTTTGAGGTAAGATTTCTTATTGGCTGACAGGTGGTAAGTGAACTTTTTAAATGTTTTTTTTCCTAATAAATTACTCAAAGTGTTTATTTGTTTAATTCTTTTTGTTTCTGGAATCTTTTAATTTTTTGGTTAACCATTTGTTTGCTGAACCTATTGGATTTAGCTACTTCTATTATGTGTAGATATTCATTCTTGTATTCTTCTCTGTTCAGTGGTATATTTATAGTTTGCATGTCATGCTGGTGATTGCTGCTTCCTTATGTGGTCTTGGATTGAAACCATGGGCTTTGATATAATTGTTTGTATGTGTGTCCTTTCTGTAGATGCCAAATTCAAGTTTATTATTATATTTTATCTTCAGATCCAAAAATGACAACATATTATCTCTTTCTTTGACAGTGAACTTAATTGTAGGCTCTTGCAGTTTAAAAGTTTTAGCGCATCTTCCACATGCCTTTTGTTTATAATGGCAAATACATCGTCTACATATCTATGCCAAACCTTAAAAATGTAGGGCTGGGAAAGGTAATAATTAATTGTCCATTATATTCCTGCTTTCTGTTAAAGAATTTGTCCTGAAATATAAAAAAATGCTTGATTTATGCACAACTTAGTGAATCCCATGTATTCATCTTTATTATTAAGAGCTTAACTTTGACCCAAGACCTTATTGAAAACTAACAGAAGCTGTTAAACACATGATTTACACAAAGGCTAATAAGGGTAACAAAATTGTTATTTTAGATAAAGAAGACTACAACCAAAGGATGCAAGATTTATTAAAGTGATTAATTTGTCAAAGTCAAAACACCCATTGAATAAATGCATTACATCCAAAGAAATCTTAGAAAATAGTACCCTGATTCCAAAAACAGATCGATACAAAATTAAAATCCCCAACCCATCTTTAGCCAGGATATATGGCCTTCCGAAGATCCATAAACCTGGGAGAAGTATGAAGCCAATAAATAACAACTTAAATACTCTAACCTACCATTTCGCAAACTGGTTATCATTGCAATTCCATTCACTACCTAAATTTGATAGCTAAAATATTGTACTTATGAAGCTGTTCACAATGGAGTGGCAATATAATCTAAACTTAGGTGTTCCTTTTTTACACTAAACTCCACTCATTTACACAAAAGTAAGATGCGTTTCTGGAGAGATTCTCCAGATCAGTGGGAAGATTTGGAAACAGGGTCCACATTATCCAATTGTGAGGATAATTGATAATAGGGATGCTGCCTGATGGAGAAGTGGCATTCTTCGATCATGAAAGCCCGTGATAGATGACCGATGGAGTGTTGGCATGCTGATCATATGCCCCCTTGCAACATTGCTCTCTATCAATGAAGTTGGAAGATGGAGGAAGCAGAGTTGCCATGGCAGGCTCACCCTGGACTGTAGTTTCAAAGGAGGAAGAAGAAGAAGAAGAAGAACAAGAAGAAGAAGAGGAGGAGGAGAAGAAGAAGAAGAAGAAGAAGAATCTTTTCCCATATTGCCAATTCCTTGGGATTGGTGGTAGCTTTTAACAGTTTGGCTTCTCCTGTGATGTCATGATTGTAAGTCCAAAGTGATCTGCAACCACCAATTTATCCACTTGTTTATATCTTAAATTTCTGAAATGTTCTTTGGTCCTTGTCTCCAAATTTCGTATTGTTTTGCCTATATATATCTATCTGATAACACTCCAAACAATCTATCAGAAACACTCCTGACTTGTTGCTGGGTGGAATAATGTCTTTTATGGTGCTGAAGCTTTCCAATACTAAATTTATTTTGTGCTGCCAAATGTATATCATAATTTTTAATAGTTCATATGAATTAACGATACTTCAACTTTCAAATTGTTCTAAAGATGTAAATTTCTTTACACACCACTTGGCCAAATTGTAGGTTGGTGAATTGATGTTGATTATTGGGTGCATGCTCTTGCCGGGTTTGTGTACCTTCAGCAGGCTATAAATCCTGGGCAAATGTGGGTTATTTGTTTTAATTTTATTATATTAATAATATATAGAGAGTTAATGGAATTAACAATTTGAGCATAGTACTTGTTAAATGCTGCATTCTCCAAATAAATAATCTTTGAGCAATATTCTAAAATCATTGTGACTGGCAGTCCTTGATATGAGACTGCAAAGAATTAATTCCAGAGATGAGTAGCAATAACTATGAAGGATGATGTTTGGTCTAAGGATATAGAGAGAATGATGTTATTAAATCTGGTGTTGAAATTATGATAAGACCGTGAGTGAAAGCAGATCTAAAGATAGAGTTCAGGTACATAGAATTCAACGCAGAAGAATGAGAGAGTGCAACTTCTTTCTAGCATCCATGCAATGACAGGATAAGTCAAAAGTTGAAGTGATATGATCTGATTTACGTATCAAATGCAGGCATAATGAACACGTTCTAGTCTTTATCCAAGATATGTCATGATGTCAGTTAACAGAATGTCACAGTAATCAAAATGTGACATAATCAATGTTGATACAAGTGTTTTTTATAAATAGAATGAGAGAAAATTCTTAAACCTTTTCAAGGAATGGAATACTGAAAATGTTTGTTTACTAGTTTCTTTTGTTCGAATTTTCCAAATAAGATTACTGCCAAAATATACATATAGCTTTTTTACAATCATTTATATGCATTTTTGTTACATTAGGTTTCATGGGAATGAGTACTATCAGATTATTTGTATTGAATAATTGATTATTCCCCATTATAATTGCCTAGATTTTCCCAGATTATGATAAAGTTGTTTTGTTTTGCTCATGTCTTCATTAAGTTCAGCTATGGAGTTGATGAGTAACTCTGGTCATGAGTGCATATACAGTTGTAGGTTGTCAGCATACATATGGTATCTGTAATGCTTAGTGTGGTTTGTTATTTATATAAATAGAAAATAATACTGGTCCCATTGCTGACCCTTGGGGCACTTCACACTCTGCTGACCTCCAAGACAAAAAGCAAACTACTATTGCAAAGTACAGTAGTCAATCGAAGAGATAGGAGTGGAGTTCTCAGATAAATGCAGTGAGTTAAGTTTTGAAATTAGTTTATTTATATTAACTGAGTGTAACACTCTAGAAAAGTCAATAAGAGTTAGGACAGTCAGTTGTAGTCTGAGAGATGAAATTATTTCTTTATTCTAATAACTTTCTTCCTTGGCATGCTTTCTTCTGACTTCATTGATAGAGGAGAGCACAAGTGCAGGAGTAAGTGATTGCTCACCAGTCACCATCAGGCAGCTTTCAAGATCAAGCAGCTCCTAAGTTGTCCTCACAAGACCAGGTGAATTCCAGACTGTGAATCCAATCCTGGATCTTCCAAGCTACAGCCAGCAAAATTGGTTATGTGTAAAATGCAGTCTATGTATTAACTAATACCTTCATGAAACAGTGTTGGCATTCTATAAACACATTAGTAACTTTTGTATAAGAAACCTAAATTCTCAGAAATGAGAGTTACAAGATTTGTTAATTTGACTGATGTTCCATTAAACAGATCAACCATCCAAGTGCCTTGGGACTGCAAGTAGGAGATGAAATACAAGTAAAATTCTTTGGTCGTGACCCTGTGTCAGGTCTGATGAGGCTGTCTAGGAAGGTGCTGCAAGCTCCTGCTTCCTCTGTCATTCAGAACCTCGGCAATGGTACGTGAAGAAATTTTTGTAACCAAGAAATGTGAGAAATATAACATTTGAAACATTTTTCTTTGTATTTGTTAATTCTCTTTACCATCCCAGGCATTGTAGTGCTGAATGTTGTCATGTAACATCATATTAATGATCTAGGCTATGAAGTTTTTAAAATGCTCTAAATGTTATACACTTTATAACAAAAGATTTGCTCTTTTTTGATATTGTAAGAGAGAAAATGAAAAACATACTTACACCTTAATGATATTTGCTAAAATAAAAGATTTATACCACAGTTAAAAGTGTAAAACTTTACTTGTACTGTATATTTCCCGTACAAGTAGTTGATTATTGGTTTACAATAGGAAATATCGCACAGTAAAACACAACTGACCTGTCAACTCCATAAAGGGAGAATAAATTACAATTTTAGCTTTTTGCAAGATCAGTTGTGTCAGTGTTATTAAAGTCAAGCTTTTGGCCACTTGCTGCTCCATGGTCATCATCAAAACAAATAAAATAATTGGCTAAAAAGAAAATTTTATACATGGGCTGTGGCAGGCATGGCCTCTGATTGGTCTGGTGGTCCTTGCTTCAGAGGAGCCAATCAATGGGCTAACTGGGTATATATAAAATTGATAGCTTTCTATATGAACTGGTTTGAGGTTGAACTGTTTTCTAAAGAATATTTCTGTATTTATACATACATAATGCATAATTTTTTCCAAATATAATATTAAAAAATGTGGTGCACATTAGATTCATTGGCTTATTAGATTCAAGTGCAAATTCATTACATGGTTGGCCGGTAACTTCATTCACATTTATATCGTTTATCACATCATAATGCATTGCTGCAATTCTCGACTTGGTTACATTTATTGTTGGCTCTATTACTGCATAGAGTGTTTGAATAGTATAGACAATCAGGAAACATCTTACTTTCAAGCATAAAGTAATTCGTTATACTGAAAAAAAGACCATATTACATTGTACAGACAGACATTAGAATAGGCTTATAAAAGAATCTCTTAGACAACAATTTAACAGAGAAGGGGGATCTGCAAATTAATATTCTTAGAACTCAGTTCTACCTCAAACCGGTTCAATTTGAAAGTTATCAGTTTTAGACATGCTCAGTAGCCCTCTGATTGGCTTACCTGGACCAATCAGAGGCCATGTATAAAAATTAGTTTTTAGCCAATTATTTTACTTGTCCTGACAATGGGAGCAACAAGTGACCAAAAACTTAACTTTAATAGCATTGGCCAACTGATCTCCCGAGAAGCTATACTTGCCAATCAGTGCTCTGAAAGTTACATATAGAAAATATGAGGGTAGATCCATAAGTTTCCGGCCTAATCGTTTTCTAGGTATGATAAAGACAAAAAATATATTTCATTTTTCAGTATAGTTACCCTTTATTGCAATACACTTCTCACATCTTTGAATTAACAATTCAATCCCCCTCCCCCAAAATAGAAGTCTTGTCTGCAAAATGAGCATAAACAGCATCCATCACTTCTTTGTCATACTTAAATTTCCTTCCTTGAATGTCCTTCTTTATTTTGAGAAGAGAAAATAGTCGCTGGGAGCTAGATCTGGGCTGTAGGGGGGGGGGGATGGTCAATCTCCTTGATGCCACATTTTTTCACAGCTTTCTTTGCAACAAGAGCTGTGTGACAAGCTTGTTGTGAAGAAGGTGCAAACCACCACTCAGCTTTCCTCGTCTTTTCTCTTTGATGGAAGCAGTAGTCTTTGCAGTATACCAGCATAGTAATCCTCATTTACTGTTCTTCTCCTTGAAGTCAATGAAGAGTATTCCTTCACAGTTGCAAAAGATTGTGGCCATGTTCTTGGTTAACTGAGTGACATAGGCCTTAAGAAGTAGTGCTTCGCCAGGTTTACACCACTCCATTGATTCTTTTTTGGATAAGGGATCATAGTAGAGGACCATAGTTTCATCTTCTGTAACAGTGGTTTGCCATGGTAGAGCTCCAAAAACGCCTGATCATAGATGACTCATTATTGCTTTTGGACTGAGGAAAGAAGTCTAGGCACCCATCTTGCACTAACCTTATTCATGTTTAAATGTTCATGAATAATTTGTAGGACCGTTGTTTTAGAAAGGCCCAACATTGCTGCTATTTCTGTAACTTTGAGCTGCCGGTCTTCCATAATTTCTCCTTCCAGAAGAGCAATGGTTTAAGGAGTAAGCACCTCCAAGGACCGACCTGCATGCTCTTTATCTTCAATGCTTTCTCGACCCATTCAAAAAAATTTGGATCATTTTTTTGTGGTAGAATATGAGGGGGATGCTTCCCCATATACACCATCCAATCGCTGTTTAATTTCATTTGGAATAAGTCCTTCTTTTGTGAAGAGCTTAATAATAGCTCAATACTCCATTTTGAACATGTCATAATCTTCTACACATAGCTTTCTTTATGCAACTATATCTGAACAACTGAACACAGCAGAGTGGAAGTTACAGCTGCAATTATCTACTTAACAGATAAGGCTTGTGAAGGCAATAATCCTTATCCTCGAGGCTGGAAACTTATGGACCTACCCTCGTAATAATGTTATAGAAGAGCACTGAATTATCTTCAGCCTAAATAGCAAGATCAATAACATGAAACAACATATTGAAAGGATGCATCCTAACAGAATTACTGAACAAATTTTATTATATAGAGTGAAAAAAAAAGTATCAGTCAGTTTTTTGCAATGCTGAAATTGTAGCGAAGAATTAGATTGTTAAGTTGGTAGGTTCAATGTTCCAGTGTTAGCCATTATTCTGAGAAGCAAGGTGAAACATGAACACCCTGAAGATAATTACAGTTTGCAAGGTTCTTTTGCTTTACCCACACTTTATAGAAAACAATGCAATTCCTACAAGAATTGAGAGTGCAACTGGTGAACTATTCATCAAAGGATTTTACTCTGTGATGTTTTCTTATTTCCAAATATTAAACACAAGCTTAAGGCCCATCATTGCAGTGTCTGGGAGAGGCTGTTTATGCTTATACAAAGGGCCATCATATTCACATGGTTTGCAGTGGTGAGGTAACCAAAATAAAACCTGGTTGTTCTGCTGTTATAGATTAACTCATGTCAGCCTTTCTTTCAAATTTCAAATAAAATCCAATGACTCAATTCCTGTAAACACACAAGTCTCTTCCTATTTTCCACAGTTTTTTTCCAGTGCATGTTCTGTTCCCTTGAACTTGAGTATTTCCCCCCACATGGCAATATTGTAGCCATCTTCTGAAGCCAGGCACCCATAAGGTGCAAATAAGTTGATCCAATGGGGATGATATGATTACTGTGTGCCTAGCCAAGGAAAAATCCTCATGGTATATCCAGGAATCAAATCCGGGACCCCAAGAGTTGAAGCCAAGTATGCTGTCTACTAGACCATGGGGTGGTCCTTTCTCTGTAACTGTAAACATGAGCAAGTTGTGAATTATTCCTAACAAACAGATCTTAGATTCTTTGTAATTATCAAGTGCAAGACAAAGACCATTTAACTTCCCGTATATATTATGAATCTACAGTAGTGACATTAATCCTGAACACTTTAGAGAATTTTGTTAAATATTACACTAAGCTTTTGATTTTAATTGAAATTTAGCTTTTATCGAAGTAAAATTTTCAGGAAAATTAGATGAATATGTCTTAATGTTCAATATTTCAAAAATGAGGAAACTAAATTACAATTGCTACTTATCAAAACAACAGCTGTAAATGGCATATTTTAGACACATTCATATGGATTTGTGTTAATATTTTGTTGGATAACCTTTTGATTTGATTATTGTCTGGATTCTTCATGACATTGAGTCCTCCAAACATTGGAGATCTTCTGGTGTTGTCACTCTAAACCAAGATTGGATAATGGTCTCTAGCAGCTCCCTTTTGTTTCTGGGATTCCAATGTGACACCAAAACTTTCAGTCTTGACCACAAGTTTTCAAAAGCCTGACCAAGGGAGGATGGTAACATGATCCCTTGAACTATTTCTGATTGATTCCAGCAGTATGACACTTTGCACCATCTTGCTGGAAGATCAACAGCGATTATAACTGTCTAACAAATCTGGAATAGTAGGTGGCAATTTTAAGTCTAAGACCTCTTGGTATTTTTTGGCATTAATGTTGCCCTCTAACACTGCTAGGCACCTGACACCATGACACTGACAGGATGCTTCATATGGTGGTAGTGAGTCCTCACATGTTTGGCAATGCACAAATGTATTGCTATCACTTCCAAAATGTTGATCTTTGTTTCATTGCTCCAAATGTCTTTACCCCAGTCTTCTTGCATCTAATCTCTATGTCTAAAGCCCACCCATCTCACATGCTGTTGCCTCTGCTTTTGGTTAAGATAAAGCTTTTCTTGGAGTCCTCATTCATAGACCATTTCCGTAAAGTTTTTGTCTGATTGTTTGGTCAAAGACTTGTAGCCCAGAAGTTCTTAAGATATCTTTTGCCTATGTCTGTGATCTTATAGAGAAAGGCTCCAGTCTTGAGCATTTAGTTTTGGTTTTCTGCCACTTCCTAGAGACGTTCTTGTGCTCCCAGTTATTTTGTACAGCTTGTAAACTTTCCTAATTCCTGATTTTTTAGCGCCACCACCCAACCTTTTTGCTCTCTCTTCATAGAAATAGCCTTCTGCACAAAGTGTTACTCCTTTTACTTAGTGACCAATCAGTGCGTTTTGTGATAGGTGCTATTACTTTTTCTAATTACAGGATCACTTTTCAGTTCACTCTAAAACATGTTCACTTCTCAAAAGCTAGTTACTAACTGCTCAATTAAGATTGACTGACCATGAATTTTCATGATACCTGACCTCACGCTCTTGAATCCTTCAAAATGTGGGTCAGAGACACCATTTACAGCACTCAAGATCTCAACGGTTTACTTTATGACACTTGTTTATTGACTACGAATATGTAGTTGAAAGAAAACTCTTCAAGTATACAAAAATGAAGATCACATTTAACTTAGGTACTGAGTATATATAAATCAAACACAATAGCTTAGTAGGTTGAAAATATAATAATTATAGAACAATTATGTTGCTGCTGCACTAAGATGGAATTAATGAATTAATTGAATGGTGTTAATTATACTTGTTTCTAATCTATACAGAACGTAGCACATTCCACCTTTCTTAAAGATAATAAATATGATATAGAAACATCATAGACAAAATAAAAATGCCACTTTTGATTTAGCACACAGTTCAATCTTTGTATATAACAAATATGTTCTTCAGAAAACCACCTCATCTGAAAAGGACTTGGCAATCACCAGGTGGTAAGTTAAAAAATGCAATAGTTTACTATTTATGTGAAAAAATTGGAGATGTGACGGACGTTTAAGTGGCAAACAACCTAAAATTTAGCATGGTCCACAGGATGGTACGGACAAAAATAAGGATGAAAGAAGAAGAAGAAGAAGAAGAAGAAGAAGAAGAAGAAGAAGAAGAAGAATATATGCACAAACACATAATAAATTAAGTATAGAAAACATAGACAAGGAAGATCTGCAACACAAGCTGCAGGAACAACTAATACAGCCAGTTTTAACACAGACAAAGGAACCCAAGAACTATGATACCCTAGAGAATAGCATAAAACAAATGAGCAGTAAGGCCCTCAAGATGACCTCCAACATGAAAAACAGAGAAACTGAGCATATACATCTGATTGAACAAAGGGCACAATTACAATTAATGAGATACACATTAGAACAAGACAGATTGGAGTATGCAGAACTGGATAAAAGGACCAAAAGAGAAATAAGGAAAGATATTCACAACCACCACACAATAAACGAAAAAATTGTGGAATCATCAAACTCAATCAAGTAAGCAAAGGGCAATTTGAACAAAGGAAAGAAATGGATGCTTGGAACAAAGAATCCAGAAGGGAAAATCATAACATCGAGAAAAGATATAATCAACTCAGTTATAGACACTACTACAAACACCTGTACTCAAGCTCCATCCCACCGCCACGGGTGGCCGAGGTCGTTAAGGTGCAGACTTGTGAGCGGAAGGTCTGGGGTTCGAATCCTGCCAGGACCATCCTTCCTGACCGAGATTTTTTCCAGGTTTTCTTCAGTCCTCATAAATGGCAAATGCCGGGGAGGTAGCCTAAACTTAGGCCAGGAACGTTTTCTCCCTGAAAAAAAAAATCCTTTCCCAGCATATCATTTCATCTCATGTATCATCAGTGTACACCACTTGTGATACCTCTGTAGCAAAAGTGGGCATCAAACACCATTCATTCATTTCATTCAAGCTCCATCCCAACTCAGTCGAGGAATCAAATGCCAAATATCCCAAATACACAATTTTTACCTATCCTGCACAGCAAAGTTTGAACTGCCATTAATGAGATCAAGAACGGGAAGACCATAAGCAAAGATGGAATATAAAACAAATTGCTAAAGCTTGCAGAAGACTAGCTAACACATAAAATCACCAAAATCTTCAATGCAATTCTATAAACAGAAGATAAACCTAAACAATAGAAAACCTGCACAAAAAGACGCTTGAGATTATATAGGCAACAACATACCTATAAGCCTGAAGTGAAATATATGCAAATTGTTTACAAAAATCTAAACTAGAAGAATAATAAGATTCTGGGTGAAAAATCAACCACCAGAATAAGCAGATTTCTGTACAATAGACTATCTTCAAACTATAAACCAACTGATGGAGAAAGCAAAGGAATTCCATCTAACACTGTATATTGCCTTTATTGGCTATTTTTTTGTAATTTTTTAATAGTGTTTAACGCCCATGGAAATGATATATTAGGAAAGGATTTTTAAGGAAGCAAATGTTCCAGGTCTAAGTTTAGGGTACTTCTCCGGCATTTGCCATTAATGAGGACTGAGGAAAACCTGGAAATAACCTCAGTCAGGGAGGACGGTCCTGACGGGTTTCGAACCCCGGACCTCCCGCTCACGAGTCCGCGCCTTAACGACCTCGGCCACCCGTGGCGGTCCTTTATTGGCTATGGTAAGGCCTTTGACTCAGTCAAACGTAAAAGCATATTACACACTCTTGCAGATCAAGGAATGGAGGCAAAATCTAAAGTTAAAGTTTTGTAAAAGAAGAAGAAGAAGAGTTCGCCAAGGCGATCCAATCTCTCCCAAATTCTTCACTTATTCAGGAAAATGAACTGGCATAATAATTTTGGAATCAACATATATGGCAGTTGACAAACAAATCTAAAATTTTCCAATGATGTGGTCTTATTTGCCAAAACCTCGAAAGCACTACAAACTATGCTGGAACAATTATATTAGCATAGCGAAAATGCAGGGTTGTCACTAAACAAACTGAAGATGCAGTTAATTTCAAAGGACCTGAAACCCCAATAAAAATAGATGGAACAGACTCACATATGTAAGCAAATATACATACCTAGGACAACAGATTTGCTTCCATGATAAAATGGAAAAAGAAATACAAAGAAGGATCTCATTAACCTGGAGAGAATTTTGGGCCATTAAGTTTATATTGATAGACCAAACACTAACTAAGAAAATCAGATTCCAGACACTCGAAACCTGTGCATATCCTGTATTACTACATTACTACATGGGTGCCAGACATGGTCAATAACAAAAGAACAAAAGAGCAAAAGTCAAATACGTCAAAGAAAAATGCTAGAAATAACTTTGAAGGACAAAATACCTATAGTATTAATAAATCAGTTATCTCTGATAAGAGACGTTACACAAATAGCTACCAGAAGCAAATGCTGTGGGGCAGTCATGTTGCAAGAATGCAGGACAATAGATGGACCTACAAGATCTCCATGTTGCACCCCCGGATAGGAAAAAGGACACAAGGCAGAACCAGAAGAAGATGGACAGACCTCTTCAAGGAATATACAGGTCCAGATGTGTCAAGAGTAGCAAGAGGAAGCGAAAAATGGAAATCTCTTGAGAAGCAACTAGTGCAGTGAGAAATGGAGTAACCAAAGAACAAATCAGTCAGTGTCTTAAACAGCATACAAACAACTAGCATGGAATGGCTCACCACATTAGGAAAAAGCGAGCTTTCTCTATTTGTTAGATGGCCTTTGCCCTTATGGGACTACAATAGGCTACCTTTATCTCTATCTTTTATATCTTGTAAGATTTAAAAAGGATAAAAATTTTATTAAAAGTGTCAAAAATCAATGCCACTACTATAATATAAAAATATCATCAGGTTTACTTATGCACATTAAATAAATTTCTTCTACTTGTGGGTGCTCCTGGTTAAAGAAGAAAGGAGGCAACAATCCTCAAAAATATACTAAGCTAAACTCAAAAGTGATTAATGACAAAAACTTTTCTTCTCCAACACCTGAGATTGTTTTGGCATCACTGGACTGCCTTGTACCCTCTTGCAGACAATGTAAGTATTTAAATATGTTTAAGAAGATTGCAAAGTGTATAACTTGACTGAATGCAGCGTAGCCGAATGGAGTAGTATAATAAACTTGAGAAAAAAAACTGTTCTTGTTGTTAGTTGTGTGAAATTATTGATAAAAAGGAAGTAAATTTGCATTGATTATGTCAATATGAATTATTTTGTGGTAAATCTACACTCTTATCTATTAAAATTGCAATACTTGTGAGTGTTCATAATAGCCACGTGGAAATGATGTCTGTCTTCTCGTTCAGATGTTTGACAGCGGAGTCGGAATCCTTCATGTCTGTGTGTTCACCATATCTTGAACCACCAATCTCATATTCGTTTTGCTGTGTCCAATATGAACACTAATTTCTTGGAATGACATCCTGCACAATTCTCACCTGTAATAATTATACTCATTCCTTCTGAGAAAAAGTGGGATTTGTTTCTTATCAGCATTGCAGTTTTAATGTGTATTTTTATCCATCTTATATATTAAAACCAAGGTACTAAGTGCACTAAACAAGTATTATCCAACTAATACATGGTATACAGATGGATTGCTTAAAAATGGAGAAGCAGGTTTTGGAATATACTGTGAAGAATTCTCTCAACATACACCTTTGGGACAATATGCTAACAATTTTGATGGGGAAATAATGGCCATTAGAGTAGCTTTAGAAAATCTACTGTATAGACCTAAAATAAATAAAAGACCAGTTATCTTTAAGTGACTCTAAAGCAGCACTACAAAGTATAAAGAATTACAGTTGCCCACTGACATACACTATAAATGAAATAAGAAAACCATATCATACAATCCAGATCAGAAATACAGAAATAGTTTTACAGTGGATCCCAAGCCATGTGGGATTGAAGGGAAATGAGATTGCTGATGCTGATACTGATACAAAATATCCAACAAAAACTTAAAGGAAAACCCTATGATGATCTAAAGACTTTCAAACCAAGAAAAATTTAAGTTGCCTGATTCTGCTTAATCGTTGGGCATGATTGCCTGTCAGAACATCTCTTCAGGATAAAATTAGTCTAGAACAGCCATGGCCTTGTGTAAGAATATGAGTATATGCTAAATAAAGAACATCTACTGAAATGCAGCTAACTTGGTAGTAACAAACAAATGAAAATCAAATTGGAAGCTTTTAATTCGGAATGGGAATGAGCATCCTCAATGGCTACTAGCAACCAACCATCCATATTAAAACAAAGATTACAATAAAATATAGAATTTTTTGATTATGAAACTTTGAGCTCTGATAGCATCTATTTTTAGTTTTTTTCAAATAAGTTGAAATTTCATGTACATTAACTATTTTAAAAAGGGAAGATATGGTTGAGTGTTGCACAAAATTTGCCCCTACTATTATATACTATGTAATGAAGTGCTCAGAAATATAAATCAACATGCATGTCAAACGGAGAATATTGTTTTGCAATAAATTTACATACAGCAAGGAAAAATCTCAAATTTATTTTGATTTTGAACATTGCTAACTTTTTATATCCCAAACATGTTTCAAATGCACTTGTATTCATCCTCAGCTACTTTCTCCAACTATTGCTGTTGATCCTGGTGGTCTAGTGGTAGCCATACTTGCCTCATAAACCCATTGTCCTAAATATGACTTTCTTTGGAAGGAAAGTAAAGCCATGGGACCCATGTTGTAGATTAATGGCGTGAAAAAGAACTTCAAGCTTGAAAGAAGAGGTCTCTGAGCAACATTTTCCAGCTTTGCATAATTCAACAGTAAGTGGAGCATAAGATTATTAAAATCGACTCACTAGGTAATTAAGAGAACATAATAGTCACTTCACTGTATTGGTTCCGACACGAAATTAAATGTTATATTTTCCAGCTGTTTTCCTCCCTGAATTGAATGAGATGCTGATGACTTGAGGTGTTAAAGAGAATAAATCAACCAACTTTTGCTGCCTTGTCATTAAACCCTTCTCCCTCTTGCAGTTGCCTGATGAACTTCCTGATTAGTCCATCCTCAGGTAGAATTTTTAAAACTCATGATATGCTGTTTCTTTTTAAATATAAAAAAATCCTTTCCCAAAATATTACTTTTGTAGTTTCTTAACTATTTTTAATATTTTTTTCTGGATCTATTTTATAGCTTGCTGAACAAATATGTGCAGGCTATTGCAGATTTTTATGTTTCCTTGTAGCATTTCAAAAACACCTCTATCCATTATTTGAACTTTCTCTACAAGATTTTCCATTCCTCTATTCTAGTGTTGACTTGTGGGATTTACACACAATAATAAAATCACGTGCTTGACATGGTGGTTTGGAATTATCTCCATATTACTGTACAAGAGGGCAGTGTTGAATCATGGGTTTATTATGTGGGGATGCAAGGAAGGGGAAAAGGCAGCACATAGTTAGTACTTTAACTTTACATGACTATATGCCGTATTTATGCAAATCTAATGTTCACCTTTTTGTCCAAATGCAGTGGTGTGCATTAGATTCACTGGCATATTAGATTCCAGTGCAAATCCATCCCATAATTTGTTGGTAATTTCATTAAAATTTATTGCTTATTATATCAAAATGCATTGCTGCAATACTTGACTTCATTATATTTATAGTTGACCTATTATTGCATAGTGTATTTGAATATTAGGAGTCACGAAATGGAGGGTAAACAGAGAAGAACATCTTATGATACTTTCAAGCGTAAAGTAATGTTTTATGAAGAAAAATATTATAACAGAAAGGCAGGAAGAGAGTTCAATGTAGCTGAGAGCAACAATTGCTTGTGGTGGCAATATGTGCAAATAAAGCTAACAGGAAGATCCTTGCTAAGGGAGACATCCTGATTATGAAGAAAAATATTTGGAATTGGTACATGAAAGGAGGAAGATTGGGCAACATTTGACTGGTGACATCATAAATAACTTTTCCTCTTTGAGCTACTTAACTGTTCTGGCAAAAACACGAGTGATGGATTTTGTCCTAAGTGCTCCAAGATGTAACAATAGTTCACTTATAAATTCTATGTTTTGGTCATTTTATGAAGTGGACAGGCTTATCTCTTAAGATGCCGTATAACAATATACAAAACTCTTTTTTATGGTTTAAAGTTTCAAATTTGAGGTGTATATTACATTCATTGATACATTATATTCAGGTAAATAAAGTATTTTTAACATTTCCTTCTTAATTTATTAATTTTTAATGCTTTTTTGTAAGAAAAAATTAATATTCTGAATGTCATAAAATGCCAGGAAATATCCCCTAAAGCATCTATAAGCCAAACAATAAATTCACTCCTCCAGAGAAAAATTAGATAAGCAACTTTTTTTTAGGTTTTTGCAGCTTCAATGCTCCCGATCATTTGGCACTAGCAAAATAAGTAATTTCTTGAACACTGAAAAAAAAAAAGCCAAATTTTATTTTCATATAATTTAAGAGTACCAAAAAGTCCCTGGTAAAAACAGTTATCCTGTATTTTAAAAAAATTCACCTACCATCCAGCAGCTATGAATAAATTCCAAAAAATTTTAAAGATATTAACATTAAATTTGCACCTGTTAACAGATACACTGTGAAAAATGCTTTAGTGGACAACAATAACATTTTAATAACATTCCACAGAAGAAAAAGTCAGGCATCTGCAAAATAACATGTAAAGAATGTGATAAGATATACGTTGGAAAAATTAAAAGGAACATAGGAACATGGTTAAAGGAACATCTCAGGAATGTTAAGTACAAACAGATTGATAGGTCAGCAGTGGCACATCATTTTTGGAAAGATAATCACAACATAAAAAGAGAAATAAAGTTACTTAAAGAAGCACACGGACGTACAGAATTGGACACATGGGAGAAGATTTATATTCATAAACATAGGGATCATCTTATGAATTTCGACATTATAGGAGAAGGTAATACCAATTTCCAGTTTGTAAAGAAAAAACTCCACCAGGACAGAGCCACAGGTCCTCATAGATGTTAGTTTCTCATACCAGTCATCAATTTGGTTGAAGATGGAGAGGATGTCTCTTCGCCCACCGTATTTAAAAGTAAGTGAAGCATAAGAGTGTGTTAGATGACAGATTAATTATAATTTAACCTGTATGTGTTTGCTTTACTGTTTTAGGAATGGTGAAGTCAGTTTGTGATGTTTTCAGTTAATGTTTTTATATTACAATATTTAGAAAGCTGTGTTTGATTTAGAATATTGCCTCCTGACACCACACATAAAGGAAAATGTTTCATTGTATAAGGGGAAATGTGAACTTTAATATGGCTGCAAAACTATACAGGTAACTTGCTACATGTGGCATGCAAAAGAATAATTACAAACCATTTATTCACACTCTCACCCCAGATAAATGCCTCTTGCATATGGAATAACATTTTATCAAATGTGGAACACATAGTTTCTTTATAGTGACACTTGTGGAGGCCAGAATAAGAATAATCATATGTTTTAATTTTTTTATTTTGCTGTGCTACTTAAGAAGTCACTGGTTAAAAAAGTGACTGAAAATAAAGGAAAGTTGCTAAGGAATCAGCTAAATGAGTCAGATAGACAAAAAATATGTCACATAAAAAAAATTATGCCTTCCATAAACTGGACTGTAGATGTCCTGGGGTTGCCAATCCTTGCCTAGAAATAAATATATGTTACAGAAGGCCCAAATGCTACTTCAGAGAAATTTTTTGACTTATAGATCCTTTATATGGCAGTTTCTATATAATCTAGCCACTAGTTGCAGTGTTCCAGCTTCTGAGGAAGAATTGTACTTAGTATCTTCATTTCTGTTGATTTCTTACACTAACATATTCATCATGTTCACACTAACAACACTAGGACATGTTAAGAAGCCCTCGCTTCCATCAGCAGCTGTTAACCAGCTATTCAAATTGGTGGCTGGATCCCAAGATGCTTTCGTGGCAGTCTCTGATGATTCTAGTAGGAACTGGCTGAGTTCATCGATTGGTGGAAAATCATAGTTTATTAAATTTTTCTTATTTTTTAAGATAAAAATCTTTCTCCAAGAGGATACCTCTATTGGTTTGTGAAGTTCTTTTAGCAGACGAGTCTCTAGTTTAATTTCATGATTTTTGTCCCCAAAGTGAGCTGCAGTTGCTGATTTATCAACCTGTTTAAAATAAATATTCTGAAAGGGTTATTTTCTCTGAATTTCCATATTTCTCTTTGTTTTTCTAATGTATTTCTGATCACATTCTGCACATTTGATCAGGTTTCAAGATGCAGCATCTTTATAAAAAGATATTTTCATATCAATTGCTTGAGGTTTGTATTTTAAGACATGAAATGAAGAGAAATAGATAATATTTTGTGCACCTTTTGGCGAGATTAGAACATTTATCCCCTTTTCACCTCAGGAAAATAATTTATTTATTTCCTGAAAGGTCCCCTCTTTGTAAGGCCACAGGGTATATTTTATGAATAAAAAATCTCGAATCTTGGTAAGTTCTTTACGCTTTCAGTTTGAGTAAATTTCTGTCAGTATATAGAACTGGATTGCAATCTAGATGCATGTCATTAAATAAATTGGCTGTTTCTCAATGAGATCATCGCCTGTGTCCATAGACAATCCTAATTAAAATTAGAATTCTTTCCCTTTTGCTTAACAACAGATAGAATAATTTAGATGTTAGATTTAAATAAGATGCTTCTCTATCAATAAACATGATTCTGTGGATATACACAAAGGACTGTGTTTATGCTATTACTGATAAAACACAGTAAACAAAAGATGCATTTTATTATTCACTACTTGTTTTTCTTGTTAGTAACAATACATTTGTACAGAAGTGTCTAGCTTTTTGAAAAGCTCTTAATGAGAATTATCGGAAATGTAAAAAAATATTGGGTATTCCATTTAAAATAAGAGAGTTAGATTTACTTGAGTTCTCAGTATACAGCTATCCCCACATACTTGAAAGGTTATTTACATAGTGCGGGGCTTAACTAACTCTGTATGTTGAATGTGTTGGTTAGGTTGAAATCCACGCTTTTGAGATGTACCGAGCCTGTATTGACGCAACATGCTTTACCCGTGTGATGAGGACTACACCTTGTTTTTGGGTCAGGAAGAAATGCAATGGCGGATTGCTGCTCTAAAGAAGATTCTCGTTAAGTTCCAAAATTGCACCTACCACAGCCAGATGGATACGCTGCAAAAACTTCGAAAAAATCAAAAGCCTCAAATGTGTTCTAGCCATCAAGCATGCTCGACGACAAGAGAACTTTTCGCAATGCATGATTACAGGTATTTATCTAATAGAATTAGACAGTGGAAGAAGCTGACAACTGACAGGGACCTGCCAAAGCCAAACTTGAAGTCATTTTGAGGAACAATTCATATGTAGAAATGTCCCTTTCCGTGTGTTTACAAAATATGCACCAGTAGAGGTTGAGTGGAGTTTCTTCATATATACAGCGCCAGCGACTTGTAGCAAATTGGTCGAAACTCGATAAATGCCACGTATTGGTTACTTTGCTTGTTGCTACAATGTTGAATAAAGAATGTTAAAGTGATTTTGACCTGAATAAAGGAATATTATCAGCACCCTTTTGTATTTATTTCCTTCCCAACCACCATTTTTGACCTTAAAATCTGTTTTTTCGTCATGAAACACTAAAGTGGGAAAAGAATTTTGTTGGGAAAGATGCTTTACAAGCTTACGTTTACAATATTTACCCGACATTTGCTATCAAGGACTGGGTAAAACCAGGGGATAATCTGTCAGAACGATCCTGGCGGAAATCGAACCACGCACTTTCCATCACGAGTTCGTGCCTTAACGACCTCAACCACTCGCGTACATCCTCTTCATCAAAAGTAGTTATAATATTTTCATCATTAGATTCACTAGATTTAGAACTAGATTTTTCCATTTTAACTGTATAAAAACGACACAATTAACATAAGCACACCAAACCATATTGAGGCTACTAATAAATCGATTGTTTCTAAATAACGCGGTTAGTTCTTGCGCCCTCATTTTAGAGCCTGCTTTCACGGACTTTACGAACCAACTTCATAACCATGGCAACCGTGCCGTCACACCGACAATCTCGACTGCAGTAGTTACCTATTTTAAAACATTCGGTGTGGATTATATCTTCGAAGCAGGATCACAAATATATAACAGCAACATTTATTAAGTAATGAATTAATTTATGAGATTAATACAGCAAACATTTAATTTTTAAGAAATATGGCAAAAGAGAAGAAAAGGCACGAAATCCTGCGTACCTTACCTCCCAAAAAGATTACCTTGCAAGATAAGCTATTGTAAAACACCAGCATAAATATAAAGATGAATTATGGAATTTATATAAACGTTAGGAGCAGAATCAATTTCTGAACAAACTAATTATTAATACTTTTTTAATAAAATTCGAAATATCAGCAATTATTGCTAAAAGTAACAAAACTAGATTATCAAGGGAGAAATAATACGTAAATATTTAAAAATTATCAGCAATAGGGATAATGAGTATAAAAATAAAACAGGCCAAAGCATTTCAATTATAGAATTATGAAATTAAAAAACCTCGATAATAACATAATGTAATATATGCAACACTTTCATACAAACACTTCATTAAAGTTAAGCCGTTACTTTATATCGAAATGTGGTGATAACCTCACTAAAACCTCCGACTTTTTGTTAAATACTCAAAAATTATGCATTTTTTTTAAATTGCAATATCAGTTACGAATATAAAACTCTCTCTTCTTCTTCTTTCTGTCTCGTGTGGTCGCATGCAGCTGTGTATCTTGGGCTTCAGTGCATAATATTCTTTTTAAAAAATATAATGCATTTTTGGAATTTGAGAGTTTCTCAGTCTGATGTGTTTTGTAGCACGGTTAAATTTTTTTTAATAGTGTTTAACACCCGTTTTTTTTACTACTAAGGCACCACAGGTGATGGGCACTGATGATACTTGAGATGAAATGATATATTGCAAAGGGATTTTTTTAAGGTAGGAGCCTATGTTTAGAGTACCTCCCCGGCATTTGTCATTTATGAGGACTGAGGAAAACCTGTCAAGGAGGACGGTCCTGGCGGGATTCGAACCCCAGACCTCCCGCTCACGAGTCCGTGCCTTTACGACCTCAGCCACCCGTGGCGGTGCGGTTAAAAGTATTAGTGTATATCATAATTAAAGCGTGTACCGTTTATGCCTTTATAGATAAGATTACATTGGTTATCTGATTTTGATATTATTTTCCTGATTTCCTTTAAAAATAATAATTATTATTATTTGATGAAATATTTTTGTCCTTGTCAAATATGTTAATTATTGTAGGATTTAGACATAATACGTGTAGTGTATATAATTTTTTATTTCCGTATTTTACAAAAATGTAAACATTTTAGCATTTTTATTTTTAAAGAATTTGATTATCCTGCCTTTTATTTTTCAAAGTAAAATGAAAACGTTTAAAAACCTGTAAGATGCTTCATTTCCTTGAAGATAAAACACCGGATTTGTAAATACATCCCGTCGATATTTCGTATCGGCAACTTATCTGACAGTTATGTTCTTCGGAAGCCCTGCATTGTAGGCGTTCGGTAACAACTGATCTTGAGTTGTGTGCTTGAGTTTAGCCGCAGAGCCTCAGGGGATTTGGAAGTGGCTAATATCAGTCTTCTGCAGCGATGAATGTCTCAGAAACTTTTTGTGGTTTTGGAAAATGTCATGCTTCACCTACCCAAGGCCACCAAAAACACTGCTGTGTCTGTATGTGCGTCGTACTTGGATCCACTGATCTCATATTGCTTCCAATTTCTTGGTATGTCACAATTCTCCCTTGAAAAAACTCATACTCCTGTTGGTCGTACTCTGAGAAAATGTGGGGTCGGTTTAACGCATCTCTTATGGTTGTTGCATTTTTAATGACCAGCGGTGTATGTCGCAATGGCATCACTAAGCAACAGAATGAATAGAAATGATGTTACGTTGGTATTGTGCTTTAGACCAGTGAGAGCAGTACAATAGGTCAGAAGCTACTACAAACTATAGTGGTAGACATAAGGCCGCGGGTTCAAACCCGTCTACGTTCGATTCATTTTTAGGTTGTGAAAATCCTAAGTATGACTTTCTTCGGAAGGGAAGTAAAACCGTAAGTCCCGTGTTATAGATTTACGACACGTACAGAACATCAATCCTGAAAGAAGAGAACTCCGAGCAAAATTTATGGGCCGTTTCACGCCCTAAATTGAGTGAGACCAGGGAATTAAAGAGAGTCCGTAAATAAAATAAATCTAGCGTAAACCACCCTCTCTTCTTATGCCTATCACTCATCAGTTGACCAACTAGCTTAAGCATACCTAAATTGATATTTAAGTGCTTAAGAATCCCGACCATCGAAGGCTGATCGCAGATGCAGGTTTTCGTTACGATTTCGGCGAAGATGTCCCTGCCATTGTTGTCTTTATTTTTCAATTGGTATGTGAACCTTTTCAGCATTTCGCTTTCACCTCACCTTATTTAGAATTGTAACTGCCAGCTGAGAATACGAGTGCACTTTATAAAATCGCACCAAAGAGCTCAAATTCCTGGAGACTTAACAATACAAGCAAGCGGTACATATAATCGGAACTTGCGGTTCTAGTGTAGTGTGTATACAGCTCACTAGGAGTCGCTAATGTCAATGTATCATCAACTCATCGCCTGCGCATTAGACGCTGTTTTTATCGACTTTTCGTAGGAGGGAACTGCCACAAGTTGTGTTTTTGACAATGACTGTCCTGCCGCTTCCCTTAATGTCTTTGTTGTTTATATTGCCCTACTCTTGTTATTAACAGGAGAATGGGGTTGCGTGTAGTTCCTGCGTCCTATTAAGTTTGAGAACAATCATTTGCTGGTTATGAAGAATAAATTATCTCCAGGTTACTCACCTTTCATTCTGTGAGCTACAACTGCTTAGCTTAAGCGGACTCAAACCCGCATCCTTAATTTTTGCATCTAATTTCCAAGCGAAGCTGTATTTACGAATTAACTATTTTGCGCGATCATAAATTTTTTCTGTTTATTTAATTGATGCATTGGTCTTATCGCGACATATGCAGATTATAAATTTAAATACTTTAGGAGTACTCTGTAGGATTGGATGAAAGTAATTAATGAGCCCAGAGTCCTTGGCGCCTTGAATCTATCTGATATTCACCTTATCAGCTTGAATAAGCGGATCTCCGGATGAACGGTCGCAAACGCTATCAATATATAACAGCAATTAAACTTACTTATATGAGAGACATTCGAGCAAGAACTTAATTCGAAAACCTATTATCACAATTCTTCCATCTCTATCCACACACAGTTGTAGACGGTGCAACCACTTGACAAAAGTACACGGTACTCGGACTGAAACAGAGCTGTTAACAGAGCTGAATTTATAGCTTGAGCATGGCCCTGCACTTCCAGCAATGCAAGATTTCTCTCCAGAGAACAGCCAGAAACTCGCACAATGCAAGGTTAGGGCTCTATGATGGATGCTCAAGCTACTGGACTTTGGTGACTTCCAGTTTCCTCAAAGTTGGAGCTGAAGCAACAGCCTTGAAGCTCTTGTTTTTTGGTTGCCGCCACCTCAGCTCTTCAAACAAAGGATTCAAAATATAAGTGCCATAGTATTCTTCATTCATTGTCATTCCTTCTGGCATACAGTTAACCTCTAATGGTCCTTCATAGTTGAAGAAAACAGTGAACATTCTCTTCTGAAAACGAACATCTTGTCGAAGAACAAGTCCTGTGCCATTCTCATTTACCTACACAGTTCTGAGAGTAATAAGACCAACTTTCATCACCCGTGCATATATCTGTCAAACATTTAGGATCATTTGATGGAAACATGTTCAGCAGTTTCCTTGCACATTCCTTTCTACTCTTCTTCTCTTCGTTGGTTAGGGAAAGTGGAACCCATTTTGCACAGATTTTTCGCAGATTTAAATGTTCATGGAGTACTGTTAATGCTGCCAACACTGATACCTACAGTCATGCTTAGTATTTCCTCCACCAAGTTCCTCACTCTTTAAACTGTTCTCTCGTTCACAGCTTCCCGAACCGCACAGAGTGAGAGTTGTCTTTCAAAGTCTCTCGTCCTTCTTCAAAGGATCGAATCCATCTTACATTGATATCAAATGAACACAATCACCATGCACAGTTACCAAGTCCTCGCTCTTTCACCTGCTTATAGCGTGTGAAAATGTATAATCTAAAGTTTTGTTTAGACATATTCGTGGTTTTTCATTAACACAGGATAGAACTCAACAGACTGTACGACGTGACTATGCAGGTGTAAACTTGTACTTATGTATATTTTGATAGCTTAAGGTTCTTTGCTGCAAGCTGCGTTAGTTACATTTTTGTAGATATTATAGTCCACCATTGGATAGGATGGTTGCAAAAAAATTTGACTGCCCCTTGTATTCACAATTTACTTGTAAAATAACACTCCTTTGAACGTGTAGCTAATTGTAACATGAACTAAAATGGTGAAGCATCAACTAACTCTGTTCTTACTTACCAGCCTTAAATGAAATAAACACAACATCCAATAAAAATAAAGTTTCTCTATACTTTCAATTCCGTTATGTGCGAATCTCAGCTTTTTTCAAACTTGCTTTGATTTTATTATACTGCTTACATTATCCATAGCGTAACGCACTATATTTTAAATAGTGCGTTATCAACGTTAGTAAACTTTTTCTAGATGTACTAATTTTACGGTACCTACGAGGACGGTCTGAAAATCCTTGGCCTAACAATGAAGGAACAAGTTTTTAACTTGAACATTGTTTTTATTTCTCATCGCAATATCCTTTAAGGTCGATTTATTTATTGCAGCGATGCTTACTGTCTCTGTAGTGGTTTCCAGAAGGGCTGCAAAACACCCCTTTACAGCTGCAATTTGCCCAGTGAGGAGAATTTGGGTTTTGGGAACAGATGGGAGCCAAATCTGTGAAGTATGTGCTTCAACAATTCACATTCCTCAATTTTGTGAGCATGTGCACTTCTTGATTTTTCAAACCAGGTGTTTCTCACGAATTGTTTCATTTAGTTTATTTAAAAGGCTGTGAAGAACTCTCTTACGTATATTTATAATATCTTGCCAAGGGTAGTTTTTCACGATGTAGAGCCTTCTCAGGCCAAAATTCGACCAGGAAGTGAGATCTTTGGTGGTATGTCTGCTCCCAGTTGTGTTTGATACTCTGAAGATTCCTTGATGGCTGCAGTTTTCTATTAGCAACAGATCTGGAGACCAAGGGAGTAGTTCAACATTGTCCAGACATTTGAGCTGTGTGAGTGCGTGCGTTATCCTGTTGAAACAGAACTCCTAGTTCCACCAATAGATCATAACGCATGGACTACATGTCTTCCCAGATCTCAACGGCATTAGCCACCATTCCGCACGAGTCCAAGCTTCTCGGTCACAAAGCTGTGAGGGCAGTGGAAAACATATTTTTGCTCCAACCAATCTGCTAACAATTGAGATACTCACGGACGTGATGAAAATGAAGTGAAGCCCCATCTTGCTGATAAATAAGGTCCCGGTTATCTGCATGTAATTGTAGCATTAGCCACTATTGAAGCATGTTCTGGTACACTGAACCGGCAACGGTTTTCTCGCAAAGAAAAATGGGCGGTACATTTTTGACGAACAAACAGCTCAAAACACTTGACTTTAGGGGAATCACGAACGTGTTCTACCACAACACCAGGTTTTTCGTGTTCGTACTTTGGTAGGTTCACTTTGCCGGAAAAATGAAGCGTGGCCTCGTCACTAAAAATCAGTTTCTCAGTAAAACCGTCTTCTTCTGCCGGCTCTTGAAAATGAACACAGAATTGAAGACGACGTTGTGATCCTTCGGACTCAGCGCATATCCGGTATGGTTGACGTAAAATACGCCAGACAGTTGCCTGCGGAATCTGCCATTCCTGGCTCGCGCGACGTGTCCACTTTTTACGGTCCCTGATAAATGCTTCTTGCACCATCAACGGTCTCAACCGGCGCTCTTGGCCGGCCTGTTCGTTGTTCATCACACAAGCAGCCAGTCACTTCAAACTTTTGTACGATGCACGAACTGTTTTGACTTATGTGGTTCTTGTTGATGTTCCATACGAAATCATCGTTGCACAACGGGCTCACATTTAGCGAGTTGTAACACGCAGAAAGCTTTATGTGCACTGTGAATGCCACGTTTTCGCTATGACTGCCCTCCAGCGGCTAAATCTATAACTACCCATGGTGCCTATTACAAATGCAAACTTGGAGAGACACGAGTGTTTCCGCTATGTCTGTCACGGTTTCTATTCTATCGACCCCGAAACCACAGAAGGACTATGGTTTTATTTTGTATATTTTTAATATATTTTTGTGATTGACCAAATTAATTACTGTATAACTGAAATGATATAAAAGTGCTCTGAAAATTATGACAGTTTTTTGTTGATATCTTCTGATTAGATGCTGAAAGTCTAAGGCAAAATGGATAAAAATGTCATTATGTAAAACTTTTTGAAACGGGGGGAAAAAACGCACGAAAAATTAATTTTGAAATATAGGCATTTAAAATATAACTAAGAGTTTTTTTTACAACATGCTTACCTCTTAATGGTCGATTAAAACCCTCTTATGTTATATCTATTAAGAAAGAGGAAGTTTTCAATTTTTTTAAATTTTAAAACAAAAAATTACATTGCTCAAAGATGTTGACCAAATTTCACCTATGGACATATCATTAGACTGTTTTGGACTTCCATCAATATTTCTACAGGAGGGTCACCGCGAAAGTTTTGAGACACATCAAATTGGCAGTAGGCAGGTTCATTCCTACTGTTGCATCTTCATCACCGCACTCTATACACTTTCTCATCCTCAAAAACCACGTAACAAAACACCCCTGTCACACATTTTCCTTAAGGCTGAAAAGTTAATTTTCAACTGCAGCCTCAGTCACTTCAAGACTGGAAAAGTGCGTTACTCGCATGCAAACTTTTGCCATTGAGAAGAGAAAATAATCGCATATAACCGAATTAGGACTGTAGGGAGGATGAGTCATGAGTCTGACCTCTGTGTACTCAGGAACTAAATGGTGATGTGAGCGGAGGCGTTGTCGTGGTGAAGCAGGCTCCCTCTCAGTTCTGTTCATGGACGGCGCTCTATTAGCTTGTTGAAAACTTTCGGCAGGCGGATTGTTATGTACCACGGCCGACTGTTTGGTCTCCGGGTCAAGTTTGTTAAATCAGTCATGATGTCATCAGTAACACTCAGTCGAACCTTTCAGCATTTCTTCACACCAATTTGAAGGGTGCGCTTTTTTCTCGTCAAATTTTGAGGGAAGGAAACCTTCCTGACACGAAGATGATCATGCAGGATTTTTTATACTACTGGTGATCCAATCTGGAAGGTTGCCTCCATGTCCTTAAACGTTATGTGATTGTTTTTGTTTATAATTTTTTCCACCGCAACAATATTTTCCTCAGTCACTGCCGGAGGGACGCCCATCTCTTCATCTTGCAGTAAAGTTCGGCCCAGCAAACCAACGGAAAACTGTTGCCTTAGATGTAAGGATGTCTCCAAAAACCTGTTACCAGCACTCCTTTGAGATTCATGCACACCATTCTTGAACTCATAGCGCGAAAATGTTCTCTCTCTCTCTCTCTCTCTGTCTCCAGCTCAATCTGCCTGTGCACGGGAGCGGTTGTTTATCCTCACACTCTGGAACAACGCAGGAGTGGGAAGGGTCGCTACCTGGTACCGTTTACTTGTAAGAGATGAGGCTACCACAAGTCACATTCCTTTTAAGTAGGACAAAATTGATTTTTCCTCATCTCAAGACTTTCATAGTGATCCGTATATTTCGATACAAGGAAGAACTGTACATTAAGGCCATAAGACGTAAAATTAGTGTGCTAATTTTTATTGATAAATTGATATATATCCTAATTTAAATACTGCACTGTCGGCGACATATATAACGAATCATCAATAATACAATCGTAGGTACATTGTGCATTGTAGACTAGCATGATCTCAGTCTGTATGATTATGTTTGCCCTCGTGTGAGATTATGTAGGAACTGAAACTCAACAAAAGTACAGGAGTCGGTATGCAGACGATAGTTATAAAATGTACAGTTGCATTGTGGTAATTCTTTTATTTTAATAGAAAAATTACTGTTTGTTTACTGTAAATCTGATTATCAGCCTCTCTCGTTCGTATTAAAGTTTACGCGAACCTTGTAAATTCAACAGCTAGTTGCGTTATCTTGATATAAAAATAAAGAATTTATTTCAACAACCTCACGTGTGTGAACAGAAAAGTATTGGAGGATTGAGATTTAAGAAAGCACCATGAAATACTATAATTTTTTTAAAATATTACATGTAATTAATTTATTGTTATTTACATTATTGATAGTGGAAATGAAAATATTTTTATAACATTACAAAATCATTTTCGTCGAAAGACTAGTATAAATTAGGTTTTTCATTAATTTTCATGCTGCAAGTCCCAACTTGTCTTATACAAAAAGCCACTCTGCACAACTGCTTCAGGGTGGTAATACAGTGAGTGGTTTATAAGTGTCGCAACTTATCGGCCGACCGTTCTCTCTGGGATATCGACAGAGTCGGGCAGTTGAGATTGATGTTGTAGGTACAACTGTTTCATTATATGCCATGTGGTAGAACGAGATTGGCGTAAAGTTTCCGTTCTGTGACTGACCATAAAACTGCTCATCAATGCATTTATGGCCTGCTAGTTCTCTAGATCTTACGATTTATAATTTTTAAATTTAAGGGACATTGAGAAAATAACCAGAGGAGCCTGAAACAGATCCACATGGAAAACTGTCGGTGTTAATTTGTTAAAGAAGACATGGATTTCACCTCAGTCTACCTTCGAACTGTTAAACTGTCACTGCATTATTTCAATTTTCTAAAGTCACTAGGTTGACATTTTAAAATACGTTCATTCTTTAGAGTCTAACAAACTATTTTAGATTAATCTGCTTCTTTTTTGTTATCCATCTATCTTATGCAAATGGATGTTTTAGATGTTTAAAAATGGCATAAGGTACAGTTTACGTGTTTTTCATTGAAATATAGCGTCTAATTAACGAACACGTTTAATTTACTTAAATAACACTCAACAAATGTACTGTTGTGTGTCACAGTACAGGAACAAAGCATTCCCCTTGCACTTGCAAAAATGTTGGATATCGAAACTTCCATTACTGATTCTGTGGAAAACGTCACTCTCTCTTAAGTTGATTTATGTCAATACAGAAATTTACAAGCACACACTTTAATGTTTTGAGGGATTTAATTTCCTCTCAATCGCTGACAAGCAAACTCTACACACATTTCAGTAGCTTTTTCTCAACTATGGAAAGCGCATTTTTAAACAGCTGTGCTACAACTACAAAACACTTGATATACGAAAAGGCTACGCAGTGACCGACACTTGTATAGCCAATTTTGAAATGTTACTTGAAAGCTCAGTATAACGTGTCGGCAGTCCAATACACATATTATAATTTTAAGCAACTATAAAATATTATTGTATTACTGACTTTTTTCTACTTCCGGTTTAATCGGAAGTAACTCCGACTCTCTTGATACTTCTGTACAATTAATGGATAGGTCATAAGGAGCCGACATCCTGGCCTCATTCTAATGATCGCCTGAAAAGTACAAATGTTTCTATTACAAAAATTTCTTTAGAATAAAATATAAGCCACAGTTCCGTAACTTAGTTTAAAAATTTATTGATGGTTAATCAAAAAAACAAAAAAAGTTATATTGGAAGAAGTTCCTCTGAACTTAATAAAATGTGTGTTGTCCATGCATGACAGGGCACCACCTCATTTTTTTCGTTCAGCTACACCGTAATGAAAATCCTTAAACGTGCCAAGCAGCATCCGCGTTGAATTCAACGTTTGCAAGAACTTTCAGAGGACGACCAGGTAGAAGAATGATGGAGCGCAATAACAACAATCTACTTTTTCTTAGACTAATCATTTACTTTTTACAGCAATGTAATTTAAAGTTTAAAAATGCTACAAAAGTAAGCACATTAGATGTACACAATTTTTTTTCTAGCATAATTCTTAAGGAGTTTTCTAACAGACCTTTCTCTTGAAATTAGTGTTATTTGTTTATGTTAATTAGCATTAAAAAGTCAAAGTACACATACTTGTAGATTAAAACAACATAAGTCCACTAACTGTGTTATTGAATGTACCAAATTATACTAGATATTTGCTGAGGGATATATAAACATCAATGAAACATTATTGAAAACAACCATTCAATCGAAATTATTCATTTACAGGTAACCTCGAATTTTCGGAGCAGAATATGCTCATGCAATGTAGGTTATTATATTTGCCTTGGAAAGTGGAATTAAACTTAAATAGGATGGGCAGGCTGCTCTGCAGTCTGTGTACGCCACATGGGACTCCCAGGTGTTTGACCGGTTCTAGTTCTAGAAGAGGTTTTGTCACCTAAAATTTATCATATCTTTATTAAGAAACAAAACACTCAATGATATTGAAGGGAGTGCTTTCACGTGATAAACTCATTACAATCGCTGGTATTTTTATTTATTAAACCCATATTTTTGTCACATTGCACATAACTATGACCTTTCATGGGAAAAGTCACTTTTACTGATTCAAATATATTGAACTTATGAACCATAACATGAATGAGGCGAATAATGGTATTTTTATTTTGGCCTGGACACAAATCACAAAAATTTGCAATTTCGAACTGATGGGTCCAGGCAAAGGAAACATAAGTCAAAAAACATTGATGCAACTTTATCAGCTCCCTTTCTTGCTATGGTCTCATTGTAGGTCTTTTACAAAGGACTCTGCTTGTATTTCCTCTAGACACTAATTTTTCTATGCTGACCTTTATGGGCTACATGTATCCCCCCCCCCCCGAATGAATGTGTTGGAATGTAGTATTACCTACCTTCAATCTATTGGCACCAACATATCAAAGTTCACTTCACTTGCTTTTCCCCTGTACCCTTCAATTGTATTTTCATGTGGAACCACATTCTGCTAAATGATTTTGTCAACAAACACAACTGCCAATACCGATCAGCACAAATCCACAATTGATTGATGGAGGAGGAGAGTATCCACAATGTTTGGCATGGTTTAGTTGGATCTTTCTTCTTTAGAGAAGTGCTAAACGCTGATAGACATTTGGATTTGCTTCGAAATCGCGCAGTGCCGACTATCGCAATTTTTTTTTCACATCCATTCCACCTTGGGCTACCCAGAGACATCTATTTCCAACAATATGGAGGTCCGGTTCACTATGGACAGAATGTTCGATAGTACGTACTTATACCAGATTTTTCCACAACGGTGGGTTCGTAGAAGAGGTCATACAGAATGACCAGCAAGATCCTCGGATTTGTCGCCTTTAGACTTCTTTTTGTGGGGCCATTTGAAGTCAGTAGTATGTCAATAAATACTCAAAGATCTGGGGTATCGAGTGCAAGACATTCCTAAAGCCTGGTTAAGTCAATCCTTAAACGGCTTCTATGATCGACTGGAATATTGCCTTGAAGCTGAGGGCTACCAGGTTGAACACGAAGTTAGACATTGAGATAACTTGTTTTGTTAAGGAGGAGCATTACTTTTTTGTTTTATTGTTTAGCAACAATAAATTTGTAGAGAAGTGTCTAGTTGGAACATTTTTTTAAAAGTTCTTAATGAGTATTATTGGAAAATACTAAAACTATATTGGGCATTCCATTTAAAATAAGAGAGTTGGAGCTACTTCTGGTTAAACCAGATGTAGAAAAAGGTCTCTAATATAATTTTTGAGTACTCAGAATGGCTAACTCCACATACCGAGTTTTGTGACACTGAACCATAATCCTGGCTACAAGGTACGCGTTGCGGGTATTGCATTAAATGGATACAATTGAGGCTAATGTTAAGTTAAAGAATATGCAACCTTATTCATCAATTTTTGTTTTCCAGAAGCGTCACTATAGGCGTGCGAGCAAGTAAGTCCATGTAAAGGAATATTCAGGACTGCAAGAAATTAGCTTGTCTGTGGTCTCATAGGGGAAATTGCATAATTTTCACTAAGCAAAATAAATAATAGGTACGGTATCTCGGAGTTCCTTTTATTAAAAGTAATGACTCTTTTTTCACCCGTAACAGCTATCTCTGATTCCTCTGTTGTTGGAAGCGGGAGATATTTCAGAAGATCCTGTTTGGTTTGAAAGTAATTAAAAAATTCCACGCATTTAACCGAGATTCATCATCAACAAGGGCCGTGCGGCTGTCCACTGCCATCGCGGCTTCCACAAAATGCCAGTCTAGTAAATTTCATCGAAATGGCGGGAAATTTAGTTAAGTGGTATGAGTGTTGGTAAGCGTGATTCTTGTAACGGTTTTGTTCAAATTTTCAGATGCAATGCGCAGTACTTTGGATAATTTTTTTCTGAGGGAATAGAATAATTGGAATCTCATGGAACCAAATGTATTCTGCTCAAAAGTAATTGTGTTGACACATAAATTATTGTTTTTGAAAAAAAAAATTGGTATATTTTTTTTACCAGATTTATCAATCACAAATGAGCAGCAGTACCAAGTGACTTTACAAAATGACCTATTTTTAGTGCTTGCGTGTTAGTGATTTATTCTGCTATAACATGTTTATCCTAGGGTAACAAAAACAAATGAATTTGGCGACTAATACCCAAACATTATCATGCAGTGATAGCCTTCAAGGTCAACAGCAGAATTCATTTAACAAATACAGGCGAGGTTGTACACATTTCACAAGATGGGTTCCGCACATAGTAAAGCAAAAGTGTTTAGATCTTTATAGCTGGAACTAAAGCCCGGACATTGTACTAGATACCTATTTTATTTCTATGTTCAAACATAACCAAAATCCGTTTTTAGATCTCCACAATAGTATAATAAAGTTTTATAGTGCCTATTTTTAAATAAGAGCATATAAATTCTTTGCATTATCATTATGTCAACGTTCCATTATTTATTTATATCTAAAACAAATTTGGTACTACCGCATACTGTTCTATGTTCAGCGGCAACACTGAATGGTGCTCATGGTAGATCGACAATGAAAATTGACAAAAATAAAACAAGCAAGATAAGTGCAGGCAGCTGTTGTCTAGATTTCTCATTATAGATCACTGTGCAATTGAGAGAACAGCAGGTAATTCACTTCACAATTAAATGTAAACGTATTCCTGGAACGGTAACAATAGTTATAGCTGATGTGGGGGAAATATTGCTATGTATAGGCTCATTGTTGTCACTTCCGGTTTCCGCCTGCGAGACATGTTCAGTTACGCCTACACCAATTGGACGTGACATGCTGCTTTCGACTCAACAAGCCTTCAGCTGAGGTTTATGGAAAGTTTGATCTTCACTACAACATAACTCGAAAATGATTCAAAATATTTGAACAGGAGAGATAGTAACTTTCAAAGGAAGGTGTGCTACGTGCTCTAAAGGAAGAACACACAAAACCGCTGCGTCATTGTTTTATTTGAATGATGTTTTTACTACTGAGGCATCATACAGATGATACGTGAGGTGAACTTATATATTACAAGAGGACTTTTTTTAAAGGAAGGAAACGTTCCAGGCCTAAGTTTAGGGTACCTCCCAGGCATTTGCCATTTATGAGGACTGAGGAAAACCTGGAAAAAATTGAGTAAGAGAAAAAGTCCTGGGGGGATTCGAAACCGAGAGCTTCCGCTCATGAGTCCTCGCCTTAACGACCACGATCGTCAAATAACATCAAAGGCACTTTCAGAAATTCTGAACAGTTTACAGGGTGTCACCCACACGTGACTTTGCACACGAGACATGTTTGTGCACATCCAAGACTGCTCATTTCCGAGTAAAAGAACGTTCACTTGCAGTTGAAGATACAACGTTTATTTCACGGCAAAATTGGTTGTCTTTGCTGAGAAAATTATGGTCATCTCATTTTTCGATATTCAATGAATGGTTTACCAGCATGTCATGCCTACACACAGAACTGCAACTGGGCAATATTACAGAAATGCCCTGAAAACTCTGTAAGGTCATAATACACACTTCCAAACGACCACATTTTCGTGAAACCAGCTGGATGCTATACCAAGATAGTGCACGGTCGCATCGCAAATGTTATTGTGGAATATCTCACAAAAATAAATGTAAAATGTGCCCTCACCCTCCCTATAATGCATATTTAGCCTCGTGTGAGTTTTTTTGTTCCCTTTAAATTGAACAAGCACCTTCGTGACAGGCGATTCAAACAGACCTGTCAAAACAGTTTTCGGCATGTCTTTGAAGACTGATAGAATTTATGGGACAGGTGCATTGCATCCAACGGGCATTACTTTGAGAAAGATCATCAAAATTATGAGGATGAGTAAAAGTATGCTCTCAAAAATATTAGGATTTTTCTTGTTAAATGCTTCTCGTACTTAAACCATTTTCAACGGATGGGAAAGTTGTATTTTCTCAGTGCTGTTGCAAGGAGGTACAAAACATTCAGTTTATGTGTTAGAATCAAAAACATATCGTCCACACAGATATGAATCGTATTTTTACCTTTTTAAGTAAGGTACGTATCTACTGACTCAAGAATGTTTTGCTTTTATTGTACCTGACATTTCTCCATTTTAATACATGAAATTTGAGGAAAAAATACACTTGGAAGAGCCTAGTAAGACTAACAACCACATAAACAGACGCATTTGTTTCCCAAAGCTAGGAAATAAACATTTTTAAAAATTCCTGAGAAAATATACCAAAATGAAGTTCACTCCGCTGCAAGTGGCTTATTGCAATAGTTTAAATTCTGCATTCCAAAATATACTTGTGTTTTTTCTACATGTAATAATTACCTATTTCGTTTTACGTTATTAAAGAGATCCGAAATGAAACTCGTAGGGATCTCTGTAGATGACATCGTTAATATAGTTCTATATAAAACTGCAATAATGAGCTAATAAATTATTTGACTCATTTTTTATTATGAAAAGTTTAGCTGAAAGCGCATATTTTGTTCTATACATATAATTACACTCAGACCGTTTTAAAAGGCTTGCTATGTACCTTTATAGTGTGATATTTTTAAAATTATTTGGCTCAAAGAAGAGCTGAAGTCTGTCAAATATTTACATTTTTCTATTCACAGAATTTTTCGAAAAGGTTTTATTTTTATTAGTTGTTATTGATGGAACAAAATTCCTTGTAAAATCATTATTAGTGGGCAAGTGCTGTAGTAAACATTTTTGGTTAAATCTTAGCGGATCAACTTGAATTATCTTTCCAAAGTTACGAGCAGACGGAGGCATGTGGACTTAGATGGGGAATACCAATGCTGGAGTTTTAAACGGTTGACAATTTTCATTAAATGCTTAAAATGTTGGTTGCTAAATATTATATTTAAAATAAAGGTAATAGCGAATTTTGGGGCCACGTGGTTGGAAAGTTTCCATTTTATTGGACATATTATAAAAATAATTTAAATGCGCCTGCCCCAGCATATCTCCCAAGCCTTCAAATACATGCTGGAAACAATTTTTGACACATCCTTCAGAATCACCTTTGCAGTTTTCATCACTGCTTCTGATGAAGGCAAATACCTTCCACGAAGATGTTTTGTCAATTTGGAGAATGGGGAAGGGAAAAAGCTCACACGGCGCTAAAACTGGACTAAAACAAAGTGAGGTCCACACTTCAAATTGGTTAGAAATTCAGCAATAATATTTACAATGTACGACCATGCATTAACGTGTGCAGCATCCACCTTGTTGCACGGAAATGTGGCCTTTTGGAAACCTGTGATATGACATTGTAGAGTTTTCAGGACATCTCTGTAATATTACTCAGTTACAGTTCTGTGTGTGCAAGCAAGTAGTACATGCTGATAAACAATCCTCGACTTTCAAAAAATGAGATGACTTGAACTTTTCCAGCAGAAGAAACCACTTTTGCCTTTTTTGGTGCTGGTTACCACACGAAGGTTTACCGTTTGCTCTCAGAATTGAAATGATATAG
This sequence comes from Metallyticus violacea, assembly GCA_030762175.1. Lineage (NCBI taxonomy): Eukaryota > Metazoa > Arthropoda > Insecta > Mantodea > Metallyticidae > Metallyticus > Metallyticus violacea. The sequence continues at coordinate 1,604,363 of CM060832.1, forward strand.
CCAAGTTTGATTACCTTTGGAAGAAACTCCGCATCTTCAACTACATGCAAACTTTTAAAATTTTCTGATTTTTTTTAATGTTATTCGACCATCCTCTCACAATGACAACAGCAGTGTTAATGTTTTCTTCCATTAGAGCACAAACTGGAGAGTCGGTTTCACATTTCCTTGAAATTGATAATCTCTCCGCTTTAAACATTTTATACACCTTCGAGCTAGGCTAAAGGAAAGAACAAAATCTTCTGTAGGCTTACTGTAACATGCTGCAGATTTGCTAGGCGAAAGCTTAATTACAATGCGACATATTGCTCGTTGCGTGTCACCTCCATTTTGCTATAGGCTGAATTGAACAGCTCTCGACTTGCACACTTCTCACATGAAACCAGTACCACGTTAGTAGTGAACATCCCTTTTCCGGCGAAGTTTATTGCAAATACCTGCGTTACCGACCTTGGAGATAGACAATTCCGGAACACATGGCTGCATTACCGACATGTTTACCGACCTTTGGTGGTATGCATTCCTGTGACAAACCTCATTTGGGAAAGAAACACTAATAAGTTAATGTATTGTCCATGTTTGGGGGTAAAAAGGTTTTCGGATTTCCAGTTTTTTGATGGTTGACCTTCCGGGTTTTATTTAATGTCGAGTATGGAGGGTGCTTTAAAACCATTTTTTTATACCGTGACGATTTTTAAAATTTTTTTTTGTTTTTTGTTTTTACATTTGGGGACAGAAATTTGTTGATCGCGGGATTTTTGTGGGGTGGGCATTATTATCTTGCTGGAAAAATATATTGCGTTCGACTTTAAATATGGAAAAAAATGTAATTATGGAAAAAAATTCTGTATTTATGCAGAAACTTGTGTAATTATACAAAAAAATGTTGAAATTATGAAAAATCATTTTGTTAAAACGCGAATGACTTTTTGAAAATGCAATAAAATATCTTTAAATGCAAGCAACATTATAATTATGCAAAAATTTTCTTAAAATGAGAATTGCATTATTAAACTACACTTGAAAGTGATAAAATGTAAATTGCACCAATAAAATGCGAAATATATCCTTAAAATGTAATTGATGTCGTAATTATGCCATAAAATAAATTTAAATGCAAATGACATTGTAATTATGCAAAACCCTTTGTTAAAATGCTAATAGCTTTATTAAAATACAGTTGCAATTGATCAAATGCAAATTACATCGATAAAGTGCTAATTGCGCCATTAAAATACAATTGACGTCATAAATGTGCAATAAAATATATTTATTTGCAAACGACACAGTTAAAATACAACATACATTGATAAAATATTGCTATGATGTGAAAAATGGATCTCATGTGTCAGTAAAAAATAGCATATCCTAGGAAAACTGCGTGCTTCCACCCCCGACTCCGTCGACTTATTGAGCGTTGGTGAAAGTATTGTTACAACAAGTTTTTCACTGCAATCAGGTTTGTATCTGTCCAGGCACCATCGTCTGAAAGCTTTCACTCCAGTATTGTTTCCCTGTTAAAAACCTTTGCCTTTGTTTGTGAATTACCTTAAAAGGTCGACATTTAGGGGACAGCTATTGTTTCCCCTGTTAAAAGCATTCATTTTGTTTGTGAATTCCGGTCTTAATAGGTTTTCTCTGTTGACGTTTAGGGTCAGGTATTGTGTCCCATGGTTTTTTTTTTTTTTTAACGAATTTCGGTCTTAAAATGTTGAGCGTTTTAGGGTCAGATATATATTATTGTTTACCCCTGTTAAAAGCATTTGGGAATACCATTCTTAAAAGGTGTTTTTACTGTTCGGATGTTTAGTGTAAGGTATACTTTATTGTTGAGGCAGATGGTAATGGGGTTCTCCGTGTTTTTAAGAATTTCTGTTTTTCTTGGGGCAAGGTAATGTGGAAAATGAATCGAAATCCAAATGGGCGGCAGTACATAATCAATTCTCATTGGTTGATGAACTGTGCATGTGCAATGGAGATTGAACCGTAGATTTTGTTAAGTTTATATATGCCAGGATATATCAAGTGTATATCTAGTTTTGAAATACTATTGCATATTTCTTTTTAATGAAGTATAGCTGTAATATTGCCAATTTAGCGAAAAGATAGGAGGTTTTGGATACAAAATAAGTGTAGTAAATGTTGTGACAGTTATAGGTATACCGAAGTCCACAGCAGGAGTTGTATTTGCAAACCACAGCAAAAAGTTTAATAGAGGTACTCTTGCGCCAGACTACGTGTTTGGAAACCATCCAAGTCCGTAGTGCATGTGTAAAAATATTATGGGCCAACTTACGAGTGTCCTCATGGAATTTTAATTAAAAAACGTCAAGTACACTTCAAAGTAAAATCATTTTAGTGAATATTGCAGTTTTTATAGTTGTTTGTGTTACCCTTTATCACCAAAAATTAATTTGTAAACTTTATACTTGAATATTTAGAATGTAGAACCATCATGTTGGAACAAAATGAGCATAAACAGTTATTCCACAATTTTTTTTTATCCAAAGTGCTTGTATTGTCAAGCACTACGTACTTGTAACCTGTATAATATTACGTCGCCATTTCTAGATATACATAACTATGTATGCAAATGCATGCGTATCCATTGTAGTTTCTTGCTTTAGTATGTTTTAATTTTCTATATGTTGTGAAAAATTTTCCATAAAAGTAAGATTTTTAACAAAATGTATATACTGGTTCAGCAGGTTTAATTTTCTAAAGTAATAATTATTGGAAAACGTGTATTTTATGTGGATTTTCACCAATGCTTTAGATTTTAATGTTTATTTCCACAAAAGTCAGGTTTTTTAGCAAACTGTTTAACAGTATATTTTAACTTATATTTAAGAATAAAATTTTACAAATGTTTTCGATTTTATTGCATATTTCCACAAAAGTAGGTTTTAGCAAAAATGATAATAGCCTTGAATTTTTATATGTTGTAAAAAAAATTAATCTAACACGTGATCTCCTTACTGTTTGTGGTTACAATGCAATTGCATGTGTTAATTTTCTGCTTAAAAATGTACTTTCCCCAATGTGTCGAATTTAATGCTTATTTTCAAAAAAGTCAAAATTTTAACAAAAATGTATAGCACTATGCTTAATTTATATCTGCTTAAAAATGTGATTTTATTTGCCAAATCGTTTTAAAGTGTAATGTGTCACATATTATGACTAAAATTCACACATACACGGAATCTTTTTGTTAAATTTTCTCTGTGTCATCTTTACTTAACCATTTTTTGTTATTGACATGAATAACCGGACGCAAAGGATGCTCCCCTAATGCCAGTCACGCAGGTCTCCTCTGTGTGCGGAAACACCACATGACTTTTAGAGGTGGTGGGAGAGGTAACGAAGGGAGGGAAAGGGAACTTTTTCACTAGAGAATAGAATTTATACATATAATTTGTTAGTTTTACATGCAATCCACTACTAACGATATAGCATTGACATGTCGAAATATTAGATGAAAGTTTCTCTTTTTCTTGAAATAGGGCAATGAAAACATTTAAAGATACATCTTGGAATAGAAATTAAGTGATTTTAAAATTAGGAAAAATATTGTTTTGTGTTTAATTATCTCTGGTCAGGTAAAGGGATTTAATGGCAGGATATTTTCTGTATCAAGGCATGTGAAAAATGCGGTAATTTTTTTCTATGTAATCATTCAGCTGAATAAAATCTATTTCCGCTGATTTCACACCCCGTAATACGTAAAATCACAACTGTATAGTAAAGTTTTTTTAAAATGTTTAATAGGCGTATCTGATACATGTATGACCAACTATTGTCTGTCCATCCATCCATCCATCCATCCATCCATCCATCCATCCATCCGCCTACTTACCTACCTACCTACCTACCTACCTACCTACCTACCTACCTACCTACCTATCTTCTTCTTCTTCTTCCTCCTCAAAACATCAATCTATTGCCAAAATCTAAAAGAAAAAGCGCACTACTTTTTCCCTCACTATTAATGATTTTAATTTTTTTTTTATTCATTTTAATTTTCTCGCCATTATTTCTTCTAGAAAAGGTACACAACTAGCTAAAAAGTATATGGATATTCTTAACATTGATACGTCTAAAGTCAATTTCCCTCCAAGCAATATATTAAGCCATTTGCAACGATTCTTGACCGTAATAACTGTTGTTGAAATAATGGAAGTACCATGTTGATGTCCACTAAATTACATATTCTATCTGTTTCATATTGATGTATTCAACTGAAAGCGTTGTTTACGAATTTGCACATATATACCACACACATGCATAAATGGCATTCGGCTTTAAAATGAACGAAAAAATATATACATTTGTGCCTAACATTTTGGTATGCTTTAATGGATATTTTTGTGAAAGGTGAAAGTTTGTTTTAAAGAGGAATAAAAACGCTTACTCAATCGTCATGTACGACTTAAAAAATTCCAGAATTTGTCTTTCGTAAGCAATATATTTTGTTGCATTTACCATAGCAAATAGGCGTGCGAAATTTATGACACCGCTTACCCCGAGCTTTTTAAAAACGCTTTAAGAAGAATTCATATATAAAATGGTTTTCACTGAGCGACAGTCACCTTTATCTAACTAACTGACTAACCAACCAACCAACCAACCAACCAACCAACCAACCAACCACCAACTTTCTTTTATACATTGAATGGAAAGAGAGAAAAAAAAATTGCGACTGCACTTCCAAAGACATTTAGGGCCTTTTTTTAAATTGTATACATGGCTTTCAAATTCCTTACCTGATTTTGAAGCAAAACTGATATTGTTTTCGAATGTGGGCGAGAGAAATGACACCTCTGTAGCCGAAATTAAAGGCCGCCTTTGATTGAACTAATATGGTTATAATCAATGCTAATGATTAACATAAATATGATCTGATACATGCATATCGTTTGTATTAAAGGTATTGTAATCATTAGATAGCACCTGGGCTAAACATTAATAAAGGATTATTGTGTATTTATATGAATGTAAAACGGTTCTGGTCGTTCAGCTTGGGAATGTTAAAAGTTTTGACCTGGGGAAAAGGGTTAGATCCTGAAAAGAGGTAATTCTCTTTTCAAGGAGTTTAAAGAAAACAATTTACCGAGACGCAGACAAAAGCAGAGAAACATATTTCAATAAGTAAGGGTAACGGTACTATTGACCGGTAGAATTCTTTCGAGAAATGAACAAATATCAATCTCAGATGACAGCTCAAGTTTATAGCCAGCTCCTCATGACAATAACATTCAGTCATGTCGACAGGTTTCTGACATGACTTTGCAAAACAAATAGATGTTTCTTATTTATGATCGAGATGGGGTCTATCGCGATTTCATTGTGAGTAAATCCGAAAGGATAGAAAAGTGAAAGCAAATGTCAGATTATACAAGTTTCCCAACATTTATGGCAAGAAATGCGTTCTTGGAATTGTTATAACGTGAGAGGTATTTTCAGGAAATTGGTCCAACACAACCAATGAGAATCTTTCAAAATTGAATGAATCGGAGTGAGCCTGTATAATTATAGATATTAAGGAAGGACCATAAAGCAGAGAGAATCGAACCGAGCTCCATAAATTTCGCGGCTTTAATTTTCATGGTGGGAGGTTCCTAATAATACAATAAACTTTACATCTGTTATAATGTAAGGGACACAGAACAGAAAGGACTTAGACAGCAGTGAGACAGAGCAGCAAGACACACAGAGAACAGTAAGCTTTAGAGCAGTGAAGGTTAACAGTCCTGGGTTCGAGGCTAACAGCTAAAGGTTGGGTAGTCGGAGAACGGAACCGTAAGAGTTAATTGAAATAAGCGGGCATAAATAGACAATCAGAATCAAATTGCGCGAAGTCTGTAGGAAAAGAGCAATAGTCCGTTAGAGCAGTCGAGATCGTACATGGATAAGCACTGTATAGGAGACAACAGAAATCTTCGACACATTTCCAAGTTTACGCGGACAGTCCAGTATTCTGATAAGTGTGAATAAATGGTGTCAACTAAGAACTCCAGTGTTTCCGTGAAGCCTGATACATTTCCTTCCTTTCCCTCTGACTCAAACGAGTCACAAAATTCCAGAAGTTCCCTGAGGTAAAGGTTCCTGATCCCGACACAAGGGGCATCCAACCCAGAACTCAAAAGAACCAATTAATCCAAGCCTCCTCCTCCCGCAAGAGGACTGCAGTATCCCCCGTACGGCCCCACATTTTAGCTAAACTCACTTTATGTTTTAGTAAATAAGCTCTCACTTCCAAAACTCACTGGCTGAGTAACAAAAGCCTTTATCTGATTTTGAATTCCAACTGTGGATACATTATTTTGAGGGACTATACGCACAGGCACTTAGTTCCAAAATCTTTAAACAAAAATTTAATTAATTGTGTGTATAGGGGTGGTGTTCGGTTGAAAAATATTTTAACTCAAGGCCGCACCTTTTTGCACTCAATAATTTTTAGATATAATAAACCGTATAGTTGTACTAACATTCTCTAATGCTCAAAGCTTCAATGCAGTTAACCAAAGTATGATCTCAAAAATTAGAGTACACAAAAGTTCATAATTTACTCTTGTAAAATTTGAACTAACCACTCCAAATATACACTTATGCTACCAGCGAATGATTAAAACCTATTATCAGTCTGCCCTACCAATAAATTATATTTTACCCTAAACATCCGAACAGTAAAAACACCTTTTAAGAGACCGCCGTGGGTGGCTGAGGTCGTTCAGGCGCGGACTCGTGAGCGGGAGGTCTCAGATTGGAATCCTACAAGGACCGTCCTCCCTGACTGGTTTTTTTTAGGTTTTCCATAGTCCTCAAAGCTGGCAAATGCCGGGGAGGTTGCCTAAACTTACACCTGAAACGTTTCCTTCTTTAAAAAAAAACCTTTCCCAATTTATCATTTCATGTCATGTATCGTCAGTGTCCACTGCCTGTGGTGCCTCAGTAGTAAAAATGGGCATTAAACACTACTAATAAAACCTTTTAAGAATAGAATGTGCAAATGCTTTTAAGAGGGGAAAACTATAAAATATACCTGACTCCTTTTAAGACCGAAATTCGTAAAAACATGGGAATGCTTCTAACAGAGCACACAATATTTGACCCTAAACGTCAAAAGAGGAAACCTGAAACCTGTTAAGACGGGAATTCTCAAACAAAGGGAATGCTTTTAACAAGGAAACAATAGCTGGAGTGAAAGCTTTCAGACGATGGTGTCTGGACAGATACAAACCTGATTGCAGTGAAAAACTTACAGTAACAAAACTTTCACCAACGCTCAATAAGTCGACGGAGTCGGGGGTGGAAACACTTAGATGTCCTAGGATATGCTATTTTTTACTGACACATGAGATCCATTTTTCACATCGTAGCAATATTTTATCAATGTATGTTGTATTTTAACTGTGTCGTTTGCAAATAAATATATTTTATTGCACAATTATGACGTCAATTGTATTTTAATGGCGCAATTAGCACTTTATCGATGTAATTTGCATTTGATCAATTTCAACTGTATTTTAATAAAGCTATTAGCATTTTAACAAATGGGTTTTGCATAATTACAATGTCATTTGCATTTAAATTTATTTTATGGCATAATTACGACATCAATTACATTTTAAGGATATATTTCGCATTTTATTGGAGCAATTTACATTTTATTACTTTCAAGTGTAGTTTAATAATGCAATTCTCATTTTAAGAAAATGTTTGCATAATTATAATGTTGCTTGCATTTAAAGATATTTTATTGCATTTTCAGAAAGTCATTCGCGTTTTAACAAAAAGATTTTGCATAATTACAACATTTTTTTGTATAATTACATAAGTTTCTGCATAAATGCAGCATTTTTTTGCATAATTACAAATTTTTAATAATTATAATGTATTGTGCATATGTTTCGCATTTGATGTTTGTTGCATAATTATAAAATTTCCTCCATAGTTAAAGTCGAACACAATATATTTTTCCAGCAAAATAATAATGCCCACCTAACAAAAATTCAGCGATCAACAAATTTCTGTTCCCAAGGGTAAAAAACTTTTAAAATAAGTCTCTGACTGAGGAAAACTTGTAATAAACCTAAGTCAGGGAGAATGGGAGTGGGAATCCGACCCCAGATTTTCCGCTCAAAAGTCTGAGCCTTAATCGACCTCGGCCACTCTGGCGATGTCGATACGATACTAGCCAAAGGGCTGATCACCTGCTGAATTATTCTACACTAGAACTGGCACAGTCTCTTTGCGGTTCACTCGCAAACAATTGTATTGTTCGGTGTCGTGATTCATGCGAGATTATCAACTTGTACAAACAAATTATCTTTTGAATCTGGGCTTTTCTTGCCCTAACGTTTTGACGATCCGAAATAGATTTATAACAAAAATTGTATATTAACTGACTATAAACTACCATGGCCTGTCTACGACGATGATACTACAAAACTGTATATGTAATACTGTGTCAAAGAGCGCCAAAAAGCGACTCTTTATACTTATTTCAAAAACGACAGTTAGGACGCTGGGCTACTTTTTAAATTTAACTAGCTTTCATTAAACCAAGCCCTCTCATTCACTACTAAATTTATCAGATCAAAAATTCTGAAACTTTTGCTTTCATCAAGTACTCTGAATGATTACAAGAATTTAACAGACCGAAGTTTTTGGAACATTTTTATGAACCGAAACCTATGAATGGCCTTTACGACTTTTTCTAACTTCTCTTCTTATTCGCCCTAAAAACATTCTTCGCATAACCTACATGTTAATACGTGGACTTTAACATTTTAAACTGCCCCTTTAAACCTTACAGATGTTTACATCCCCTCGCAAGATGCAGTTTCCTCCAAAGTGAATTCGTGTCATTTTAAACCAGACAATACACGACTTCCGCTTCATATATAAAACTGTTTTTCTTGTTATTTATTTACCTTGTGAAAGTATCCAGGCAAGCTCAATGGTAATGACATTTTTGGCTAGTATTATACAATCTCCTATAAACGTATTATACATATTAAATGCACTTTATTTCTCCATATTACATACCTGTCAAGTATACATATGTTTGACAGATGATAAACATAATATATGTTTAGTATCAAGGAAATGATTCTATAACAAGGAAACATATGATTGTCCAAATTAATTACAACATATAATCATTATTATAACTAGGACGGTGGAAGCCAGATATACTGTTTCAATCACTATAAGTAATAATGCACCTAGTACGTTACAATAGTGCTGTCAATAATGATGCACAATGCTGCTATCAGTAATAATGCAACTAGTACGATACAATACCGGTATCAGTAATAATGCGTCGTAATACGATACTGTTATCAGTAATGCCGCAGGTAATGCATTTATTATGATACTAATAGGGTGCCTTATTCTATTCTACACCCAAGGCCGATGTTTCATTACGACCTTAGGGTTTTTTCTAAGTAACGCCAACCTACATTATAAAAACCGGACAGAGCTATCCATAGACCCACACCTCAGTATTTTTATTACTTTTCTTTAATGGATGTGTCTCCAGAGAAATGTTTGCCATTCCTCCTTAGGAGACATTTTACGGGCCGAGGTTCCGTTCCAGGCATGTCTCTTTCAGGCCATTTCACCAAAATTTCCCTGTGCAATGAAAGCATTTATATGAAGACTTTAGTTGTTAGTAGTACTCGCAATCATAAAGAATAAACTCTTTTTAGTGTAATATTTTCCTCTATCCTATGCTGGGTACTGTAGTATAAGATTCCCATCATCAAGTTCCTTGTTGATGTTTTGGGAAAACTTGGCCCACCTGTGCCGGGTTGATGGCCCGATAACAAAAGACCCGCTACCGCGTAAGTTTATTGATTTGCAATTGAAACGACAAGTGGCAGATTAATGTGCAGCTGGAGCAGACAGGGGGTGAGTTATAGCCTGACGCTCAGCTTGTTTATGGTCCATAATGTTTCGGAGTAGAAAAGAATAATGAATGATTTTGCAAATTTTCAAGATTTCTGAAAGATTTTCTTTTAACTCCCTTCGTAATTCTGTGTTTGCAAGTTTTGCCTTTGTTATAATGAAGCATTTTTAGTTGTTAACTCCACAGATTTACAAAGAATACGATAAACACATACAGGATAAACAACAAATTTCCAACAAGATGCGAACAATTTACCAAAGTGCAAAAATAAAAGCGGTTCGAATGTATGAAGGGAGATTTTTCTTCCTGATTGGGGTGTTCACTTGTTCACATGTCAGCCATGGCTGGAGTATTAAGGGCAGGGACGTGCCTCCCAATTGCAAATAAAAATGCAATAGTTAAAGCACTCCATTTTCTATATACATCATTGCGTAGCATTATTTGAGTGTTTGACAAGAACTGGACAATCCACCTGTTCTGTACTTACCACACACTGTAAGGTAAGTGCGCTTTTATGGGCTCAATGAATTTGTGACCACATATCTCCAAAAAACTCACTTTTGAAACCAATAGGCGCCACCTTACCACATTGGAAACATAATGACTTACTCCCGCCAGGCTTTTGAACCTCAACTTGGATTTATTTATTTATTTACATGGTTTATTTATGGACACACTTTAATATCTCAGGTCATCAGCGTTCCATTCTATTCAGGGCATGAAAAACACGTTAAATTTTGCTCAATGCTTCTTTTTCAGGTTGGAGTTTCTTTTACATGCCGTAAATCTACGATATTGGGACCCACGGCATTACTTCCCTTTCGAAGGAAACCATAGCTAGGTAATAATACCCGGAAAAACCCATCAACCCTAACCAGGAATAAAACAGCGATCTTGGGTCTACCGATAAAAAGTTATGCCGTTAAGTGGAGGTCATACTAGGGGGATAAAACTGTTAAGTTTCTGTATAATAAACATACACTGACTTAAAGTTGAGTTTAAATTGTTACATTTATTACTTATTTGTAATAAAAGGGAAGTGAGCGAACTACACATCCTTAGGGGCGTTCGCATGCAGTTTAAATTATTGCTTGATGAATAAAGTTATGTCGCATATAACAACTTGCTTATTAAAGTTACAATTAAAATAAAGTGTAAAAACAAGTAGTATTCTGAAAACTGTGGTTAAATTTATTCTCACACACATTTACAATTTTCAATTAAGAAAAATATTTCCCGCTAATTCTATGTGTAATTCTTCTAAATAACTACCGAGATTTTCCCCCAGTTTTCGTTTTATGGCAAATGCCGGTGAGGTATACTATACTTAGACCTGGAACGATCCTCCCACCCCCCAATACCCTTTTTCCTATTTATGTTGTCTCATGTCCTCCACTTTACGGGTTTAGAGTTACTGTATGACCGCTGTGCTAAAGGGCAGCTTTTCCATGTTGCTCGTTATGCAAACTGCCTCAATGGTGCTAAAACTTTCGACGTGAACGCTACCAGCACATGAATACTGTATGGTTCATTTGAGCCAGCAGGTAGGTAAGTAAGCTATGAATATTTTGTAAGTGCTAATAGGATGTGTCGTGGACAATCGCTTCATTACAAAACACTCATGACGTTTAAGTAAAGTGTTATAATGAACGTTCTGTGTTTCTAAACACATACATTCCAAAAAGTACCAAACAAAGATGCATTCCAATTACTTGCGCTTTCTGGTGAAGCATGCAAGTAACAATGTCACGCTTAGGGCGCTGTGTTATTGTACAAGGTGCTAGCAGAGTCGCCTGAAGTTTTGAACAAAACTATCAGAAATTAAAAGAAAGCATGTACTAAACAAACATTCCCCAACAAATAAGATAAGTATATCTAGACATTTTCTGCTATTACTTTCCAAAAATGGATAGGTACATGAGGGAAATAGAATGTTAAAAAGGTGTACACCATAATGGAGATGACCGCAATCATATCTAGCTAGTTCTCTCTTCCACAATTACAATACAGTTATTCACATACGCTGCTTCTCTAATCTTCTAAATTGTCGCCGGACCGGCAGAGAGTTCCTCAGACAACATGTGCAAATTTCAAGTGTCACAAACAAACCATGCTGGACACAGTATAACAAATGTGCCCACTTTCCATGAAGTCAATGTCATCCAACTCATCATCGAAATGTTTTCTTTCTTCTATGACCTTCCTTTTTTGTATGATGTTTAACGTCCGTTTTTACTACGAGGCACCACAGGCGGTGAACACTGATGATACATGAGATGAATTGATAAATTATGAAGACTGAGGAAAACCTTAAAACAAACAAACAAACTCAGGGAGCGCGGTCCTGGTGCAAATCGAACCCCAGACCTCCCGCTCAAGAGTTCATGCCTTAACGACCTCGGCCAACCGTGGCGGTTAGAATGAATTTGGTTGTAATTGCGACCTCTGTAGCAGTTGCCATGACAACTGTAGACGCTTGCTTTATGTTCCGAGATAGCAAGTACACCAAAACTGAGACGCGGACAGTAGACAGCATATAGGGTGAGGAAAGATGTGACTGGCCCTCTTTCATAGCAACATTGCCAACTTGCTAAATATATTTTAGTGTGTAGCTAAAAAAGCTTTTTTCTTGGGATTGTTAACGCATTACTTTAATTGCTATTGCATTTTTCTCCGGCTATATTAAGGCGAATGGTTGTACTTTCGGCTTATGTACAAACAGTGTAAGTACGTCAATTTTCCTATCATACGCCTTCTGTTGATATATCAGTAGATACTGAACATCATTTTCATATGTGGAGAGTAAACAGGAATCACAAGATTCCTCATATCCACGATATGTGTAAAAGTATTACTTTCCTTTTCTATCAGATCTCCAATGTTTTAATTCTGTCATATTCAATTACAGCTACATTACAGACCTAATGTCGTCTGGAGGTATTTTTATCTAATACATTCTAGTCTTTCTTTCATAATGTTTTAAAAATTGTCGTAAACTTGCTGGCTCCATGTTGATTGCAAATTTACGTCTTTGCAATGCGGTGTACCGTCCCAGTCTTCAAATGCCAGTACCGCTTCTGGTGCTGGAAACGGCACACGAGGTAAGCTATAGAGAGGGTGAGGGACAAACTTTACACGCGATGTGCGTATGAGCTGGTAAACCATGATCATATGAGTTTCCCAACAGAAGCAACCAATTTTACTGTTTGCCTTCATGTCACCTTTGAAAGATACTCGGCATCTTGAAGCATGCGAGCGTCTCACGTGCAGTTTTTTTAGTTATGTTCAGTTTTTAGTAATTTAGTTTTATAATTTCGACGATCTCCCTCACGATGTTGAGAACAATCTGTCCATACGTCACATCTGAGAAGAAAGCAGCATATTGTTTGTGGCCTGTCACGTTCATTTTACTGTAGGCGGAATTGAACATGTCTCAGGAATGGAAAATTACAAGAAACCAGTACCTACCATATATACATTAAGTTAACCGTACTGTAAGATTAAATTTTAGAATGTAAAAATTATGATTGAATTTTAATTGCTGTACACTTAAAAAGTGTGTTTTTCGCCTATTTTAACAAAAAAAAAAAAAAAAAAACGCCAATTTAGTAACCAAGGGTGAAGTTTAAAGCAAATTTAAGTTTCACCCCAACAGCTTTCTCTACTTGACAAAAACCGAATACTGTCCTTTCACTACACAGCCGTCTACTTGCATCAGATCCCCGCCCTATCACTGTGCGGTATGCGTAAAACATTTCCACGCCCTTCACACAAATGCTTAACATAGAACGACAATACGACATAATATAAAAGTATCGATTGGGCCTAATAAATGAAACTTTGAATCAAAAGACAGGTAAGGGTAATTAGTTTACTTCTAGGAGCTCTTTTGTAGTTCGTGAAGCACTCCCTACTTTCTGTCCATTTCTTTCTTTTCTTTTTCGCCGTTTTCCACGTTCCTTATTTCTACCCAAGGTTCCGACATAACCTCATTTTTGCATCTCTCTAAATTTATTTGCTTCTGAGATAGGTAGTTGTTAACATGAACCAGCGCTTCGTTATCAAAACCGACTCTGCTACACAGACGCAAACACCAACATTTTATGCAGTGTTGAGTTTACAAGATGACTGTGTACCGTTAGGATCACAAACAATATTTCTCATATGTAAACGAAACATAAAATAATATGAATTTAGCTTAAAATCAGTATAAAAAACAGTTAATCAACTACTGTGCGTTACGTTTACTGCACTGCAATAGTAAAAAGAACAATAGTTACAACACTAGCCTGCAAAATATTAATATTAATAATAATAATAATAATAATAATAATAATAATAATAATAATAATAATAATAAGGCAACTCACTCGGTTCATGTCACATTTTATCTCCTTACCTTCACTGCACTCCAAAAGATCGAACTGAACGTCTCCACAGGCAAGCACAAATCTTTAAAAAAAGGCGCTAACTTCCAAATTACTGGACACCTTAAACCTAATCGACATGGGATAGCCCCATATTTATCATCATGTACTTTAATGAAAATGGCACAATCTTCTTTGGCAATAGCTATAAACCGGTGTACTTAACCTCACTTACAAAGGATCTGCCCTTTCATTGCTAAGTCTCGCTGTCACATATGATGGTAGATTAGAGTAAATCCCTAACCACAAATTTTGTTACAACATGTTTAATAAACACTACATTTTTATCCTATAGCTCAAAACTTGCGCGGTGTCACTCCTTTAGTGAATTCTTTTTAAAAAATTAAATATGGCAGTATGGGGTACACTACATAACTACTTGAGGTTAAGTGAGCGATCATTGTTGTATTAAACACTTTCTATTTTACAAGTTCCTGGTGCAATTTCACTACATCAACATTAACCTATAAAACAAAACAACCAACACGCTACTGTTGATTTATTTGCAGCTACAAACTACGTACTTGCTTGCCACCATGTCACATCATACGTCACGAGTATCTGCATTAGCGGGGAGCTTGTCTCCTTTCACACGTCAGCCTAAAATACCCCATAGGTACTTGCCTTCTAAACCCAAGGTCGCGGGTTCAAACCCGGCCAGGATCGGCGTAAAAATCCTAAGTATGGTTTCCTTCGGAAGGGAAGTAAAGCTGTGGGTCCCGTGTCGTACATCTGCGGCACGAAAAAGAACCTCAAGCCTGAAAGAGAGGCCTCTGAACAAAATTAGTCGGCCGTTTCACGCCCTGAGTTGAATGGGTGATGGCCTGAGATATTAAAGAGCGTCCATAAATAAAACAAATAAAAAAAAAAAAAAATAGGAACCGACGCTTTTACTGTTTCCTTGAAAAGTTGCAGTACTTGGTTCGAAAGTCAGTGTCCGTTTCCCTTGTTACAGAAAAAGTGTCCTCACTCTGTTTGCAGCTCAGTGCCATGTCTCCTGAAGTGACAAGCGCAACAACGTTCCTCATTCTTCTTCTGTCCAATTATAGGAAGAGCGTTGTTTTCTTCAGGACAGGATTGCCACCTAAGTTGCAGTATGTGTATTGATTGATTTCAATCATGGGTGTGTCAGTAATCTTTTTTGCCATCTGATCTCCTTTTTTCATTTTCATAAACGCCGATGCCCCGGCACCCACTGCAACTCAAGCCTGTTGCAAGATGCCAGGGCAGTCAGGGAATTGAGAATTCCCATATCAGTTTAGATTTTATCTGATCGGATAAAATGTGTTTTTAAGGCACTATGGCTATCTGCGAGCATCAGAATTCATTTACAATGGTAACATTTTTCAAATGCTCTAAAAACACAGTACACTTCTTTCCCAGACGCCCTATACGGAATCAATCGGTAAACCGCACAAGAAGTCGAGAGAATCTGTCTTAAGGCGGGTGCCCCAATATCATTGTAGGAAGATCTGTAAACTTACCTCTATGGCTGCGATCGATTCTTAATTTCATTTAAAAAAAAAAGAAAATGGGGAGTAGGGTGGGTGCTTCAATAATTCATACTTTAAATTTCACAATTTTCTCATCGGCAAATCATTTTGTTGGGCGGCCAATCTGTCTTAAAAATAATCTTTCTTCTCCAAACTAGGGTTTCCCTCAAGAATTATTTTATGTAATTTCTTTAAAAGACTAAAGTAATTCATCCGATTCTGAATAAAATGCGGTAACGTCCATTACCTGCAAATGTTTTAATTTTGGTGTGTGATGGCAGATCCCACACTGAGATAAACGGTTGGGCCAGGAAATGAAACCGCACACGCACGATAGTCGAATGTGGGGCACATGTTTACCCAAACGTGAGGAACAACATCATAGGCCGCTTCTTTTTTGCAAAACGTGTTGTAAGGAGTATACTGCGTCCCAGCTTCCAGCTGCCGGACGCTGGACTGTACAGATCACCTGCTCTTGATTATTTCCTGTGTATGTCATCTTCCTGATCTACACTATCATGTCACGTGACTAGTGACGAGATATACCAACATTTGGTACAAAACTGGAAAGAAATATTTTCATTACTGTTATAGTAATAAATGTTTATACTAATAATTTAAGTTGTGCACATTTATTACATTTTCTGTTACTTTTTAAAACACGCTCGTATAATGTTTTCATTTCTTTAAAACTATGTATTATTTAATGTGAGGGCAGTGGTATGATAACGCTAACATTCTTATTACACAATATGTAAACTAACTAATGTCTATTAGTACAAAACATTTACGGAGGTCTCTGGATTAAAGAGAATCAGATGAGAGAGGTTCGTCTTTAAGGAGGACACGGTAGCTGACTTGGTTAGTGCATTAGCACAGAAGGATGGAGATCATCTGTCGGTCGTGACCCGAATTTTTCAATTTGATTCTTCATTTCCAACGTATGTCGTACATACAACTAGTGTGAATGAACAATTTCCATTTTTGAAAACTAGCACATCTTTCTCATCCAAAGATAATCTGAAAAGTTATCGGAATGACCCACTGATTGCAGCAGTAGTTCTAAAGCTGTTTTGCTATGAAAACCCGCATATTCATAGAATACACGTATTGTAGCAGTGTATACGGAAAAATGTCAAATCGAACAATGGTGCGGTTATTAAGTACTAGTAAATGCAACAGATATGACGAACGCTCTAGGGGACTTTGCACCGTCATTTCCAAGTAAGCCACGATCGTGAAAGCTCGGAAAATGACCCACGCAGTGTTAAGACATCGATAAGATTCACCAAGCATTTCACATGGTGATTCAGGATCAAAAGTTCGACCCGTTTTAGGGAGATTCCGTCAATCTTATGACCAATGATGAGACAAAATATCAGCATCACCATTCTCCACCGGAAAGATTCTGGCGTGGGTTTTCGGGATGTCAATGGATTATCTTCCTACTGGAGCATATTATGCTACTTAAGACAATAATACGCGCGAAAAGAATTGATTTTTGCCCTAACGCATGGCACAAATTAATGAATTGGGGTTCGAATTTCTGCCACACCCGCCTTATTCTCCTGACTTGGCTCCATCTGTTCGCTAAACTGAGAAAACTCCTTGGTGTAAAGAAATTTTCGTCCGACGAAGAGCTAAAATCGTGTATTGCAGGCCTGGAGAAATCTGACCTACTTTCGTGATGGGACAAAGACTTTGGAGCATCGCTGGACAAAGTGCATTAGTGTCATGGGAGACTGTGTTAAATAAAAAAAACTTTCAAAGAGCTAAAGCATCGTTTTGTGCATCATTCCGAAAACTTTTCAAATGTCCCTCTCATTATATGAATAGCAATAGGAAGCATCGCTAACGCCGGCATGTTGCAGCTTTACGCAGAACTCACTTCTCCTATGGCAATTGGCAAAATGAACTGATCTTTGAAGTTCTAAGGCAACGGAACTTGCAAGTAGGTTGGTCTTTCTTGACCAGCCACGCCTCATACAGTCGGTTCTTCAATAGAAACAGGAAGTTAACTGTGGCATTTTCGTAATATCTTGGCCGTTTTTCACACTGGCGTCCAGCCCCCCACTCCGCCCTCCTCCAGCCTTTCACACGCATAGTTGCAACAGTTCCCAACAGATGGCAGTCCTTTTACAGTAACAGCAACAGCTGACTGAAACTTCAATAGCAAGCTTTGATACTCCAGTTACATGCATATTTTCGAAAACTACTGACAAAGTGTAAGTAAAAATACAGAAAAAGGCATTTGTAGCACGTGAAGTTAATAGTTTTTGGAAACTAATTCACAATTATTTATTTTCCCACCATTTAAAGATTAGGCAAAATTAACTTTGGCTATTGACAGAGAACCTTACGATTTCGGATCTAGATGAGAAAAGATTTAATAACTGAATTACATCTAGTAATTCTAGGCAGTTCTCACGCTTGAATCTGAGGGGAGGTTAGTACGTACGGCCGTGTATTATTTATGTTAATAAGGCTCAATTCAGAGTTCTATTCCCCAAATAGTATTTATTTATGATTCGTATGGAGATTGTTTCAAGAGATATTCCCTGAATACATTAGCGTCCTAAGAACGAAAATAAATGTTAAATCAAACTGAAAAGTTGTCTATGTCATTAAAATGAAATGCTCAATAATTAACACATGGAATAATAAAATATTTGTAAGCAAATGTCTTAGTATAATAGGCCCAAAAAACATAGTGTTTTAACAGTTGTTCATAAGATTAATAAAACATTAATTAAGATTTACACATCATCAGTGCCACTAGTGTTTAAAAGCTGATAAACGGAACCTCTGGCATGTTTATTTATCCCGGTGAAATTAAAAAGTCATTAATACCAGTATATCGTCTCTCTTAAAACAAAGAACTGCTTTTTGCAGGTACTATCAAAGTAATTCGTGTTTTTAAATGGGGGTTAGACAACACGTGCAACAATTACGGACCTCTTTCCATTGTCACACATATATTGTTGTTGTCAAATGCTAAGTGAAGTGTGTGATGATTAGACGTAAAATGTTTTTCGCATATCTTTCCGGAAACAAGAGGGAAGGGCGTTGTAAATATTGCAGCAAAATTAAAATATGTGTGCTTTCTACTTTACTGGAATTCTAGCAACAGATTACAGAAATACGCAAGGAAGGAGAAGAGTTTCAGAGCAGGAGAACAACATCGGATTGAGCATGGTTGTGGAAGGGGAAGGGTGTGTTTACATACTTTTTTAAGTATTGTTTAACGCCCCGTTTTACTACTGAGGCATCACAAAGGGTGGACGCTGATGAAATGATAAACTGGGAAAGTTTTGTTTTGTTTTTTTAAGGAAGGAAGCGTTCCAGGCCTAAGTTTAGGGTACCTTCCCGGCATTTACATTTATGATGACCGAGGAAAACCTCAGTCAGGAGGACAGTCCTGGTGGGAATCGAACCCCAAGCCTCCCGCTCACCAATCCGCACCTTAACGACCTCGACCACCATGGCGGTTTACAGACTTTGAGAAGGCGCTTGATACCACAAATAGAAGTGCATTGCGGTTAAAATGAAAAAGTATTACAAACTGTTTTGTGTACATTTTCAGGCAATAAAGTAGTGCAGGGTAATACACGGTTATAAATTAAGTACAGCATTACTGATGTCAAGGCCAGGATTAATAATAAAGAAACGCCAAGGTTTATTTTAGTACTTGGGTCGATATCTATCGGAGGATTGAGAAGTGATGAATGTAAAGCACAGACGTGGTTAGAAATTGAGAAATGGCAATTACATGGAAGAGGAACAAAATTAAGTTCATGCATGTTAAAATGACAATAGCAAAAGGAAAAGCAGCTACGAGTGTTATAAGAAATATTCCTGATATTGGAGTAAATCGATTTGAAATAATTTACACCATCACAGTAGAAGCAAAAATGTTATGCGGAGGCGTGGGAAGATGTCAGACGTTTCTGTAAGCTGATCCGATGTTTACGGACAGCGTGCAGCTAGAGTTAGGTAGGTATTGCGCCTAGATAAAAATTATATAGCATATGTTTCAAGACTATCTATCTCAAAATGCAGGGAATTTTGCAATAAATAGGGAATATCAAAACAGAAATTAACTTAAGATTGGAATATATTGAAAGACAACAAATATTTGGTAGTATGAGAGAAAATACTTCATTGAGACTTTATAGGGAAATAAAAATATTATGGGCAGGGAAAAATTATAGAACAATGTGATAATGCAGGTCAAGAAGGGTTTGCATGGGCCAGAACTGAAGTTATGAATTTAAAAGGATTAGGATGTGATAAAGGCGTAGAAAAATATCCAATGTGTGGAGAAACCGGTACAGATTTTGATTGTTCATTATATTGTAGGCAAACAAAGTTATGGACAGGACAATCAAAATGGAAGAATTTAGATGGTAAGTAAATTTAATTATTTAGGAACAAGATTAACTTCTAACAGAATTTGGAATGAGCATAAAAACTGGAAATAGCAAGCAGAAAACAAGCTATGAGTGCTTCTACTCTGGTTTTGTAAACTTTTTCAAGACAGTTTACTGTTATGTCAAAATGAGCCGCACCGAATCTCACATTCCGCCGAGATAAAATTATAAATATATACAACTACCACGTTGGAAGTGAATGGGGAAACATTAATTAGAAAAACGAATATTAAAGAACGTTTCTGTATACAGAAGAAATTCAATTGGAGAGGAGCATGGTATTTCAGAGTACAAAAGTTTTGCAACACATGCGTATGTCAAACAGAGGAAAGAAATACACGTAAGACTGAAAGATATTGAAAGACAAGAAATATTTGGTAGTATAAGAGAAAAATGTTCTTTTGAGATTTTATAAGGAGATAAAAGAGTATGGGGTAGGGAAAACTATACAGAATTATGTGATAAAGCAGTGTAGGAAAGATTTGCATCAGCTAGAACTAGAGTTAGGATATAAAGATTTGGAAAAATGTCGAATGTGCGGAAAAATGAAAAAGGGGTTTCGTTATTTGTTATATGCAAGAAAAGTAATGAAGAGAAAAGACATGGCAATCAAAACGAAAGCATTTAGATGGGGAGATATTAATAAGAAAGGTTTTAACTGCAAAAAAAAAAAAAAAAAAAAAAAAAAAAAAAAAAAAAACATAAAAATTGTGGGGAACTTTTTGGACAAAGTTAGAGAGAAATGGATAAGAGGAAAATAGAGAGAAATGTAATCTTAGAAGTCGAATAGGCTAGAGAAATATTGAATTACTTGCTTCTGTTGAAGTATGGGCCACCACATGATATAAGGAAATGATTTACAGTGTTAATGTCCATTCGTAGGAGATGAACTAATTATAGTACTTCAAGCAGAGTGTGTTGTCAACATAGAAAGATGTGCACTGCGATATGTGGTCAATGAACTCCTGGTTACAACGGGGTCAGTACACAAGAATGTCCGTCGACGTCGTGATCTCCCTGGAACATTGAGCTTGTGTCTGAATTGATTACGGTTGATCGGCGCATAGCATGAGATGAACTGGAATATTACACAAGCCTCCACCGCGTCCTGGTGGTGTAGTGCTTGCCATACTTGCATCCTAAACCCAAGATCGCGGGTTCCAACCCGGCCAGGACCGATGGATTTTTTCGGGCGTAAAAATCCTAAGTATGGCTTCCTCGGAGGGGAAATAAAGCCGTGGGTCCCGTGTCGTACATTTACGGCACGATAAAGAACATCAAGCCTGAAAGAGAGGCCTCTGAGCAAAATTTGTCGGCCGTTTCACGCCCTGAATAGAATGGGACGCTGATGACCTGAGCTGTTAAAGAGCGTCCATAAATAAATCATTCAATCCACCGCGCACACTTATTTACCATGATTTGAATATGAAAAACGTGAGCGCGAGGAACTTGACAAGAAAGACAAAACTCTCTGTCTGTCTGTCGTCAGCTACGCAAATGTGTAATGAATCCGAATTTTGGAGATGAGTCATGGTGTCCTATCTCACACCAGAGAAGAAAGTCCAATCCCGTAATGGGAGAATCATCGCCGACATGGGCTTGCTACCTCAAGGAACGGGTTAGGTGTAGAGTTGAGTACCGGCGACAGGATAATGTGCGGCCTCACTCCACCATATGACCGCATCACTGCACAACATGAAGAAATATTGTAACTTTTAACTATGTTTAAAAATACACGTTATATTGCACCTTTTTAACTAAGTTTTAAATACAGGTGATATTTTTGGCCCTTCTAGGGCGAATTTTGTATGATATT
This sequence comes from Metallyticus violacea, assembly GCA_030762175.1. NCBI lineage: Eukaryota > Metazoa > Arthropoda > Insecta > Mantodea > Metallyticidae > Metallyticus > Metallyticus violacea. The sequence goes on from CM060832.1 coordinate 1,626,445, forward strand.
CGATTCATTTGGTCCAGAAACGGTTTCTTTAAGACAAGTAAAGTACGTCAATGATAAATAGAACGTGCCTGCCGGTAATAGTTGTATCGTGTAGTGCAGTTATTGCTCACATTATTTCATAGCGATCTCTCCATTGCATGCATACACTTTAGCTTTTGGTCGAATTTCTAAAATTGTTACAAGAGATATTATTAAGTTTCTATCTCCTATATTTACTTAGAAAATGCTAAATGATTAGTCACCCTCACATTCATAAACGTGTCCCTACCTTCCTTGATATTTTGTCAATTTTACATCTTAATATTTTTATTACCATTCTTCTAATTCATGAACTTGTGCAGAAATTTGTTTTTGGGTTGCAGCTACAGTTAGACCCGTTCCCCTTGTATCTAAAATACAGGATTAGTAAAAGATATCTATGATGTTTTAAAAAAATAATATTTTCTGAATTTTGACTTGAATTTTTTTTATAATTATATTAAGTTAGTTATGTTAATTAAAACTTTCTCTAGTGCACTTTGACAAGAAACTTTGAAATTTGCATTTATACCGACATCAAAGAATATAGTTTGATCTGCTCACCATCACCACTAGTGGCTGAGCGGAAGGTCTGGGGTTCGAATCCCACCAGGACCGTCCTTCCTTATCTGATTTTTTCCAGGTTTTCCTCAGTCCTCATATATGACAAATGCCGGGATGGTATCCTAAACTTAGGCCTGGAACGTATCCTTTCTTAAAAAAAAAATCCTTTTCTCATTTCATCTCGTATATTATCAGTGTTCACCGCCTGTGGTGCCTCAGTAGTAAAAACGGGTGTTATACATCATTAAAAAAACCTTCTCTCCACCAGATGGTGTTTTATGAAACTGGTCTCGTCGAGCAACGGAAAATGTATTTTTGTGCAGGAATTCCATGCAAAAATTCTGAATTTATTGTGTACGGTATGCGCAATTTAAAGTTTTTAATTGCCTATGTAGGAAGAAATCAACCATACAATTGTCTATAGATGCAGTCTACTTGCGACAATGTTATCAAGGTAGTCCTAAAAATCTGTATTGAACATTTTGGAAATAAAAAAAAAAAACTTTCACAGTTTTTCTGTGACTGTTGATGCTTATTTTACCATGATACAGGGCTTCCAGAAAATGTCCTTACCGTTTACACGGGATTTTGCTTCTCGACTATGGCCGTCTGACTACCTGTCCACATGTTTTTGAACTTCCGAGCAGTTGCCAGTCTACATTCGTTCGTGAAAATTTAGAGAAACGTATTTTCTAATCAGCTCGTCGTGTTCGGGGTAGTTTATTCAGACATTCCCTCTTTGCAGAATGGCAAATCACAACTTTGGAATAAATTTGATACTACTGGTTCACCGCGAAGACATGCAGTTTTAACAGAAGACAAATTAGACGTATGTCTAAATAATTTGCCAATAAAATTACTACCAAAATTACAAGCTAGGATTTCAGTGTTTTCTGCACTTACAGCTAAAAATGTTAAAACTTAAACCTTATAAGTGTACATTATCAAATGTATACAACAAGATGATCCCGTAGCAAGTGTACGTTATTGTGAGTGGTTTCTTTCATCATTGACTGAAGGGTTAACCGACTCACCGCTTGTGTTCTTTACAAATTAGGCGTAGTCGCGTAAATACAACACTCATTATTGTGTTCTAAAAATTAAAATTATATACAAGAAATTCCTCCTTATGATAAGAGAATTGGAGTTTGGCTTCCGGTTAGCGCAAGATGCATAAGGCATACCGAAACGGGAGAGAGAAGGAAAAAAAAAAAAAGAAAAAAAAAAAAAGAAAAAAAAAACCTTGCGAGCGGTAAGGCCGTATCGTGAAAGCTCTGTAGCCATAATAATGTATTTGTAGTTACAAAACCCCGGAGAGATATAAAGTTATTTGAAGGAAAAAATAAGGTTAGTCTATAAAATTAAACGCACAACACACACAATATAATATTAATTGAAAAAAACAAATCAACAATTTACAGCCCACTTAACAACCATTACAAGCTGAGAGTCTCATTGCAAGAATTTAAGAAATAAACAGTTAATTCTGGTACTGTCTGACAAAACCTAGTTATGTACGATGTCCTATAGTAAGGTGTGGTAAATTTTGGAAAAAAAAAAAAGTCAAGTAAATTGCTTATTCTTTAAAACATGAACAACAGTTGTCGTTATTATAATAATAATAATAATAATAATTATTATTATTATTATTATTATTATTATTATTATTATTATTATTATTGCTACAGATCGTAGTGTCCACTCGATATCACGCAGCGCTACTTCGACTAGGCGCATGCGCTTGGCTTAATCAGGGAAAGTTTGCGGCACTCCCGGGATCGATGTGCGAAAGTTGGCGCCGTTCATGAATCATCCCCCACGATGCGGCACATCGTCCTGCAGTAAACAAACAAATGTGCCTGTTGATGCACACTCTCTCTCTCTAACGATGTCGTGTTACATTTATCGCTGCGACACATAACATGCTCAATCAAGTGGCAATTAAGATAATTCGAAATATAAACAATTATTAGCCCTGTATTTTTTTAAAAGATTATTATACAGTAACAGGTCATGAACTCCTTTAATTAAATGGGTTATTTTAAGCAACATACTGGTAATAACTGTTTGCATATACCTAATTGAGAAGTTCAATAAAAAACTTATAACCAGTTCCAATGTTGTTTCTAATTCTTGACCTATGTCGACAGTTTGGATTTTGCACTAATTCCATATGACTGGTTGTGTACCTTACATCTTGAGCCAAGATCATTTAAGGGACACACGCCACTGAATATTATAACTTCTAAATTTATATTCATATCTGGATAATTTGTTTACCATATTAGTTGTAATATATGTACACCAATTTTAGATTAATAAATTATATTGAAAATGATTGAATTAAAAGGCACAATTAACAAGAAATTATACTGCTTGCAATGCACCGGTCCAAGCATTTCTGTCGGTGTTCAAAGACATCTAGAAGTCATTTTTACAGGTCCTTCAAAATCCTCTCTACAGCTGTCTGCATTGCATTTGGTGATGGAAATACCTAAAACGAAGTTGCTTCTTCAATTTGTGAAAAAGGAAAAGTCACTTGGGGCTAAATCTGGACTATAGGAAGAATGAGAGCACATTTAAAATTACATTTTGTGAGACAATCAGTAACAAGATTAGCAATGTGCGGCAATGCATTTTTGTGTTGTAGCATCGAGCTTGTAGCACAGAAATCTGGGTGAAGAATGTCATATGGCCTTGCAGAGTTACATCTCTGTAGTATTACCCAGTTACAGTTATGTGTGATATGATGTTACAGAGTTTTCAGTACATCTCTGTAGTATTACCCAGTTACAGTTATGTGTGATATGACATTGTAGAGTTTTCAGTACAATTCTGTAGTATTACCCAGTTACAGTTATGTGTGATATGACATTGTAGAGTTTTCAGTACATCTCTGTAGTATTACCCAGTTACAGTTATGTGTGATATGACATTGTAGAGTTTTCAGTACAACTCTGTAGTATTACCCAGTTACAGTTATGTGTGATATGACATTGTACAGTTTTCAGTACATCTCTGTAGTATTGTTCAGTTACAGTTATGTGTGATATGACATTGTAGAGTTTTCAGGACATCTCTGTAGTATTACCCAGTTACAGTTATGTGTGATATGACATTGTAGAGTTTTCAGGACATCTCTGTAGTATTACCCAGTTACAGTTATGTGTGATATGACATTGTAGAGTTTTCAGTACATCTCTGTAGTATTACCCAGTTACAGTTGTGTGTGATATGACATTGTAGAGTTTTCAGTATATCTCTGTACTATTGTTCAGTTACAGTTATGTGATATGACATTGTAGAGTTTTCAGTACATCTCTGTAGTATTACCCAGTTACAGTTGTGTGTGATATGACATTGTACAGTTTTCAGTACATCTCTGTTGTATTACCCAGTTACAGTTATGTGTGATATGATATTGTAGAGTTTTCAGTACATCTCTGTTGTATTACCCAGTTACAGTTATGTGTGATATGACATTGTAGAGTTTTCAGTACAACTCTGTAGTATTACCCAGTAACAGTTATGTGTGATATGACATTGTAGAGTTTTCAGTACATCTCTATTGTATTACCCAGTTACAGTTATGTGTGATATGACATTATAGAGTTTTCAGTACATCTCTGTTGTATTACCCAGTTACAGTTATGTGTGATATGACATTGTACAGTTTTCAGTACATCTCTGTAGTATTACCCAGTTACAGTTATGTGATATGACATTGTAGAGTTTTCAGTACATCTCTGTAGTATTACCCAGTTACAGTTGTGTGTGATATGACATTGTACAGTTTTCAGTACATCTCTGTAGTATTGTTCAGTTACAGTTATGTGTGATATGATATTGTAGAGTTTTCAGTACATCTCTGTTGTATTACCCAGTTACAGTTATGTGTGATATGACATTGTAGAGTTTTCAGTACAACTCTGTAGTATTACCCAGTAACAGTTATGTGTGATATGACATTGTAGAGTTTTCAGTACATCTCTGTTGTATTACCCAGTTACAGTTATGTGTGATATGACATTGTAGAGTTTTCAGTACATCTCTGTAGTATTACACAGTTACAGTTATGTGATATATATGACATTGTAGAGTTTTCAGTATATCTCTGTAGTATTACTCAGTTACAGTTGTATGTGATATGACATTGTAGAGTTTTGAATATCTCTGTAGTATTACCCAGTTACAGTTGTGTAGAGTTGTGTAGAGTTTTGAATATCTCTGTAGTATTACCCAGTTACAGTTGTGTGTGATATGACATTGTACAGTTTTCAGTACATCTCTGTAGTATTACTCAGTTACAGTTGTATGTGATATGACATTGTAGAGTTTTGAATATCTCTGTAGTATTACCCAGTTACAGTTGTGTGTGATATGACATTGTAGAGTTTTCAGAACATCTCTGTAGTATTACCCAGTTACAGTTGTGTGTGATATATGACACTGTACAGTTTTCAGGTTATCTCTGTAGTATTACTCAGTTACAGTTGTATGTGATATGGCATTGTAGAGTTTTGAATATCTCTGTAGTATTACCCAGTTACAGTTGTGTGTGATATGACATTGTAGAGTTTTTAGTACATTTCTGTAGTATTACCCAGTTACAGTTGTGTAGAGTTGTGTAGAGTTTTGAATATCTCTGTAGTATTACCCAGTTACAGTTGTGTGTGATATGACATTGTACAGTTTTCAGTACATCTCTGTAGTATTACACAGTTACAGTTGTGTGTGATATGACATTGTACAGTTTTCAGTACATCTCTGTAGTATTACCCAGTTACAGTTGTGTGTGATATGACATTGTACAGTTTTCAGAACATCTCTGTAGTATTACACAGTTACAGTTGTGTGTGATATGACATTGTACAGTTTTCAGTACAACTCTGTAGTATTACCCAGTTACAGTTGTGTGTGATATGACATTGTACAGTTTTCAGAACATCTCTGTAGTATTACCCAGTTATAGTTGTGTGTGATATGACATTGTACAGTTTTCAGAACATCTCTGTAGTATTACCCAGTTACAGTAATGTGTGATATGACATTGTAGAGTTTTCAGAACATCTCTGTAGTATTACTCAGTTACAGTTGTGTGTGTAATGACATTGTAGAGTTTTCAATATCTCTATAGTATTACCCAGTTATCGTTGTGTATGCAGATATTAAATGCTGGTAAACCATTCCTTGCTTATCAAAAAATGAGATGATCATAACTGTCCCAGCAGAAGCAAACTTTTGTTTTTTTGTTGTTGGTGATGATGGAGATTTTGACATAGAGCTTTGTTGTTTGAACTCAGAGTAATTATTATTTAGCCAAATTTCATCAGCAGTGATTACCTTTGAAAGAAACACTACATCTTCCTGTAACATCATCTTCAACTACACAAGAACGTCAGCAGTGTTGGAACCTACCGCGCACAAGCATGACACGTTACCAATAGGTGGGTGTCACACAGTGAAATGTTGAATGATCCTCTCTCACAATGACAGCAATTATGTTACTGTTTTCTTCCGTGAAAGGAGAAACTGGAGAACCTTTGATATTGTTTGCTTCTCTACTTTAAACATTTTAACCATCTTTGAGCTGTGCTAGGCCTCAACTGAAGAATTGTTGAGACTAAAATAGAAGGATATTATTTGTCGATTGTCATTTTCATTTTCTGTAGGTGAAACTGAACTGATATCAACTCGTACACCTCTCACAGTGACAATAATGGAACTAGCATATTAGCTCGAGAAGTTATGCCTGTAAAAATACTTTTCGTAATTTGGTACATATGAAAAATGTCTCTATGTCTAAAAGTTCTCAGTGTTGACAGCAGCTGTCTTAACTGTTCATTTAAACATTAATTCGTTGCTTTAACAGTTTACTTAATGTAGCAGATGAATAAAACTGAGAATTGAGCACTAATCGCGTAAAAGAAACTCATAGCAAGCTGTGGGGATTCTTCTCCTTCATTTTCATCCAATAAAAATGAACTACTGAATTTTTGACATGGGCGTATAAGCCTTGAAGATGATGCACATAAATGAAGTCAAAAATGAATTCGTTGAACAAATACGTGATATGTTATTACATGACCGACAAGTTAAAGTGTTTGAAATTACTGAGGTTGTGTGCAAATTATATTTTACATAATTACACGGCTCTAAGCATGTGGTGTCATGCTTGCTAACAGCAGATTGTATGAAAATATCGCAACAGTGGAGGCTTTTAACGGCAACAGAACTGAAACCGCAGTCAAAACAGAAGTCGGTTTCATTTGCACGAAACATACCAGGTTGATGCGGTTTTTTTTTTTGCCTCAAATTTTGAGATACAGAACTTAATAAGTTAAGTATTTTGCGATGGGAAAATTAAGGGATGTGAAATATAAATCATTGGAACATACACCTCACTCCCTCTGACTTCTATTTGTTCACAAAGCACAAGTTCTTCCTCGTTGGTCAGTATTTTTCATAAAAGCTGCAGCTTCAGTCTGTGTGTGGTTGCTGCCTACTGAGGCTGAAGGTTGTTTCTATTGTTGAGGATATGGAGTGACGGAGAGATACTAAAAACTTTTCCATATTGATGCGGGCGGATTTGACATCCTTGAGTGTAGCATTACTGTTAGCAACATGACGTACCACTAGCTCATTTGTTTTATGCTTTTGTTTCTTGTATTTTAGGAAAGTGTTCCTGTAGTTTGGAGTTGCCCTTTGTTATCCAAGGTGTCCGCATGAATTTTGGCTGTGGTCTATTGCGACAGGTTGATTGTCAAGTAAAGGACAACAGCACTTTCATGATATGGCAAATGAGCATAGAACGTTGTGGCCCCGCGTCTAATTTCCTCCTTAAAATATGGGAAGAAGGGGGTTCCATGTATAAGCTTAACAGGAAAACGGCAATAAACAGAATATAAGGTGCAAGTCCTCTATTCTGCAACCTTTGAAGAAGTACCCGCCAACTATCTGCAGCCATACCACACATTTCACAGGCGAGCAAAATGACAGCGATTATCAGCGCTTTAAAAAAGTGGGGAGGCATCGCCTTTGAGCTGAATACTGGAAACCTTTGAGGAAATCGCTCCCTTAGCCCTGTTACCAGTCTTAGAGATGTGTCTCCTGAAAGTTAGGCATTTGTCAAGTTGCATTCCCAAATAAGTTAAGGAATTGCCTACTTTGATGTCTATATATGAATGGGAAGGGGCTTTGCGGTATGTGGCGTTTTGTGAATATTATGGCGTTACTTTTCGCCGGGTTTATTGACATTAGCCAACGCCTACACCACCTTTGATTAGGTGCAGTAATCTTTGTATGCGATTTATGGCTATGATTGTATGTATGTGTGTGTGTGTATGTATGTATGTATGTATGTATGTATGCATGTATGTATGCATGTATGTATGCATACGTATGCATGCATGTATGTATGCATACGTATGCATGCATGTATGTATGTATGTATGTATGTATGTATGTATGTATGTATGTATGTATGTATGTATGTATGTATGTATGTATGTATGTATGTATGTATGTATGTATGTATGTATGTATGTATGTATGTATGTATGTATGTTTGTTTTTTTATAGCAGGACGTCGTCATGTTGGTTGTAGGAAGTCTGACATGAAAATATTGGGGAAAGAACACAACACGTATGGGTCTTAGCGTTGAACTGTTTCTCGCCACCGTGTGTTGTAAGAAGGAGTGTGTTAACTGTATGCATATTTTCAGAAGCTCAAGAGATAGGAGTTCGGTGTGCCAAGTCGTTGAGGGATTTTCTACATCCAAAGATAGCGCTGGGGCAAATGCCTTATCCTGGAATCCAGGGCAGCAGCCTCCTCCACCACCCGCAGCAGCTGTTGGACAGTACAACACCCAGGGAGGAACCCAAATTGATGGGTAGGAATGGCTTGGGTGTTTTCTAGCAAGGGAAACAAACAGGCAAATAGCAGCCTCTCGAAAACTGTTGAGAGTGTCGAAAGGAGGTTGATGGATCGGTAACTGGAAGGATGAACTGGATTCTTGATCTGTGACATGCATACCACTCGCGTGGAAAGTGACCCAGGCTGTTGCACACATTGAAAGCTTTTGTGACAAAGAGCACAACTTTAAACGGAAGGTTGCGGGGCATGAGGGGAGTTCACCGTCAGGTGCGACAGTCTTTCTGGGATGGAGATGCTGTAGTGCGCTCTGGACTTTGTGAGGGTAGAAAGTTGGGGATCTTATAGTCATTTTCGCCCGCCAGCCATCAAAGAAATAGACGAACCTGACTTGAGAAGGTATCGTCCTGGGGGTCACCTTAGGCTAAATAGGCGTTCCAAGTAGTCAGCGAGAGCATAGGTATCATTAACCGGACCTCTGGTGCCATGAACAGGGTGGAAAGCTTTGTCTCGTTGACTCCGAGGGTTCTTGGCTTTCCTGCAACTATCACCATCAATCAAATTCTGTTTAGCCAAAGTGTCTTTCTGTGCTCGCAAAGTCAGACAATGACTTATCGACGTAAGGTCCTTAATAGTTTTCGACGATGTGGCTTATAGTGTCGCTGGTAGAGTCTGCGGGGTGCTCAGGATCGTCGAATAAGGAGCTCAGTGTCTAACATCTGGAGGGGGGATGAAGAGGTATGGATTGTAAGACTATGCGTTGCTCTGGTGACTGTGAGGAAGAAAGAAGAGACTGCAGTCTCTAGGGAATGGATGTCAGTGATTTGGAGGGACGATAGTGCCGAGGCATCCTTGTGTTGGTTGTGGTCGAATGAGCGGCTGATATCCACCTGGGAAAAATCCAGACTTCTAGCAACGAGTCATCACTGCCTTGTCTTCAAGAAGATTACGGCGACCACACCACTGAAGATGTCTACCGCAATCGTGGACGAAACGTCTGGGAATATGAAGGAGAAGAATCGCATTGAACCAAGGCCTTACAGCCTGGAAGACTCAGTTATCCTAAAGTATCTCCGAAGTTCCATAACAGTAGACGAAACAATGATTCCTTGTTTTACATGCCAGAGAAGAAGGATCAGTTCAAACAGTGGATGGCAAGAGGTGAAAGTGTACCAAAGAAAGCAAAAACGGTTCCATCTGCAGGAAAAGTCGTGGCTCCTGCACTACACCCAGAATGTCAGAAACATCACCGGGGAGTTACGCTTCACTACTGGTTCAACTGAAGGATGGTATTCAGGCTAAACATCCACACTTTACGAAAAGGAAACTCCTCTTTCATCACCTTCACACACGTCTAGGAATGTTGCTGCAAAAACAGAACTTTGCTCCCACATTCGCAGCGATTACTTTTGTTCTCAAACTGGGTTGACGAAGATTCACACCAACTGATAAGGTTGAAGTTTATTTTTCACATTGGACAAATAAGTTAAAAGTTGGAAAGTCGTGCATTGATTTACAAGGTGACTATGCTGAAAAAAAAAATATTCTCTTAAATGTTGCGTTTTCTTGGTAAGGCCGAACATTTTTAGAATGTTCCTCTTACACTGATTTATGTTTACTCAGATTAACTGAACGAGGTGACCACTTAATACGTAGGTTAGTCCATAATTGATACTATTAGAACATTTTAAGAGAATAAAAGACTATGAGTCAACTTTATCATGTACGTAAAAAGTTAATTCAAAATTACTTAAAAACGTCAATATTGTTCTGCAGAAAGCACTTGCAGTATAGTTTGAAAGGTTCAGCGAGAGAGGCCTGAAAAATTCTAATTATGAACAAACGAGTTTTTAACCTGAACATTACTGCATCTCTGAAGACGTTTTACGGAAAGTCTGCAAAACACTTCTATACAGATTTTGATTTGATGAAGAACTTGAGATTATGAACAGATGGAAGTGAGTAGGGAAAATGCTGTTTAAATTTCTCTCAATTTTACCATCATTAAAACACTGTACTGTATTCATGAAAAAGTTCTTACGAACAGAGCTTTCTTTTTAACATCTAGTTGATTGTATGCGGTTATTATTGTAACCTTCTGAACATAATCAATTAGCATCTAAAAGACTGGTGCACAACTCTTCCTACTAGCGGAATCGATTTTGTGTACTTTGCAGCTTCTTTTATAACGTGTGATCGACACTCACTGTTAAAACTCTACCAACATATTGGGTCAGTAACATCACCTGTGGTGCCACAAGGTCACCTAGCAGAATTTTGCCGAACTCTTAGTTCTAAAAGTTTCTGGCAATTCATACACATAACTGAATTATGCAGCGCTATTCAAAAATGTTAGAACTCCCACTACCCTTTTCTTTCTTATTGTTAGGGCCTTGCAACCGAGTCGCCCGCTTCAAGCAGCTAACCACAGCTGCAGTCTCACACAAGTTGCAACCTTCTAATCACTGCAGCAGCAGTGGTTTCGTTTGGCCAGTGACGGAATGCTCAATTTTACTACAACTACTGCTTGAATATGCATCATAAGCTTCTAAATTCTTAATACTGAGAATTAACACTCATACAGCGCATAGTAACTTTAAAAACGAAGAATGGCCCAGAATTAAGAGGTGCAAAGTAAGCTATCGTGTCCTGCCCTCCACTATTTACTGCTTAAGTTTTCTCTACTATGATTCGGGTCACGGCTCGGACTAGTATGAAAGAATGATTTAACATTTTGGAATATACGGTAATTATTAAGGAGCTCGGGTTCCCATGAATATTATATGTATGGAACAAATCTCTATACATTAAAATAATGTCAATCGAGAAATTAATTAATATTTCCTTAAACGATGCCAGAAATGCATGGATAAAGCAATACAGCATTTCCAACATCTGTTATAAGGTATGCCCTCATTTTGATTAAAATGGTAAGAACTTTAATTAGTTGCGGAAATATTATATCCTATTCCCCGGAAGAAACAGCTGTGATGCGCCGGACCGCCAAATGCCATGAATCGGGCGACTCGATCGTGAAATATTTTGTATATAGGATTTGGTAGAGTGAGAATCTTCTAGGATTTAGTTTCGAGTTCTAGGAAATTTATCATTAGTCCCACCTCTAATTACACGCAAGACCATGAAAATTGTATTTTACATACCGTATGATCATTTTGTTTTCCCCCGGAGTGTTTTGCTTATGGGCGAGCGCGCCTCTCATTAGCTGGGCCAATCGGGTCTCGGTGGTTAGCGGGGGCATAAAGCTGTAAAACAAATCAACCATACAAGAATACACAAACTAATTTAAGAGACTCATTACTTATCAAATGAGGTGTTGAAAATGCCTGTCTTTATTCCCCACTCCTCTTTAGGAAATTATTCGTCACTCGCTGTAATTTATTTTGAGAAGTCCGGACAATTTCCTGACAAATATTATCTTTGAGTTCCTGTGTGGCGTGCGCGGGTTATTTTACTTTAACCGCAGGCTGGGACCGAAGGGGGTCACTATAATAACTCCGTCTTGTGGAAACACATTGTGAATTCCTGTCATGGAATTATTCACAGTGACAGAGTCCTGTTGAAAAAATGCATGATCACGCTCCCTCTCTGAAAGGGGGGGGATTAATATGGTGATCACATAAGTAACAGAATCAACTGCATGCTAAAAAATGTAGTCTTATGATTCTTTCTACTCTAAGTTAACACATACATAATGTAAACACACGAGGGTAAATACATTTTATGTATACTGTTGAATTAAGAAACGAATAACACAACACATACCCGGGAACAGCTGCGTTACGACAGTCAGCAAGGTTAATAAGAAAGCAAGCAGGCTTACTGTCCCCTCCACAGCGTGGGAAATGAATGAGGGCTAGCTCAAAGGAAAAGTTCCGCGCCGCGAGGAAAATCATCACTGATCGCACTCTACTTATGCACCATTTCCTCAGAAATTGTATGAACTACCTTGGAGCACTGGAAAAGGGGAAAAAAGAGGACTGCCTTGGTTCTTTAAACATCAACACATATTGTTTAAATGACAAATAGAGAGTGAAAGCTTATTCTTTTAAGTGTGCCCAAATAAACACTTTAAGTGTTCTTATGTGATGTCAGTAGTCTTACAGTGATTTTTTTAAAAAGTGCTTAACGTCCATTTTTACTACTGAGACACCATAGGCGGTGGACAATGATAGTTGAGATGAAATTATAAATTGGGAAAACATTTTTTTAAGGAAGAAAATGTTCCAGGCGGGTACCTCCCCATCAATCGCCATTTATGGGGACTTAAAAAAGCTTGGAAAAAACCTCAGTGAGAGATGACGGTCCTGGCGGGAATCGAACCCCAGACCTTCCGTTCATAAGTCCAGGCTTTAACGACCTCGATCACCCATGGAGGTTACAGTAAATGTTGACAATATATCAGAGTTGTTGGATTTCGGGAAAATAGTAAAAAATAAGCCATACTTTCAATAAAATAAAATACATTCTTTTATACTTAATTATGTTTCAGTCGAGCCCTTACGTTCAGCTCTCTTAGAATGAGATTTACCATGAACACTCCTGAAGACGGCCAAGAACATTCTCGTTGGACAAGGCGGCTCCCTCTGACAGAAGGGTGAATCTCATGCCACCAATTTGGGAAACAAAGGCGGAACTAGCTAGATGTGAAGAAGTGCCCCCGCAGGGGCTGGGAGCCCCCGGGGTTGCGGGGCGGGGGGTGCGGTACCTCGTCTACTGATCAATACAACTCTCTCCGTTACCATTCCCAAATTGTGTAGTAAAGGCAGAGATATTTCTTTATTCAGCCAGCAGTGAACGCGATTTCATTTACATCGTCCTTAATGTTTCAAAAAGCTGCAATTTCGCGATAGTCTCAGCAATAAGGCAAACCTTCACAGTTAGATCAGCTGTATGTGGCCTAGCATTATCATATTCCACCGTAAGTCCTTGATATGCCTACACTAATAACTTTTCCAAATCTGAGTGCACTTATCTAAAAAAAAAAAAAAAAAACTAATAGCAACACTGTCTTTAGTTTACGGTAAAAATAAATGCCCTAAATTTTATTTTTATTATCTACTTAACATTCGACATAAATTATTTAATAAATGTTTTCAATTGCTATTAAAATTATGTTCACCGCACATAGATACTGGGGAACATTGTAGGAAAGTGGGGTAAAAATCTAAAATATGAAATTTTGAGAGCAAAGAAAAAAAAACTGAAAGGATATTTTTCTTTTCTTTTCCTTCAATATAATTTCTCCTTGCCCCATCGTCCAGTTTCTTTCCTTACTAGCCGCTCTTCTCAGAAACATAAAATGTTAAGTATCACATGCTTCCCAGAATCTGGAACTTCCTCCTCATTGATGAGAGCAATTTAAATTGTCATATCAACTATACGAATCACAACAATAGTCTCTCGCTTCTTATTCTTCATTTCCTCCTTCCCCCCCCCCCCTGTACTCCTGAAAAATTATTGAAGAACAAGTGAAATTTCCATGTATCTTTATCAACTTTCTAACATTATTATTTACACACAGGGTATATCCTTAATTTTGCCTTTTCTGTATTGTACTCTGTATTTTTGCCTGTAGAGTGGAAGAGAAAGCCCCAAATGGCCTTAACTCTTGCCAGGATAAATGAAGTTTAGTTTGATATTTAAAATTTGCTATGTAGGATAATTATGACTTGATTGGTTCAATTTTGCTATGTTTTTAAACACTACATTTCCTTTCCGGCCACATAATTCATTTGCTAATTGAAGTGATGCACAAACTTGAATACACAGCAGCGATTAAACTTTTATCTAGAATAGCTTTTACACAGTAATATTAAACAAAGCCTTGATGGTGTGTATGCGGAAGTTTCACCTTAATATTCCACTATAAAGCAGCGTTGGGCGAAAAGAACTTTGACGATGAACCACATGAGGGGCTTTTTAAAACAACTGTACTTAGCATCTTTATTTTGAAAAGTTTAATTGACGATAACCCCAGAAATACAATGCTTATGTAGATTTTAAAATTGCGTTCGATACTGTAGAGCAGCGTTCTTTGGGAAAAGTTAACATGTAAAGGGCTTTCTGAGAAAATGATTAATGCTCTTACGACAATACATTAAGTAAGTAAATTTTGTTATTAAGACAGATCTGAGTACAGCAGAGCGCAGAGGGGGTTAAAAGTGTTGTATATTATCACCGTTATTCTGTAATTTGTTTATTGACGATATCACTAATGTAACGATGAATGAAGACATAGATGCATCGGTAACTGAAGATCAGCAAATATCTATACTTTTATATGCCGACGATATCATAATTCTCTCCAGGAGGGTAAAAGGCCTGCAAGATTATTGCAAACAGCGGGAATTGTAAATAAAATACTCTCACCTTTAAAACTGGCAAGCTGCAATGTGGGAGAGAAGTAATCCACATTGTTAAACAATTTGACATGAATGGGGTAAACACAAGGTGAGCGATCAACTCACTGAGGTGTTGAGCCTGCAGTAAAAATATTAAAAACAATGTCAGGTCCTCATTCTTATATGGGGAAGGAATAAAATGGACGGTCTGGGTGGGAAGGGGCACTTCCAACAGCAAAATAAACGAAATTATACCCAGGCTAAGAATAATTAAAGTACAACAAACAACCCTCAGATACTACCGGTACTAATTAAAGAAAGTGCAATATCCAAAATGGTGGGCGGCGGTTGTACAGCGGGAATTGCCAAAAATGCATTAAATGATATTTGGCTGCAGAGTAATTAAAGCAAGTACAGCGTGGTGAAAAAAATGTCAAAAGAGGCCTGTCTGACATAAACCGGCAGGAAATAGAGGCGCGATGCATGCAGATGTCATCTCTGGACCTGCAGAGCGAAATAAAAATTAGACGGGGCAAAGAGACCTACATCATGAGCTAAGCATGACACAAGGTTGGGAATAGCATGGCTTAGACTAGGAGATTGGAAGATACCTAAGGTTGTTGACGAGGAAGGCAGAAGGATTTGCTCATTATGCGCTGAACCTAAAGACTGGATGCACATTTGGCTAAGTGTGACCAATAAAGGATGCTAGGATAAAATTTCTCCCGAATTTATTTCTGACATCCAGTAGGGAGAGCCTGGCATGTTGGGATTTAATTGTAAATAGATAAAACTGGATAAACAAGGGCATTTTACTAAATGAAATATGTTATTTTAGAAACAAGACAGTTCAATAAACATTGTACACATATAATACCAAGCTTTTAATTTATATGAATGTCAGAAGTATTTTGTGAGTGTGTGTGTTTTCCATGTGCGTGGGTGTGTGCACTCTTATTAATGTTGTTTCCTTTTGTTGGAATTGATTGCAGAAGTTAAATATTTTATAAAAGCATGAACGGTCGGTCGTGCGTCCCATGCCATGTGCAAATATGTATACCTAGTTTAAATGGAATTACTACTACTACTACTACTACTAATACTACTACTACTACTACTACTATTACTACCACTACTACCACTACTACTACTACTATTACTACTACTACTACTACTACTACCACCACTACTACTACTACTACTATTACTACCACTACTACCACTACTACTACTACTATTACTACTACTACTACTACTACTACCACCACTACTAATACTACTACTACTACTACTATCACACTACTACTACTACTAGCACACTACTACTATTATTACTACTACTACTACTACTACTAATACTACTACTACTACTAATACTACTATCACACTACTACTATTACTACTACTACTACTACTATAATCACTACTACTACCACCTTACATTTCCATATGCTTCATGGGATACACGAATTCTTTCATCAGTTCAAATGCGCATGGAATGTTGTCAGAAGTTTTTGAATCGTGTCAAGGTAATGAGAGGGCAGTGTTGGAATGCATCGTCAAAGAGGGTTAAAATATGTGCTCAATATACCAATGAAGGGTGAAACAGTACTAGAAAGGGTAAGATCAAGTAGTTCATGGATAATTGCTCCAAATACGGCAGAAATGTTGCGAGTATTTTATAAAATGATAAATTGATTACTCTGCCGTGAGACATTTCTGTATAAAAATAATTGAACACCAAAGGAAATTCATACCTTATTTATGGGAACTCTTTATCTTTATTTTGAATTATTAAAATATTGGTTAGTGTGAATTTAAAATGACCGACGAGTTAAAACGAGGAAAATTGCAGAGATTATAAATATTTCAAAGAAAACGTAAGTTTCGTTTTACATAAAGAATATCACATGAAAAGCCTTTACGTTTTAACAGAAACAGAAACAGAACTTTATTTTATGACCATCACGTACCAGAATTGAGAATGCAGATAGAAGTTCAGTTTCATCTGCAGAGAGGTTATCTTTATAGACGCTAAAGGAATTTTACTAATTTATTATCCTCAGAAGGCAAAACCATAACCGGAGAGTACACTCCAAAAAGACTTAATATTTCCTGAGAAAAGTTGCCATTCCCTGAGCAACAAGAGGCTGATCATGAGAGAGATTTGTCATACGAATTGTTGGAGCATGTACCCTGCTTCCCAGATTTGGCTCCTTCCTCTTTGCTGGTCAGGTCTTTCATCAAATCAAGAGGCAATTATAGCCGTGGTGAATTATTTTGCAGATCTTCCTTAAAACCACTTCAGATATGGGATAATGGCATTGGAAGACAGTTAAAATAAATGTATAGGAAGATTATGACGGTAGGTTCATAAGTTTCCGGCCGATAAGGATTACCCTTAACTGGTGTCACGTCTTATCTGTTAAACATATAATTGCAACTTTAACTTCCGCTCCGCTGTGTTCTGTTGTTTAGATGTAGTTGCATAAAGAAGGCTATGTATGGAAGATTGTGACATGTTTAAAATGGAGTACCGAACTGTTATTAAGTTCTTCACAAGAAGGACTTACTCCAAATAAAATGAAATAGCGATTATGTTCATTTAGCAGACAAGACTTTGACTATTTGGGGGGGGGGGAATTGAAATGTTAATTCAAAGATGTGAGAAGTATATTGCAATAGAGGGTAACTATATTGAAAAGTGATATATAGTTTTTGTCTTTATCATACCTAGAAAATGGTTAGGCCGGAAACTTACGGATCTATCCTCATATGTTGAAAAGTAAAAATTATGTTAAAGTGAAGAACTCATTCCTTTATTGTTACACCGAGAAGTTCAGTTCGATTCAACAATAACTTCCATATTATAGCCGTAACTTGTGCAACCAGAAAAGTATATGCGTGTTTTAATTCACAAAAGGGAGTGGTGCCAACATATTCAGCACTAGCATACGAGAGTCATTTTCTTGAAACGAAGCACAACTTTTTGAAATTGCTATTTTGACACTCCGAAGCCTTTATCCCACCACGAAAGTCAGATTCCTCCAAGCCCCCAATGATCATAAGTTCAGTTGGCTCGTGAGAAAACCAAAGTCATGAACTTTTCGGCCGATTTCACACACTTGGCCTTCCCGTTTTGTTTCAGGTGTGTAGTAGTCCATCCATGTTCCATAAAGTCGGCGGCATTTCTCTGAAAACAGGTCAAACTTTGTGATTCTGAGTCAGTTGTCGTGGTACCCAATTTACAGATACTTTTTTTTCAAGCACAATTCTTCCCTCAAAACTTGAAAAACACGTTCGCTTAAATTTTCCATAGCTTCGGGTAATTTCAAACATCTTTGTCGATACTTTCTGATGTTGTGACACATTTTGTTGGTCCGCAGCGTGGTCCACTTGGAAACTGTCGAAAATGTTGATGCAGAATCTCGTAGAGTGTTCGTGTATCTGTTACATTTATTCCTTCTTTACTAAGTAATTAATAACAGAATATACACCCGTCTGCACTGCAACAAACAGCTATAGCCACTAATAATTCTTGACCAATCCATATATTATTGCACAAATGTTTCTATGGAAGATGGGTTTTGATTTAAAAACAAACAAACAAATAGTTCGAACTGCTGCTGTTGATAGTAATAAAATATAACTTTATGTTGTGAGTTACAACAACGATTTTTTTTTTTTTCAGTGTGTGTGCTGGAAAAATTGTTCTTAAAGCTTACTTTTCATACAGGTATGCTAAATGTTATGTTCCTGATTCCAAAGATAGATGGCATGACACTTTTCGTATTATTGTAAAAAGGATTTTCCCGTGACACATCTACAGCTATTTCTTCATGAAGTGACATCTTTGTAGTGGATAAAAGTTTCAGGCAGGTAATAAATATCTGAAAATGTTTTATTTCAGTTTCCTGTTCCTCAATTCTTTACGACTCCTTCGTTATGCCGCCTCCTTCGTTATGCCGCACTTTTAAGAGGATCGTGCAAAGTGCAAGATTTGGGCTGTGTGGTGAATAAGAAAGTATATTTACCAATCTGTTGTCGGCTATGCTTACTGGCGAGCGGCTTCGTGTTGTCGTGAAGAATAAAAAGAAGAACTTTGGTCACATTTTTGTGAGGAAAGGTGCCCAGGATTGAGTTTTCAATCTTCGAAGAATTTTGACACATACACCGATTTTCAAAAACTTTAAATGGTTATAATAATTGAGATAAGGAATACGTTGTTCAACATAGACAATGTTTTGGAATATTCATTTCTTTGTTTCTGTGTTTTCCGACGACAAACAGAAGGCTCTGTGTTCTTCTTCTAGAATAACCTTTCTTGATGAAATTAATATGATTTCATTTTCTTCATCTTCGGTGAGAACACTCCTCGACGAATGCTATAGGCGCCACAGATTTTGAGAAAACTTGTCCTTCCGGCGTAATACAAAATTGAAAATTAGCTGCAGAATGCGTTAGCAAATTACGAACTTAAACCAGGGTTTCGTCATGACTGAGAAGACAGCAGGTCCTGGCCTTCCTTGGTCACTTTCTCTCTGTTGATTCTGTGGTCGGTTCGCGCTTTGGAACTGTTCTGAGGAGCTCCGCCAGTATCTGAAACAAGGGTGGCCGCCAGGACTGAGTTTTCTTCCAGTTTTCCTCTATCCTCATAAATGGCAAATGCATGAGAGGTATTCTAAATGTTTAAATCTCATATATTCACCGCTTGCGTTAAACACTGTTAAAACAAAAGAATCAATATTACACCATTCCTTCCTCCTTGGAGGCGTATGCACAAACGGCCAGCCCTTTACCAACATATCCCCCTCCGTCTCCAACAATCGGGTCCCGTGTCATAGATTTACCTCGAGCCTCTGTGCATAATTTATCGGCCGGTTCACGCCGTAAATTGAATGGGACGCTGATAACCAAAGATGTTAAAAGAGTGTCCTTAAATAAAATAAATAGTTCAATCCAACGGTTTTAAAGCTGAAGAGAAAACGGCAATAGAAGATATCCCATTTTTTAAACGGTTGACTGATACATGGAGTATATGATTTGTATTTAAAATGACTGTAATGTTATTACGTTCAATGTGACTATCAATAATGTTATATTAAAAATGTTCATATTTTTAACTCACTCTTAAATATGTAAATTCAATCCTACGACCTTTTCCTGAGCATAGACATCGCTCTCGGAATGAATTCTTTGATGTTTTACTAATTTCTCTATCTATACACGCCGTTCCGCTGCCCTTCACGATTATGTAGAAATGGAAGGAACCTCTCATACGAATCGAGGTCCCGCATAAACCAAAATACTATTTAAGTGAGTTAAAGAATAGATTGTAAAAATATTTACTGTTAACATCATTCCGAAATATCCCAGGAGAGGGCGACCTACAGAGTGATGATGTAAAAGTATCTGCTTCACACAACAATATTCACTTACTGTTTATACATTGGAATGCGCCATAGCAATGCGAAGCTACAAGCAGCAGTACTCATTTTTTACTACTGATGATGATATTAAGAACAATGACAAAGTGTGGCTTCTTTTTCACTTGCAATGAGAAGAGGCTCTATCACCTGACATTCCTTCATTCAAAGTCACATCAGATGTGTCTTAAATTTTCGTATAATTGTGTTCATTATTTGGATTATTTAATACAGCCGTTCCCAAAATGTGCTCCTTGAAGAAAGTTGTGTGTCGGTAAATAATTGACATTCCGCAGATAGCAATGGAAATAGTGTCGAAATGTGCACAGACGGCGCGAAGGCCAAGACCGACATTACCTCAAAAATTAAACAAAAAGCGAAGGAGTGCACAAAGTGTCAAAATAATTCATATTAACAGATCACATTCAAAGTGTTGTGTAATGACATGGGGATAGTCGGTCCTGGTGGTGTAGTGGCAACCATACTTGCCTTCTAAACCCAAGATCGCGGGTTCAAACCGGGATCGACGTAAAAATCCTAAGTATGGCTTCCTTCGTAAGGGAAGTAAAGCGATGGGTTCAATGACGTACATTTACGGTACGATAAAGAATCTCAAGTCTGAAAGAAAAGGCCTCCGAGCAAAATTTATTGACCGTTTCACGCCCTGGATTGAATGGAACGCTGATGACCTGAGATGTTAAAGAGCGTCCTTAAACAAATAAAAATAAAAAAGAGACATGGGGAGTTTACATGCGTGTTCACTTCTTCACACAAAAATAAGGTGGCTCTCTCGAGACAAAAGTTTGACTCTGCTCTTGTAATGGCTTCGCTTTGGGAAGTAAGAAGGTAAGTGACGAACGCTGACTAATAAAATTTACATATTTAGGTGATACATTTCAGAAATTTATAATTTAAGCCTCCCGCTTCAAGAAAAGCAACAACAGTGTTTGACACCAGCAAGGGTTCAAAAAGAAAATCAAGTTTTATGCTGAATCAGTGAACAATGTCAATCTTGACAGTTTTCCAATGGTAAAAGTATTTATAGAAGAACTTGATTCAGACATACCTGGGGATTTCTTAAACGGATTTCAAGTTCACCCACTAAGTTTGCTTGATAGTTTCAACAGTTACTACGTGGAAGAACTTCATGAAAACAAAAGAAAACTTTTGGGTTATACACTCTTCTCTGCTGTGTCAGAAAAGTCAATCTCTCTGACAACGCAGCAATATGAATGCTTAATTGCTTTGACATCAGATTCTATGATAAAAGATAATTTTTCAAATAAAAGGTCGCTATCTGAATTCTGGTGTCAGTTAAAATACGAATTTAAGTTTTTTGTCTGATAAAGCTAAAACCATTCTTTTGCCCTTTGCAACCACTTGTTTATGTGAATCAGGACTCTCTGCTTATGCAGGTACTAAAACAAAACACGATCTCGTCTCGATGGGAACCAGATATTCGGTTCCAGATGTTCCAAATTCAACAGATATAGCTGAGTTATGTAAATGAATCCAGTCTCATGTCTCTCATTAGAATGTGCTTTTAGGGTTCCAAGTAGCGTTTTTGGCTTGGCAAACTTTAATGTACCAGATTTATGAAGATATATTATGGATTTACATTACTTGCCTTTAGTTTGTTTTAAAATCTGTTCTCTTAATATTTTTTGTTTGTTTTGTAATATGTGTAGTAAAATTAAAGCTGAAAATATTTTTGTTAATGAAATAAATAAAGCATATTTTACATGTCTTTTCTAAATTCTGAAAGTTTACCTTCTGTCCTCAAATAGTGCTAGGAGCCCCGTAATGAAGTTTCGCACTGAAAGTAAAAAGCTTGGGAACTGCCGATTTAATACGTCTCAAATATCTAAAAAGTGTTATTCTCTTTCCTTCTAAGAAGTGGGTCATTCTGTACATCTAAGTATTTTTGGTTGCTATTCGGCCACTGTGATGAACGAACAACAAGCACATAAATATTCATGAAGTTCAACTCAGAGCATTTCAACAACCGGTCAAATATCCAGAAAACTTGTAGGATGATCACTCGAGGATTACAGGCAATTCTTTTCCATCAGCCGAGGTCGGTCAAGCACTTACTTGTGAACGGGACGTCTGCGATTCGATTCCCGGCAGGGCCGTTCCTCCTGTCTGAGGTTTTTTCCTGATTTTCCTTAATGTTCATCAATGGAAGTGCGAGGGAGGTGGCCAACATGTAGGTCTGGGACGCTTCCTTTCCCAGTTTATTATTTCACCTCCTGTATCATCAGCAGTGAAAACAGGCGTTACACACTTAATTACTGATCGACTTAAAAGTGACACTAAATTAAATCCCAAATTGTCTTAATTTCTGAAATACTTTTCTTTGTTACTTACGGACGCTTTTTAATAGCTTTGGTAATTACCGTCCTATTCAATGCAGGGCGAGAAACAGCCTCTTCTTTTAGGCTTGAGGTAAATGTACGACACGGGACCCACCGCTAATCCATCGATCGATCCTTGTCGGGTTTGAACTCGCGACTTTGGGTCCAGCTCTGAATGAGCAATGTTGTCGCACGTTAACTAATTCTTTATATTTATACATTTCCCAATAGGAACTTGCAACCTGTAGTGATTTTGTCAGAATTATTCGATTCAATATCAACATTTGTAAAATTATGTGCCGGCTTTAATTTACAAGAGCGGATAATCTCAAACCTGGCGAATAACTTAAGCCTCAATAGTAAATATTTCGGAATAATTATTATTAGGGTTTACATGATTGATAGAAGTAGTAATAAATGTCGCCAGTTTCTGCCCACTTTAAGCTATCTATAGGAGAATGCAAATAGTAAACCCAATTTCATGACTTACGTGTATAAAATACCCAAGCTATTCCTCCAGCACCACACCACATTCCAGTGGTCACCGCTAGGAACTTCTTTGTTGCCATTACTTTTTGAATGTTCCTCCTTCAAATTTGTAAAATATAAAGACGAACATTTTTAGAAGGCATGATTTCGAGTTGTTCACCCGGTTACAATAAAGCTACTCAACAATTAAATAAAAAGAAAAATAAAGTTTCTTTTGTAAATGACGATTTAAACATTTTACATTCCGAAGAGTGCAAATAGAGCCAAACAGTTTTGGACTTTGGTACGTGCTTTCACCACTGTCGTACTTCGTGGTAGCCACAACGAGCAGGAAAACAAAAGGAGTCGTTTATTTCAAGAAGCAGATGTTTAGAAATTCTGGCATTGGCGAGTTCTTAACATTTTTGAAGTTAGGCCTGTCTGGTAACATAACAAAACACTTAGGACTCGCATTCGGGAGTCATTGACATGAGATGTTGTCCTCATCCCTTGAGCAGGCTCTGGCATATTTATCAGTTTCTTTCCTTTACTCACACGTTGTTATTGGCTTCAGACGTTTTTTGAACTACCGAACTATAATCAGCATGCACCTAAACAGGTTTCTGTTGGCTAATCAAAACTCTCTGTCAATTTCATGCTGAACGAAAGTATATCTTTATAATTAAATAAACTCACAACCCATATCGCATAATGGAAGACGACGAAGTCCATTGTGATAGAACTGAGAGAGGCAAAAATCCCACCCAGTGCAATTTCCAGATCGGCAAAGGTTGGGAATTTTTGCCTTGGATGTGAATAACTAAAAAATTAAAGATGACAATCTGATGGTGCAATGTCTGAGGTATTTGTTGCAAGCACTTGAGTCTCCCAAGATGGATACTGATTTCATCAGTCATCTTAAGCTGTATGTGGTTTTGCATTATCACACAAAAGACATTTGCGACTCACGAGTGATGGGGTCTTGACTCTCAGCTTTTAGTGAATGCTACAGTACAGAGACGTTGATTGTTTGAGCGGATGGCAGTAATTTACCTTACACAAAACACAAGAGCATAACCATCTTTTGGTGCAGTGGTGGTTTCGATTGTTTGAGTAGTTGGCAGCAATTCACAATGGGCAGTACACAACGTTATTTGAAACATGAGCACTGTAAAAGAACTGACAGAACATTTTTGGTTATATATGTTATTAAAGGTGTATTGATTGCAAGCTGGATATCTTCATATATGTTATTACATTTATTTATTTATTGCGGTATATATATCATGTTTTACATTGGCTGTACATTTACATTATATATGTGTGTAAATGTATGCTATTGATAAGAAAAATATTAACTTAAGATGAAGAAAAAATAAAAGAACAACAGTATACAACAAGCACTAGCAATGACAACTTACGCATATATCAACCTACGTAATTCCTGAAATTGGAAATAAAGATACAAGCAAAACATAAAATTAAAAACCCTAACAATACTATAAAGGAGATAGGAACATTTATGATAGTAACAAAATAGCAGAATGAATAAATCTACAGCAGGATAAAACAAATAAACACATGCATTGTAACAAAAGGAATTTGAATCTGGGGTGTTAGATTATTTCTGATAATATTCACAATCTTATGAAATGCTCCTGAAGTTAGGCAGTCTCTGACATCCCGTGGGTGGCAATGCATTCCAGGCAGTGGTGATGAGTAAAGTGATGTACGGTGCAATGTAATAATAGTACGTGTGTTAAGATTATAAGATGGAGAGGATATATGGATAATTTTGAAAAGTAGTGTGAGACAAGGAATGTTTTCGGTCTTTCAGGCGGAACCAGGACAGCATATCGAGGGAGGATGTTATCAGACGAACACGCTGTAGGTTTGTGAGCAGTAGTCTAATTGAGGCATCACCAAGATCGTTTTCAAGGTTCTGGGTAGGGACATGTTTAATCTTTTAAAGATTTCAGCAACAGAGATTGCTGTCTACATGTGAAGGGATTTGCTCGAAATTTCAGGAGGTGTCTATGAATAAAATGTTTATTAAGTTCGCTTTATTGTATTCTGAAGAACTTGAGGAGGCCACCAGCTGAGGAGAAACTGACTCGGGGTGATTGTTAAGCTTCCTCAAACGATGCAAATCAACTGCCATAAATAGCAATCCCTATGTAAACGCCCCTTTTCGATTGGGTCATTGCCCTGGACCTTATGCAACTCTTTACTATTTGATATTAAGCAGCTTCGCTCCAAATACGTCGCCGTGAATTATTTTTGACGTTAATACTTTCTTAGCAGAACAAGATACTGGTTCCCCCCCCTTTTTTTTTTGAAAATTTCAGAACTACTTCTGTCTCCTAATAAAGTGAAGTATATTTATTTACAATAATTAAATTATTAAAACTAGAAATGGCAGACTTTCCATACAACAAATAACTGTGTAACATTCTAAATACACCCCCCCCTTCCTTGAGGCTTGCTGAAGTGTTACATAAGTTTAGAAAAAGTAGGCATTTAATTTATTGATTCATTTAAAATATATTAGCTTGTAATACTACAAAACTCCATTAACAACATGGAAAAGATTATAAACTGAAATTATCATCGCGATTTTGCAAGCAACTTTAATTTAATTCTCGCTTGATAAAGACCACACACAGTTCAGTGAAAACAGGATGTCATATGAGCTGTTATTGGAATACAGAAGACGAGACTGCCCCTGCTAGAGATTTACAGCTGTCTCAACTCAGAGAAGATTTATTTACAAAGACAATTTGTAATGGAGCAATTTGCTGCAGTATAGGCTGCGGCCATGAACATTTTATTTTTTGAGTGGTTGCGTACTACAAGCCGGAAAGAGGACTATATAGAAATTGATTTTTATAAACGAGCCGCCACTGAGTCCAGATAAATTTTGAGGCGGTTCTGTACTGTAGCAACGGTATCGGTTGAAAGAATTTCTGTGTGTAGATTCAGGGACTATAATATTGAACGATATAGACGAGCCGCCACTGAGTCCAAACGGTGCCGCTTGTATTGGTAGGAAAGGGAGTTGCTGGGTATCGAACCAAGTGGTTTAGCCGAGTCGCCACTGAAGTCACCGAATTCCCAGACCACGAGTTCAGTTTATTTTTGCCGGATTCGTGTCCCCGGACGACGTTCCGTTGTTTCCCGTGACGTCACAACGGCCCGGCGAATTCCTCCAAGATCTGCCGTGCTAGCCACGACTATTTTCGCCGCCAAGGTTCCCACCGAACACTCTGCGGTTCGGGTTTGAGTCCCGCTCGGTTCTCCTAGTTAAACAGATACGTCAGACGATAGCGCCATCTTTTAGAGCAGTAATGAACTTGGAGATCGCTACAGTGGGTCACTAGGTCAGCCCTGGGAAAGTAACTGTCAGGTAACAATGTAGATGTGAGCCCGGGGCCCAGGAATCGCGTTCACTTCTTGCTGACGTGGCGGACTCTAACAGCATGGTCAGAGAAAGAAGCTGTGTTGCAACCGCAAAACGATATTTCATCTGTATGGTGTCACGTGAAACTGACGTATGACTACTTCGCTTTTGAGACAGTTGTTTGTTATGTAGCTGGTGGGATCTAATGTTTAGAACTTGCTACAACACAAAGATTCAGTCTAATGGCGCGATAGTCAATAGCCGTTTTAGAATTGCAATATCAGTTGGTAACCCTGACTAAGCTAGTTCCACGTTAAACATCACCAAAGTGGCTGCAACTCTCTCTCCGAGCTAATCACCACATACAATTGGACAACCTTGAGCTCCTCTACATCTTGCCGTACAGCCTCAGTTGCGCTCGATTCCTGCTACACAACAAGTTTGTACATTACAGAGTTACGTTAGGTTCTCGCTACACAACAAATTACACATCCCTCTGTTTCTCTTGGTTCACGTTGCTAAAGAGTCTGTACATTTCTGAGTTCCGCAAGCTTCCTGCTACATAATATATTTGTATATTCCTGAGTTTCTTTCCGTTTCTGTTGAATAACAAATTTGTACATCCCTCCGTTCCGCTACTACACTATATATTTGTGCATCCCTCGCTGTCTTTCGCTTTCTGTTACATGACAAATCTGTACATCCCTTGGTTCCGCTTGGTTCCTGCAACACAAAAATCCTGTGCAGCCCTAAATTACGCTATATCAATTCTGGCCAGCCCTGAGGATCGATGCGCCGGGCCTGGTCGGTGCGCGCGCAGGCTCCTCCTCGGCGGCGGCAAGTAGGTGTTTCCATTCAGTGCTAACTAGCGAGCCATGCTAGCAGTTGTGACGGTCTTCCTCCTTCTCGTCTCTTGCTAGCGAAGCATGGCCCTCCTGGTCGCCCTCGCCGCGCCCCTGGTCCTGCTCCAGGCGGACAGCGCCGAGGCTGTGGCCCAGAACGACTCCAAGTGCGAGGACGGCCTCCTTCTGCCGGTATGGATGCCCATGGACAACCTGAGCGTGGGCGACCGCGTGGCGCGGGGACTCGTTTATTTCTTCGCCATGCTCTATCTCTTCATCGGCGTGTCCATCATCTCGGACCGCTTTATGGCCGCCATAGAAGTTATCACCTCTCAGGAGAGGGAGATAACGGTTCGCAAGAAGAATGGAGAGACGCAGATTCTGGTGGTGCGCGTCTGGAACGAAACGGTCGCAAACTTGACGTTGATGGCGCTGGGTAGTTCGGCGCCGGAGATTCTCCTCTCCATCATTGAGATTTACGCCAAAGACTTCCGGGCGGGAGACCTCGGTCCTGGAACTATCGTTGGATCGGCAGCCTACAACTTGTTCGTCATCATCGCCATCTGCGTGTGTGTCATACCCAAAGGCGAGGTGCGCAAAATCAAGCACCTCAGAGTGTTTTTCGTGACGGCTACCTGGTCCATCTTCGCCTATGTGTGGCTGTATCTGATTCTGTCTGTCATATCGTATGGTGTAATCGAGGTATGGGAGAGCGTTCTCACTTTCCTCTTCTTCCCTGCCACCGTCATCACGGCCTACATCGCCGACCGCAGGCTACTCATTTACAAGTACCTCCACAAGAACTACCGCATGAACAAGCGCGGAGTCATCGTCGAGACGGAGGGCGACCTGGAGATGGCAAACAAGGCGAACCACGTGGACGGCGGTCTCAAGAACCTGGAGGACGAGGCGGAGAGTGACGAGGTAAGAGAGTTCGAACACAACCGCCGAGAATACATCAACACCCTGAGAGAACTCAGGAAGAAGTACCCGGCCATGGACCTGGAGCAGCTGGAAGTCATGGCCCAGGAAGAGGTGCTCAACAAGGGACCCAAGAGCCGAGCATTCTACCGCATCCAGGCGACTCGCAAGATGGTGGGCGGAGGCAACATTATGAAGAAGATCCAGGAACGCGCTCAGAGCGACCTCTCGGAGGTCAAGGCCCAGCTGCAGCGCGAGGAGGATCAAGGCACCAGGGTGTACTTCGACCCGGGCCACTACACCGTCATGGAGAACGTGGGCGAGTTCGAGGTGCGTGTCGTGCGCGAAGGGGGTGATCTCACGCAGACTCTTATGGTGGATTACGCAACCGAGGACGGTTCCGCTAACGCCGGATCCGATTACGTGGGGGCTCGTGGCACTCTCGTCTTCCGTCCAGGCGAGACGGTTCAGACCTTCCGTCTCCAGGTGATCGACGACGACGTTTTCGAGGAAGACGAACACTTCTACGTGCGTTTGAGTAACTTGAGGACGGGACAGAGCAACGGCGACGCGGCTCCCACGAACCGCCGCCTGTCCACAAAAGCGGCTCCGGTGGCGCCTCCGCCACCCCAGCTGGTGAGCCCGTCCCTTGCCACCGTCATGATTCTGGACGATGACCATGGTGGCGTATTCAGCTTCCCAGAGAAGGACATAGAATTGGTGGAGTCCTGCGGACAATACGAGCTGCGAGTGGTGCGCAACAGCGGAGCCAGGGGACGGGTCGCCGTCACCTACAGCACCGAGGACGGCACAGCGAAGGCGGGCAAGGAGTTCGAGGAAGCCTCAGGAGAACTTATCTTTGAGAACAACGAATCGGAGTAAGTGTTCTTTTCTTTTCTCTTGTATCTACGGAACCTGCAGGTGCTTCTTATGACAGAGGGGTGGGGCATTATATCGTATGCGGGATACTGTTCGGAACTGAACCAGCGACACAGCTGACAGTTGAAGTGATAAGATCGAGAAGGTTCCAACCTGTAGACCTTAAGATTCCTTTGTGTCGACCCACTGCACTTAACTCGAGAGCACTTCATTAAAAAGCAAATGCATAAGCGAATCTGTCCCTTGATATTCTGCGTTAGGGGTATACAAATGTTATATTACTTTCTTTCACGATACAGTCTTAAAATTACAATCGTTAATAATTTGAAAGCTAATTCATTTTTATTTAAAGATGACATCACGAACCCTTTCAAAAATATCAACATAAAAAATTGGAACAAAGTTCGAGGTGGAACATTTGCATCAAGCCGTAAGCCTTTACTCTTTTCATGACACAAGGCTTTCATTTCAAAACTTTTGTTTAATTTGTACAAAAAAAAAGGTATGTATTAAAAGGAAAGTTAAAAAAAAAAATTAATGTTGAGTACACGTTACATTTGAGCGCCTACTTAGGAATTTCAAGTGACAACCCTATCTTGTGACAGTTTATTTTTAAAGGGGTTAAATGTTTATCACGTCTTTTGTGTTTATATCGTTGCCTGGTAAATTGGAATGTTTTTTTTTTTATTTGAGTTTAAGTCATTAGTTGTACGATGAGAACTATTTTTGGTAATAGTACATTTTAATTAAAATATAGTTCCCTGCATTGTTTCTTAGACAGTAGTGTTTAGGAAAACTTCGCGGACATTTAGGAGGGTTTTTTTCTAAATAACTCGCTTATATTCTTGGACTGCACTATTTTGTATTTTCAATATTTTCATTCATAACACTCCAGGGTGTTAGGCAACGATAGAGTTTAAAACTTAAGTGACATTTAAGGATGGTATTTGAAATTTTAAAGTGGTATGGTTGGAAATGTAATCAACATTAGTTTTACATTTTTCCCCACAATATCTAAATTTACTTTGTTTTTGTTTTTGTTTTTTTTTTTTTTTTTGTTTAATAGTTATTGAGACTGAGAAGTTTTATATTAAAGCCTCGTTAGTCGTAAACGAGGGTAAGTTTTTAATTAAGTTACAAAGGAATATAGATTTTAAACAAATAAAAGTGCTGATTTGAAAAATACTTTTATTTTATTTCTAAATATAATCTCTATGTACACTTGCCCCACCGTTTCACAACACAGCAGCATTAACTTCTTTAGGAGGTGACCTCCCTTTCTACAGCTTCATCGTCGGGAAATATGTTTAACAGTGCCGAACAAGTGGAAGTCACTAGGAGCAAGGTAGGGGCTTTACGGAGGATGCTCAAGGAAAATTTACAGCGTCTCATGTGGCACTATGAGGACGCGCGTTGTCATACAAGAGCAACACGCCTCTGGTGACGAGTTCTGATCAGTTTAGTTAAGACTGGCTTTTCCTGAGGAAGTTATGGCAGGAATTGTCCTGAAATGCGGTGAGCGTCACTTTATACGACGGAGGATGTTTCCATACTTTGTCTCGCTCGGGTGAGTTCATTACCTCAGGTGAAGACACGTTCTTTATATTTTGTGTTGTGGGGTCAGCTTGCTCGGCGCAGATGTCATGTAAACAACCAATAGTTACGGTTAACTCTGTGGCAACCTCCGTTCGTCAGCAGACGTGATGTTTGTCTTCCATACTGTCCGCTGTCTGTCAGAGAACTTCCGCATTCAATTGTAAACATTGTTTAAGTTCTTGCACTACTTCAGTAGATTTGCAGCTGTTCCAACAGAGAAATACTTGCTGAGAAAGAGTAGAAGTGAACGTTCCAGAGCATGTTCTGGTATGCGGCTTGTACGCTTTTTATCAAGCACTTCCCACTTCATGAAATTTATTTTCCAATCTGTGAATAGAACCTCGACTTGAAAGTGTAATATGAATGATTCTCTCTTGAAACAATCTCCGAATGATTGCGGCATAGGATATCTGAGTTGAGCCATATTAATACACAGAAACTCTTCTCCGGCTTTCAAGCGCGGAAACGAGACAAGCGCAATCCTCTTTGCAACAGTTGCATTGGGGGAAAATCACTTTTTTTTATCGCCAGTGAAACACCAAATTTCAATAACAGAAAATACGTTCAAAAAGGCAAAAATAAACTACCCATAATTCCTTTTTTGTCGCTATTTTCCCAAAGTTGACTTTGTATTGACCACCCTGCACATTTATTTCAGATTCCGTAACAAACACTTTTTAAAATTAGCTAATCAGCACATTCTTCCTTGTCACTGCCCACTGCGCTCACACCTTGAAGTCAGCGCGCGTGTTTGTTGATCAACAAGCTCCTACACTTCAGCTGTCAAGTCAGTCATTATAAACGGAAATTCTTGTGGATAAGCAAACAGAGTTTCTTGCACCAATTTTCAAATATCTGCCACACACTGAGTAATTTTTGAACAGCCAATTTAAAAAAGAATTACTACAACAGTATCCTTTCATTCTCTGACCCTTCTTATTTTTTGATTTTTCTTTGGACAGACCCTTCACCTCTTTCAAAACACTTCTCTGTCTTCTATATCTTCATCCTTGACTCCACGCTGTTTTAAATCTTGATGAACTTCATTCACCCATGGGAGTTATGTCTCTTGGAAGGCGAGGGTCTTATTTGCTATTCTTTCTGGTCCCATTCTTCTCAATTTTAACTGCCTTTTCTTCATTGCGCAAGAGCTTTTCTCAAACTTTTCAAATGAGAAAGACATTCAGTTACAGCCAATGGAACGTAAATACTTTACGTAAAAGTTGCCTCTAGCATTTGTATCCCTGCCTACTTTAAATACTTTCAAAATAAATCAAATTTAATTCAATGAAAGTACCTTCTCGTTGTCTGATCAGCTTCTCACATTTCGTCACGTCAGGGTTCCCAGTTTTTCTGTCACGCTTAACGTCTTTCATATTTTATTTGCAACCCCGCTTGAGACCACATGTTCTCAATTGCAGTATTGAGGCCCCTTTCATTAGCCAGTTGATCAAGCTCGTATATTTTTGAAAGGTGAAACAATTGCAAAAGTTCGTTTGCCGAAAACTGAATCCTCATTGAAGGATATCATAGATACGGAACTTTATTTTAAAATTAAACTCATTATGTGTAGGTGTGGTTGCAGTCAACCCAAATCTTCATTAAGGAAAACATATGCAGTCCACTATCAACATTGAGAAAGTTTTTATTTTGTTTTTTTTTTTTCCTTAACTTTACTGCCTATTTTGCAAATGTTTTGTTATTATAGCTTAGTGCTTCATTCCTGGGAATAAGTTATAATTGTTTATTCTAAAACAGCTGTTGTAAATAATATTTCAGTTTATCTCTGACTTCATTTCAGTATCGGTTAAGAAATAAGGAAAACCTGAAATGCCGACTACATTCTTAAAAGAAAAATCAGTTGTTTCGTAATTTTTGTGATTTGTCTTGACAAACAATATTGTTATACTGGCAACTCTAATGAACGACAATACACATGTTCTAAAAGTACTCATTTATGACATTTGCATTTAAATGTATTTTTGCAATAAATAGTAATAATTTAGACATTTAAAACGAAAAAGATAAGACATTTTCGTTAATTTGTAGGAATTCTTATTTGTATTTGTTGGCAACACTGGTTGAATGTATAACAAGAATTATGTGGGGTATAACTAAAGTGTTAGTCGGATACAATA
Source organism: Metallyticus violacea (assembly GCA_030762175.1). Lineage (NCBI taxonomy): Eukaryota > Metazoa > Arthropoda > Insecta > Mantodea > Metallyticidae > Metallyticus > Metallyticus violacea. Next base: position 1,659,289 of record CM060832.1, read on the forward strand.
TTAGTTTTATGCATTTATACGTTTTTCTCTGCAACTTATTTCTACCTCGGGGTTATTCCCAAGTAATTATATATATTACGATTTCGGAAGAAATATAGCTATTGTGTTTTTGAAAAAAATTTCAAATCTCCATCCATCCTACTTTCTAGGTACCAAAAAGTGACCATGTCTTTTAACGCTTTAGCGATCGCAATTTTCGTTTTTTCCCGAGACCCGGCATATAACTATCAATCAACAAACAATTCAAGTTCATTAACCAGCGAAATTGTACCATTGCGGGTGGGAGCAAAAATTTAAAAATCTCTGTAGCGGCCGAAATGCTCGCTTTTTCTCAATCGTATATACGATTAAAATAAAATAAGAAAAATAGTTCTGTAAATGATATTATTGTGAGAGGAGGTTTAGCTGAAATCCAAAGTTAATACATAACTCGGCATATAACATTTAAATAAAGTTCTCTCTCTGTGTGTGGACCGTTAGAAGCGGGGGATGTCTGTAAACCGACTTTTTGTAATCGCCGAGGACGTCGGTTAAGGTGGCCATACAGGAGGATTTTTATTGTTGGCATTAACAATTGGGCATTTACGTCAAACGATAAACTCGGTGTCATATGCGCATGCGCATGGACGAATAATCGGACTTGTCCTTGTAGACAGTGGCCGTCCTGCGACTTCAGTACTGAAAGACAGCCGGTGGGGGGGACGCGAATGCTGAATCGATGTAGTACAAATGTTAAGCATTAGTGTATGTGTTCTATCAAGCTTGGTAGTGTAAAGCAATCGTACATCTAAAGTTAATTATTTAGCTTGAAAGTTAATCACATTCCGTTTCAGTTGTTATACAGCTAACAATATAACACGTAAATAAAATAATAATGATACGGGAAAGCTAAACCTGAAAGTTATGTTTTTATTAAATACATATGTATATCTTCAGTTATTTGTTTTTTGCTACACTCTCTGCTCTGGCGCTAATAACGTTCACAAATTACACTTGCTAAGGAATTCGCTTAGTTTATGCAGCTCCTGCGTGACGTAATTTTTTCTTTCTATGGTATTTTGATACAGTAAAGTTAAAAACAAGACCACTGTAATTAATAACACAAAGAATGCTTGTTATCGTCTGCTACCGGCTGTAAAAGGAGTTTTGCTTCCCCATTAAACGTGGCAGAACTCGCAATTTAGAGGAAATTACGCCACCCACTTCACTTAACTTCTTGCGCCATTCCTCAAGTCTTAATGTTTGAAATTAACGGAGCTGAGCTGAGCACTTTGCAATTGTCGAATGCCGAAAAGGTTTCGCTTACAGAATGAGGAGAAATGGAGAGCTTTGGTTACTGGTATGACAGATGTGAGTGCGGTGCTCGGTAAAGCTGGACGAATTTGTTCTCATTTAGAGCACGAGAGTAAGTCATTACATGTTTGAATGAGACACTTAAGACAATCGATGTTTACAAAAGTTAAACAGCTCGAGCAGTTTTTGTATGTTCACGTGTCAACAACGAACGCCGCGCCGGCCGGCCACAAAGACTTAATACAGTACAAAAGGGCGACTATAACCGCTGCTATTACTTGTTCACACGGCATAATGCACGACAGGTTAGGTTTTCAGTAAATCTGTGCACAAAATGCAGCATTTCAAACTCTACCGCGATGAGTTCACCGGGAACCGGGCGGATCTCGACACAACACTCCTTCCTACTGCACCATTACCGGTAAACATCGTCAATGACAAAGCACGTTCTAGTACAGCCAACAGGAGGCTGCGAAATTTTAACAAGAATCGTCCATACAGCCCAGCTATTGCTTCAAGCGACTTCCATTTGTTCATAATTTTTGAACTGAAAAGTGTCCCGAGGATGAAGGAAATCACTGTCTGTTCGTGAAACGAGGAACAAGTATCTCAATGTGCATGGACATAATGTTGAGAAATATTTCTATATACCTTACCTCGTATTTTGATGTCTTAAACAGGGAGAATGCCAACGTTACCCTCCGTCTATGATTACAAGAAATGCAGAGTTAACAACACGTGAATAAATAGACAGATGTAATAACGAAACAGATTGAGGTAAAGTGAATTAAGGACATCTAATTGTTCCAGAGGGAGCTTGTCGGTCCTGGTGGTGTAGTGGTAACCATACTTGCCTCCTATACCCAAGATCGCGGGTTCGAACCCGCCAGGACCGATGGATTTTTTCGGGTGTAAAAATCCTAAGTATGGCTTCCTTCGGAAGGGAAGTAAAGCCGTGGGTCCCGTGTCATACATTTACGGCACGATAAAGAACCTCAAGCCTGAAAGAGAGGCCTCTGAGCAAAATTTGTCGGCCGTTTCACGCCCTGAGTTGAATGGGACGCTGATGACCTGAGATGTTAAAGAGCGTCCATAAATAAATCATTCATTCAGAGGGAGCTTACAAATAGCCAAGCAACAGACAAACAAACTAATATGTATTGTCATGGCAACAGTACGGAGCTTTTCCTGGACTATCACATTAGCAACTCATTTATCTAAATATACAGAAAGTGCCAAAAATGTATACACACTTCAAGCAAAGAAAAAACTGTGTTAACATAAAACTGAATTTACACACAGAGAAAATGATGAGCACTTACTTTTACAGTTAACAACAGTTGCTCAAAATGCCCACCATCGGCGTCGACACACTTCTGAGTACGTTGAACTGCTGATTGAGTAACGTTTGCAAAAGTGTCCTCAGCGATTGGTCATCTTCATTTAACGCATGCAAAAGTCTTGGGATGAAAACTTTGAACTTTGCCGTTTTAATAATACGACGTAAGCTGGTTCTGCTAATTTCAGTCTCGCGTGCACATTGCTTGTAGATTTCTGCGGCGAGTGCTCAAAACGTTCCAAAAGCATAGCCGAGGACGCGGGGCTTGCTGTGCGAGGTCTCCGAGATCTACCCTTATATCGCATACGGTACCACGAGTCTCAAATTTGTCTTGAATGCGTGCAGTTGTTACTCGCGTTGGCGGTTCTGTTCTGTACACACGTCTCCATTGCGTTTGAACTTCAACAACATTCTCGGCTTTCCAATATCACTTCAAAATTTCTTTCCGATGTTCAAACGATAATCTTGGCTCCATTTTGTTGTAGCACTACTAGCATAACGTGAGTCACATCTGTTTACAGATAATCATACGATAACCTTGGTTTCTATTGATTAATCGGAAGCTTTCACGGCCGGAGTCAGAATTATAACCAGAAGTTTGGCTTGTATTGTTCATTGTTGATTTACCTGTCACGTAGCTACGCTATCATAACTTAATGTGAGTCACATCTGTTTACAGAACATCATACAACACATTACTGTTGTTTTTCGGTCCAACTTTGAAATATATTAAATAGATATATATATTGTGAAAGTGTGTATACATTTTTTGGCACCCTCGGTATTTGTATAGAATGCAGCACCATCTCTTTCATTCAAAAATTTAAATTTAACTAGCAAAAATATCATCACATACTGTTAGTTATTATTAATAATCTTTTATGTACTATTTAATCTAATATTTTTATTATTATTACCGAATAAGTATACAGTACAATAATAAGGCAAATATTGAAAAATGTGCATATATTTTTGTTATTTTTAAAATACGTAAATCAGAAAAATCTTTAAAAATAAATGGGGTGAAAATACAGGATTTTACTCGTTGAGTTAAATTTTAGGAGTGCGCGAGAGCGATATTATCTTTATAAGAAAGTTTGGTAACTGCAGCTGTGGAATAATAAGAATGGTGCCCGAAAGGCTAACCTAACCTGACCACTTATTTGTCAATGCAATTCATTCATAAACTCCAGCAATAAATACATCTATAGTAATGGAAATATTTATGTTTCTAGACAAAACGTGAATATTTTAAGACTAAAAATGCGAAAATTTCATTCCAATCGTTTTTGTATCTGCTAAAAGTACACGCAAATATAAAACTGAACAAACTGCCAAATGTTGTCATTAAAATTGCATAAGCGTAAAGAGTTCTTGTTTAAAAATTATAATGATGGAGTTTTTTACATACATCTCGTCACAGCCTCAACCAAGTGAGGCGAAATGTCGGTAAAGCTCACCCTATGGATGTACGTGCTTGCCCTGTGACATGTGATGTAACGCACCCAGTCCTTGGCTGAACCACCACACTTCTTCATTCTCGTTAAAAGGATGGACTAGAAGCTTCTTCCCACTCCCTTTCAGTTCCACTTCAAAACGCGGCCATTAGCAGCCTCTTCCTTTAATCTCCCCGAATTCCCAGTTTTCTTGTATTTAGCCAACAATCTTGACACCGTGGACTAGTCCAATCTTATCTTTGAGTAGACAATTGCACTCCTTTTGCGAGAAGTGCAGCTGTTATTAAACACGCGTCATTAAAGCCAATGTATCACTTCAATGGTAACATACAACAATGTATAAATAAAATATTTACATTAAGTAAGGTGTAAAAATACACAAAATCTATACATTTTTCCAGTAATGTTATATTCATTATAACTAAAAGTATGTGCCGGAAGTTATTCTGATTGGCTGATCAGCCTTAACACTCAAGTCAATTCGGAATATAGTTCCTATGGTTAAATAAATAATCAGCATTGTTTGTATTTGTAGCATATCATATATGTGCGAGTTGTAGTCCTAAGCCCAGCTGTTTTCGTGTTTCATACTATACAGTTATATTGTTATCACAGACAAGGCAACCCGTTGAAAAGTGGCACAAAACAAAACATTGTTTCAACTTTTAATACATTTTCCGAATAACGGCTTAAGTAAACTGACGGTTAAACAGTTAAAATGAAAACTGAATTTACACTTGTTTCTATGATTACGCGAAAAGAATGCAACAGGGAAAGAAAAGGCGAGAAAAATGTTCTGGGCAAGTGATAATGATTTTGTCAAAAAGTGCGTTACTGTAAACAAAATGCGTTACTGTAAACAAAATTCTAGCCATAATCCTCACCTGCAGACTTTGAATTTATCAGCACGAAAAATAAAAATATAATACGAATGCTGTTATATAAAAATAGACTATTCTTTTAATAGCAAGCTAAAATTTAACTCACAATATTTTGTTTGCTCAATGCATAATGCACACATTGTTGCCACTTCTGCTTGTGACAGGTGTAGAAGTTATTCAGTTCCGACGAACATTATGCTATTATGAAATTCTGCTCTTGTCCCTTCAGCTGAGATCTATATAACGTTTCTATAAAACACCTGCAAGGTGGTTTAAAGATGGGAAGCTATCCATTTCAAAAGAAGCAGGGCCAAGCATTCTAGTTTGTTCTATAATGGAAGAAAACATTAACACCGCTGCTTTCATTATGACAGAGGACTGTGAAATAACATTAAGAACACCGAAAACTTCAAATATACACATGAGTGCGGAATTAGTTCAAAGATGATGAAACTTGTCTATATCATATCGATCCTGAGAGCAGACAGCAAAGTTCTCCATCATCAACATTTTTCCTTAATCCTCAACCTCCATCTTCCACCCCCCCCCCCCTAGTACACTCAGAGATAGAGAGATGGCGGCCATAGTTTTACATAAGGCTCGCACCCCTCCGGGCCGAAATATTTACCTTTAATTTTTCTCTCACTGGCAACCAGTTGCTTTAATTTCACCTATGTTGGATACTTTGTGAGCCCTCTGAGTAACTTTCAGGGTATACTAATTGTTAAAGTGTACCGCCCGCCGTAGTCTTCATAGTCTCGCGTCAAGAACAAGAGCCGGCGCAGCGGGTAAAATAAAGTAGTATTCATTTTAATCGCGCCACCCTCTAGTGCATTTTAAAGAGTGGCAATGTCATTTTGGATATTCCAGGAATAGTTTACCAGCATGTCGTACCTGCACACACAACAATAACAAAAACTCACCAAGGCCGCATCACATATTTGCCAAAAGTCACATTTCCTGCAACAAGTTGAACGCTGCACAATAATGCACGGCCGCACATCGCAAATTTTGTTGCTGTTTATAATAACGTGAAGTGTATCCCTTACCCTCCCTATAGTCAATAATTAGCCCCAAAAGAACTTTTCCTTTCCTTAAAATTCAAGAAACACCTTCATGGAGATATTTCCCACAACAAAAATAAAACAAAATAAACAGAAAACAAAACAGCATCACGCAAACAAAGTATTACAAAGTTAAATTTTAGTCCGCTGTTAAAATATAATGAATAACGTTATTGAATAGCCCTTGTATAATACTTTTGTACAACCTATTTGTATTATTTTTAATTTATTTATTTAATTTGGTATATATTGTTTGTCTATTAAGAGTTAAATATTGACTTGTGAATACACATATATTTTAGTGCAACAGTTTTCAAACTGTGGATCGGGACCCCTAGGAGACTTGCGGTAATTGTGGTAAAAGTAGTTTTATTTAAGAACTTGTCTATTTTCACCCCGTTTTTTTTTTTATAAAAAATGTTTAATTAACTGTTGCTTTGTGATTATTTTGACCAGTTAGCAATGACTATTGTGATTATATGGATATCACATTGAAGGGTGCGCAAGAACTTGGAAATTAATTATTAGCGAAGGGAATAGAGGAGTAGCCAATAATTTCAATCTCGAAGTGCATACAAAAAGCAGGATGGATGTAAATACATAAAATTAAACTTTTAACGTTGCTGTGTTCTCCTTTTATGCGCCGGGTTTAAACGACAGCAATAACTCGCACTTTTCGTACGTCATGTTTCTATACCAACTGCAGAGAGCGAATCTTCTTGAGGTAGACATCACACGGGGAGTAAAGGGAATGCTCGCTTGTTTATCTATTTATAAACACTTTAGGGGAAGTGAAACTGGTCACATTCCTCAACTTTTTTGATATTTTAAAATGCTGATATCATTTGAATATCTTGATTTCCCTCTTATTTTTATATATGTTTTAAAGTCGCAAGTTAATTATAATAAAAGAAAAATTGGGCCGCTTCCATGGTCTGGTGGTAGCGTTTACGACTTCTAATCCGGAGGTCCTGGGTTCGATCCCCGGTCAGATCAAGATGTTTGGGTAAAGTTTTTTTCTTATCCTGAGAGAAGGCAACCGCTTTAAAGTGCCAAGGACTCCGAGCTTATTTGCGTCATCATTAATTCATGTAATTTCATTCATCCCTACACCTACAATATACACATCCAATCTACAGACAGCGGGAAAAGACCAATGCAGTCAAAGAAACAATAAATAACACGTTAACATTACATTAAGTGTCACAGTTTTTTATGTCTTTATTCGTTTACTGTTGTTTTTACATGTTCAGGGTAATTCATTGGTTAAACATCAGTGTCAAGAGAACGATAACTATCAAACTGAGGTATAAATGTTTAATTGCAAATAAAATGCACGTGTCCATACAAATACCCCATTATATAACAAACTTGTCGGCATAAAAACTTCAAACACTTAGTAACTGTTTTGATAGAGTTAACAACTAATTTAATTAAAACGTTTGAAAATACTGTGCACAGTTATTTTTTTGAAACAAAATTAAAAAATGATGCACCACCACGTTTAAAAACATATATAATTGTAAACTTTTGAAGCAACTTTTTTTTTTTTTTTTTTTTTTTTTTTTCAATCGATCACATCACGTGAACAGTTCATAAGTAAGCCGTGCAAAAATCAGTTGAAAGTTTCTGAGATAATGGACGATTTAACAATGGCGGGGATAGAGCAATCTGGTAGCCATACTTGTTTCGTAGACTCAAGATCGCGGGTTCGGGCGCCCTGTGTCGTACGTTTACGGCATTCTCTGAGCAAAATTTATCGGTAGAATGGGACGCTGATGAGAAGAGATATCATTTCAGCACAAATCGGACTCAATGCTAACATAAAGAACTATGTAAATGTGTTGCCGCAGCCACAGTAACAAACTCGTTCAGTCAGACACGCGCCAGTCCCCCTCCTGCCGGTGGCCGTGACGTCATTAGTGGGGTTCATTCCCAACCTCCGCTGTGTAATCTGTAATCGTGTGTGTCTGATAAAGCGACGTTCAACATTTTCAGAAAGTGTTACAAAAATAATAAGTCTAAGTTTTAAGCTGTCCTAAAAAGACTGCGAAGTGAAAACTTTGCATTAAAAACAATTGCTACTTAAAATTATTTTCCATTCTTGAGAAGATTTGCACACCTGTGCCCTTTGGTACATTTTATTTACCTGCCTCATTCTCTTAGCCTTTAACTTTCAGGCATCCAAAACTTGCAACGTCTTTTCCTCGGTTTGCCTGCATTCAAAACCTATTTTTTTTTTCCATAGTTTTTTATTTACATGTTTGAATTTTTAGAAGATGTAGGGCAGCATGCGTTTCTATACAAAAATAAATTAACAAAAAGTTTAAGTACAGTCACTAATTTTTCTATGATTTCACAATTGAATGCATTTTTTTTAGTATACATTTACAAATTTTTACAAAAATTTACCCTTTTAAGAGTGGAAATAACTTTTTTTTTTTAGCAATAACCTAGTTGCACCAAAAATTGAATAAATGTTTAAAACAATGGTGAATAATTGACCAATTAAGTGAAAAGCTTGTATAGGTAATACCAAAACCCTGAACAATATGCGTGAAAATTTTAAAATCTCAAGGCATAACCATTCAAAATTTCTAAAGTTCACTTATATGACTCCTTTAATTTTGAAAGTATGGAAAGTATGTAAGATAGGAACCAGCTGCTTGAGCACAGAAAGTACAAACACCTTCAGAATTAAAAAATGCACGTTCATTTAACATAAAAATACAGCTTGCTGCTTGTTAAACATGTCCACAAAATTGACTGAGTGAAAAAATGCCATCACATCTGGGCTTTGAAATCAACCCTCCTCCTTTGTTTGTTGTGTTTTTAGTCAAGTATATTCCAACATAAGAAAAATCGTACTGCTAAAAAGAAAACTGGGTTATTGAGACTGCAACTATGAGCATATCAATCTTCAAGTTTGTCTCAACAAAATTACAATTACTGAATAAAGTGTCCTACATTTGCACTGTACATGAGGTTCGGTTTGTACATTACATGCTACCTTCATAATTAAAAATTATTCACAAAGTTCAAAAGCTTGTAAATTATTTCCAATAGCTTGTTAGGTGCGAATGTAATTTAAGGTTACGTTAAGAATAAATAATTTTAAATTTTCGTAAAAAACGCGGATACTTTTTAATTTATATTAATGTACTTGTTTTAAATGTGAATTACACAATTTTAATAGCTCTTATAGAAACGAAGAATTTGTTAAAGACTATGTACTCAAGATCTGTAAATTTACCACTGATATCAAACATCATGTTTATTCAGATAATCCTCATATTTATGCAGTAATATATATATATATATATATATATATATATATATATACTTTGAAAAAACTAAATATATTAAGACAGACACCATAATGAAATGTATGTCTTAACCATAATCTGATTAAGCTCAGCATGTTTTCAATCAGATCATTTTACAAACAAGAACATCCTAAACACAGTGTATGATGCTTACTTAATGGCTTATGGAATAATGATCTGGGGAAATTCACTAAATGCTGGAAAACATTTCTTATACATAAAAGAGTTTCATGAATAATGGCATTCAATTTCACCATTAACTTACGAGTACATTCTACTCGTATTTTTAGTAGATAATTCAGAAGTTGCAAAAAACAGGCACAGGCAGTAATAGGCACTTTAACATTTTTTTACTATAATGATGTAGTACTTCCATCATCTAAAAGGAACTGCATACTAAAAAAATAAGTTCTGTTATCATTAAAAAGATGTCTTCTATAGAGAGGAGAATTACAAAAAATAGGTGTACCAATTGAATACTAAATGTAAATACTTGTTACCATTAATTTGTATTTTTTCTAAGGTAGCTTATTAATGTAAACTCTATAAAAATGGCCGATAAACTTTACACCAAAATTGTAAATATAAAATGTGACGATTTCATTAAACGTACATAATTTCTGACGAAATCTACACCCTTTTTTAAAAAATAACAAAACATTGCTAAAATATATTAATTTTGTCGTACATTAACCCCATCCCCCATTGTTATAGTATAGCAGTTCTATTTCCACACTCAAGTAGAGCATTGCTTTCAGACACGATTTTGTACAATGCACTTGTCTTTTACTTCTTAAACAGACGAGTCTTCTTTTCCCAAAGGCAAGGCGATGTATACAGTGCACGAAACCTCTAACTGAATTAATGTTATCTGAAACAAAAAAACTTTAATTTCGTTTTTGCAAGCCTTTCCTCCTTGTCTGTTAATTCCTCCTTTCCCCTTCTTTATTCTGTATATCGGCCACGTCAGAATGGCTTACCAGGTTCTTCGCTTATCGAAACTTCTACCATGCTTCAGCTCTCGTCTTCCTTTCATACGGACAGTCGCCTCCGGAATAGCGTAAGTTACATTTCTTGTTATGCTCTGAAGAGTGATAAGCCCGGAGACTTCTCCTGGGAGCACGTAAACTCCGTCATCCAAATATTTTGATGTATGTGGCGCAAAGTTTCGTTTTACAATGCTCTTACTGCGAAAGAACTTGCATTTGCAAGCCAATGAATAAAATTTAAGATAAAGCTTGTAAAAAGTGAACGAAAGGTTGCAAAACGATAGCAAAAGAAGATATAAACTCATTTCAAACTATTAACCTATTCACCAAACTCTAAAAATGGGAATAAAATTTACAATAAAATTTTAAAATTTATACTATTTTTGGCAGCACAAATGGTGTTTGAGCAGTGACATCACAAAGCAAGAAATACACATGTGTCGGATACCTCGCAAACTTAGCGAACACACAACTTAAGCAGATATTATTAAAACATAAGTGTAACCTGGGGCCCACATTTTATGATTGTTGGTGGTCAGGAATACGAGGGTAAGTAGGGGCATAAGTTTCCGGCCTCGCCTTCACAAAACCCTTATCTTATCTGTTAAGTAAATAATTACAGCTGTAACTGTGATCAGTTGTTCAGATATAGTTGCATGTGCAGAAGATTGTGACATGTTCAAAATGGAGTTTCGAGCTGTTATTAAATTCTTCACAAAAGGACTTACTCCAAATGAAATTAAACAGCGATTTGACGGTGCATATGGGGAAGCACCCCCCTATTTTACCGTAAAAGAATGGGCCAAACTTTTTCCAATGGGTTGAGAAAGCATTGAAGACAAAGAGCATGCAGGTCGGTCCTTGGAGGTGCTCACTCCTGAAAAAATCGATCGCTCTTTTGGAAGGAGACATTATGGAGGATCGGCGGCTCAAGGATACAGAAATAGCAACAAGGCTGGACAATTCTAAAACAACAGTCCTTCGAATTAATCATGAACATTTAAACATGAATAAGGTTAGTGCCTAGATTTTTTTTCCTCAGTCCAAAAGCACCATCAAGTCATCTGTTGTCAGGAATTTTTGGAGCTCTACCTGGCAACGAGAGAGAAGTTCGGCAAACCATTGTTACAGGAGATGAAACTATGGTCCTGTACTATGATCCCTTGTCCAAAAGAGAATCAATGGAGGGCGTAAACCTGACGAAGCACCGTCTTTAAAGGCCAAGGTCACTCAGTCAACCAAGAAGGTCATGGCCACAATCTTTTGGACTGTGAAGGAATACTGTTCATCGACTTCAAGGAGAGGAACACCACAGTAAATGGGGAGTACTATGCTGGCCTACTGTACAGGCTACGTGCTTCCATCAAAGAGAAAAGGCGAGGAAAGCTGAGTGGGGGGTGTGAGCATTTTTCACGACAACGCGCCTGTGCACACAGCTCTTGTTGTAGCGGAAGCTGTGAAGAAATGTGGCTTCAGGGAGATCGACCATCCACCCTACAGCCCAGATCTAGCTTCCAGGACTATTTTCTCTTCTCAGAGCTCAAGAAGGACCTTGGAAGAAGGAAATTTAAGTTTAAAGAAGAAGTGATAGATGCTGTTTAGCCAATTTCGCAGACAAGACTTTTGACTATTTGGGGGGGGGGGTTGGTTGAAACGTTAATTCAAATATGTGAGAAGTGTGTTGCAATAAGGGTAACTACAATGAATAGTGAAATATAGTTTTTGTCTTTACTATACCTAGAAAATGGTTAGGCTGGAAACTTATGGACCTATCTCGTACCTACAGTAATATTATGTAATAGTTGCCGGCTCTGAACGTAAGAAAGTTATATGCGTGGAGAATACGTAATTAAATTTTGCAGAAATTTAAGAAATTTATATTAGCCAATTTTCACGGTAAGTAGAAAATGCTTTGTAATAGTTAATAAGGGAAGAGTACCGTAAACTTAAGAGAATTAGGGAGGGGGGGGGATTTGAGAGAATAAGGAAGTAGTAAAAGTGTAATTTGTGCATTATCGTATACTTTAGAGCTTGAAACTTTGCATTGCTGATTTTCAACATCACGCTTATTATATTTACAATATCCTCACACATGATAAAATTACTTTCTTTCGTCGTATCGTTATTTTTTTTCAGCACGCTTTAAAGTCTAAAAAAAAACTTTAATTGCTTTAACGGGAGGGTGTCTATTTGGTTACAAAACCGTCAATCTTAGCACTTTTTAAAGTCATTCTCTATGACAAAGTTTAAAAGCAATTAAATTAGTTCCATGTTAAAATAATCTGTACAGAAGGATTTACTTTGGTTCTATTTGAAAGAACCACTGCACTCTCTGTACCTCAACTTTCATCAGAAGTATTACGAGAACTAGATCCATAAAGACTGAGAATTCTACACTAGGCAGTGAGTCCCACAGCTCGTTTTTGAGAGCGTTTAGCGTTTGTCGGGTATGTTAACGCTCGAAACAAGGTTTAATAGTCCTCATTAACCGGGAGACCAGACTGTCTCATCTCCTGAATTCAGGTATACCTCGCCGTTACCAGACGTTCACACGCGTCTTGTGTCAGAGCTTTAATATGTCCATAGCTGTGCACCTGGACCGCTCTGGTTTGTTGTTGAAACAATGTCCTCCTTAAACTCTGAATCACTGAGGTGACAGATCATCATCATCACATATGCTTGTTGTAACATCGTGTACTTTTACAACAAAGCGACTCCATTTCAAGCAGCCTAATGGAAAACACTCGCTAAATATACTGGCGTCATGTACTAAGACGTATGCGCGCATCTGCTTACATTCACTTGAAATTAAAAAATTGCTTAACCAGCTGCATGATGAAAGGAAGGATGGGCTCCTTATCTAAAAAGGGGTGGTTTCCTACTTTTGCAATGTGTCAACAATGATTCCAGAGATTTTGATTTAAATTCAGAAAAACAAATACATATTTCCTAATAAATGCCCAACATTTCTTCACTTTAATTTTCCAAATATTTTCCTCTAAGCGTATTCAAATTTTATTTGGTTTCAGGAAAATATCAAACATTGCTAACATGGTACTCACTGTAATATAGATTCGCCTTTATCACCACATCAACGTTAAGCAGTTCGCATCATATTTAATTTATGAAATATATCCTATGCCAGTAGTATTTGCGCACTGTACAGCAACTACGGACAGATATTTTCCGTAATTAGTATTTGGGCACTCTAGAATATTTCGGAAAGATATTCTGTGCCAATAGTACTTGGACATTATGGAACAATTCTGGTCAGATATTCTGTTCTAGTAATACTTGGGTACTCTAATGCAACTTGTCACACGTTCTTAGCTACTATAAAGTAACTCCGGACAGGTATATTCTGTGTCACACGCTCTTAGCTACTATAAAGTAACTTCGGACAGATATATTCTGTGTCACACGTTCTTAGCTACTATAAAGTAACTCCGGACAGATATATTCTGTGTCACACGTTCTTAGTTACTATAAAGTAACTCCGGACAGATATTCTGTTCTAGTAATACTTGGGTACTCTAATGCAACTTGTCACACGTTCTTAGTTACTATAAAGTAACTCCGGACAGGTATATTGTGTGTCACACGTTCTTAGCTACTATAAAGTAACTTCGGACAGATATATTCTGTGTCACACGCTCTTAGCTACTATAAAGTAACTCCGGACAGATATTCTGTTCTAGTAATACTTGGGTACTCTAATGCAACTTGTCACACGTTCTTAGTTACTATAAAGTAACTCCGGACAGGTATATTGTGTGTCACACGTTCTTAGCTACTATAAAGTAACTCCGGACAGGTATATTGTGTGTCACACGTTCTTAGCTACTATAAAGTAACTCCGGACAGATATATTCTGTGTCACACGTTCTTAGTTACTATAAAGTAACTCCGGACAGATATTCTGTTCTAGTAATACTTGGGTACTCTAATGCAACTTGTCACACGTTCTTAGTTACTATAAAGTAACTCCGGACAGGTATATTGTGTGTCACACGTTCTTAGCTACTATAAAGTAACTTCGGACAGATATATTCTGTGTCACACGCTCTTAGCTACTATAAAGTAACTCCGGACAGATATTCTGTTCTAGTAATACTTGGGTACTCTAATGCAACTTGTCACACGTTCTTAGTTACTATAAAGTAACTCCGGACAGGTATATTGTGTGTCACACGTTCTTAGCTACTATAAAGTAACTCCGAACAGGTATATTGTGTGTCACACGTTCTTAGCTACTATAAAGTAACTTCGGACAGATATATTCTGTGTCACACGCTCTTAGCTACTATAAAGTAACTCCGGACAGATATTCTGTTCTAGTAATACTTGGGTACTCTAATGCAACTTGTCACACGTTCTTAGTTACTATAAAGTAACTCCGGACAGGTATATTGTGTGTCACACGTTCTTAGCTACTATAAAGTAACTCCGGACAGGTATATTGTGTGTCACACGTTCTTAGCTACTATAAAGTAACTCCGGACAGGTATATTGTGTGTCACACGTTCTTAGTTACTATAAAGTAACTCCGGACAGGTATATTGTGTGTCACACGTTCTTAGCTACTATAAAGTAACTCCGGACAGATATATTCTGTGTCACACGTTCTTAGTTACTATAAAGTAACTCCGGACAGATATTCTGTTCTAGTAATACTTGGGTACTCTAATGCAACTTGTCACACGTTCTTAGTTACTATAAAGTAACTTCGGACAGATATATTCTGTGTCACACGCTCTTAGCTACTATAAAGTAACTCCGGACAGATATTCTGTTCTAGTAATACTTGGGTACTCTAATGCAACTTGTCACACGTTCTTAGTTACTATAAAGTAACTCCGGACAGGTATATTGTGTGTCACACGTTCTTAGCTATTATAAAGTAACTTCGGACAGATATATTCTGTGTCACACGCTCTTAGCTACTATAAAGTAACTCCGGACAGATATTCTGTTCTAGTAATACTTGGGTACTCTAATGCAACTTGTCACACGTTCTTAGTTACTATAAAGTAACTCCGGACAGGTATATTGTGTGTCACACGTTCTTAGCTACTATAAAGTAACTCCGGACAGATATATTCTGTGTCACACGTTCTTAGTTACTATAAAGTAACTCCGGACAGATATTCTGTTCTAGTAATACTTGGGTACTCTAATGCAACTCCGGACAGATCCTTTGTCACACGTTCTTAGCTACTATAAAATAACTCCGGACAGGTATATTGTGTGTCACACGTTCTTAGCTACTATAAAGTAACTCCGGACAGGTATATTCTGTGTCACACGTTCTTAGTTACTATAAAGTAACTCCGGACAGATATTCTGTGCCAATAGTACTTGGACATTATGGAACAATTCTGGTCAGATATTCTGTTCTAGTAATACTTGGGTACTCTAATGCAACTCCGGACAGATCCTTTGTCACACGTTCTTAGCTACTATAAAATAACTCCGGACAGGTATATTCTGTGTCACACGCTCTTAGCTACTATAAAGTAACTCCGGACAGATATTCTGTTCTAGTAATACTTGGGTACTCTAATGCAACTTGTCACACGTTCTTAGTTACTATAAAGTAACTCCGGACAGGTATATTGTGTGTCACACGTTCTTAGCTATTATAAAGTAACTTCGGACAGATATATTCTGTGTCACACGCTCTTAGCTACTATAAAGTAACTCCGGACAGATATTCTGTTCTAGTAATACTTGGGTACTCTAATGCAACTTGTCACACGTTCTTAGTTACTATAAAGTAACTCCGGACAGGTATATTGTGTGTCACACGTTCTTAGCTACTATAAAGTAACTCCGGACAGATATATTCTGTGTCACACGCTCTTAGCTACTATAAAGTAACTCCGGACAGATATTCTGTTCTAGTAATACTTGGGTACTCTAATGCAACTTGTCACACGTTCTTAGTTACTATAAAGTAACTCCGGACAGGTATATTGTGTGTCACACGTTCTTAGCTACTATAAAGTAACTCCGGACAGGTATATTGTGTGTCACACGTTCTTAGCTACTATAAAGTAACTCCGGACAGGTATATTCTGTGTCACACGTTCTTAGTTACTATAAAGTAACTCCGGACAGATATTCTGTGCCAATAGTACTTGGACATTATGGAACAATTCTGGTCAGATATTCTGTTCTAGTAATACTTGGGTACTCTAATGCAACTCCGGACAGATCCTTTGTCACACGTTCTTAGCTACTATAAAATAACTCCGGACAGGTATATTCTGTGTCACACGCTCTTAGCTACTATAAAGTAACTCCGGACAGATATTCTGTTCTAGTAATACTTGGGTACTCTAATGCAACTTGTCACACGTTCTTAGTTACTATAAAGTAACTCCGGACAGGTATATTGTGTGTCACACGTTCTTAGCTATTATAAAGTAACTTCGGACAGATATATTCTGTGTCACACGCTCTTAGCTACTATAAAGTAACTCCGGACAGATATTCTGTTCTAGTAATACTTGGGTACTCTAATGCAACTTGTCACACGTTCTTAGTTACTATAAAGTAACTCCGGACAGGTATATTGTGTGTCACACGTTCTTAGCTACTATAAAGTAACTCCGGACAGATATATTCTGTGTCACACGTTCTTAGTTACTATAAAGTAACTCCGGACAGATATTCTGTTCTAGTAATACTTGGGTACTCTAATGCAACTTGTCACACGTTCTTAGTTACTATAAAGTAACTTCGGACAGATATATTCTGTGTCACACGCTCTTAGCTACTATAAAGTAACTCCGGACAGATATTCTGTTCTAGTAATACTTGGGTACTCTAATGCAACTTGTCACACGTTCTTAGTTACTATAAAGTAACTCCGGACAGGTATATTGTGTGTCACACGTTCTTAGCTACTATAAAGTAACTCCGGACAGGTATATTGTGTGTCACACGTTCTTAGCTACTATAAAGTAACTCCGGACAGGTATATTCTGTGTCACACGTTCTTAGTTACTATAAAGTAACTCCGGACAGATATTCTGTGCCAATAGTACTTGGACATTATGGAACAATTCTGGTCAGATATTCTGTTCTAGTAATACTTGGGTACTCTAATGCAACTCCGGACAGATCCTTTGTCACACGTTCTTAGCTACTATAAAATAACTCCGGACAGGTATATTGTGTGTCACACGTTCTTAGCTACTATAAAGTAACTCCGGACAGGTATATTCTGTGTCACACGTTCTTAGTTACTATAAAGTAACTCCGGACAGATATTCTGTGCCCATGTGGTAGATACCTTATGTATTATAACAATATCTTGTTCCTCTGTGGGTGAAAGTGACTTACCTATGGCGGGAGTGGAGTCTTGTGTTGATTTCCTTGGAGAACTAAGAGGGTGACTCCCTAAGGCGAAGGGAGAACACGACTCTTTAATGATTTACAAGTCTTGAACTTTAACTGAAATACGTTCATATCGATACCACTCACCTATTTTTAAAAGTGCCCTTTGTAGGTGTAGACACAGGCTCTCTGCCTGAATTAATTAAACATAACGATATGTGTATGGAGCCAAACAGCCGTGTCGCTTACAGTTCTAGCAATTCAACCTTGGCGTTTTGTTTTTTGTTTTTTCGAAATTATGCTAGTTATGAATATTTGAATATTTGCACAAAACGGAGAAAAAGGAGCGAGATTCGTTTCAAAATTAGTGAAAATATATTCTTTCTTTATATTGATTTAGAAATAAAATAATAATAGTTCTAGTCGGTCTTCCGATTCTCTGAGAACAAACAACAGTACTGCAGATTTAAGGTGTGGTACAGTGGGAATGGAAGTAATTGTTTGATGATACTACTACGAGTACTGTACTGATCGTGCTAATTTTCCACACATTTCAAATGACGACACAAAGAAGTTCATTACATGGCATGCGCCTTGCAAACTCCAAGGTCCATTTCCGAAAGATCCTTTACAAAATAACAGATTTCTTCATTTATTAACATTATCAGTATCTCTTCCAGCTTTACGAGGCCATCGAGAACAATCAATGACTAAGCATACTCGGGTCATGCACTGGCAGCATCTGAAAAATGAATTAATTCAGCTGTTATCACGAAAGTAGCGAATGAAAGTGTTTACAATTTTGGGTACTACACAAGATGTGAGTAAAAAAGACAATTAAATCTGTTTTCAGATATGTTCTCATAGTTAAAGCTTTGGGGGGGGGGGGTGAAACAACAATAAATGCAAAATATTTTTAGAATTCAAAGAGATAGAAGACCATGCTGCTTGCTGGAAGGCGGAATTCTAAATTCAATTGATGAAAAGTATATCTCATTAGCCAAATGCCGTGACCAGGGTTATGTCCGGGACCTATACCGGAGTCAAAGCAAGGAGGGTTGAACAAAAACAGAAAACATGTTTACAATGACGTGTCTGAAAGTAAGACGACGTTCGAAGGATTTCTTTGTTACAAACCGATAGGAAATGTTATCATTTACTTCTTTCTGTTTAAAAATGTCTGTCATCAAGATTGGATTCAATAAAAGCTCTATGACATGGTTATGAAGGCAGTAACTGCAATAGTGCTGGAATTGAAATATACTGTCAACGACTGTAATGAAGTCAGTGCTCTTAAAAAATGGAAAATTTTGAATTTGTTTTTCAAATACTTGAAGCTGTTAATGGTATCAAAATCACTGCAATCTAACGATGTGGGTCTTTCCCGAGTTTCAGTGTTACTTCAAACACCTGCAAATTTGCTAAATGACTATAGAAATGCTTTTGTTATTGTCCAGCAAAACAATTGAGAGTTGACGCCAAATTTGAAAATAAGATTTTTTTATTGATTTATTTATGGCGCTCTTTAACATCTCAGGTCATCAGCGTCTCATTCAACTCAGGGCGTGAAACGGTCGACTAATTTTGCTCAGAGGCCTCTCTTTCAGGCTTGAGGTTCTTTTTCGTGTGGCAAATGTACGACACGGGACCCACGGCTTTACTTTACTTCCCTTCCGAAGGAAGCCATACTTAGGATTTTTACGCCCGGAAAAATCCATCGGTCCTGGCCGGGATCGAACCCACGATCTTGGGTTTAGAAAGTATAGTAATGAAAATAAGAGCTTTCGCAAGATGAACGCCTGTCAGATACTAGAAAATGTTTTCAAGTAAATGTGTTTCATTTAATATTAGATATCGTTGTTGGGTTGAGTTCTATGAAATGTTTAAGTGTTTCTGACGAAGAATTGCTTAGTAAAGCACAACATTTATGTCCGGGACTTTACAGAAGATTTCTCATTTCAGTTAAAGTATTAAAAACGAGATAACA
This sequence comes from Metallyticus violacea, assembly GCA_030762175.1. Lineage (NCBI taxonomy): Eukaryota > Metazoa > Arthropoda > Insecta > Mantodea > Metallyticidae > Metallyticus > Metallyticus violacea. The sequence goes on from CM060832.1 coordinate 1,678,969, forward strand.
GACAAAGGGTCTATTCGAGAGTTGGCAATGGCGTCAAGTGAAGTTGAAAATGTTGCCTCAAACAACACTAGACGTGCAATTGTTCATATTACACATACCTAGGAACGACAATATTTACACCGAGATCCTGCCTTGTTAGGGGGCCCAACCATTCTTCGTTAAGCAGTCACACTTCATTCCATCATACAAAATGTTTTCTGCTCTACTGTGACCACCATTTTCACAAAATACAATACAGGGCTTCCTCATGTACTCCAAACTCGGCACAATTTTTACTAACGCTGCCTGTATTTCCGAAATCAAACTTCACTTTTCCAGGTTTTCATCTCATGTATCATGAGTGTTCACAGACCGTCATTCAAATGGTAAAAACGGACAGAGAGAAATCTAACTGTGCACATGTACAAGTTTAACATACACTAAGACCATTGGATAAAAATCTGAAATAAATTCCTTTATTAAAAAAAAAATATATATTTGTTTACAAACCACCCAGTTCATTTCGTGAAGGTCGCCATTTCCTCTCGCGACATCCTCTCTACCGGATGAAAATGAAATTACGAGTCACTTGCAAATCATGTTACAAATTCTGCACATGTTCACAGAAAAGCATCGTCAGCTATCCGTTTTGATTGGTGCACTGACTCAGCGGAACTGTACAGGGTAATGTTATTTTTACGTTCATGTGAAATAATAAACAAGACATTGAAAGGAATTTTACTCTTTATAGATAATCTTAGATACAAAAAGTAGTTCTGGAGCAACATGTAGACAGTAGATAAAGGTAAACTCTCTTACAGGAAGTCTGGAGAACGCGGCGGGTCACTGAGAGCGCCTACATTGCCCATCGACGGTAAAATAGTTTTCCTAGTTATTCATTTGAAGTTGTGTTTAACGCCCGTTTTCATTACTGAGGCACCACAGGCGGTGGACATTAGTGATACATGAGATGAAATGGTAAATTGGGAAAGGATTTTTTTTTTTTAAAAAAAGAAGGAAGCGTTTAAGCCTAAGTTTAGGGTACATCCCCGGCATTTGTCATTTATGAGGACTGAGGAAATTCTGGAAAAAACGTCAGCCAGGGAGGACGGTCCTGGTCACGAGTCTGTGCCTATGTGTACCAACTGCTGCAGTCACATTACAGCAAGGGAGCATGTTTCAGGTCACTCCCGTAGTTCCCCCATTGATAATCGTGCAGCGAGTGCTAAAATAAATATAAGAAATTTGAATTTTTATGATATCGGACTACGTTTTTGAAAACAGATAATTACTCCGTTTTTAAATTTGAATATTTTAGTGTGCATTTCAATATTTTAAAGTGGACGCACTCTTTAACATACCTGACATGAAATGACAACATGGAATAATAACCCCTCGGTTAAATAAATAAATCTATCGGTTATATAGCATTGGGAAACCTTAAAAAAGAAATTTCTATACTTTTAATTTGTGTGTCTGCAGTTCTAGGTATATTTGTTTTCAAATGCATAAGTTTTCTTAACAAAATGTACTATGTATTTTACAGAAACAGTTATGTTAACTTTAAATGTTATGAGAGATTTGAGATGAAATGTCACACATATTCTCTGAACTTTCTCCATGACACAATAATTTGTAAAGATCTCAGCATATCGCATTAACGATCACTTTTTCCTTAGATTTTGTGCTTCCCCTTTTTATTATTATTCTCAAAACAAATTGCAAGCTCTCCAGGTCTTTCCACTCAAGATTACTATATAAACAATTCCCTTGCGGAACCTTTTCCTGCCTAGATGAAAATTTAATATAAAATCTATTCTTGATATATTTACTTTTCTTCCCATTTCACTCCCCCGCCCCGAGTTTCCCCCTTTGTGAAAGTTTAAGTGACACCGCTACCTTATGATACTTAGGGTTTAATCTTGCCTGGCAATTTGTTGGGATAATGAAAAGTAACATTCTCACTGTTATGTTGCATAAATAAAATTAAGCGTTTTACTTTATTTAAACATAATTGTTGACACTAAGGCTAGTCAACAAGTACTAAGCAGGGTCTTTTTCGAGTTGTATGCACTTGACCCAACATGTCTGTTAGTGCTGGAAACCGTTTTTGACATCATCTTCAAAACCTCCTCCACCTGATAAACCAAAACTGGCTCCCAGCTCGTTTTAGAGACGAGAGAATAGAAAAAAGTCAGACGGAGCTAGGTCTGGGCTGAATGGAGGGTGGGGCACACATTTTACATCTTTTCCAGCCAAAGGTTGAGCAACAGCGTTGCAAGAGCGAGGGCATGCATCGTCAAGGTGAAGGCACCAACCGATGGATACAGCTCAGGGCGTTTTCATCGGATTTATTGGGCCAGACAGTCGAAACAGTCTTGCAATACTCCCCATTAACCGTTGTTTGCAGGAGGGCTTTATAATAAACCATTCCACGACAGTTTAACGAAATTACCATAAACTTGCCTCCCGACCCGCAGAGAAAAGGTGATTGATTACACACTGAGCGTCTGTCTCATGTGTAAGCGATCGTGTAGAACTTTTTAAATGTTTAACTTGATTCTATGTCAGCACATTACTTTTATATTTATCAATACAATTTAAATGCTACATATTTTAAAATCTAAGCACTAATCTATAACTAAATGAAACTAAAACTTCAAACAACTAAAGCAGTACTACGGCTATTTCAACTATAGTTTACAATTAAACCTACTATTACCCAGTAGCAATAATTGCATTTAGAATTAATTTAAATTTTTTATACAATCTTCATTTCTGCTGACGCTCGGTATCCGGGCTGCTCTACGCCGTAATCAGACAACAGGACCTGGACATCAATGACGTTGCTGCCGTTCTCAAGCAGCAGCTATACTGTATTGACTGTGCAATTTCCTTCTCTTCTCTTTTTCCTTCACATTCTTCTACTTTCAACTTTTATGTGTAACTTATATTTTCCTCCTTTCGTTCTCGGTCTACTTCTACTTCTTCTCTCAACTGGTTCCTTTCCGCTTGAAGACCACCATTATTCTCTTCTTCTATTAATTCTACTCCCTTCTCCTGATTCAAATTGAGTGTTATCTTCTTCGTCTACTTGTTTTTGAACTGATTCTTTTTGTATATATCTTTCTTGCCTATCCCCGATTCTCTGGAATATTCTAGGGAAATATGCGATCGTGTAGAGTGGTAAATAGGAAATGTGTAACATGTTTGCTAGTCTATCCACAGGGTATAGGTCGATCTCTCCGGCAGCTGTGTTGGAGCACCTGCACCGCCCTGCTTTGTTGTTGAAACATGACCCTCCTTAAACTCTTTGAACCATCGAAATGCGATTGATTGTGGCAGAACTAAATCACCATATGCAGACAAAAGTAAAATTTCAGAGCTGCCTTGCTCTTTACCAAGCAGAGGCAAACACTCGCTCTTTGTTGGCGTCCTGTACTAAGATGTGAGATATATTCTTCTAATGATCACCATCTTCTTATCTTCACTGCGTGATAAGGGGAACAAAATCATTCTCAGTCTTTACTGAGTAGTCCTTATAGCAATCGTTTATGTCCAGTTTGCATGCATGAAGTTATTTCAGTGTTGCGAGGCCTCCTCATCAGTGCTTGGTACATTTTCCTTTTGTGCAGTGAGGTTATTCGAGTAATTGGCCGGCAGAGCACAGCTTTGTATTGGGAAAATCCCGGTGGTTCCTTGAAGATAAGAACGATAGTACAAGTTTCTCGTCGTGAGGAATGTGACGCTGTACAGTGGTGACCACATAATGCAGCTCATTGTTCCCCTGCTGGATGGTAACGCGTTTCTGGTCGCTGGAACGGATCTCTCATTTCATTCCGTCTCCTTGCAGGGTCGGGGTGTAAGTCCATGCCTGCCGGAGGGTGCCCCAAGTGGAAGGTTAGCCGTGAGCAAGGCCCTAACAATCCGATCACTTCAGGAGTTGGACGCGCCGATGTTCCATGAATGTGCGGAATACTAACATAGCCTGAGGGCAACTATAAGTGTTGAAACAGGGAACAATGATCATCCCTAAGTGCAATGGAGATTCAGAGAAAACATTTTCATGTGATGATCTTGTACGATTTCAAATGTGACTTAAATAAAACGCAGTCACTTGAGTTCTTGAGGAACTTTTCGCCTTCACGCGCCACTGTGTTCCGCTGGGTTGGCGAATTAGAGAGGTGGCGGCAATCTCTTAAAGATGAAGAGAAGAGTGGCAGACCAACAACAGTAGTGACTGAGATGAACATCGGCTCTGCGGAAACAATGATCAGGGAAGATCCAGGACTAACCTGCAAGGACATCTAGCGACTTGTTCGCATTCTTCATGAGCACCTTCGTGTAAAAAACAATTTCAAGATGGTGCCTCATAATTTGTTTGAAGTAGATAGAGAAGCTCCACGGGGTGGAAAGTCTCGCCGTGTTCCAGATCTTGTTACGGGTGACGAAACCAGATGTATCAGTTTGATCCAGAAACAAAACGTCAGTCCTCCCATTTGGGTGTTCCTGATGACCTGTCAAGGTCAAGAGGCCAAGGAGCGTGGGAAAGAAAACGATTGCCTCTTTCTTCTCTGCATGTGGTCACGTGACAACCATTGTATACGAAAATCAGAGAACTGAGAAATGTACACAGAAGTTTGGCTTCCGAAAGTGTTTCAGAAAATTCAGAACGACGTCCAAAGACAGGACTAAGGGACATTTTATTGCACCATGACAATGCATCAGCTCATGCCGCTAATGTAACAATGGAGTTTGTGCAAGGAACTGAGACAAAACTAATGAGTCAATTATTCAATAGTTCTGACCTGACACATCCTTCCTGTTCCCTGTTGTGAAGAACCGACTTCGAGGTTACCGAGAAGCGGTTACAGCATACGGTGCCGGGGAAAACACTTTGAGAAACTGAGGTAAACAAAACGTTTTTATGAGTATTCATTATTTGTTATCTCAGTCCTTATCTAGTTGATTAACTGTCAGAAAGATTGTTCAAGTTTAAGAAAAGAAACTGCATTTCTAAATAAGAAAATAAACTTTGTTTTGTTAACACAAAGTAAACATATGGGAGCTGCAGAGCTGTGATGCGTCAATTGAACACAAAGCATTTTTAAATTAATCACTTACTAGAATCGTTTTTAATTTTAACAAAAAATTGACATCTAAAAGCCGGTAGCCCTGTTTTAGACATATAATTTGTCAAAATAAGGCAGAACAACATATGGAGGAAAACACAATACATATTGGATAGAAAAGCGTTCTTTCGGGAGTTTGTAAAGATGACCTAATATTTGGAAAAAAAAAAAAAAAAATTAACACAGTGCGACTATGTATCATTTGCTGATGGTGTTTAAACCACGCGGGGCAGAAGACTATGTGTAATGAGGTAATTATTTGACTTGCTTCTAATTTTGTGGCAGGCAGGTAGAGAGAACAGACACGTTGTGCGCTAATCAGTGTTGGGTATGGCTTCTTGTCGTGACGTAATAATTGGGCTAGGAATGCCCAACTTGTAACCGGATAACATCGGCTGCCGAATTCCAAACGAAATGGCGCCTAACCAATTTTGAATTGAATCTCTTTTTGCAACATTTCGGGAAATTACGTATTTTCGAAACGTTATCCGTATTATCAATGACTTATTCTGACATCGTTATTTGCATCTCGTGAGTCATGCAGCACAATATGCAACTTGTTTAGTTGAATATTCTTACGAAATAACGACACTTCCACGTATTTTTGTTTTAATTTTTTTCTCATTAAACGAGACGTCTGAGAAATTCTCGCGCTGGCAACGAATTTCTAACCTGATTCGCTTACTTCAGCGGTGATGCAAAACATTACTCCGTCTATGAGTGTGATAAGAGTAGAACTCAATATGGGCAGTAAGGTGAATTTGATCGTTGTGACCACTCCACTCAAAGCAGTGGAAAAGTTTCTCACAGAGCACTAATTTTCATCAAGACTTATATTTCCATAAACAGTCAGACATTAGAACATTAGACACGTGGAACATAGTTTGTTAGTTTATTTATTACAAATATGTTTTCAATTCTAATTTCATTACATACATTACCAAGCTACATAAAGGCAAATTTTTAAAATGAATTAAAAGCATGTATAGTAAATCCATAATGTGTCCTCATAGATTTGGCACAAAAACAAATTTCAATGTTTTCTGATCGTCAGAGTCATTCTAATGGTAGGGTTGAGAATGAGCTGATTTACATAATTTAGCTATATCTGGTTTAGCTGGAGCCGAATATCTGGCTCCGTATCGAGACGAGATCGTGTTTTGTTTTAGTACCTGCATAAGCAGAGAGTCCTGATTCACACAAACAAGTGGTTGCAAAGGGCAAAAGAATGGTTTTAGCTTTATCAGACAAAAAACTTAAATTCGTATTTTAACTGACACCAGAATTCAGATAGCGACCTTTTACTTGAAAAATTATCTTTTATCATAAAATCTGATGTCAAAGCAACCAAGCATTCATATTGCTGCGTTGTCAGAGAGATTGACTTTTCTGACATAGCAGAGAAGAGTGTATAACCCAAAAGTTTTCTTTCGTTTTCATGAAGTTCTTCCACGTAGTAACTGTTGAAACTATCAAGCAAACTTAGTGGATGAAGTTGAAATCCGTTTAAGAAATCCCCAGGTATGTCTGAATGAAGTTCTTCTATAAATACTTTTACCATTCGAAGCTGTCAAGATTGACATTGTTCACTGATTCAGCATAAAACTTGAATTTCTTTTTGAACCCTTGCTGGCGTCAAACACTGTCGTTGCTTTTTCTTGAAGCGGGAGGCTTAAATAATAAATGTCTGAAATGTATCACCTAAATATGTAAATTTTATTAGTCAGCGTTCGTCACTTACCTTCTTACTTCCCAAAGCGAAGTCATTTCAAGAGCAGAGTCAACCTTTTGTATGTAAACTCCCCATGTACACTTTCAATAGCGTGATTTATTAACATTAATTATTTTCGTGCAGGATTCCTTTTAGGGAAGGTGACATGTTCTGCTGCATTCCTTCGCTTTTTGTTTAATTTTTGAGGTAACACCGGTCGTGGCCTTCGCGCCGTCTGTGACACATCGACAATATTCCATGGGATGACTGAAGGTCATTTATTTCTACTCGATTTTTAACTACACATGACTCATGGCCGCACAAAATTCACAACTTTAAAGCCTGGCCATTTCTTCAAGGAGCGCTAGGAGATGTTTGGGAACCGCTGCTCTAGAACAGCTTCGCACCAAAGAAAAACGCCACAGGACGGACTGTCACACTAAGCGCCCTCTAATGAGTACGGCGAGTCACGTTTCTTGTTATGTTATAAAGTAAAAAGTTGTGTATGAATATGAGGGCTGTTCATAAGCTTTTGAGAACGTATCTGTACTCATCTTCATATTTTTGATGGCATTTCCAAAGCAGTCCCCCTGTCCCATGTTTGTGACAGCCTTCAAAGATGTAGAATTACCTCTACAGTCTGTTCGATTTGGGGAGGTTTGCACTTCACATTGACTTTTACGAGATATTCAACTTGTTGCTTTTTCCACGTGATAAGCCCTTTCGGAGTCTCCAGGACATTTCCGCTTAGTTATAGTTGCCTGTGTAGATAAATATCTACATAACTTTCCCAGTAAGTGGAGATTTGCTGTTTGCTCTTAGGATAGAAATGATTTAGCCAAGTTTCATCAACAGTGATTCATTTTCAAAGAATCCCCGCATCTTCAGTTGAATGCAAACGTGCGCGAGAAGAAGTTACACGTGTGACTTTTTATATACCAAGGTGGTGGGCACTCAATGAAATTTTCAGAATATCTGAACGAGGAACGTAAATCTAGCAAATGATGCAGCAGTATGCATTGTACACTGTATCTCTGTAAATTTTAATTCTCTGATGCACATAAAATTTTTAAACATAAAGATAATCTTGTTTCCCGAAAATCTAAAATATTGACATAAATGTAGCACAACTACATGAAGTGTCAAACTGACCTAAACTGAAACTTTGTAGAGACAAGAGGGCAGCACATTGTTCGTCGCTTGTAACCCGCAGGCGGAAGTGAACATGACTCATCTTGTACACCTCTCACAGGCGGGAACCGGAAGTGACAACAATGAAACTAGTACGCTTTAAGCTAACAAAAGATTGTAAAGTTAAATGTTGCAACTTGAAAGATTAACGTTACCAACCAGAAAGAAAGGCTTGAGTTAAAAGAAGAGTGACTGTGATATTTCCTTTATGAAGTTCATGACAACCAATACATTGCTTGTGTTTGATATCACATGTAACGCACAAATGAGAGAAAACTACACTTGTTGTGCACCCAACCGACTTTATTTCATAGATAACAATGACTATATTTATTTCAGGGCTTTTGAGATCAACAGTTTATTTGCCTAGCGATAGAAAGTCTCTGTTGACCGCACCAGTAGTTTAGCTTCAGTCTATAGCAGTCCAGGATTTAAAAGTAGACATACTCCACGCGGTAACTGTTAATTACATGGGTTCGTTGCAGTTATGTGGTTTATAATTGGAAGTAAATCAACATTAGCGTGTTACTTCTTAAGTTAATATTGATTTAGTGAAATCAAACAATGAATTTGTATAATAAAAAGTGTTAGTACAACATGGGTTGCTCTTGTATGTCTTAGTAATGACAGTGCACCGCATAATGCCATATTTACATTTCCTAAATAACAGGAACTAAAGGAATATATAGTGCAGATTTTGAAGAGTTTTTTTTTTTTTTGAGTAGTGTTTAACACCCGTTTTTACTACTGAGTTACCACAGGCGCTAGACACTGATGACACATGAGATGAAATTATATATTGGGAAAGGATTTTTTTTAAAAGAAGGAAACGTTCCAATCCTAAGCTTAGGGTACCACCCCGGCATTTGCTAGACCTCCAGCTCAAGAGTCCGCCCCTCAACGACCTCAGGCACCCGTTGCGATAGATTTTGAAGTTAATGATGAAATTGTACTGTATATTAAACATATCTTAGTAAAATTTGTGACTAAGAAGAACATTTTCTCTGTTCAATTTTTCCTAACGTACCATCGTACGTGATAACGAGAATTAGCAATGATAGGAAAGATCCGGAAGAACATATAAATCGGATTTTGAAGTGAAATGAGAGTTTTAATTAATGGTGTGAGCAGGATATTATAATATGTTTTGAGTCCTTTGAAAGCGAGGTTAAAAGACAGATATACGCGTTTATTACTATTGCTAAGGAAATATATGTTCTTTTTATCAAAATTATAAATATGAATCTGTTCCATCTATATTGATTAGTTTTAAGGTATGCAGTAATTTGGAAGTTAGTGTATTTTTTAAAGTTTTGCGAAAAGTTTATAAAACACATTATTTTATATTTTGTTTACATATGAGAAATACTGTTTGTAAACAGTTTCAGATTTTTAAAAACCATCGAAATAATTTATTTTGGTGTAAAAGTTCAGTATTTGCTATTGGAGACTACGGTCGTTGATGTTATAGTTGGGAACCCAGTAACAATCATATCAAAAGTTTGTTGGCTTGGTATGATATACGACTAACGACATCAGCTATGTCTTTTGTTTGCCTTTCATGGAATTCCTCAAAGCCTTACTCAGGTCAGATGATGCCTAAGCATGCACGTTTCCTGGTAAAGTAGCGATTTTTACACAAGTTAAGAAAAATCATGGTAAAAATTAGGTACAGAATTTCTCTGAAGGGAGGACACATACGGAGATTGCCACAAAGTTGAAGACAAAAGTAACTATAGACACTGCTTTTGGTTTCATAAGGCATGGCCTACCTCATGATGCATGACCGTTCACAGTCTGTGCCGCGCATTCTGATCCCATAACACAAAGAACATACAAAGAACCGGTCAAAGACAGAAAAGTAACGCTTGCAGTCTTCTGGGACAGAACGTGAAGCCTGAACCGCAACCTCCATACAGTCCGAACCTTGCTCGGCTCTCTTAAACTTTTCCCCGCTACGAAGAACTTCATACTTTAGAGGCTTGTGAAACAATGGAACAAGGAGATTATTTTGAGAAATAAAATCGTTTTTCAAATCATGTAAATTCTATACACTTAATGACTTGCCAACATAGCACCGGGCTCAACTGTGTTGGGCTGTATGAATCTTAACACCGACTGCAGGTTTCTTCCTTTCACTTAAACATAATTTTAACACTGTGGGGACATGGACTTGGCGTGGGCTGTGCGGGCCGATGGTCGGACTTGTTTGGATATGATCATTGAATGTCTCCAACACACCATTGGAGGGATCGACGGGGGGGGGGGGGGCTGTACAAAGGACCTCCTTTATCCGGATAGGGAGCCGGAACAGGAACATTTCAAATACTCATGGTGACATGCTGAGGCGTGTATGGGAAGAAACGGACTATCGATGCTGTTTGTCTCTCTGCACCTTGAGCTCTATTGCATTATGTGCAGTGAAGTTTTGAAACCTGGACAATGATTTTGCAAAGTCGTTTAAATAATAATAAGATATAAACAATAGCAATAATTTATATCAAATACCGCACGTGTTGGGAAATTGTAAATTTATTTCCATGTTTTAATTGTAACGATTATTTTATTACCACTGTTACAGTCGCAAGCCACGGTTGTACCATTAAATGCTACGAAGCAAGTAGTTCATTGCGTGTGAACTGTAAGGTCGCGCCAGTTTCCGGCTGTTATTCTGAATGTAGTGTTCACTCAGTCAGCTCAAGAAGATTCCGACTTGTGTCTCATCGTTTCAAAAACTATTTAGTCATCAAAGACCTACTAAATAATTAAACGCTCAAACAAAATAAAATAGCTCTGGCACATGTGATTTCGTCTTTTTAAAGCAAACTTGCCTCAGGACATACACGAGAGAAATTTTAAGACTGAGTTATTAGTATGGATTTGTGGCTTGTAACTTTTACCTTCAGGGCTATTCAATAAACAATGATTGTAATACTCTTACAGGCAAAGTTGACTAGTCCCATTGTCGCCACTTTGTGTAAGTAAAGACATGCAAAATTTGTGTTGAGGCCTGGCCTTTTCCCGGTTCTCCAGTGCGCCTTGCCACTCTGATTTCCTTGTCGGTGGGTCGGTCGGTTCAAGCAAGACGATGCTGAAACTGCCGTTCTTCATTTTCCATACATTTCTGACATTAGCTTATGAAATTAACAGCAGTTTCCTCTGAGAAATGGAAGATATTTAGTCACGGATGTCATTTTTCAGCACACATAATGTGCGTATACTTTTTCCTTAATGCCCCCCAGAGATAAACATCGGAGGGTGTTAAATCGGTGGACTCATATTTGTCTATTGTTATTACTTGTTTCTTAAAATAATAGGGTTTATTGTTCCCCGCTAATGGCGCACCACACTCCTAGCTTATGAAGCAGGTTAGGTTGTTTTACGAATTATCACATTCACCAAGGTGGAACCCAAGATTCGTCCGTAAAGAAAGTTACAATTATTCTCCATTCACAAACTGCACTCCTGGTTTAAGTTCTTGCGCTACAAGTTTCAGCTTCAGTAACAGAGGAATAGGAAATTGCCAGCGTTCAGAGCATGTCAAACGTTTCAAACTTCCCGCTTTAAGAACTTGAATATACATCAATGTCCGTAAACACTTGTTGATTCTGTACGCACGTACCAATACTTTACAACACCTAAACTGATGTAACAAGAACACGTCGCTACAGTAGTAGGAACGTATCGTCTGCCTATGGAAGGGTCTGGTGAAAGAAAAATCACCCAGTAGATTTAAATTAAGACAGCCTGCCATGTGCACACTAGTGATGAGTTCAGTTGTTTCGCTTCTGCAGGTAAACGTGCTGTTATGTTACTTCTGAAAATAGAGATCGTCATTTTTATAATGAGACAGAATCTTTTTCTCCTCAAAAGGGGGGGGGGGAGCACATTGAGATACATACAAAGTGCTACATTGTTGCTTTTCTGTCACATAAGGAAGAACTGTGTTATATTTTACCTTACAATGTACGACGACTGAGTGCGCTCGTGAACGTTTGCACAGTCTAAAGTTGATAACCGTCAAAGATCATCAGTTTAGTCCACAGGGAATACATTTACCTGCGGAACAATAAAGGCTTCAATTTTGATACGTAGAACCGTCGCAGTTTTTATTTATACTGCATTTCCGAATAAAGTGCGGTTTATATTAAGCTTTACACTAAATTATTAAGTATATTAGTTAAAACATAATTATTATGTTTTTACATGGTGAGTTCCTTAATACATCACTTAAAACTTTTTACCGGGAGTCCTTTGCTGAGAGTGGGAGTGGAAGATTGCATTGAAAACCGTTTTTGCGTATTTTAAATTTGTTCTGAGTGAATGTTTTGTTTTGGTTCTTTGAAGCAAGGTGTTTTGGTTTAATAATCTGTTCAGCATGGATCCAGATAATTTCTGTTATGTTTGTGCAAAGTTCCCACCAAAATACCTAAAATTGACTTTCTCTACAAAACTGATGGCATTACCCGTATGTACAACTGGTTTAAGAAAGTGGGAAATTGAAATCCTTGCCATTCACAACAAAATCATGTTATTGTGAAAGTAAAAGTCAATATCATTTACTAATAGTGAAGCTTGATCAACGTACACACATTTTGCAACAGTTTGAACCACAGAGAAGAAAGCTAACAAACTTTCTTGGTAATAGAAAGAAACATTACTAGAATGTAAGTTCGTATCAACACTTAAGACTGCAATGTAGAGGAGAAGCCATTTTGTTTGTTATTTTGCCTAACAAGTACCTTTAAATGTTTTAAAAATTTTCTTTGAACAAGTCCAAAAACTGCAAAGTCTTTTCCACAAGAAGCAGCTGTTTTGGCACGTCTGAGAACAAGCACATTCTTTGAAGAAGAAGAAGAAGAAGAAGAAGAAGAAGAAAGCGGTTGTGATGTTCACGGACTCCAGCTTTACGCCTCAACTTCTTTCTCATTTCGGTGATAAGTCTGAGGACAGCAAGTTCATTGATTTTCGCGTGTTTTTTGTGCGCAATGCATCCAAAAGGTTTTCAGTGGACATAATCAATTAGCATCCCAGAAAACTCTTTGGCGGTGGAGAATCTGATGTTTCATCATTAAGTCGGCGGGATCTCGCTGAATGCGAGTCAAACTTTGCACTCTTTGAGTCAGCAGTCGCGGCACCAGCTTGCCAATAATTCTTTCATCGAAATGTGAAATGAAATGCCCAGAAGACACCTTTGATCGATGATACTGCACAATCATCTTATCGATAATAACTGATATTTGGTCGTCCGCTTTCACCGCCGTGGTTCATTTGGAAACGGTTGAAAATGATGGGGCAAGGTCCCCTAGAGTGTTAGTAAAACCTGTTGCATTCTTACCAAATACTCAATAACCGCATGCCAAACAGCTATAGCTAGTACGTTTCTTGTATTACTGCACTACGGTGCTGCAATATGTGAGTTATTCCGAGAAATGTTACGATCCCCATGTTTTGTAAAAGTCAAATAGCAGGTTTTCCTGTCTCACTTATTTACACTTGCTTTCTAATTAAACCAAACTCTACATAAGGGTAACGTAAAGACACCCGGTTTATTGGTGGGGTGACAGTGCAGTGTTTATCAGAGCAGGTAACGTAGAGAAAAGCGTCACTTGGCAACCAACGATCCGCAACAGCAACTTTTGAGTTTCACTTTCGGAACAGCTGATCTGGCAACAGCGCTTACAAAACTTGGACTCAAAGGACAGGCGTTGCTCTGTGAAATGTTTAGATTAGTTCTCTCGTTGAAGGTAGTTTTGTTGTCTGCAACTAGAATTGTTATAACAATGGAGAGTAGAACAGCCGTCCCGGCCAAGGTGTTGTTGGCATCGGAAATAGACAAGCGGCGTCCCTGGGTATTTTGGACGCAAGCTGTAGCAAGTAGTAAGATTAGACGCGACCCTTCCTATCGCAACCGAACACCTTCAAAATGACAATACAATATTCAACTTTATAGAAACGCTTAGCTACTCAGGTCAACTTAGTGTGCGGGGTCCAGTAAACCTATTGGTCCTGTGACGTGCATTTATGGCATTTAAGAGAATCTCAAGCCTTAAAGAAGAGGCCTGTGAGCAAAATTTATCGGCCTGATCTGAACGTCCTTAAATAATAAAACAAGTATTGTAACTGTAATTCTGAGCTAACCAGGTTTGTCAATTTACACTAAACAACCACGAATACGTTTCCAAACACGTAGATGCTGAGGCAGTTGGCAGCAACTGCTTCTATAGTTCATGACTGGTACGAAAGTGAAAACGCGTTGAGTTGGCTACACTGCTCCGCGAACAAAGTAAACAAGCGTGGTGTTTGCCAGCGAGAGGTTATTTTAAATGCTCTTTCTTCATTATGATCTGCCTTCAGTGCATTTTTAGCGAGAATGGTGTTACATTAGAAATCTGTTTCCATGGCAATCGTAACCGTTCGATACTTGTACTGTGGCTACCATGGAAACGTACGCTGTTCTAGGCGGATTATTGCGTTAATTAGTTTCCGGTGACACAACTAAAGCGGGTCAGAGGTCACAAATAACGCCCACTTCAGCACGAACAGGCTGTCCGCGGCAGTTTTTAACTCTCATATTTATATCCCATTAGCATCAAACAAATTAATGGCGTCATCAACAAAGCGGTCGGTCGGGGTCTGGACCAAACGCCCCCGCGGTGCGCCCTGATTATTCAATTAATATTCCTGGTCACTTCAGCGATTCCTTGCAGGGCTTCTGGCTTACAGAAAGCGGATCCCAGCCATGGGTTCAGTTCCTGTCCCTTAGTGCCTTTTGCTCCGGTCTCCCTGTATTTTCGTTACTTATCGATCAAGTAGTCCCTGTGTCTGTATTATATAGCGTACACTTCAATTAAAGCACTTTTTATAAACAGTGTCTATAAAAGACAACCTAGCCAAGCCTTGAAGGCAACAGATACGTGAAGGTTAATGTCAAACAGAGATCACCTTCAAGCATTCGACACAGTTACAGGTACAAATTGTCCTTCATTAATACCCAAATGATGTTTCCACTACCGCGCTTGACACTAGTCAAAACTACAGTAATTAACTGCCTTATGGGTTCGTCAGCGGCAGAATGTCCGTGAACATCGCGATTGTGCCTGACAGGCGCATACCTGGAACGTCAGATAGGACTCTGCCACGTAACTCTGCACATCATTGCTCGCGACGATTTGAATAAGAAAAAAGTGTACGCACATTTTGTTCCACGGGCACAGGACAACTGTCGTCGAATTTCCTGGAGAAGCTGGTGATTCCTGACAAGCCAAAGTGTCATCAAAAAAGAAAGTTTAATGGAAACACCTGCGGGAAAGTTTCGGCACAATTGAGGCATACTGGCTTGCTCAAGGAATGGGGGAGTGTTCCTCCAACACTACGACCGCACCCACCATATTCAACTGATCTCGCTCCTTATCCGACAATATGAAGGACTCGCTGGGAGGCAAAGCACATGTCGCAACGCCATAATGAAGTCAACGGGAGATGGTAAAGATACATTGGCGATGTTGGTGACGAAAGACCCTTGTATAAAACTTCCGAAAGACCCTTGTTATTGGTTGGTTTTAAAAGGTTTAGCAAATATTTCCGCAAATCTGGAAATCTCTACTTCAGTTACGCAGTCGATTCTGGTGTTAACTGCTGACCATACTTGCATCTTAGAACCAAGGGCGCCGGTTCAAACCTAGTCAGGGTCGATGGGGCGTATGGCTTCCTTCGGGATTTACGGCACGTAAAATAACCTCAAGCTTTATAAAAGAGACGTCTGACAAAATTTATCGGCCGTTTCAAGCCTCCAACTAAATGGGACTAACGATATGAGAGGTTAAGGAGCGTCGTTCCCAAGTTTTTACCAGCTCGAAACACTCTCACCTCTTGACAACACATAACATGCTTGTTACTTCGTGGTACTGAAAGTTATTGCGCTGCAACTTATACATGAAAGTAAACTAAGTGAGAATGTCGCTAAGCAGCACTTCATTTCTTTTATGTTAGTTGCTATGGTAACAACATAATTTGTAGCATATTTCAATTACTCTTTGTGTTTAATAAATTATTTGATACCATAGTAACTATCATACGATTATGTAAAACAAATGAAAGCACACAGGTTAATAATATGTATACTAAGTAATGTTGGTATTTATGCACAACTTTATACTGTCAAGAAATTAAACTTATCTTAATATTAAAGTCCATTAGTCTTGAGCCAAGTTTGTTATCCCGTATTGGTACCAGTTTCTAGGTTTTGGTACCCACTTCCACGGCTTCAACGTTTTCGAAATTCTTTCCACGCAGGGAATGGGCCATTGATCGACATAAATGATAATCTGAAGGCGTAGTATCAGTTCCATCCCTTACAACTACTGCACGCCCATTTGCAACAAACTCCACACTTTTTCATCTGGATGTTCTAAGTGTAGTTCTTCTGGCAGCCTCGACTCTGCCATTATCGAAACTCACTTTAGAAGAACTGAGCGCATTCTTATTAAACTGCCTGTAGCGTCTTGTGTTGTCGCAAGCACCCTCCGCAGGACCGATTGTTGTGTCGTGTATGTTTCATAAGGCAACCTCTCGCCAACAAGTGTCTATTCCGGGTCCAATCTTTCAATCGATCGGAATAGGATGCTTGAACGATTTTAGTGGAATTAAATCCGCGATTCTCTTGTTTCATCTAACTAATAAACAATCTTTATGTAAAACACGTTTTAATCTTCAAAATCGAAGTACTACAATGTATTCCACATAAACATGGCAGCTTTTTACCGATGTGGATGATTGAGGTGAACACAAAATCTGAGGGGTGAATATCGCCCTCCCTCACAGCTTTTTTCTCCCCACTTTTCCCTCTGTTTTCTAAACAATGAGGGAAGTACTTCAAACTTAGGGCTAAAACGCCTCTTTCCCAGTTTACCATTTCATCAGTGTCCACTGCCACCGACGCCAAACATAAATATCACAAAATTGTAAAATGTTAAGCGTTTATCTTGTACTCTAATACTGAACATTTACGATGAGTGTTCGAAAAGTACTCGGACTGGCTCAGAGATGTCATGAATTTGGCAAAATTACTATGAAGTTGGTAAGATGGTGTTATGTAAACTCAAAAGTGTAAGGGTAGTCACATTTTTATGATAAATCTTGTAAACAAACTAGTGTTAAACATATTCTACAAAATGAATAAAACTGAAATACGAGCTGTGATAATGTACTTCGCTTTGAAGGGCTTAACCCCAACACAAACACAGAAGGAGTTAGATTCCACTTTAAAAGATTCTTTCCTTTTTTTTTTTTTTTTTTTTTTTTCTCGTGGTTAAAATGCGAGCTGCTGAATTTAAGCGTGTCGTATTCAAGGTGATGAGCGCTCAGGGTGTTCAAAAACTGCCACAAACCACGATATTTGGACAAAAATTCTCTCATTGATCGCAAATTGAAGGTACGCGTTTTAGTTAACACAATGAAGATCTCGATACTTTAAACACGAAAATTTAGATATGAGAGAGCTTTATTCTCGATGAGTGCGCGTTTGTTAACAATGCATTCGAATGAACATTTCACAAGAGTGTTTACATTTCGACGTATCATAAAGCCAGAGACCAAGGTGCAGTCCAAACAGTGGTGGCAATAAGTGAAAGTGCATGTTATGACAACAGTTTTCTGGGATGCTCATAGAGTACCTCCAAAAGGGCAGAATCATCACTAGTGAACCAACTGAAGGATGCTAAACGCTCACACCTTGCAAAAAAGAAAGTTCTCTTTCATCACAATAATGTGCCTTCACACACGTCTGGGACCGTTGCTATAAAAATACAAGACTTTCGCTTCCACATCTGTCATATTTCACTCCCAGCGATTACTTTTTGTTCCTAAACCTGAAGAAATGGCTGGATGACCGAAGATTCACATCAAATGATGAGACAGACGCTCATTTTTCACAGCTGGACTAAATTTATTTTACTTGGGGGGTTAGACGGTTGGATTAAATGCATTGATTTACAAGATGACTATATTGAAAAAAATATCTTAAATCATGAACTTTTTTGGTGAGGCCGAGAACTTTTAGAATGCCCCTCACAATTACTTTGCGAATTTCATGAAGAGCCAAACAAGTATTGACCACTACCGCAGCCTTTGTGTCTCATGCTGCAGGTTACGGGTCGATAATGCAACAGGAAATAACGCAGTCCTTTATACACTCGCCTTCACAATATTTGTCTACTGTAGGAGCAATGATCATGTGACTTATTGCTAAATAAGTTTGTGTTTTCTTTGTCTTATACGTTTGCACTGCTTCCGCCCGTGAGAGGTGTGCAAGTTGAGAAATGTTCAGTTCCGCCTACAGAAAAATGGACATGACATGCGACGAACAATATACTGCGCTTTCGTCTCAACAAATCTTCACATACCTACGAAGAGTTTGTTCTTCCCTATAGCACATTTGGAAAATGTCTAAAAAGGGGAAACAATTCATTTCAAAGGAAGGTGTTCGTGGAATTGCAATTTGTAAACCAATGAAAGCAAACATTAACACGTGAGAGCGGATTGTGAATAACATTCAGAACATTTCACTGGAGCCACCCACTGGTTGTTTGTGCACGGTGAGCTCCAAGATTGATTTCCGAACAAAAGGACATGCGGAGTTTGTTTCAATGAAACTGGGCTGAGATCAAACAACAAAACTGCATGTGCAAATCTCCATCAATCTGCTGGGAAATGTATAATCGACATTTAAGGAATGCTTAATCTGCAACAAACCAGATGCTAATACACAGCGGCTCATATAAAATGCCTTGTGAAGTGTATCTCTCATCTTCCCTATGGTTCAGCTCCGCGTAACTTTTCCCCTAATTGCAGAAACATCTTCATGGAGACATTTTCCATCACCAGAGTAGTGGTGATGGCTGCGCAGGCGATTCTGGAGCTGTCAAAAATGTTTTGGAAGACTGAAAGAAGCGCTGGAACAATCCAACGCGGACTGCTTTGAGAAACATCATCAATATTATGGTGATTAATAATGATTATCCATTTTTGGACAACTCGGCATGACCACCTGTGATATGTTTTTGTTGCATCACACTAATGATACATGACAAATTGGGAAAGCATTTCTTTACAGGAAGGAGGTGTGGTACGGCTCATTTTAGGATACCTCCCCAGCATTTGTTAGACTGAGAAAAACTTATCAGGAAGGACGGTCCAGGCGAGAATTGAATCCTTTGACAATTATTATTATTATGACAGGATAAAAAGTGTTGCGTTGGAACTTTTTGCAGAAAAAATACGTTTTGAAAAGGCATTAAGTTATTAATTCTTTGCGGTAGACGCGCAGGGTCACTAGATAAGTGTTGAGACACGGAAGATTGGGGTTGTAACAAATAGATGTATCTAGAAAGTGGATATTTATTTGTCAGACTAGACCTATAGGGACAAAACTGTTGCTAAGTCGAAATTGTTGAGTCATTGGTGCTGCCATGGTAACAGGCAGGACTCTGTTGTGCTATTATTCATTTTCCTACATGTTAGGCTTTAAGTCTGGAAAGGGTTCTTGTAAGTGCAATGGAGATTCAGAGAAAACATTTTCATGTGATGATCTTGTACGATTTCAAATGTGACTTAAATAAAACGCAGTCACTTGAGTTCTTGAGGAACTTTTCGCCTTCACGCGCCACTGTGTTCCGCTGGGTTGGCGAATTAGAGAGGTGGCGGCAATCTCTTAAAGATGAAGAGTGGCAGACCAACAACAGTAGTGACTGAGAAGAACATCGGCTCTGCGGAAACAATGATCAGGGAAGATCCAGGACTAACCTGCAAGAACATCTAGCGACTTGTTCGCATTCTTCATGAGCACCTTCGTGTAAAAAACAATTTCAAGATGGTGCCTCATAATTTGTTTGAAGTAGACAGAGAAGCTCCACGGGGTGGAAAGTCTCGCCGTGTTCCAGATCTTGTTACGGGTGACGAAACCAGATGTATCAGTTTGATCCAGAAACAAAACGTCAGTCCTCCCATTTGGGTGTTCCTGATGACCTGTCAAGGTCAAGAGGCCAAGGAGCGTGGGAAAGAAAACGATTGCCTCTTTCTTCTCTGCATGTGGTCACGTGACAACCATTGTATACGAAAATCAGAGAACTGAGAAATGTACACAGAAGTTTGGCTTCCGAAAGTGTTTCAGAAAATTCAGAACGACGTCCAAAGACAGGACTAAGGGACATTTTATTGCACCATGACAATGCATCAGCTCATGCCGCTAATGTAACAATGGAGTTTGTGCAAGGAACTGAGACAAAACTAATGAGTCATTCATTCAATAGTTCCGACCTGACACATCCTTCCTGTTCCCTGTTGTGAAGAACCGACTTCGAGGTTACCGAGAAGCGGTTACAGCATACGGTGCCGGGGAAAACACTTTGAGAAACTGAGGTAAACAAAACGTTTTTATGAGTATTCATTATTTGTTATCTCAACACTTATCTAGTGAACCTCGTAGACATTCGAGTTATAGCCCTGCAGCGACTTCTGTTTCCATGTCGACTAACTCGTTAAAAGGTTAACAGAGACTAATAATGGGTACTGCTTATTATTAATTTATGCTTTTAGTAAAATTGTAAATTCTAACTTTAAGCGGGGAATTCTGGCTCTAACTCAAATAATCTCACTGTATTTAGCGTTTTAAAATATTCCTGCTCACTACAGAGGTAGAAACATCAAGAATGATGGACATGGTATCAATGAGTGGTCGAGGTCATTAAGGCAGCTGGGATTCGATTTTAGCCAATGCTAAAACTTAAGTCTGGAACTATTCCTCACAGCTCTTATATCGCTAATGTTCACCGTCTGTGGTGCCTCAGCAGTTAAAACGCCATTAACAAAATGCGTCCTGAGCGGGATTCAGGGTTCCAATTTGACTTCATGATAGGACATATTCAGTAAGAAATAACCGACCTGACGGTTAAATTGTTAACAGAGTTCATTATATTCAGACTTGCAGTGATCGTCAGAGTGCAAAGAACGCAGGTTAATGAGAACAAGTGTGTGCCAAGAACCGGTGCCAAGTAGCTTCCTCCAGTTGGGAACAGGGCAATTGTCTCTTGAGATACTTTTAGCATCACCTCATTTCCTGGGAACTACACATAACGGAATGAAAATAAAACATAACGCGAGTCACCATGAATGTGTTTAATTATTAAGTTGCTTTGCAAGTATTCTGTCATTCTTGTGTGAGTTTATTTACATTATCAAATATCAATGTGCCACTCAGGCAGCCGTATCTATCGCTGTCATTATGGTACAGTTTAACGTTAGCACCACTAGCTCTAAACTGTCTCTTATTCCTTAAACACTCCGCGTTCCTCCTTTCTCTAAAACAGACACAGCGCGTCATGCAATATATTGATGGTCTCAAATGCTTCCAATTGATTAATTTACCTTCCTATTTCCCATTTTGGCTCAGAAAGAAGGTATTTTCGTTGAAAAAAACAGTTGAAAGCTCAAAAACTCGTGATGAAGGCTAATTTGACAAATTAATGTATATTTACAAATGTGATTTACTTGCTTTTATTACAAAATTTTAAAACTACACTGTAGATGCCCTTTCAATGTTCAAGGTACACGTTCTGCTGGGTCTTGCCTTTACCCCCCCCCTTTTAGGGGTTAAAGCAGAAATGCTGCTTACCTACGCCTTCATCATAATGCTAGACTACCACTGCTATCTGGCACCACTGGTAGGGCAGCCTAAACTAACATCACTTCTCCAGATCTGCGGATGTAAAACCTGAGTGTTTGAAGGTATCCCACCATACCAAAGGGCCACAACGTCTCATCCAGAAGCCCAGACCCCTATGCGGCGATCGAGGTTGCTGCTATTAAGCACGTTACGTGACTTATATATAGAAGTAAATTAACAGTAGCACGTTTTGAAGTCAATATTGATTTAGTGAAATTACAAACTTCTGTGATAAAACTGTTTCGCTCTCGTGTTCCGGTTATACCGCATGTTAAAGAGTATACTGTGATTTCGCCAGACAGTAGAATACGAAACAACTGTAGACCAGTCATGGCTGTGCGCACCTCAAAGAAAGCTGAAACGCTGCTATGACGCCATGAAGCCGTGGTGATAAATCTTCCAGCCAGAGGCCGAGGAACCGACCAAAATGTAGCGGCATTCATTATCACACACAAAAAAAGTTTCGTACAGCTGTCAGTCAGTAAAGTGATGCTCTGCGACTCTAAAGGTTCATGACATGCAAAGTTAACAGCCAGTCATGTTGTGACCTGTTTGAAACCTGCACTCAGATCGAAACGTCGAGATTAGCTAAGTACAGAATGATAATGCAAGACCTCGCGCGGCACCAAATACTGCAGATCTTCAATTTTGAGTGTATATCACAACCTGCTTATTCGCTGGACTTATCAGGTCTTTGGACCACTCAAACTGACGACGCGGCTACAGGCATCAGTGAAATGCTGAAACGCGACTATTGAAATGTATAACGTGACTCATTCTCGTATACTGAAAACTGTTTCTTTATTGAACACAGAGGAGGACCGGCACTCCTTCCTATCAACTGTTAAGGAAGTGAAGATCTGCAAGGGTAGAAAGAAACATGTCACAGATCACTGCAAGAAAAGAGTTTTTGCTATTATGAGAGAATAAACCACATGTTTAAACAATTTTATCATTTTTGTAAAATATTTTATAACAGTTATCATTATTTTTAAAACAATTTTCTAAAATAATTAACTTTAAAAATGTTACTAAGAAATTTGTTACCACATGTGTTTACATTTTAAAAGTCTGTTCTAACATGATTTCTAAATATTTCTGCACGACTGGCACGTAAATACCGTTATTTTTAACGTACTTGGTAAAAACTGATGCAAAATACATTCACCCGTACATCCGCTAGTGCGCGAAGTTTATCTATTGAGGTTTGCTTTCAAAACTATTTTCAGTACTTTAAAATCCTGTGGTATGTTTTTCATTTTATGAAAGTTGGAAACATGGTTTAATATTTCTATATTTTGTGCATCAATAAATAAATACGGATGGTAATCTAAGGGTATACATGTTAACACAGCATTTCATGACTGTAGTGAATAGTTTGGTTATTTGTAAACTCTGGGAGAGAAAACTTCCAAGATTCAGATTATATAAGACTTTTGTTTTATGAACAACTTTTGTTTTATTATTCATTATGCTATATTTAGACATAGTAATTTATCACATAGTTGATTTACAAAGTCCTATCATGTTGAAGTTTTAACATGCCATGCTTAACGTAAGTTAAAACCGCTCTGTTTACCGTTCAATGTGCTGATGCATGCAAAAATATTTGATATTTTCACAAGTCTGGAAATCTCAGATCCTCGAGTGATATTTATTAGGAATGTTTCACGAATAAAATAATAAGAATTTAAATATAATTCCTCTAAACTTGGCTTACAATATTGTAATAATTGTACATTTGTATACTAACCCTTTCAAGCAACCTTGCTACAAACGAATGCCGATGGTGAGTACTGCCAATAGAGAGCGGCAAAATACGGGTTTAGGACTATTTCATGAATAGAATAATAAAAGTAATATATATTTGAAACACTCGCGCACAGAATATTAACACTTGTTATACTAATGAACATCTATTCTATTCAGAAACCGTGGGACTGAAATTAACAAAAGTCAACTATTACAATCGCCACCGTTCGAGTTTCTAATACCAACTGAGGAGAAAAAAAAATAACATAAAGTGTCTCAGTTTTTCTTTGTGCTCTGTGGTTTGGAAGTCACTAATGATAAGATCAATTTGCACAGTTGACACATCACCAAAACGCTTTGAAGAATCCTCCATTTTGCGTTATGATTGTCGACTGTCCATGCTTTTGTTACTATCAATAGCTCACCACCGCTTCTAGCAAAAGTGGTCAGTGATGCGTGTTCAGGAATTATATAGTGGAAGTATAGAGTTGGTTACAGTGATAACAAGATAAATGCACATCGTGATAAAACGGATTTGATAATTTTTTCGATAATTTCATTCCGTAATCGGGCTGTCATTGTTCAAAATTCAAAATTTTGTTTCGTTTCATTGGTCGATTTTAAGATAACGTCTAATGAGTCAAAAACGTTACAGATAAGTAGTTTGCCGAGTTCCGAATCTACTAGAGTAGATAGTTGGGGTGGCGGTAGTGTCAGTACGTAGACAACCTCTCTATGTCGGTACCGCAGTCATGATTTTCGTGTAAGTTATTACTAACACTTAAAGTACGCAAGAAGACGCTGCAACTGACTGCCTTCATTTTCCATGCATTTCCGACATCGACATAAAAATTAACCATTACCCTCTGAGGAAGAGAACAACTTTCTTCACAAATGTTATTTTTTGTTCAACTAATTTGTTGGATTTGTCTTCTACACTTTTCCCTTTAATGATCCCCAGAGATAAACATCGTGGGAGATGGGATCATATGTTGTTAGCGATGGCTCTATCGTCGAATATTTCATGCAAGGGACATGTGCCGTTGCAGAGTCCTGTTGTAAAGTCGCGAACCTTCGTTTCCTCGTTCGCAGTTAATTCATGGAAAAAGGGTTGCAAAATATTCTGCACTAGCTATGTATTGTTTCTAAAGATGTAGCACATTTCTATCTTTTGATCATGCGTGAGGTTTTTCTGAGCTCCAGTTTTGTCACTTAACTTAGTCCGTAAAGAAAATTAGCTTAGGGTTATTTTTTTCCGTCGTGCACCCTTCACAAAATCTACTCCTGGGTGCAGGGTTACCTGGTTCAAGTTCTTGCATTACAGTAATTTATACAGTTTTAACTTCAGTAGCTATGTACAAAGGAATACAGAATTTTTGTTTGCTGAGTAAGACACCCAAATGAATGTTCCAGAGCATGCTCCATATTATCTAATGTGCTTGTGTACGCCTTTTTTTTATCACGAATAATTCCCGTTTCACGACCTGTGAACCAAACTTCGACTTGGAAGTTGAATACCAGGGCATCTCTCGCACATCACCAGTCAATTCCGTACTCTTTGAGGAACATAATGCCTGAATTTAGTTATATTAACGTAATTAGTACATTGTATTGCGCGGTCTAATGCATTCTCAATATGTCGGTCCTGGTGGTGTAGTGGTTACCATACTTGCCTCCTAAACCCAAAACGCGGGTTCCATCCCGGCCAGGACCGATGGATTTTTTCCGGCGTAAAAATCCTAAGTATGGCTTCCTTAGGAAGGGAAGTAAAGCCGTGGGTCCCGTGTCGTACATTTACGGCACGATAAAGAACCTCAAGCCTGAAAGAGAGGCCTCTGAGCAAAATTTGTCGGCTGTTTCACGCCCTGAGTTGAATGGGACGCTGATGACCTGAGATGTTAAAGAGCGTCCATAAATAAATAAATAAAAAAACTCAATATAGTGTCACAACACACAAGAACACGTTCGTTAAACTCGTACTAACCTCCTCTCTAGCTTCCCAGCCGGCTTTCAAGGATGGGAGCAAGACGAGAGGTGCAGAGATCGGTTAACTGCACATGGAGGAGTCTTCTTCCAGTATGGTTTTCCCCTTTGGGACGATTGCACATTTCAGGAGCAAGGTAAATGTATGGAGCTCAGCAGTTACATATCTTACAGAGTTTTGATGTACGAGGGTAGGTCTATAAGTATCCAGGCTAACTATTTTATAGGTATAATAAAAACAAAAACTATATTTCACTTTTCAGTACAATGCACTGCTCCCATCTTTGAATTAACATTTCAACCCCCCCTCCCCAAAGTAGTCAGAACTCCTGTCTGCAAAATGGGCATAAACAGCATCCATCACTTCTTCGTCACACTTCAATTTCCTTCCTCGAAGGTTCTTCTTGAGTTTTGAGAAGAGGAAATAGTCACTGGGAGCTAGATGTGGGCTATAGGGTGAATGGGCGATCTCCTTGAAGCCACATTTCTTTACAGCTTCATTTGCAACAAGAGCTGTGTGCACAAGGGAGTTGTCGTGAAGAAGGCGCACACCACCACTCAGCTTTCCTCGTCTTTTCTCTTTGATGGAAGCACTTGGTCTGTGCAATATGTCAGCATAGTACTCCCCATTTACTGTGGTGTTCCTCTCCTTGAAGTCAACGAAGAGTATTCCTTCTCAGTCCCAAAAGATTGTGGCAATGATCTTCTTGGTTGACTGAGTGACCTTGGCCTTTAGAGACGGTGCTTCGCCAGGTTTGCGCCACTCCATTGATTCTCTTTTGGACAAGGGATCACAGTACATAGTTTCATCTCCTGTAACAATGGTTTGCCGAACTTCTGTCTCGTTGCCCGGCAGAGCTCCTAAAATGCCTGACAACAGATGACTCGTTGCTGCTTTTGGACTGAGGAAAGAAGTCTAGGCACCCATCTTGGACTAACTTTATTCATGTTTAAATGTTCATGAATAATAAGGACTGTTGTTTTAGAATGGCGCAATCTTGCTGCCTTTTCTGTCTTCCATAATTTCTCCTTCCACAAGAGCGATGGTTTCAGGAGCGAACACCTCCAAGGACCGACCTGCACGCTCTTCGTCTTCAATGCTTTCTCGACCCATTCGAAAAAGTTTCCCCGCCCCATTCTTTCACGGTAGAATATGAGGGGGGCGCTTTCCCATAAGCACCGTCCAATCGCTGTTTAATTTCATTTGCAGTAAGTCATTCTTTTGTGAAGAAATTAATAAAAGCCTGGATACTACATTTTGAACATGTCATAATGTTCTACACACATCCTTCTTTATGCAACTATATGTGAACAACTGAATACAGCAGAGTGGAAGTCACAGCTGCAATTATTTACTTAATAGATAAGGTATGATACAGATAAGATTTTTGTGAATACGATAATCATTATCGGTGAGGCCGGAAACTTATGGATCTACCCTTGTAGATGCGAATATGGAGAAAAAGGACTGGAGTGATATGCACAAATTCTTTAAATAAGTATAGTTCTAATAGTTCTATATTGTTTGTGATGAAAGTTGAAGTTACCCATGTAATATGAGATCAAGGCCATGGATATTCAGTGCGATTATTGAGTTACGGGTCGCCGCCACCGCAACCGGAAATGGGAAATTCAGTCGTCCCGCGTAAAGACTTGTATTAGCATAAAATTATACCGCATTTAAAAGTGATAATAAAATGTGTTAAAGAGATATTGTATTTCATTTAACTTTCCTTCTCAATGAGAGATGCAACAGTTTCTGTACCTGGACAGGATTGTTTGCGAAATGCCTTACCACTTCTATGCTTTCACATAAAATCCCGCTCAATGTGTAGAACAATTGGCACTCAATAAAAGCAACGAGAGAAAGTCTCCCTAAAACTAACTATAAGCTACTATCTGAACATGCATATATGACCTAACTGTATAAGTAAAATATGTTTCAGTGCTAAACTCCTCTCTTATGGGATGAAGCCCTTGAGACTGGGCTCATAGTTTTATTCAACGGGGGGTTTCAAACATGACAAGTTGAAGGCAGAGGTTCCTCCTTGCAACTGAAGGTGATGTTTGTAATCAGTTAAGTGTATTTATTGAACTCCTTAACTAACATGCAACTTTCTGTTTATGATTACTGCTGAATGAAAAACAGCAAGGGACAGTTTCTCGACTATGTACATCTTCTTGATTAGTGGCCATAAAGAAACGAGAGTGGAATGTGCATAGGATTTATAGATGGAGAAGACATCCCCTGCCATGCTAGGGCCTGTGGGAATGTCCAAGAAACTGTTGAATATCGGATCACAGGCAGTGGACGTGAGATGAAATGATAAATTTACCTTATAACGGTTGGATTAGAGCGCCTTACAAGTAGGGCAGGTGGTCTAGCCTCGTATGTTTACATTGACAACCTGGAAGATAACAGTATCCCATCAATGCACAGGTCCAACTGCATACTATAGATTCTTTAAACAGCAATTTATGGAAAGCTGAATAATAAACAAAATTTTAATTTATAACTTTATCCTGCCACTAAACTTCCAGTGCTGCAGCATTGATAATATTAACCAGAGACTGAGGCTCCTACTGCTCCTAGCAAGAGATACGTGAGTTATTTCTTTGAAGCAAGGAATGTTTTGGAATAAATGCAATAAATTTATTTATGAATATTAAGGATGCTGTATTAAAAGTGGTTTTATTTTATTGTTAAATACAAAACTAAAGGCTACTTAAATCCTTGTATTATAAATAATAACAGAATTTAAATTTATGTTTTTCATTTTTGAAATCATCTGGGTTTTTTTCTTTTTCTTTCTTTCTTTTTTCTTTTTTTCTTTTCTTTTCTTTTTTTTTTTTTTTTGCTATTCATTATTACATAATTTATAGTAATATATTTTAAATACTACATCAAACATCCATTTGTAGACTCATTAAAATGTTTACACTCAAGAGATGAAACGTGTTTAAAATAATTTTGAGAGAAATTTAAATTCAAGTTTGCATGTTCTTTAAAGTTCAAATGCCATAGATCTTGGCACTTTGGCAGCATATAAATCTTATTTGAACCAAAACTAGTTATTTTTCACCCAATGCTCCACTTAAGTTTAAAATTTGCACTTTTAAATATATACTGGTTAACATGAAAAGCTCCATTTTATTACTTTGTTTCTTTTACGGTGTTATTTACATATTAATAACTTGGAATCTTTCATTATAATTAAAGGGTCTATCTTTCTGCATTTTAAATAAAATATGAGACCAGTATCATCTTCTGACATCCAACTACATCTTCATTTGTATATGCTTTCCTTTCCATTCTTCTTCTTGGATACCCTTCCTTAGTAATATTTTTTCATCCATTCGCATAAAATGGCCGTACCATATCAATATTGTGTTTATTTCCTTTGTTGACACCTCCAGTAATTCATTTCTATTGCCAAAATTCAATTTTAAGTTGTCATGTTTCTTTTACATTAAGTGCGTGCTCTAATAATCCATTTATTTATTTCTTTATTGATCTGTTTATAGGTTTAAGAATCGATGCTACTAATTATCCTTTCTCTAATTTCTTTATCATTTGTTCAGTAATTATAACCCCTAAATATTTAAAACTTTAGTTTTATTAATTCAGATTGTGTGTTCGTTGGTACGCTCTTTAACGTCTCAGATCATCAACGTCCCATTCAATTCAGGGCGTGAAACGGCCGATAAATTTTGCTTGGAGACCTCTTCTTTCAGGCTTGTGGTTCTTTTTCGTGCCGTAAATGGACCGACGTATTTACTTCCCTTCCAAACTTAGGATTTTTACGCCCGACAGATTTTACATCAAACATACAAAGAGTTCAGCGCAGTTTACAGGTTAGGGTTGGCAAACTCTCCACTGAAGCCAGGCTTGCATTTCCAAGGGCTGAAGTCGAACCAAAGAACAACAGACTGGGGGGAGCCTTTCTTGGAAATTTCCTTAAAGCGAAGTTTGTTCTGAAGGTTTCGCACATGCTCCGTTTAGAAACTTTGGCTTTAAACGAGCAGCCGGCGATCTAATTTTATCTGAAGTTGGCAGGCCTGTACAGGTCGGACCTCAAGGCCTCCTTCTTTATTATTTTACTCAGATGGTGAAACTTTGCACAGCCCTGACTGAGATAGTTCTCCACTAAACGGTCTGCTCACGTATCGATCACCCCATCACACTTAAAGGATTTACCGCCTGCCACCGCGCACTAAACGATCCTCTCCAATTGTCCATCACTAACGTCCAATGGCGATGTTCCTGATTTGACTCGAAATCGTGTTCACGGTTGTGCCCACGCGAGGCGTCCAACTTGAGTTGTGCATGCGGTAAGCGTTTCAAGTTCAAGGTGGGTTACAATTGTTGATTTTAAACAGGTCTCAACTGCATAGCGTGTTACAGGAGTTTCTTCCTTATTTCCTGTTAACAGTTGTGCTGTTTCACTTATAACTGCTTGTTATTTACTTGTGGGGCTCAACAACCTTGCTATGTACTTTTGAAGAACTTGAGCAATTTGAGTTGATGTGTAAGGAACGTCATATTATTACTCACCATTCACTCTAATGTCGCGTCCACAAAACAAAAGAACAAACGTCTGCTCCACTTTTAGCACAGGCTCCCTGCCTCCCCGACATTTATTTTTACTTGAGAAGCGGCTAGGTGCGTTCGTACTCCGAAAAGTACGACTTTAAGAAACTAAGCACATATCTCGCCTCTACCCGTTGTTGCTATGATAATGTACAGCACTTGACACACGAACCTCCTGACTGTTTTGTTTACTAACAATCGACTTAGGAAATGCCAACTTAATATAAATATTTAATGCAAAAACGTGTGTATGTGATTACAGAAAAAATATCTGGCACATTATAAAATAGGTAAATTCTGAATGTGGACCCAACTTAAAAAAAAATCTAGTTAAACGGTCTTGTTTGTTTAGTAAGCGCTTGGGTCTAAAATTAACCAGAGAAGGAAACCCTTTAATAAGCGTCTACGGACTATTTCGAGTTGTTTGTGAGCATACTTAACGTAACAGACGCAAAATGGAACTATCCATTCCAAAAATTTGTTTTTCAAAAGGGGAGTTTATATGCATTTATAGATTTTCAAACATTTATCAGAAAAAAAAAGTGTTTTCATATTTAATACATTGAGTACTGAAAAAGTAATTTTATTCATTTACTCAGAGAAAACGAGTAAAATAAAAATTTAATACATTTTATCTGCAGGAAAAATGGCAGAGTTGTCTAAAACTGTAGTTATTTGTCCCGGTTTAGAAAAACACGCTAGTATCTGTAATTGTTTTCAAAATTAGAGTACAGTGTTTGTTTCTTGATATAAAGATATTAAAATAGAACCATTATCTTGACATTGCGTTTCAAAACAGTGGGTAGTGCAAGCATTACATTTAATGATGGTACCAACACTATCTTTAAATGTGCAATTGATATAACTAATGCAAGAATGCCTCCACTCATCAACAGCAATGGAAGTATTTTTCTGCTATTTACTTTACAAAAAGTGTAATAATCTTTTTGTTTTCTGACAACTTTTCAAAACAACAGTAGAATAATTATCATAATAATTTCTGATATTTATTTTTAAAGTAATAGTAGAATTGTTATCCATTTTTCTTATGCCACTTTTTAAACTTGAAGTAAAATAATAATTTCTGAAACATGTGGAGTAATCTCTTTGTAGTGCTGCTTTTCAAAAAAGATAATGTTTTAACCTTTTAGAGCCAGTATAGTCGGATTATAAGCATGACCTATCTTTATTTTTAAAATGTTTTATGCAGTGCATTGACACCGCAACAGAGCGCCGTATCCATCATTCCGATAAGTTTGCACAAGTCCCTTTCATTAGCCGGAAGGGGTGGCGATTCCCTTAGGACTACTGCGGGATAATGGAATGGCAGTGTTCTGTAACCCTCGGGACCCCCAGGCAGACAGGTGTGCTGTTCTACATAATATGTGAAATGCTTCATTCAACAGCTGGAAATATTTCCGTTGCGCAGGACTACACACGGTCGTAACCAAGCTACGCGCCTGTGTCAGTCCATGGGTTCGATACTGAGAGAGGTTTTTCGTTCATGCTGAAGCGCAGATCTCATTTAAACTTTTCATCCGAAATAACCACGTGGTCTACATAGGGCGTATCAATTCACAATAAATAAATAAAAAAATTAAACAAAGATGTAAACAAAGCCCCAGACCACACTTTTTATAGCCCTAACATTTCGAATAATAACACAGCATTTTCTCTCTGCTAAACACTTTAAGCGGTTTATATTTATCTACTGGTAAGGCATCGCACGCTGTGGGTTATAAAAATTTGTTTTCTCAACACTTCCCCTGGTCACTTAGGCAAATATTTACATTCCACGAGATGTCCAATTAGTGCTAAAGTTCAAGTACGCCCACAAACAATTCAATCAACAGAGTTGTGTTTTTTAATAAAGAGTCATCGAAAAGTCGCTCCGCATTCCTTGTATGTGTAGCCGAGATTTCAATAGGAAAGCGCTGACCGCGCGGAACGTATAGCTATTGCGTTCACTTACCCACCAAGGCAAACAAAATCCAAACCATAGCAACGGCGAGCGATTTTCCTGCTAAAAATTGGTTTCGAAGGAAGGAATGTCAGAAATGTAAGAGTACCAACTTTCTCCTGTGTGGTGCACATCAATCGGGCACAAGAAAACTTGTCGATGACATAAATATTTTATGAATATCAAAGATGCCCCACATAAGATGTTATAACTATGTTAATAATTCTTAAATGGATCATTTTAACTAAATGCTGGCTTTCTATTAACTTTTCGTAGTAAGGGGTTTCATGATACCTTCAACACCTCAGCGTGGGACAATTTCAAAATTTTAATTGCAATTATGGTATATATATATATATATTGGACACTCTGATTGCCTTTAACAAGTTATGTTCTGTTTTGGGGTGTTTAACTGCTCAAAATAAGCTATAGTAATATCAAAACACTCGGTAAATATTTATTTCAGAGGTTTTCTGTAATATTTGCCAACATACGGGAATAATTCTATCCGTTACATATTCTATAAGGTGCTACAGAAACTACCTTTTGTTTGACATACTCCCATAGACGGCACATGTTAGAAGAGCGCGATTGGTAGTTCAATGTGGCGGTACACCATCTTGTTGGCACCACATTTCTGCCACGGTTTCCAAAAGTGCAGGTAGTTCATAATTGACAAAATGGCTAGATACCCCTTAAAAATCAAAAAGAATACCACACTAAACATTTAATGACCAACGATGCTGAAAAGGTAATTTGGATTTTTCAGATGCATTATAATATATATTATGTCTACTGTTAAAAATGTTGTTTAAGAGTGAACCATTCTCTGCAATTGCATTAACAAAATACAAAGATCGTTCAATAAAGAATTATTTACTTTTTTACAGATGTAATTTCTTGCGCTAAAATTAACTTAACAAATATTTGATTAGATTAATGCATAATGTACATGAGATACTAATTTCATTGTTGTCACTTCCGGTTCTAGTCTGTTAGATGAGTGCAAGTTGAGACATGTTCAGTTCCCTCTACAGAAAAATATGCTGCTATAAAGTTCTGCTTTCGCCTCAACAATTCTTCAGCTGAGGATATGGAGAGGTTGTTTACTCGTCCATACTTTCACACATTACTAAATGAAATGACATAAGGAAGACGCTTCTGCTAGAAGTGAGGGAAGTTATGGTTATCTCAATTTTTGGAATTCAAGGAATGGTTTACCAGCATACTACAGACATACACGGCTGTGTCGCACATCGCAAAAATCAATGTAGGCATTTTCAGTGAACAGAAGCTGTAGTGAAGGCTGCGAAGACGATTCTGAAGGACATTCCACTTGTCTCCAAGAGAGATTATTAGAGAAGCAACATCAAAATTATGAAGATGAGTAGAGTATGTTGTCAAAACATTAATTGACCAGTTCTGTATACATTACTTCGTATCTCTCTCTACTTTTATTTAAACAACTCAGAGCCAGTTTTAACTTACTATCTTTTCTCATTATAAAATGTCACCAATAATAATAAAATTTCCCCCAAAAGTTTAATTTCTAGTCCTTTCTACTTCTATTTCGCTCCTTTATTATATTTTTTATTATGATCTTAGATTAATTTTTGTGTATTTTTAAAATTCACTCTGAGTAAAATCTTCCTGCTGTTCGTTAACTGGTTAAGGAACCTGCTACTAGAGAATACACCCCGTCATGATATTTTTACAAATTATAAAGACAGGGCTTGATTTGATGTACATTATTCTTAATCCACGGACGTAATGTTTTATAATTAACCCATTTCACTTGAATATGTGCATTCGCAGCTCAAATTACTGGGTAAAAAGCTTATATCTTCCTCAGTCATTCGTCAAGCGCAAAACACATTTTAAAGATGCTCCTGACAGTTTACAGAAATAACCATTCTCTGTAGCTACAGGATGTAAGTAGCACTTAAAAAAGTATTTTGCCTTTTGATGTAAGGAATAAAAAAGAAAAAGACTGTTTTAACTCATTTTTCACGCTTTTATACAGTTTCTCGCTTCAGATGTTTTTCATTCACTTTAAAGCACATCTTCCTGCCGGAAACGATTCATTGTCGACTAGCATTGCCACTAGAGTGGAGATGTTTCGCTCGCTCTCGGCCCACGACCTTCCTTTAAATAATTTGGTGATATTTGACATGAACATACCTTGGTTAATACAAAGCATAATGCGTTCATAAGTGGAGCATTGGAGGGTTGAGGGTTGAGCCGCCTCATTTGGTCCAGAGGTAACCATATTTGCCTTGTAGACACGGGATCGCGTCTAATGGATTTTTTTCGGGCGTAAAAAGTCCTAAGTATGGCTTCCTTCGGAAGGGAAGTAAAGTCGTGGGTCCTATTTATATCATGTAAAAACACATGAAAGAAGAGGCCTCTGAACTGAATGGCATGCTAGTAACCATCAACAGTGGAAGAGTTGCACTGTATGGAGGAAGATTAGGGCCGATCAACAAGCTGTGTCAAGTGCGGGTATGCTGTTTTAATCTAAGTATTCGTTATAATGAAGAAAAGTATCTTTCAACTTTATTTGTGCATTTTCTGTATTATTAATTAAAAAACTATGACAAAATGGTCCCTTTTGTGATAGTGTTTAACGCTGAGGCATCCCAAGCGTGGAAGGATTTTGTTTTATTAAAAACCTCTGTATGATTGTCATTAGTGAGAACCCAGAGCCTACTTCAACAACCTGAGTCACTTTCTTGTTAATGTGCACTGCTTTGTTCATGGCTCATTGCTAGAGAACAATGGGTTACAAATTTGTTCTTGATTTGAACCTAACCTCAACTAATCATCCTTAAAGAAAAAAAAAAAAAAAGATTTGTTTTATTTATGGAAGCTTTTAAGCTTTTCTGGTAATAAGCGTCCATTCCAAATCAGGACATGAAACAACCCATAAATTGTGCCAGAGGTCTCTTCTTTCAGGCTTGAGGTTCATTCACGTGCCGTAAATTTACTGCACGGGATCCAGGCTTTACTTTCCTTTCCAATGAACATAAAGAGGTAAAACTCCAAAGGCAAAGTGCTGATATTTGTTTCGTTTTCAATGTTAGTTAAGTATGACTACCAGAGCCTGAAAGTTATGCAAAATGCCTTTTCTATCTGGGTGAGTATATTCAAGAAATGAACATGTTTCCGTAAATTCGGGGTCGGTTGGCCAGTTTTATTTTGTCTTCTTTGTCTATGTTGGATCGCTATGGATTATTTAGTATTTTAAAAAGTAATAAAGAACTTTAAAGTATCGAAGTAAAAATTTATATAAAAATAATGACGTGTTTACCTCACAACAATATCTATTGAGAATCTTGTTATACGTTTATTTCTCTTCTAACAGTCAAAAACAGTCTCCTTAGTCCATTAACTTAAGCTCCTGAAATATCAGAACCTTCATTAGTGATAGCAACGCACGGTTATTTCTGTCATACGAATACCAGGAAATATAGAGGATGAGGAAAGTACTGTCGTTTTGAATAGTCCTGGCGAATGACCTTGTATTTGTGGTGTGGGTAACTTCTCAACTGCATAAATGTAACAAACAATTGCACGCGAGGTAGATGAGAGCGGTACAGTTGTGCAATAAACCGACCCTACAATGTGTTAAGTACGGAAGTAGGAGACATTAACCTGATTCCCCTATAAACGCTTAAACAGAAAATGAACTCGACCAGAAACCCACGCGCATCTTTGCTCATTCGCCAGGACTATTCAAACTACTTTTGTCTTGATCAGCATTTCCATGAAGTTCTGAAAGGTGAATGTTATGTTGTAATTGGTACGAGTCCTTCCGAAAGAGCTAGTTTTAAATATGCTCCAATCACTTCAGTGGAAATAGAACGTTCTTTTTCCATCTTGAAAAATGTTTTTCTGACAAGCGGCTGGCTATGACAGTTGATACCTTGAAAAAACATCTTCTTGTTGCTTGTAACCAAGAAAAGTAAGCTAACTGCTTTGATAAAGAAATTATTAAGTACCTATTTTCATTAATGATGAGTGTTTTCACTTTTAATAAATGTCTGAACTTCCAGGTTATGACGACTACATATTTGCTGAAATTTTCTAGGTAGTCCCCTTCTCTCAATGTCTTGAAATAATAGGCTGCCCTTTTTAGTTTACTCTCTGAAGATGAACATGGACTTATAAGTGTTAGGAAGATAAAGTAGTCGCGGAATTGTGTGCACACGCTATCATTGTTTCTTCTCTTTGGTGTAATCGATAAATAAAATGTGGGTATTTTTGCTTTTCTCAATAAAATGCGATTCTTGTTCTAACCCTGCATTCTTCTGTTACACTTCAAATGTTTAGCAATTCCGAAGGGATGAAGCCGTACCCTAAAGCGTCTATTTGTGAATGCTGAAGGAATGTATCTATTGTGGTGTGGAAACATCTTTTACTAATCTTTCCAAATCTACAACTAGGTACCGAAAAAGAAAAAGAAAAAAATTAAACATGTCATTTCTATGTGTGTGTGTGGGGGGGGGGTCGCAATTTTTGTTTTTTCTCAACGAAACTGGGCCATAGCCATCAATTAGCAAACGATTCGCCGAGTTCGTTAATCAGCAACATTCGTGAAACTCAGTAAAAATCTTTAAAATAAATTGATAAAAGCAATTTTAGAAAATCATGGCAATTGGGCCATTCGTACGGAGGGTATACCTAAAAAACGTTTGGGGGCTAAAGCAAAATTTAAAAATCGCTCTAGCAGCTGCAACGTTAAGCGTTTTTAAAATGAACCTCAGTATATGCCTTTGAAATAATGTAGGAAAAATAGTTTTTGAAAATCAGTGAAGTCGAACTATTAGGAGGAGGGGTTTACCTGAAACCCAAAATTTAAAAATCGCTCTAGTGGCATTAATATGATTTTTCGCAACGAATTTCGTATATGCCATTCAAATATAATAAGAAAAATAGTTGCTGAAAATCACGCAATCGGCCATTAGGAGGGGGATGCCTGAAACCCAAAATTTAAAAATCGCTCTAGCAGCACCAATAATTGCTATTTCACAACAAAACTGACATATGCCATTTAAACCAAACAAGAAAAATAGTTTTTGAAAATTATCAGACTATTGGGAGTGGGGGTATACCTGAAAAACTTTTGGGGGTTAAACCCAATTTTAAATTTTGTTTTAACGGCCGCTTTTAATTTCATTAAACGAATCTCAATATATGGCACTGAATTAAAATAAGAAAAATAGTGTCTGAAAATCAGCGAATTTGGACTATTAGCAGGAGGGTTACCCACAGTTTAAAAATCACTCAAACGGTATTAATAGTTGTTTTTTCGCACGAAACTCCATATATGCCATTTTAATAGAATAAGAAAAATAGTTCGTGAAAATCAAGTAAATCGGACCATTAGGAGGGAGGGTTACCCAAAATTTAAAACTCGCTCTAGCGGCACCGATATTTGTTTCTCCACAACAAAATTCGGCATATACCGTATAAATAAATCAGAAAAATAGTTTCAGAAAATAATTGGAATATATGGAGTAAAGTTATATTTGAAAACCGAAATTTAAAAAGTGTCTTGCGTTTAATTTTCTCTATATTGTTTCAACATAAAATGAGAAATTAATTCAGCATATAAACAATATTTATGACGTGGTATGTGTTTTGTGTTTAAAAAAAGTATCGTAGTGAAGATAGCAAATTTGAAATATTAATCTAATATGTGTGTGAGAATTATATTTGTATGTAAGAGCGCTTTGTAATAACCTTCAGAAAACGTTTACGTTACATGTTTTTACTAAAATAACATTTAAATTAAATTTCAAAGCCAATGAAAATCGATAAAACTTTCGATTGTTTATTGTTGATTCTGTATATTTGCTCACTACATTGT
The DNA here is from genome assembly GCA_030762175.1 of Metallyticus violacea. Classification (NCBI taxonomy): domain Eukaryota; kingdom Metazoa; phylum Arthropoda; class Insecta; order Mantodea; family Metallyticidae; genus Metallyticus; species Metallyticus violacea. The sequence continues at coordinate 1,716,860 of CM060832.1, forward strand.
ATTTGTTTTTAAATAGTAATCTGTTTTTGTTTTATTAAAACATATGGACATCATTTTCTTAAATATAGAAACTCGATTTTCCTGTTATTATTATTTTTTTTCCCTTTCTATTTTAGTGAATGTGAAGATATCCAGGAGTAAGCTCATAAATATGGTTACATATAAAATGTTTTAAAATACCTATATAGTGTAGCTTTGTCTATCAGTGGTCACATATTTCATTTAATTAATAGTATACCATTAATTCTTGTGGTTTAATCTTAATAATAATAAATTTAATTCTAAAAATTACAGTTTCTTTTGTAATTCTTATAATGGGAAGAATTCTAACTTTGTTCCCCTAATACCACACAGTAATGCTATAACTTATTTCATTAATTAACAAGGCCCAATGTGGATTATATACTCCTTTTTATTACAAATTATTCAACTTGCTGAGGAATTCGCTTAGTTTACGTACTGTGGGTGACGGACTTTTAATATATTTCAGACGTTACAGTTAATTCATCACCTTTTGAAAACTTTCCAGTTAATTTTAGCAATTCTCCTTACCCCAGTTTTTTCTGTTTGTAAATGTATTCTATAATTCTGTGATGATATGGCAATGTGGACAAGCTGGTAGAAGGGAAAGAAACTGCATGGTTGATTTGTAATACAAGCACTAAACATAATATTTTAACAAGTACATATAAATATTTTAACAGAATTTTACTAATCTTCAACTTCAAAATAATAATTTATGTAAGAATCAAAGATACATTGTTACAATTAATAATAATAATAATAATAATAATAATAATAATAATAATAATAATAATAATAATTTAAATTGCAAATGTATGAAGCATGAATTCAATTTTACGCGCGTTACAGCTGGCATAAACAGCTAAAAATTATCACAAGAGGGTCTGAGATTGCCGATAAATTCATGAATGTAGTGAATTTATCTGGAAAGCTCAGACCCTCAAATGCTATTTATTAGGACTATTTCAGGAATAAAATAAGAAATTAAATATAAGTCCTAAACTTGTATATTTGTATTATGAATACTTAACCTTTACAAGCCATCTTGCAACAGACAAATGTCGATAGTCACTAATTACAATAGAAGAGTTAAATATGGGTTAAGGCTATTTCGTGAATAGAATAAAAATAAAATTATATATATATATATATATATATATATATATATAACGAAGGGTAGCAATATACATATAGAGTTCATTCTCAGCACGTGACCAAGAGCCAATGCTCGAAATATCGTGTGGTTTTAGTGTTCAGTTTTACGGTTTTTGGTGTGAAGTTTTATGTGAACTTTTTATATTGCATTCTGCGTGGTTTTTATGAATTTTATGCTTTTAAGAAGTTTTTATTATTCCGTGAATAGTATATAGTATATATATATATATATATATATATATATATATATTGCTAACCTTCGATTTATTGATATAACTTAGAAAAACAACACAGAGATAACATTTTACTATTCTGAAAACATGTTTATTAAAATCTATGTTTGTTTAGGCAGGCTTTGTAACATAATTTACAAAATTATTTCAAACTATTTGGCTTAATTGCTTGAGTGAATACATATTAAGTTAGTTAAATGTATTTACAATAACTGTAAACACAGTTATTAAATTTCAATAAAGGGGATGCAAAACTTCATTCACCAGAACTATTCAAAACTACAGTACTTCTTTAGTCCTGTTTATTTCCTGGTATTCGTATGCCCGAGGTAACCGTGCGTTCTTTCACTAATGAAGGTTCTGTATTTAAAGAGCTTAAGTGAATGGGTTGAGGAGAAAGATTTTTATCGTTTGAAAACAAGGTGTAACAAAATTATTAATGGATTTTGTTGTGACGTGAATATGCTATTAATTTTTATAACCTTTTTTCCTTCGTTATATTCAAATTCTTTATGTGCTTTTTAAAATGCGTAAATAATTGCAGAAAAAAAAAGCACAGCGATCCAAAACAGGCTACAGAAGCCAAAATAGGCAAAATGAAAACGGACCTAGCTACTGCAAATGTTCATTTCTATCTGACTCGGACTCTGGTCCTAAGCCTAACAAACCATTCATAGGTATATGTTCCAGTTTTTCGAGTTTGGCTCAGCTCTCTGCCCTAGTTTGCAGTACCAAATCTACCCATATACGTCGTAACTGAACTAGTGTAGCACAACTCCTGTTGCTCACAGAACGGCGTCATTTCGCATAATGGCTCGCAAAGACCACAATTCATGATCGCTGTGCTCGCAACCCCCTGTTCTACTGTTTTCGTGCTATAGGAACAATTCCGGAACTTTTTGATATTTCTCCTCCTTATGTAAACGTGTAATATCGTGAACAGAATTTTAATTAAGTACATACACATTAATGAATTATTATTGCCTATATAAAATGTGTTCCTATTCCTTTCTTGGTATTTGTTTATATTTCACCATTACTTTGTTCACATTGTTCTAAAACAATATCTATGTATTGTTCCACTTTTCCTAAGAAATATGGGAAACGCGAGCTTTCTTAAAGCTGAAGGCAGCTAAAAATATGAGTTGTAAGTACATTTTATACAGTAGCCTGGCTCACATAGTTTAAAACAGGAGTTAATAAGCATCTACGTGTTTTGTTTAACTACTTCGGGCATGGGTAATAACCGCGCCATTTCAATAAACAAAAAGAGAGCCAGCGAAACAAATGAGAAGTTCTGTTGTTTGTTTTAGTTGGAGGTAGCATTTGCCGCTCTGCATTACTAAAGCGCTATTAACTGTATGCCCTGCGCATGCTTCTAGGAAAATCAGTTCAATTTCGATCACTATAAACTTGCAATTCTGTCTCTACAACTTTAATGAACTTCAGCAGAAGTTTGACGTAGAATTTCACATCCTACGCACATTTTGTGTCCAGATTTAGACAATCTAGTCTCCAAGAAGTTAGTAAGGAAACCATTCAGGTCTCACGAAGCCGAAAGCAGAAATTAAAAGATAATGTAAAACAACAGTTAATGGACAGGTATAGCTCATTCGTCGAAACCGAAACTTTGAATTGAAATGAACAGAGAAAAGTTGTAGAAATAGCGCTGCGTTTATTTATTCGAATAGGTTGAAAGGGCGTGGGTACTTTTTTCTAAAATAATTCTTACATTACAGTGAGATTATTTGAGCCTGGCTGATTACTGAAGTCGTACAAAAGATACTTATTAACTAGTTTCTCTCTCTGCAGCACGTGTAGTACATAAAATGCAAGACAATTAGCAGTCGCTGGAACTACAAGCTGCTATCTACATCGCCACTGGTGGCACCGCAAAGGGAGACCGAGGTCGTTAAGGCGCGGACTGGGGTTCGAATCCCGTCTCCTGACTGAGGTTTTTTCTAGATTTTCCCCAGTCCTCATAAATGGCAAATGCTAGGGAGGTACCTTAAATTAGGCCTGGAACGTATCCTTCCTTTAAAAGTCCTTTCCCAATATATCATTTTATCTCATGTATCATCAATGTTCACCGCCTGTGATGCCCTAGTAGTAAAAACGGGTGTTAAACACTATTAAAAAACCGGCGGCCGAGGTCGTTAAGGCGCTAACTTATGCGGGAGGTTCTCGGCCTGACTGAGATGTCGTGAAGATGGCCAAATTACTAGGATAGTTGTTAAGTATCATCCATTAGATGGCGCCCTGTAAAGCTTCAGACGCGTAAGTGTAGTCACTTGTTTGTGATGATCGTGTTAACAAACTAGTGTTAACGTTTTCTACGAAACGAATAAAACTGAAATACGAGCTGTGAAAAAATATTTCCTTTTGAAGATTTTAACCCCAACTGAAATACAGAAAGGAGTTAGATTTCACTTTAAAGGATTCTTCCTTTTCGTTTTCTGCGGTTAAAAAAGCGGGCTGCTGAGTTTAAGCCTGGTTGTACATTCAATCTAGATAATGAACACTTGGGGTGTCCCAAAACTGCTACGACCGACAATACTGTGACAAAAATGCACTATGCTGTATTCAATGATCGCTGATATTGCAAAGATCTCGGTAGGCCGTGTGCACTACATTCTACAGAGTTTTGGTATGGGATTTCTGCTCGAAGGGTGCCGCATTTGTTAACAATTGACCAACAACGCATTCTAATGAATATTTCGTAAGAGTGTTTAGACTGGTTTAAATGCAATTCCGACGTTTGATAACAGTGGATTCATCACTACATGCCAGAAACCAAGGAGATGTCCAATAAGTGGGTAGCAACAGGTGAAAGTGCATCAAAGAAAGCAAAAACGGTTCCATCTGCAGAAAAAGTCTGACTCTATTATCTGGGATTCTCATGGTGTGATGCTCGTAGACTACCTCCAGAAGCACAGAACCATCGCCAGGTAGTATTACGCTTCACTGCTTTACCACCTGAAGGATGATATTCAGTCTAAACGTCCACACCTTGCGAGAAAGAAAGTTCTCTTTCATCACGATAATGCGCCGTCACACATGTCTGGTATTGTTGTTCCAAATCTGCATGACCCTCGCTTCCAAGTACGTTCACATCCACAATATTCGGCGGATTTGGCTCCCAGCGATTACTTTTTGTTCTCAAACGTGAGGAAATGGCTGGATGGACTACGGAGGTTAAAGCTGAGACAGACGCTTATTTTTCACAGGTGGACAAATCTTATTTTACTAAGGGTATTAAAAAGTTGGAAAGACGTTGGACTAAATGTATTGATTTACAAGGTGTTTATGTTGAAAAATAAAAGAAAGTCATTTCTCTTAAATCTTGAGCAGGGCGAGAACTTTTAGAATGTCATTCGTATTGCCGCCATGACTGTCCTTTCTGAATGAGGTTTTTTGCACATTTTCCTCAGTCCTCATAAATTGCAAATGGCCACGAAGCACCCTAAACTAGAGCTTGGAACGCGTTCTTCCTTAAAAAAGCCTTATTTATGAGTTCATCTCGTCTATCACCGCCTGGATGCATTGGCAGTAAAAACAGGTGTTAAAGGAATAGCCCGCAACTCAATTTGTAATGGTGCCTTTAAAGTAATCCCATGACAATAATCTCACAGGTGAATAAGGATTGACATGATCCGGAGTAGTCATTCTGCCCTCATGCGGAAAACTTTGACAGACGGCAATATATTTTACTTGAAAAATTGACAGGAGAGTATTATTCATGCATGATAGTGCACCACCACATTGTTGTATTCCTGTTAGAAACGTTTTACATCTTAACAAATGGATGGGTCGGCTTACTTGACTAAGATGAGACAAAACTGGAAAAAAATTGTAAAAGACGAGACGTTTACAAATTTAAAAGATTTTGATTACTATCGCTTAAGATAAACGCTGAATTTATAAAACAAAACGAAATCACGTATTTATGTTGGCCTTTTTCTTGTTTTAGCTCTCTTCCAGAGATCCCCTATCAATTAAGTAATACTATATGATCATTTTATTTTCCCTCGGAGTGCTTTACCTATGGTAGGCGAGGATAAAACAATAAAACATATCAACCATACAACATTACACAAACCAATTTAAGAGGTTCATTTCTTACCAAATTATCAAATGAGGTCTTGAAACTGCCCGCCCTCCTTTTCCACACATTTTTTGGTATCTCTTTAGGAAATTATTCATCACTGGCTGTCGTTCATTTTGAGAAATCCGGACAATTTCCTGACGAATATTATCTTTGAGTTCTTGTATACGATGTGTTTTAATTTACCTCAGTGATAATATTCGCAAGGTGTTAAATGTGGTACCGAGGAAGCCACAATTCCTACTGTTTTGAGGAATTACATTGTGATTTACTCTCATGGAATTATTCAATAGTGACAGAGTCCTGTTGAAAAAATGCAAGATCACGCTCCCTGTTGGTTAATTCTCTGAAAAAGGGGGGGGGGTTAATATGATATTTCCATAAGTAACGGAATCAACTGCATGCTAAAAAGGTTCTTTGACTCTTTCACTACTGAGTTAATACATAATAAAGACACTGTTCCTTTGTATACTTAATTAACGAACAACACACAGGTGCGTTATGACTGCGGCAGTCGCCTTCTCCACGACGATATTCATTAAATTTAAGGTTCATTTCCTCACATCAGCTACCAACCTTCTAAAGTCGATGCAATAGTTTTCTATCGTTGTCTGGCAATCTGTATTGTTTGAATTTGAAAAGAATAAACAATAAATAAATTAGTTTTAAGATGAAAGCAACTCTTTTTGAAAGAATGTACTACTAAACCGCAGCTATTAAATTGTATTTACACAGTGGTGTAATTTGAGCAATGGGCGACAAAGCGCTTCTGCGCACTTGCATATGTATGTAGCAGCTTGTAGTTAGTGATTTGATTGTAGGTAATGTTCTTTGTTAATTATGCCAGTACTTAAGAGCGGAGTTTTCTGTAATTATAGAAACTACTTTTATGATCTCTCAATGACAAGAAACGTTCTTACAAGATGCCGGCGCACCATATTTACCATACATTATCATACAGATTATTTCTTCTTCTTATTCTTCTTCTTCTTCTTCTTCTTCTTATTATTATTATTATTATTATTATTATTATTATTATTATTATTATTACAGCTTTAAATATAGTCTATTTTTAACCTCTCAGTGAATTAGTTATTTTTTCGTTTTATTCGATTTTTTGGTTAAATAGATTTTGAGGCAAATACTAGATGATGATTTAGAAAACTATTGATTAATATAGAAAAAGTAGCTACAGAAGCAAAGGAGAAAGGAAAAATAATCGAAGAAGAATGAGATTAAGAATGTGGAATAAAAAGAATCTATTAGAAGTAAACAATTCGTCCAAATAAAAACATCTAAAACAGAGGAATGATATCTTACATAAAGAAATTAATTATAAGAACACAACAAGAATCCTGAAAGAAGTTTATTGATGAAATAGAGCATGAGGCAACAATTTGCAAATAACGTTATTAAAATGTTGCAAAAATTGAAAAGGAAATATCAATAATATTCTAGAACAAGTGTGGGAAAATTGTTATAAAGAATTGTGGCATAAGACAGAAGAAATAAAGGAAAACGAATAAATTGATAATTCAGTAGATGAAATCACAGAAGGTGAAATGAAACACGCGATAGAGAAAATGAATGGAAAATCTCCATAATTATTAAAATATGGAGATGAAAAACTACACGTGAGAGTATTGAAATATGTAAATAAGTGTTGGAAAAGAAAACAAATTCCTAAGTCAAGAAATGTGAAAGAAATACTGAGGCATCAGTTTCTTCAACACTGCTTATAAATTACACACTAAAATAGTAGGATCAATATTAATAGAAAACCAAAGGGATAGCTGTAAATCAAACAATAGAAAAGAGTAGAGAATGCGATCTACATATTTAAAAAGGCACACAACAGAGTAAAGAGAAACCCCCTTTGGCATATATTAGTAAAAAAGACCACTCCAGACATTTGATAAAAGTAGCACAAAGCAACTAAAATAACGATTAGATCAGGAAAAGGATGATTTTAAGGAGAAGTGGTGGGTTGGACAAGGGTGTAGTGGCAGTGTATTCCCGTAATGTTTTAATGTATATGGGTGAAATTCTTAGAGAGATAAATGGAAAATATGCGGATTACATTATAATAATAATAATAATAATAATAATAATAATAATAATAATAATAATAATAATAATAATAATAATAATTCAAGAAACAGACATTTTTGAACTGGCAAAATCCCAACCATCAAAATGAAAGTAGTAGTCTCATAGATCCAAAATAGTATTAAAATACATACAAAAATTTAACATATCAACACAAGCAAGAAATGAATAATAAAGTAAAACTTCCAGAATAATTGTGCAACATCAGCAAGAAAAGAAACGAGCTTAAAATTTTACAAAACAGTGGAAATTTCAACGTTAATGTATGGTTGTGAAACATGAACGATAAATAAAAATGAATGAGATACCTTAGACCTATTAGGGGATGTACAATAATGGACAAAAAAAAAAACGAAGAAATAAAAGAGGAATTAGGTATTTCTCCAATTATTAACAAAATAAATGAATATAAGAAAGATGGAGAAATCATTTGCAGAAAAGGGATAAAATCCGCTAGCATGGAAAGATAGTAAAGTCTTATACAGTAAGATAATTCTGTTTCTGATCTACTTGCGTCACTTCTAATTAAACCGTGACAATTGTCATGTGAGGTAATCAATCTAAGCACAAAAACTTTTTTTCTGTCATTTTATTCCGAAGATTCCTTAAACAGTAACATGGAAATATTTGAATTCCAACAAAATGCAGGGGAACGTTAAATTACTTCAATGCTCGCTGCTGACAGGGCAGTAACGATAAGCCATTAATTCGGGACTTTCCTTCGTCAGATTTGTTAAGGGATACTCTTAACAACGTGATGTTATAGTTTTAATGTCAATTCTCTTGCAGGAATTAAACGTAATTCTTTATGTAAACACCACCTTTAAATACCTCGCTTAATTTGCTCCTCTGCTGTTAAAGCTGATATTCGCAGTACATACATGCCGGAGAAGTTGCCTATCAGCACGGGGTACGCCATTCTTCCACACCACCAAAGGAAGCCTTAGCACTCCACTTACTTTGTTATAAAAATAGAGCATTTTGAGAGAACACTGCGATTAGTGATCACATTGCAGTTTAATGCTATTACGAGATTTGCAGTTGACATTAAACCGTGCTAAGCACTTCTTACAACCAAGGCCAGAAGTTTTAGGTCACAAAAACGACTTACATGTTTTATGAATAAAATTTAAACTTTAGACATTTGTGATAGTGTTTGGGTCAGACCTTTACAGCAATATACGTTGTATGTTTATAACAAACAATACAAGAAGACCTGAAAAGTACTCTTTCCAGCAGTTTAAATTCAACATTATTTTTACCTTTTCACCAATCTCTCTCATGGTCAATACATATAGGGTGATTCTAAAGTCTTTACCTGCTTTCGGGGGTCGATAGAACAGTAATCATGAAAGACATAGTGGAAACGCTTATATCGAGGGATAGAGTATCAACAGCGACTGCTTATGTGATCGTCTCTCGTGAGTGTGATAAAGCATATGGTCGTACACTTTTGACAAAGAAACAATACAAAACACCCTGACTTTAAAGAAATTTCGGACGTGTTCTACCACAACACCAGGTTTTTCCGTGTCCCAAATGCGTACATTGTGACGGTTCACTTTGCCGAACACATGAAACGTCACCTCGTCAATAAAAACAGTTTCTCAGCAAAACCGTCTTCTTCTAGCCGCTCTTGAAAATGAACACAGAATCAAAGAAGACGACGATTGTGATCCTCGGGACTTGCAACAGCTGTACCACTTTAAGTCGTTGACGTAAAATACGCTGGACAGTTGGCTACGGAATCTGCAGTTTCTGGCTCGAGCAACGTGTTCACTTTTTAGAGCTCATGACTAATGCTTCTCGCTCAACGGTCTCAACCGACACTCTTGGCCGGCCTGTTCGTCGTCCATCAGTCGCTTCCAACATTTTGTACCAATTGTTTTGGCTGTACGTGTTTCATGTTGATGTACCGTTACAACAAACTCACATTTAGCGAATTGTAACACGCAGGAAGCTTTATGTGCACCAGTGAAACCCACGTTTTCGTTACATCTACCTCCAGCGACTAAATCTGCAAGTATGATATGGCTTCTATTACTAGTGCAAACGCTTGCAATATATCTGTTCTATCGATCCCCGAAAAAAGAGCAGGGCCTAAGATTCATCCTGTATATTCCAATCTCTGAAATAATATTTTAGAAGGTCTGTAAAATACTGCTTTACATTTCCTCGTGATTTGTTGATCAACGCTGTGCAACGAGGAAGAGATGGAAGTCAGAGAGAACCAAATCTGGGGAAATGTCCTTATCGCTAAAACGCTTTAGTAACCAGATGCAGGTCCTTTCTCACAAACTCTTCCATTTGGAAACAACACTCTACCCTTTTGAACGTATTTCAATGTTCATCTTCAGTAGGTAATCTAATATTATGGCACGTTTATGTGCACGTCTTGGACATACGTCACGAGATTAATTCAACGGGCCATTTTTTAATTATTGAAAACGAAGAAAGATCCCCATAAACTGTTATGAATTTGGTAATTTCTTTTGGCGTTGAATTATCTATTACAAAGGGCTTCTGTCACTTCAAGGTACTCTATTTTATCTATTTTATGGAATGTCCATAGCAAATCTACTTAAAAAGATTATTAAATAAGCTATTGAAAAAAATTTCTGCGTTTTAAATGAATGCTTAAGACTGATGTTGTATGGCCGCTTATAGTCAGACTGCCCTTTTAGGCACATTTTCAAGTGTAAATGGCATTTCATTAATAAACAGTGCAAGGAAACACTCTCTGAGTTGACTGGTTTTCTTGCCTTTTCTATACCAGTAAAACAATTCTGGTTTTAAATTCACTGAATAGGTGAACATATTAATTAATTTATTTAAATGCATACATAACAAAAGAGAGTTGCAACTCCGAAAGACCAAAAGTGGCTAAATTCATTTCTTCATACACACGTAGATAAGAAAAATCTTAAAGCAATTATATTAATAAGCGTGAGCAAGTATGTATCATGTGATAATATAAATTCAAGAGTAAAATGAAGTAGGTAAAATAAGAGCCCGGACGTTAGGCAACCTGCTTTTTTTAATTGTGATAGACATATTCAAAAGTCAGATACAAATGAACACGTTTCCGTATATTTGGGGTTGGTAGGGGCCAATTATTATTATTATTATTATTATTATTATTATTATTATTATTATTATTATTATTATTATTATTATTATTATTATTATTATTATTTATTGCTTGCTTGTTTTGGCTTCCGATGGCTATTTACCTGTTGTAGATGGTTATGGATTTTTTCAGCGACTATTTACGTATTTTAAAAATCGCATAAAGAATTTCAATATCAAAGTGAAAAAAGTTATAAAAATTAAATGACATGTACACTTTACAAAAATGTCTATTGAGAATCTTGTTATACATTTATTTTTTTTCAAACGGTCAAAACTTTTTCAACACAATCACTTAAACTCTTTAAATATCAGAACCTTTATAAGTGAAAGGAACGCACGGTTACCTCGGGCATACGAATACCAGGAAATAGAGAGAGTGAGGGAAGTACTGTAGTTTTGAATATTACTGGCGAATGTAACGATCCATGAGATGAAATACTAGGAAATTTGTGGTGGGGGTAATTTCTCAAATGCATAAATGTAACAAAAAATCGCAAGCGAGAAATATAAGAACGGTACAGCTGTGCAATAAACCGTCCCAACAATGGTTCAGTACGGAAGTAAGAGAGATATTAACCAGATTCACCTATAAACGCATAAACAGAAAATGAACTCGACCAAAAACCACTGCGCATCGTTTGCTCATTCGCCAGGACTATTCAAAACTATTTTACTTTGTCTAGATCAACATTTCCATGATGTCCTGAAAGGTGAATGTTCTGTTGTAACTGGTATGAGTTCTTCCGAAATAGCGTCTCCAATCATCTCAGTGGAAGTAGAACGTTCTTTGTTTATGATGAAAAATGTTCTCTCTGACAGCTGATACATTGAAAAACATCTTGATATTGCTTGTAACCAAGAAAAGTAAGCTTAAGTACTTTAATTATATGACGAAGAAATTGTCTTAAATACCAATTTTCATTAAAAATGAGTGATATTACTCTCTGTTTTCACTTTTATCAAATGCCTATTACTGCCTGGCTACATTACTGCCTATTTTCAGTATTTTACGTGCCTTTTTCCTTCCTATTTTAACCAAAATAAATGCCTGAACTTTCGGGCTCTGCTCATAATTAATTTGAAAGTTGAATGTGTGTGCGTGTGCGCGCGCGTGCTGTGTGTAATACTACGCGTTCTTAAAAAACAATTTCCATGTATAAGTGGAAAAAGTCATAAATTCATAATAATCATTATTATGGCTTTAATCTCTCGAGCGGCTACGGCTTGGGGAACACGGCATGAAGCTTCCACTTTAATGACGGACGGAGTCGACAAAGTTACTCTTCTAAAATGATGTAACCTTGAAAATATTTCAATTCAAATAATTGTGCATTTGCTTGACGAAGTAAAGTTCAGTGTCGTGTTGTCAATGAGTATTGCGGTATTTTTATAGCATTAAATGCTGGTGATGTACTGTTAAACATGGAGATTTCCTCGCTCCCTCGCGAAGTCATTCTAAGGTCAAAATTTACCCCTTTTCACTTTTAACTCGTCACTGTATACCTGCGTTATTTATTATTATTATTACTATTATTATTATTATTATTATTATTATTATTATTATTATTATTTTCGTGGGCCCAATTCCCAATCTCAAATTGCTTGTCTAAGATCTATGGAATTTTCGATTACTTCATTAACACCCAGCATATGGCCGTGATATAAAGTGACGGTGGTTGGGGAAGCCCAGTTCGTGCACTTGCCATCGCAACAGCTGACGTGTGCGCAGGCGCATTGTTCTGGTGGGGAAGTACTTTTTTTTGCGCGCTAATCTCGGTCGCTTCTGCTTCAACTCACAATGTAAACGGCCCAGCAATGTTGCGCAATAGCAGCCAGTCACCGTTTTACGCTTTTCCAAATAATGAATCATAACCTGTGAGTCTCCTAATCCCCCCCCCCCTGCTCTTTCACATTCGCCCTGTTTCGACTGCCGGGGTGTAGTGTTGGACCCAAGTTTCATCTACAGTCACAAAAAGATGCCAAAGATTATACTACAACTTTTCCAAATACCATTTTGAAATACGCTTTCTTGTTCTGGAGTCAACAAACACGACACCCATCGCACACCCAACTTCTTCATATGCAGAACTTCACCCAGGACATTATTTGTTCAACAAGATGGCTACCATCTCAGTAATTTCACGGTCTTCTATCACAATACGACGAATTTTATCGACAATTCCTTCGGAAGAAACCTCAATCGGGCTTCCAGAACGTGCAGCATCTGCAGTGCTCGTACGGCACGTTTAAATTCATTTATCTAGTAATGAATAATCTTGAGTGCTGTTGTAGAGCTCCCATGAAATCCTTTCAGCTCAGTTTGTATCTGGGCCGTAGTTCACTTTTCCATTTATTTATTTTTTTCGGTGAAGCTATTTGGTGTTAGTACAGGAAAGCAGTTGTGAATGCGCCCTGTCTATTCATAGGGAAAGGGTAAGGAAATGTTGACCGAGGCGGTTGATGGTGAAGGTGAGGAGGCAGGCAAGTTTAACGTCTTTATTCAGTAGAGATGTCCTGTGTCTAGTCCCTCCTGTTGAGCGACTGTTCGGTTTGTTTGGTCGTAGTGCTGAAATTATCCAAAAGAGACTGCAAGACAATGCTGAGACAAACCAGTCTGGATAGCAGCAGTAAGGAGTTGGCGGCTGCGGTTTTCTGTGTGGTGAACCAACCGATTGCCTGCCGTATTTTGGCGCCTTTTGGGAGGTAATGTATCTGTGCTCTGGCGGGCACGAAGCTGCTAAATGACCATAGGCGCAATGCGGTTGCTGCGACTGGGCTCCAAGTCGTAGCGTTCGCTTGGCTCTAGGAATGCAAGGCGAACAAGTGGGGGAAGGTCCCCGTGCTCACCAAAGCTTGAGGGCTGTGTCAGGCAGGCTACGACCTTTCAGCACTCCGCTGGGTTACTTCTCGTTCCTCTGGGTTCTCGTACTTCAGGGAGAAGATCGTCAGCTCATACTCTTACGAACAGTCTGAGGGGAAGGCAAGACCCGTGTCGTTACAGCGATAACATGCATTTGTTTGTAATTTGAACAAAATGAAGCTTAACACATTTCGTTGAAATTTACCAGTCTCATCAACCCGCCCTCATATTACAATATAAGGAAAGAGACGGGAATATCATACAGAGATGTGATTGGTATAACATAAACAATTATCCAGAAATACGTTGCAGTTTTTTACCATGCAAAAATTATAATAGCGAAGAATGGACTTGTAACGACATCACATCCCTTTGTTTATGAAGGACAATGCAGTTTCGTGACTTGTGCACTCCTACTGTAGTCGCTCATTAAGTTATTGGTAGGCTCCTGCTTTCACTGTAACAAATGCGCCATAGTGCGCATGAGCAAATCCTGGCAAACACATGCCCATAAACTGATAAAGAAGGGAACGAGTGCTACAGTGATTAAATAAATAGCAAGTTCCGAATTGAGCAGCTTTCCGACAAAGAGATGAGTTGCAAACAAAAACACGAGATAACAATTAACAAGATTTTCTTGATATACTAAAATTTCAAAGGTAAGGGAAGTGCAGACTTGAGAAACCTAAAGTGTTGGCCATGCTTGTATCGAGTATTTCTTCTATATATATATGGATTTTTGTTCAGTTGGATAACTGATTTACAAAGTTTTCTTATTGCAGCTTCAAGGCTAATTTTACTTTAAAATCATCTGGAAATAATTACAATCATCATCTAGCACGTTATTTAAATTCAGTGTTACCCTTCAGGATTGTGATATGAGCCAAGGTGCTTGCACATTGATGATGTACAAGGTGGTATTCAGAATATTCGGGACTGGTGCTGCCCTCTGGTCAAAAACTTACTTTGAGACTAATGACCGCCGTCACCCTCGAAGTAGTTACCTTCCACATGTATACACCATTCCCAGCGATTCTGCCAGTTTCCAAGTGCATCTAGGAAATCATGCTCTTTGAGGGTGTTTAGCACAGTCAGCGTTTCTTCTTGAATCCTCTCAATTGTGTCGAACCGACGTCCTTTCAACTTTATTTTCAGTTTGGGGAATAGAGCAAAGTCGCAGGGTGCTAAATCAAGCGAGTACGGTGGGTGGGGGACAACCGTCATGTTGTTTTTCGTCAAAAAAAAAAAAAAAAAAAAAACTCCTGGTGAACAAGGAATTGTGACAGGGCGCATTATCGTCATTCAACAGCCAGTTCCCTTGTCACCAAAGTTCGGGTCGTCGTCTCCGCACATTTTCACGGAGCCGTCGCAAAACGTCACAGTAGTACGTGGAATCACGTGCTTTGGTATCAAAGAAAACGAGGAGCATGCTCTTGACTTTGCTCTTCGTTTGTCTCGCTTTTTTTTTTTTTTTTTTTTCTTCCCTTGGCGAGCGGGCTCTTCCACTGGGAGGATGTTGTTTTGTCTCAGGGTCATATGCGTACATCCAGCTCTCGTCGCCGGTGATGACGCTGGACAAGAAGGTTGGGTCATTGGATACGGCCTGACGAAGCTCCGTGCAAACTTCAACACGCTGCGCCTTCTGATCAGCAGTCAGGATCCTTGGCACAAATTTTGCGGCGACACCATGCATGCCCAATTCATCAGTTAAAATTCGTTAGCATGTCCCATAACCAATTCCCACTTCATGAGCAAGGTCTTCAATGGTTCGACGCCGATCCTCACGAACGAGGTGTTGAACTTTGGCAACAATGTCAAGCGTTGTGCAGCTGACGGACATACCGGTGTGAGCATCGTCTTCAATACCTGTACGGTCGGCCCTGAACCGAGCATGCCACTCACACACACATGTGTACGGCTCATGCTTTGTCCCTCAAATACTTGTTGAAACATTGCGAGGGTCTCCGTGGTATTTTTCCCGAGATCTGCACAGAGTTTGATGCTCACTCCCTGCTCTAATCTTGAATCCATCGTAAAATCGCCACACACTACACACAGAGTAGGTAAGTACTATAGAATCTCAATACATCTATCCAACTGCACAAAACTTTAACCACTCACGCATCATGTGTGCTAGTGTTGCTACCTAGCGGTACAAAACTCTACTACTACAACTGTCGAGATGGCAGCACCAATCCCGAATATTGTGGATACCACCTCGTACTTCCTCTAACATCGAGAATACTCTGATGATCTGAAGAAAGCATTTTTTTCTGTACATTGTCTGCGCTGAAAACTCGGGTCTCTTATGTGCTTCATTTTCTGCACCCACAAAAATCAATTTCGCTGCTAAATCCCCCCTAGGGTTATAGACTTTCCTATCTCGGATATTTATAAACGTAGCCTTTTGCTTAGCTAGCGAAGGCAGGTGTTTGCTAAAGTAAACTAAAAATTGTTACTCAATATTATGCATTTCCTATAAATTCGTAGTGAAAGCAATAGCTTAGTTTTCATGCTTATACTCTAAAGTCCAAACCTTAGTAACAGTGGGCATATTACCTGCTAAAAACCGGTTTCACAGGAAGGAATGTCAAAAATGTGGTGCTACCAACTTTCTCAGTGCGGTGCACATCACCCGAGTGGGGAGGAACTTGCCAATGACCGTTAGTATGCACTGATATTTTCACCACCGATCCGCTGGCTAAGCGATGGCTTATCGGCTAATGTAGTCCGCCCATTTACGATTTGGTCATCAGATAAGTGGATAACCCGAATTTAATTATAAATCTCTTCGGTGAAGATCAATTACTTTAACTCTATTTTCGTTTACACCCTAGTTGATATAAGGCTAAAGCACTATAGATGTAGGTATTCTCATCCGCCATTTTCATCCCTATGGTGCTAACCGACGCCACTGATCGGATGTATTTGTTCAGTGATTTTAATCGTTTTGTGCATTGAAATAGTGGGATTTTATTAATAAGATGACTTGTAGTGATAATTAAAAGACTGAAATATTTTGCCTGTAAAGTAAAAAGACAATTTAGCTCCATATAAGTAGTGCTTACTAGGTATAGATAATAATAGTAATAGTTGTAGTTATAAGTAACAGTGATAATTAAGTACCTTTATAAAATATTAAATAAATATTTATTTGGTTGAGCGTCATGATAATTAATTCAATAGTTTTATGAATATCAATGTCACTATGAAAGAAACATAACCTATAATTTATGTAATATATACATACCTACATATGTACAAACAACTTTAGTTTCATTTAATGTCATTTATAAATAATGAATTGTGCAATACATAACATATACATTATATTTTTATAAGAATTAAATATCATAATTTTTGTATTTAATAATAACAAGTTATAAAATTACAGATTATAATTATATTTATATTTTTCACTTAAGCAACTCGTCTAAAAATGTCTAAATTTTAAATAAATGCATCGTTATATACATCGCTTGATGACGGTGCTATAAGCGTCAGCGTGTTTGTGTTGCGCAACTGTTGCTCCGAAATAAAGAAGTAACAAGAATATCCATCTATTCTAGTGCCTTAATAAGGTCCACACTAAGCGCACGGGTATAGTATTCAGGATGGAACAAAACTTTTGATAACTTGAAGTAATAAACTTGATATGTTAATATAGCTTTTAGCATTTTAAGCTCTAAAACGGGCTCATATTTTAATGGCAATGAACTATATGTTTAAAATAAGGACCAAGGGATTTTTTATTTGTTTTATTTGTGGACACTCTTTAACATCTCAGGTTATTAGCGTCCCATTCAAATCAGGGCATGAAACGGTCGACAAATTTTGCTTAGAGGTCTCTTCTTTCAGGCTTGAGGTTCCCTTCCGAAGGAAGCCACACTTAGGATTTTTACGCCCTAAAAATCCATCGGTACTGGCCGGGATCGAACCCGCGATCTTGGGTTTAGGGGGGCAAGTATGGTTACTACTATCCCCAGGACCGACTGGGCCCAAGGGATCACAATGATAGCAGATGTAGGAAGTTAAAGTGAAGGCCTCTTTGTTACATCATGATATTGTGCAGCTAAGGGAAATTAATGGTTTTTTAATAGCAAGACCATTTCAGAAGCAGGGAAGTGCGGCAGGTTATTAATCTGTAGAAGTTCATAAACCTGGTCTGACAGAACACGCTTTGATGTCATGTTTACTACAGAAACATGGCCGTGTTTATATCCTAACTTGTTCCCGGAATTATCTCTGTTTAAAATGCAATCAAACGTTTTACAAGAGAAAATAAACGCTAGGCAGTTGGCTGCAATGGTTTATTGGCACAGCCTGACTCACTTCCTCGAGCGATATGCGTTCTTTGCAGTGAGAAAAGCGCTTTAGATTTCAACACTGAACACGCCAACTATCACCGTGCTATGAAAACAAAACCATTTCTTTCGAAATTTACTGCAATGCAATATAAAGCATATACCCCTTGAATTTCTGTTCCAGGAGCAAGGACACCTAGAAGAATTATACTTTTAACTGTATATCTACGTTGCAAAAGTTGCGGCCGATATCAATGCAACACGACTAGTCCCGGTCACTAGAACTGTGTGTACTTGCGACTAAATGAACATCATTTCTTAATTAATAGTGAAAAAGTTTAAAAATTGTAATAGCAACTTTTATTAAAACATGACAGAAGTCTGTACAGCACAGAAAAGATTTTGGCCAGACACTCTGTGGGAACTCTCCATCGTTGCCATCTTACTGGTGGACAGCTGCCTGAATAGCCTCGTTGTTGCCAAAATTGTTGACTTCATAGCGAAAATGGTGCGTGAGGAACAAACGAACACTTCCCCTCAGGGAATGCTGCGTCCAAGCCGTGCAAGTGTCAGAAGCCAAAAGCTTCACTAAGCATTTGCACTCGTCAATCTGTGCCTGTCGTTGTGCGGACGGACATTCCAATACATCAAAATCAGCTCAGACACAACGTCAATGTTTCTGGGAGACCGCGATGTTAACGGACGTAAGCGAACTCGCAGCTTCTTGACCCATGTCTGCAATTTTGACGCTTCTTCGGTCCACGTGTTTATTTAATCGACAGCAAACGAACGTTCTCCTTTCCCTACACAGTCTGCTCATTACTATTATCAGTCCATTACTGAACAGCGTCCTCCTGCAATATCGACATGGTGTATTTTTGCACTATATTTTCAAGATGGGCAGGAACGGTTTCTGTCTTCGCTTCCCCCAACATGTTGAATATTTAATTACGTGAATTAGTAGACACGCTGCAAATATTTGTGGAGTAATTTTTAGGGAGAGAAAGCTATTAGCAGATACCTCATGCCTCATGAAGTGCATGCACACGTTACTCTTGTCACAACCGACACGGATTAATGAAGAAAGGTCTATAGTCCGAATCCCACCAGCGCCAACTTCACTAATTGAAATATTTTCCTAGGTGATCATAAATGGAAATTGCTGGGGAGATATCCTACACTCAGACTTGGTTAATGTCCTTTTCTTATAAAAATCGTTTCCAAAATTATCATTTAACCTCAATTATAAACACTGCTCATCGCCTGATGTGCCTAAGCAGAAAAATAGTGTGTTCCAGTTTTATACAAACTGATTGTTATTGTGTCATATTTAAATAGTTATAATAACAACGTCATAAATATTAAATATGAGAAAACTACATTACAAAAAAAAAATAACAATGTTCTGTAGCAGCTGTTACTGAACGACAGACTAGTGAAGTTTTGTGTGATTTCAATATTACGTATGAAGTAACAATGTTCTCTAGCGGTCGTTACTTAACGACAGACTAGTGAAGTTTTGTGCTATTTCAATATTACGTATGAAATAACAATGTTCTCTAGTAGCTGTTACTTAACTACAGACTAGTGAAAGTTTGTGTTATTTCAATATTACGTATGAAGTAACAATGTTCTCTAGCAGCTGTTACTGAACGACACACTAATGAAAATTCGTGTTATTTCAATATTACATATGAAGTAACAATGTTCTCCAGCAGCTGTTACTGAAGGACAGACTAGTGAAAGTTTGTGTTATTTCAATATTACGTATGAAGTAACAATGTTCTCTAGCAGCTGTTACTGAATGACAGACTAGTGAAAGTTTGTGTTATTTCAATATTACGTATGAAGTAACAATGTTCTCTAGCAGCTGTTACTGAACGACAGACTAGTGAAGTTTTGTGTTATTTCAATATTACGTATGAAGTAACAATGTTCTCTAGCAGCTGTTACTGAACGACAGACTAGTGAAAGTTTGTGTTATTTCAATATTACGTATGAAGTAACAATGTTCTCTAGCAGCTGTTACTGAACGACAGACTAGTGAAAGTTTGTGTTATTTCAATATTACCTATGAAATAACAATGTTATGTATCAGTTGTTACTTAACGACAGACTAGTGAAGTTTTGTGTTATTTCAATATTACGTATGAAGTAACAATGTTATGTATCAGTTGTTACTGAAGGACAGACTAGTGAAGTTTTGTGTTATTTCAATATTACGTATGAAATAACAATGTTCTCTAGCAGCTGTTACTGAACGACAGACTAGTGAAAGTTTGTGTTATTTCAATATTACCTATGAAGTAATAATGTTATGTATCAGTTGTTACTTAACGACAGACTAGTGAAGTTTTGTGTTATTTCAATATTACATATGAAGTAACAATGTTCTCTAGCAGCTGTTACTGAACGACAAACTATGATATAGATCTCTTTACCCCATCTAGTTTTAATTTCGCTCTGCAGATCCAGAGATGACATCTGCGTGCATCGTGCCTCTATTTCCTGCTGATTTATGTCAGACAGGCCTCTTTTGAGCTTTTTCACTACACCATACTTGTTTTGAATACTCTTCTGCCAAATATCGTTTAAATCCATTTTTGGCAATTTCCGCTGTACAGTCACTGTCCACCATTTTGGATAATGGATGTTGTTTAACTGGCGGCGGCAGCATATTGCCCTCGGGGTTGTTTGTTATCCTTTAGCTATACTTAACCAGTATTTAATTATATTTATTTTGCTGTAAACTGCAACTTCCCAGCATCCCACCTCCCGTAGTACCCTATAGTTCGATGTTCACCTCCCCAACCATAGAATTCGTTTCCAGAAATCACAACGTAATTCATTTAGACAATTCCCAAACCTCACTTGCATATAACAACAAGGACCTAACCGCGGCCTCATACATAGTTTTTACTGACAGCCTCAATACCTCTGAAAGTTGACCGTTCCCCTTGTGTTTACTCCACTCATGTCAAATTATTTAACGGTCTCCATATGTTCTAGCTTGTCGTACGTAGGTGAGCGCTGTTGGTTTCAGAAGTATTTACGTGCAGGTCATTTACCGCCTAGAGAGAATTACTACAGCGTCGGCATTTGTTAGTCCTCAATTGCCGATGCATCTATGTCTTCATTCATCATTACATTAACGATAAACAAATTAAAGGTAACGGTGATAATATAAACCTTTTTTAAACCCCCCCCCCCACAGCACTCAGATTTGTAATAACGGACAGTCTTAATAACACATTTGTCTTCCTTATACATCGACATAAGAGCGTTAATCATTTTTTCAGAAATCCCTTTACGTCTTAATTTTTCGCATAGAGCGCTTCGTTTTAGTGTATCGAGAGTCATTTTCAAATCTAGAAAACACTTTCCTCCTTTATTTCTTAGATTGTCATCAATTAAAGTTTTCAAAACAAAGACATTGTTAATGTTTGAAAAGCTCCTTAAAACCAGCCTGAAATTTAAAAATTTTATCATATACCTTAACCCAAAATTTAATTCGTTAGTACTAAACTTTGCTGTAAATTTTCCAAACACAGACAACAATGAGATACTATTATTGCCTTTGAAGAGTAGTTGGATAATGGCCGTTTTACACGCTTCTCCTCCAAAAAGTTTATTCTATACAGATCAACCAATTTCCCAATTGTAAAATATTCTTTAAGAACTCAGTTGACAAGTCTTCTACACCCGCTGCCTTCCCGTTTTCTATCGCGATCTCCGATATGTTAGTTTTGTCTTCTAATATAGATAGCATCCCATCAATGTACTTAACAATTGCACTAGTCCCGAATTCTTCTTCTTCTTCTTGTTTTAAAATGTTTAATCCATTCCTTCGCTGCTTTGCCACATGTCACTGATCTCTCTGCCCTCGACTACCTTTGTGCTAGCACACAAAGTGTTTAGTTCCAGGATTTACAAGCGGCCCTGTGTGGAAATTCATCATCACTCAATCATGTCGTGACTTCTGAGTTACTTGAAGTAGCGAACTCGAGAGAAACATGTGAAACTAGTTATGAAATCAAAGCTACCTTGTTAACCATATTAATCAACAAGATGGAATTTGTGAGGGGGTGTAACACTCGGAGTTCAAAACCCGGTGTTTGTATGTGTGGCGCCAGATTGGACGGCGGTCAAGTCAGCGTCTAAATTAGATGGCGGTGCCCAGGCCTTGTCTGTCGCTTGATTCATTGTCGTGCTGTGAACGTTCTCACTATAAATAGAGCACAAGAAAACAATTGCCACTTAATAGCGTGCGGCTGCTAAAGCGATGATTTGATTTAGTCAACCAGATTGTTTTTATGTTCCTAAACGTCCTGACGAGTCTCCACAGAATGTTGTCGTCTGATAGATCACTGTAATTCGCACTCCGACATTGACCATTTTTTGCCATGAGAGGTGACTTAATGTAGATTTTTATCATACAGGGTGGTTTTGATAAGCGACCCTGTGTTTGGAAGTTGTTCATGGTGTTATTCAATTCTTTTTTCTGAAAGGGAAAAAAGCAAAGGATGTAAATGTACATTGGGTGACGAATACCCTTTCTATAAAACCGTCCAACTTTGGGTAAATGAGTTCAAGATCGAAAATCAGTGCGAGGCCAGAAATCGTTGATATTGTGAAAGTGCGCGACGAGTTAGCAGCGGCTAAGGACATCCCAACGGAGAGGGTTAATTTTATTTTGCACATCGGTCGACTGTTGCGTTATACTTAAGAAAATGTGGCATTTTGTGGTTATGGACGAAATGCGAATTCATTATTATACACCGCGAACCACACGATGCGAACCGGCTCTGAAAATGATGAAAAGGCGATGGCTTCGGCGTTTTGATACGCAAAGGAATTCTCTTGGAGAAAGGAAAAACCATTACAATATTAAGCATCACTTTTGGAAAGACTGAAGACAGAGATCTGGACGGTTATGAGACAATGCGAGGGCACTTCCTTCCGCACCCACCCTGTTCATCTTATCTCGCTCTCAGATTGCCATCCCAAAACTTTCCTAGTCAGATACAAATTTAAGTCAAATGAAGTGCTCACACAGGAAGTAGACCAGGATTTTGAGGGCCTCCGTGAGGGAATAACATGCCGCAAGTGCGTTGTACTTGTAAATTCTAACAAATTGTGACAGTCACTTTCGTTTTTCAAGTTCCATATTTTTTTTTCGCATCTGACGGAATGAATTAAATTTATATTTACCATTTCATTTAGAGAAATGATAACTTTTGTTATGCAGCTAAGAGTATGGAGGCTTGCTGTCATTTAAGCACAGACGTAATATTGAACTATTAGCACAGGTATTTATTATATGCCAAGAGTGTTTTAAGTCAACCAGATAATTTTTACTATGTGTGTGGCAAAGTAACATTCAACTCAGAGGCGAAGTTTATTTTGCTAAAAATTGAACTGCAAATGATTGTGTTAGGATTCTCGCCGGAGAGAAAAAAGTTACACATCGTCCCTGAGGAGCTTATTGGCTTATAAACAAAAATGAAGCTCCAGGCTCCAAGGACTTAGCTGACATGTTTGTTCCGTTAGCACATTTATATCCCCGTTTTAATACACACTGTAAATATTCCATGATCGGGAGCACAACGTTCAATCTCTCATACCATAAGAAGACAAACAATTGTTTTATTTGTTGCATATGAAATGATAACACAAATAATCGAATGAGTTTCAACAGATTACAAAAATGAAATGTTTATCCCTTTGTTAGTTCGAGGTTTTCCTCATACCGTATAAATGGCAAATGCCGGAAAGGTCTGGAATGCTTCCTCTCTTAAAAAGTCGGAGTTAAAACTTATTCAAAATTAATACAACTTCTCAATCAGCAGAACCGAGATCGACACATGATGCACATAATGACAAATGAAAGTTACTTCTTGAATCGAACTGTATCTTCCCGCGTCTAGCGACCTCTGCCACCCATGTCGGCTAAGTGAATGCTTTTTATTGTGTTTTTACTGCTGAGGTATCACAGGCGGTGATACAAGAGATGAAATGATTTTGGAAGCGTTCAAGCCCAACATTATGAAGACGTAGAGACGGGGAGTGCAGTCCTTGTGGAAATCGAAACCCAACATGCCCATCCCGTGTCGCTAGTTAAACATATGATGCAAGTGTTCGGCTCCTTGCTTCAAATTAAAGTAAATTCATACAGATGACTTCATCACAAATGAAAGCGAGACTTTTTATATGATTATTTATTGATTGCAAAGTACTTGGTAACGCAGTAGAGACTCCATGCTCAGGGTGGTGAACACTGCACTGCCCCTTCTCACTCCTACTGGGCGAGTATCTGACAACGATCACAGTTTTATTATCATACATAGATATTGTCTTTTAAACACAATGTCCCCAAAGTTTGGAAAAATAAAAATATCCAGATTTTGGGGAATTTCTGCATCGACGAAGCCAGCGATTGGCGCAACCTTGGCATACGCGTAGTTGCGGACGAATGTAAGAAATAACTTTATGTACCCTATTTATTTACTGGACATTGGTGATACAATTATAAATTGGGAAGGAAATTTTTCAAGAAGGGAAGCGTTCCAGATCTAAGGTTGAGGCACTTTACCAGCATTTGCCATTTATGAGGCCTGAGGCAAATTTTGCTCATCCCTGATGCAGGAGCAGATAGCTTGTTTTTATACGCTATATAATTTTGTAATTAGTAATTATTATATACACACAACTAAAACACTTTTGTATCACATGAAATGTGAGAGAAAATGTTGTTACAGTATCATATCTGGAAGTAATTGTTAACTTTAGCAAGTGATTGATATGTTGTGCCCATTTTTATTCTAAAGAATAGTCATTACTTGCTCTCATTCAATTAATAATTCGCAAAACCACCTTTCATAACATAATCGAAAAGTAGGAACAGCTTTCAATTATTGGCAATTTGATTTTCCCATTGCTAGGGAGAGCGGTCCTGGCGGAAATTGAATCCCAGACTTCCTTCACTACATTCTTCGTGTAAGTCATCTGAGAGCTAACAATAAGTTATGGTGACTAAGTAGATTGTTTAGTATCATACATTTGGTACATACTAGGGGTGGCAACACTGGCAGTCACGTCAGAGGGTGACTGTTATTTACTTACTCAGTGTCTTGAACGTTCTAGCAATATTGGCGGATCAGGGGAACAGAAAGAGCGCATTGAGGAAGGTTCGGGAACGCTTGAGGGATATGAATAGGCAACGCAAGGAGATGATTTCGCTGAATGTACAATCAGGAATGGGGGATGGAGCAGTACATAAAAACAGAGCTCAGACTAGGGGCATGGTGATGATTAATATGAGCGGAGAATTTGTTCCATCTTTCAGAAGGGGGGAATCTGGGCTGGATGTAATGTAACAGTATGAGGGGAAAAGTATCTACCGCACTCCTTTACAGGATCGAGCAGAGGGTGGTGGTCATGCTGGGCAGGCAAGGAAGGAGAGGAGAGCTTAGGTAACTTTCTGACGAAAGTGACAGCTGAGGTCGGAAAAGGTTCATAACGGGAAGCAAATTGTTTGAATCCAGCTGTGTGTCATCCCACTTTATATTGTTATATGTATTTTTTATATTTTAAAAGTTGCCATTTTGGTAA
Source organism: Metallyticus violacea (assembly GCA_030762175.1). Classification (NCBI taxonomy): domain Eukaryota; kingdom Metazoa; phylum Arthropoda; class Insecta; order Mantodea; family Metallyticidae; genus Metallyticus; species Metallyticus violacea. The sequence goes on from CM060832.1 coordinate 1,742,393, forward strand.
TTATTACTTTATTTGTTTGTTTTATTGCTGAAAATGTGTGTTTTATATCTTATTGTGCATATCTAATACAATATATTGTGGTAAATCAAACATACCAAGTGTATCGTAAAAGCACGTGAAGTTGTTTTGTATTGTAATAAATATACTATTAGTAACTACTACTATTGGAGGTCGTGGTGCGCAAGATTGTAATCAGGAACTATGTGATGCCATATTTTGTGCAGGCGTTCAGCTCTTTTGTTGAACGCCGATGGACTGGCCGCATATTCGCATCTTGCGTTGGAACCCAATGTCATCACATTGACACAAAACTTGCTGACGACTTCCTTGGGAGGATCCCGGCTCTGAACATGGTGTTGTGCTGCTGTAAATGGTGCGCCTTGAAACACCACCTAACTGACAATGTCACGGACCTCCTACGTCGATACTCGCGATCGAAGTATCAATCAATTCAGGACATAACAGTGATGGATGCCTTTCACATTACAGAACCGTTGTCAGTCCACATAGAAACAGTGTCATACTAATTAATTGACCATTGTGTCCATTGTTATAATCCTGAAATCTAAGGAAATTAAAATACATATAATAAAATTAGGATAAAATTTGTTAAAAATTACAACACGCATAATGTTATGATTGGAAATGTAAATACTTTTTCAAGATTTTTAAAAAGCATTTTGAATTGTGCTTACCAGTCTGAACATAAAACAAACCACGATAATTGAATTAATACAGGCAGTAAAATTGAACTTTACAACGAAGAAAGAGTGTAAAAGCAACAAAAGAGCTCATTTAGAATTGTAACAGTCCTGGCGGTTGTTGTATACATCACAAGCTTCTATACACTTATATGTAAGAGAGAGGATTTAAAATGTCGTTATAACGAACCTATTTAAACAAAAAGATTCATTTTCCTGATAGCAAACTTATCGATGACCCTTTGATTTACTTCCTATTTAACTCAAATTAATACTTGAAGTTGTTGTACCCAATTTTTAAAATGTAATTTTCTCTTCCAATGGTAAAAGAATTAAAATGTAAACTTTGTATAGCATTAATTTTCTTTATATTCAGTTAACACAAAATGAAATAAAGCAATTACTTCACCATTTGCTTATCGCTGCTAGAGAGCATTGTTACTTCAAATGTAATATTGTTGCATATCGAAATAACTGCAACTTTTCCCGCGTTTGAAGTATGTGATAAACGTTTTTACTTGAGATGAAATTAATCAGTGATACAGTGGGATCAGATTTGTTTTCCCCAGAGTATTTTGCCTGTGGGCGAACACGCCACTCGTTAGCCGGTTATTCAGGTCTCCGTGATTAGCGGGAGGGTAAAGGGCTCATTATATACCAAATTATGAAACTGCCCGCCGTTTGATATCTCTTTAGGAAATGATTCATCACTCGCTGTAGTTCATTTTGAGAACTTATTTTGAATAATGTTTAACGCCCGTTTTTACTACTGAGGCACCACAGGTGGTGAACACTGATAATACTTGGGAAAGGATTTTTAAGGAAGGAAATGTTCCAGGGCAACGTTTAGGTACCTCCCCGGCATTTGCCATTTATGAGGACTGAGGAAAACGTGGAAAAAACCTCGGACAGGGAGGACGGTCCTGGCGGGATTCGAACCCCAGACCTCCGGCTCACAAGACCTCGGCCACCTGTGGTGATATTTTGAGAAATCCAGACATTTTCTAAAGCAGTGTTTTCTGTGAGTTCTTATATGTGTACGGGTTCGTCTGTATGAGTTCGTTTCAATTTACCCCAGAGATAATAATCGCAGTCTGTTAAATCGGAGAACCGAGGGTGCCATAAATCAACACATTGTGAATTGCTCTCATGGAATTATTCGCAGAGTCCTGTCGCGCTTAGTGCGGTATTTACGTAAGTAACAATATCAACTGTATGCTCCTATAATTCTTTCAACACTTACGAATCATACATAAAGACACATCATATCGCTATAAACACTTTATGTATACTGTCGAATCAAGAAACGAATAACACAACACATACCCGGGAACAGCTGCGGCAGGCGCGTTACCCTCTCCACGGGCGGCAAACGAGTGGGGATTAGCTCATAAAGAAAGCTCCGCGCAGCGGGAGAAAGCTTCACTGATATATTCTTGTCCATTATCTGCGACTGCCAACGCTAATCTTGGTTAGGAATGGTCGATATCATTCACAAACTAACCGACGACAAGCACCGGTACCCATACACCGGACTTTCTAACCTTACCCATGGAAATGTCATATTTGCTAATTCTCGGATAGACTGATCTTGCTGAATGTGGCCCATTTTCACCCCTCGACGGCCGCCTTTGCTCCTCTATTAAACTAAAAAAGAAGAATATGTAGGAAGTGTTCTTTCTTAACGCTTCATTTTCACAAATCTTCAAAGTACAAGGCAATGCTCTAAATAACGAATGATAGACGACAACCTAGGAACACAGTGATGTGATGCATCAACCTAATATTTGATTGTATGTTTTCTACAATTATCTAATAATGTTTCAACTTCCTGGGACAGAGCTAATGTTTCGACTAGTTTTTTAATTGTGTTTAACGCCCGTTTTAAATACTGAGACATCACAGGCTGGACACTGAGGTTAGACACCGAATTTTAAGCACAGAACATTGCAGTTTTAGGTCCCTAAAATAAGCTTTTCATTTAATAAGTTATGCTCTATTTAAATAAAACTAGGCATTTTAGAGCATATAACTAAGGCTTCAAACCTATTATTTCACTAAAATTAATAAACAGTACATTTAAGAAATGGAGGCAGACAATTGATTAACAAACACAGCTGCACAAATTGAGCATATTAAAAAATGAAACTTACTTTGGAAGGTTTTTAAGTTCAGTTCCATGTTCATTCTCTTTCACAATTATCTGTACAGTACATCACCAGAATTTTTTCTAAGTTCTCCACAGAAAATCTTTGCTTTTTATCAGGGGGAATCAGTTTGAAAGCAGAAAAATATCTTTCTACTGCAACAGATGTCAGAGAAGAAAATTCTAAATCATCCTTCACTATTGCTATTTGACTACAAAGAGATTGATTTTTATGTTCTAAGTGTTCACTGCTTGCAGGTATGAATGAAAAGTTTGATGTTATGTAGATAATGGCGGTCACTGTTTTTACACACGCTACAGTATCGGATTTAGGTAATTCTTCAATGATTGTGACCGCTTCTTTGAAATATTTAATGTAATACAACAATGACTTAATCCACGTTACAACAGGCTGAGGGATATGCGGGTATTTCTCTCTGAACACTGAAATCCCGTGTTGGGGTTTTGTCATATTGGAAATGAATGAACTGACTCGCGATTGTTTCAGAAACCCTGTGAAGGGCGTGAGTACTGCTAGGAAAAACACGAGACAACATCAGTACAAATTTACAATCATCATATACGACTGTAGGCTTTGTTTACAAAATAATAAATGACTACACTTCCGGAAATTCCTTAATACATACCAGGGTAGGTCGACAAGTTTCTGGCCTAACCATTTTCTAGGTGTGATAAAGACAAAAACTATATTTCACTATTCAATATAGTTACCTTTATTGCAATACTCTTCTAGCATCTTTGAATTAACATTTCAGTCCCCCCCCCCCCCCCCAATACAGTCAGAAGTCTTGTCTGCAAAATGGGCATCACTTCTTCCTCGGAGGTTCTTCTTGAGTTTTGAGAATAGGAAATAGTTGTTGGTAGCTAGATCTTGGCTGTAGCGTGGATGGTCGATCTTCTTGAATTCACATTTCTTCACAGCTTCCTTTGCAACAAGAGCTGTGTGCATAGGCGCGTTGTTGTGAAGAAGGTGCACACCACCACTCAGCTTTCCTCGCCTTTTCTCTTTGATGGAAGCACGTAGTCTGTGCAGTAGGCCAGCATAGTACTCCCCATTTACTGTGGTGTTCCTCTCTTTGAAGTCAATGAAGAATATTCCTTCTCAATCCCAAAAGATTGTGGCAATCACCTTGTTGGTTGACTGAGTGACCTTGACCTTTAGAGGCGGTGCTTCGCCAGGTTTACCTCACTCCATTGATTCTCTTTTGGACAAAGGGCCATAGTAGAGGACCATAGTTTCATCTCCGTTAACAATGATTTGCAGAACTTCTCTCTCGTTGCCACTGCAGAACTCCAAAATTGTCTGTCAACTGATGACTCGTTGCTGATTTTGGACTGAGGAAAAAAGTCTAGGCACCTATCTTGCACTAACCTTACTAATGTTTAATTATTCATGAAGGACTGTTGTTTTAGAAAGGCCCAACCTTGCTGCTATTTCTGTAACTTTGAGCCGCCGGTCTTCCATAATTTCTCCTTCCACAAGAACGACGTTTTCAGGAGTGAGTACCTCCAAGGGCCGACCTGGATGCTTTCGTCTTCAATGCTTTCTCAACCCTTTCGAAAAGGTTTGGCCCATTCTTTGACGGTAGAATATGAGAGGGATGTTTCCCCATATACGTATATACGTTGTTTGATTTCATTGGGAATAAGTCCTTCTTTTGTGAAGAACTTTATAACAACTCGACACTCCATTTTGAACATGTCACAATCTTCTACACACATCCTTCTTTATGCAACTACATCTGGAACTGAACACAGCGGAGCGGAAGTTACAACTGCAATTATTTACTTAACACATAAGGTATAGCACCAGATAAGGCTTTTGTGAGTGATAATCCTCATCGGCTAGGCCGGAAACTTATGAACCTACCCTCGCACAAAGTGCGGAATTCGAAGGTTTTCAGGTCAAGTTTCCCTACTATCATGCTTGCTATAGTAGCTGAGGTTTCATCTACAGAGACTCGCCTGTATCCTTCTATGAATGATAAGGTTTCATTGTATATTCTGTTTAAATGTTTTACTAACAGATTCATATTTTGTTGACAGTAGTTTTACAAAAACTCTGTTAAAATCAGATAATCAATTGCATACCATGTAATGTTGACAGTAACAAACACCCTGTTCCAGTTTACACAGAATTTCTGCTAGAAGTAGGTTGTGTCAGTAAAGTTTGTTTGCTTTGCTGAACTTTTGCCTCTTGTACTTGCTGCTTCAGGTGGCAGGCGTTTCTTTTCTAAAAAGTGTAGAACTTACGGAATAAAATTCTATTTCACGAAAATACAACTTTCCACCAATTGTTGCTAGTGTTAGTACAACAAAACTGACCTTTAATATTGCTTACATATACGAATATGTGAAATAATGAAACTTTATATCGATTTAGACACATTATATTAATAATTACACTTTTAACAACCATTTTAGGGCACTATAAAACTCTGTGAATAGCTTTCAATTTTCATGATACATAAATATTAATAAATTTCCCCCTTTCTCCTACAGGAGCAAAATATCGTTTGTCCTAAAATCCGACGTCTGCTAATGATACATGAGATGAAATGAAAAAACGCGAAAGATTTTTTTTTAAGAGAAGGAACCATTGCAGGCCTAAGTTAGAATACCTCCCCGGCATTTGTCATTTATGAGGACTGAGGAAAAGCTGGAAAAACCCTCCCCCACGAGTCCCGCCTTAAGATCTGTCCACAGGTTGCGGTTTTCATGTAGTGTATACCCATAACTTATGTACAAGAAATTCTTCCCTGCACTAACCAAAAAAACTCTTTACCGTGACAAGTTCCCTAAAGGTTTTAGTTTTAAGCAAGAGTTGTACAAAATTAATCGTTGAAGTTTAAGTGTATATCCCCTCTCCCCAAAAAACACACACAAAAAACTCATTAGTAACAAGTTCCGAAACAGGCTGTATTTCTGTCTTGTCAACAACGAACTACATTTAATTAAATAAATTGTGTTTTCATCCAAATCAAACAACGATTGCAAAATTGTCATTCAATAATAGAAAACAAACGGCAAGTTCAGTGTCATAAAGAGGTGTTGTCATTTGAAACACGAAGAGGGGGGGGGGGGTGAGACGGTGATAACTATCATTTGATTTCAGCATGTTCCTCAAAAACCGAAAGGGTAACTCAGGACCTGCATTTGGGATATGCCGGTTCATATTCATCCTGGTGAATGTTGGGATATATTTCCATTCCAGGAATGTTCTGCTCTGTTACAGCATGCAAAGCGTGGGCTAGTGGGACGTGACAGACATATCACTTTGATAACTGCTTTTATTTTTATGTAATTGCAAACAATGAAATTTGTACTTTTCGGATATGACGAATGAAAGATACATTTGCTATGATGAACTAGCAATTTCTTCATACACCAATTAACTTTTTCGGTTTAGTGTTAGTAAATTCTGCTTTATAGAAAGAGTTCTTTAACAATTCTAATGCGCCTTCTTTACTGACATAATCCCCTCATCTTTACGAGATTTATTTATATATAAAATTAAATTTTGTCGGCCGTTTCATGCCCTAAGTTGAATGGGACGCTGATGACCTGAGATATTAAAGAGCGTTCATAAATAAATCAATAAAAAATAAATAAATAAAACGAACATAAAGAAATTACTCTTTCAATTTCTTGCAAAAATTCAGAAATGAGTGGCTAGTTTTAACAAGCTCAGACAGAAATGAGTTCAGTTGGATTTAAAAGTCATAATGTCATTATTTTATAGTGTTGTACAATTGTTATAAACTGTTTTAAGTAAAGTTTAAATTGTTTAAATAAATTTAAAGTTACTGAATACAGGGAGAAAGTTGTTAAACTAATATTATGAGATAAGCGAAATACGTAGGGAATTTCAGCTTGACAAGCCTTTACTGCATGTTAAAAGGAGTACTCATGCCCCTACTCCCCTAATATGGCACTAATGTGTTCTAACATAAAGAGGCCAGTTATTTGCTTTTCTCGCGACAAGAGACAACACTAAAAATCTAAGATATACGATTGAAAGTACTGTAAGGCATTTACTGGCAAGCGGTGCTACCAACAGAAGGCGATCTTCGCGGGGAAGATGCAAACTCACAACATTGATTTATTGTGCCATGGGCAAAAATTACACAGGACGACTTACATAGGGTTGCAGATCCGTCAATCCACGGTGCTTAGCAGCCTTCAAAGTAGTCCCCAAGTACATCGACTGCTCATTGTCAGTGATGGGGAATCTGCTGAATGTGAGTTGTTAACGTGAGCCACCTCACGTCAAAATATCCGCTTTGTTAGCAAAACGCTCCCCTGCTTCACTTTGGGGATAAGATCATAAACATAGTGACTGAGATCGGGCAGGTATGGGAGAACTTTACATCCCCATCATTGTAAAAATCATTTGACACTGTTGACTGTCGTTATCGTGTAGAATAATGGCGTTGTTCGAAGTTCCTACCGTTTGGTGCGCAATTGTGACACCAAAACGACCTACCATACTGGGCGTTCACAGTGGTACCCTCTCACACCTCGACTGTCATGACTTTTGAAGGTGTTTGGTGTTTGCGTGGCGACTCAGGTTACTCCATTTACTGGACTGTTGCTACAGTTCTGGTTCACACGTCCTTGCTCACGTTTCTTCAATTGCAATGATGCGATTCAACATGGCATCCCCTTCTTCCTGAAATTTCGCCAGATTGATGCGACATGTTTCGTACCGAGTCCATTTCTGTGCCTCGCTTAATTAATGTAGCACATTTTCCGCATATTCAGCCCTTCCCGTAAAATGCGGTGCATTGTTTTTGCCAGAATTTCCATTTACTCTTCTAATTCACAAGTGTACGCGTCTATAATCGCATAATTATTGTTCCATCATCACCCATACACCCTTTTTCGCGGACACAGGTCGCCCATTGCGAGGCAGATTGGCGGTCGACATTCTGTTCTGTTTGAGGACCTCTCTCCATCTCGCCACTGTTCGATAGGGCAAGGCATGTGCACCCAGTGCTTCCCGTAGCTCTATGTGGCATTCTCGTGCATTCCTCTACAGAGAAGCGCTATTTTACACATGGGTGTTGTCAATCTTCGTGACTTCTATTTCTGACCACTAACGCTCACCAACTGAACTTCGGGGCGTGCTGAGATATGTAGCTCTGTTCACATAGGACATTTGGTGGCTTCATTCGAAAGTACATTCCATATACTTCCAATCGTATATCTTATTTTGGTGCGTTATCCCTTGTTCGCGAGAAAAAAAAATAGTTACCATGACTTAACCGTCGTATCTACTCTCAAGATTGCATCTCGTGGTCGGCAGATATTACCAGAAACACTTTATGGGAAAATGTTATAAATATAGTAGCAGTCGTAGTAGTAGTAGTAGTAGTAGTAGTAGTAGTAGTAGTAGTAGTAGTAGTAATAGTATTAATAATAATAGTAGTAGTAGCAGTAGTAGTACTAGTAGTTGTAATAGTAGTAGTAGTCGTAGTAGTAATATTAGTAGTAGTAATAGTAGTAGTAACAGTAGTAATAGTAGTAGTAATAGTGGTAGTAGTACTGTAGTTGTAATAGTAGTAGTAGTCGTAGTAGTAATAGTAGTAGTAACAGCAGTAGTAGCAGTAATAGTAGTAATAGTGATAGTAGTAGTAATAGTAGTAGTAGCAGCAGTAGTAGTAGCATTAGTAGTAGTAATAGTAGTAATAGTAGTAGCAGCAGTAGTAGTCGTAGTAGTGGTAGCAGCAGTAGTAGTACTATTAGTAGTAATAGTAGTAGTCGTAGTAATAGTAGTAGTAGTAGTTATAGTAGTAGTAGTAGTAGTAGTAGTTATAGTAGTAGTAGTAGCAGCAGTAGTAGTAGTAGTATAGTAGTAGCAGTAGTAGCAGTAGTAATAGTAGTAGTAATAGTAGTCGTAGTAGTAATAGTAGTCGTAGTAGTAATAGTAGTCGTAGTAGTAGTAATAGTAGTCGTAGTAGTAGTAATAGTAGTAGTCGTAGTAGTACTAGTAGTAGTCGTAGTAGTACTAGTAGTAGTCGTAGTAGTAGTAGTAATAGTAGTCGTCGTAGTAGTAGCAGTAGTAGCCGTAGTAGTAGTAGTAGTAGTAGTAGTAGTAGTAACAGCAATAGTAGGAGTATTAGTAGTAGTATAGTAATAGTAGTAGTAATAGTAACAGTGATAGTACTAGTACTAGTAATAGTAGTGGCAGTAGTAGTAGTGATAGTGATAGTAGTAGTAGTAATAGTGATAGTAGTAGTAGTAATAGTGATAGTAGTAGTAATAGTGATAGTAGTAGTAATAGTGATAGTAGTAGTAATAGTAATAGTAATAGTAACAGTGGTAATAATAGCAATAGCAGTATTGGTAGTAGTATAGTAATAGTAGTAGTAATAGTAATAGTAGTAGTACTAGTAATAGTAGTAGCAGTAGTAGTATATACAGAAAGTGTCAAAAATGTATACACACTTCAAGCAAAGAAAAAACTGTTAACATAACAAAACTGAATACACACAAACAGAAAATGATGAGCACTAATCATTTTATACTTTTACAGTTACAACAGTTGCTCAAAATGACGACCATCGGTGTTGATACACTTCTGAGTACGTTGAACTAGTGACTGAGCAACGTTTGCGAAAGTGTCCCCAGTGATTGCAGCACATGCCGTTTTAATTTCTTCCCGAAGTGCTGCCAATTTCGCTAGTTTTCTACGGTTTACATCTTTAACAGTCCCCCATAGGTAGAAGTCCAACAGCGGTTCTGTTCTGTACACACGTCTCCATTGCCTTTGATCTTCAGCAACATTTTCGGTTTTCCAATACCACTTCATAACTGCTTTCCGCTGTTCAAACGATAATCTTGGCTACATTTCGTTGTAGCAACGCTAGATAACAAAGTGAGTCACATCTGCTTACAGAACATCATACTACACATTACTGTTGTTTTTCGATCCAACTTTGAAATATATTAAATAGATATCTACTGTGAAAGTGTGCTTACATTTTTGGCACCCTCTGTATATTAAAGATGCCCCAATATAATACAAGACTTCAATAGGCGCAGGGTCCAGCGGACTATACTTATTTTTACGATACACTTGGTATGTTTTATTTAGCACAAGATATTACATTAGATATTCACAATAAAATAAAAAATATATATGCAGCAATTAAAACAATCAAATAATTAAACAAAAATTAACAAATAAAATAGAATAAAATAAGAGAGGATTGTTTTAAGAACATTAAAAATACATATAAAAATATAAAGAAATCACATCATGGATGACACACAGTAATTTGTTTCCCCTAACCACCTTCCCGGCTATTAGTCTTCTCAGACCTGAGCCGTCATCAGAAATTTACCTGATCTCTCCTGCCCAGCATGACCATCTTTCTCTGTTCGACCTTGTAAAAGATTGCGGTAGATACTTTCCCTCCTTTTACATTCAGCCAGAATATGCGTCCATGATTTCCCCTCTCCACAGATGGGACAAATTCTCCGATCATAATAGTCGGTGATTTTAATCTGAACCACGCGAGCTCCTGTTTTGGTGTACTGGTCCATCCCCCATTACAATTTTAGTCCCGATTGTACCTTCATTGAAACCATCTCTCTGCATTGCTCAATTGATCTGCCTATCCATATCTCTTAAGCGATTCCTTACCTTCCCTTATGCGCTCTTTCTATTCCTGTGATCGCCATTCAAGTGGAGCCCAGTTCTCGTCTCTTTCTTAATTTGGATGACGGACATTCCCTTCCATTGCCAACTGTCCTAATTAAAGCTCAGTTTCCATGAATAATTCGCAGCCATTACTTCACTATGCTGGTTTTGCACTCTATGGTCTCGCTGTAGACCTCGAATTCGCAATGACTGATTTAATACATTAGAACATTCTTTTAAAAACACCATACCAGTCTGAAAAGTCCTGCGTCTCAACCATATTGTTTTTACGTTGGTACACTGGTCTTAAGCATTCATTTGGAATATCAAAACTTTGTTTGATGCAGTTATCCAGAGCAAACTTGTTCATATAAAGGCTGTGCAGTAATAAAGATGCGTTAACCCCAAAGTTATAAACATTTTGAGTACTGTTCTTTATTTTCAGCAATTAAAAAATATTGCCGTACTTGCCTTGAAAATTACCCAATAGCAGAATTCAGTAAACAAATACAGGCGAGTTGAAGTACTGAAATTACTCAGGCTATAGATATTTCAAAGGAACGTGTTGGTTAAATTGATGGGTGCCGTTCTTGCTAAGAGCTATTAAAATATCGCAGCAGAACTGACATATGTCTTCAGTAGGTAAAACTTTATTGCACTCTTTTAAATCAACTATGAGAAAAAATAATGCACTTGCATCCATCCTACTCTCCAGATTTGGCTCCCTGCGATTTTCATCTGTTTCCGAGGTGGCAGGCGTCCACTACTATGGAGAGAAGTGCGACATTCCCGGGGCGCCGAGTCGGGCTAAACAAACACCTCATAAAGGAATACTCGCGGGAAAAAGAGAGCACCCATTAAGTTTGCAGGGTGCTTCGAGCGGAACAGTGGCATATTGTTAATGCTGCAATCTCAGTCCATGCTGATGGATTAGTCATTGTGTGCTAATAAATGCACTTCTCTTTCATTCTTATTTTTTTTAACAAGAAACATATTTTTTACTTTATTTTTATTATCGTTTTTACGTAAGTAGATAATTTCTAGTAGGCCTGACACAGCAATACTAAAGTGCAATATAAAGGACGCTTGGGATGGCTCTGATGGCATTTGCTTGATAATTTACTGCGTTTTCAATTTAACGGTGATTCACAAACTAATAGCGTTGTACAGGACTTTGAGTATTGATCGCATTTGGTTATTGTGTCCTTCATCTTGTTAGCTGTGGTGGGGATCTTGTAATTGTTAGCTACCTCGCTCGGGTTCTGCAAACGATCATTTCGGTTCCTGGGGCGATGTAATCTGTTTCACGTAGCGAGGCAGGCATTTTATCTTTCCCCGAGCTCTTTTCAGATTTATGAGCCCCCTCCATCTCTGTTCATTAGCACTGCGTACCTGGTTACCGACTGTTTCAGAACTTATATAACCGGTTACAGACTGTTACAACATTTCTATGCCTTGTTACCAGCTGTTTTAAAACTTGTGTACCTGGTTACCGGCTGATATATAGCCTGGTTACATCTGTGCTACTGTACATAATGAAAGCGAACATTCATGGGAATTGAGCCTTGTTTCAAGTGCTAAAAGCAAGAAACTGCTTCTTGATCGCACCTCTAAAAGCATTAGGGGCTAATTGTCAAAGTGCAAACTGTAAACTTTACCACTTGTTCGTATCGTTTATTTATTTTTTTGTGCGAGTGCTCCCTGAGCCAAGCAACTGACACGAAACATGTTTCGCAAATACGCTTTGGTCACGAAAGGTCAGGTGACCCGCCACAGACTGTTTCTAAACAGGCCTCGAAAGCTAACCTGGTACTTAAGATCAAGTCATGAAACTGGGCAAGAAATTTGACTGAACGTTTTCTGAATTTATTAACTCTTGTTCTTGATTATACTGCATGCCCAGATTTCAATTTTGCGCTCCATTTGGTCCCAAAATTACTTGCTGACTACGTCAGTCGGGACTAACAAATATATCGGTAAGGTGTGCCATTCCCTTTGTCAATGCAGCACATTCCTGAAAGCGAAGGATGATGTCATGAGGCGCGGAGGTTCGGGTTAATTGGGGGGCAGACATGGCTGGCAACTCATAACCAACATTATTTTTGCTACTTCCCGTTCCCTAATGCAAGTCACCAACCTCTTCACTTCTTAAAAAACGTTTCAACTCTAAAATCGATAATCAATAAACAACACGTCTTTACTTTAAAATTCGGGTCTCTCAGATAAGTAACAACCGGCCACTTGGGTTGTCCACTGACGCAACCAATCGCATATGAATAATTTACATCGCGTGATTCTTCACTGTGGCTGGAGAGTGCTTCTCACGTGTGGACGTGAGCAGTCCTCCTCTCTCCCAGTCACGTTATTTTCGACTCTCACCTGTTCCTCTAATTCGTGCGAAAAGCGACCTATATCCGCCAGACCTACAAGTTGGAGCGAGGGACAAAAACCCCCTGCTCCTTGGCAATAGGTGCAGTTTCACTGAAACACCATTAGCTCCCTTATCAGTAATTAGTTCAATTTATTTTTAACTTAGAGCATGATTAAGAAGGCGCTCGCTGAACAGTCAAAGGCACCCGAAATTGGTAAGCCGAGGGCCAACCCTTAAGTAGAACCGCAAAATGAAAAATCGATTGTCACTAAGAGAAGCGCACAGTGCTCCCTACTATAACTCGTACCAATGGCCTGTTGCGGCTTTTGCAATCAAAATCACGTTAAAGAACTTGCGCCAGAAAGATTCCAAAAAAAAAAAAAACAAACAAACAACAACAACAACAACAACCCGGTACGTTAGAATACAAATTCGGCAGTTACTGACCGTCCACAGGCACTTCTATACCATCAATGTAAAGTAGGAGATCTCTATATCACCAGCGGTTATATTATATTTCTATACCATCAATGTAAAGTGTAGGAGATCTCTATATCACTAGCAGTTATATTATACTTCTATACCATCAATGTAAAGTAGGAGATCTCTATATCACCAGCAGTTATATTATACTTCTATACCACCAATGTAAAGGGTAGGAGATCTCTATATCACCAGCAGTTATATTTTACTTCTATACCACCAATGTAAAGTAGGAGATATCTATATCACCAGCAGTTATATTTTACTTCTATACCACCAATGTAAAGGGTAGATCTCTATATCACCAGCAGTTATATTTTACTTCTATACCATCAATGTAAAGTGTAGGAGATCTCTATATCACCAGCAGTTATATTTTACTTCTATACCATCAATGTAAAGTAGGAGATATCTATATCACCAGCAGTTATATTTTACTTCTATACCATCAATGTAAAGTAGGAGATCTCTATATCACCAGCAGTTATATTATACTTCTATACCACCAATGTAAAGTAGGAGATATCTATATCACCAGCAGTTATATTTTACTTCTATACCACCAATGTAAAGGGTAGATCTCTATATCACCAGCAGTTATATTTTACTTCTATACCATCAATGTAAAGTGTAGGAGATCTCTATATCACCAGCAGTTATATTTTACTTCTATACCATCAATGTAAAGTAGGAGATATCTATATCACCAGCAGTTATATTATATTTCTATACCACCAATGTAAAGGGTAGATCTCTATATCACCAGCAGTTATATTATACTTCTATACCACCAATGTAAGGGGTAGGAGATCTCTATATCACCAGCAGTTATATTATACTTCTATACCATCAATGTAAAGTAGGAGATATCTATATCACCAGCAGTTATATTTTACTTCTATACCACCAATGTAAAGTAGGAGATATCTATATCACCAGCAGTTATATTTTACTTCTATACCATCAATGTAAAGTAGGAGATATCTATGTCACAGCAGTTATATTATACTTCTATACCACTAATGTAAAGTAGGAGATATCTATATCACCAGCAGTTATATTTTACTTCTATACCATCAATGTAAAGTAGGAGATATCTATGTCACAGCAGTTATATTATACTTCTATACCACTAATGTAAAGTAGGAGATATCTATATCACCAGCAGTTATATTTTACTTCTATACCATCAATGTAAAGTAGGAGATATCTATATCACCAGCAGTTATATTTTACTTCTATACCATCAATGTAAAGTAGGAGATATCTATATCACCAGCAGTTATATTTTACTTCTATACCATCAATGTAAAGTAGGAGATATCTATGTCACAGCAGTTATATTTTACTTCTATACCATCAATGTAAAGTAGGAGATCTCTATATCACCAGCAGTTATATTTTACTTCTATACCACTAATGTAAAGTAGGAGATATCTATATCACCAGCAGTTATATTTTACTTCTATACCATCAATGTAAAGTAGGAGATATCTATATCACCAGCAGTTATATTATACTTCTATACCACTAATGTAAAGTAGGAGATATCTATGTCACAGCAGTTATATTATACTTCTATACCACTAATGTAAAGTAGGAGATATCTATGTCACAGCAGTTATATTATACTTCTATACCACTAATGTAAAGTAGGAGATATCTATATCACCAGCAGTTATATTATACTTCTATACCACCAATGTAAAGTAGGAGATATCTATATCACCAGCAGTTATATTATACTTCTATACCACTAATGTAAAGTAGGAGATATCTATGTCACAGCAGTTATATTATACTTCTATACCACTAATGTAAAGTAGGAGATATCTATATCACCAGCAGTTATATTATACTTCTATACCACCAATGTAAAGTAGGAGATATCTATATCACCAGCAGTTATATTTTACTTCTATACCACCAATGTAAAGGGTAGATCTCTATATCACCAGCAGTTATATTATACTTCTATACCACCAATGTAAAGTAGGAGATATCTATATCACCAGCAGTTATATTTTACTTCTATACCACCAATGTAAAGGGTAGATCTCTATATCACCAGCAGTTATATTTTACTTCTATACCATCAATGTAAAGTAGGAGATATCTATGTCACCAGCAGTTATATTTTACTTCTATACCACCAATGTAAAGTAGGAGATATCTATATCACCAGCAGTTATATTTTACTTCTATACCACCAATGTAAAGGGTAGATCTCTATATCACCAGCAGTTATATTTTACTTCTATACCATCAATGTAAAGTAGGAGATATCTATGTCACCAGCAGTTATATTTTACTTCTATACCATCAATGTAAAGTAGGAGATATCTATATCACCAGCAGTTATATTTTACTTCTATAACATCAATGTAAAGTGTAGGAGATCTCTATATCACCAGCAGTTATATTTTACTTCTATACCATCAATGTAAAGTAGGAGATATCTATATCACCAGCAGTTATATTTTACTTCTATACCATCAATGTAAAGTAGGAGATATCTATGTCACAGCAGTTATATTATACTTCTATACCACTAATGTAAAGTAGGAGATATCTATATCACCAGCAGTTATATTTTACTTCTATACCATCAATGTAAAGTGTAGGAGATCTCTATATCACCAGCAGTTATATTATATTTCTATACCATCAATGTAAAGTGTAGGAGATCTCTATATCACCAGCAGTTATATTTTACTTCTATACCATCAATGTAAAGTAGGAGATCTCTATATCACCAGCAGTTATATTTTACTTCTATACCACCAATGTAAAGGGTAGATCTCTATATCACCAGCAGTTATATTTTACTTCTATACCATCAATGTAAAGTAGGAGATATCTATATCACCAGCAGTTATATTATACTTCTATACCATCAATGTAAAGTAGGAGATCTCTATATCACCAGCAGTTATATTTTACTTCTATACCACCAATGTAAAGGGTAGATCTCTATATCACCAGCAGTTATATTTTACTTCTATACCATCAATGTAAAGGGTAGATATCTATATCACCAGCAGTTATATTATACTGCTACTGAAAAATGAAGGGATTATGTAACATATTCTTATTGAAATTATGAGGTGATTATATATCAACAAGGGACAAATTCATACTATCATCGAAAAGATGAGGGGATTATATAAGAACGTGGGACATTTCATACTCTTACAATAAAGATGTATCACCATAAAACACCGTGAGGATAGCTAAGCTGATCATATCTCACACTGCGGCAACATGAAGTTGTTTCACTTTTCCTTAAACACAGTAACAAAGGAACTCTATCCCTCTCTACGTCACAGCTGTGTATCTCCGTTTTGCCCTCAAACGAAAGCGAAGCGTGGCCCAGTAGACACGTTACACTTTTTCTCTATACTGCTGTGCAGCGGTTGGCATGGTAACGTTAGCCAGCACCCCCACCTCCCTCATGGGATGACTTAGAAGGCCAAGGAAAATGCCACTGGCGCTTTCAGAAAAAAGTAAAAGAGCGAAACAAATTCTTTCTTTTCCGCTGCCAGGGTGACAAAAGTTTAACTTGCATCTTTCTTTGTTGTTGTTGCTTGTGCTGGTAAACGCTTTATGCATTCTTCTTCCTAACACGCTTCCATTTACTTCATATCTATTGACTCAGTTAGGGCTATAACTGCTCTGCATCGCATTTGGAAACTCATAGGCGCCTGTACAATGACTGTTACTTGTAGAGAAAGAACTGCGATGTTTCTGCCTCATATTGAAACATGGCTGGCACCTCCTAACCAAGTACGCCATTGTGTTGTGTACTAATGATCAGTTTAGTTTGCTGTGGCTAATGCGTCCAATATCTATATATTCCGCAAGGTAGACAGGTTCTCGACTTTACAATGTCTATATACTCTGCAAGGTGGACAACAACTGCAGGTTATGCGTGAAAATTGTTATTTTAACAACCACCTGTTATACAAGTGCTCATGTATATCAAATTAAATAATTGAGATTCCTTATTTTACAAATAACTGTTTAATTAATACAATAATAACATATTATTTCAAATTTCTGCATATATTCAGCAGTTTTTATAAAATAGTGCCATTTATTACGTTACAGAAACAAACCATAGGTCCTGGAACTATATGTTTCAGTGGTTCAGTCAAATGTATATATCAACTTATGTAACAGGGTGTTCCCTGCACTATTCTCGGAATATTTTTAATAACATCATCATTCTGTTTTATTCTAATGCATTATTATTTAATGCAGAGTATTTTAGTATTCCATACATTATAGTTTGTTTAGAAATAACATGGTAATTATGTCAATTTGTTTATGATAACCAAATCCCGCAAGGCTAGGCATTTATTTGGGTTAATATACGCAGTCTAAATGGCACTTAAAATACTGAACATGCAGTAATATAAATGAAATAGGCATTTGTTAAAAGTGAAAACAGTGAGTATTATTACACCATATTAATGGACATAAGTATTTAATTACTTAAGTTTACTTTTCTTGGTTACAAGCAACAACAAGATGTTTTTTTTTCAAATTATCAAATGTCATAGCCAGCCGCTTGCCAAAAAGAACATTTTTCTTACACTGAAGTGATTGGTGCTTATTTACAACACGCTATTTTGGAAGGACTGATACCAGTTACAACAGAACATTTACCTTCAGGGCATCATGGAAATGCTGATCGAGACAAAGTAAAGCAGTTTTGAATAGTCCTGGCGAATATGTAAAAGATGCGCGGGGGTTTCCGGTCGAGTTCATTTTCTGTTTATGCGTTTATAGAAGACTCGGCTTGGTATCTCTCTTACTTCCGTGCTGGATTCATTGTAGGGACAGATGTACCGCTCTCATTTTTCTCGCTTGCCATTGTTTGTTACATTTATGCAGCTGAGAAGTTACCCCACCACAAATCGATACAAGGTCATTCACCAAGACTACAGTACTTCCCCCATGCAATCTATTTCCTGGTATTCGTATGTCTGAGGTAACGTGCGTTGCTTTACTAATGAAGGTCCTGCTATTTAAGTGAATGGGACGAGGAGAAAGTTTTTGAGTTCTTGAAAAAAAAATGTATATAAAATTCTCAATATATATTTTTGTGAGGTTGTTATGTTATTTAATTTTTATATCTGTTTTCACTTTGATACATTAAACTTCTTTGTGCCCTTTTAAAATAAGTAAACAATCGCACAAAAAATCCATAACGATCTAAAATAGGCAACAAAAAAGTTATACAAAAACTGGCCCTACCGACCTTAAGTGTATGGAAACATGTTCATTTCTATCTGACTCTTAGGTAGAGAGAAAAGGCGTTTTGCCTCTAAATAACAATTGATATATCATTAAATACAAAGGTCAACAATTTTTGAGGAAGATAAAATGTTTA
This sequence comes from Metallyticus violacea, assembly GCA_030762175.1. Lineage (NCBI taxonomy): Eukaryota > Metazoa > Arthropoda > Insecta > Mantodea > Metallyticidae > Metallyticus > Metallyticus violacea. The sequence goes on from CM060832.1 coordinate 1,761,161, forward strand.
CTTTTGGAAATGAGTGATTGTGAGGACATTTTACCTGTACACATTGAATCACTTCTGTCAAGTAAATGCAAGGTGAAGTATGAATTGGCCCAACAGCCCTACGTAAAATGCGAAAGTAAGAAAATCAGTGATGTAATAAATAAAACGATTTTGTTTGCATGTAAGCGAGCTGTCATATTCATGAAATACAGAGCAAAGAAATCTAAAATGTTTATGAAACATGAAATTGTAAAATTGTTAAGAGAAGCGGATGTCTATTTATTACAGAAAAGATGAACTGACTTATATGTTAAGGGAGGAAGAGCAATGTATGCGATTTTTCCTATTAACTACCGAAACTAAGATTGCTCGTTTGAATACGTTCATCTTCACCCTGGGATACAGGAACGGTAAATGTACTGGACCACCAAAAGGTTGGAAAGATATTGCTGTGTTCTTAAAACAGCTGATTCCTGGATGGAATGATGTAGCAAAGGTTTATGTATAGAGAACTGGTTGGTCTTCAAGAGAACGTAGAGATTAATAAACAAGAAATCGTTGCATGTAAATAAATAGGAAACTTTTTGAATGCAATGATGTAATGTTATGACGGCATTATTCATAAAGCCTCCCTAACTTTCTCCACAGTAAAGTCTCAGGCCTCAACTGATGATTTAAGCTCTTCATTTTTCAGGTTAGGGAACACAGACAGAGCAAAATTATGGAAATGTAGCAAATCGTACCCCAATTAAGTGATTTTCGCATGCAAAGAGTCTTTCTTCTTTGATAAACCCGGTCTTTTCAAGCGTATTTCTCTCTCAATACGATCCATTGCCAGCACACGCTTGGCAGTCCACAAAAACGACGTCATGATCTTCCCGGCATTGTTTTGTTTAAGTGCACCCATGTTCCATTCCAGGTTGCAAATCGACGAGGTCTTTCTTTTGATCCCGAGTCAGCAGTCGCGGCACCCATTTTGTCGATAACTTTTTCAAATACAATTCTTCTCTTAAATTTTGACATACGCGTTCTCCTGAAATGCTCAGAGCCTCTGCAATCACGCCAAGCATCGTTTCGATAATTTCTGATGTCATTGGTGGTTCGCAGCGTGGTCCACTCAGAAAGCAATGGTGCAGAGTGTCTGTCATAAGTTTATTTACCAACTACGATATTCCATATTTGCTATTTTCATATACACACATCTGCACTGCTAGTACGATTCTTAACCAATCCATGTATTGTTTCTAGAACTACTGCTGCAATCTATGAGTCATTTTGAGTACTGTAGATTTGTATAATATTGAAAGTGCTAGCATAAAGAAGACAGTGTACTGGGATAACCATCGTCGTTACTGGACATCTGCTAAGTGTTCCTCACAGACGAGTGCTTTGGTACCAGGAGAGCAGATTTCCCACCTGTGTGTTCTGCTAACTGCTAAGGTATTATGGTTTGGCAATGTTTATTCCAGGAATAAAATTGTGAAAATTGAAGGAAAGATATATTATAAAATTCTTCCCCGTCATGATATATGTATGAAAATAAACTTTAATTTGACCTTTGTCACTGTATTTTTACATAATAAAACATTTCTGTGGTGATTTGTTTGTAGTAACAGGAAATTATATGAATTTATTTTTTGTTTTATTTCCTCTTAATGAAAAGAATAATGAAGTGCTGGCAGTAACAAGTAGCAACATTTAATGCATTATGTAAAAGAATGTTATTCGCAATAGACGCTGACACTCCCTATCAAGTATTACATGCTTTTCTTGTTCCTGGTGATAAATTCAAAATTCCACCTTTTTAAAAACATATTTGTTCGGATTGTTTACAGTTGCGAATTCTCTCTGAAAAAATAAGAAACAAATTCTATTTTCCATCAAGTGTTTTTTTTTTTTCCTCGTTTATTTACGGACGCTCTTTAACATCTCAGGTCAACAGCGTCCCACTCAATTCAGAGCGTGAAATAAACGATACCTTTTGCTCAGAGTGGTCTTCCTTCAAGCTTGAGATTTTTACATGCCGTAAATCTACACACGGGACCTCCTTCTAAAAGAACTTATACTTAGGATTATTATGCCTGACTGGGATTGAGCCCGCGATCTTTGGTTTAGGAGGCAAGTGTGCTACCGTGTGTCCCAGTTGAACAAGTACATCTATCTCTGTGTATTGGATGGCTCCTCCTGGAAACTCAGCCCATTTTTTCACATGCACAGATGTTTACGTTGATTTTGCTCGTAATTTTGTAATGTCGATTAATAATATCAGATTTTTTATACGGGAGGCAGAGGTCGCTAAAAACGGTTTAGTGAACGGGAAGTCTGCAGTTCAATTCCCATTAGAACTGAAGATGTTTAAAAGATTTTCCAATGCCGGGGAGGTACCCTAAAAATAATTCCGAACGCTCCCTTCCTTTAAAAAAATTCTTTCGCAGTTTATCATTTCACCTGATGTATCCCCCAATGTCCACCGCCTGTGATGCCTCTGTAGTTAAACTCTATTAAAAACAACTTTGCTAAAGTCGCAGGAATTTCCCTGAAATACGGAACAGTAAGCTGTAATGATTACATATATTGTTGTGTTTTTAATTATTGTAAGTAACATTTTATCAAAATATAAGTTTTCAATTTCGACACTCTTTAAAGCGAAGTTATATCAACAATAAAAGAAATACCGCGCTATCTACAGCAGTGCGATGTACACACTAGAACGATATTTGCTGTTAAACGAGAAAGACGTGGACAAAGAAGAACTGCAGAAATTCATAGACGTTTTACTGCCATCCTGGGTCAAGGGTCGTTCGTCAACAACCAAGACGGGAACATCAGAGAGGTGCACAGAGTATGTCGTCCATGCGGAGAAACTTCGTGCTAATCCACCTGCGGGCAAGCTCTTTTGGGACATTTCAAGGAACGACTGTCAACAGGGGGAATGGTCGAACGTGACAACGTAACACTAGATATCGCTCTGTCTGACTCCCTGGGAGGTAAAAACAATTCGGCATCAAGGAGGAAAATCAGGCAGCATGATGAAGTTACCAGTGCAACTGAGAGATCCCATGTTGCATAATAAATATATTGCTACATACAAGGTCCGAAGTTTCCAACTCGACAGCTATCTCTCCCTTATTTCATATATCTGCATTAACATAATAAATGTCTACAAAATGTGCATCGTTCGAAAGTGAGAACAGGCAAGGACAAGGTCTGCGAGAAACTTATTGCCGGGGAAATGTATTTTATTTAGGTTTACTCTGTGTGGAAAGAACGCATTACAAGCGACAAGCACCACATGTTTGCGTGTTGTTATCGTGAGAATGGAGTTACCGAGACATCAGCTCCTATAGCACTTTTTGGGTAGCACACTCTCTTTTTGAAAGAGAGAGGGTAATTGTGTTTTTTTGAATTCCAATACGGCAAATGTTCATAAACTTCTGCCACTTGCATTTGAATTACTGAAAGAATTCGGGGTGCTGACCTTAAACATATGCACAGTTGTTTTAGAAGGTCACTCAGAACTTACATTCTTTCTTTAGCTAAACATTTCTCTGTATAATCATGCTGTCCGACTTGATGAAATAAAGAAATTCGGTGTTTACACAAGAGTCGTCAGCCGCAGCTATTTACGCAACGTTGACAGAAGATCAATTTTATTTATTTTGGCAGAGCTAAGGCCATAAGCCCTTCTCTTCCACTCTACAAGTTTAATAATACGAGGGGCATTTAAATGGTTTTGCAAGTGTTACCTTAAAGTCCAAGCTAAGGACCGAATTCGAAACAATCCTTCAAAGTACTCTCCCTCTCTCTCCACACAGCAACCAGTTGTCAAAAGTACTGAAATATTGTCAACAGAGCTTGAGCAAGATCCTGCACTTCCAGCAATCCAAGATTTCACTCGAAGAAACAACCAAGGTCAGGGCTGCACGGTGGGTGGTCAAGCAATTGGATTTGGTAGCTTCCAGTTTCCTCAAATTTGCAGCGGTTCCTTGAGGAGACAATTGTCGTGCAAAAGTAACAGCCTTGAAGTTGCTGTCTTTGGACGCCGCCACCTCAGCTCTTCAAATAAAAGTGTCATAGTGTTCTCCATTCATTGCCATTACTGCTGGCACACAGTCAACCGCTAATGGTCTTCATAGTTGAAAAAACAGCGAACATTCGCTTCCGAGAACGAAGAACAACTGATCGTGCAACTCTGGGCTTTATTTGGGGTGGTGTAGAAATAAAACCAACTTTCATCACCAGTGCATATATCTGTCAAATGTTTAGAAACACGCTCAGCAGTTTCCTTGCACATTCCTTTCTCCTCTTCTTATTTTCATTGGCTAGGAATGTGGAACCCATGTTGCACACATTTTTTGCAGCTTTAAATGTTCATGTCAATGCTGCCATCACTGATACTTACTTCCATACTTAATAAGAAAGGAAAATCACAGGCGCTATTAAGACAGTCGCGTTATACTATCACCTAAAACTACAACCGCGAATATTTCTGAAACTAAAGATGCTACTGAAGTTTAGACAAGGACTTATCAACAGGTTTCAGCACATATACTTCAAGTGATAAGAGTTCCCGTAATCAACAGCGAATACCTGTTTAGATACCACACATTCCTTTATACTGAGCAGTGTTGTCAACGTCGAAAGACAAATGATCGGATTTTTGGCTTTAAAATGACCGTAATTGGAAAAATTAAATGATTATTGGGATAACTGTAACAGAATTACCAATTAAAAATATCAAAACAAAGAATAATGATGCATACTAGAGCGCGCGGAAATAATGTGACTGGAATTAGTGCATAATCAAAATATTAAAGGCAGTTCGCTTATGTGATGTGATCTCTAATATTTTTACATCGCAATTAAAATATGGGTACATTGTTTTAATGGATTTGAAATCAGAAGCCCCACAACATGTGGTGTATGGCGTGCCCTGTTTTCTTGTACTGTGCACGAGAAGAGTTTTTTTTTTTGTTTATTTACGGACGTTTTTTAACATCTCAGGTTATCAGTGTCCCATTCAATTCAGGGCGTGAAACGGCCGACAAATTTTGCTCAGAGACCTCTTCTTTCAGGCTTGAGGCTCTCTATCATGCCGTAAATATGCGACACGGGACCCACAGCTTTACTTCCCTTCCGAAGGAACCCTTACTTAAGAATTTTACACCCGAAAAAAACCCATCGGTCCTGGCCAGGATCGAACCCGCGATCTTGTGTTTAGCAGGCAAGTATGCTTACCAGGATAGACAACGCAGAGAGATGTTCATGATAAAACTACTGTTGATAATTTACCTAAATTGTAGTCAAAATACAAACAGACATCTAATTTTTTTTGCCTGACAATCAAGGGAATGTATTGCTTTTTGCCCATTAATCGCGGGATTTCTCTAAAAATTTCGTCACGCTAAAGCTACATAAACTAAGCGAATTCCTCAGCAAGCCGAATTTGTGAAGCGCTTTTTAAATTTATGTTTTTAGGTATACCCCCACTCATAATGGCCCTATATTTCTGATTTTCAGAAACCATTTTTCTTATTTTAATTCAGTGTCATATACCGAGTTTCACTGAGATAAAAACAAAAATTGCTGCTGCCACTAGAGTGATTTTTAAAATTTCGCTTTAACATCCACTCTCTAAATTTCGGTTTTCAGACCCCCACACTTAATGGCCCGATATCCCTGATTTTCACAAACTATTTTTATTAATTTATTTAAATTGTATAAAAAGGTTTATTGAGAAAAAAGAATATTAGTCCCTGGTGCCGTTAGTGATTTTTAAAGTTTGGGCTTCATGGTAAACCCTCACTCCTAATTACCTGATTTCGCTAATTTTTGGAAACTATTTTTATTTCAATTGCATATACCGAGTTTTGTTGAGAAAGAACAAATATTTCGGCCGCTAAAGTGAATTTTAAATTTTTGTTTTAATTTAACCCTCACCCTCAATGGTCCTACTTTGCTGGTTAACGAACTCGATGAGTCGTTTGTTAATTGATGACTATATGTCGAGTTTCATTGAGGAAAAACAAAAATTGCGATCTCTAGAACGTTAACAGACACCAGATCACACACACACCACATATATTTAAAACAATAACTAAAGAAGCAGGAGAAGAATAAAACACTTAAGTCACAGAACTATTGCTCGCTATTTGTCGAATTAGTGTTCTTCAAAGGCAAGAAGATTTTACTTTTTTTTTTTTTCATTTATATAGTATACAAATTTTTGGTGAATCGATGGATATTTCAAGAATTTTTTTTAAAAATCTTTTCATCGATACTTTCCTTCGGAATTCGCTAAAAGAGTCTGGTAAACTACTTCCTCTGGATAGTGTAAAAATCGCATTAACAGTGGAATCTCATCTAGTTTCAATACGCATTACTCCATTTGAAAATTTGTAACTTTATGTTTGAAATACACTTAAATAATAATTGTGAAAACGTATCAATATCATCTTTCTTTTCAGAGATAGTTTTGCACGTTTCATTCTGTACATCTATACAAAAATTAGACTGTCTGTGTTTTAAACACGCGTCATTTCTAAACTAATTAACTTCCTACAAATCCGTGGGTCAGACTTGGGATCTACAGAGATGCTGAGTTTTAGTTGCGCTAAGAAACCCTGACAGCAAGGGAAGGAAACCTTATCAGTGGCGGCCATGGCGAGGTATCGATTAGGTCTTGGCACACATTCCACCTCCAGCAAATTTGCGAAAGAAACCGAAAATCTAGGCATTGGCTCTGTCAGGAATTGTGTGCCTTAGGAGTATATTTCATGCTCAGCGAAGCCACAAGCCTGCAGACTTGATTAGCCAGAAATGAGATTTTTACACGAGAGACAACAAACAAAACACACTTTTAAGTGTTGTAAAGGATTTATTAACACCCAAAGAATTGCTTACTGAAAAGGAAATATTGTAAAAGTCATTTTATACAATCAGCAGGTTTAGGATTTTGATAGACAATGCATTAATGACTTAAAATATATCAAAATGGCTTAACACGAAGATACAAAAATAAATATAGTAAACAAATACCCTTAATCGGGTTTGTATGATATATCTACCACAATTAAACTGTTTTTGTAACATTTAATGATTTTAATACATTATTGTAAAAAAAAACTCTAAAATATAAAACACACTATACTTAACATTCAGGTAGGCGTGTTTATAAACAAAGATTTGGAAAACTATAAAAAAATGTAACCTGATTTTTCTTCCAGTATACACGTACGAGGTGCGGCATTATTTTCCAGCCTGACCTTGTCCAGTTAGATGATACAGCGTGGATTTCAACGTAGAAAATTCAAGTTACTGACACTCATGATATTTCATGCTTTTACAAACAATTGTATTTAGCAGGAAGATGCTGTGACAACTCAGATTTACCAGCCTGCATCGATGATCTGCAGTATCAGAGCAAACTACTCTTGCTTAAGTATAAAATAAAGAACAATTGGATATCTACAGTTATGGAAACTTTTGTTCTGTTTATTTGCGGTGTTACATCACGAACTCCTGTAGACATACAGATATCTTCATTGACTGTTTCACATTGTATTCTTACACCACTGTCCAACTCGTACTACCAAATATATCTTATAAATTGTTCAGTATTTGTTATCAAACTCGATTATAAACTTGCATTTGTGTACATTGAAATATCAGTAAGATCGACTCTGCATTGTGTTGACGAATTATTTCATGTAAATGTTAATATATTTCTGTTTGTTTTAGTCTGATTATGTGATGATGACAAATATTCTGAAGATGTGTATGCCATGTCCGTTGAGTCTCTGTCCTCAAAACACAGATTTCAGTTTTTGGATAGCTGGGCAGTATGGTGGATGATTCAGCTCATGCGCTCACAATTTCTCAATTCAGCAATCCACATCTCTTTCCCTTGATGCAGTAGCTAAGCATAGTGCTTCCCACTTCCCAGTTTTCTTTCTTTGAAGTCTGTCATCAAAAATCTTCTGCAGTCCCACAAAAATTCGCTATGTGTGACCTTGGCCTTTTTAGAAGGTGTTTCACTTTTTCACCACTTTTAGAGAGAGATTATGCTTAGTCCCCAACAACGTTCAAAAACGTCTGACAACATTCCCGTGCATTTGCATTTTAACTCTGAAATAATTTGGTACCTATCTTGTAAATGTTGTTTAACGCCTGTTTTTACTATGAGGACGTGATGAAGGACGTGTTAACCTTGTGTTTCAAACGCCGACAAAGGAGATGTTTTCTTGTGTGTACACATCTGCAAGGATGTTATAGAATATAAATTGGAAACATTTTCATGTCAAAATTTTCTTTAATAATTCTTCCGTATTCGTTATTGAACATCGCACTGCACCTGACCTTCTCTGAAAAAATGCAGTCCTGAAACAGGCATAAAGTGAAGGATTTGCCCTTAGCAAAAGCGTTCAGTTCTGGGTGCTATTGCCTGGGGACCTGGTTGGTTATGAACACGTCTGCATACTGTGCAAGCCCATAGGAAGAGACGCTTGCAGTACCAACAGTCTCCTCATTCTGCAAATAGGTTCATCTTTATAGCGTCTCCCGTTCCTCTCCTCTCCAGCATTGCTTCGGCCTAGGACCAGGTTTTTGTCCAGGATAGGTTTGTCACCTAACCATGTTTTACCGCCGTTTTTGCAGTGCATGTACTGATTCCAACCACGGGTTCAAGTCCACATAGAGTATTTAAGTACTGATCTGTTTTTTCATTTGCATAAATGCCCTGTCGCGAGGGCAGGCATTTTGGCATTCCCATACCAGTTTAGATTGAACCTGATCGAATGATGAGAATTCATTTACTGTTAATGTTTCTCGAGCACACTTCTACCTGAAAAACTGTGCAGTATTTCCCCTACATGGAATTCATTGGCGAACCACACAAGTTGATCTATCTACAATACTACCGTGTGTATATCAGGTTGCCAACAGTTACTCGGCATTTCGAGATGTAAATGAACAGAACATATATTACTTCATTCTTCATAAAATGTATTTATTGCATACAATATTCGAAACTACAAAAAGTATTAAAACAAAGCATGTGACCACGAAATGTGTTTATATCCTTGTGAATAACATCTGCGACTCGCTAATTCAAATCTTGGCCTAGTGCTAAGTTATCATCAGACAGAAAATACATTTTAAAACACGTGTTCATTACCATGTTGAAATTAACGAGCGAAATTGCGGTTTTCAATTAAGTAAATTTTAAATTGTATTTTACAATTATGATGATGTAAAACGGAAAACATTCAGAAAACTGCTGTGGGATGTCCACATAAACAAAAGGAAGAAATGTTAACTCCAGTAATCTGGGACGGGCGCCCCAAGGCTGTGAAGGTATTTATATCAGCAGGCCAACCTTGCGAGATTATCGCGAAATCTTCATTGTGTTCCCCGCCACGCTTTATATAAAGATCTGGAGCAGGGGTTACAAGCTTTGCCCGGATGGGACATTCCCCTTCTCAGGATGTGTCATTTCCTGAGACTCGCAAGTGGAGTTTGCTTCATTTAAACTTATTTCCTTCCGATAATTGCTTTCCACTCTACAGACTAAACAGCTTCATATGATGGAAAGAATAGAACTGAACACGTGCCAAATGACGGGACCGGGTTCGCGGTTTTCCTTACTCTGAAAATATGAACATCAGGAAGCATTTATTCCAGGTTTTGTTTAATGACAGATGTCCTTTCATGTATTATTATCAGAGCCCAAAAGTTAGGCAAAATGTCTTTTCTATCTGGGTAAATATATTTAAGAGTCACATAAAAATGAACATGTTTTTGTACTTTTGGAGTCGGTAGACCCGTTTTTATTTTGCCCCCCCCCTTTTTTGTCTATTTTTGGATTGCTATAGAATTATCTCTGATTATTTACTTATTTTAAAAAGCACATAAAGATTTTCAATATATAGAAGTGAAAAATTTATAAAAAACAATTAGCATGTGAAGTATCTATTGAGAATCTTGTTTAATTCTTTTCAAGTAGTCAAAAACTTTCTCCAATTTACTTCAGCTCTTTAAATAGCAGGACCCTCATTAGTGAAAAGAACGCACGGTTACCTTGGGCATTCGAATACCAGGAATTGGAGAGGATGAGGGAAGTACTGTAGTTTTGAATAGTCCTGGCGAGTGACCTTGTATCGATCTGCGCGAGATAATTCTAAGAAAGATGTGATGGGGTAACTTCTCAGCTGCATAAATATAACAAACAATTGCAAGCGAGGTAGATGAGGGCGGTACAGCTGTGCAATAAACCGTCCCTACAGTACGGAAGTAAGAGATATTAACCTGATTCCCCTATAAACGTATAAACAGAAAATGAACCCGGCTAGAAATCACTGCGCAGCACCTTTTGCTCATTCGCCAGGACTATTCAAAACTGCTTTACTTTGTCTCGATCAACATTTCCATGATGTTCTGAAAGGTGAATGTTCTGTTGTAACTGGTATGAGCTCTTCCGAAATAGTTTGTTTTAAATATGCTCCAATCACTTCAGTGAAAGCAGAACGTTCTTTTTTTCCTCATGAGAAAAATGTTCTCTCTAACAAGCGGTTAACTATGACAGTTAATACCTTGAAAAAACACCTTGTTGTTGCTTGAAGTCAAGCAAAGTAAGTTTGATTAGGTGGAAAAGAAATTAACAAATATCTTACATACCTATAATGAGCGATATTACTCTCCATTTTCAATTTTAATAAACGCCTATTTTAACTATATTGCTGCCTATATTGAATATTTTAAGAGTCTTTTTGCCTGCCTAATTTAACCAGAATAAATGCTTGAACTTCCGGGCTCTAACCATCTGTCACTACTGTCTATGACGCCTCATTGTTAAAAAATACTTTTTGTAAAACCATTCGACTCGAAAGATTTTAGCAATTGGTGGGAAGCTAAACAGTTACAAAAACAGAAAACATACGCACAATATACAAATTATACACACAAGAAAACAAGCACAGTCAGAGAGGCACAAAATCCACAAATACATACAATATATGCACAAACTGATAGTAAAAATCTTATGCATAAAGGCACAAACACATAAAATACAAATAAAAATGCTAAAACTACAGCCAATCACAGGCCATTGAGAACGGAGATTTCTCTGTGAATTCCCTTGCCAACTTCGTATTAAATTATACCCAACCGAAGAGCGCGTTAGAAAACTCCACCCGTAGCTATCACTTACACTGCTGACAATGAAGGCTTTATCCTCGTTAGCAACACAAAGGGGTTGAAAACACAAGCTCTCGAATTGAAAAGAATGTACTTGCAGCCGCTCATCACAACTGAGAATACCAAGAAATAAAATTTCATCATAAATAGACAAAATGTACTTTTTATCGCATTGAGTATAACGGGCTTGGATCCAGTACAAATATCTACAGTGCTTACAGGATTCTTTGATAAATCTGGTAAGGACCTGGATAGGCGGGTAATTAATTTAATGTTGATGGGTCCCTCGTTGGAGATGCCAGTTTGAAACGGAATTTAATATATGTGGGGATTAAATTTGATTGAATTTCGATTAATTAAATTGGATGATTTATGGTAGGGTATTTTTCATTGGATATTTGATATGAGTAGATGGACGATGGATTTTTGATTGGGTATTTGGAAGGATTTATTACAGCTTTATTAGCGAATCGGGCCAGTGTTTACTGAGCCGGCTGTCTTGGAGTTCCTTCCTGTAGATCTTGTCTGTAGGTAAATGCCTCGGCTTATGTAATCTGAAATCTCGACACATGGTTCCAATCGATCGTGGTGTTTCTCTCAGCGATATTTTTAGTTTTCCTCGATTTGAGAGCAAGGGACCGAAAATGATCATGTGACTGAACTAACTGAAGAAAAGTGGAGCAAATTAATATGCATAATCGATTTATTAACAATGTTTTACAATTGATACTGCCACGCCGTGAGCCTTTCAAATGAAGGGTGCCTTAGGATTTTAATAAGCTCCAGACTATCAATGAGGGCGATCCTCGATTGGAGGACTGTTCTCATAAAAACACACTTCCTCTTTGTACACAACAGAGAATTGTGTTCACTCGCGAGGGTTATATAATTCGGCGACGTAATTATCACCTCTTATAACGACACTTCTGAAATTGCAACTGCGTCACCTTGTTGCGAAACTTTAATAACTAACTTGAATTCTGAACGTCAACAACTTGAGTGAAAACTGAAAACTAAGTCTCTCAAGCGGCGTCTGAAAACCAAGTACACAAAGTCAGTAGTATATACCTTCCTGGAGCAATTCGGCTAACGATATTTCTGCCACCAAATGGCGTTAGTGTCGTTCCCCCTCCCTCCCCCTTCAATATCGTAATCCGAACTGTTCCCAAGAGCGACATTTTTATTTATTGAATATATACATATAAGTACAAAAATGGCGGAATGTTAAGGTTATATGTGGCGGCGGTGGGAGCGTTTGTGGCATAACAGTGAACTAAGGAGATGGAGGCAAAAAAGTGTGGCAAAGTTGGGTGGTGGAAAAATTGAACTTATAATTGGAGGCAAAACGGAGAACTAAACATTCAATGCATACACGAATATTAATACAATGATTAAAAATACTAATTACAACATTGCGGAAAAGATGAATAATCACCTATGTTGAAAATAAAAACTAAGATTTTTATGACAGTTTAAATGAGGTGGGGGCGTTTCGAGCATGGCACGTTTCTCCAATAAGGAGAAATCTCTTACCCACCCCATTCCGTGAGCAGCTAGTATCCCTCTAATCGCGCAATTTTCACCATGGACAGTAGACACTGGCGAAACAACTCTCACATGCGTTATTTTATATTTTTCCTACAAATATTACAAATTAACGAAGTTTAGCACTTCAACGTAACAAAAGTAGTGAATACCCCTGTTAGACTAAAACAGGGGTATTCACAGGGGTATTTTTCTGCAACAATGTTTATTTTTACAATTTAAATAGTTATCTGCTTCGATGTTGTATGCTAAAAGCCGATAAACGTGAGAAAATAGTTTTCATTGCAACATTATGTTTTTTGCTACATAACTTACTTTTTGGCAGTATAACTTCATTTTTTTTCCCGCACAACTACTTCTTATAAAGTTAAACATTATATACGATACGATTTCGTAAAATAGGTGTATTTTTATTTATCAACATGATATTGAATGGTACTTAGTAATTCGCTTTCTATTTCTACCTTCACATAGATATGTGCTGTACCTTATTTCCATCAGTAACACCGCCAGCCCACGGCACGAACATAGCCAGTTAGACCCCCTGATAACGTCACGCGTACATTCCAACAGGTTTTAGAGTTCCCTGATGACTGGTTTTGTGCATGTCCAGAGAGGATTGCGACACCATGGCGCCTCTCCTGATGAAGTCACGTTCATATCCAGATAGGCTTGCGAGCGATCTGATGACGCCACGTGCAGATTCCAACAGGTTTTTCCCTCGCCTTTTGCAAAGCACTCCCTCTAGACATGACCCTCTAGCTCAAATTCCGCGTAACTTTTGCTATCGTGTCTACGCTACAACAGAACGTCTGTGCTCGAAACGTTCCCACCTTATTTAAGCTAGGTCATAATAAATGTTAGTTTTTATTTTTTAAATAGGTTATTATAAAATTTTCCGTAGTTTTGAAATTCTTTTTTTAATCAAAGTGTTAATATTTCTGCATACATAGAATGTTTAGTTTTCAGTTTTGCCATCAAACATAACCATACTTTTTTTTTTGTTCCACCTCCTTAGTTCATAGTTTTGTCAACAACAGCTCCCAACACCACACACATAATCTCAACAGGCCGCCATTTTTTGCACTTTTATGTATGCATTCAATAAATAAAAAATACCACTCTTGGGACAATTCGGATAGCGACATTTTCAACACCAGAATACAAATGCCTCTCACCATTTGGAGGGAGAGGGGGGAAACGACACTAACGCTATCTGGTGGCAGAAATATCCTTAGCTTAATTGCTGCAGGAGCGGTATATATTACTGACATCTCCCTCGGGGACTGAAAAACAACTAACTAACGTGCCCCAAAAAAATGGAAAAATTGAATGTGAACAGTTTGGATAAAACGCTACTGTTTAAATTTGACCTCCAGGAACTTCTAGTAGCTTTCTCTTAATCTAGACATCTCATTAGCTGATTCGATAGAAACTTGTGAAATAATTTTGTCGGTCCTGCCATCTGACTGGCTCCAAAATGTAAACGCATCGAAATTTCTAGGAAATATGTACAAAGCCAGGCTTCTGAATGGTCACTAACTTTCCCTTACATGTCCCCCTATTCTTCTTGAAAACAACCTTGGTGTAACCCGAGTGGGAATTTAATTTTGTTAAAGATTTTTCTAAAAAAGGATACCGCTGCTTTGTTCGATCCAACAAACCCATACAATGCAGGGTTCCAATACAATATACAAAAAGATAACCTTGCAAGAGCTCCAGGCTGGTGGCAGGCATGTAGCGTTTCAGAATGAACAATTTTCTTTTCAGTTTTAACATAGACTTCAAATATTGTGGTCCTGTATATTATTAACACGTATTACGGCAGTTTCTTAATATCCCATTAAATACATACACTTGTCAGTTGATTTGTTAACATCAGTGGATCTGGTATTATTGATACAGAAAGAAACATACGTTACTTACCAAATGAATTGTAATAAAATTTCTAGTGATCCTTATTAACAATACAGGGGGTTGAAGTTGGATATTCCGCTTCACACCCCTGTTGGTATAAGTGATTCTTGTACCGGTTGTAGACAAACTTTCAGCAAGATGTGATGATAAATTAATTGTTGACAGGGATCTGAATTGATCAGTATCACATGTGCCATGGAAAATGGGGGGAGGAAAGAAAAAAAAACCAATTTCATGCTGTTATTAAATTTTTTTATTCAAAGGTTGAACTGCAAAAACGGGCGAAGACTGCACGGTATTTGAAAACCGTTTATTTCCGTATGGATGGGTTTAAACGTGGTCGAAGAAGCGCCTCCGGCCAGAGGTCACGATTGATATGTAATGTAGGACCGCCGAGTGAATGGCTGAGAAAGGCATCTCAAGTGTACATATCCTAGAAAGACTGTTGTCGGGAGCACGCACTGTTTAATCGTAGTTCGCGGGACTGTTGCGCCGATTCGAGGCTGTAGGTCCACCATTACACTCCGGAAACTAAGCAGCTGTCAAAACAAGGACCATTGTTTTGAAGGGGATTGCTATCCTGATAGATTACTTGAAAAAAAGATAGAACTGCGGCTTATTAAGCTTCATTGTTGGATCATTGAATGAAACCCGACCAAGATTGGCACACTAAAGTGTCCTCTTTCACCATGACAATGCTCTAGTCCACACAGCAGGATGATTCCTCGTCCATTCTATTCTCAGGATTGAGCCCCAATTTATTTAATTTCCTATTATCGAACTTGAAAAATTTTCTTCGTGGGAAATATTTTCAGGAAATGAGGAAGTGATCGTCACTGTCAATGAGCATTTTGTAGAATTTGACGATCCTATTTTTCCGATGGAATGAAAAAATTGGAAACTTCCTGGACCAAGTGTATAGACATCAATAGAGACATTTGAGAAATAAAGTATGTTACGAAAAAACAATTTTGACGTGCATTTTTACCAAACTTTTCAAACGACCATCGCAATCACGAAACGTACAGCTGGTAACATATCAACATATAAAATATATCAAATATTTTATTTAAACAAGTGAAATTTGGTGAGCAAGGCCCAGCATAAACCTCGTGTGTCTGGGCGGTATTTTGTTGAAACTAAAGCAAATGTTAACACCACGTCATTTGTAAAGAAAGAAATGTCAAATGAACGACGTTTTCTGAGTTACTGCTCCTTATTTCTGTTCTTGTACTACAATTTTGTCGGGCCTAACTCTTAAATTAGCTTGCTGCAGTATGATACAAGAGTAGGCACCGAGTGATGACGATACAGCAATTAAAACACAATGATTTTGGCGCCTAAAATAACCTATCACATATAAAACAGAAATAGGCATTATTTATTTATTTTCTAAAGTAACATCAGAGATTAAAAGCAATTTCACTATTAACTACAAGTGAGGACATGCCTTTTGTTCACATAAGGATCACCCAAATTTCCCGTAGTTTGCCTTTTCCACTAAACATTTTCTTTTGTCTGTAAGTATATATTTTTTTTTACCACATATACAGATGTCTTGGGCGCATGCATAAGATAAACATCAGTTTTGTTTCCTGTTAAAACATTTGCCACTGTTACAAAAATATATGCCATTTCAAACAACTGTGCAATAATTAACACATCTGGTGCGGTATTAAAAAACATGGTCCCTTCTCCACGTTTTATAAGAGCGAAAAGAGTGCATTGTAGCTCACGGACTGTGTCGTGGGCCTGTAAACTTCACCGAGTTCATCTACATATATAAAACTGACATTTGTGTTACTATTTCTGCTTCTCGCAATATTTCAAAGGCAAAAGACAAATGAAAGTAGTAAAAGTAAATGTCGAATCTCCAAGGAGAAAAGGGTGGGGGAGGAAAAATAAGTAAAGGATTAATATTCATATATTTTTCTAATAGTCACGTTATACACCATGTGGAAGATTTTGAACCATAAAGAGATCTCATTGAGAACAATGAAAAAGCACATTACTTGGATCTTTAATAGATCTGCAGAAAAACATGTATTTGAAAAAAAGAGCCGTTTGGCAATCGCGCCTTCCTCAATGACACTGCTGTGCTGGGCCCTATTCCACAAAAGATGGTCTAACACATTAAAAGTGTATTGGTAGAAGTCCCTGTAACCTTTTGTTCCACTAAAGAAATACAACACTCGTAAAGTATTAGTAAAAAGCTACAATTGCATCATATAAGAGCAAGTGAAGGAACAGCTTTCACCATATCTTACCACCACAAATGACCGAGGTCGTTAGTGCGCGTACTCGTGAGCGTATTAACATCTGGGGTTCGAGTCCCGCCAGGACCTTCCTCCCTGATTGAGTTTTTTTTTTTCCTGTTTTCCTCAGTCCCTATTAATAGCAAATGCCGGGGAGGTACCCTAAACTTGGGCCAGGAACGCTTCCTTCCTTTAAAAAATATCCTTTCCTATTATATCATTTCATCTCATGTATCATCAGTGTGCACCGCCTGTGGTGCCTCAGTAATAAAAACGGGTGTTAAACATTGTCACTATACCGACAAAATCCCTACTATTAATCTCAATTAACTTAAAGTAGATAAAGATCTTTTTCAAAACAAAATAATATTCCTAAAATTCTTGTTCAAAGTTTTCTTTTTCGTTTTAGAATTGAAAATTTGGGGGGGGGGGTGAGGTAAACCTGAATTGCCCAATCCTTAGTAATAATTCAATGTACAGAGCAGATAATTCTCATTCTTGCTAAATGTGTCAAATGTTTAATTGTGATAGCTCACTTTGAGTTGAGGATACATAGGCTAAGAGATGACAGAAAAATCGAGCTCACTGATTTATATGTGCTTGTTTATAATAATGTTCTCAAACATTTTGTCAAAAGAGAATGAAAAATTAAAAGACATTATTTTCGTGGCATGGAGCAAGAATCGTATAAAAAAAATAAATTAACTGGACTGAATTATTGCTACTCTCTCATTTTTTGTGAATAATACTCAGGTGAATGTTAAGGACGAGAGATTCGCCTTTGGAGAGCGTTACCTGTTGGAAAGCAGCTTGCACCACGAGAATTACAATGTTTGATGAGAGTTCTTTCGTGGCTTTGAGACGAAGTTTTTAACGTTTAATGAAAGTATCCAAAAAATAAAAACAAATAATTTGTTACGCATAAACATTTACTTATTTACATTTTAATATTCAAAAAGAGTAATGATCTCCAGAATCCAATAAAATAAAATAAAATAGTTGTATTTATTTACACATTCAGTAAATATTAACATGATTGCGTGTGACGTGCAAAGTTGTAACTGAACGATCAACCATTTGTTAAATATGCAAGGATTTATTCTCCATAGCGCGCTCACTTCCTTATATCAAACGGGTTTGGAGTGTTTGTGATGTCAGGGCAGAATCCTATTTGCACTGTCGCAACATGGAACTCTGATGTAAAATTACGAATAATAATAATAATAATAATAATAATAATAATAATAATAATAAAAATAATAATAATAATAATAATAATAATAAAAACTAAATAACGAAGCGCTTAAGGAAGAAAGTGAAGACTGGCCAGCGGTCTGCTATCATGTGTCTTCAGCCTTGTCGTATTCATTCCGTTTAATTATAACATCATTAAAAATGCATAAAACATATTACAATGCTTTGTCAAGGTCTTAAATGTGTTATATTTTTTCATTTGTCTCTCTATATGCAAAAGTGTTCCAAAAGTATCCATACATAGAGAGTATAAAATATTTCCAGTTTCATGCACAAGCTCCAAGTCCCAGCGAGGGGTCCTTGTCGAATATTTGAAAAACTGGCTATCCAATCATGTGTGTAATGTCCACTGATGATGCCAACCGTAGCAGTTGATGACAGCACATTAAACCATGGCAAAACAGCCCGGAGGATTTTAACTGTTTTAATGATGTTCATATGTTTCAATAAAACAAAAATATGCTACCAATTAAAACAATCAACAATAAATTATCGATTTTCATGATTCTGAAACTTAATCAAAAAATGTATGTCCTTCAAAAGAGCGGGTAGTGCCAACACCAACTTTAGCGTCATCCTTACATCGGCAATAATTATTATTAGGGTTTTGATAGCATAAACATGTCTTTAATTTATTAAAGGTAGCAATAAATGTTCTCAGTTTGTCATCACAAATCTCGCGAAATGCCCGTATATTCTCTGACCAAAAGTAAGTAAAATTCTATTGATGTTTGGCTTTTTCTTTTGAGCGTTTTTGCAGACCAATTTAGAAAAAAAGTTCCACATATTACAAAATGTTTGGATTGACGCTAATTAGCAAAGACATAGAACAGCGCTGAGACGTCAGCACATTGCAGTCTTGTTTATTTCGCTAGTGTGTCATTCGTAGCCGCCACAGTGTGATCAACACATTATTATAAAGTGTAAGTGAACGCTTCTATTGGAATTAAAATTAATATTTTCAAACCTTTAACAGTTTCTTAGTTTTGGTTTTCGAAAGATTCGGGTGTGTATTTTTAAATTTTCGGAATATCTCCTTTTGTTTATTATGAGAAGTCTTCCCTCTACTATCTTTACGAGATGCATTCAACTTATAACACCTCCATTTTTTTTCTCTCAAGATTGGAAACAGAAACATGAGGTTTTTTTTAAAATACGCGAGCACTCATTGTCAATGCGTGACAGAGATGGAGCACTGTATGGCACACGGAACTCTAGGGGCAGTGGCGAGAGTGAAGACTGTCTTTGATACTTCCAAATGGCGACGTTTTCATTACAAGAACAGCCTGTAATCATTCGTTTTCTCCATTTGGTTTGACGCCGATTGAATTCATTGCCAGTTGAGTGAGACATGTGATGATGTGTCTAATGTGCGTTCATGGGTGCGACAGTTCAAGGAAGGCAGATCGTCGTGTGACAAATACCAAGGCAATCTCATAAGTCGGTCTGACGATATGTTCGAGCGAGTGGAGAAAATTGTTTTGGAGGAACGCCGAATGAGTGTGGAACACATCGTCTCCAAAGTTGGCATCTATGCACACAATCCTGCATGAAAACCTGAAAATGCGAAAAATGTCCTCCAGGCGGTTGCCACGAAAGCTGACCGACGACCACAAGGCTGCGCGCGTGGCAAGTTGCCAGGCAATGTTGACGCGTGATGGCGGCATGAATGGGACGTTCTCTTCACCAATTTTGACAATGGATAAGAGATGGATGCCGTTTTTCAATCCTGAAACGAAGATCAGTCTGCTCACTAGAATCACTCAGATTCACCGCCACCAAAAAGTTTTCGGGTAAGCGCCAATGCAGAAAAAACGATGATACTCATTTTCTGGGACATCGTTGGAGTAAATCCTTACTCATTGCGTTCCAAAGGGCACTGCGGTGACATGTTTTGAAGAAGCTCCTTCCAGCATTGCATGAAAAACGGTCGGAAAAGGCTGTACGTGTTATCGTTCACCAAGACAAAGCCCCCAGCTTGAGCAGTTTCTTCATGAAAACAACTTGGAAGTGATTCCTCATGCTCCTTACTCACCTGACCCGGTTCCTAACGACTTTTGGCTGTTTCCAATGATGAAAGACACTCTCCCTGGTCGCTGTTGCATCAGCGATTTTCCAGTGGTCGAAACAGAATCCTACAGAAGCATTCGCTGCGACGGCCGCTGCGCCCATGGAATCATGGCGTCGACGTTGTGAAAAATGTGTACGGGAAATTACGTCGAGAAGTGACACAAGTTTTATAGTCTTCGTGTTATTAGTTAGTGAGAAAAAAAGAAGGTTATAACTTGAATGCACTTCGTATCATCATTGTCATTATATTTCACTTTGTTACAAATTATACATTTGAACTTACATCAGCTACAGTAACTGTCCGGCTCGACAAGATGGATTTGAACGAAACAATACCATGAGGATCATTTATAAAGTTCTCGAATGAAGCAGAAATTGACTTGGTAGCTAATTGAAGGTATTCTTATTTTTTAAGATAATGTTTCCTCACGAAAGTCAGATTCCTCCAGGACTGCAAAATATGCCTCAGATGATGATTTAAGCTCATCGGACAAAATTTCTTTTCACCAAGAAATTTTCTCAGTTTAGGGAAACAGATGGAAGTCAGTGGAGCCAAGTCAGGGAAATAAGGCCGATGTGGCAGCAAATTGTACCCCAATTTTTTTATTTTCGCCATTGCAATGACAATGAGGGCGAGCATTGTCATAATGCAACATAACTATCTTCTTCGATAAACCTGTCCTTTACTGGCATATTTTTGTCTTCAGTAGAAGAAAAAGTTTAGCAGAGTATGTTTCAGTGGGAAGATAATGGCATCCTAGGCATCCAGTAATCTTCCCAGCCTATTTCATACATTTGTTTCATCATTGCTCATAAGGTGGGCGGGATCTCTCTGAAAACGGTCAAACTTTCCTCATAGGTTTACACTCGCTTTTTATCCTGAGCCAGCACCATCTTCCTCAAAACGTGAAATAGACGTTCCCCTGTAATGCCTAAAGCTTCAGCAATCTCATACACCCTTAAACGGTGATACTGCACAAGCACGTCGTGCACCTTATCACGGCCGTGGTCCATTTGAAAACGGTTCAACATGAGGGTGAAGTTCCCTAATCTGCATGAATTTCTTTACCAAGTACGATGTTCCTTATTTGTCATTTTTCCCGTCTGCAGTGCAACGAACAGATAAAGTTAAGACATTTTCAAATACCCTTGTATCATCAATATTATCTTCGTAAATTATTGTTGAGAGCACGGCAGAGTCAACTGCGCAATGCCATTTAGGAAAAAGTGTGATTAAAAACTATTAAATCAATGAATATTTTAATATAGTAAGTTTGCAAACAACATGGAGATGTTAGATGACCATTTTTGAAAATATAATGGAAAAAAAAAAAAAAAGCAATGTCTTGGGGAAAACATGTGAATGTCGTATTTCACTGAAGGAAATCATAGGAGCATAACTTCAAATTATAGGGGTCGTAAATGACAGATCAAAGTTTAGTGTCTGAGGATATAAAAGGTAGATTTGTAGTGAAGCCAGATACACACACACACACACACACACACACAGAGAGAGAGAGAGAGAGAGAGAGAGAGAGAGAGAGAAGCGAATTACATTTATCAACCTCCTTGACTTTTGATTTGTCGATTTGTTTTATTTACAGACGATCTTTAACGTCCGATTCAGGACGTGAAATGGCCGACAAATTTTGCTCAGAGGCCTCTCTTTCAGGCTTGAGGTTCTTTTTCGTGCCGCAAATGTACGACACGGGACCCACGGCTTTACTTCCCTTCCGAAGGCAGTCATATTTAGAATTTTTACACCTGAAAAAATTCATCGATCCTGGTCGGAATGAACTTGCGTTTATGAGGCAAGGCATGGTTACCACTACACCACCAGGACTGACTACCTGACTCTTTAATAATAACGATTCAGCGTGGATGCGCAAATCATGTGATTAAAAAGTCTCTTCTTGGAGTCCCTAAATATATGGGGTGAAGTCTTTTAAAGGTTTTTACGTCTCCATATGCACCGTTAATAACACAATTGCTACTGCAACAACAACCACAAAAACAACAACAACAACAACAACAATAATAATAATAATAATAATAATAATAATAATAATAATAATAATAATAATAATACAGCTCCTGTCTGCTGACAAACTGAAGTCTAGAGAAGAAAAACTATAAGTTGGAACATATTTAATCTGTGGTCTACTGGTGACTGCTAATTTGGAGAATTAGGTTCGAATCCCCGTCAAGGTAAGGGGTTTTCCGGACTTTTTCCTTACTCGGAGAATGTGAATGACAGATAGCTGGACCATCATTAATTCATCTCTGCAGATCTATATCTATAGAATTCACCACCACCAAGGATGGCCGAGGTCGTTAAGACGCAAACTCGTGAGCGGGAGGTTTGGGGTTCGAATGCGCCAGGACCGTCCTCCCTGACTGAGGTTTTTTCCAGATTTTCCTCAGTCCTCATAAATGGCATATGTCGAGGAGATAGGCTAAATTTAGGGCTGGAAAGTTTCCTTCCCTAAATAATCCTTTCCCAATATATCATTTCATGCATCATCAGTGTACACTGCTTGTGGTGTCTCGGTAGTAAAAACGGGCGTTAAACAGCATTAAAAAAAATGTAGAATTCACGTTCAATCTACAGACGGCGCGAGAAGACGAAAGCGTTAAGCTGAATCTGCTTTATTTCATTATTTTTGTATATGGATTGAAGAACCTTATTTCCAAAATAAAAAGTATTTTAAAAACTACAATATTCAAGGGTTATATGGAACAGCTTATATATATATATATATATATATATATATATACTTTTACACATTCGTTAGTAGTTATAAATTAAATTTAATCCATTTATTCTGAAACATTAGCTAAACCTAAGAATATCGCAGCGTTTTACGGCGGGGTAAAATTACAAATTGAACTTTTCTTAATATGTTGTATTAATTGATATTAAAAATGTAAAGCAGCTATATATGAGCATATGCAATGAGGAATCAGCTGTTACCGAGTTTCTTCCCGCTTGACATTGTTGCAGGTCTGCCAACATGGTACTTAGGCAAATGAACCGAACACACGTTTTTTTGAAATCACTAATGGAATTGTGGACTGATTTGTAAACGGCTGTAAAAAAAAAAGTTAAAAATATATAATGCATAAACTACTTAATTTGTATCCGCTTACTAAAGCAATGTACTCTAGTTTTGAGTGTCTTGTGTTAAAATAAAGTTCCATATGCTATTTCCTTAGGAACAGGTACTCTAAATCGCTGTCTATCTGCCTTCAAATCGTTTAATCGTACTACATCATAAGTCGGTCCTGGTGGTGTAGTGGTTACCATACTTGCCTCCTAAACCCAAGATCGCGGGTTCGAACCCGGCCAGGACCGATGGATGGATTTTTCCGGGCGTAAAAATCCTAAGTATGGCTTCCTTCGGAAGGGAAGTAAAGCCGTGGGTCCCGTGTCGTACATGAAATAAAAGCAATTTCCAATTATTTTTCAGTTTTTCACTTTAGAATGTTTATTAATGTGGCATTTGTTTTGAACATAATAGTGAGTTATGTTTTTGTGTTTGAGCATATATGCCTTAAAATAAAAATATGTTTTCATTAAAATATATATTAAGGTCGTACATTGAATATTATTTTACAAATGAAAAGTTCAGGCATAGGGAGGATACGTGTTGTTTCTGCCTGTTCCTCATTGTAAGCGTGCACATGCATGAACATTTTTAACACCTTCTGTAGATCTTGTTGCATGCTCCCATCTGTGATGATCAAAACAGTTTTTTTCACATATAATACAATTAATAATTAATTGATCCGTGATTTTGTATTTAAGTAAATATTTTATTTTTATAAAAAATTAATTTGCAATCCCAACTTTCTGCAAAACATTTAGAACATATTTACAGTTTTTTGCTGAAATATTTAAACTTATATTAGAGGAAGATTTTTAGAACTAGCATTTAATCGCCAAAATAATAATAGTTTAAAAACTACCAGCTGAACATTTATATAGATAATACATTAAGCCCCCAAAATGTGTGCCAAATCTGAAATCGCATTCATAATTTCTAAATTCCGTTTTTAACTCCTTAAATATGAAAAAAAAGAAAAAAAAGACGTAAAAATTGACTTCAATTAATTATTCCCATCCCTACAGTTATTAAAATAATCATAAAATAAAAATATGGAAAGTATATATTATTTGTATTTGGAAAATTATTCGGATGACATTTTGATTACAAAATACACAAATTAATAACAAAAGCTTGTAGTTATCTTCAGAAAACAAATAGCAAGCTATCTGAAATGAAATGTTATGTCCCCGCACAAAAGTTGTAACTTGGTGACTGAAGGAGATCTAAACAAGTTGAGACATCACATATGACAAAGGAAAGCATTTCCGTCCCTCTTGAAGTACTTAACGACCTGTTATGTGAAATGACACACGTAGTAACTTAAAAGGTGCTTCATTCTCATAATGAAATTGTTTTAGCAGCTCTGACGCACATATTTAATACCCTGCATTGTGCAACTCGCTATCACTTCTTTGCTGTGAATGAACTGATTGTTTACAGCTAACTCCGGCCGTCTACAGTGTGTTCCAGTAGCCAACAGATGCTGACGACCTACAACTGCATATATGACTTAATCATGACCTCCGTAGCTGAACTTAACGAGGACCCGACAAAAATCGCAGAAAAGCATAATGAAACATAATCATTATTAAACAGCACTTATTTCTGCGAAACTTAATAAAACAAAAGTGGCAATAAAATATTTTGACTGCAATCTTAATTGCAAATTCAACAAAGGAAACTTGTACAGAATGTTTTCAGTATTCAAGAGCTGTCTCACACTCAATACAATGCGACAGACTACAAAGTGTTAATAATGCCTGCGTTCGTATCACTCCGGCTATCCTGACATCGACTGATGCTAGAAGCAAGTTCCATGTACCTCAACGCCTCGTCCCATCGCATGACAACTCCGTTGTTTCTGTACTACACCCTTGCTTTCCTTCATTCATCACAACTGTCTCTCTGCCGGTCCAGCGACAGTTGAATATTATTTAGAGAATGCAGCATATTATGCCAAACTGTCATTGTCACTAACTGTACTGTAATTGTCCCTGATGGTGTGGAAGAGAGAATCTTCCGGTCTTAACTTCGCCAGGTGAAATAAATGTATTATTATTATTAACTAACGAACATTTTTGGATTTGAGCTTTTAAAACTCCAGTATACACTTACATAATACTATTTTCATTTGTGCTAAAAGTAATTAAAATTCTCATTAGGAGAATAAAACAGATAACTAATGTTAGTGCACAAGAGGATGCTTTGTTAATGACATACTGTGACTGCGTGTGCTCTCACCAATTTTTTTTCCCTTTTTTCTTTCTTTCTTTCTTTCTTTCTTTCTTTCTTTCTTTCTTTTTTTTTTCTGTTGAGGCATCATAAGCGGTAGACACTGATGATACAGTGCAAAAAGTTTAAGGCAGAAAGCGTTCCAGGTCTAAGTTTAGATAGAGTACCTCCCCAACATTTTCCATTTATGAGAAATGAGGAAAACCTCAGTGATGGATGACCTCCCTCCAGTTCACGAAGTGATTTCAATGTGTCTGGCGAGTTCACAGTTCATAAACCGGTCGATGTCTGTTATTATGAAATATACGAGGGTAGGTTCATAAGTTTCCGGACTCGCCGATAAGGATTATCGCCTTCACATAAGCCTTATCTGGTGTCATACCTTATCTATTATGTAAATAATTACAGCTGTAACTTATGTTCGACTGTGTTCACTTGTTCAAACATAGTTGCATAAAGAAGGAAGATTGCGACATGTTCAAAATGGAGTTTCCAGTTTGGAGTAAAGTTCTTCACAAAAGAAGGACTTACTCCAAATGAAATTAAAAAGCGATTGGACGGTGTATATGGGGAAGCATTCCCCTCACATTCTATTGTAAAAAATGTGCCAAACTTTTCCGAATGGGTCGAGAAAATATTGAAGACGAACAGTGTGCAGGTCGTCCCCTGGAGGTGCTCACTCCTGAAAACATCGTCTTGTGGAAGCAGAAATTATGGAAGACCGACGACTCAAAGTTACAGAAATAGCAGCAAGTTTGGGCCTTTCTAAAACAACAGTCCTTCATGAACATTTTAACATGAATAAGGTTAGTGCCAGCAACGAGTCATCTGTTGTCAGGCATTCTGGAACTCTGTCGTGGCAACGAAAGAGAAGTTCTGCATACCATTATTACAGGAGATGAAACTGTGGTCCTCTACTATGTCCCTTATCCAAAAGAGAATCAATGGAGTGGGGTAAACCTGGCAAAGCACCGTCTCTAAAGGCTAAGGTCACTCAGTCAACCAAGAGGATACTTGCCGTAATTTTTTGGGACTGTGAAGGAATACTCTTCATTGACTTTAAGGAGAGGAACACCACAGTAAATGAGGAGTACTATGCTGGCCTACTGCACAGATTACGTGCTTTCATCAAAGAGAAAGGGCGAGGAAAGCTGAGTGGAGGTGTGCGTCTTCTTCACAACAACGCACCTGTGCACACAGCTCTTGTTGCAAAGGTAACTACGACGAAATGTGGCTTCAAGTAGATAGACCATCCATCCTACAGCCCAGATTTAGCTCCCAGTTGCTATTTCCTATTCTTAAAACTCAAAAAGAGGAAGAAAATTTAAGTGTGACAAAGAGGTGATGGATGCTGTTTATGCCCATTTTGCAGACAATACTTCTGACTATTTTGGGAAGGGGGGGGGTTGAAGTGTTAATTCAAAGATGGGAGAAATGCATTGCAATAAAGGGTAACTATATTGAAAAGTAAAATATAGTTTTTGTCTTTATCATACCTAGAAAATGGTTAGGCCTGAAACTTATGGACCTACCCTCGTCCAAGGTTTTCATTCTAAAATTTCCCAGTCTCTGCTTTCCATTTAAATAAAAAAATCACTCAATTTAGTTGATTTTCCCTCTCACCCCCAACCATCTCCATTTTGAAAATACAAATAGCATCCCTGTCTTTTCATGCTTCATTTTAAAGAGAATTCAGTTGTTATATACTTTGTGTTCTATTGTTGCTTAGCAACCTAAATTGTTATTATTGTTTAAATTTAAAATAAAACATTTATTATTGAAATTAATCATTACGGGACTGTTTTGTAATAGTCGTGGGTTTAAAAACGAGAGATGTGTTTGTTATAAGCAGACGTTACTTGTTGCTGCAGATTGAGAAAAGCAGAACATGTGTGGTGAGCAATCACCTAGATGGGGTACTCTGAAACCCTTTTAATGTATCATCAAAACACTTTGTATTAATCAATTCGTCGGCAATCTACTTTGATAAAAAAAAAACATATTAATTAAAGCCTCTTGAAAATAAATCTAACAGTTAAAGTGTCAAAATCCGCAATTAAATTCTTTTCCTGTTTCCCCTCAGATATAACCTGCAACTCTACACATGTGAAATACTATCAAAGAGATGTCAGATAAATAATTGAAAGGATATTCTCCAGAAACAGGTAAAGTTGTGGAATCTTACGGGCCCCAGTGACTAAATATTTTAAATTGTCCAGTCAATGCCAACCAAGAAGTCGAGGCCGAGAACTTTTCATTCCTTCCCGGAACTTTAATGCACTTATTCTCACGAAAGATAAAGAAATTCTGTGCCAGAGAGAGCTCTGCCTGTACATAACAGTTAACAGCTTAGCAGATTTAATAAGCCATTGCTAGACTTGAGCACTTGGCGGGGTTCTTCACATACAAATAAAACTGACATCTCCTTCCTGGAAAAGTAACTTTCGCTTGCTACAAAACAAAAACTATCTTTAAAATAAATAAGTTGCTAGCGTCTGTTCATTACTGTGGTGCTGCATGTACTCTGTCTCTTGTGCCGAAAGAGAGGTACTGCCTTCGTTTAAAGTGTGAGCTGCCTCTTATTTACTTTACATACAGTCGTAAAACGTGTTAAGTTGATGTTTTCTCTGCACTGCAAGTAATACACACCGTTGTATGTGCTCACTGGTTCTCTAGCATGTGACAGTATGAGAAGATCCCATCATAATTAATACAGATTCTGCTGTACAAAACTATAGCAAACTTTTAGAGTTACAAGTGATGTGATAAAAGAGCAAGCTACATTATATTCAATGTTGTCACGAGTGCCAATCTATTTAATAGGCAAGGAATAATTTTGGTGTGGACAAAGTTTGGAAAGTAAATTCTCACATCGTATGCAGTGATTATGATTTAACAATCACAAAAAAATATGCAACAATATGCAATTTTTTCAGTTTTGATACTTCTTTCCAACTAACATGCTGCACATATTTCTAAAACCTCTTACTGAATGAGAGAAATCTTAGGGAGGTCTCCGGGGTATATAAAAACAGATAAGACAGGTTCTTGGTTCCGCGCTGCTTGGAGGAGTTTGTTGAAGCGTCGGCATGGAAATCTGAAGATCCGTCATCCAAAACGTTCCAGTTTGATTCTTTATTTCCAAACTTTCATGGAGTACACTGTCAATGCTGCCAACACTGATACCCGCTTTCCTATTTAGCAATTCAACAGTAATGAGTTGATTTTCCATCATCAAGTTGCTCACTCTTCGAATTGTTCCCTACTTCACAGCTTCCCGAGGCGGCCAGAGCGAGGATCGTCTTTCAAAGTCTCTCGTCTTTCTTCTAATGATCGACTCCATCTTGTAATGATATCAAATGAACACTCTTGATCACCATGAACAGCTACCAAGTCCTCGCTCTTTCTCTCAGCTTATATTGTGTGAAACTGTAGAATGTAAAGTTTTCTTTATAATAGTATTAGTGATTTTTCACCAGCTACTGACACAGGACTGAACTCAACAGTCACTACGCAAGTTTAAACTTGTGCTTATACATATTTTCAAAGCTCAAGATTGCCAACTGCGATAGTTATATTTTTTAGACGTTGTGTCCAATAATAGGCTGTTTACAAAACATTTTGAATGTCCCTTGAGGCTCTGAGGTTAACTTATGAAATGTGTTTAATATTCTGTGGAAACTGTTGAAAGAAAATGTGTTTTATATTACAAAAGAAGGCAATCCAAGTAGTGCACGGTGTAAATAATTGAACATAATGCAGATATAAATCGTTTTCTGCTTCCTTCTGATTATATACATTCTATTATGAACTTTTATATTGAAAATTAGGATGAATTTATTAAAAATAGGCAGATGTATAACACAAACAAAAGTGTAGTCTGCATAGGCCCATTGGAAATTTATATTGTTATGAAAAAAACTTCATTATAAATGTATTAGAACACTAACACTCTCCCAATTAATTCATGTGATGTTAGATAGCCATTAATATGTTCTATTATACAATATCTACGTAATAAGATATATTATTCAATCTACGAAATTAGAGATAATGTTCAGTCAAAATACAATGTATCTAATGTGGCAGGGAAATGAACCTCCATCCACTAGAGCGCATTAACTATGTGCCGTTCTTATTAGTGCTGTTACTTTAAAATACAAATATTTGTAAGTGTTATTTGGATATGTACAAAAGCAAGAAAGTTTCTGCAACTCACATTGTGCTGTTGTGAATAGATTTAGGATCAAGTAACTGCGAAGAGCAACTGAAGTTCAAAGAAATCTGTGGAAGGAAACAAGAAGCTGAGATTAAAATCTACAACTACGAGCTTTTCATTTAAAAGACCAGTCGATCTATGACAGAGATAACTTCTTCAGCATTTCGGATATTAACTGCAGCACAATATGTAAAACAATCTCTATGACAATGTAATCAAAAACAATAGGGACACTTTTGATGTTGTCTGTAGTTCTCAATGAGTCCATTAGATGACACTCTAATCACCTGTAAAGTACGGATTCATTAATTAACACTTTATCTCAATGAAAACGAACGTATATATGAACTTTCTGTGTTTGATACTGAAATAAAAGTACAACAGCACATTAATCTGATTGTTTGCTGGTGTTCAAGCAGTTTTAAGAATTATTTAGTTTCAACTGAGGAAGTATTACTACGTTTTTGAATTATAATAGAAATGTTGTGTTTTCCGCGCTTTACTACTCCATAATCAGCATAGTGGTGTTTTGCAAAATTGCTATATAAAATAACCATCTTCACCATCTCGATTTAATAATTGTGGCAACACATACAAAGCCTAACATTGTTACTAGTTGGAATGCTTTGCTCGATTCTACATCAAACTTTGTATTTGCCAGCCACCAACTTAAGCATCAATGGTGAGTATTTCTGAATTAATATTAGGATTTCGTCCATCTTCTTTATTAAACTGTTTTATTCTTTGTTTATGCTGTATTTTGTGACATGCGCACTTCAAGTGATGACGTTATTCTACAACTTGAGTCGTCCATTTCTTGCACTGTCACAACAACCTTAATCTAATATTTAAATAAAACACTAAACTTCTAAACTATAAGTACAAAATTACACACCTGAAATGAGTTCTGTGCGACATCATTGCTGTGTGTCATGGATTTTTTTTTTTATTGATTTATTTATGGACGCTCTTTAACATCTCAGGTCATCAGCGTTCCATTCAACTCAGGGCGTGAAACGGCCGACAAATTTTGCTCAGAGGCCCCTCTTTCAGGCTTGAGGTTCTTTATCGTGCCGTAAATGTACGACACGGGACCCACGGCTTTACTTCCCTTCCGAAGGAAGCCATACTTAGGATTTTTACGCCGAAAAAATCCATCGATCCTGGCCGGATTCGAACCCGCGATTTCAGGTTTAGGAGGCAAGTATGTAACCACTACACCACCAGGACCGACGTGTGTCATGAACGAAGCGTGTTTGACGCATCACAGGCAGTAGACACTGATGATACACGAGATGAAAAGATTGTTTTAAGTAAGGAAGCGTTCTAGGCCTAATAACAAACTGCGATCCTAGATTCAGTGAGGATATGTTTTCTCTCAGAAATTTGAGAGGGACACAGCGAAATGCGACATTAGAGAGAATTCGGGACCTACGGCGAGACCATAGAGCAGTGAAGTACTGGCTGCAAATTATTCATGGGAACCAAAATTTAATTAGGTCATTGTGCTATCATGAACAGGGCGGGGACATGACATGGACATCCAAATTAAGAAAGGAACTAGAATGGGTTCCATTTGCATGACCGGTCAGGAGAATAGAAAGAGCGAATAGAGGAAGGTTGATACCGCTTCAGGGATGTGGATAAGGAGCAGACAATTGCGCAAAATAGAGAGATTATTTCTCTGGAAGTAAAATCGGAATGCGGGATTGAGCAGTACATGAAATCGGGCTAAACTCGCTCGTGCGACTTAGACGAATGATTAAGAACACTGGTGAATATGAGCAGAGAATTTGCCTCAACCAGGAGAAGACATGTTTTGATGAATGTAATGGTACGAAATTATGGAGGGACTCCTTTACACGATCGAATAGAGGGAGATGCTGGCAGACAAGGAAGGAGAGAAGAGATTAGGTAATAAATTTCTGATGAAAGTGAAACACCCCAGGTCTGAAAAGTCTGATAACTGGGGAGGATTTGAGAGCAAACAAATTGATTTAATCCAGCTGTGTGTCATTCATTATAAGATGTTTTTATTTTAATGTGTTAAAAATGTTTCGACTGATATTTCTTATATTATTGTATTTTTATTATTTATTGTTGAACATATGTTTTATATCTTATTGTAAATACCTTGTGACAAACCAAATATACCAATTATATCATAAAAGCACGTACTTCGACGGTGCGCCTGTTGAAGTTGTTTCATATTGGTGCCAATTATTATTACTGCATCCTAACACTAGCAGTATGACAAGAGCCTATACATACTTGCACCATCTCTGCGTTACATGTCACAGAATATTACAACTCGTAGGCTGATGCTAACTCTTCTTGGCACAGTTCCAACTTGATGGGATCTTGTTGGCCGTTCTATAGGAGACAGGGAATTTCGTCTCAACTGAAGTGTGCATTTCGCTAACAGGTTTGCGCTGTCTGATGTACTGAGACTAAAACTACATATAATCTAGATGTTTTAAAAACAGATTCTATTTTATTCAACATTAACACTTCTTTTCCACCAGATGAGTAGTGTCTTTATTCCCTCATAAAAAGAAGATGGACGCATCAACGGCCAATTGCACCAAAAGAGGACAACCTCTGCGTCGTCACTGAATATGTTATAATCGCAAGGGGATAAATCGGGACTGTAAGGAGGGTTATTGCTACTGTATCGCGTTGCCATAGCTCTCACGTCGTTCAACAGTTTCCGGTAATACGCCGCATTCACGTATGAAGAAAGTCGGCAGTTCCAAAACGCGGTCACAAGAACAGGCGGAGCACTTTCCGCTCCACACTAGTTTTCTTGTTTTCGGAGGCGTAGTGGTGTATCCACGCCTCATCACAGATCATAATTCGGGTCAAAAACTCCTCAACTTCTTCCTCAAATGGATCAGAAGCCTCTGACAGATGTCCTTTCTGTTCATTAGCGAGCAGACGTGGGATCCACCTCGCCGACACTGCTTCAGAATGGTATGTGAACTTGCATGACTTATGCTCATCTCTGAAGAATTTCAAGCACACTTAGGCGTCGATCATTTTCCACAAGGTCACAAACGACCTGATGACGCTCGTCCCTGGCTTTCATTTTCCACTACATTACGATCGCGGAGGAACTTCTTGTGCCAGTCGCGAAAACTTCGCTTCTCTAAATCTCGGTGGATTTGACTCCTTGGATTAGAAAACGGACGATGACGCGCAATCTCTTGCTTAGAAATAGCTACTGATGATGCGGAAGTATGCGTTGGATCGCTTGCTTCCTAATTACCACTAACCCTCGCCCCTCTTTCCTAGCCCGAAGAACAGAAGTGCAGTTTAAATTTGAATGATTCTGTTATGACGCCCATGTTGTCAAACTGCAGTATTAGCGAGTCTGTCTGTTATACCTAGCAGACTGATAGCAACTTCTTCCTTCTCATTATCACTTTCCAGTTAAGTAAACGATACAATGAAAAACGGCTATTTTTTCTAATAACATTCAAAGCTTTGTCTGCTTTCAACTCATCGTTCGTGATTTCCGCCGTGTGAACTGGTGCAGTAGCTCAGTCACCGTTGTCTTCCTTTCATTCAAGTCTCCCATGATCTTCTTCATGTACCTTCCTCGGACTCTTCGTCCTTAGTTCTCGTTACCTCATAAACTTCTGACATGAATACAAAATTATTTCTTTTGTCTTTCTGGACAAGGTAGATGTAGGGGGTAACTACATGGATGTAAACGAGTTCCCTAATACACCCCGGCGCCCTTGGAGCACCTCAGAAGGTCCCTCTAAGCAACCAGGGGAAACCACGAAAAAACTCAAGGTCAGGATAACCGGTCCCAAGGGATTTGAACCTAGGACCTCCAGAATGCGAGTCATAAAGTGTCAAA
This sequence comes from Metallyticus violacea, assembly GCA_030762175.1. Classification (NCBI taxonomy): domain Eukaryota; kingdom Metazoa; phylum Arthropoda; class Insecta; order Mantodea; family Metallyticidae; genus Metallyticus; species Metallyticus violacea. The sequence goes on from CM060832.1 coordinate 1,794,803, forward strand.
ACATCCCCCAGCTTACCATTAGGTGAGTTATCTTCAGGGTTCTCTCTCTGGCCAAACAAAATAATTTTGACTAATCCTTCACAGTGGACTATGAAAAGCTCCCCCAGATAAATTGGGTGAAAGTCTTTCTTTAGTTAAAAATTTAATAACTGCTCTATATTGAACACATAATTAGACATGTCTTGATTTATATGACCTTCTCCAAGCAAATGAATGGAGTGGCCCGAAAAGAAATGAAGCAATGTTTACATCATCAAATAGCATGAACATGGCCGGAAACTTATGGAGCGCATCTCATTTCGTTTTATCCAAGAGTGTACGCTTCCTAAAACGTATACATGCATTCAATGTTAAATCCACATTGAGGAACCGTTCCCTGGAGTAAATGTTATGTATAACGAGGTTAAGAGGTATAAGTTTAGTATCACGTTATCAGTGACAACTAACATTAACTTTAAATTCATTCTTAATTAAATTTAAAGGAAGGTTTCACTGTTCATTGTTCTATTTCGTATTTAATATTGGAAACACCCTCTCTGCAAATGAATTAGGGCCAGAGAAAGTCATTTTGGTAACATCTACTGAACATTCAAACCAATCGAAACAATCTGTCACGAAATACACAAAATTTCTCATTAACAGACGCTAGGCAAATAACAAATCTCAGGTTCACATCCCCACCTCCCGGGCATTAGCGCTCATTCCCATTTTTATAACTATGAGAAAAGCCTTTCACGAGTTCTGCGTGATTTCGGAATGCAAAAATCCATCAAGAGAAGAAACACGGCATTTTTATGTCCCGTACAATTTCCAAACAGAAAACAAAATTTCCTCCATAAGTACAGCACATCGCGTATTATGTGGCAAGTCTGGGATAGACAATATCACTGGACAACAGGGCCCTGTTCCACAAATTGTATGAACATGTAACTGGTAGGTTTCTGTTACAACTGCACACTTACAAGTGTTGTTTTGTTACACAGAAGTATTAGTGTTAGTCATAGATTTTTCTACAAGTACTAGTGCAAGCTACGATGCATTTTTAATAATTTTGAGAATAAATTGGTCTAAATATGCAAAGTATTAGCGAAAGTGATGATAATGATGAGAGTAGGAATATGTATACGTAAACAATAATTCAAATTTCATTGTAATAAAAAGTTTCGTTAAGTGTAGGGCTTATGACTGATAGTGGCATTTTCTGTTTAAAATTCCAACATCTTAGTTTTTAAAGGTACTTGCTACATGCCACGAAAAGAATCTTTATGACACAATTTTTCAAAGGGTTTTGCTTGTAAAGAAAACCTGATTGCCAAGCAATATAACTACATAATAAGATAGATGACAGAGTGCTTGGAAGGCTGAATTCTTCTGCCATCTATCGACGACTGAAGCTGACAACGATATTCGTCTCAAAGGTGGATAGTTGTAATGAATGAATGGTGTTTAATGCCCGTTTTTACTCAGAGGCACCACAGGCGATGAACACTGATGATACATGAAATGAAATGATATGTTGGGAAAGGATTTATTTTTATTTTTAAGTAAGGAATCGTTCCAGGCCTAAGTTTAAGGTACCTCTCCGGCATTTGCCATTTATGAGGTCTGAGGAAAACATGGAAAAAACCTCAGTCAGGGAGGACGGTCTTGGTGGGATTCGAACCCCAGACCTTCCGCTCACAAGTCCGCGCCTAAACGACCTCGGCCACCCGTGGCGGTCGTGGATTGTTGTGCTTGAATATTGACAAATGCATAATAAAGTGTATAGATATTTAGCAGTAGTAATAATGTGAGTTCTGTACATGAAAAATACGAATTTATGAGAGTGGATATAACACGTGTTCTTATGCAACCTCACTTGTAACGTATTTTGGGGAACAGTGGGTCTAAGTATTCCTCATAGATGGTACCAGGAGTAAATTTTACCCATGCACAGCAATGTAAAGGAGAGAAGATTTCCCGCCAGTGTATTGTGCTAACTGCACAATGTTTTGTTGCAGGAATAAAATTGTGAAAATTTAAGAAAAGATGGTTAAGAAACGACATCACAAAAGTTTTCTAACATACTGCATTTAAAAAGCTAGGGAAGCAGATTCACCAGCGTTAAAGCTGATTAATTCTTTTGTTTGTGTTTCTCATTCACTCCACAGGACGCCATCAAAGACAAAAACTGGGTTAGTACATCGGCGTTAGCTCTTCAGGAAACTGACAGTGTTTTAAAGGAACATTCGCTGAGACTTGCACTGTGCAATTTACCCCAGTCCTTGGTTGCATGTTACTTTCTAGAAAAATTGATGCAATACACTTCATAATTAAACCACATTGCTCCTCCCTTTAGTGGGAAAGAACACAAGAGAGAGCGTAGCTTCCTGTGTAACTTCTACAAGATTCCTCCGTTCAAGGCCAGATATTGTCCCTTATTTAAACGAATAAAACTATACAAAGATGCATTGACAAGTTTATAGTATAACATGAAAAAGTAATGTGCCTTTTCGCGCTACACCAACTGATAATCATAACATTATTGTAAGCCATAAAAATGTTTCGAAACTGTCAATAAAACCATTCTGTGGTACCCGAACAGCAATGTCACCTTGTGATTGATTTCACTATGTCACATACTGGAATATTCTGAAACGTTTTACTACTCTTAAAATAAAGAAGTTTTTGGTTGTTTCACGTTCAGTAATCATCTACATTCGTTTTTTTTATTAAATAAAATGTAAACATGTGCATTGTTACTAAGAAAAAACGTTTTTGTTGAAAAAGTTAAAGAAACCTCAAGAGTCAGGAATTTTAATTGTGTGTTTCATTCCCTATAATTAATTTGTATTATCTTAATAAATATGGGTATATTTTTTAATAAGTGTATTCTTAAGTTTTAGGTGCATTAATTTTAATTTTTGTTGCATTTAAAAACTATAAATATTAGCATAAATGTTCCCCTCATTCTCCATTATTGTGAATAACGACCAATGCGAAAGAGTTGCTGTTTTCACTTAATTCTTGTCTAGCTGAACTGAGCATGTGGTAGTCTGACTGAACCTATCGCAAGAACAGTCCTCCAATTGTTGAATCCTTCCAAGAATTTGCAGCCTTCGCAAGGGTCCACCGTGCCTTTCAAAATACATAAAAAGGTACATTACTAAAATGATTAGTGAATGAGCCATACCTCAATTTCTTAGCGCAGTTAAAATTAAAATCTCAATATCAGTTTAATGTAAATATCGAGAACAAAGACCCCCCCCCCATCAGTTGAATCAAATATCATGACAATACACACATTTTTTACTCAAGAGCTTCACTGGTCCTCGTCCCGGTTTTTAGCCGTTTCCTTCTCGTCTTGTACAGGATTTGCCTACCTGCTCCTCATGCTTGCTACACCTCAGTGCTGCTACAGTTCGCCAGGATGTACGGCACATAAGGGACAGTTTCATCGCCAAGCTTAAACCACGAGGGTCTGGCCCCTGTTTTTACGTACAGCTCCATCCCCCACCCCATTTGTAATTCCAACGATTTCTTCTACCACGTTGCTGCCTGTTTATATCCTTCAAGAGCTCCTTCTTACCAATTCTCCTCTTTCCTTGACCTGCTATCCAAATATACCCCCGCTCACTTTTGAAGGTGCATGTTTTATTCCCTCCCAATTTGCTCCTTGAAGCAGATTGCTCTAATTAAGCTTGCTTCTCCCGTCAGGGTGTTTTCATTCAGTTGACCAGAAAAGCTCTATTTTATTTAGCGATGCTAAAATTACCAGTGTTGCCAACAATCAAACGAAGTTAAGACTGGAATGAATTGTTGCTCACTTTTTCCTAGTTCCTAGAAGCGCGGTCAAACATGGGCACCGTAAACTTTGTGAATTTAAACTGGGGACTTCGGTGCTGACGCTGCAAAGATGTTTCAGGCAGGCAAAGAAACTCGACAATGATTAACGAGACTTGTGATAGCGTGGCTTGTACATTAATTAACGTAAATGCGGCTCAGGTTTCGTCAGAAATTACTTGCTGATATGCGGTAAGAAGTGGATTCCCTACACCGTCATCCCTGAATCTATTCTCAATGCACCAAAAGAAAAGTGTCTTCTCTGTTTGGTGCACTTACTGCCACAATGCACTCTTTTTTTTAAATAGGGTTTAACGCCTGTTTTAACTACTGAGGCACCACAGGCAATGGACACTGATGATACATGAGATGAAACAATAAATTGGGAAAGTTTTTCTTTCACAGAAGTAAGCGTTCCAGGTCTAAGTTTAAGGCACCTCCCCGGCATTTGCCATTTATGAGGTCTGAGTAAAACCAAAAACCCTCTATCAGGGAGAACGGTCCTAGTGCAGATTGTACCACGGACATCCGCTAACGAATCCGCATCTGTATACTCTAAGCAGCCTGCACTCGTCAGTATTCTAAAGCAAAGTAGCTGTTTATTATGGTTAAGAGATCCTCCATCAACAGCTGCACGGCATTCACTGTTTGCTTAGTGGTTCTATCATAATGAAAACCCTGTTGACAGAAGGTCCTCGATTACAATGGCGACTGGTTTTAATACAAAAGATATTTGTTCAGAAGAAATGTCTGGCGTTAGTCATCATCGCGAGTAAGTGGCACATTTATTTCACAAAAGCTCACCGTAAACTGGGTAATATTTCTATTGGCAACAAGTGAATGTCGCCCACAACTTCATTAAACAGAAGTAACAACTAATGTTTTATTCTACTGCAGCTTCAAATTTCTTACTTGTGCCTCTTCTCCGGCGACGTACACACACACACCAGTCAGCAATAGAAAGCATTTTATTATACAAAATGGCGGGAAAACCTATCTGCAAAAAGATTTGTTGGGGATAGAAATCTGCCGACTTTCAAGACCGGGTTCATTTAATATCGGAAATGTATGACATTCAAAGATCTGTTATATACAGACATCTCACACACAGCAGTCATCATCATACGATATAGGAGTAACTATTTTATTTCTTATACATAATGGCGGGTCATCTTTCACAAGCTCACAAGTAAACATGGTGGTTGTTCCGACATTTCCTCAGTACTGACATTGGTGGTGTGCATTGGGCAGTGTTTTGCAGAGGGGGAAGGGAAAACGTGTAGGAATGTACACGTAACGTCATCGGTGCTCTGTCGCAAGACTCTTTCCAAACCAATCTCGTAACGTCCGAGTAAGCAAAGATTTGTAGGATCCTTACCGATCATTTAGATCTGGTAGGAAGAGGATTATTTTTATTCAATGATGGCTGTGAAGCATGTCTATTAAAACAAAAGCAAAAATGTTATTGTGCAAAAAATGTTATTATGCAAAAAATACAGCTAATATTGCAAAATGTCGTTACGCAACATTTTTACTATGGAAAAAACGTTTAATGCTAAAAATCTGCGATTAAAAATGTTATTATGAAAAAAGTTACTGCACAAAAAAGATTATGATGCAAAAATATATTACATTTGGAAAAAATGATTTTTAGATCATAAAATTACTGTTATGTTGCAATGTTAAAATTTGCAAATATCTGTTGATTTTCATATTTTAGGAAAAAATATAAAATAGCATTTACGGCATACCTTAAACGAACTGCTGAGGTGTTACTTCTAACTCGAGTTCCTGAGACCTACTGAGCGTGGTGAAAGATGTCTGGCACGTGTTTTATACCTCAACCAAGCTTCTAACTGCCCCCAGTGTCACGAGGGTCGTACCTGTCTAAAAGCTTTTCACCCTCCTAGTGTCAGGTAATTTTTACCTGTCAATGTTTTTCCTTTAGCTAGGCATTTTTTAAATGTTTTCCCTTCGCAGGGTCTCGTATTTTTGACAAAAAAAAAAAAAAAAAAAAAACAGTCGTTGCCTACTAAACGCATTGCGAAGCTTTGTGAATCCCTGCCTAAAAGTTTTATCCCGTTAATGTTTTTACCTTGAGACTGGAATTTGGTTTTAAATTGTAGCACTCCTGCACTCACTTTCACTGCCTAGGGCCATGAGATGGACATGCGCAGTAGGAAAAAAAAAATCATTGGATGAAAACCAAGCGGAGGACGGGAGGTAATGCGCATTGAGCAGTGGTGACTAAGTCAGGTGTAAAAACAAGTTAAGGTGCTATTTGTAACTTGTTCTGTGTTCTTTCCTGTATTACATTGCATATGATTAAATATACTTAGGGATTATTTGCATTTGTCTTATTTTATGTCGCATTTTCTCATTTTACTTGATTTCATTCTTCTCAATCATCTCCCCCTCCCTGCCGATACATAAGCATTTAATCCTGATATGCAGTCATTTCTTAAAGTTTAATTATTTCGCAGTCTACGTACAACTCCAATTACAGAAATGGATTTCTGCAATAAAAATTAGAAGAACAATTGTATTTTTATCACGATAATGTAACAATTTCGGCAAAACATGCAAAAAAGAAAGCTATGTTTCGCGAAAAAAGAATATTTTCTCCCACGATTCACTATTACCACGACAGTGAAACAAAAGAACTATTTAACTTTTTGAAAAACAAGCAATGCTCCGCGAAAAAATAATTTTGTAAACTGTCGCAGGGTTTACCACTTACTTTTATTTTACAACTAAAGAATTATTTCATGCGGTATGTGACATTTACTGGTTTTCTATATTTTATTTGGTAAATACATTTAAAAATGTTAAGATGGGCTATTTTGTGTTTGTAAAATATATTTAAACAAATAATTAACATATTTTTGACATATATTGAAATAAGCTGCAAGTAAAATGTGTTGCTTTATTAATTGCCATAATTTTAAGATGGAAACGGTAGAATACATTTTATGGCCAAATAGGTGATGTGAAGCTAATTTTCCCCGTTTCCTCTGATTGGCTAGTAACGAAAATTGGCAACGTTCTGGATACCATACCCAGGTGTGTGGAGGGAGAATGTCACATGGGGCTGCAACATTGAGTGGAAGTGATAAGGGGGAAAATTAGTTCTATCTACTGATAAAGTATAAAGAAAAGTTTACTGTCTGTAATTTAATAATTCATTCAAAGATATATTTTTGAATAGAAGTTAAGTGTTTCAAATCATGTAACAAAACAATATAATCACAAGAAATAGCGCCGTCTATCCGTATTTAATGATCTCTGGTGTTGATAATTTTCCCTCTATTTTTACTACCTTTTTCTTCAAACATGCAACGTTAGTGAATATTAGAAAACTGAAAACTGTATAATTATGAAAAAATGTATAACTAAAGAATAAATTCACTATATGTAAATTAATAATTCATTCAAAGATACGGGATAAAATCAAGTGCTTTATATCATTCAACGAAATTATATAATTAGGCAAAACATTGCTGTCTCTCTGTATTTAATGATCTCTGGCGTTACCATTTTACTCGGTTTGTACTATTTTTTCTTCAAATAGGTTTTACATTTATTTTCTTCTTATAATAATCTGTTGAACTTTAAAAAAAATATAATTAAAGAATATTACTTCCTGTAAATTAATTCCTTCAAAGATACGTTTTGGAATAGAAAATTAGTGTTTTAAATAATTCTACAAAACCATTTGATTAGGAAAACTTATGCTGTCTCCCTGTAATTAAATATCTTTGATGTTGCTAAGTTTCACTCTATGTTACTACGTAAAATAGGTAGCTTTGGTGAATATTATAAAATTCAAAATTGTTTAATTTGCAAAAAAGGTACTATTAAAGAATATTTTCACTGTGTGTAAATTAATCATTTTTAAAAGATACGTTTTGAAATAGAAATAAAGTGTTATTAATCTTTCAACAAAACTGTATAATTAGGTAAAATATCATTGTCTCCCTGTATTTAATGATCTCCAAGTAACTCAGTGTCCTGCGATAAAAACTGTGCTGTAAAGATTATCACGGATGCGAATAGGGGGGGCTATTTTTTAAAAAAAATGCGATGATTTTTATTCAACTATAATTTCCATTCAACTATAGCTAAGAATATTATACAATAGTGTTATCCTTTTCTCAAAGTAAAACTATGATATTTTCCGAACACAATTCCATACATTTCATTGCCTCCTACTTTATGACGTGGGGAAAGTGTATGGGTGTGTTTTTTGCACAGCCACCCTTCTGTAAAAACTCCCAACGTTCACTCCCCAAAAAATTATCCGTTCTGTTATTCTAAGAAGGGTATTTTGAAAGTGGGCTAAACGATGTCATGCAAGTAATAAAAGTATTTTTTCATGTGTTCAAAGTAGAAAGCGCATTTTATGTAGATGTGGTAGCTGAGATATATATGTGAGAATTCATTGGATATTATTTTATCTAACAGGAAGAGTCCACAGCACGGTTTTATTTAGTCATTAGTGTGTAGGGTTGATCAAATAGATAGAATGTGTGACATTTTGGATCACAGTGTGATATCACCTAGATTAAGACAACAATTAGAACGGGAAAGAGGGACAAATTCTGAAATCATATGGTGTCTAGAGCGCGGATCAATGCCTCCAGAGGTTTAAACACTAATAAACTATTTATTTCTCCAGAGTTGTATGGGGTTACTTTCGGGGATCGCTGTGAGTAAATTAAATCATCAAAAGAATAATATATTTTAATGTGAATAATACCGTATAGACCATATGTGTTTTTGTTGTAGAACGCAGCCATCATATGGACATGTGCTTTGGGCTCCTGGTCAGTCATAATGCAGGGACGACAGTGCATGTTGAACAGAACACCTGTGTGTGTGTGTGTGTGTGCGTGTGATGTACCTGTACTCGATAGTGAAAATACATGCTACAGAGTAATCATTGCAGTAAAAACCATGGAACAAATAAACACCGGACGGAGTTAAAGTTAAAGTGATTTAATTACAGGGAGACAGCATAAGTTTTCCTAATCAAATGGTTTGTAAATTGATTTAAAACACTTATATTCTATTCCAAAACGTATCTTTGAAGGAACTATTAATTTACAGGAAGTGATATTATTCTTATTAATTACATCTTTTTTTTTTTTTGAAAAGTTCAACAGATTCGAGTTTTCTTTTATTGACTAACGTTACCTATTTGAAGAAGAAAATTGTAAAAATGGAGTGAAAACTTAGTAACGCCAGAGATCATTAAATACAGCGAGACAGCAATATATCCCCTGATTATATTTTTTGTTGAATTATTTAAAACTCTTAATTTCTATTCCAAAAAGTATCTTTGAATAAATTATTAATTAACAGACAGTGAATATTCTTTAAACCGTATCACCACTTAAACCTAATTCTCCCTCTTTCCACTTAACGTGATCACCCCATGTGACATTCCTCCTCCACACGCCTCGGCATAGTAGCCAGAACGTTGCCAATTTTCATTACTAGCCAATCAGAGGGCATGAAAGAAAGTATCTTCACGTCACCTTAATTGGTTATAAAATGTTTCCGTGCCGTTTACATAGTTAAATGTTGAAAATTAATAAAGCATTTACTCATTTAATACGTCTAGTTTATTAATTCAATATAAGTGAGAAATGCTTTTAATTATTTGTTTAAATATATTTTACAATACAAAATATGAGAACTACTCGCATTTTAAATGTAATTATGAGATAAAATGTATAAAACCAATAAATGGCACATACCGCGTGAATTTTTTTTTTTTTTTAGTTGTAACATAAAAGTGAGTAGGAAACCCCGTGACGATCTATAAAATTATTTTTTCGCGCAATATTTCTTTTTTTTGCAAAAAGGTAATATTTCTTTTATTTCACTGTAGTGTATTAAAAGCGAATCGCGGGATAAAGTGTTCTTTTTTGCGAAAAAAACACACCCACGCACACACACATATATTTGCAAAATTAAACAGCTGACACGTTGCCAAATTTACTGAATTATTGTAATAAAAACACAAATGTTATTTTCATAATTTATTGCGGCACTCCCTTGCTATAATTGCAGTTGTGCGTAGACTGCGATGTGATTAAACGAAGTTTAAGAAACTACTGCATATCAGAATTAAGTACATCTGTATCGCCAGGGAGGTAGATGGTCAAGAGAAATAAAGACAAGTAAAATGAGAAAATACGACACAAAATAATACTATTCCATATCATACCTAAGTATATTTTATTATGAGGGGTAAAAAATAGGAGCGAATACAGTACATGTTACAAATAACATTCTGACTTGTTTTTATACCGGAAAATGTTATCCGTTCGACTCAGTCGCCATTGCGCAATGCGCAATACCACCCGTCCCCGCTTAGTTTTCAGCCAATGAAATTGTTTAAATTTTTTTCTACTGCGCATGTCCGAGGTAGTGAAAATGATTGCAGGAATGGTACAATTTAAAAGAAATTCCAGTCTCAAGGTGAAAACATTAACGGGGTAAAAAATTTAGGCAGGAATTCGCAAAACAACGAAATGCGTATATTAGGCAACAGCTCTTTGTGTCAGAAAGATCACACCCTGCGGAGGAAAACATGGAATATCTATTAACAGCTAAAATTACCTAATCCAAGGAAAAACATTGACAGGTGTGAAAAGCTTTTAGACAAGTATGACCCTCGTGGCACTGGAGCCAATTAGAGGCAATTAGAGATACAAAACATATGCCACACAGCTTTCATCACGCTTACTAACTCGCAGGACTTCGAGCTAGAACCAACACCTCAGCAGTTTAAGTTAGGCCGTAAGTGCTTTTTTATATTTTTTCTAAAATATTGGAAATCAACAAACATTTCCAAAATTTAACATTGCATCTAACAGTAATACGTACATAGCGGTGACCTAAAAATATTTTACATAGATTTTTTTTTATTTCTTTGCATAACTAAATTTTTATAACATTTTTTACATGGTAACATTTTTTTTTCTTTTGTATAATATATTTTACAAACATGAATTCTTCACATTCACCATTCATATAAAATTATCTTCTTCCGACCAGATCTAAAGGGTCGGTAAGGAAGTTAATTTCCATCCCACCAAATTTTTGCATACTCGACGTAATTAGTTCAGTTTTGTAAATGCGCGGACAGTTTTGCAACAGAACCGATGACATCACATGCACATTCCTAAAGGTTTTCCCTTCCGCCTCTTGCAAAGCACTGTGAAATGCACATCACCAACGTAAGTACTGAGAAACCATCGGAACAAGTAATATGTCCACTTGTGAACTTGTGAAAGATGACCCGCCATTTCGCATAATAAATAAAATAGTCACTCCTAAGCTGGCTGATGATGAATGCTGTGTGTGAAATGTCCCAACCTCAATACAATAAAACCACTCCCCACTGGATCTTTGAAGGTCGGTAAATTTCCGTAAATGAACCCGTTCTTGAAGGTGGGCGAATTCCCATCCCCAACAAATATGTTTGCAGGTCGGTTACCGCCAGTTTGTGTAATAAAATGTTCATTTTCTGTCTATCTTGTTCTGGGTGCTGTATGCGAGAGCACTAATGGTGTTTGCCGAAGAAGCTAGTACGTCACCGGAGAAGGGACATGCACTACTTGCCTGTCAGTAAAGTTTAAAAAGTTCATCACGCAGGATCTGCGTAAACTGAGCGAATTCTTCATCAAGTTGAATTTGTTATCTGGTATCTAGAAAGTATAATCGATGGAGATTTGAAGATTTTTTTAATACCTTTTAACGGATACACCTTAATAGTTTTGAATTACCCAAAATTGTGGCCGTTAGAGTATTAACACACCGCTACACAGCTTTAGGTTTTGTTGCTATTTGAACTCAATGAATCGTTTGTTAATTTATGGTTATACTCATAGTTTGTTCAGAAAAAACATATTCCCTGATAAACTTTTAAATGACCTTATTGATTAATGATATACATTATGACATTACTGTTTGTTAACTAGCATGACAAACTCTAAAGTTAACTAATAAAAGAAAATCTGAATTATGATACATTACTTAACTAGGTTTGTCTGTTTTTCTCGCTCCAAATCACTTGAAAATAAATGTTATAGTGAAATTACTCTAATGTTTAAAAGTAAGGGTAACAATATTAGAATTCTTGGAATATTTAAATATTACAAAAAACACACTTTTATAATTATTGTTATTATTACTGAGATTAAGTCACAAATATTAATGTATAATATTATTTAAATAAAATATATGACCCTTGACAAATAAAACAAGTATTTAATCATTTTTAAATGTAACCATATTTATGTAATGAGTCTTTACACACCTGCAATACAGAAACTTTCCAGTCACATCGTGTATTTAAGAAGACGATGTTCATATGTGTCAATTAAACAAAAAACATGTCACTGTTTAAAAACAATTACAATGTATTAAGAAAATATACACAATCAACAACAAACAATCGAACGTTTCGTCTATTTTTCAGCGACTTTGAATTTTAATTTAAATGCTATTGTATTAAAAAAAATATAACACAAACATTTTCTGAAGGTTATTATAGAGCCTTTTAAATACAAATTTAATTCTCACACATTTATTAGATTAATATCTCAATTTGCCATCTTCACGACAATACTTTTGTTAAATAATGAAAAATATGCATCGTTATAAATTCAATTTATATGCTGAATTAATTTTTCATTTTATTTTGAAACAATGTAAAGAAAATTAAACGCTAGAGCGCTTTTTAAATTTCTTTTATCAGATATACCCCTGCTCCTAATACTCCGATTTCGCTAATTTTCCGAAACTATTTTTCTTATTTTATTTAAATGGTTATATGCCGAGTGTTTTTGTTAAAAAGCAAATACTGGTGCCGCTATAGCGATTTTTAAATGTTCACTTTAGATTAACTCCAATTCTCATTGGTCCAATTTTGCTGGTTAACGAATTCGATGAATCGTTGGTTAATTTACAATTATATGCCAACTTTCACTGAGAAAAAAAGAAAAAATTGCGGCCGCTAGAGTGTTAAAACACACACACAAATGTGCCTTAAGTTTGGTAACACATTTCTTAATTTATTATACAGCTTTCTGTCATATAAAGAGCAGATCAAATGGTTTTACCGTCAATGCTCATAGTTAGATGTTTTTTGTAAAGATGGCTATCTGGCGAAGAGCGCACTTTCCTTACTGCAGATGTGCAACGGAAATTCAGGGCTGAGTACGGCAAAGAAAGTCTACTTGTGAGTACTGGCTGCTTGTGTCCTAAGAAAAGAAGTGGCCGTCCAACAATGAGCGAAGGGAACGTTAACTGTGTGTCGGTCCTGGTGGTGTAGTGGTTACCATACTTGCCTCCTACACCCAAGATCGTGGTTTCGAACCCGGCCAAGACCGATGTATTTTATTGGGCGTAAAAATCCTAAGTATGGCTTCCTTCGGAAGGGAAGTAAAGCCGTGGGTCCCGTGTCGTACATTTACGGCACGAAAAAGAACCTCAAGCCTAAAAGAGAGGCCTCTGAGCAAAATTTGTCGGCCGTTTCACGCCCTCAGTTGAATGGGACGCTGATGACCTGAGATATTAAAGAGCGTCCGTAAATAAATCAAATCAAAAAAAAAAAATTAACTGTGTGAGAGAGGCATTCACAAGAAGTCGGAAAAAATCGGGTAGAGCATCCCGCGAGCTGCAAGTACCACGTACGACAGTTTGGAAGACTTGTATGAAGCTACGAAATGACAAACAACAGCATTATCCGCGTGCTGCGCGAATTGCATTACATAGTGGGAAGCGACATTCCATACAAATGGCAAAGTCACAGACATGTGTGGGGTACCCAGAATCCTCATGAATTGGTCAAATATGAACTGATTCACCTAAAGCGAACGTTTTCCGCGCAATATCATCGCGGAAACTTTTCATCACCGAAAACACTTTACTTGATTACGACACAGCAATGGTTGTTCTCCCAAATGCAAACAGATTCCGACAATTTCCTGTTCCATTACGATGACGACGTTCTTGATTGTCTGAACAACGAGCTACCCCAGCACTGGATCGGACGAACAGAGAATAATGATAACAGTTTCGAAAACTGGCTTCCCAGATCCCCGGATCTAACTCCCTAATGGAGTTACTTCAAAGATTGTGTATATGTGTTACCTTTACCACAAAACCAAGTTTAGGATTGAAGAAGTTGCCACCACTGTAATCCAAAGAGTATGGCAAAACTATGATTACCGTGTATGCATATGCCCGGTTCCCTATCAAGTCATTAAGAAATCAAACAGTGGAGTTCTTCTTTAATATGATATATATATATATATATATATACACGAAAGCTGTATCACTTGTAGTCTTTATGTAATACATTAAAAATATTTTCATTGTCATTTTCGGTACCTAGTAAGTAGGATCGATAAGAATCTGAAGAACTTTCTCAAAACTCTTTTCATGGGAACAACCGCAATAGCTACAAATTCTATTTCAAACGGCAACAACGGGACCACTTTGAGTCGTTTTCTGGTTAGCATGCTGATAATTTTATTTTCATATAGCAAATTATGACGTACAACGTAAAGACACATTCATACAAAATGGTATAAGTTTTTGAAACAGTTTAAGTCAATATAAGGGTGAAGCGTCGATATTTTCAGGAGGGTCATGCTCGTTCCCATGGTAACCACTGTTGCTCACTGTACCTGATCAACGCCCCATGTGCGTCATTCTCTCCCACTCACGAACCAAAATTTTAAGGCTCTGTTAACAAGAAACTAACTCAGATTACCTGTCTGCTTCACATTGGATTAGGCTGTTCTAATCCTTCAAATGTTCAACTCTGTCGTTTAGTTAGTGCTAAGTGCTTTTCGTTGCAGCCGTTTGTTGATAGAAGCCGGCAAACCACATACTAAAATCGGATAAAACAACTTTCAGCTATCTGTGCGCCAGAAGATAATTAGACTAACTAAATATCTCTCGGAGTGAAAATGGCATTGCACTGCACAGCAATCGTGTATAAATGCTTTCTTCTTTCATCAGTCTTGAAATAACAACGTTACAAATAAACACTCTGCAACATCCTGGACATTTTAATATCAAACTTGTTAAGACTTTCATGTTCCATTATTTTTCAGTCTGATAAACAAATTCGGGCTAATTTTAAGATGATGTGAAGTTGGTAACTATAGCAACATGGAAAACATGCCACACTTGTGTTAATGAAAGTTCCAGGAAGGCAATGAAACCCTCGAGAATGAGCCAAGGGTGGATAACAGTCACACTTCAAGGCTTCATCTTCATCAGTTAGGAAAAAGATATAAACTGGAGGAGTGGAGGCATCTCACTGGTTAATAGCCCCAAAACCGAAACCACCACTGCACCCAAAGGGTTATGTATGAACTGCTGCCAACGACCAAACAAGGAACGCCATTGTGTACTCTAATCAGCTGAAACGCTGAAAACTAAGAAGCAAACATAAAGGACATTTAAGATTGCCTATGCCATCAGATTATAACCTTTACTTTCTTTGAATAGGACAGCAATTCCGATTTTTTGACGATTTGGAAACTACACTGGATGTTTTTGTTTCTGGTTCCAATAGATGTCCATTACGTTACCAGTGCGTGTTGGTATTTTGTTCAGAATATGATGCTCTGAAACCAACAGAACTTTTTGGTCATCTTCACAGTCCGGAAGTTCAGGCATTTATTTTGGTTAAAATAGGAAGACAAAAAAACACTTAAAATACTGAAAATAAGCAGAATATAATTCAAATAGGCATTTATTAAAAATGAAAATAGATGGTAATATCACTTATTAATGCAAATAGGTATTTAAGATACTTGATAATTTCTTTATCACACAATTTAAGTACTTAAGCTTACATTTTGGGGTTATAAAGACAAGATTTCGTCATAGTAAGACGCTTGTCAGAACATTTTCATCATGGAAAAAAAAAAAAAAAAAAAAAAACGTGCTATTTTCACTGAAGTGTATGGAGCATATTTAAAACGAGCTATTTCGGATGGAAGAAGTTATACCTGTTGCAACAGGACATTTACCTTTCATGACATCATGGAAATATTGATCGAGACAAAGTAAAGTAGTTTTGAATAGTCCTGTCGATTGAACAAAAGATGCGCAGTGGTTTCTGTTTATAGAGACGTTCTCTTACTTCCGTAGGGTGGTGTATTGCACAGCTGTACCGCTTTCGTCTTTCTGGCTTGCATTTTTTTTTTATGCAGCTGAGAAGTTACCCCCACCACAAATTTCCTAGAATTGTTCCGTGCAGATCGATACAAGGTCATTCGCCAGGACTGTTCAAATCTACAGTACTTCTCTCATCCTCTCTATTTCCTGGTATTCATATGCTAGAGGTAACCGTGTGTTCCTTTCACTAATGAAGGTTCTGCTATTTAAAAAGCTTCAGTGAATGGGTTGCGGAGAAGGTTTTCAACTGTTTGAAATGAAATATATATAACAATATTCTCAATAGATAGTTTTTTGAGGTGTACATGCCATTTAGTTTTTATAACTTTTTTCACTTCGATATATTGAAATTCTTTATGGGCTTTTTAAATGCGCAATAAATTGCAGGAAAACGTTCAAAACGATGCAAAAACAGGCAAAATAGTTTTAAACCTCGATAGGAAAAAAAAAAAAAAAAAAAAAAAAAAAAGAGCCTACCTACCCCAAATGTAAGAAACATGTTCATTTCTATCTGACAGTGAAAAGGAATCTTGTGGCCTCTGCTAGTGTTATTCATATTAAATTCCAATGTTATCATTTTTCGCTGTTAATCGAAATGCATATGTCTAAACAAGTAGCAAACAATAAATTAACAGTAGAATGACTTGTTACTTATGCAGATGTTGCTGGGGGTTTTTACTGCTGAGGCACCACAGGCGGTGAACACAATGGTATATGAGATGATGATATATTGGGAAATATTTTTTTAAGGAAGGAAACGTTCCAGGCCTAAGTTAAGGTAACCTCCCCGGCATTTGGCATTTATGAGGAGTGAGGATAACCTGGAAAATGCCCCAGCCAGGGAGGACGGTTCTGGCGGGATTCGAACCCCATACCTGTTGCCCACTATGAGAACCACGTTACTTATAAAATCACATAATGAGCCTACGGAGGATCTCATTTCTTTCTATGAATATAAAGCTGTCCCATCCAGTGAGACAGTTGATAAATTTTGGGGGGGAAAAAAAAGTAATGATAGGCTAAAATAACTGCAACAGTCACCATTCTGTTTACTGTTTAATTCAACTTTCCGAATTTTAAGTGAACAATGCGCAACACTTGACAATCCCGCTGCATGACATTTTACTATAGTGTTTGTTTTCACGTAAACAACATTGCCGTTGCGGATGTTTTAATCATAGCGAACTGTTGAAAGGGCTTTATGTTAACGTGCCAAGGTTTGGACAATTTACCATTCATTCACAAGCTCGCTGTTCCATATTTCACAAAGAAAGATAAAATTCTAACTACACGTCAAAGGCTGAACACTCCTCATGTTATAATAGCGAAATTGATACATTGAGCGAGTAAATTCCGTCGTATTTAATAGGACATGACACTATCATAAACAATGAATTTAGATTTAACACAAAGTGCTTTTACATCAATTTTAAGTTTAAGTTTATTTAAATGAAATATATCACCTCAAGCAGTGCTGTTACTCCTTGCAAGAGCCACTTGCAGCTCACAAGGCAAGCAAATTCAGATTTAGTACCGTGGACTAGGGAGCGATAAACTTGTCCCAAAGCGGAGTGTCTTGCGTCTTGACCATTTTCTGCAGGTAAACTCGGAGTACGACATTGCTTCAATGAACTGGTGATGCTCCAGGGTAACTTCTCAACTTGTGTTCTTGTTGCAGGAAGGTCATCCCACTCATTGTTAACGATGAGGACAGTTATGAGAAGGACGTTTTGTTCTACGCACAGTTGGGGGAGATCCGGATGCTGGGCGGTAAGTATGACAGCTTTTATCTTTAGTGGCTGTAGTAAGTGGAGCCATTTCAAAGGTAGGGCACCACCTGTACAAAGAGATGTAACGTAGAACAGTTAAATGAGAGAGAGAGCTGGTTCCACGACGTACAGACTGAAGAAGACTGCGCTGCTATACGAAAAGTAACCAAATATAAACTTGAAGAACGCGGCAGTATTTATTATAAAACATTATGCTTCTAAAGTGTGACTAAATAGGAAAACGAGTGAAAATCAAGTAGGCAAAAGACCGCAAGTTCCAAAAACACTTGCAATAATAAGGGGTTCATACAACCACGGTCATCGTCCACTGTTGTTACTAAGATGAAGTATGTACCCAGTGTGTGTGACACACTGTTTATTAATATGCGCATGTATCCAGTATGTGTAACTCACAATATCACTCACCGTTGTTTATTAACATGCGCATGTATCCAGTATGTGTGACTCACAATATCACTCACCGTTGTTTATTAACATGCGCATGTATCCAGTATGTGTGACTCACAATATCACTCACCGTTGTTTATTAACATGAAGTATGCACCCAGTATGTGTAACTCACAATATCACCCACTGCTGTTTATTAACATGAAGTATGCACCCAGTATGTGTGACTCACAATATCACCCACCGTTGTTTATTAACATGAAGTATGCACCCAGTATGTGTAACTCACAATATCACCCACCGTTGTTTATTAACATGAAGTATGCACCCAGTATGTGTAACTCACAATATCACTCACCGTTATTTATTAACATGCGCATGCACCCAGTATGTGTAACTCACAATATCACCCACTGTTGTTTATTAACATACGCATGCACCCAGTATGTGTAACTCACAATATCACCCACTGTTGTTTATTAACATGAAGTATGCACCCAGTATGTGTAACTCACAATATCACCCACTGCTGTTTATTAACATGCGCATGCACCCAGTATGTGTAACTCACAATATCACTCACCGTTGTTTATTAACATGCGCATGCACCTAGTATGTGTAACTCACAATATCACCCACTGCTGTTTATTAACATGAAGTATGCACCCAGTATGTGTAACTCACAATATCACCCACTGCTGTTTATTAACATGCGCATGTATCCAGTATGTGTGACTCACAATATCACTCACCGTTGTTTATTAACATGCGCATGTATCCAGTATGTGTGACTCACAATATCACTCACCGTTGTTTATTAACATGCGCATGTATCCAGTATGTGTAACTCACAATATCACCCACTGCTGTTTATTAACATGCGCATGTATCCAGTATGTGTGACTCACAATATCACTCACCGTTGTTTATTAACATGCGCATGTATCCAGTATGTGTAACTCACAATATCACCCACTGCTGTTTATTAACATGCGCATGTATCCAGTATGTGTGAATCACAATATCACTCACCGTTGTTTATTAACATGCGCATGTATCCAGTATGTGTAACTCACAATATCACTCACCGTTGTTTATTAACATGCGCATGCACCCAGTATGTGTAACTCACAATATCACCCACTGCTGTTTATTAACATGAAGTATGCACCCAGTATGTGTAACTCACAATATCACCCACTGCTGTTTATTAACATGCGCATGTATCCAGTATGTGTGACTCACAATATCACTCACCGTTGTTTATTAACATGCGCATGTATCCAGTATGTGTGACTCACAATATCACTCACCGTTGTTTATTAACATGCGCATGTATCCAGTATGTGTAACTCACAATATCACCCACCGTTGTTTATTAACATGAAGTATGCACCCAGTATGTGTAACTCACAATATCACTCACCGTTGTTTATTAACATGCGCATGCACCCAGTATGTGTAACTCACAATATCACCCACTGTTGTTTATTAACATGAAGTATGCACCCAGTATGTGTAACTCACAATATCACCCACTGCTGTTTATTAACATGCGCATGCACCCAGTATGTGTAACTCACAATATCACTCACCGTTGTTTATTAACATGCGCATGTATCCAGTATGTGTGACTCACAATATCACCCACTGCTGTTTATTAACATGCGCATGTATCCAGTATGTGTGACTCACAATATCACTCACCGTTGTTTATTACCGCCACGGGTGGCCGAGGTCGTTAAGGCACGGACTCGTGAGCGGGAGGTCTGCGGTTCGAATCCCGCCAGGACCGTCCTCCCTGACTGGGTGTTTTTCCAGGTTTTCCTCAGTCTTCATAACTGGCAAATGCCGGGGAGGTACCTAAACTTAGGCCTGGAACGCTTCCTTCCTTAAAAAAAATATCCTTTCCCAATTTATCATTTCATCTCATGTATCATCAGTGTCCACCGCCTGTGGTGCCTCAGTAGTGAAAACGGGCGTTAAACACTACTCAAAAAAAAACCCGTTGTTTATTAACATGCGCATGTATCCAGTATGTGTAACTCACAATATCACCTACCGTTGTTTATTAACATGCGCATGTATCCAGTATGTGTGACTCACAATATCACCCACCGTTGTTTATTAACATGCGCATGTATCCAGTATGTGTGACTCACAATATCACCCACCGTTGTTTATTAACATGCGCATGTATCCAGTATGTGTAACTCACAATATCACTCACCGTTGTTTATTAACATGCGCATGCACCCAGTATGTGTAACTCACAATATCACTCACCGTTGTTTATTAACATGCGCATGTATCCAGTATGTGTGACTCACAATATCACTCACCGTTGTTTATTAACATGCGCATGTATCCAGTATGTGTAACTCACAATATCACTCACCGTTGTTTATTAACATGCGCATGTATCCAGTATGTGTAACTCACAATATCACTCACCGTTGTTTATTAACATACGCATGTATCCAGTATGTGTGACTCACAATATCACCCACCGTTGTTTATTAACATGCGCATGTATCCAGTATGTGTGACTCACAATATCACCCACCGTTGTTTATTAACATGCGCATGCACCCAGTATGTGTAACTCACAATATCACCCACTGTTTATTAACTTGAAGCATGTATCCAGTATGTGTGACTCACAATATAATCACATGTTTTTATAAACATGAAACATGTACCCTGTCTCTGTGAATTACATTTATGTTTCGAGTTGTTATGAACATAATTCTGGATTTTATTACAAATATTTCCCGGTATTTTGGTAGAGTTCAGATTTATATTATGTTTTTAATTATTCGTGTCATAAATTATTAAATATAATATATGATAATGCACACTTAAACGTTTCAGTAAAACACCTGCTTTGTAATATTTCTGAATATTATATATTTATTTAAAACTTTTTGTTATATTTCCATTTAGTAAAACTTAATATAATACGAATTTGTGTATTCAAAACGGTAGTTTGAACAATCTGCATGAAGAGATTTTTCACAGAAGAAATTTAGGTGCAACTGTTTGTTAATGAAGAGTATGTTGCTTTAATTTGAACCTCTTAACTTTACGAAAGAATTTTAATTATCGTTAAGAACTAAGATTATTCGACGATATAAGAAATGGGTTTAACAGCAACAATGAAAGAGTTTTTAAATGCGTAACGAAATATCCTTGTGGTGTTAAAAACGTATTTTTAAATAAAAGTAAACTTTCTTTTTGCCATGCCTACTGGTATTAATATCTTCTAATTTAATTAATACAGAAAATGTTAAAGTTAATGATTTAGCCCAGTTAATTTTCATTATAATGAGCGCAGTGTAGTTTGTATCCTTGTAAAAATCCTTTCTTTCGCTGTAGGCTCTAGAACACACGAATTCTCTTTCCCTCCTGAACTTTCCAAATAAATGAAAAGCTTAATTATTTTCAAGGTCGAGCTTCTCCTGTAATTCATGCAATGAACTGGCATCACTCAGTACGGGACACCGTTTGCCCTTTTTTAAAACAGTTTCTGCATATATGAAATGTCCAAAAAATAACCTAGGTTTTATGTTGGGCACCATTATTGTTCCTTTGAGTTTGCAGTCACGTCTTATTAGTAAACACGTTGTGAAGAGATACCATTGTTAAAATCCATTACAACCTAAAGAGTTCTGTGAGATTTCGTTGCTAACATAAATTAAATTAAGACTTCAATTTTTATTTAGAGTTAACCAGTATTCAGATACATGATGATTAATGAATTTAAACTGGGGAACAATGCAGCGCTCCAGGACTTCTTGCTGAATGGACGGTGTAAAAAGATTGTTCGCTTTTTTCAGGAAGGGAACGAAATCTCCGAGAATGAGCCTCTTTTAACACTATTGAGACGAATAATAGCCAGACTTAAGAGGACGTGACGCAGCAGTTCAACGTCAGTTAGGAAATATCGTTGAGTACCACAAGATTTGACAATGACTCCGAAGGTGGCATCAGCTAACACCTGTTTTGGATTGCTGTCTCTGAGCAGAAGGTCCCTTTCTTGATAGGCTACTGAAATGCTATGAGAAGTGCTGTCGTCACCGGTTAAAGCTTTACCTCAACAACCTCTGCTGGCCAATGTGAAAAGATGAAAACTGAGGAGCTTGCACTAAAGTGTTATTCATTTACTGCAAAACCACACAGAGCTTAAGTGGCTCGTGTCTCTACTGCACCCACTAAATTCTATCATCTTTGGACAATCTGGAAACTGCACTGGATGAGTTTTTCGCAATAAGGAGTCTGTTGCAATGGAATCATCACATTGGCAGAAGATGGCTATATTACATTTGTTCGGAACATGATGCTCTGAAAGCGATTGAATATTTTGGTCACCTACGAAGAAATTTCGCCGAAACTGTGCACAAATTACGTGATATTTTCGGTGTGATTCGCATACAAAGATTGGTTAACATTTTGAACAAATTGGTTCATTTATGAAGAAGAAAAGAATCGACCATCCTGGTACCAACCGCATGACCAAAACTATTGTTGATGTGACCAATAGCAGTTGGCTGTCCCGTAATGTCGGTCACTGGAATAGAATATTTCGAGAAGCACATGCAGAGAATTTTGGCGAAAGACCTGCAACATTGAACTATTTCAAGAATTGATGCCGGGTATTGGCTCATTATTGCCGATTTTGCTAAGAAAATTATATTTAGCAACGAGGGTGCATTTCTACCTGAATGTCAAGAAACTGTAGAATTGTGGAAAATCTTAGAAAGTCAATGCATGCGCAATGAGCGACAATTTGGTGCGGCGGAGTGAATGGGTCAAATTTCTTTATAGATGAAGCGGAAAATGCAGCTACTTAAATATCAGTTTTTGTAATTTCATTTGAAGCGACAGAAAGTTCATAGGAAACTTATTTCTCTAATAAATGGCCACTAAGATCGTGCAACCAGATACTTTGCGATACCTTTCTGTGGATATGCAACAGGGACATCTGTCAGATATGCAGCCTTTATAATGATGAAACAATAGTAAATAAACAGTTTTTTAATAAATGATGTGTTATTTTTGGGACTATCCTTAATGTTTAGTTACTTAACGTTTGCACTTGTCAATCACAACAAACAACTTGACATTAGCATGTTTCTGTAATAAGCAAGTAAGGTTATCACTTTCTGTGCTCCAGCCAGCGGTGCCAACATGTCACAATGTTTTGAAATGTTTACATAGTCATCTAGAGACATCAAATATTCACGAGGAGATATTGCTCTCTGATAGGCGCGCCATCGCACGGAACGACTGCAAAAATGTCAAACTCATCTCCCATGAATTAAAAAAGTGGGAACATAATGTTTGTATGGGTTATCAGCCTGTTTGCGTTTATTTTTCGACCTATATTATTCGTTTTTCATAATCATCCTGAAAATTTGAGCGGTGGCATAGGATGATATAAGTGTTCTGTAAGGCAATCCCTGGTATATTCAAGAGTAGCGGAATGGTGCCCTACCTTAGAAATAAACTCCCCTTTCACTGCCAGGATGGGTGTGTTAGAGCAACGGTGAAATCTTTCCTGGCAGTGTCCTACATTAACCTCAGTCATTTTATTGCAGTCTTAATCCCTAAAGGAAAACTGGATCGCTAATTTTAGAATTGGGCAGTAATTCATCTCGGATGCTTTCTAACATTAGCGATTCAGCAGTGTGCGTTTGAGCACTAATTTGCCAAAGTGTTGTAGTTGGTAGGCCTGGGAACTTCATTCACAGTAAGTGCGCATAAAATGCTTATTGTGTAAATGCATAGTAAGAAATGTCTTCAAAACTGACGCCAAAGTATGCTATTTACTGGTACTGTTTCATAAATAACACAAAACCTACCGTACGCCTGTTGCTGTACATGTCCCGGCTTCCTTCACACCCGTGTAACTGCAGACAAGTAGACAACAAAACGCACTCCTAACTAGCAAAACTCTTGTTTCCAAGTTCATAGTTGTACAATTTTTGTTATTCTGAATCTTCTATTTATAATATACTTTTAACATTAAACAATTT
Organism: Metallyticus violacea; assembly: GCA_030762175.1. Taxonomy (NCBI): domain Eukaryota; kingdom Metazoa; phylum Arthropoda; class Insecta; order Mantodea; family Metallyticidae; genus Metallyticus; species Metallyticus violacea. The sequence continues at coordinate 1,819,056 of CM060832.1, forward strand.
CTTAAATCATAACTCATAACTCATTTTTACCTTAATAAACCTCGTAAAATGAGTGAATTTTAAGACTATAACCCGACATTTCAACATGAATAATTAAACCATTAAATAAATACTTTTCGCATAATTTATTACCAGTCTATAAAACATAAACGATTTGTTAAAGCTGTGCCACCAAAATGTGCATTTCAGTTGTTTAAAAAATGTTCCAATGTGATAATTTGACCAATAACTTCCTGTTAATACTTTCTAATGTACCACATTATTATTATTATTATTATTATTATTATTATTATTATTATTATTGCTTACAGTACTAAACAGAGTCCTTGGGTTATCAATAAAGGATCGATTTTTTAACTTCAGCATTATTATAATGCTGCAATATACGTAAGGTGCATTTGACACGAGAGGGAAAGTTTGAGATATGGGAGCAAATTCTGGGAAATAGAATGGATGCTTGGAAAAGTATTTCTTCAAATCTATCACTAAAACACTTTTGTCTTCTCTTCTGGAAAACGCTGGTTACGGTTTTAGCTCTTTGAAGATAATTATTAAAATTTCTTTAGCGTTCCAAAAGACTGTCCACTGTTTTGTGATGGAGAAGTAACATAACAGCCCCGGCAGTTTACATCTTCCGTGCATCTCACACAAATTCAGCACACTTCAAGGCTGATATGGCCATTTTTAGCCGTTGAAAATGAGGAAGAGGAGTTACGTACATTTTTATAACTAAGTTATGAATTTCTTTTGGCGTAAAACAACAGCACGATATTCTATGTAAAGTGATTTACACAGAACTAACACGCTTGCGTCTTTATTAATTTCAAAACGAATGATGCTAGTCATAACTTATTAAACCTCAAATGTAGAGTATCTTTGGGAGAACCTCCCTCCGACACAAGACAACACGTGTTCCATGTTACTGGAGGATTGTGTTATCAATACCACTAATCTCCTGTGTGATGTTCGTCCAAAGTGACGTAAACTCTTGTCTTTTAAGTAGCCGCAAAGGTGAAGTCAAATCAGGAGGTCTCGGTGTCACAAGTTCTTGAACATTATCCGGTCAATTAGCGCCGTGGATTTGTTTAATGTAGCGCCATCTTGTTGAAAATATGCATGACCCAGCTGTACATCGTCCAGTTGCTCAACAAACTCCATGAAAATCCGGCGGTAGTCTGCAGTGTTCACAGTCTGGGAGTGAATATTGCGCACCAAACCTCGACTTTAACTGGGTACACAGAAGCTTCATCAATAACGTGTGGATTATGGACGACCCAATTGCGTGAGTTCTGCGAGTTCATTTGTGAACAATATGACAGAATTTTGCACAATGAACGACATGTTGTGTTACATCTTATGCAAAAGGGAGAACATTTTCAACAATTTCTATAGAGGTTAATAATCTCCCATAGATACTCTACATTTGAGGTTTAATAAGTAGTGGCTAGCATCGTTCATTTTGAAATAAATACAGAACTGTATTCATCACTGCGCATTTCGTTCATTTTATGCTCTAGAAAGCTGTTGAAATAATGACGTGATATTTTAAAAGTGTCATTCAACTGCCTGCCTGACTGAAGTACAATTTTGTACTTCAAACTTTAACAGTAACCGAGGACCATTCTGCTCATTTTAGGCATGCAATTGTTTGGTTAAGCTATGTACAGCATACCTTCTGGGAAATACGCAAGAATTTTACTTTTGTAAAGAAATGAGGATCAAAGTGAAAGAAAAGCTCACCTTTTCCATACCATTGTGCTTAATGGCCCATTACAAAGCGTAGAGATAAATGGCAATAAAGCTCAAACGGTAGTAGAAAGCCAGTTAGGGAAAATACTCCATCCCTTTGATGTTACAGTATTGTGTACTTGCTAATGGTCCCAACATAGAAGATATACTAGAAAAGATGAGCTGTCTAACATACAGGGGTGTTTCACGTTGTACTATTTCGTTTAATGTACAACACGCTTTATGCATTTCTACAAAATATTCGCAAATGAGCATAAAACCAGGAAAGTGAAGAATATATTGCTTCAAAAATTAAAACATTTCTGTATATTACAAGAATATATCAAACATATTAACAAATGCCAATATTTAAGGGAAGAGATCAAGCATAGGAAGAAGGAATGCACAGCAACGAGCTCTCAAGGCTTGTTTTATTACAAACAAAACTTAGAACTGGGTGTGACTGACTTAAGACCACAAGGTTTTCGTTCTCGAAAGAGCGTTAGTAGCAGAAAGTTCAAAGTCGTTGCTTCTGCACATTATCTGGAGGATGGAAACATTCAGGTTCTCAAACATGAACTTTACAATTCGTGTGAAATCATCCCCGTGCTATAGGCCTAAGTTTGGGCCTTTTCTGATAAAAACTTTCTTATTATTCTAATTGCATAACATAGTGACAGTTCACCTCGCGAGCCACCAGGAGGATTGGAGACGCAAGAGCAAAGTAATGAAATGGGAGATTGCAAAGTAGAGACCCGGGACCTCCAAGCTTTACTGTGCCTCAAGCACCTCATGAACAATTTAATATGCCATTCTAAAAGTACTCAGTCTGTCTCAGAGATCGCCAAATTAATGATAGTTGTTAAGTAACACCCTTTAGATGACGCGCTGTAAAGTTTCAGACACGTAAGTGTAGTCACTTGTTTATAATAATCGTGTACCCAACTGGTGTTAACATTTTCTACAAAATACGAGGTGTCATTAAGTATTTCATTTTGAAGGGTTTAACCCTAACAGAAATACAAAAGGGGTTAAATTCCACATTAAAGAACTTTTCCCCTTCGTTTTCGTCGGTTAAAAGTGGGTTGCTTCATCCTTTCAAGATGGCGAGAGCTCAGAGCGCCCCAAACTGCTACGACCGACAATGTGACAATAATTCTCCTCGATAGGCCATGTCCACTACATTTTACACCAAGTTTTGGGTATGAGAAAGCTTTTTGCTCGATAAGTGCCGTGTTTTGTTAACAATGCATTCGAATGAACATTTAGCAAAAGTGTTTAGAATTTGTTTAAATGCAATGTGAGTTTCATAACAGTAAACGAAACATGGATTCATCACTACACAGGAGCAGTCCAAACAGTGAGTGACAACAAGCGAAAGTGCACCAAAGAAACCAAAAACGGTTCTATCTGCAGGAAAAGGTTTCTGTGGTGCTCGTAGACTACTCCAGAACCATCACCGGGGAACTACTGGACCAACTGAAGGTTGCTAAACGTCCACACCTTGCGAAAAAGAAAGTTCTCTGCTGCTGCAAAACTACACATCCGCCATATTCGTCGCATTACTATTTTTGTTGCCAACTGAAGAAATGATTGTGTGAATGAAGAATGATGAGCTTGAAACTTATTTTATTGAGGTTAAAAAGTTGGACAAAATGTACAAGGTGACTATGTTGGGGAAAAATCTCTTAAAACTTGTGTTTTCTAGGTAAAGCCGAAAACTTTTAGAACGCCCTTAAGCCTATTTGTATAAAATAAAACACCTTCCTATGATTACACAGTACTTTCTTAGGTTTCTGCTAAACCGTAATGTAATAAAACATTGTGAGTTATGCGGCACTGCGTGGATCAAGTTCCCATGTGTTTGTATGCGAGGGGCTGGTCAGTCCCCGCGTGTTGTTAACTTTTACTTATGTGTTGTGTGCTTTTTGTCTTCTTCCCGGTGCAACGTGACTTCCTTGGCTGCTATGAAAACAAAACTTGTTCTGTAAGTGGTTCCATCATTTTCGGCCGCTTTCCGCTTAGCGCTAGTATCTCACATTTGTGCTCCACAGCTAGCAAACGCTTTACATGTAATGTCAGTGGTGCTTGAAGTTGGCAAGCGTGCGGTTATAAACATTTTGCCTTCAGGTTGTTGCTGATGCTGCAGTGAACTGGAGAAGTGGGGTAAGGTAAGTCGGTCGGGCAGTAAACATACCCTGAGAGAGAGCACATTCCTTAAACCTGTTATCACCAGTCATGGCAGACGGAAACAAAAAGTGATCTCTTGAACACAAAATATTTCTGAATCCTGCTCGTTAGGCGTGGGGTTCATAAGGTAACCAGAAGGGCTGTATAGCCACTGCATAGCATGCACTAAAGATACCGACCGAGGGTGTCAAAAAATGTATACACACTTTCATGGTAATATCCATTTAATGTATTTCAAAGTTGGACCGAAAAACAATGTGTGGTATGATGTTCTGTAAACAGATATGACTCACATAGCGTTGCTACAAAAAAATGGAACCAAGATTATCCTCTGAACAGCGGAAAGCAATTTTAAAGTGGTATCAGTTAAAATTCAAATGCAATGGAGACGTGTATGCAGAACAGAACCGACAACGCGAGTAACAATTGCACGCATTCGAGACAAATTTGAGACTCGTGGTACCGTATGCGATGTTCACAAGGACAGATCTGGGAGACTTCGTACAGCAACAAGCCCCGCGCACTGGATCCAAGGCAGTATCCAAAGCACTGGATAGGACGAAGAGGTCCGATTGAGTTCCCACCGCGTTCTCCGGAACGAACTTCATTGGACTTCTACCTATGAGGAGCTCTTAAACATGTATACCGCAGAAAACCAGCTACACTAACAACACTTCGGGAAGAAATTGAAACGGCATGTGCTGCAATCGCTGAGGACACTTTCGCAAACGTTACTCAATCAGTAGTTCAACGTACTCAGAAATGTATCAACGTCGATGGTGGACATTTTGAGCAACTGTTGTAACTGTAAAAGTAAGTGCTCATCATTTTCTGTGTGTGTGTGTGAATTCAGTTTTATTATGTTAACACAGTTTTTTTCTTTGCTTGAAGTGTGCATACATTTTTGGCACTCTCTGTATACGTGTATTCCGTTAGCTCTGTGGCAGAGTGTGCAGTGATGCCGTTGTTAAGGGAGCAGGTTTGTCTCCCACATTAAAACAATTTTTTTAATGAGCCTTTGTAACATATTATGACAAATTAGTTCTGTAATAGTGGTTTTAACGTTAATATATTATAACATTTCCTTCAGTATTTGTTCTATCTAAACGCAATATGTTGCACATGCACGAAGGACAAGGATTGTTTATGGACACAAATTTAAGAAGCCTGGAATGCTGTAGCCTCTTGTCTACACTTCTGAAGAAATCTGACATCTATGCCCGAAGATTGAAGGCAGCTATACATGCTGAGGGTTCATACACCCGATATCAATTTTTGGTTTATTTCTATGGGTTTTTACTTTAGTTGATAAAGGTTTCTGTCCACATATTTATTTAGTTGTTTGTGCTTGCGTTTTTGTGTGTGCATAAAATTCAACTTATACGTTTAAAATATATATGGTATTAAGGCAACATGATGTTCTACATATGGACAACCAATAATAAAGAATAAAACAATTGTGTGGGGTTTCAACCCAGCAGCTCCCGCCTTCTAAACCGCTGAGCCATCGTTATCCACCTTAATGTTTTCTTTTCAGATGCATATGATTTACATGCAGTGTGCCAGTCACTGCATGCGTTTACGACTGTCCCCGAAGTTCTCCGATCGGCCCATAGAATCTGGGGGAATTTTTTATTATTATTATTATTATTATTATTATTATTATTATTATTTGGTCAAAGGGTGCATGTTGATAGTCGAGCGGTGTCTAACAATGGAATTACACGTTCTCGTGTGAATTATTTTGCAAATCGAAATAATGTTTAGTATACACAGTCTCCTATTGCAAAAACGTATTTCAATTTTAAAGCATAAATGCACACGAGAAAAAACGTGTAGTAGTCTATATCAAACCAATCATCATTTTTAAATTCAATAAAGACAATTTATATTTTCTTTTTAGAACGTTTACCAACGTGGCGTTTATTTTCTAAACAATGAATTTACATTTTTGTGTTTGAGCGTACGTTAACATTTTACTTGCAAAAACTAACGAATAAAAACCTAGGTATTCTAATTTCTAGACATATGTTATGTCTAGAGCACACATCCAAACAAACGCATTTCCTGTTGATCATTAACATGAACTGAAAGAGCGTTGTGAACTGAGCGTCAGCGAATACTTCCGAAGTTTTCCGAAGCGGTGATACGTTTCTGGCCTTTATTTTTATTAATTTATTTTTGTGTAAGGGTGTACCTTAAGGTAATATACAGACAAAACCCTACCTTATGTATTACAAAATATGTTGCTAAATTACAGTTAATATCAAGGGTTGTAAATTTAAAAATATTACTTAAGTTTCCTGTACTGTTTGGTATACAATAGATTGTGAATAAAACAACAGAAACGTGTGTGAATAATAAGGAAATGATGTAACAGTATAATTCATACCTTTCTGTGCTTTGTTTTGTTTATATTGGTAGTAATAATATACATATTACAAAAACATTTAGTGTAATGTAAAATGACAAAATATTTGTAAAACATGTAAATATACGCTAACCCCACTTCACCACTTCACTGCTGCAGCAAAGTCGGAGAGAAGAGGCGGAGAACTTGGATGAAAATATTCACCTGCATAAACTGAGATAAAAAACACTTTAAGTTAATGTAATTTTCAGTTAGTGTATTTAAAACTAAATGCTGACCTACATAAAATGTGGCGGTAAATGCTGAGATAATAAATCAATCTTAGATCATGAACATGAAGTTAAATGCTCAAACTACTTAGTTAGCATGAAGATAAATTCTGAACTAAATGAGGCTAAGTACTCATCAAATCAAACAATGAATTAATTTGAATATGTCAAGCATTTTGTATATTTGATAATTTTTTTGTTTTTAATTAAAATCATCTAATTCTATACGTAATTTACTAATCTCCACTAGGCCTGAAACATGTGTCAATTTAAAGTAGGGTTTCATTTCATAGATAAGGTGATATTTGTTTATTTTTTCAAAATTCATTACTTCTCAAATGTTTTCCATTTTGAGTTTGAGGAGAAACAAGCATTTTTAATGTTATAAAAAGTTTATCATCCTGGGATACATGTCTTCTACCTATTTAGCAGAATGTAGAGAGAAAATGTTACTTATTTAGGGTACAAACTCAAAATCAAATGGAGCAGAGAGATGTTGGTATTCCAGAATAGATCGAGTCAAGAAAGAACAGACGAGGTGGGACAGATAATATGGCGACAAAGAAAACTGGTAGCTCATTCTAATGGACTGTACGTTGATTGTACTTGGAGCTAAGTTTGCTAAGTCGAATAGGGAGGGACAGGTTAGCATGTTGGGACCTTTTTGCAGGAAGATAACTGGCCAAAGCTGGATTCTTTTCTATACAAAAGGCATGAAATTAGATTCGCGTTGTTGGAGAGACCAGCTCTTAGAATGTGTGTGCACGCATTTAATTATTTGAAGGGCAATTTCTCTCTCTCTCTCTCTCTCTCTCTCTCTCTCTCTCTCTCTCTCTCTCTCTAAAACCCTGATTAATGAATAGCATGTTCGGTCAATGAGGTTGCACAAATGTGTTTGTAAAGAACGAGCAATGAATACACACTATTAACAATTATCTATCCAGTCCAAATTTCAAGGTGCCGTCTCATTAAGCTTCTTCCTTGCAGTGGCAACCATTTTTCTATACTTTCCGATAAAATAATGTAGTAAACTTTAAATGAATTCAATAAAATTATAATCGAATTTATTACCTATGAGAGTTGAGAGAGATAAAAATTGCACGTGTCTTTAGACTGTCAAGGAAGCTCTGACATGTTTCTTCCAGAATTCCAATATCACTCCTCACAGCTCTTTGTTTGCACTTCTGTTTGTTTTTAGTGAGCTCAAGTTTTCTGTTACTTTTGGAAACACTGAGAACCAGTGTACAAAAGTACGTTTTTCTCAAGTGAAGCTGTATTGATAACGTTTTTAACAAGACAATTGCTTGAATTAAAATATGCAGAAGAATAAGTTGTCATTATGAAAAGGGGGGACATTGGGATAGCAAATAACTGAATGTAGTAATCAAGCCACAGAGGAAAAGAAGAAAACTTCCTCTTGAATAACAGTACGCTTCCAGGTTCTAATCATTATAAGAAGATGCAGTTTTAAGGTACTTAAATGTGTCTTTGATCTCTCTTGAGAATCCCCAGTTAGTAAAAGTTCTAAGAAATATTGCAAACAGAAGAACATTACAAAGGCCTACAAAGAGTATTTCTTTTTACGTTCAGTAAAAAAGCTAAAACTGAATTTGGAGTAAATAACTACAAGGGAGGCAAAGAAACGAATTTTTTGAGTAGATCCCAAATCTCACTTATTTGCTGTAGTGACAAAGTTAATAGGTTGTAGACCCCACGTCTGATTCTTTACACACCTCAAAACATTACCAACACATGATGGTGCTATCAGTCTTGAGTGGGAGTGGGTTTCATTTGTTTTGAGAAGCTGAATTTGGTCACACACACAGTTATGGCCCTTCCGACATTGCTTAAGTGTCGTTTGGTAACAAAGTGCTTATTTTTTAAATGCTTGACTAGCAAGGAAATTTATGCGGATACATTGAAGTATGGTTGCGGAGTTTAAGAGAAGAATAACATCGTGTTGGAAGACCCGTTTCTATATGCATTCCCGAAAAGTTTGTTGCTGTGCATGATAAGGTTTTGGGGATCAACTGAAAGCTTGAGCATCTCCTATGAGCGCGTCTTTAACATCGTACAATATGAGAAAAATCACTGCTAAATGCATCCCAAAATGCTGATCAAAAAAGACTCAAGAGTGATAACTTCGTCATTTTGAAGACAGCTCTTCAACTTTTTTGCTCATATAGACAAACAAACGAGTCTTCAGTATCTCCAAAAATGATGCGTAGTATTCTGCAGTAATGATTCTCCCCTTCTCCAACAGAAGTTTTTTTCCATTCCAAAACACTGAAGCCATCACCTTCCCAGCGGAAGGAATGCTTTTCGCCTTTTTCGGTCAACACCTAAAATATACGTTGGATTCTTCTTAAACACTTCCAAACAGCTCCAAACATGTTCGCTTTGGTTCCGGAGTGATCATATGAGGAACCGATTTTGCGCAAGGTGTTTTTTATGTATAATTCACTATGCAAAATAAAATGAACCTACTCAGTTGAAATGCCCGCGGCCTCTGACTTGCGCACTTTCACTGGCCTATCAGTCTGTCGTCTGGCCTCAAAGCTGAATTTGGAGCTCCAGGATCTGGTGCTTGTTTTGCCACGCTTAAACTCATTTATCCAAAGGCGAACGGTTTCATTGGAAGGGCCATGCATCATCCAGTGTAGGTAAAATTCTCTCACTAATTTCCAGAAAAAAGAATTTAATCACACCACGGATTCCAAACGTATCCATTTTCACCGTCACTCGAAACATTTGTGTTTAAACCATAGATAGCAATCTTTGCCTTGCCCCCTGTTATTATATGCAAATCAAGTTACTCATCAAATCACCCTCGTAATTGAAATTGAAAGTATACCCCTTTAAAAACATACAAACACCCAGCATAGAAATGTTTTAGAAGACTATGCGATGAGGCTTATTGACAAAACATTAAGAAGAAAGATCACCTACAAGGATCGCTCTTCATTTGAAAATAATAAGATTTTTAGTTAAACAGCAACCCGCTTTTTTCCCAACATAAGAAAATTGCACTTTGACCTAAAGGATTTTTATGAGAACTGCTCATTCAATGTGGTGTGCTACAAGACAAATGATAAAGTAAAACATAAACGTTTGGTTTTCATCTCAAAACTTGCTTATTAAACACGACACAGCAGTTGTTTATGGCTTCCATTGCTCTTTTGAGAACAGAACGTTTTCTTTTTCAAACAGTTCGGAGTCCAATACAAAAATGAGAACAATTTTGCAAATATATGCAGAGTGGCGCATGGTAAAGAAGTTTGTGGTGGTGCTGGAGGCCAGGTCAGTCTCCACACCTTCACAATTATTTGAGAGGGCGAGGGGGAACAAACATCCTTACAAATGAAGAATGCATTTGCTGCTATTAATATGAACATTTTCAGCTTCTGAAGAAAGTATTTGACATTAAAATCACTCGCAGAATTCAGATGTGCCTATGATGAGATGTATTCTCTCTTGCCAACCCCATCCAAGATGATAAAGGACTCAGTGTGCTAGTTAAGAAAAAGGCCTTCTTTACTATTAGGGCTAGAAAAGTCGTCGTTAATATATGATATTGAGACACCACCATAATTTTGACTGAATAGCTGGAAGACATGTACGTATTATTTTTTTAGAAAATTAAAAAATTATGTTTCTTTGAAAAATCATAATTATAAAATGTTATATTAAGTGAAATTTTGAAAAAATTTGTTATATATCGTAATATTTAAAACGATACTTTTATAATGTGATAGGTATCATAATTGTGTAGTATGTATGGTGATCTGCAAATTTTGAGAATTGTTAAGCAATTTTGAAAATTCAATATCAAAAGTTAGTGATCTAAACATTTTGAAAATTAAAATCTTAAAACGTTTGACGCAAAGTTACAAATTTACAGAAAAATCAAATTCGTAGCATTAAGGTTTTATGAATTGATTCATTTGACATGGTCTTATCCTTATGAACTTCATTTAATGATATTGAAGTTCAGTTATGTAATTGTAGGTAAATGATGAAGTAAATAAGTTCGTCTGAACTATATAAGTAAATTTTTCAGTTTTGCAAATTAAAGTTTATCAGCGTAACGATAAATGCTGAACTATCCAACTTTAGATGATGCTGATGAAGATAAAAACTGGATTAAAGTTTGCAAAATGTTATTTTCAATTTTTATTTATGTTGTTTTCAGATACAAAGACGCTATTGTTCCAGCTGAGTTGAACAAATAAATTGGAATGCAAAGAGAGAACATGCCATACGCAGGGCTGCCACCCCAACTTCAAGCACCGCTTCCCTTGTTACAGCAAGCTTTAATTAGTTGGCAGTAGACTAGAGAAGTTGTTGTTTCGCGGTGTTGCCAAGCTACTTTTTGTTGTTTTTGTGTAGACTTTGGCTGCTTTAGTTGTCAATCTTTAGTTACAATTGTGAAGTGCTTGTTGGCAACACCGCTACATTGGGGAGGAGGAATACGAAACGTTTACTCTATAAATCACTGTGAGAAGGGATGTAATGTGCTTTCTTTCTGCTGTGTGCTACAAGGTAAAATTTAATAGTTATATACAAAAGACAACAGCTACTTGCTGATCGTTTGGCCATTAAGAATGTGTTGTCTTTGAGTACGCCCTTTTTTTTTTTTTCTTTTTTTTTTTTTTTTTTGCACATCACCACGATTTGCACCCGGCTGATCGGTCTACCTATTTGAATTGTGAAACTTAACATTACCTTCTCGAATTTCTCTTAATCGAGTGTTGGAAGGGTAGACAACAAAACTTAATCCAGATGGAATTAGGGTTACCGACGGCATGCTTCCAGTGCGAAAGTATTGAGACACTCATTGCGTTGTATTTGTCAGGTCACCCAATTATGTGATGGCGAACGCATCGACGATAGCAAGCGGGGTTTTCCGAAAGTTACTTTGGTCACAATGAAATCACACGTATCTGCTAAGAATAATAAATGACAATTGCGAGATGATTTACATGCCTGAATGCAACCGCTGCCGTCAATTTCCTACTGTCACTAATCAAAGGAGCGAGATCCGGTGAATATGGTGGGTGCGGTACAACAGCGATGCCAACTTTGCGATCGCAGTTTTGTTGGTGTGGGATGACACATTTTTATGTTGGTCGACGCTTCCCGTTGCTAAATCCTGTTGTTGAGGAAGCCAGTACATTAGCAGCATGTCTGAACACGATGATAATCTGATTGACCTAAGGTTAGACTGTGTAGTAGTGACACTGTGACTGCTCACCTTAACCAGTTCTGCATTTCCAGTAGCCGACGCCAGTGCATAACGCCTATCTAATAATCCAACTATAACTTCAATGGGAAACTGCTCACATTCCCAGCTAGCAAACCCACTGACTTAATTGTAAACATTTTTCTTGACCACACATCTAAGAATTTCTACAGTTTTTGACGCCTTCCTTCCATAAAACTATGCAGTCCGCGTCTTTCTCTTCTTGACAACACACTCTACTTACAACCACCATCTAGCGCCTACCTGGCGTACTAGTATAGTTTATCGTTCTTGGAATGGAGTGCACACAGATTGCGCGTTTTTCGTGAAACACCAGTCGTATTAGGAAATAAATTCTTTCCACAACGAGTGTTTGTGGTTTTCCTTCCGACAGCGTGGACTATAACAATAACCACACTTCCACACATTTCTAGCATTAATGAAGTTAATGTCCCGCTTTATATTTCTTTCATTTCTTCCAATGTATGAGCATTTCTTTCTGCAATTTACTTTTCAACTCTACCCTAAATAAAAATGATGTTCTGTAAGTTTATGGTAATCTTACCAAAAAAAAAAAAAAAAAAAAAAAAAAAAAAGATGGGCTAATTTCTCTCTTCGCATTTACTCGTCATAAAGATCGGGGCATTCTGAACCTCATCAGTAAAGAATATCAACATGAAAACTGTACAACAAAATCGGAAGATGAATCCATGAGTGAGAATGACAAATTTCTAAAGAGACTGTGGAATATTTTCAGCACCTCCTGTCATTCACTGCAATTGTAATCACGACGCATGCTGTGTCCTGAAAATTTTCGAGGTGGTCGAGTACTGTGTTAATAAATAAATATTTTAGTGGCGTTTAACGCGCATTATTACTGGTGATACATGAAATGAAATGATACATTGGGGTAAGATTAATTATTTAACTTGAGAAAGAGTTGCAAGACTAAATGTAGGGTGTCTCCCTGCCATTTGCCATTTGTGAGGACTGAGGAAAACTTGGAGAGACCCTCAGTCTGGGCGAACTCTAGACCTCCGTCCCTTGTGGCGCTTCTTTGTATCGAGAGTTCCTAAAATGCTGGTGCGTATGTCCTTACATGTCACTAAGACGCGGACCCCTGACTGAGTCCTCATAAATGAAATGTTTCCTTCCTTTCCCAATTTAGTGTCTCCGCCGCCTATGATACCTCGCAAGTAACATACCGGCTGGGTCTGTTAATACAAACAAAAACACCGCCTCCATCCCGGTCAGGTCAGGTTGTTTGGGCAAGTGTTCATTACCCTGAGAAGGTAAGCTCATTAATTCATTTCACTTACTACACTGCAGAATCTCCAGACGTCGCTCGCGAGAAAAGCAATGCGACAATAAGTAAACACGGTTGTAATAGTACCGAGCTAACTGGTACACAAATTGAGTCGTGTGCGAGACCTGGCTTTGAGTTCCTGAATTTCCGAGAGAGCGCACTACTAGAAAGTACCGGAGAACTGTACTAGATAGCATGTGGAGAACTGTGTGCCACTCAGGGTGTTACTGGCGATTCTGGTACGACCAAACTGCAACAATCGCTTTTTATACGTTTTTATTGTACTTTAACGAAATTGATATTTCGCAAGTTTTAAAAAAATTAGTAAATCATTCAAAGAAACAAGAAAGCACACAGTTTGATGATTTAATGAAGTTTGGGGTTCAGGAAAGTTTCAGTTGATTTATTTTGAGATCTTTGTATTGCTCTGATTGACACAATCAGAGGATGATGTAGTGGACAACTCACGGTGCTAATGGCATCATTACGAGTCTGACAGCTCCATTACTGCTGTTTATATATCCAACAGCGTGTGTATAAGCCGTCCAGAAGTAACCAATGTCAGGGGAAATGTTTTAGCTTTAAAACTTAAAACGTTTATATAACAGTTATCAACAGGAAATAATACTAATGCTAGTGGTTGAGGAAAGAAATATCGTGACCCATTAGCGTTTTCTAATTAAAATTACTAATCGAAAAAGAGGAATGAATTTAATAAAGAAATTCACCTGCTATTTAAAAGAGAATGTAAAGATACAGATAAATAAATAGTGCAGTTAGACAATGTTTTAAATATTTATTTGGGCCTGGACTTATATTTCCTTCATGGGACCGCTGCACGCAAAATCGGCCCGTCGCAGGGTTCAAGCTGTTGCCGCGGGGAACGGGACTCCGCGTAAGTTATTACTAACAAGTATTATCAAGCAAGGCACTTCATTTTCCATATATTCCTGACATGGGCTTATGAAATTGACCATCGCCTTCTGGAGTTCCCACTAAAAAATGGAAGAAATTTCTTCACGAATGTTATTTTTCCGTTCATCAAATGTGTTGTACACTATTCCTTTAATGTCTCCCTCCCAGAAATAAATACAGCATGGCGTTATATGGGGGGGGGGGTGGCTGAGGAGCCATATGTTTTTAGTACAAATGACTCTATCATGAATTGGGAGACATGGACTGTAGTCCTATTCGAAAGTCGCGAACATATGTTCCCTTACAGTTAATTCTCGGAAATATGATTGCAAAATGTTCTACACATCAAAAAGTATTGCGAATTTTGTGTATTTTCAAAAAGTATTTATTTATTCATGAATATCTATTTTGTGCCATTAAAAGTAATCCCCACTAGATATTATACACTTGTGCCAACGTTTTTTCCAATCCTCGAAGCACTTTAAAAATCGTTTTTTGTGATCTTGTTCAGCTTCTCCTTCGATGCCGTCTTTATCTCCTCAATCGTGGCGTAGCGTCGTCCTTTCATGGGCTTCTTCAGTTTTGGGAACAAAAAAAAAAAAAGGTCGCAGGGGGCCAGGTATGGGGAGTACGGTGGCTGCGGCATCATAAGTGTGTTGTTTCTGCCCCAAAATTCGCGCACAAGTAACGATGTGTGAGCAGGGGCGTTATCATGGTGCAAAAGCCAATTTTTGTTCTTCCACAAATCCGGGCGTTTCTGGCGGATTGCTTCACGCAAATTGCGCATAACTTGCAGGTAATATTCCTTATTGACCGTTCTACCATGTGGCAAGAACTCATGATGCACCACGCCCTTGTAATCGAAGAAAACTGCAAGCAAAACCTTCACATTCGACCGAACTTGGCGCGCTTTTTTCGGTCTTGGTTCATGTGGCAGCATCCATTGGGATGATTGAGCTTTAGTTTCCACGTCATAACCATAAACCCATGATTCGTCACCAGTTATGACCCTCTGGAGCAAATTTGGGTCGTCGCGGACAGAGTTCAACAGCTCCTTAGGAACGTTAATGCGATGGTGTTTTTGATCGAAATTGAGCAACTTTGGTACGAATTTTGCGGCGACCCGTCTCATGCCCAAATCACTGGTAAAAATCGAATGGCACGAGCCAATCGATATGTTTAGGTCCTCAGCAACTTCTCTAACGGTGATTCGACGATTGGTCAATACTATTTTCTTCACTTCTTCAATGTTTTCGTCTGTTGTTGACGAGCTCGGGCGTCCGGGACGCTCTTCGTCGTTCACATCTTCTCGACCCTCTGAGAACATTTTGTACCACCGATAAACGTTGCTTTTGTCCAAGGTAGCTTCAACATATGCCACAGTCAACATTCGGAATGCATCCGCGCACTTAATTTTGTTTTTCACACAAAATTTGATACAGGTTCTTTGTTCCATTAAAAATCGAAGACGAGCCAAAACGCGTCTAAGCAAAATAGCTGTCAAAAATTAACTGAACATTCAAAATGGCCGAGCTTGTCAACATAAGTGAGGGACGTGAATAACAACATAACGCCACAAAACAATCGAAAATCGAATATACGTAGCCCGCGGAAATTCGAAATTCGCGATACTTTTTGAAGAGATCTCGTATCTATCACTTAAAATAATCTATTATTCTCTCTCCGCTAATGACGCGCGAACATCCTATCTAGGGTTGCTCGTGAAGCAGCTTTGGTTTCCCTGAACTCTAGTATCGGATCAACATACCCTCTTAGGTGGAGCATGGCGTGTTCTTCCTAGACTTGTAAAATGTAGGCAACTTCTTGACAGTTTGTCACACAAGTTAAGAGAAGTTTTTTACGTCTCTCTTGTTGCCTACATCTCCAATCAAATCGTCGGAGTCAAACTACCTTCGAACCAGCTAGTTTTAAGCGTTTTTTTTTTCCTAAAGTGTAAGAGTTGTAAATTTTATAATAAAGGAAAGTGCAACATTTATTATTCAAGAAGTTTTAATTATTGGGCAAAAAGCATGATTCCTACTAAAGAACGGACCACTGCGTTAATAAGTAAATTCAAATTCTCAGATGAATGGAAAGGTTTACAAAAACATTTGACTAGGACCGAAAAAGAGATCGTTCTGTGGAAATTATGGACGTTCTCTTTGACATATCTCATTTAGTGCTTTCGGACATGAAAAATGCAGAGGATATGACTTTTTTTAATGCTTCAGGGCCAAAAACGACGACCAGGCTGCATGGTTGGTGTAGGTCAAAACCTAAAATACAAGTAGGAAAGAACACCGAAACGCACTGAAATGGAAACTGCCAAGATTTATAAAGAAATTGAACATTTTACTACATCAAAAACTGATGATTCAACATCAACCAGCCAAAGTGGTGACGACGGTGAAATTCCTGTGTCATCCGAAAGTATCTGAATAAGATATGTCAAAGATATCGTCCATAATTTTAACAAAAAATATCTTATTTTATTTTTCCCTGCCTGCAGTTATCAGGGTATTGATTCAGCCACTTAGTTCCCGAAACTGTGGCTATCCTTATTTGATGACAATGTTTCAGCAGCGGCTAAGGCAAATATATTGGAAGCAGATAAATAACTGAAGAGGTAATGAATTTTCTTCCTTTACAAACACCGAGTTTGTAACTCCTTCCACGTATCTCATTTGTACTATGTGCTGTGATTTCTTGAAACCCCGATAATATTTTGACAATAAACCTGTTCTTATACAGGGGTCCCAAGAAAAACTGACCCCTTACCTCATTAACGAAAGCAGGTGCTACACTTGTTTTGTTGCGTCAATTTAGTAACGTTTCTGAGCATCATTGCTTCAATATCAAATTTTGTATGCAGAAATATCAACAGGGCAGTAGAATTCTCCCGCGTTTTCTAAACGCCCCTTCCACTATTGCAATACTTTGCAGAATATACGGCACAAACTGCTTCCTCGTATTGAAATAACCAAGTCCATTCTATGTTTTCTTCCTTTTCCTCTCTCTACTCCATCCACATTCCTTCATTATCTGGCTCGCCGTGGCCGAACCGGTGTATCGTAGGCCACCTGGTACAGTATTCCCTGCCAGTTTGGTTCCACGATATTATAGCTACCAAATTTGCTGCAACAAATTCACAATCGAAAGAGAAAAAAGAACAAGGACATAGTTTGGAGAGCACAGTAGATGCGGTAGTTCTCTTCACTCTAAAAACCTGCCGTTTTTGGAAGCATTGTATTAGATATGCATTTTTGATATCTATTTTTCTATTTTCCAAGAAAGCCTTAGTGACGATACGGCTGGTATGTGACTTTTTTCCATGAAGCAAAAATATATTTAATTTCCCTGTAGGTTTCGTAACTTGTTAAATGACATATCAGAGTCATTGAAAAGTTTGTAAAAATGTACATCAAAATTATTTTTAGTAACATGCTCACATTATTTCTCAATCGATGTGTATGCACTTGTTCCAGAGAGTTTCCCGTCTTTAAATAGGATATTTCAAACTCTGCAAAATACTCATTGACGGCTACAATCACTTCCTCGTTTGTTGCACATTTCTTTTCACCAAGACAAATTTTCAAGCTTGGAAATATATATATGTATATAAAAAAGTCACTTGGAGCTAATCCGGAGAATAGTGTGGATGAGGAATCATTCGAAGGCCAATTCATGCTCTCCATGTGACTGTCGCTGTGTGGGCTGGGGCATTACCCTGGTGAAAAACAAGATTTGTATGCCAATCTTGGTCTTTTTCACTCAGTGCATTTTTCAAACGATCCAACAATGAAGCATAGTAGACTACAGTTATATTAATGCCTTTCGTATTCCCTTGCCCTGGTTGGTTAAAGCTGTTCGCGCTGTAGGCGTGGTTTGCTGAGCACGTGGGCAATCCTAACAAATGACAGGGACATAAAAACATTTTGAAATATGTATAATTGCAATAAATTTAATCTACACTGAGAGGCACCAAAAAGAAACGGGAAAAACCCCCAGCACCTAAAATTGTGTGAATATTTTTATTTTTATGCATTATTATAATTCCATTCATTTTTTAACATTAAATGCTTTTCCAACTTTCGTAATGATCTCATTTTTACCTGTAAGGTCACACAAGATAACACATATGCACTGGTAACACAACAATACATCTTTCAACACTCAGTGACACCCTCAGAAGCGGTATTTCCTCCTCTGGCTTACAGCCAAGAGTGGTCGAGATCTTTAAGGCGCGGACTCGTGAGCGGGAGGTCTGGGGTTCGAATCCCGCCAGGACCGTCCTCCTTGACTGACTTTTTTCCAGGTTTTCCTCAGTCCTCATAAATGGCAAATGCCGCGGAGGCATCCTAAACTTAGGCCTGGAACGCTTCCTTCCTTAAAAATATCCTTTCACAATATATAATTTCATCTCATGTATCATCAGTGTCCACCGCCTGTGGTGCCTCATTAGTAAAAACGGGCGTTAAACACTACTCAACAACTCCTCTGGCTTGTATCACAGTTTGCAACCTTACATGCACGCTGCGGATCAAGGTACTTAGGTTTTTTATGGTGTGGCCTCCCATTGCTCACACAAAGCCTCCCCAAGTTCAGTGAGGGTCTCAGGAACATGTTGACAAACATTTGCCCATCATGTCCCAAACTTGGCCAGTGAGTTGAAGTCAGGGCTTCGTGTTAGCCAAACTAGCGCCTCAATCCCCACTTCATGCAAGTACTGTGTCACAACGTGGGCCACATGTGGACAGGCATTGTCATGCACGAAGCGCAAAGCGCTTCCTGTTCCTTGATGCCAACATATTCAGCATAGGGGATAATATGCTCCTGAAGAATTTCCTTAATGTTTGCATTCACGGCCCCTTTCTCCACAAAAACCAATTCTGTCTTGGCCTACACCATTAAAATCATCTCCGATGGGAAGGTGCAAGGAGCATACCTTTCTCCAGTCCTCTTCTCCTGCCATCAAGCTGAAACTCGATTTTTCGGTAAACAGGACAGCTTTCCATTGCCCTCAGTCCACTCCAGATGTTGCTGGTCTAAAAGTGAGCTGCTTATCTTCAAATTTCCTTCTCACTGCTCTGATGACCTTTGCAAGAGATTTTGAGCTTCTACGACTGTTGTGTGACGATCATGCAAAACTAGGTCGTTTCTGGCAGATATCGCCCTTCTGCGACTTGATCCTGGTCTTCTGCAAAAGATACCAAGTTCTCTGAACCTTTGGTATAGTAGAGACATTGGCTTGTAACACCTGGCCAATATAACACATGCTCCGTTTATCTTCCAAGGCAACCTCCTCTAGATTTAACGGCAAGTTTACTTCCAAAAATTATGAGTTAAACTAACTGAAAGGCCTCAACAATAGAATAAAACTGATGTGACAGCAATAAAAGAGCAACAATGCTATTAGACACTTCAATTGGCCCAGGTGTAAAAATGCGATTAATTTCCAGTCATTTTCACGTTCATACAATATAGAAAATTATAGATTCAAAATGATATCCGAATACATAAGAGTGGTTGCAAAATGTTTCGAAAACTATTTAATGTTCAAAAATGAATGAAATTAATAATGCGTAAAATGAGAAATATTCAACAAATTCTACGCGCTGCGGATTTTTATTTTACCTCTCAGCGTAGAACAGCGAACTGTGAAACGAACAAATGAAGACATTCTCTACACTGAGCCACAAGCGAATACACTTAATCAAGTTACGCTTGTTCACATTAATTCCTGCGGACTCCTTTAAAGTTTTCTCCCCTCTATTTTCTCCTGTTTTCTTAGCAATTGAAGGTGCAAAACTGAATTCTTTAGCAATTTCTAAGTACCAGCTTCAACAAAGTCCCTGAGTTGATCATCATCAATTTTACTATAATGTTGGGCATTAATTTCCGAACAATCTAGTATACACAAGGATGGTGGGAAAAGTTCTCCATTTCGATCAGAGATGGCAGCGCTACTTCCTGCATTATTGAAAAATTTCAAGTCTTTCACGTTTTTTGACGTATGAACCAAGATACGAGGGTAGGTCCATAAGTTTAGGGCGTAACCATTTTCTAGGTATGATAAAGACAAAAAAATATATTTCACTTTTCAATATAGTTACCGTTTATTGCAATAAACTTCTCACATCTTTGAATTAACATTCCAACCCCCTCCCAAAATAGTCAGAAGTCCTATCTGCAAAATGGGCATAAACAGCAACCATCACTTCTTCGTCACACTTAAATTTCCTTCCTCGAAGGTCTTTCTTGAGCTTTGAGAAGAGGAAACAGTCACTGGGAGCTAGATATGGGCTGTATGGTGGATGATCGATCTCCTTGAAGCCACATTTCTTCACAGCTTCCTTTGCAATAAGAGATGTGTGCACAGGCGCGTTGTCGTGAAGAATGTACACACCACCACTCAGCTTTCTTCGCTTTTTCTCTTTGATGGAAGCACGTAATCTGTGCAGTAGGCCAGCATAGTACTCCCCATTTACTGTGATGTTCCTCTCCTTTAATTCAATTAAGAGTCCTCCTTCACAGTTCTAACAGATTGTGCCCATGATCTTCTTGATTGACTGAGTGACCTTGGCCTTTAGAGGCGGTGCTTCGCCAGGTTTACGCCACTCAAATGATTCTCTTTTGGACAAGAAAACATAGTACAGGATCATAGTTTCATCTCCCGTAACAATCGTTTATAGAGCTTCTCTCTCGTTGTCACTGTAAAGCTGCAAAAATGCCTGATAACACATGACTCGTTGCTGCTTTTGGACTGAGGAAAAAAGTCTAGGCACCCATCTTGCACTAACCTTATTCATTTTTAAATGTTCATGAATAATTCGAAGGACCGTTGTTTTAGAAATGCCCAAATTTGCTGCTATTTCTGTAACTTATAGCCGCCGGACTTCCATAATTTCTCCTTCCACAAGAGCGATGTTTTCTGGAGTGAGTACCTCCAAGGGCCGACCCGCACGCATTTCGTCTTCAATGCTTGCCCAACCCATTCGAAAAAGTTTGGCCCATTCTTTTACGGTAGAATATGAGGGGGATGCTTCTCCATATACAGCAATCGCTGTTTAATTTCATTTGGAGTGAGCCCTTCTTTTGTGAAGAACTTAATAACAACTCTATACTCCATTATGAACATGTCACAATCTTCTACACATACCCTTCTTTATGCAACTACACCTGAACAACTGAACACAGCGGAGCGAAAGTTACAGCTGCAACTATTTACTTAACAGATAAGGTACGACACCTGAAAAGGGTTTTGTGAAGGCAATAATCCTTACCGACGAGGCCGGAAACTTAGGACCTACCCTCGTAATTTATAGTATGGTAATAAAAGAAAGTTTGACACCACGCAAGTTCATTAAAGTGTACGGCGCTTCTTCGCCTACATTTTCGGATGTCCAAAATGCGCAAAAACTCTAAAAGTACACGATCCATGAGGCTAAAGAGCGTGCAACATGGGCGTCGCGTTTGGTTACAACAGATCAAAATCGAATGCCCGTGAAAAGTTCCGAGTGGTACTTGGTGAATGGTCATCATCACACAGTGGACAGAAGTCAAAGAAGATAAGTCTGTTTTGGGATGCTAAAACAATAACCGGGGAGTATTACCCTTCTATTTTTGGCAATATTGGTGGGAAAAACTTTGCATCTTTTGCCTGCTCACAATGCCAAAACTAAAGAATCCGCCCTACTCCCCGAAGCTCAAGCTTTTCTTCTAAGAAAACCACTACAGAGGTATCGACGCTTGCAATAAATGTATTGCTGTTAAAGGCTATTATGTTGAAAAACACTTTTGGCGCCCTAGTACTAGGTTGGCTCCCTACAACTAGGACCTTGACATTACAACAACTTTCATCAAATTAAAAGTTATCATGCTGTAAGAGACAAACTACTCTGAACGTGTTTTTTTCCTTCCTCAGAGAGCATGGAACCGGAGTCCAGGTGCGACATCTGGACTGTACTATTCCTAGGTATTTGTTGGGCAGGAACATTGCCTGTTGTAGTACAGTGCGTTTTCTATTGATTAAAACTTACAGCTTAACGTCATCTTCAAGATGGTTTGGTATCAGCAAATGCAAAACGTCACCTTTGGCCCAAAAAGACTTTGACGAACCTTTCCCATAGGATGCCCATTGCTTTCTCCTCTCAGAATAACCGAACAAGGATTGTTTTTCATCGCAATGAGTTTGTAGAACTGGTCATCTAGGGGACTTTCAAGGAGTTACAAGTCGCTGGGCCCATATGTCTCTTCGACTTTTATACATTTTGGAGACATCAAACCTTCTCGATAATTCTCAAGTAGAGTGCGCAAACCTTCATTTTCTATAGGTAATCCACAGTGGGTAGTATCTCCATCACTGAATTGCCTGAACCAGTTCAATGCTGTACCTATACTCCATTATCCTGACATATTTCTTTAGCTGCTAACAGGGGCAGCCCGTCAATAAGGCCAGATGGGCCCGGTCTCCCCGCCCCCAAACAAAATGTCATAATTATTTCATATTTTCTCTTCTCCTTGTAAATTTTTAAAACAAAAAAATGGATGAAGATTACTTCTTAATTGTAGCTTACGCAATAAGTGCATTTTCTTTCTATTGTAGTAGCGGTAGCATGCAAGTCCTCCGTCAGAGAGGGAAGTTCATGACCTACCTGGAAAAGTTTACGCCTTAAACTTATACCTTCATGAGCCAGCAAAGAGCTATAAGGATTTATATTTGTCTTCCTCCAAGATGGGTTAGCCTTTTTTCTGCTTATTTCTGCGTTCTCTTGGGCAAACGGGAAGACGGCCCATACCAGTTCTCGGTATTAGCTTTTCTAAGGTGCCAGATGTTGAGGGGTTACTGACTAGGGTTGCTTTCGCACTTTGTTTGAAACTGGGTGTCTTTCTCACTGTTTTGCAGTGTTAACTATTAACTTACAAAAATGTATCTGTTTTATGGCTTTTATTGAAGGCTCCATTTTCGCATTTAAATTTAACTGTTAAGTTGGAAGTGAAACGATTTGGATCTCATGAATGGAAAGCTATAGGAGCTTACTCAGCAAGATGGCGAAAAATTAAGTTTTTTTATAGTTTAAAAAATCATCTTGACTGATAGCATGAAGTGAGAAACGTATCTTTAAAAGGACATGTTGCATGCATGTCATAATTTGCGATTGAAAGATTCGTAAAACCCGTACCTATTCCTGAATTGAGTGCAAAAGACATAAGGCGTACTTTAACAGTTGAATTTGAAGATTTCCATATCAACTAGAATTTTTGGCACAAGCGCAAGATGGTGCTGCAGTTATGAGAGAATGTCGGGGAGGAATATAAGTCTTCATAAAAGAGACCTCCCACGCCATTTGGGTGTGCCCCTGACCCATGAGCTGCCAACTTACCAATCAAACCTTTTCCCCAAAATTATTTCCGAAAAAAAAACGAACCTCTATTTTGTTGTTGGGTATTCTTTGTTATATGTGGGAAATATATACAAACATGTTATAAATATTTTTTTAAATTGTCTTTAAGCCAGTACCTTCAACAAAAATATTAAACCATCCGTTGCCTGGTCACTCAAGAGATGAATGAATAGGTCGTTTATAAGAAAAGATTTTCTGGCCAAACTAATGTAATAAAAATAAATAGAAATTTGAAAAGCTAATCTGTTGTTTATTGAAATAAATAAGTACATCATATCTGTGTGTGTGAGCTACTAGCGATCAGCAAGAGACATCCCTTTACTTCAAATATAAACAGATTCTTTTACACTGAAACAGGATTCAAATAAGCACTGTGACCTGGTCCGTATCTCTGCGCGCGAGACTAACAGAACGGCACATTGAGGTAATGCGACTTCATTGGAAAGACGCCAGGGGAAAATCAATTCCGATAGATGTCACGCACAGCAGATACATAATTTGCGGAGTAAAGCGTCTTTAGAAGATACTGCGGTAGATGTGAAGTTCTGCATTGCACCTAATCTTACACGCAATATCCACTGATGGTTCAGCTATTGGAGGGGAGGTCATTCCATGTAAAATCCACCTCATCATAATTTTGTTATTATTGTTACTAAACCAAATAACGCTATATATACCTTTAAGGTCTAAAACCATATCACAACTCGTAAATGCACTACAGAGTCTATAATTAAAAGCAATTTAATGATGAAATGGATTAATGGAAGAAATCGGCATCATTTAAAAAAAAAGCATAGGGCGTTAAATTGGGGGATCGAGGGGCACTCATATGTTGTTAGTGAGGACTCTATCGTTGAATATTTCATGAATTGTATGCAAGGAGACATGGGCCGTGTGTGCCATTGCACAGTCCTGTTAGAAAGTCGCAAACCATGTGCCCTCACAGTTAATCGACGGAAAAATGGTTACAAATATTCTTCACATATTCTCTCGTCGCTGATGGCAACTACACTCCTGTTTTTGATCGCGTAGGGGTTTATCTTGGAGCAGGTTAGGTTTCTCTAAACTCCAGTATATGTTGTTTTGTGACTTCACTTAATATGGAACCACAATTCGTCCGTAAGAAAGTTAAATAAGTGTGCATTTTCCGACATGCAACTATTCTAAACCCATTCATAAAATTTACTCCCGAATGCAGGGTCACCCGGTTTAAGTTCTTGCACTACAGTAATTTTATAGAGTTTTAACCTTAGTAGTTGTAGCTCTTGCGACCTTTTTTATGAATAAAAAAGCCGAAGTGATTTTTAGGGGAAAATTTCAGAACAGGTACAATGTTATATATCGTTTCTTTTGTGAGTACTGTACATGGCTGTGTACGCCTTTTATCAATAACACTTCTCGCGTCACGAAATTTATTTATCAATCTGTGAATTAAACTCCGACTTAAGCTGAGTATCAGGGAATCTCACAAACTCCATACATCGCGAGGGGATTCTGTACGCACATACGAATCGTAAATAAATGCTCCTTGGGTAATGGAATACCTTAATTGAGCCATATTAACGTAATTAATTCTGTTCCGTAAGTTCCTAGAGTTAACTCATACTGACCTCCCCACCACTTCTGAGATGAGAACTGCACAGCTCGGTCAGCTGCAACGGTCCCACCAGAAGAAAGAGGTTCGTGGTTGGAGGACATGGTTAGTTCATCAGCATGGAAACCTGAAGATCTGTGTTTCGAATCCGGGCTGTGACCCTAAGTTTTCTACTCTAATTTTTCCTGTTCTATTCTACCTGAGTCTTCATTTCCAGATCAACAAAACCTTAAGTATTACTGAGTGAATATTTATAATTTCTAGCAGAAGTTGGAATTCAAATTCATATTGTCTATTTAATTTTCTGCAGTTTGATATGAAATAAAGAATTTTTTTACTTTTGTATTATAAATAAATGGCATTAATTGGTGCAAATATGCAAGCGTTTCCTGTTTTTGATATTATCTTCTGAAGGAAAGGTTAAAGTATTTCTTTTTGATATGTACCTTATTTCCAAACCTAATGCAACTTAAGTATTAGGTTATATTGCATTTTTCATTGTGTAAACAAAAATACAAATATTTAGAATTTTGAGCCCACAGTTTTTTTCTTCTGAATTATAAAAAATACTATTACTGGATTTTCTGTATAAAAATGCCCACTACTTTAAAACGATTGATCCTAAACAGATAAAACTGATGGCATTTCAAAGCTTTTGTTTTATAGGAAACAGAAATTTGCCAATTTATATTATGAATTTTCCTAAACCAAATAATACTTATTTTTTGGAATACTCAAAACAACTTCATTTTTATAAAGTTATTTAATTCAGGAGTTCTCTCAGTGTGCAGTCGTGCTCTGTTGCTAGTAACTTAAATGTGCAGGGTGATTTCAAATACCTTTCCTGATTTAGAACAAGCGGAAACGCTTATATCTCTCCAAGTTTCAGGCGTTCGTGACGCGTCTTGTAGTCAAGCACTTGCCACACACGTCCCAGCATCTGACGGGTCGGTACCAGCGATCCTCTCTCGCAGCTGTGCTAAATCATGTGCAAGGTGGCACGAACACACGATCTTTGACATAACCCCGTAACAAAATATAACATGGGAGTTAGGTCACGTGACCGAGGAAGCCACAGAAGAAGAAGAGAGTCGCTTCGAGCTTCACGTCCAATCCGATGACGAGGAATTTCAGCATCGAGATACTCACAGACGTCATGAAAAATGAGGTGGCATGTCCGGGTACACTGGACCGGTAACAGTTTTCTCCGCAAAGAAAATGGCCAGTATACTTTTTACGAAGAAACAGCACAAAAACATTGGCCTTATGGAAATCATTGACAAGTTCTATCACAATAACAACCTTTTTCTGTGCCCCAAATGCGTACATTGGTACGGTTTACTTTTCCGGACACATGACACGTGGCCTCGTCAATAAAAATCAGTTTTCCAGTAAAATCGTGTTCTTCTAGTCACTCTTGAAAATCAACACAGAATTAAAGACGAGACTGTGATTCCGGAACTCAACGCCTGCAACAGCTGTATCCGGTATGACTTCACTTTAAGTCGTTGATGTAAAATATCCAGACAGTCGGCTGCGGAATCGGCAATTTCTGGCTCGCGCGATCTGTCGACTATTAAATAAAATAGGAAAATCGTTTTTATAAATTATGGAAATCAGAACATTAGGAGTAGGGGTATATCTGAAAATAGAAATTTAAAAACAGAGCTTTGTTGCGAAAAAACAAATATGGTGCCGCTGGAGAGGTTTATAAAAATTTCGTTTAGATAAACCCCACTCCTAAACGATTTCCTGATTTTCAGAAACTATGTCTTGTTTTATTTCATACCGAGTTTCGTTGAGAAAAAACAAAAATTGTGCCCGATAGAGCAAATTTTAAATATTCGCTTTAGGGATAATCCCCAATCCCAAATGTCCAATTTTGATAAAAGAACTCGATGAATCGTTTGCTAATTGATAATTATAGGCAGAATTTCATTGAGAAAAAAAATTGCGACAGCTAGAGCATTGAAATACACACACACACACACGCACGTATATACGAGTGTGTATGTATAAATGTGTGTATATATAATACCCACATATATTTTTCATCATCATTTTTGATGACTGGTAAGAAGAATCGATGGATATTTGAAAAAAAAAATGAAAAATATTTTCACGGGTACAACCTAATAGCAATTCCGGCGGATTTTGATTGATTTGTTTTATTTATGGAGGCTCTTTAACATCTCCGGTTATTAGCGTCCCATTCAACTAAGGTCGTGAAACGACCGACAAATTTTGCTTAGAGGCCTCTTCTTTCAGGCTGGAGGGTCTTTATCGTGCCGTAAATGTACGACACGGGACCCATGGCTTTACTTCCCTTCCGAATTCCTTCGGAATTAGCTAAAATGTTCCAAGGTAATTTGGAACATTAGAATAAACAAACATCAAAACTCCTTGATTTGACATAAAATGACGCGGAAATAAATCAATAGTACCATTATGCTCTGAATAGTCTATGCATTCACAAACTTCTACAGAGTATCAAATTATATTACCATCGCAGAAATGGGAACTTAATTGCCAGTATATCGGCTCGCGAGCTGTCACAAGCCGACAATGAAGAGAGCCACAAACTACTACTATGATGTGTTCCTCATATAGTACCGCCTTCGTTCAAATACATTTGCAACAACAACAACAACAACAATAATAGTAATAATAATAATAATAATAATAATAATAACAATAACAATAATAATAATAATAATAATAATAATGGCGTCATTTTGCGCTTCATTCTGAGAATTTTTCAATTGATCCTTGTATTACATTTATTTATGGAGAAAGGAAAGACGTAATAATAAATTGATCAATATTAACCGCTTTCTTGAAGCAAATGGCACCTATTATAAAAACTAACAGGTAACATATTCCTTGAATCGTATATGGCGCATAATAAATCAGAAATACACGCAAATCGATGGCTATATAAAATTGCTAGTGGACAGCAGATTTGCTGGCTTGCAGTGCGAATAAAATTTTATCTCCGTGTACTTTTTCAGGGCTAGTAATAAATACGTTGTTTGTTCAGAAACTGAAAGGACAGATTTACCTCAAAGAGCGGGCTCAAGAAAGACAACTATTTCATGTATTGCTTCACACATGGGTGTTACAGAAATTGGTGGTCTGAGTGATCCAAGCATCAGTCATGAAATAATGGTAAGCGGAGTAAACCAAAAATGAGCACGTGGTGGTTTGTATTCGGATATACCTCTCATCTTATTAGTCCAGGTGTTCACATTGACCTTTATTTGACTACCCATAGTCAATACATTCTCTTAAACTTGTATTTATCACTATGTCAATGATATATCCTTTCCCAATTTATCATTTCATCTCATGTATCATCAGTGTCCACCGCCTGTGGTGCCCCAGTAGTGAAAACGGGCGTTAAACACTACTCAAAAAAAAAAAAAAAAAAACTATGTCAATGTTGAAACATGCAAACATGTTTATTCTTGTAGTTTTTCAAAGTGACGTCAGGAACATGAAGCACTCTTTTCATGTTAACACAAATTACCTGTGTGATAACTTTACTTGGACTAAAATCATATTAAAATTATGGTATTTATAGAGATAAATAATCCAAAATTAAATAAAGCCGCGCAACGTTTTATAAAATGTTACACGATGCTTGAACCCAAGACCGATTCCACCAGCCAGACACCATGCAAAAAAAATGGCGACAGTCGTAGCACAAAATACGAAACTTTAAAGCAGTATTGTGTTCAATACATGATATTGTATTTCATTATAAAATTCGATGTTTTAGTGTATGTGAAATTGTTTAAAAACAATATTGCTCATATGTAAACGAAACATATTACTATAAACCGACTTACATAAAGTAATCCATGAATAAAAAAATGCTTAACACACTTCTGCCCATTACCGTTTACGGCCCTTGAATAAGTAAAAAATAATTATAATATCAACAAAATGTAAATAAGAATAACTCTTGCAAGTATTTTATTTTAGCAATGAGGCATTTTAACACACATATATCTTATACAGATTTGATTTTTGACTTTAGTAAAGACATACAAATATAAAATGGTTAGCGTTTATATCTAATTACAATGCGCTCTACAAGTAGAACAAAGAAGTTTAACCAAACTAACATGATTTGCATAAGAAAGCTACAATTATTCTAATTAAAAAAAGTATCATCTTTCTCTATATGCAGATCTTGATCTAGTGACAAACGTTCCTCGGCTAAGTTTATTAATGAAAACCCTCTTTCAATGAGCGAGATTTTATTATTATTATTATTATTATTATTATTATTATTATTATTATTATTATTATTAGCACCACCACCAAAGCAGTTCTAATTATCCAATTTGCCCCGTCCGTTATATTTTAACTCCTTACTTCTACTACACTCAAAGATCGAACTGCATAGATAAGCACAAATATTTGAAAAATACACTAACTTTCAAATTATTGGACACTTTAAAACAGGTAGTAGTAAGGACCCCCCTCAGGCAATTAGGTTGGTGACACTGAATCAACCTCCAAATTTCCCTTCTCACTCCTTCATTACCTTAAATTTTAAATTTCCCTCAAGGTTGGTAGCATATATCTCCGGTGGACGTTTGAAGTTCTAGTGTAGCGTTTACTGTAAATGGTGCTAGTGTCGTTTTTCAAGATAGTGAAGTTGGCATTAAAAGTACATTGGGCAACATGAAAAAGGAATACGCGGCGCGGAAGCGCAGCATGTACATTGACACTCAATTATAGTTGATTTCTTGTCTCGTGAGCATAGATGTCAACACAGTATGACATTTTATCAATATTGGAAGCATTGAAAATACACTTAATCTCATTACAATTTTTTCGTGGTCACAATTTCCCTTACATTTCTGGCAGACGTTTGAATTTACACCACCTTTCTCCTCTAGGGGGGCTAGTGTAGAGTTTAAGTTAAATGTAAGTTGGCAATAGAAACCTCTTACCCACCCCACTCCGTGAATAAGTAGATTCTTGCAGACCCTCAGGATATGCCGCGCTACTTTTCCCTCATAGACACGGGCTATAACAACTCCCCACTCGAGCTAGTAAATGTTATTTTATATTTTCATGACTTATTTCCTAAATATATTACAAATTAACACACTTTGGAATTGGAACGTAATAAAAGTAGTAGATATCCCATGTTAGACTAAAAATTATTTTTTCCCCACAATTTTTTTTCGTGCATTGTTTACTTGTACAAAGTTAAACATTTTTCTGCTTCGCTGTTGTATGTTAAAAGTGGAACGCGGAGCGAAAATGTTTTTATTGCAACATAACATCTTATTTAAGTGGAAACTATTTTTACATTTGATTTAATACATTTTACAACCGTATAGCTTGCCTCACATCTACCAGTCAATAAAAATAATCTCCTCCCCATCGAATCTTTGTAGGTCCATATTCCCGCCATTTTCTACAATAATGCGCCTTCACCGCCTGGTCTTCCTCACGGGAAATGCATACCACCGAAGATCGGTGAACCTACATGTCGGTAATGTAGCTACCCATGTCGGAAATGCAGAGTCATATTGCGGCATTACCTAGCCCTACTACTGATGAGTCGGTATTGCAGCTATCTGCCAAAAATTAATGTTGCAAAAAATTCTTATGTTGCAAATATTCTTTGTTACAAACATTTCCTATGTTGCAAGGAAGTTCTTAGGTTGCAAAAAATGTTCTTATATTGCAAAAAGTTCTTATACTGTTTAAAGGTTGTTGCAAAAAAGGTCTTATGTTGAAAAAAAGATCTTATATTCCAAAAAAATTTTATGATGTAAAACATTTTTGTTAAAAGTTCTTACGTTGCAAAAACGTTCTTATGTTGTAAAAAGGGGCTTATGTTGCAAGAAAGTTTTTATGTTGTAAAAAGTTCTTCAGTTGGAATTTTTTTTAACTATTTGCTAATAAATTATGCATGTACTTGCCTGTGTTGACCTTTTTCTTACAGTTTCCGAAGAAGTTGTGCCTGCATGTGATTATTTCAGAATATTCCCTACTATTTCCAACGAAATTCTGCCTAATAACATATTTTAACCAGTTTATATAAAACGGTCATCATCTTTGCCTATTTCAACATTTTTAGACTGTTTTCTTAGTAATTGTGATCATTTTTCCTTAATTTATCAGATTTTATGCTGTTCTCTAAGAAATGCTGATTGTCTTTGCCTATTTTGTTTTTATTTACGGTGTTTAAAAAATACATATATTTGCTTCTTTTAGCCCTTTTACCCCGCTTCCACCGTTTTTCCATTACTTGAGCCTTATTCACGTAATGGAAAAATAATTTTGACTATCTTAGAATTTATACCTATGATTTTTTCACAATATTTTCAATCGTTTTATAAGCATATTTTGCTGTTTTTGTATCTAAAAAGTCGGTCCTGGTGTGTAGTGTTAACCGTATTTGCCACATAAACCGAGGATATTTTGTTAAATGGTGTTTAACCCCATTTTTACTACTGAGGCACCACAGGCGATGAACACTGATGATACATAAGATGAAATGATATATTGGGAAATTATTTTTTTAAGGAAGGAAACGTTTCAGGCCTAAGTTTAGGGTACCTCCCCGGCATTTGCCATTTATGAGGACTGAGGAAAACCTGGAAAAAGCCTGTCTGGGAGAACGGTCCTGGTGGGATTAGAACCCCAGATCTCCCACTCACGAGTCCGCGCCTTAACGATCTCGGCACTCGTAGCGCTTAACCGAAGATCGCGGGTCCAATCCCCTCCAGGGTCGATGGATTTTTCCGGGAGAGAGTATAGCTTCGTTCGGAAGGGAAGTAAAGCTGTGGGTCCCATGTAGTTCATTAAAGGCACGTAAAAAAAAACTGAAAGAAGAGGCCTCTGAACAAAATTTATCGGCCGTTTCACGCAGCTTCAATAAATTAACCAAATCAACAAGTATCTAAATATTATTTAATAAAAACTATATTGTTGTGAATAAAAATTTATACTAATTAATAAAAACGTAATATTTTTTGTTGAAAATTTCAATAGCTTTTTGTTTCTAATATTCTTTCCTGTTCATTAAAGGTCAATCGCGGGGTAAAAATACTCTTTTTACGCACACAACTTACCTTTTTGCTTCGTAACAAGTTTAACAAGTTTTATGCATCATAACTGATTTCCATCGTAGCAACTTTCTTGCATTACAACTTTTTTGCAACATAAGAACTTTTTTGCTACGTAAGAACTTTTTTACAACATAAGACATTATTTTGCCATATCATAGCTTTTTTGCAACATAAGAACTTTTATCAAGAGCTTTTTACAACATAAGAAATTTTTGCAACATAAGAACATTTCTGGAAATATAAGAGCTTTTTGCAACAAAAGAAAATTTTTCCAAAATAACATTTTGGGTATAAGAACTCCTCGCAATATTGGTAACTTTTTTGCAACATATCATTTTTGCAAAATAAAAACCTTTCGCAACAGAAACACTTATTTAGCATCATAAGAACTTTTTGTAACATAAAGACTTTTTCACAACATAACAGCGTAGACAAACTGTTGTTTTGTTTTGTTTTGTTTTGTTTCGGTAACAAACACACAGATACATTAGGATCAGTTTTTTAGGAATCGAATTATGAGTGAGCATGTCATGAAATTGGACTTATTACCCACATTCTCCCTCAAATGGCTCTGGTTAAATAAACGAATGGCATAATTGAATATAAAGAGAAAAAGTTCAACGGTAATGTAAGCATTCCGAAATATCGACTATTCAAGTCACCGGGATGATGGCGGTTGGCACTACATGACTATAATATAAAATGTAACGGTGAATAACTCTGATTAAGTGACGCAAGAAGTTCCAAGCTCACTATTGAAAAGTGTTAAACAAAAAAAAAATGGTCCTTTCTTCGGTATTATTATTATTATTATTATTATTATTATTATTATTATTATTATTATTATTATTATTATTATTATTAGGCTGTTGTGCGACAAAAAATAATAATAATTCAAGGTGATATTTGTGCAGTGAAATTGCTCTTGCATAATGGTTTATTTTATTTAGTAGTTTTGCAGAACACCCCCATATCTATTTAGATTTTTCTTCTCCTTCCCCCATTTCGATTATCGGGTAATGAATGGTACATGGCAAATCTGCTGTAAATCCGTGAAACACAATTTACGTTTTTCAGAGATCAGTCATTTATGGTAATTTAAAACTAAGCTATGTTCGCCAGCTCCTTAACGTTACACTTTATCAGCTAAACATAAAGTAAGAATTTAGAAAAATAAAAATACAGGATTTGCCTACCGTAAGTGTCAATGTGATGTTGCACACAATGACAAATACTGCAATTTCAAAAGAATAAGTAAAGTTAACATTTTATTAAAGAATATATGTTAATTGCAGCAGAATATCAAAGTCTCCCTACTGTATCCCAAAATACTGTGACAAACATGAAAACACCATTTTCCAAGTTACAAAAAGGATGACAGAAACAGAGAATAAAAATGTATCCACGGATTCAATATATAGCAAAATAGAAATAAAAAAATTCCCCTTAAGGTTTTGTGTATATGTAAATCAATCCCCACCTACTAAAAATAGTACATAATACGGGAGTTGTTCAATAAAGAACATTGATAATTTTTACAGGTATACTTTCTGGTACTAAAATTTGACTTTGCAATACTTTTTAGCTTAATGTATAATATACACGTGGTATTAGTTCCATTATTGTCATTTCCAATTTCCGCATGTAAGAGGTATGCAAGTTGAGACATGTTTAATTCCGCCAAAAGGAAAATGGAGGTGATACGCGACAAACAATATGCTGCTTTGAAATTCATTTTAACAAATCTTCAGCTGAGGTCTATGGAGAGTTTGTTCTTCCCCATAACATAGTTCGAAGATGGTTTTAAATGTTTAAAGAAAGGAGGCAATTAATTTCAATAAAGAGAGGAGGCAATTAATTTCAAAGGAAGGTGGACTCGACGCTCCAGTTTGTGCTCTAACGGAAGAAACCACTGCTGTCATCGTGAGAGAAGGTCATCAAATAACATTTTCAGAAACTCTAAAAAATTGTATTATGTGCCACAACACGTTGGTAACTGAAAAGTGTGCAGTAGGACGTGTTTGTGCACGGTGGTTTCCAAGAATACTGATTTTCGAACAAAAGGACGTTCGCGTGCAGTTAAAGATTGTGTTGCACGAAGATGCACGATTTCCTTTAACATAATTACTACTCTTGAAACTTCGATCCTGAGAGTAAACAGCAGAGCTCTGCGTGCAAATCTCCATTATCACCAAAGTAGTTTATTCTGCTGAGAAAGTTATGTTCATCTCATTTTTCGATATACAATGAATGGTTCACACACAACTGTAACTGGGCAATACTACTAAAGAGATGTCCTGAAAACTGTGCAAGGTCCCTATCACACACTTGTAAAAACTTTTCCGTGCAACAAGCTGTTGTTGCACTATATAGCACAAAAATCAACGTGAAGTGTGTCCCTCATCACTATAGTCTAGGTTTAGCTCTTTGTAACTTTTTCTTTACCCACAAATTGAAGAAACGCCTTCGTGAGAGGTATTTTCCATCATCAGAAGCGGAGGCGATTCTGAACGACCTGTCAAAATATGGTTTCCAGCATGTGTTTGAAGACTGGCACAAACGCTGGGACAGTTGCATGGCATTCTACGGGGACTACTTTGAGAAATAAAAAAAAGTTGTCAAAATCAATTATGATCATTCTTTACTGAACAGCCCTCGTATTATAGGACGCACTGCAGCCTCGAGATCTATTTTACCAGATGATGGATAACTGCACCAAAAACACGAGGAACTTTGTGCTGTAAGTGCCAGGTGTCCATCTTAAGAATTGAGAACAATAAATTTAGAAAATATCAACCAGAATCCTACCAAATCAATTGCTAGATAACGGAATTGACCCAATGCCGGTTTTACTGCCCTGATAATTAAGCACAGCAACAAGCCAATTTCCTCAAATGAAATGAACCAAATAAATTAAAATTTCAGGTACAAAAAGAGTTTTCAAAAGCCTGTCATGTTATTTTATAGAAACACGCTTAATGATTTTAAAACCTTTATTATAAATAATGTGATGTTGTAAAGTTAGTTTATTTATCACGATTACAAGAAGATTTCAAAACTGAAAGGAAAAGCGCGAGAATATGAAAAGTCTGTGATAATGCAACATTTAAAAATAAAAATGACCATTCTTATAACGCAAACTAATTTATAGTCGTGTAGTTCTATGTTTACAAGTACAAGATTCATTTAAAATTAAACCGGATTTTTGTTCTCTGAGGTAGGAAAGAGTGAGCAGTTAATGGAGGGGAGCGCTACGTTTAAGCAATGATGATTTTTGGTTTATTTACGGACGCTGTTTAACATCTCACGTTATCAGCGTCCCATTCAAATCAGGGCGTTAAACGGCCTACAAATTTTGCTCAGAGGCCTCTTCTTTCAGTCTTGAGGTTCTTTTTCGTGCCGTAATGTAGGACACGGGACCTACGGTTTTACTTCCCTTCCGAAGGAAGCCATACTTAGCATTTTTACGCCCAAAAAAATCCATTGATCCTGACCGGGATCGAACCCGCGATCTTGGGTTTAGGAGGCAAGTATGGTTACCACTACACCACCAGAACCGACGTTTGAGCAAGAAGTTTCATCCTCTTCATCCTTTCTCTAAGCATAGGAGTCAAACCGAGCTGGATTGTCACAGTTTGGATAAGCTACGCTTTCACGAACCCAAGTGTTTGACTGGCACAAGAAATAGCTCAGCGATCTTGAGGCAGTGGAAATGAAAGCCACGGACGAACTTCACTCAGGAAAACATTCAGACCATTTGTGATCTTGTGGAATGTCATCGACGCCTAAGTGTGCTAAATAGGCATAATTGTGAAAGTGCACACACATTCTTTCTGAAGAACTAGGATTCCGGAAAGTGTCGAGATGAGGCGAGATGAGTCTCACCAATGAACAGAAACATATTACAAAGGACTCTGCATCCGTTTGAGAAGGGGATCAGCCTTTGACCTAAATGAGCACACCACTACACCCCCAAAAACAAGAGAACGAGTATGGACAGAAGGAAGGAATGAGAGTGTGTCTTATCAATGTCTGTCAGCCGGAAAAGTTCCTGCAACTCCAAAAGCGTGTTGCTCACCGATTTCCTTCACGAACGAAAGACTGCGATTGCGGCGTATTCCTGCAAACTGTTCGACGACGTGTGAGCCGCCTATCGCAACTAAAGACGCCGTCAATTCGTTCGCGATGTCTTGCTTCTGTATAATAACGCAAAGCCACATACAGCAGCAACTATAAGCCAGAATATGTTAAGGAAAATTCTTGGGAACCGTAGAACGCGCTCCTTACAGTCCCTATTTATCTTCTTGTGATTACCATATGTTCGGACCACCTAAGGAGACATTGGGAGGGAAAATATTCAGCGATGATGCAGAATTTGAGCACTTTGTGTGCAATTAATTATTGACGCGCCCATCTTCTTTCTTTGATGAGGTAATAAAGAAACTACCCATCCAGTTTCTGTAAAAGGAAACTATAAAGACAATTACACGCGAGCGCCTTTCAGCCAATGTACGGTCTCATTGATGCTATTTACCAATCAGAATGGAACGATAGTTTTAAAGCATGTTACTCAAAAATAATAACTGATAAGTTTTTATTTTTGCTATATCATTTTTTTTAATTGCTATAATCTCTACTTTGACTGGATCAGAGATCTAGGAAGCCTATCTAGATCTCCACGCCGTTTTGCTTGGAATAAATGCTAATAAAATTACTGTATTTTCAGAAAGATAAACAGGTAAGCCAGATCACTTCAATGATTATACTACAAGTACAAAAAATGGAATCGTTCTCGCATTGCAATTATCTTATCTTATTCCTATCTTCCTTATAAATTTTCTCAGGTAATTTAAGTGAGCTTTCAAACTCATATTTGTTGTCATGATAATTGTTTAAGTTAACATTAGTTAACATAATTTAAATTATGGAAAAATTATCAGCATTCATGGCATTGCCGAAGAAAATAAATATGCGGTTTTTGTAATTTCACATATGAATACATTTATTTTTTAAAAATGCTGTTTATATTTTAATTATCCTCAGAACACAAACCCTCCACATAGTCACACGGGTTTCAACTTTTTCGCTATCAAGTCAATCTGTTGAGTTGTTACTAGGTTAGTCAGAAAACTGATACTAAACATGTATATAAGGAATTTCCTCATCTCTCTACCAGCATCCAAATTTGGTGGCGATACCAATTCTGAGGGCAAAAATTTCTGAACATGTGTCTTTAACATCTTCAACATTATCCATCGCCTTCCTCGAGACCGGAACAAACCAAAGTGAGAAGGTGCAACAAGTGGATTGTATGCTGGGTATGGCAGAAATTCTATTTATTCTAGTTCCTGGATTTTTTTTTTTTTTTTTTTTTTTTTTTTTTTTTTTTTGGTGAGTCAATGTTGCAGTATAACGTACTTTCTGTTTATTTAATTCTGCGTAGTAGCTCACAGACAAGCTCGACATTCCACCAAAAGCAAAACATAAACTGAGGTACTTCACCATTGCGTTCTCTTTTCAGAATTACGGAACAAGAGTCATTTCACCACACGTGTTTTCAAAATCGATTTATTGGGAAATTATGAGAAGTTGTTCGCAAATATCAATGCATCGCTGTGCTTGAGCTTCGGTAAGTTAGTGTAGGTTTGGGAGAAACCAAACCTTCCTCACAATTCACTAGCACTATGGCTGAAGGTCAAAACCAATTCTTACATGCTTCAGCTGTTGACTTAGCACTCAAACATTTTCTCTAAGAAAGCAAATTGCTATTTTGCCGTTGCACATTGTATGTTAACTTTGGGCAATGTATACCTACGGGAAAATGCTGTGTAGAGTAGAAAAGCAGCCTTTTGAGAATAGGAACATCAATGAGGTGTTTTTTATTTGTTACACTCTCAGATTGTGGCGTTCAGATGTACAGTACTGTTGCTAGAGGTGTCTCATGTTCAATGCTGCATTTGTACGTTGTAACCTACTGGATGTATTCGTCTTGAAATTAGGCGAAACTATGGCTCCAACATGACGGCGCTCCTGCACATTTTCACTTGCATTTTGAAATCACCTAAACAGAACATTTGATGACATATGGACCAACTTGATGTCCTTCACGGTAAAAAAATTTAAGTACACTCAAGTAATATTTAGTTTCTCAATGTGTACCATTACTTATTACCTGAGAAATACTTACACAATGAGTTACATTTCATTTTGACTGTTTCATAACGTCAGGTTTCAATTATGATCATGCAGCGCTCGTATCTGCGAACCCGTGATCCTAGCCTCAAAATGCTTAGTTTGGTATTGCCTTTCTACTCTAAAATTTTTCGCACTCTGTATAAAATCGTTTTAAACTATTATTCAAAATAATACTTTCAGCAAAAATATACAAATAATCCATGGCCTGGTAGCTCAAAAATTTCGGGCCAACATAATACTTATAAATGCGGAGCTAGAGCGTTCTATCAGGTCACTAGGCAACATTTATCAGCAGGACAACGCCGACTCCCACTGTTCCTGCATTAGGGTCCCGTAAAGCATGAGTAGGGGCATTATATGTGTTCAAAATATATAAATATTGATGCTTACAGGTACTTTCTGAGATAAATTTATTTCACACTTCATCATACCCTCCATATGCGTCATAGCTTTCCTAACAGTCGGGCTGATTGAGAGTATTATAATATCAGTGTTTTAAAGTATTTATGTAAATTTTATGATTTAATAATTGTAAGAAGGAGATGTTTGTTTTTGCAGAAGAAGCAAGTAGAGCAGCCGAAGCAGAGAAGAAGCGGCCCGAGGACTTGACGGAGGAGGACAAAATGGCGCTCCTGGGACGTCCACGTCTGGGAGACATCACCCGAGCACAGATCCGTATTAAAGAGAGCAAAGAGTTTAAGGTGAGACTTGTCAAATGATTCTGAGTAAGGGATCACAACAATCTTATGAAATGTGTGTCACTTGCCAGCTATCTGCTGGTTCGCCGAATGTAAGTGGGGGGAGGGAAACATCAACAAGTGCAAGACATTCCTCTGGCGTCGACTGTGATAAAAGAGGGTGACCAATAAATACATTTAGGCTGTGTTAGGACTTTTACACCGTACTGAATTAACGTTGTCTTCGTCCGTTTCTGATTTATACCAACTGGGATCACGTACCTCTGAGATTTAACCTAAAGAAAAATCCATTCGGTGCAGTTTCAGATCGGAAGTGATTGTTCATAGAAAGAAAAATATGATAATCTGATAGCGGGTGCACTCGAGCGCTTCACCAATGATTGATGATGTCATGAACCACCTCAGCTGTATTGTCATGTAAAAAAGTAACTTGCTTTTCATGGACACCTGCTTGTTGATTTTCTGAACAATGAGATGGGTGGAGAGGTTGCCGGATTTGTATGTTAGCCTTTGGAGAATCAACTCCATACAGCGGCTTCTAGCGTGTCTCCTCTTCTGGGGTGTTTCTTAACCGGGGTGTTCTGTGACCGCAACAGACAATACAAAAATACATCACGAATTAATAATAGAATAAATGAAACAAATATGCAAAATAATAATAATAGGTAAAAGGGAAATTAGTTTGAAAATCAAATTAGAATATACGAAGTAACTTTACTGAATGAAAGTTCTAGCAGAATGGAAGCAGTTCAGCTGAAACATTTAAGAAAAACAGTTGGAAAGACTAGAAGAGATCAAGTAGAATAATAAGGAAAATCAGGAAAATATAATTAGCTCAATGCAAATAAATCAGCTGAAATGGTTTCGGCATGTGGTAAGATTGCCGAGCAAAGTATATGAAGCAAGGCCGGTAAAAAGAAGACGAACAATACATAAATAAATTGGCACACAGTGATGAGAAATCGATTAGAGAACTACAAGAAATGGCACAAAAAGAGGAAATTTTAGAAAGTAGCAAATAAAACCGAGGGATTGGTTGTGTGGCCGGTTCTCAGCAGCTCACCCCGCACAGTCTACCAGTCACAACAATAATTCATCTTCCTTTGGTGTAGTGGTGGTTTCGGTAGCTTGGCGATAAATGCATAGGCTTCATCCAGTGATAGCAGCGCAATTGAGGATACACTCTTCATCATGTCAATACAGTAGGTCTGTTGATAATTACACTTGTCTCGTAGACACAGGATCGCGATTCAATCTCGGCCAGGGACAATTAATTTTGTTCAGGCATAAAGATCAAAGTATGGCTTTCTTCGAAGAGAAGTAAAGCGTTGTCCCGTGTCGTGGGATTTACGGCATGTACAAGAACCTCAATCTCAAAAGAAAAGGCCTCCGAGTTGATTCACGCTCTGAATTGAATTGGACGCTAATGACCTGAGATGTTAAACAGCATTCGTAAATAAATCACAGCCTATCAAGAAGATGCCCTTTGCCCTGGTGATGACAAATAAAGTTGCTCTGAGTTGTCTGAATGGATTCAACAACAGAACATTTACAACATTATTGACATGTCCTATCTATAGTCCCAAGTTGTAATCCGTGCAGGTTCATTCAACAACAGACAACTTACAAAATTATTGACATGTCCTATCTATAGTCCCAAGTTGTAATGCGTGCAGGTTCATTCAACAAGAGAACATCTACGATAGTGTTGACATATGCTATCTATAGTTCCAAGTTGTAATGCGTGCAGGTTCATTCAACAAGAGAACATCTACGATAGTGTTGACATATTCTATCTATAGTTCCAAGTTGTAATGCGTGCAGGTTCATTCACAAGAGAACACCTACGATAGTGTTGACATATGCTATCTATAGTTCCAAGCTGTAATCCGTGCAACATTTAGGAAGATGGTGTTGCTGAGTTGAATGAGTTGCGTGGATGCTTCCAGTAAATAAAATGTTTTGATAAAAATACGATGATATAGTAATTGTTATTTTTTATTTAATGTGTCCAGTGACGCAACAATGTAGCCAGTGAGTAGAGGTGTCCACTCAACCTCGTGAGGACAATTGCCGAGATGCTTGACGGAAAATTGTCTTTTCGATTTCGGAAACCGGGATGTGTGCTTAGCCATGAACTGTGCCTAACGATAACTCGCTCACATTTCGGTTCCGAATTTTTTTCATCTCACTGATAACATATCACTCTTCAAAAACTGCAGGAGATGAAAATAGAATATGTAACCGTAGCCGCGGCCGGCCTTGTCCCTTCTAAGGCTGTCGAGCTAAAAGGAAGAAAGAACCTTGGAGAGTACGAAATTAAAGTGAAGAAGCTCAAAGATAGGGTAGCCAGATTTCAATGAAGGAAAACGCAACGTATGTCAGAAAGGTATATTCGAATAATCATATAGAAAAAAACACATTTAGAAAAGAAAGCATATCATCTTTCACAAATAGTGGAATATTACGCAACAGTTTGCAAATATATTCATTAGAACTATTTATATCTGCAATCACCACAAGATTCATTGTAATTCAAGTACGTAAATAATTCATGCATTGGAGGGAATACGAATTTAACCAGGTCTAAACTTTATTGTTTATTTTGTTGCATCTAACAAAAACCCACCTCTCTGACGCTCATTTTTATTCTTACCCTCGTCATCCATAGCAAGGAATATACTCAACCAAGATGCTATAGATTGTTACAATTAAACTGAAAGCGGCGTACGTCTTATAACCCTAGAACTTTTCGAATGTTACTGGCTTTGAGCTGCTGCCTCAAAATCTCATTATGACATATAAGAAAACTGCTCAAGTATTTTCCTGTTTTCTGAATAGACCGGTTTCATTTCCTTGGTCATTAGTTTTAGACTTTTTCGTTGAATTTTAATAGAAGTTTATTGTGATATTTTAAATTAATTACAATTATTTTTCTCTAATATTAATGGTCACTTTATAAATAAATTTTGAAAACTAAATAGACGGCTCGGGCCGTCAAAGTACCGTGTGCTAAACTTGGTTCAAAGTATAAACGGAATGTAAAAGCGCACCATGCTGCAGACTGCTTTCAACCATTCAGTAAATTTTGCAACCAACCTATCCATGTTGGACAAAAATGTAACTAACGCAACGGGCAACGATAGACCTTAAGCTATCAAAATGTGTCTGTTGAGTTCAGTCCTGTGTCAATAGCAGGCGAAAAAACACAAACATACGAACTTGGTTGCTGTTCGTGGTGATCAAGTGTGTTCATTTATTACCATTGCAAGATGGATTCGATTGTTTGAAAAAGGGCAAGAGACTTTGAAAGGCAACTCTCGCTTTGGCCGGCCTCGGGAAGCTGTGAACAAGAGAACAACTCAAAGAGTGAGGAACTTGGTGGAGGAAAATCGACTATTACTGATGAAATGATAAGCATGGAAGTGTTGGTAACATTGACAGTATACTTCATATGAGCATTTAAAGCTGCAAAAAGTCTGTGCAAAATGAGTTCCACACTCCCTAACGAATGAAGAGAAGAAAGGAATGTGCAAGGAAACTGCTGAGCATGTTTCCACCAAATTGACAGATATATTTACTGAAAGTTCGTTTTATTACTATACCATTCCAAATTAAGCTCAGAACTGCGTGCAGAGTTTTGTTCTCTAAAGCGAATGTTCACTGTTTTCTTCAACTATGAAGTATCATTAGTTGTCGACTGTATGCCAGAAGGAATGACAATGAATGGAGAATACTATAGCACTTATATTTTGGTTATTTATTTGAAAAGCTGGGGCGGCGGCCTACTAAGACAGGAACTTCAAGACTGTTGTTTTTGCGTCTCCTCACAGAACAGTTGCAAATATGAGGAAACTGAAAGTCGCCAAATCCAGTTGCTTGACCATCCACCTTGCATTGTGCGACTTCTGATTACTTCCATGAGCGAAATATAGAAATTCTGTAAAACTTTTAAACTAATGCAGTCGTTTTCTCAAGCTATAAATTCAGCTCTTGTTGACAATACCGAAGTTCGGGTACTGTTGCACTGCCTACAACTGCGTGTGGAGAGAGATGGAATGTATTTGAAGGATTATGAGGATGTTTTCGAATTCAGTCCTTAGCTTGAACTTTAAACGCGATACTTGCAAAAAAAAAAAAAAAAAAAAAAAAATTAATGTGTCTCGTACGTGATCTCCCAACTGAGCCGTCAGTTGGGGTGCACATTTATCTTTAATAATTAAGAGGGCAGAATTTCTGTTTTATGCTCTAACAAAAATTAAAATACAATTGCTATTACATTACAATAAAAAAGTACTTAAAACTCTGAACATATCTATAACCGTCTGTGGTTTGTAGCATAAGTGAGACTTTCTGCGCATATAAACTAAATATGGGACGCTCACCCAAACAGTGAGTATCTATTGCACAACCATGTGTTCATGTTCCACACAACAAACCAGGACTACAAATCATACCATTGGGAAAGAGTTAGTTATTGGGGTAGGCGCCCCATCTTGTTGAAACCTTCAATAAATATCTTGTCTGCGTGTACATCCTCAATGAAGTAAAGAACAAAGATGCTGTAGGCTGCAAACTGTCAGTTTTTTTTTTTTAATTTGAAATTCTCTGTGCTTACTGACATGGCCACGGGCACTATATTGCCCTCGTGCTATGAAGTCTGGCTCCTTCAGCTAGTGCGACTAACAAGTATTTTTCTTAACATTTTCGTTTATCTTCTGTTTTGGGCCACCCTGTATAAGTTAAGCAAAGCGGGTAATATAATGTATTTTCAGCATGCACATGTAAATAAAACAAGGGCTAAACAAAGAGTTTAGATAAAGTGTGCCTGTGTTCGTTTGCGCTTCAAACTTCACAAGAAATCCGTACAAATGTTGCATTTTTGTTGTTCCAAGTATAGAGCAAAGATTGAGTTCTTAAAAACTCAACAACTGCTTCCTCTGATGTGCGGAGTTCCCCGGCACTTAGTTTGGCAACGCCGCTGCACAGTGTTGGTCATAGACTTTTGCGTGTAATATAGTGGTGACGTTTCTTGTTACAGTGTTAGTATGTAGCAATTAAAAAGTAATACATTATCCATCTAGGAAAAACAGTGATGAAAACTATTGACGCAATGAATATTTTAGTGTAAGTTAGCAAACATCCTATATACAGGTATAGTTAAAGGCTCCGCTCCACCTAAA
Source organism: Metallyticus violacea (assembly GCA_030762175.1). Lineage (NCBI taxonomy): Eukaryota > Metazoa > Arthropoda > Insecta > Mantodea > Metallyticidae > Metallyticus > Metallyticus violacea. The sequence goes on from CM060832.1 coordinate 1,863,254, forward strand.
TAACTTCTGAAGCATGTGGTTCAATGGCGTTGCATAGGGATAGCCACATACCTTTGCTGTTGATTTGGTTTATTTATGGATGTTCTGAGGTCATCGGCGTCCCATTCAATTCAGGGTATGGAACGGTCGATAAATGTTGCTCAGATGCCTCTTCTTTCAGACTTGAGGTTCTTTATCGTGCCGTAAATCGTAACATGGGACCCACGGCTTTACTTCCCTTCCAAAGGAAGCCATACTCAGGATATTTTACGCCCAAAATAAAATCCATCGATCCTGGCCGGGATTGAACCCGCGACCTTGGATTTAGAAGGGAATTATGGTTAGCACTAAATTACCAGGACCGCCTAGCCGTATCACGAGAACTCAAAAATGATATTATCGACTTTTTTCTTCTTCTAGTTTAACCGGAAGTAACTACAACTCTTGCATACTCGATATATGTTTACATGTTCAAATAACGCTTATTTACGACTTTTCAAAAAGTACTTCTGTACAATCCATATATTGTTGCTAAATCAAGAAAACAAAAAAATGTAGCGAATAATAAAACGCTCCTACCTTAACAAAAACAAAACAAAGCCAGCTAAATGTGTAAATTCTTTGTTCACTTGCTTGACATCATTTAAATAATGACTTAACCAGGCTTTAGGAATGTCTTGCACTCATCTTCTAAGTTGTTGGGTCTTTCTCGATACTCGTACTACTGACTTCAAATGCCGCACAAAAAGAAGTCCAGAGGCGGCATATCTGGGGATCATGCGACCTCTCCTATCAATCCATAATGTGCAGAAACCTGGTCTTGCTGCCCATAGTGAGCTAGAGCTCCATCTTGTTGGTAATGGTTAACTGCATGTATAAACGAATTTTTCATAACCAGTATTAGTGATTTCTAAGAAAATCAAATTATTTATTAGCGTTTCTAAATAAGACATGGTCATCAACAATACCAGCCCAAATATTAAGTTTTTGTGTATCTCCTCCATTGTCTGAGCAGTTTCGGCATTGTGTCTGTTGACAAACCCATTCAGGCAGAATGTGGCTGCACCTGGGAATACAATTTGTCTAAAAAAAAGTTGAATTGTTGTTAATGCCTTCCAGCATTAATTCGCAAAACTGCATTCTTTTATCGGGAAAAAAATCCTGCGAAAGTTGGATGTTGCTTGGCACTTCAGGATTTTCATCACAGAACTTCGGCTTATATTTGATTCTAATCACAAATTTGCAGCAGAAACTTTTGAACATGAAGTATTCACATCAGCTATACTGTACGGGCGATCTTGGTTAATTCCTTTACGCTTCCACTTTGCGATCCTTGTCACTATTATGTGCGAAATCAAATTGCGATCTGAAGGCATATCATTAAGTAAATTCGTCGTCTCTCAATGTGATCGTTGCCCGAGTTCATAATTAATATTAGAATTTTTTCTTGCTCGCTCAACTCCAGATAGAAATATTTAACGTACTGGATGTCAGATTTAATCCCTTAAGTAAGATGTTTCTGTATGAATTTTATCAGCTATCCCCATATACCGAGTTTCATATCATTGAACCACCACCACGGGTGGCAGAGGTCGTTAAGGCGCGGACTCTGAGCGGGAGGTCTGGGTTAGAATCCGTCAGGACTGTCCTCCCTACTGAGGTTTTCCCAGATTTTCCCCAGTCCTCATAAATGGCAAATGCCGAGATGTACCCTAAACTTAGGCCTGGAACGTTTCCTTAAAAAAAATCATTTCCCTATTTATCATTTCATCTAATGTAACATCAGTGTTCACCGCCTATGAAGTAAAAACGGGCGTCACTGAACCGTGCTTCAAAAGTTATTTAGGTTGTGTGGGACTTGTATGTAGCCAGATGTTAACGACCTATTAGAGATGGGAGTACTTCTAGTTAGCGCCAGAAACGCCCTAACAGAGACATGATGTAGAAATGCACTCATAACTTCAGAGGAAATAAAGCTCATTTTCCTATTAGTGTCTAATATTATTTTATTACCTATTACGTGGCACAAGATCCAGTCCATCACAAACATATAAAAGAAATTATCGGATCCCTGTTCATGTTATTCATACTCCGATGGTTGTAGCTGCAGGTATGCAAAGTTCTAGTGGCCTCACCAATTGGCTATAATCACTATAGGATGGCTTAACACATAGTTCATTCAGATCGAGACAGCTCAATTCACATGAAACGCAGTCTTACCATGTAGGTATATTAGGTGAGCTCTGACGTAGCTTTTAAATCCGTACACCGTAATTAACGCTGGGTCGCCCTCATGGATTTTCGATAACATTTCCCGGTTCGTCACACCGCTCCTGCCTTTCGCTTTTATTCGAGATATTCCTCTGCCCAAAGTATAAATATCATACAGCATCATTATCATTCATCAGACTGAATAGTTGGCACAGCACGTTAAATAAACAGTTTAAATAACCATCTATTTGATTTAAACAAAAACACAACAATTTAGATATTAAGGGATAAGTTTAAAGCCAACAATGGTTCCATTTTACTTTTCACACCTTCACCCCCGCCATGCATACTTTGAAAATTTAAATGACATCCCTACCTTATAATAGTTACAATTTTAAGTTTTAGGATTTAAATAAGAACTTATTTTTATTTTATTTATTTACGGGCGCTCTTTAACATCTCAGGTCATCAGCGTCCCATTCAATTCAGGGCATATAACGAGTGATAACTTTGCTCAGAGGCCTCTTCTTTCAGTCTGGAGTTCTCCTATGTGCCGTAAATCTACCGTCACGGGACCCTTCCGAAGGAAGCCACATTTAGGATTTTTATGTTCTAAAAAACCATCGACCCCAGCCAGGTTTGAGCCCGAGACCTTAGTTCTATGGTTACCACTAGACCATCAGGACCGACGTTTAATTGAGGAATTGTATGCAAGAAAGGGAAAAGTGATCTCAGATCCTTTTTACTTACATGTTCTCAAATTAATCTTCCTAGCAGAAATGTAAATCCACCAAATTTCAAAACGATATCTCGAAAAATAAGTGAGATGCGGGGAAAGGTTGACAACACTGCACACACCTTATCGTTCTTGACAACAAGTAGACGTCGTTCTTAAAACTGATCTACTTTAACTTTATTGAAAGTGTAATTATTATATTGTGTTATTTCTCCTTCCTCTACGTGCAGTTGACCGAGCTCTACAACTCTCGTTTCGTTCCACGCCTGAAAGCCGTAGGGCAGGTGAGTAGGAACGTACGGACGTCTTATTGTATTTATTAGGTAGCTTAATAACTGTATTAATTAGTTCAATTGAGGATTCTATTCTTCAGAGAGTATTTATTTACGGTTCGTAACGTATGGAGAGATGCCTTATATGCAACGTCCAGACCGAAATTGGATTCACAGGTGTGGAAATAAATTTCGTTAACCGAGAAGTATTCTTGATAAAATGTGTACACAGCCACGTACAGAACTCCCAGAAGAACCTTTAGGTGACATTGGACATTCTGGAAGTTCTCATAAAAACCACTTCGACATCTTTCTCAGCAAACGGAATTTCCTATTCCTCTGTTCGATCGGTTACAAAAGTACTGAAGTTAAAACGCTATAAAGTTACCGTAGTGCGAGAACATAAACCGGGTGACCCTGCATGCCCTAATCTAATCTTGGTTCAGCTAAGGGGGTATGTTAATTCACAAAACAACCTGCTCACGAGGAGCCCCTGCATGATCAAAAGATAGGAGTGTGGTGTGCCATCAGCGGCGAGAGAACAGTAGGCGCTATTATTTTTAAGAAACAATAGACCTTTTTCTGTGAATTAATTATGAGGAAACGAAGGTTCGCGATTTTCCTACAGGACTCTAGTATGGCACATACAGCCCATGTCTCCTTGCATGCAACTCGTGAAATATTGGACGACACTCATCAGTAATAACATATGTCCCCTCAGCCCCCCGATTTAACGCCCTGCCATTTTTATCTCTGGGGATGGGGGCATAAAAGAAAAAATACAAAGGAAATTTAAAAAATGGAATAAACATGTGTTAATTGTCATGTTGGTGGAAAGAGAGAAAAAAAGTCCTGTAGCAATAGAAAAATGCTGTCTTGAAAGGTATTATCGTATTTTATATTTTATTCCTTGCTTCTGTTGGTCTAATGCTAACCATACTTGCCTCGTAGACCCAAGGTCGCTGGTTCAATTTTTTTTTTTTTTTAGTATAAAGATAGTAAGTATGACTTCCTTCAGAAAGGAAGTAAAGTCCTGCCGTACATTTACGGCACGTAAAAGAAACGAAGCTCAAGCTTGAAAAAAGAGCCCCTGAGCAAAATTTGTCAGCTGTTTCACGCGCTAAATTGAATGGGACGCCAATGATCAGGGATAAAGAATTTATCTAATCTGACATCTATTAGTGCACGTCTGGGGCCTAAAAAACGAAAAAAACAGAAAAATGAAACATATTCACACATTTTTATTTACTGCATGTTGTCGTCAGATGCGCAACAATCAACAGTATTCCACAATAAAAGCATTATTGACTCTCAGCAAGCTAAAAGAACGTCTAATCAAAGCAAGAAACTACTATGCATACAATTGTAACAAGAAAGCAGCAACATGATTGGCGTGAACATAGCAGGCGGCACAATATACAATGTTGTCACTTTTCTATGTAGTATGGCGACAAAATTTTGTTTGGTTTTTGACGTATTTAAAGTTATCTATGGTTTTTGCTCTCGCTCATTTGAAAAAATAGTCCAAAATTAACAACTTCAATTTCACAAGAGCTTGGAATACTGCGCCCACGAGGTCAGTATCTCGTAGTCCTGTGAATTTTCAACAGATGGCAGTGTGAATATTTTACATGAAATTGCTTAAAATTTTGCAATTGTCAAGTATATTAAGATTTACAGACTGCTGTTTCTTCCCACCCGAACACTGCAATAATGTTCAGATTTTTTTAAAAAAAAGTTGTGTTATCCAATGTAAAAGTTAATTTTAAATAGACAAATAAATGGTTTTAGCACTTAATACGCCTAAGTTAGTAAATAAATAAATAAATTAGACTTTTTGAGTATTAGAAAAATAATTATATATTATAGGTTTACCTTGGATTAAGCTGTTAATCAACACATTATGTATTTATTTATAATTTTGTTTGTTTTCACTTAATTGTAAGGGAATTTGACTAGTTTATGGCGATTTGTTACTGTAAATTTGGCGATAATGGCCATCAATCATCTGGCAATTTTGCAGTTATGTGTTTTCAGAAGTTAGTATATGTATAGCAGAGTGCACTGCTGCTATGTGTCATGTCTGCAATAAAGTCGCACATGTAATTTTGAGTATTTAACTATATATAAAATAATATAATATTTTATAAAAATAATAGATGCAAATACCTTTGAAAATTTCAAACTCATTCTGTTAAGATCAGTAAAACGAATATATATATCCCCTATTAAATATATATATATATATATATATATATACACTAGAATGTCATGTTTGAAATATAATTAATTAATATGCGTAAAATTAAATTGACATGTATTTAATTAGTTTGACGTGTTTAACTAGATTGACATGCTTTTTCAGTTGCATGAAATGTATTTAATTAAGTTAATATGTGTAAAATTAAGTTGACATCTGTTCAATTAATTTTATATATTTAACTAAGTTGCTATATAGTTAATTATATATTTAGTTAGTTTGATGTATTTAACGAGTTATATATATGGGCCTATTTAACTAGGGTGATGTGTATTTAATTAGTTTGATATATTTAAACCAGATTAATTTATATTTAATTAGTGTAATGTATTTAACTATATTTATATATTTTTTTTTTAATTTTGGCGTATTTAATTACGTGGAAGTGTATTTAACTAGGTGATTTATATTTAATTAGTTTGATGTACTTAACTAGATTGACATATATTACATATATGTATTATTTTATGCATTTGCTAGGTAAATATATATATATATATATATTTAAATATGTTTATATACACATTTAATTAGTTTAATATATTTAACTAGGTTGATATATATATATGTAATTAGTTTGATGTATATAACTAGGTTTATATATACATATATATTAGTTTGATGCATTTGCTAGGTAAATATATATTTAACTATGTTTATATACACATTTAAGTAGCTTGATATATTTAACTAGGTTTATGTATATTTAACTCGGTTGATTTATATTTAATTAGTTTGATGTATTTAACTAAATTGACATGTTTTCAGTTGGTGAAATGTAACCATCAATGGGGAATATTTAGAAATGCAATAATTATTATTAGGGTTTCGATGGTATACACATAGCTAATAGCTATCTAATTTATTAAGAATAGCATAAATGTTCTCGGTCTGTATTCAGTTATGTCTTCCCTTCATTTATCTGTAGGAAAATACAGGCAGTAATAGCCAATTTCGTGACATGCGCACTCAGAGCGAAATAACCAAGTCGTCCGTATTATATACATATACTGTGATGTAAGCAGCCTTAATGCATTGGTATAAGAAAATAATTCTGTATTTATATGATAAAAAGCTCCAAATAAATAGTATATGATACGGGTAAATGGACTTCAGTTTTAAAACATCAAAATCACTGTGTAACAAGTGCTACCCTTAAAATTAAATTAATTTAGAGTATTTTCTTATCATAAGTGGCAGACAGAAGTGTATAATATTCATATTTTCTGTTGTAGAACACCGTGGATAAGCTGGTCCAGAGGGCTAACGCATCTCTCCTCATAGGAACGTCTTCATGGAAGGAACAGTTCATTGAAGCCATAACTGTAAGCCCAGGTAACACTCTCTATTATTCACAAAGAACTTGCATTCTCGCAATTCTGAGCTAATGGAAGGGACGAAGGAAGTTTCGACTACACTTCCCTCCCAGGAGTAGTAGCTAAGTAAGGCCAATACACACGTTGCAACATCTCTACAGGAGCGTTCGGAAATGATTTATAATAGCGCTGCTATTACAATCTATGGGGCACGTTCATCCTTGATCGATAGGCTAGTACTAAAACACCATGCAGTAGTGAAAATCAGTGTTCGTTTTTTGTCAAATAAAGAAAGATGTGAACAACTTGGAAAGCGAGTATCATAGACAAAGAAGAACTGTATGGTTTTTGTTGAAGGAAGGAGTCAAAAAAAAAAAAAAAACAGCAGAAAATTCATACACTTTTAACTGCGGCATGTGATCAGAAGACCGTTTACAACTGGGACAGCTGTTCGACAGAGGCAGGGAGAATGTTAGTGCTGGTTGTCCGTCAACGTCTCGGTCTCTCAGAAACACCGAGGTTGTGTCTTAATTGATTATGGCTGATAGAGGCATAAACTTTGATGTCAGACGGGCCTCGGCCGCGCAACCCTGCACACCATTAAAAAGGTGTGCGCACATTGAGTTCCACAGAACTTGACACAGGCACAGAAGACAAAAGGGTTGAAGTCTGTTGTCGGTCATTATGAAGATGCGGATTTTCGGAAGAAACCGGTGACTAGCGACGTATCATGGTGTCATTACCACACACCAATTGATGCAATGAAAACATGCAGGAAGGAATTTTATGCTTGTGGTTAAGCAGCTAATCGTCGTCTTTTGGGACACTTGAGGCATTCTGCTAATATACTGGTTCCTCAAAAGCGAGACGCAGGATTCAGCAAAGGCGAAAGGAGTGTTCCTACAACACTACGACCGCACTGTTGTGCTGCACCCACCATATGTCTGATTAAGCCTATTCAACAACATGAATGACTCGCTGCAAGATAAAAAACTCAGCTGTCCACGAGTGGTGGTGTAGTACTTGCAATCATTTGTATCGCGACGCCATAATGAAGTTAACAAGAAGATGACGTTTGTGAGGAGTAATTTAAGAGACTCGTGTGCATAATAAAGCGACTATTGTAAATCTTTTCCGAAGGATGTAATGATAGATCTCTACTAGACCGACCATAACTTCATCTCTATACCAATTGGTTTTGAAAATAGCCTCCTCCTTTTGTTCTTAAATATGACTGAAGTATGTTAATAATCACAGCTGCCTTCAAATTCTCAATGTTGGGATGCTTTAGTCGGTGTTGAGGTTGGCATGCTGGAAAGCCAGTCTTGAGCAGATTATTTCTCTGAAGCCACGTTCATGTGCATCTTGCGTAATGAGCTACACCCCCCCGCACTGAGGCAGGACGGTGTGTTCTCCGAGCTACTTGGCGGCTGAAGCTCCCTCTGCTTCTTCAGACTTCCAGTACGTCGAGAGTAATACTTCAGTTTTTATGACAACCGAGTCGATCCTCAAATAGCCCAGACATCCGGACCTTGGAAATAATGGACAGTGCAGTCCACAACTATCCTACAAATTTGAACTAAACTCATTTCACAAACTTTAATATTTTCTATGAAACCTTCCAATAGCGCATCATGATGTGTATGAAAAAATGATCTGCCAAATGCATCCGTAAATGTCTGATCGACTTAAGAGTGGCAATTTGCAAAGACCATTCTTCCTACATTATAAGTCTAATTATTAGCATGCAGAATTCGAAAAGAATGCAAAGATACTAGCTCACTTCCTATGTCAGTTTGGGACGAAATACATTATGAATTAGATTCAGCCCCTCTTAAGTCTCTGAAGAAGTTCCCTCTGAATTGATCGAGATTCCCTATGTTCACCAGATTTGGCACCCACAGGCATTCATAGCTAAACTGAATGGAAAGAGATTTTTATCGAATGAAGCTATAATACGTGCTTTGGAACACAGACAAATAATAGTATTGGTTTATGTTATACGAGCGAAGCAAGTTCCGCAATTTTTATAAATGCAATAAAATAATCATTTTATTATAAATCAGTTTCATATACCACAATTATAGAAAGATTAATATTAATATCGATTTTCTAATAATGTTTTCTGAAGTCAAGGCCTTCTGTTATTATGATGGCATTGTATCCATGGAGATTTAGTTTGTCTGTTGTTATTGTTATTAGTGAATATTGATTTAGCTCAAGAAAATTTAGCTAAATTGAGTCCAATACGGAAAAAAAATTTTGAGAGGGAAAAAGAATACAACATATTTATTAATCGAATAAAAGTAAAAGTAAAATTAATAAGGATAGTTAAAAAACTTAAGTATTGACATATATTTTAGAACAGGTTAGTATTATGAAATCTTACTAGTTCATTTGGTACCTTATTGATACTGTAATTCTATGTTTTGTTTTCAGTACAAAAATGTTATCGTAACACAATAATCCGTTGAAGACAGCACATTAACGACGTAATTGTTACTATGGTACTTTCAGGCAACTATGTCATAATGTATCATTATAATTCTCGTACAAAAAAAACAGCTTATTAAAGGGCTTAGAAGTGTTTCTGGTATTACAATGGTGTTATGTGGTACTCTCACGTGAGTATGGGTTGTATCAGATACGTGAAATGCTATTGCTAGACCACTGTGTCACGTGATTGTGAGTTCTATGACATACGTGAGATGCTACTACCAAACTATGTCACATGAGTATCGATTATATCAAATAGGTGAAATGATAATGTCAGACCCCTGAGTAATGTGAGTGTGAGTTATATAAGACACGTGAGATGCTACTGTCAAACTCCCTGTGTCACATGAGTGTGAGTTGTATAAGATACGTGAGATGCTACTGTCAAACTCCCTGTGTCACATGAGTGTGAGTTATATAAGACACGTGAGATGCTACTGTCAAACTCCCTGTGTCACATGAGTGTGAGTTATATTAGACACGTGAGATGCTACTGTCAAACTCCCTGTGTCACATGAGTGTGAGTTATATAAGATACGTGAGATGCTACTGTCAAACTCCCTGTGTCACATGAGTGTGAGTTATATTAGATACGTGAGATGCTACTGTCAAACTCCCTGTGTCACATGAGTGTGAGTTATATAAGATACGTGAGATGCTACTGTCAAACTCCCTGTGTCACATGAGTGTGAGTTATATAAGACACGTGAGATGCTACTGTCAAACTCCTTGTGTCACATGAGTGTGAGTTATATAAGACACGTGAGATGCTACTGTCAAACTCCCTGTGTCACATGAGTGTGAGTTGTATAAGATACGGAGATGCTGCTGTCACATTTGTGCGAGATAAATCAGATGGTGCTGCAATAGAGGGTTACTATTTTAATTGCATGTGATACAGAGTAAGGCAGCTTGTATTGATTGCTACGGCTACTGACAGTAACAAATGAACGTTGTCTATAAAGCATTGCTTGTTGTTTTTCAACGCCGATGCGCCGCTCTTTCTTTAATTCCTTCATTATCTAAGGTATTCGGATATAAAGCAGACTGAAAAGCATATAAAAATAAAAGGAGCCCCGACATTAAACTGGCGAATTTTAGATGCCCATGGACTTAGAAAAGGGCGTGTCATTGTTCCACAGTAGAAACATTTGTGTTGGATGGCTTCCTTTCTCATAATCACAAATCAGGAGGTAGTGTGGAGCTGTGCGTTATCTGTCTGAAACGCCAGATGCCTTCCTTTGTATAAACGAAGCCCGTAAAGAGAAAGTTGTATGTATTTAACATGTTACTGAAATGTTTACATTTGACAGTATACAGTCATTGGGAGAGCAAAGTTTTTTAGTTGTCTCTACATGCCCATATTTACAGCAACACTCACAACTGTATGAGTGCTCTTCATTAAGAATTGCAACAACATTTTACAGATATCATTTCTCGTGCAAACTTTAGCTTACACATGGTTGGAGTTTCATTGTTGTCAGATTGTGAGTTGTGCCATCTACAGCAAAATGGTTGTGATACGCGGACAAACATTCTAAATTCTGCTTTCGTCTCAACAAATCCTATGCAGAGTTTGTTCTTCCCTATAGCACAGCTCGAAGATGGGAGACAATTAATTTCAAAGGAAGTTGCTCTAACAGGACACCGCCGCTGTTCTTGTTAGAGAGAATCTTCGCATAATATTAAGAACACTTTCAGAAATTCTGAGACTTTCACTGTGTGTCGCCCACGTGTTAGCGCACGATGAGTTCCAAGATGGCTCATTCCCGAACAAAGGACGTTTGCAGGCAGCTAAAAACGTACAAGATGTCGTAATTTGCCGTTCAGTCATTTCGATCCTGAGAGCAAACAGCAAAGCTGACAAAAGTGGAGCCTTCTGCTGGAAAGTTACGATCGTCTCATTTTCTGACATGCACACACAGCTCTAACTGCCAATACTACAGAAATGTCTGTGCAACAAGCTACGTGATGCACATCGCAAATGTTATTGCCGAATATCTCATAAAAAATCAGTATGAAGTGTGTCCCCCACACTCTCTATAGTCCATATTTAGCTCCGTGTGACTATTTTCTTTTCCCCAAATTGAAGAAATGGGAGGCATTTGTTATCATCTGAGGCAGTGGTGAAGACTGCGGAGGCGATTGTTAAAAAATATTTTCCAACATGTCTTTGATATATTGCATCCAATGGGGAAAGATAACAATTGCTAGGATACATAAAGGTATGTTGTCCAAAAAATATGAGAATTCTTTGCTTTACCATTTGAGCAATACGCCTTTGATACGCGTGGTTCACTTCGCACAGCATTTGTCAGTACCATCATGGCCGAGTAGTAAGTTTTATTGCACGATTTTAGGATACACTGAAATAAATACATCTGTCGCATCGTACATGCTAATGTCGTCCTTATAGCAATCAAAAGGGCAATACACATACATACATACATACATACATACATACATACATACATACATACATACATACATACATACATACATACATACATACATACATACATACATACATACATACATACATACATACATACATACATACATACATACATACATACATACATACATACATACATACATACATACATACATACATACATACATACATACATACATACATACATACATACATACATACATACATACATACATACATACATACATACATACATACATACATACATACATACATACATACATACATACATACATACATACATACATACATACATACATACATACATACATACATACATACATACATACATACATACATACATACATACATACATACATACATACATACATACATACATACATACATACATACATACATACATACATACATACATACATACATACATACATACATACATACATACATACATACATACATACATACATACATACATACATACATACATACATACATACATACATACATACATACATACATACATACATACATACATACATACATACATACATACATACATACATACATACATACATACATACATACATACATACATACATACATACATACATACATACATACATACATACATACATACATACATACATACATACATACATACATACATACATACATACATACATACATATACATACATACATACAAATACTTCGATACATTTAAGTTTTCTATTAATAGTTTAAATACAAATACATAAACATGAATGGAACCCTTCTCTTGAGCTCCCTTCCCTTTACTCACACCCCCTCTCCATCTCCCCCTCTTCATTATAGCCATTAATCTCCGTTGTCGGGTCTTCTCTACAAATATTCCCAAATTGTGTATCTCGCATGCACCAACACTTCCCGGCATATGTTCGAATTTCTACTGTAATTCAGAAATTGCGGTGATAAATGCTCATTTCATGAAATCTCCGTTTCCCTGCATTCTGCAAAAATGTGCACTTTCTCCGCACAATGGGCAAATTCTTTCCCCGAAAGCATTAACTGTTTTGCTTCCTTTAAAAGCCCCTAATCTGAACCATGCGAGACCACTTCTTTCTTTCCTGCCACAGATAATCCCCCCTCCCCCACTCCGGATGTATTTGAGCCTGCAGGTTCAGCGATACTTTTACTGTGCGTTGAGACAAAATATTTTGTCTATCTGTATCTCGAAAACTATTTTCCAACTATTTCATGTAATATCCTCTCCCCTTAACCAAATATACCCCAAACCAATTTTGTCTAAGCCTTTTCTTATTTTTGATGCCCATTCCGTTATCCCACCCTTCCCTTAGACAGACTGCCCGAAGAAGAACTTGGTTTCCCCGTATTGTGCTTAACCAGTATTTAATTGTTCTTATTTTTAAATTCACATTTTCGTTAGAAATACCAAACTGTTTAAGAACCCCACAATTTGCTGTCTCCTCCCTACTTGTAGCAACCGTTTAAGGAACTGTTTGTACCTGATTAAGTTCTTCGGTGTTCTCCCATCCCCAAATTTCGCCATAGTTGATTTGACAACAGCCCTGCACATCATCTCCATTGTTCTCAGTGGAGTTTACGGTATTTTCACTAAGATCTTTAATGCCTCTATATTTTTAGTTAATCGCTTGCGTTTTGTGTTGCCCAGTTAGAAGTACGTCAATTGCGCGATGCATTATTATTATTATTATTATTATTATTATTATTATTATTATTATTATGTCGAGGGAAGGCACAAAAACAACCGAACTTTTGCAAAGTTTGAGAATAAGACGCTCTGTAAGTCACGAGTGTCCACCGACTCAAAGGAACGAGAAACTGCGGGAAATGAATCATCAATGTGATTTACGATGAGTTCCGTAGCCGATGTTTGATAATTTCTGAAACCACTTTAGAGGTTTGCAAGTATTGAGTCCATCATTTCAGATACTTGGACTATCAAAAAGTCTCGGTGAGGTGAGTTTCTCAAAATGCTTCACGTGATCAAGGATAAATGAAACATGGGTACAACACAGCAAGTGAGTGTCAAAGTAAAAATTCTCTTTACAGTTTCTGGAACTCCCATCGATTTTCTTCTTGAATGTCAAGCAGCTTGTGCTTACCGTCCGCATACATTCGTTGGGCAGCACCGTTGAAGATGGCAACGACGGCGCTCTTTCTTCGATAAGAAGCTTTCTATCCGCTGGTAAAAGTTTTTGTAATTTTAAAAACTATTTACAAAATCCGCTATGTCTATGATTCATTCCCCTCGTCGTCGGACCAACAGGTAAAAGCTTTCAACATGACTCTCGCCTCAAAGCAATGAGGGTTTACCTTGTTCCCTTTCATAAAACTAATGCATTAATACACAATTTTGATACTTTAAAGGAGGTGTCAGGCTAAGAAAAATTTGATCTGATGGTTATAGGAATGTGGGAAATTTGTTCTCAAGCCGGGCAGATGGCGGACTGGCGTTCCGCATTGTGTTGTGTTAGGGGACATTCCATAGTATTGTGGGGATGATTTAGAGCTGCCAGCAGATCCCATGCCTTCCACCAGATTGAACGATAATGCGGCAGTGCAGAATCCGGTTTACAATGGAGACGAATTGTTTGTTGGCTGATGATGATGCTCTAATTCCATTCCCGGTGGTTTGCAAACGGCGTGACACATCATAATGTTGGGATAGCAGAAAGGTACTGAACAAATGCGTCCGCTTTACGTTGATATATTCACGCTGTCCATAACGAGAAGGATCTAGAGAAAGTGATTGTACGTTGCGCGCTGTTGTCTAGATCAGGAGTTGCGGGCTTTTCAATTGCACGGTTAAAATTGTACTCAGGGCAAAAAACCCAAGTTCTATAATACGAGATAGGGAACTTAAAAAAATAAGATTAATGATTTGAAAAATACTTTTAATCTCGCTCTACAGATGCTGCCGGAACCGGGTTCTACTTCTTTCTGGAAAGATGGTAGGGGCTATCCGGAGGATGCTCGAGGACTTCCCACTTGAAATTTGTTTCGAAGGAGCTTCAGGCCTGATGTCAATATTTACGCTTTGTCTCGGGCTGTTAATGGTGAACCCAAGGTAACGATTGAACTGCTGTGCATTACGAGGTAGGTCGTGCCGTGTGAACAATCAAAGTATTCCACTCGTAGCAATCTCCGATACGTGTCTGCCCTCCAAGTAACTTCTGTACCCAATATAAGCAGCTTGACGTGACAAGACACTTCGCCATACATGGGAAGCATTACTTTGATTCCATATCTTTTGCCCACACTCTCATTCACAAGAGCCGTCAGTTGAACTAACAGTTTACTTATCCTCATACTAATACTTGTATGACACTGGGAGATGATAGCAGCATTCAGACTGCTGGCAGATCTGCATGCGATATCCGAGAATATCTCACTTTAGTTTGCTTAAAATATGAGATATAGGGAGGATATTGAAGCGTTGCGCCGTGTGGGGGCGGTCGTTGTCATAATCAATTCAGACACAACCTCATGTTTCTGGGAGATCGTGATGTTGACGCAAGAGCAGCACTCACATTCTCTGCGGCTGGCGAACCCATTGATCCAGTTGCAGGAACTTCTTGAACACGTGCCGCATTTAAACATCTGTGAATTTCTACAGTTTTGACGCCTCCTTTCCAACCATCGTTGTCAATGATGGTTGCTCTCTCTACTTGATAAAACGAACTGTCCTTTCGCTGCACGTTCTGCTTACTACATCCCTCTTACTACCTGATTCTCGTTTGTTATCAGTTTTACTCGGGGTGACCTGTTTTCATTTCACTGTTCCTCGTAAATTTGTGAAATTGCGCGTTAACTGGGAGCAACAATTTGTATTTGAATAAAACGCTGTGTGTTTCTGCAATAGAAAAGTTAATTTTATATGTAAACATGCTATAACCGTCAATAATGACGCCATTGCCATACATCTAAAACGCTTTTCTGCCTCTTATTTAGTTATTATTTCTATTTCTAATTAGATGTTGTGTTTTTCCATACACCGTTTTTTTATATAATTAATGAACGCAGTGTAAAAGGAAGATTAAAGTCTCTCATCACACATTGTTCTTGTCGCGGTTTCAATCAGACATTTGCTCTATTAGCAGGATCACTCTATAATTGTAACAATTCTAAAAATGCATGTAGGAAAATACTGCAATAAGTTCATGTTATCTGTTGTGTGTATCCCAATCAATCAAATGTAGATTCTCTTTTAACAATCGGAATCTTGCATTGCACTGAGGTCCCGCTAAATTAATCCATCTCCTGCAAACATCATTTACGCTAGATATGAGCAAGTCCACATTGTTTTAGCATAAAAACAGTTCTCATTATAAACTGCTACTATCATATTATCACCGTATTGCCAGTTTTCCTTTTATTGCAGTTTCTCAGAGTTGTTTGCAAGATAAGGAAACATAGGTACGCTTGCTTATTGTCATTGGATATAAAATAAGGTTAGTTTGTTTATACCACGTACTTATCACTGAAAGACAGTCTCCAGGTCAGTTGTTAGCTGAAGATTTTAAGTGAATGGCAAAGCCAGGCTCGCAATATTATTTTTAAAGTTTTCAAAAGATGCGTTAACGAGCAAGAAACAAATAAACTGGATTTCGGAAATGCTCAGCTACTGACTGTAAAGGTGTAATTAGAAATAAAAATTACAAATATTTCATTTTCTGTATTACAAGATCTTAGTAAACGCAATTTTAGTTTTTATAATAAAAGACGTCTTTTATTTGAAAAGTGCTAACATTATTAAGTGAATATGAAGCACAAACACTGTCATTAAATGGAGACAAACTATCAGACAACTGTCCTCCACTCTCTGTTGGCAAATTTTTCAACGCCTATAGAACAAAGTTCCGGCTGAGTTTCACTCATGACAGGATAATTTCTGTCTTGATTTAAGGGTTGGTTCATGGATAGTCCACATAAACTCAAGATTTTACATACCATCACCAAAATAAGTCACATGATGTCAAAGCACACGATCTCTGTAGTCAATTTTGATCGCCGTTGCGAGAGAGGTGAATGTTCGACGCTTCAAATAGTCCGTCGGCTTCAGTTTTTGTATTAGTTCCATCTTAAAAAGATGCATATGAAGATATGTCCTTAAAATTAGCTTAACGAAACGGTTAATTGTTGAGAATGGCGGCGAATCGACTTCATTGAACCCGTAGCAACGCTCTGTCTGACGAGGGCGACATTCTCTACTGATCGACGAGAACGTCCAGTTCTCTGTAGATCTTGTATCTCTGCATTGTTGACACTTTTCGTCTACCAAAAAATACAAGAAGTTTTCGAACGGTGTGCATAACATTCACCGTGGTTAAAATGCACTTTCAGAATCTGGACGTGTATCGCTCCATTTTAGCGGATAAAATACAAACAAATGACAGGTGCAGATGCTATCTCAAGATACAAAGTTGTTTACCTAGGTGAATACTCGGCGATATCTTGGGTTGAACTGTACTGCTTCACTCCTATAAAAATCATGATAAGGTGCAGTCACGCTGCAGTGGATACAAGATATCACATGAGTTGTGCTGCTTGTCTCGAGGGGCGCTCAATAGATGCACTGATAGCTACTATGCTAAGCAGACACTAGGAAAGTGTGTAGCAAAATCACAAGAATCATTTTCTGTCAAGTGGAGAAAGACGCGAACAAGGTGGAAAGCGATTATCATGGTCATATGTGAACTGCATTGTTTTTCTGCAGGAAGGCATAAAAACTAAAAGACATTTATTGACATTTAGCTGCTGTATGTGGTCAGAAGATCGGGTCAATGTGTTCGCCAGCTGCAGGGAAACATCGCGGTCTTCCATGAATGAACTGGAATGTCAGACAGACCTCGGCCGTGCAACATTGCACAGCATTCACTACGATACTTCAGTATGAAAAATGCGTGCGCACATTGGGTTCCACGGCACAGAAGGTTTGGGAATCTGTCATCGGCTGCTGTAAATGAAAACGAAAGTCTGGATTTTTCTGGTGATTGGTGACGAGTCAATTCATACAACGGAGGGCAAGCAGATGGGACGCATAGGCATCTGCTAATGGGCTGACTTTAGTATGGTGTTGCGGAGTCCCCTGCGCGGTAAGAAACTCAAGCAGTTAAGTTACCATCATTGACTATTATTGCAAATCATTTGCCTTTAAGAGCAAAGGTTTTTTGTTTGATTTGTTTTATTTACGGACGCTCTTCAACATCTCAGGTCATCAGCGTCCCATTCAACTCAGTGCGTGAAACGGCCGACAAATTTTGCTCAGAAGCCTCTTCTTTCAGGCTTGAGGTTCTTTTTCGTGCCGCAAATGTACGACACGGGACCGACGACTTTATTTCCCTTCCGAAGGAAACCATACTTAGGATTTTTACGCCCGAAAAAATCGAACCCGCGATCTTGGGTTTAGGAGGCAAGTACACCACCAGGACCGGACTAGAGTAAAGGTATTTATGCTCATTAGCTGAGTGGGCTCAGCTTGACCCACTGTTTTTCTGCTATGATCTCCAAGAACATTTAGGCCTGCCTCTTCTTCTTCTGGTTTAAAGGTCACACATACCATCTGCTCTCCTGAAGTCTCTCCTTCATTCTCCCTAGAAGTGAGACACCTTCTTTTATAGGGCGCTAATAAGGAACTTAAGATAAATATTAATCAACCATCTCATTAGTTTATAACTTTTATTAAATGCTCAAATATTTGGAAGTTTCTTTTTTCGGAGGTTCTATCCAACATTACCTAACATGCTTCATGTTGTCGTTTGTTGAAAGTATTGTACATATGACTTTTATGTACCGTAGCCGATAAGGTAAATCTGAGTAGGGTGGCTCAGAAGTTAAAGGGAGGTTCCTGCATTAAATTCCCGTTCGGCCGGGCACCCTGACTTTGGGTTTTTTCGTGGTTTCCCTGGTCACTTTCCACTGTCCCTTTTCATTCCATCGATTCTCTTACAGTTGCAAAGTGAGTTGGCACTTGGAAAGTTTCTGTTCCTGCGTCCGAAACTGAGCCGGTTTTTCCGAGGGGCTCGTGGGTCCCGGGCGTCTCCCTCACTCATCTCATTGGTGTCATAGGCACAAATTGCCAGCCGTGAGCGAGGTTGAGGTAAGCCCAAAGACCGTTGATCGGGGAGACCAGTACATTTATCACCGAATGTTTGATTTAGTAATCCACCTGTGTGGCGTGCTCCATCTTGATGGCACACTAGAGCAACGTTTTCGAAGAGCGTAGGTAACTGATTCCTTAACAATTTTAGTATTATTTTTTCTTTAAAATGATTCCTTTTGGAGTCACGAACTGTATTTCGTTATTTCAAGTACATTTATAACTTCTAAAGATTTAATTTTTCAAATAATGTTTCAAACCAAAGCTGCTTAATTCATTAAAGAGTGTCTAAATCTTAAATCTTAATCTAAATCTTTAAAAGTATACCATAGTTCTATTTCAAATTCTAAAATTACACCCCCCTCCTATAAGGGTGTCTCTTTAAGTTTTGCCCATGCACTACTATGACCCCTTCCTGAATACGTTTAGAATAAGTGAGCATTTGGTTTTATTGGATAATTTAAGAGACATTGGCTTGTAACATTATAGAGGAGTACAGAGGAACAAATCTAAAACATCCATTAACCAAGCATTACAAAAATATTGCAATAGAATTAAACATAATATTTCCCAAGCAGGTTGTTTTCTTGCAAGTGTTAACTTTTTTCCTTGATATATAATTGTATAGTGTACAATTTAAATTTTTCTAATATATAGGTAAATCAGTTCAACGTAAAATGAAAGTCTTTAATAGTGTGACAATGGATAATCATTACAATGAAATATACATAAACGGTATGTGTGACTAGTTTTAAGCTAACAAACTCTCATTATATATTGATAAAACGAAGGTTGTACTCGTCAGTTTATATGTAGGAATCAACTGCTATAGACAGAACGGCCTAGAAAAGTTAAATTTCTAACGCTCCAAAATTGGCAAATATATTAAGTGGAAAAGAAATATCGAATATACCATCCCAAAAGTAAGATATATCTATGCTCTCAGATCAGCTCTACCAGTAGATCTACACTAAATATCGTTTATTATATTCAATTGTGAAATATACAGAGGAGATACACAAAATCAAGTAAAGAAAAAACTGTGTTAACATAACAAAACTGAATTCACACAAACAGAAAATGATGAGAACTAATCATCTTAGACTTTTACAGTTACAGCAGTTGCTCAAAATGCCTACCATCGGCATCGATACATTCCTGAGTACGTTGAACTACTGACTGAGCAACGTTTGCGAAAGTGTCAGCGATTGCAGCACATGCCGCTTCAGGGTCATCTTCATTTAACGCATGCAAAAGTCTTGGGATGAAATCTTTCAACTTTGCTGTTTTAATAATACGACGTACGCTGGTTCTGCTAATTTCAGTCTCGCGTGCACGTTGCTTTGTAGATTTCTGCGGTGAGTGCTCAAAACGTTCCAAAACCATAGCCGAGGTCGCGGGGCTTGTTGCTGTGCGATCTTCCCTTGTGAACATCCCATACGGTACCATGAGAATCAAATTTGTCTCGAATGCGTGCAGTTGTTACTCGCGTTGGCGGTTCTGTTCTGTACACACGTCTCCATTGCCTTTGAACTTTAACAACATTCTCGGTTTTCCAATACCACTTCAAAGTTGCTTACCGCTGTTCAAACGATAATCTTGGCTCCACTTTGTTGTAGTAACGTAATGTGAGTCACATCTGTTTACAGAACATCATACAACACATTACTGTTGTTTTTCTGTCTAACTTTGAAATATATTAAATAGACATATACTGTGAAAACGTGTATACATTTTTGAGACCCTCAGTTAATATTTTGGGGTGATTGCGTTGAATGCAAATGAGTTTTTACATTACAAAAGACCTGATGTTCTAGTAGTAACCGAAATTGCCTCATAGACCCAAGATCACGGGTTCTATACCTGCCAGGGTCGATGGCTTTTTTCCCGGGCGTAATAATCCTAAGTATGTCTTTCTCTGGAAGGGGAGTAAAGCCGTAAGTCCCGTATTGTAGATTTACGGCATGTAAAAGAACCTCAAGCCTGAAAGAAGACGCCTCTGAGCAAAAGTTATAGGTCATTTTACTCTCTGAATTGAATGGAACGCTGATGGCCTGAGATGTTAAAGAGCCTCCGTAAATAAAACAAGTCAACAATATACTACAAAAGAGAACAATTCAAATAATTTGTGAAGCTAACAATATAAATTGGTGTAAGAGCCTCTATCAGAAAATAAACATTCTGTGAGTATACAGGAGGGTGGAAAGACAGCACTGTCAATGAACATGTTCTCAGTATAGCTCAAGACATTCCGCCTCACTCGAGCACTATCTGTAGGCGACGAATACTAACGTGAGCAGCGTGCATGGATTAAAACTGAGATAGTAAGTGGCGGAGGTTAAGCGCATGACGTTGATAGTGAGGAAGTCAGCTGCAAAACAGTAGGGTGCTCCTCAGATATAAACAAAAACAGCTGTAGAAATGTTACATTGAAGGCATGTAAAAGTCTCCATTACTTTCTTTCCAGCTCTGCTATATGCACACAATGTATCGTTCATTTTAGATCTGGAAAACAGTTTGCACACTTTTCATGGCCTTATAACGAATACGGAAAGGCATGTTAGAACACGGTTGGCTTCTTCACTTTGTTTCGCCATATTTGGTAAAAATCATAATTTTTAACGGAACTTGATGTTGCGACAGTGTCTGACGGGTTGAGGAGAGAGTGAAGACACGTGCTCCTTGACCTTGTACACACTAGAAATCTGTTTGTTATAAGGGGGTGCGCGCTCTTTGGAGACGGGGTAGGTTTTTATTGAATGGTCACATGAAAACACGAATGACAGTTAAAGTAATAACAACTGTGCCTATTTTGTGTTTGCTTTAAGTACACATAAATGAACAAATGTGTGTAAAATATTTATTTTCTTTAATTTTTTTATATAAAGATCAAAGAAACTTATGCTTCGTTTTAGTTGCTTTCATTAAATATTTTAAATTTCCGCATGCAAATGCACGAAACAACTCTGTTAGGAAGTAAATGCCAGCATCAAACATTAACACTATTCCTGTGTACGCTTTGCAACACTCATTGCGCAACAGGCAGCGATCCTAAAGCCTGCGCAGTAGCATTATTTCATTAGCTACACGAAGACGTCTACGATCTATAAAATATCGAAGAAAAATGTTCATAATCTTTTTCATTGACTTCTTTCTAGTGCAAAGACTGACATCTATATCCCTTCCACTTGGAATAGTTTCTATAAGAAACTATAATAGTTTCTATAAGAAACTATTTCTATTCTTTTGTGTTAGAAATCAAGATTACTTTATGAAAAAATATGCAAATACATATCACTAGAATAAATCTTCATAAACTCATCGCTAATTTATCTTACTATAAATAAGAAGTCAATTGTGTATGCGTAAGAGTGTTTGTTTATACACCCTGGCAAGAATTAAGGCCATGGGGCCTTCTTTTCCACTCTATCAGGCGAAAAAAACCAGTAAAGTGCAACGTACATAGTTATATAAACATATAAAAAAACAACAAATTATTGATATATAACGCATGTAAATATTACTTACTTAGAATCATGATAGTATTAGAATTCCACTATGTTCTTCAATACAAGGGGAGGGGGAGTTAGAAGAAGAAGAAGAAGAAGAAGAAGAAGAAGAAGAAGAAGAAGAAGCGAAAGACTGTGGTGATTCTAGAGCTCAGATAACAAGCTAATTTGCTTGTCGGACAGTCTCTGACTTCAGGAGGAGCGTGAGAGAATGGTAGCCATGACAGTTGATTGCATAGGGTGTCACATTTACGGGTGGTGAAGACAGGCATCTGCCCAATATTCAGATTAGAGTACAAGACATCACAATAATTAAAGTGAGACATAGCAAGCACTAGATCTTTTGCAAGTTACATGTTTTAATGTGTTAATCAAAGAAAATATTTTATTGCATGTATGGCTGTGCCATTTTAAATCACAGTTTATATAAACACCTAAGTAGTACACGTTCATGTCCCACGACTATAGCATGTTTATTATTATTTTTATTTGTTTATTTAAGGACGCTCTTTAACATCTCAGGTCATCAGCGTCCCATTCTATTCAGGGCGTGAAACGGCCGATAAATTTTGCTCAGAGGCCTCTTTTTTCAGGCTTGAGGTTCTTTATCGTGCCGTAAATGTACGACACGGGACCCACGGTTTTACTTCCCTTCCGAAGGAAGCCATATTTGGGATTTTTACGCCCGAAAAAAATCCATCGATCCTGGAAGGGATCGATCTTGGGTTTAGGAGGCAAGTATGGTAACCACTACACCACCAGGACCGATGACTATAGCATGTGATTTAAGTGCATTCCGTTTTAGTGTTCAAAGGACCGAACAATTTCATATCATTGTTATTATCATGCAGCGATGACCAAAAATACAAATCTGCTCATGCAGAATACTATCATTTTATAGATTAACCATGCTACGTTTCTTTGATAACATGTTTCATACACTTTGAAGAGGTACTGCATATAACATTTTAATAAATGAACGCAAATTTTAGTTTTCATAATAAAACACATCATTTATTTGAAAAATGCTAATATTATTAAGTCAATGTGAAGGTAAAACATTTCCATTAAACCTGAAACAAAACATCAGGCAAATGTCCTCTAATGCTTCGTTGGCACACCTTCACTCAATTGGCAACATTTTCAACGGCTTAAGAGCAAATTCCGGCTGAATTGCCCCCATGACACGTGTAATTTCTGCCATGAATTCGTGGAGTATCCACATAAACCCCCAAAAATACTCACCTGGTGTTAAATCAACGATCTCGGTGCTCAATTTTGATCGCCGTTGCGAGAGAGGTGAATGTTCGACGCTTCAAATAGTCCGTCGGCTTCAGTTTTTGTGTTAGTTCCATCTTAAAAAATACACATGCAGATGTTTTCTTAAAATTAGCTTAACGAAACGGTCAATTGTTGAGAATGGCGGCGAATCGACTTCATTGAACCCGTAGCAACGCTCTGTCTGACGAGGGCGACATTCTCTACTGATCGACGAGAACGTCCAGTTCTCTGTACATTTTGTATCTCCGCATTGTTGACACTTTAGGCACATTTCGTCTACCAAAAATTACGCAAAGTCTTCGAACGGTCTCTGCATAACATTCACCACACTTAAAGTTCATTTTCAGAATTTAAACGCGTTGATCCTTCGTGTAAGCTAATAACATATGCATATCGATAATCGCAACAGAAACAGATGACAGTTTGTTAAATTTCAGGTTCGGTAAGTAACTAATCGACAAATGTGCTCATTTTAAAATTTGCGTTTATTATAAGATACTCTATATGCATTGGTTTTTTGTTTGTTTTGTTTTTTAATAATGTTTAACGCCCGTTTTTACCCTTGAGGTATCACAGGCTGTGAACAGTGGCGATACATGAGATGAAATGATAAATTGGGAAAGGGTTTTATTTTAAGGAAGGGAACGTCCCAGCTTAAATTTAGGATACTTCTCCGTCATTTGCCATTTATGAGAACTAAAGAAAACCTGGAAAAACCCTCAGTCAGGGGCCTTCCCTGGTGGGAATCGAACTCCGGACCTCCCGGTCGCAAGTCCTTGTCTTAATGACCTGGATCAGATGTGGCGGTCTGTATTTATACTATGCAATGTACATCATTTTAACAATTCCCACTGAGTACTTGATGCAAATATTGACATGTTTTATGTTCAAAGTAATGCTGTATATGAACCGTTGGAACGCAATTAAATGCTAAACACTATCAACAGCAATTAAAATTCACAGGGAATGATTACAGCAAATCACCTTTGCCCACGCATAATTTGTACTAATAAGTAAGATAGTGCCGAGATCTTTTAATTTTGTTACAAACATCTGGACAAAGTTACTTTGTTTGTTGTTACGATTTGAAACTCACATACAATAAATAAGCACATTTTAGAATGGGGTTACGGAAAAGTATTTTAGAGAAAGCATGCTCATCAGTGCTTTGGGAAGTAAATTGTATTTGGTATTTTACATGCTGTAAAGTGTTTTACAATGTGCGTGTTAAATGAACTAATGCACTTTATGTATGCGTGGCACCATTGGACAACTGGGCTAATGTAGTGCATGCAGCAGGCGGGTTAACGAAGCAAGAAAGTTCAACGGTTAGAAGAGAGTAGTAGGGTCATTATTAATGTTTTAAATAAAAGAGGACAATGGTGTAGGGGTTAAATTCCCGCGCTCTTTTAAAGCAGAATGAAGTTTTCTGCAGTGTGGCCACATTAATTTCGTTATAATAGCAGATTGTTTGGGATCAATACGGCAAGTATTGGGACGGGACGGCTCCTAGGCGTCGCGGCGCCTTCCTCCCCGCGTCCCTCCGTATCATCTTCATATTGCGTTGTGTTACAGGAGACGACGGCAGCGGGGAAGATGATGACGATGAGGAGAAGCTACCCTCGTGTGGAGACTACGTGATGCACTTTCTCACCCTCTTCTGGAAACTGATCTTCGCGTTTGTACCGCCCACAGGTGAGCCCTTTCCAATTACTTTCTCTTTCTAGAGAATTTGTATAGAAAATACAATTTGATAGTCGTGAGTAGCTCCGTTTTGAGACACATTGCAGGTCTTAAACGAGCAAGTCATACGTTTCATACGCTGTCGCACTTGCCACTCACTTGTTCAATAATGGGAAGCAAGTTCACCGCTCACGTCGGTGGTTTGATGTTAAAGCTCCAGGTTTTCAGTTTCGGGAACAGATGATAATTCTAGAGCGAGATCGGGTGGGTGCGCAAGCATTTCAAACCATAGTTCGGTCAACACCGGCGCACTGTCATGCATAAATAAACTACGGCAGTCAAGTTAGTCTAGTGGTTAACGTTGCTGATCGGGAGACCGGGTTCGATTCCCAGCTTCGTGAGGATAGTTGGGAAACTGTGTGAAGGTGAGGTGGCATATGCCTCTCTGCATTATTGAAGGAGGTAGAGGAAGCAGAAGAGTGCTGTACTTACTCCTCAGTGCAACTGTAAGACATGTCTCGGTTCTAACAGAGGTAACGTATTATCTAAGCTGTGAAAGAGCTTAATGAAACGAGGCTGTTCCCTTGAAGGTGGAGAGATTCAAGAATGGTGAAGCTTTTGCAGGTGAAAATTGAGAGGACAATGAAAAATGAGTTTGGAATGATATTTACTGGTTTCTACTGAAGCACCAGCAAAGTGATGGGAAAGAGAGAGTGCTGCATATGAGCATTTACTTAACAAAGTATTATATTAATAATGTTTGTCCTGTTTAGAATATTTTCACTTGCCAGTATGGAATTTTTGAGTTTATGATCATTTCTGTATGAAGTTATTAGACAAAATATTTCATGATCTGTAGTTGATGTCAATAAAAACATTTGCCAGAAATTACTTTGATTGGCTGGTCAACCTCTTTACTCGCAAAGCAGTTCCAGAAGCAGTGCCATTTATTAAATAAATATGCTCATTTACTTGTTACTTTTTGTTACTTAAAATGTGAAGGAAGAATTTTATACATATATATGATATTTTGTTTTGTATTTCTGTCAAGAATTCATATTTTTATGAATAAATATAATAAAAAGACGAAGGAAACGTAAAAATAAAGGCAGAGTTTACAGGTTTTTCAGTATAGCGGTAAATTCTAAAGCCAATGGCAACAAACGGTGAGAAGAAGGCGGAGTAATATTTTACTCCAAAGTTACTATCAACAGGCTTTGCGCCCCCACCCCTCAACTTTTAACTTTCATTTCCAAACACATTTTTAATGCAAGTTTCTCTCATGCGTCTTTCAGTTTTGACGCACTACATTCTGCTGTTTCTTTGCAGTAAACAAGTGCGGCATGCAGCATACTTATTACTCGCTCAAGACACGTTCACTTTTCCTAACTCAAAATACTCAACTACCGTGTGTATTATTTTGACTCGAGAGAGCTCGGAAGCTCTACATAGGATCCTCTCTGTGGGGTCAGAAATAACGATAATGAGATTACTCATTGTCTAGAGACAACTTTTGCGTACCGTTTTACAGTAATCATCTCTAGTTTGCCCCGGCTGACCGATCGTTGAGAAGGCGGCCCCTTGTTCGTTCACTTTTGTCAGACCAAGTCTGGCGTTTGGTTTGAATGCAAATCTTTATGTTCACCAGAGAAATCTCTACTCGTCTTTGGGCAAACTAGAAGAAAGCTGTAAAACGAACGTCCCCAAATGCCTTTGTCAAGGTGTCTCAAAACATTTCTATCGTCTGTTGCTTTAACTTGCTCATGTTTACAGTGCAGGAGACAGCTGGAGCCGACCTGTGTGACGTCACTACATTTCTAACCAGCTTGCACTGTGTCCTCCCGCACACTGCAAGCTGGTTGTTGCTGAGGTGCCTGTGTTTGACTAACACCTTCCTGTGTAACCTTTTTGTTGTGGTGTGCAGCCTTTGGCAAGGGATATGTGGCATTCTTTGTGTCGATCCTATGCATCGGCGTGGTGACGGCCATCATCGGCGATGTCGCCTCGCACTTCGGGTGCACATTGGGGGTCAAGGACACTGTCACGGCTATCGTGTTCGTTGCCCTGGGCACCAGCATTCCAGGTACACGGTCGACGAAGCAGGAGTGGTGACGGGCTCAGGGATATACTAATAGTATCTGTTTGTAAACTTTCAGCTTTCTTCTGTCACTGCTAGTGGATCTTCTCTCTTGTGCACTCATTTCACACTTGTTTTGTTTTTCTCTCTCGCCTTTGCTCCCCAGATTTGTTTGATGGTTATTTATGTTTCGTTGTGTCGATACTCGGAATCGGCTGCTTGACGGCTATCATTGGGGACGTAGCGTCCCACTTTGGGTGCACGGTGGGCCTCAAGGACACCGTGACGGCCGTGGCATTCGTTGCCCTCGGTACTAGTGTGCCAGGTAAGGGGCCTGTTGCATGATGCTAACATGACACGTTCTTGCTCAGACATCTATAGGGGTTGGGTGTGTTTGATCACATCCATTTTGTTGATCGGAGCGCTGACGGCCATTATCGGAGACGTTGCGTCCCACTTCGGATGCACCGTCCTCCTCAAGGATTCAGTCACTGCCATAGCATTCGTGGCGATGGGAACAAGTGTCCCAGGTGTGTAGCTTGTCAGCCCCCTTAAGGACCAAACTTAACATTTTTCACTCAACTCCGTGCATGACTAACATTTCAGTAACCACGAGCTAAGAACTAAATAACACTTCTAATATTTTTTTTTAAATTTGCCTTACTGCTAATTGCTAATTTTTTATTAATTATGAACATAAAACGAATTTATTTTCGTAAATCAATAATGAAATTGGTAACACTCTTGAGATAAAAAATGAACTTGTTGTTTAAAAATACCTATTCATATATAAAAGCAGTAATTAAGAGTTTTAAAAAAATTACATTTATACATTCTTCTAAATAAATGGTTGCTTAGTGTGGTTTTGTCACTCTTCCAGAAAGCATTTTAAACTGCATGCAATGCTCTGGAAGAGACTGTAAATATTTTGTACTACATAAAAACGATTTCAGAGGTTGGCACAAAGCTAATTATTGTTATAATAGAAATCTGAGTGAAAAATGCCCCAATAGTCAGTCATGTTTCCCAAACTGCACCACCTGGGACAACTTCTCACTCTAAATTACCATTAAATTTTCGCATTCTTCTCATTAAATAAACCTAAATTAGGTATATCATTAAAATGACCGTTGTCAGCAGAAATTAAAGGCTTATACAACTTTAACTCGCATGGTTATCTGTCTGCATGTCTGTGTATAGTCAATAAGGAACACAGTTGCAGCATGTACACCTATTCTAACCCCTATAGTTGTGTTTAGGGACTGGATCATAACGCATACAGTGTGCGGCTAGTTCTAATGAACTTTATCGTTCTGTGTATTTTATTTTAAGACGGTAGTGATGCACTCTCTATGACTTGTTCATCAGGGCTGGGAGAAAATGGATCAAGTATTTAATATATTTTGTAACATACTTTACAAACTTGTAAAGCATAGGAGCTTAGGGAAAGGTTAGTGTGAGAAGTTTGATAAAGGAGCGAATATTAAAATATTGGTTTAGGGTATACAGTTATGTGAAGAGCATCAGAAAAATAATAGACCTATAAACAGCTAGATTAATAAGATAAAAGAATGGGATGTAGAGATTTTTATTTTGTTTATTTACGGACGCCCTTTAACATCTCAGGTCATCATCGTCCTATTCAATTTAGGGCGTGAAACGGCAGACACATTTTGCTCAGATGTCTCTACTTTTAGGCTTGAGGTTCTTTTCGTGCCGTAAATCTATGGCACTGGACCCGCAGTTTTACTTCCCTTCACGAGGAAGCTATACTTAGGATTTTTACGCCCCAAAAAATCCATCGACCCTGGCCCTGGGATCAAACGAGGCAAAATGGTTACTGATAGACCACCAGGATCGACAAGGGAACTTATCGGTTAAACAACATGCCTTTTAATGTAATAATAATAATAATAATAATAATAATAATAATAATAATAATAATAATAATAATATACTGCTGAGAGCTAAATCACTCTTATATCTGCTGTGTATGGTCGAGAAGTTAGACCAACCATGCATTGCTCACAAGTGGACACACTGTATGTTGACAAGTGGTACTAATATACAAATGAGCAGCTTACTTTCAAAACGCTACATCTCCAAATATATTGAAATCGATTTTTTTGAAAATTCATTTTCTTTTTCGTCAGCTAAATTATGTTTCGTAAATAATTTTCCATCATAACATTTCATATTACTTACAAAATGAATTGTCAGTTTGCCTGTTATTGCAAACAGTTATTGAAAACAATTTCGACTGAGTCGATAAGGGAAAATTATGGCAAATACTGGAATAGGGAAAATATTCTCAACAACTAATAAATACTGTTCGTACTTTCATCGCCAAACAAAATATAAATCCAAGATCTCTCAAAGAATATACAGCCTTCGACAAAAAAAAAAAAAAAAAAAAAAAAAAAAAAAAAGTCGTCATCTCTTGAACACAAAATTATTCTGAGTCCTTTTGTTACTGCGTGGGGTTCACTAGTTAACCAGCAAGGCTGTATAGCCGTGTTATATGGCATGCACTAAAGATGCAGCAAACATAAAATGTACTTCAATATTTGTTCAATCTAAATACAACATGCTGCACATGTATGAAGGACAAGGATTGCTTATGGCACAAATTCAAGATGTCCACACTACTGTAGAAATCTGATATCATCTAAACCCCGAAGATTGAGGGCAGTTCATATACCTGATATTAATTTTTGTTTATTTCAATGTTTTCACTTTAAAAGATAAATGTTTCTGTTCGTGTGTTTGTTTTGTTATTTGTAAATATACGTTAGTTTGTGTGCGCATAGATAATGTCATATAATGTTCTACATACACACTTATAAACAATAATATGAAAAACTTGAGTAGTAAACGAACCCAGGAGTTTACGCAGAAGAGCAATGCCCTCCAAACCGCTCGGCCAGCGCTACTCTACCCTAACGTTCTCTTTCCAGATGCTTATGATTGTTACCATTACGTTTAAGGGCAAAGTGGCCATTGCAGTGTGCACTCGCTGCACGCGCGTTGCTAATACAGCGTTTACAGGCGTCCCCTAAGTTCTCCGATCAACATGCAGAATATAGCGATGCTTTTTTTTGTTAAAAAATTTACATGGGAAGCCCCCAAAACAATCGGAATTTCAGCATAATCCGCGCGTTTTATAGTAATGTGCGGTTAGGGTTTCTGCCGAGTGGCTCTTTGGCGTTGTTTTGTGTGCGTCTCTACTTGCAACTCCCTGCTATTTTTGCATGACTCTAAGGCTAACAGAATGCATTGTACTCAGCTGAAATCAGCATTTTAAGAATAAATTCCAAGTCTGTAAGTGTTTTGTTTAATAACATGTAAGATTAGACCAACAGGCCATTAACGATAATCATTGAAAAGCTAAAAGAATTGCACATGCCTTCTTTCAGAGGAGTAGAAAGACTATGAAGACGTGTTATGCTATGCTAGGCTACATTAAATATCATCAAGACGTTTATTTATTAATTTATGTTAACGTGATTGCGCACTCAAAATTAACTTGATTTTTGAGAATGGCAGTGCGAAGGAAACGCCCGGAATTGGTTGCTTCATCATTCGGCCCACTCCGGCCTTTCTCCGGGTGACATTTTTATTCCCACGGATGAAGAAACTTCTAAAAGGGAAACATTCGGTGACGTGAAAGAGGCGAAAGAAAATACGCTGAGGACCTCGAACAGTTTTATCCTGGCTCAAGAGTTCCCCGAGTTGTGGAAAAAAACTTTGGGACAATTTCAAAGAATACTTCAAATAAAACCTATATATATATATATATATATATATATATATATATATATATATATATATATAGTTATACAGTTCAATAAAACTGCTCAAAAGAAGTTCCGATTATTTTTGGACATTCCCTCGCATATGAATCAAGGGGGTTAGAAAAGGTGCAGTTTATCACAGACTCTTTTTAGCATGTATAATGATAATCTAGTATGAAAATGAAAATTGGTGAATTTCGGCTTCAAAATACAAGGAGATATATATTTAAATGTACTTTTATTTGCTGGTGACCTGCCACTTAAAAAGTGCAGCAAAAATCAAATTTTACACTTAACTACAAGAGTGTTTAAGGAACGTACTCGTATAATAAAAAAGAAATGCAGGTATTCAGTAGAGAGAAGAACTAAATTACGGACGGGAAGCAGATCTGTGGGCAAGAAATAGTTAAGAGATGCAACAGACAATTTACTCCTAAATCTTGAAGAAGATAATTATGAAAATTGTCTTTTTTCACAAATAAAACTCATAATAACATGTGTGTAGATACTGTTTGATAAGTAATGTTGGGTTTAAACAAAATTTTAATTTCTTATCTTCATAGTAAAGGTCAATATATTCTAAAAGCTTGAGTCACCTTTCAGTGCGGTTTGTTATCCCGCGACGGTACCAGTTTCTGGATTTTGATGCAAATAATTCGGTAATAATCACTTCAAAGACTTTAAAGTGTCATTGAACGAAGGAAGCTTATGCTGGTGTGGTAATAGTTCAATCCCTTCCCATTTAGGATATTGTTCGAGCGGTATGGGGTATGCTGCAAGAGAACTCCATTTAATTTAACTAATGCTGGGTATCCCTGTATCAAAATTTCATGAACTCGTTCCGATTGTTGACAATAAAGATTTTCGTCAACTGCACGCCCATTTGGAACAAAGTCCCAGTGAATCACACCTTCAAATTTGCACCAGACATAATTTTGTTTAACGATGACTTTGACAGCTGACGGGGATCGAGCCACTGTTCGGAGGCATCAGAATTGCGGTAATACACCCATTTTTCATCACAGGTAGCACTTTTCGTGTTAAATTTATCATCCGTGATATTTACGATATACCTCTGCGTTCAGGTGTCAATTCATGAGATACAGGTGTACAGCTTCTGTAAGTGTCTTAATGGTGATATATGATGCACCAAGTTCTATGATTGTCTTCCAGAACTCGGTTTGTGTCATCGTTATGTTACACCTTGGAGTCGCGCGCGGTAGCAGCTTTATAATCTTGTTTCCAGAAGTACTTTAGCTCAAACTTCGCTACCTCTGTTTTATGATTGATGACTCACACAAACATCGACAGCCTAATACATTATGTCAATTATTTTTTTTTCTTTCAAAACTTGCGTAATTAATCAGCAGGCATCAGATGTTACAGTAATACAATCTTGTTTTAGGAGCCTAAGAACACACTAAACGTTTTTATATTTTATTGTACTAACGTTAGCAAAACATTTTACAGGGTTCATCAAATAACCGAACTGCATTGAAATAATTTCAAGCATCCTTACATAGACTTGCTTGTTATTACAATGAATAAATACAGATATTCCGTGAGCTCTTAATGTACTGAGGGGTAACAATTAAATCTGATAACTTTGGGGGAAAGATAACCACAGCAGTATTTAATTAGTCAAGCTTGGTACTCTACAAAAGTTTTAAATTGTTTAGATGCAAGACCGTGGGATAAAAATATTATCTGTAAGCGACATTTTAGTACCTGCAACTTGGTTTTCAGATGTTACCATAAATAGTCGTATAGCGTTATTGAATATAAAATGAGAAAAGCTATTACTACATTTTTAATAAATGCTCATAAATGTAAAGTTTAAGTCTCCCGCTACTGTAGATTAAAACCGGGTTACATATTTTCTTGAAACCAGACATGTCCATTACTCGTAGTTTAAATGGGTCATTAGCAAGTACACGGAACTGTAACATAAAATGAATGGATTTTTCCCTAACTGGCTTTTTACTACCTGTTGACATAAATGCTTATTCAGAAACCACCAAAGACGCAGTTTATCCACCTTAATTGTTGTGGTGTTCTAATGCCGATAATTATCTTTTATTTCTATTATAAATACTGGCATATCGTGTTAATTTAGAACAAATAAAGTACAACTAACGTTTAGCAGCTGCGGCGATAGTAGGGGACATCAGATAGATCTATTAACAACTAAAGCCCATTCTATCGCATAGTGAGTTAGGCTTTGTTCAGCACAAAACACAAAAACTGAAGTTCAATGTGAACACAAATATTATGCAAAAAAATAAACCCGTCATACAACGGTCATCTCGACATACTGGGCCCTATGGTCTTAATGCATTACATTATTAGTAAACAGTTATAAGAACAGCTGTTTGCCACTCCTTATAATAAATTCGCATTTTTTAATGGTCAAAACGGAATATTGTTAGAAATAATTAAGCGTTTGTCAATGTTCAAACAATGAGACGAATAAATAGCAGCATCAATTTCAGTGCAAGAATCGAGCTTCCCGATTGTGCTCGATCATTTACTTTATTAGTCTATTTAATATTTTTTATTTATATTACTTGGTAATCACATTTTTATTATAAGGGAAAAATAATTTGAAAATGGCTTCAAAAGAGAATAAGAAATGAAAAGAACTTATTTTCGTGGGAAAAAGCAAGAACCTTTAAATAAGTAAATAATTAATTAAAAACTGGATGGCCGTACTTTAACTTTTTCATTGTACTAAAACATGCACTAGTATTTGTGTATATTATTACACTTGTCGAGAAAGCTATAATGACTGATACAGAACAAGGAAAAATCACTTGTTAACCTTGGGGAACGTTATAGCCACAAGTTACAAGTCATACACCAACAATCATACAGCTTGTGAACATACTAAGACCCCGAAACGTCAAGGGGAGGAAAGCCCATACACTGCACGTTATTATTGCCAGGACCAGTATCTGCTTATCGAAATTCAAAATGTGATCAAAGAATTGCGCAGACCCAGCAAGTGTTTTTGTTAAACTATACATGCAGAATCTTGGTCTACCGGCTGCTTTATGGAGGCCCTGGGTTCGATCGCAATACCTGCCTTGGAATTGTTTAACTTTGGGAGATGTGGAACAAGGTCTACCCAGGAGCTGAGAGAGATAGCTTCCTTCGGTCTTAAAGGTGGAGTATGCAGCGAAATTCTTGTCTGAATAATATATCGTCCATCAGCGTTTCGTGAATACTAATGGAAAATTGCTGATTGGATATTTTCGTGAAGATATGCAATTTCGTTATTTTCACTTTCAGTCAGCATAACATCAACATGGCCTGGTTCATCCTCGCTGAATCTGTTATTGCCTACATAACATCAAGCTTTTCATTCATACCTGCAAGAATTGAACACTTGGAACATAAAAAGCAATACTTTTGTAGTCAAATGACCAGGAGAAAATAACATTGTGTTTGCGGGAAAATGGGAAAAAAGTTATACTCTAACAATGTACTGATACTGTCTCATTAATTGTTACTGTGGCTCCACTTCTTAAAACGTTCAATTATGTACTCAAGTTAGCTCACAGGGTTTCTGAAACAAACAGGTTCTCACTGACTATGGGAAATTTAGAAAAAAAAAAAAAAAAGTACTGTGCAGATAATTATGAAAAAGAATGAGCATGAACTGCCCCTTTGTCTGCTTCCATTCCTTAAACATACTTTATTTTAGTGTATTATTTGTTTATTTCAGTAAAATAAATAGGTTTGAAGCCCTAGTCATGTGTGCCTAAAATGCATTTTAGTTTTATTGAAATAGGGCCCAAGTTATTAAATGTTGGGCTTATTTTAGGTACCTATACCTGCAATATTTGGTGCCAAAAAAATCCCAAGTTTACTCATGATACACGAGAGGAAATTATAAATTGGATAAAGGAAGGAAACAAATAACTCGTATCATAAGCTTCAACGTCTAAGACACCAATATAACAATTTTCCACAGGCGCGGGAAAACGTGTACAAAGGAAATAGGAGTAGAAAGAGGTTAGAAATATGCTGTCGAACGTTTCGTTATGGTACTGCTTACTTAAACAAATAATTTATTCTTGTCAGATACAGAGAATTACTTAATCGTTCATAAAAGTACCTACCACTTCCAAGAAGACAGTGACAGTGCATGGTACACAGTTAAATTGAGATGACTGCTTCTCTGTTGATGACACATCTCAACCTATAGCTCCATGTTGAAGCATCTGGACCATTCGTTTGCACAATCAAAACAGTCATCATGTAGAATCCTACCCGACAGTTGGAGCTGCCGTCTTTATGGTCAAGACGTGTTTCACGTTAAATGGGAGGATAAAGTGCCTTATTTGTAGCATTGAAATGTATTTTGATAGATGTCGCGCTGGTGGTGTAGGGACACAAGCAACTTCAGAGGCACAGTACTTAAACTATACATAGTAAAATATTATTTAAAGCACAGAACATCCTCAGCCTGCATTTAAATCTTACCTCAGGTCGTGTGGCGGAGCCAAGCCGAGCAGTGGCCATGGCCCAGCGTCCGATTCAGACTGCGACCGGGCAACATCTTCCGATGAGTTTTATATCTATTCAATATCCGGTCCATTCTTAGAATGTTCCGAAAGAAGTTGTTAATTTGCGTCAAAAAGGTTGAGCTTTCACGGGTTTTCTAACGGAAGTACGTTAACCAAGAGGATTTTTACATAACGCTAGTAACAATAGAGTACGAGAAGTTTGGTCTGCAAAATTAGCAGCACATTCTCTAAAGTATTACATATAATTTGAAATAATGACACCAATTTAATACTGATCGCTTAGCTCGTCAGCTGTGTAGGTCACATAGATTTCTTATGCTCGTTGTAAAAGTATCTTAACAGAATTGAAATTATTGGTTACAAAAGGAGGCAATTTCTGATAAGTAAGAGCAGCTGATATGAATCTATAACACTTAGGTTTCGATCTGGAAAACTTAAATTTTACTCTTGTCTTCAAATAGAATACAATGTGGATTATGAAAGACAGCAATAGTTTTTTATTTCAAGTACTTGTTCAGGACTACTAAACTCCCACTCTCCTCTTGCTACCGAAAGTTTAACTCGCAAATAGAATACGGAGCGATATCCATCCCATTGATGGCTACTTTGCGGTTGTAGTGTTAGATCTTTCCGCGCCTAAGCTGTCTCTCAGTACACCTCGCTGTTAAGGAAGCCAGTCCATTCGCAGCATGCCCTAAAGACCGTGATCTGCTTGCGGGTGTGGTAGTAACCAGTCACCAGCTTCTTCAAAAAATCCGGATCTTCGTTATGCATTTGCAGTACACGACGACAGACTGGAACCCAATGTGCGCACACTTCTTTCATAACCTCGTGACCCAGCAGTTAACCACATACCGCAATTTTGACGCCTTCCTTCCATAAAAGTTATGCAGTCTTTCGCTAGTGTTACTAGCATTAGTCCGTCGCCCTACGAATGAACGTGCCCGTAAATTGCGCGGTATTTGTAAAACATCGCTATTGTAAATTATTTCCGAATCTCCCTCCAAAGAAATATTGATGAATTTGTTAAAAGCAAATGACATCCTCAGATACATGAATTGGATTGAAAAAATAATCGTGCGGAACGTTTTAGTTGTTATTTTCTTCTTATAAATCGCTGAAATAAAGTAACTCGGGAGACTTTTCTACTTATTTAGAGTCCACGAATGCATCATGCTTTTGTAGTGATTTCGCCCTTCCCTCTAGAAACAGAGGCTGTAATGAAGTAGATTCAGCACTGTTGCCTTATCTCAAACTTCCTCAATAAGGAGGAAAAGCTCAAAATATCGTTTAACAATGCTTTGCGAACAAATAACCACCTGCTGTATATTCTTCAATGTTGCTTAGCAAATGAGTCACCACAGCACACACAGTTAATGGATATTTGGGCAAAAAATGACGCAATTTGAAGAGAAACACGGTACCGTGAAACAACAGAAGCATATTGTTTAAAGGAATAAGCGAAACGAAGAGGTCAAAATTATAATTGACACACATTTTCTACATCGTTTTTGAAGAACATACTCCTCCCTAATAAAGAAAAGCTGTTAACAAAGTTTAAATATTAATTATAGATGATTTAAAGTGCTAGGTGATATTTATTGTTCTATCGCACTAGCAATATTTTATTTGTTTTAACATCTCAGGTCATCAGCGTCCCATTCAATTCCGGACGTGAAACAGCCGACAAATTTTGCTCAGAGACCTCTGCTTTCATGCTTGAGGTTCTTTTTCGTGCCGTAAATGTACGACACGGGACCCACGGCTTTACTTTCCTCTTTCCTTCCGAAGGAAGCCATACTTAGGATTTTTACGCCCGAAAAAATCCATCGATTCTGGAAGGGATCGAACCCGCGATCTTGGGTTTACGGTTACCACTACATCACCTGCATCAATACTAGCAATGTATAGGACATTAGTTAGAAATAAAAAATGCGGGTTACGCCCGGGATTTTTAGCCTTCCGGATTGACGATATATCAACAGAACTACCGCGGAAGCATGACCCTCTCTCATCTGATTCAATATACCCCTGAAAGCTCCCGAATTTTTCAAGTTTCTTCATATCCTACACACAGCTAGTGTGAAAGAACAATTTCTATATACAGGATGTTAATGAACTACACCGAAATAATTTCAGAGCTTGTGAGAGGTAATAAATAAGCAATGCATGGTCCACAACTACACATAACGCAGTTTTATGGTGTTAAACATTATTACATTGCTTTAGAATGTCTTTAAAACTGCATTGTAAGCACAAAAATATCGATTTTCCGCATCTCGTTATCAATACCTCTAATCTCAAACTAATCATGCGACAATACGACACTGAACATCCGCTAACTGCCTTGTAGCCAGAGTTTTTTAACTGCTTGTGTAGCTTAAAGCATAACGCAAAAGCTGATGTTCCGCATGCCGCGGGTTCAAATCTCAATTTGCTTTTATTTAATATGAAGTGCTGCGATACGTATGCTACAGAATTATCACAAGTAGAGTGTGGAAAGCTCAGACCCTCGAGTGATATTTATTGGGACTAATTCAGGAATAAAATATAATTCCTCCAAACATCTTACAAAGTTGTATACTTAACCTTTTCAAGCAATCTTGCGATAGAAGAATGTCGATTGCAAATAAGCCAACAGAGAAGAGCAAAATACGGGTTTAGGACTATTTCATGAATAGAATAAGATTAAAAGCGATATATATATTAAATTCCGCGCACAGAATATTAACATTTGTAAAATGATATACTTATAAAAGTCTATTTTACTCAGAAACCGTGAGACTGAAATGGGCAAAATGAACTATTACAATCGCTACCGTCCGATTTTCTAATATCAACTAAGAAAAACAAAAGATAACACATAGTGTCTTTGTATTCTGTGGTTTGGAATTCCTGATTTGCACATTTGACGCATCGCCAAAACACTTTGAAAAGCCCTCCATTTCGTGTTATGATTGTCGACTGTCCATGCTTTTGTTGCTATCAATAGCCTCCCACTGCCACTAGCAAAAGTGGTCAGTGATGCGTGTTCAGGAATTATATAGTGGAGGCATAGAGTTGACGACACTGACCACAAGACAAATGCACATCGCGTGATAAAACGGATTTTAATTTTTTTTTTTTTTAAATAACTTCACTCCATAATCCGTGAACTGGTCAAAATTCAAAAGTTTGTTTTGTTTCAATGGTCGATTTTAAGATGACGTCACATGAGTGAAATAGACAATGAAATTTAGGTAAATGTTTAATATACAACACCCAACTCATTTAGATTACCCACAATTCTACCTTTGGTAAGCATGGGTTGTAATTATATGTTAAGATTCAAGTGTATAAATTGAAACATCAAAGCTGCATTATTAGGCTGTAGTCAGAAAACGACATAAAAAGTGATGAACGAGACTCGAACTCGAAAACAAAGGACTACCTCTTACTCAAAAGTTAATGTCTTAACCATGGCACCAGAGTTCAGAAACCTCCCTTCGTTGTCGTGCGTTATGCTTTTGAGAGACATCTTCATTAGCAGTGGCGTACTAGCGCTTTAGAAACGTATAGTCATAGCTTTGAACTTTCTCTACAGTCTCTGAAATTATTTCGGTGTGGTTCATAAACACTTAACATCAAATTAATCTCTATATAGTTGGTGGTTAAACTTGAAGTCTAGAACAAAATGACTCATAGCAGTGTACCTTAGTGAGACAGCTCAAAGCAAAACGGTCGGTGAAAGACCGCAGCTATGATTGTCACTAAACACTTCTCATAAAAGGTACGTTTACTCATCATTATCAAACAAGAAGATGCTGCAATTGACTCCCTTCATTTTCCATGCTTTTCTGAAATCGGTTTATGAAATTAGATATTACTCTCTATAGTTCCCTATGAGAAATGGAAGAACTTTCTTCACGAAAGTTATTTTTCAGTTCAACTAATTTTGTGTGGATTTATCTTCTACATATTTCCCTTTAATGGCCCCAAGAGAAAAAAAATCGCACGGCGTTAAATCGGGGAACTGAGGGACCATATGTTGTTAGTAATAACTCTAACGTCATGAATTGCACGCAAAGAGTCCTTTGCCGTTGCGGAGTCCTGTTGAAAAGTCGCAAACCTACGTTTCCTGACGGTTAATTTACGGGAAAAGGTTGCAAAATATTCTGTACATTCCCACAACTGTTAATTGTTTCTTCAAACAAAATGGAGCCTATTCCCTGGCCGCTAATAATGCTCCATACAGAAGTTCCTCGTGAAGCATTAGGTTTTCCTGAACTCCAGTTTCGATTCTTTTGTGAATTAACACACCCATTTAGGTGGAACCAAGATTTTTCCGTAAAGAAAATTAGATTAAGGTAAATTTCTTCGTCTTGCACAAAATCTACTCCTAGAAGCAGCGTCAGCCGGTGTAAGTTCTCGCACTATAGCACTTTTATAGGGCTTTGTAGCCGTTCGAATGCAGGAATAGGAAACTGCCGTTTGATGAGAAAAAAGTCGAAGAGATTTGTTTAGGGCAACGTTCCAGAGCATGTCCAATGTTATTTGACATTTCTTCTTTCAGTACTGTACGCTTTTTATCGAGGATACTTAAATGTATTTACCAATCTGTGAATCGAACTTCGATTTGGAAGTGGAATGTGAGGGAATTTCTCTTGATACAACCTCCGTACATCATGAGCCGATCCTGTGCGCAATACGAATCATAAATAAATTGAGCCATTTAACGTAATTAATACGCCGCCTAATAAATACACTGTCACAACACTCAAGAACAAGTCCTACAGTTAACTCGTATGGACCTTCCCTCCGGCTCTCCGGTTGGCTTTCAAGTATGAGAACGAAAGGAAAACTGCATAGCTTGGTCAATTGCTGTACATGGAGCGAACGAAAAACCACTCCACAGAATCAGGTGAAAGAGATTCGAAATTTCGTGCTTGGAGGAGGGCATGGTGACTTAGTTTGTTAGAGCGTTAGTGCTGAAGGCAGAAGATCCGTGACTTTGTTTTGAAACTCAATACACATTTCATAATTACGCCTATATGAAATCGTGCAGTGTGAACTTATACAAAAAGTTATTTCAATTATAAAAATGCTACATCTATTTATTTGCTGTGAAATTGCAAAACTTTTGAAATTAAGCTGCTCATATTTATAATAAAAAGGGAATGTTTTCGCCAAATACTGACTTAGCTTCTTTAACAATACCCTAACATCCTTATTAATATAGGATCCAGTCCCTAGTAAAGTTCTGAAAGAAAACATTTGGCTAGAAGTTTTCTTTCGGGAGTGAAACTTATAGTATTAGAATTAAATGAAATAATTCTTGACAGTAGCATTTTACCTCTGAAAAGTTTAATTACAATAGTTGTTAACATAGCTTCTTTACTTCTAACGTAGTGTACTCATGGTTAAGTTTAAGGTTACAACACAACACTGTGTTAGATAGAAGGGCTACACTTTTTTGGGAATGTCTGCAGACACGTTTGCGAGCAAAGTGGCGGCCATACAGGACAAATATGCCGACGCCTCAGTGGGGAACGTGACGGGAAGTAATGCCGTCAACGTATTCCTGGGCATCGGAGTCGCCTGGTCCATCGCAGCGATCTACCACACGTACCACGGCCGTCAGTTCGAGGTGAAGCCCGGCAAGTAAGTAGAACACACAACGTCTCTCCACTTGCTCTGCCGCAGAGGCCATCTCTTACCCTGTGCTCTCTTGTTACAGCATGGCCTTCTCGGTCACCATATTCTGCACAGAAGCGTTCGTCGCCATCCTAATCCTCCTCATGAGGCGGAGTAAAATCGTGGGTGGCGAGCTCGGTGGTCCTGTGCTCATCAAATACTTCACCACCATCCTGCTGGCCGCTCTCTGGGTCACGTACGTGATGCTGTCGAGCTTGGAAGCGTACGGCGTGATCGAGGGCTTCTAGAGGACATGCGGGATCAATTGCGGCAAAGTGCCTCATTTCTAAAGTTCGGTGGACAGATATGCAATCGAGAGGAAATAGCAAATAACACCAAAACTTTCGTCTGCTATTTCGTCTGGATAATAGTCTAGTCTTTTATACAAATAGCTCCCATTTAATGCAACGACAAGAAGCATTGCGTCCTTGTAGGCGTCCTTCCAACATTACGAAACCGTCTCATTGACAAGGATCGCATTTTTTTCACTTTATCTAGGCTTTAAACTCTCAACTCTACAATGTTTTAGGGCTGATATGGGGAGTTGTAAGTTTTTACCCCAGTTAGTGTTTTTTTTTTTTTTTTAAATCCGGGTTGAACCCCACTCGTGTGAGAGACAGATGGCGTGCAAGTTGTTTATGAATGTTTGAAAGAGAGAGCGTGAAAGAAGGCTGAATGTGTCGTGAGAGTGAGACATTATCGTTCCATACTTACACTCTCTTGTTGACTTAAATACTAATACTACTCTATTCGTGTCTGCTATACCTTACCCTCACATATCTCAATGTTGTTATTATTATAATACTATCTCTTAACCTCGTAACTAAATACGGTGGCCATCATTCCATATCTTCTTTGCTCTGGTTTGATTTTCTGCCTTTGTCCTGTCAGACCGAGATAACCTTCACATATATTAGTCACCCTCACTCTACTCTTGTTCGGAATGTTGAACACTGCCGCAGATTCCATGCGTGTTTGTCTTGTCTAATGTAAATATGCTACGTTTTGTACATAAGAAAACGCAGTTCGAGGTAGCTATTTATTATGTAAAGAGATTTTATTTATTGGCAATATTTTTAATCATATTTATTTTTCTTGGGCGCTTCACTGGTAGCGTATTTTTTTAAAAAAGAAACCATTTGATAGATAAAAGTGGAACAGTTCTTCCAAGCCTAAAAACACGACGTCTGCCACCGTAATTTGTATCATGTATAAATAAATATTGTAACAAAATTTTAATATTGTTGAAGTGCTTTTAGTGTATGAAATTGTACATCTGGTCTAGGAAGGAAGGTTGCGCCTGCATTTGTAGCGTGAAAACACGAAATCTATAGCTGTTACTTACATTGCGGCATAGTCCGTGTGTTTGTTATACATTCTGGAGAAATGTTGTTGTTTTCTATTTGTACGTTGTTATTTTATGTGAACAGAGAAGAGTACACAGTATTGTCAAATTGTTCTATGTTAATGAGGCTTCATTATTGTAACTCAAAATAAAACAACATATCAAACATTTTCTCTCATTCCTAACCACCACCTTATCATAACAAACACTTCTGTTAATATTTTTAGGGATCGAGAAGATAATGCAAGTGCTCTTATACTGGTTCCCGCTGACTGGAACGCGTCTTTTGTTTTTTCCTTATACCGTGCGTTCCCACTCGTTTGCCGCGCCATAGAGGGGGTAATAAGCCTGCTGACTTTCGTAGTCGTAGCGCAGCTGTTCCCGGGTGTGTGTTGTGTTGTTAGTTTCTTAATTCGACACTATGCATAAAGTGCATTATGTCTCGTGAGTTTACAACAGCACATTTGTCTTTATGTATGAATGAAAGAATCAGAGGACCAATTAACAGTCATTCTGTTACTTTTTTTTTTTTTTTTTTCGTTTTATTTAAGGACGCTCTTTAACATCTCAGGTCATCAACGTCCCATTCAATTCTGGGCATGAAACAGTCGACAAATTTTGCTCAGAGACCTCTTCTTTCAGGCTTGAGGTTCTATTCTGTTACTTATGTGAATACCATACTAACCGGCATGGATCGTGATTATGCATTTTTTTTTCAACAGGACTCCACTGCTCCAATTGTTCCGTGAGTACAATTCACAATGTGTTTCCACAAGACAAAGTTATTAATAGGGATGTGTGGCCCCCTCAGTCCCCCAATTTAACAGTCTGTGATAATTATCTCTGGGATAAATTAAAAAAAACGTTGTGCCCAAGACAAACCAGCACACCATACAAGATCTCAACGATAATACTCGTCAGCAAAGTGTCCGAATATTTCAAAATGAAAATGCTCTCTCTTCATTGCACTTACAAGAACAATCACGCTTTCCAAATTTAAAACATAAGGTGCAGGAAAATGAAAAACACTGCCTGCTGCCATGGCAACACCAATGTTTTCCCTGGGTATGGTCGGTGTTCCGTGTCTCAATACACTGTTTACTCAAGTAATGTACAAGTCATTTTCATTTGCAAATGAAGTTTATAAGAAACATATGTACGTATACTTTTTTCTAATTCCAACATGGTCGCCATTTATTTCAAAATACAGTGTCATGCTGTCCTGAAAACGCTTTTATTTTTAATTTCAGGCTTTCACTATCAGTGGCGATTGATACTCCTTGAATTTTAAATATATGAGATTGTGAGGGCAATGTCATTTTGTTAATGCATGATTGTATTCTTTCTGCATCTGTGGATGATAATTATCTTCCTTCTTCACCAGCTGCCAAACATTCTCATATCTAATGAATTTTCCCACAAGGGTAACAAAGGAGCAGAAAAGTTATAACAGATTTTGATCCCATCTTGCACAAAAATAAATGGCTCTTTATTTGGGAATCATTCTCTTAGTGCTTCTCAACATGTAGACGTGCACTGATGACTTTAGTGGGATGTTTTCCAGTCTGTACAACACAATCTGACTTACTTTTCACCGTCACATAAACTAAACTTGCTCAAAAGTGCTCTCATCACTAAAACAAACCTGAAATAACAGAAAAGTGCAATGACAATTTCATTTAAGGGGAATTTTAGCTCATAAACATTATTTTAAATTTGCCAATCCTTTGCCCACTTGAG
Organism: Metallyticus violacea; assembly: GCA_030762175.1. NCBI lineage: Eukaryota > Metazoa > Arthropoda > Insecta > Mantodea > Metallyticidae > Metallyticus > Metallyticus violacea. The sequence continues at coordinate 1,907,735 of CM060832.1, forward strand.
ACGTTTTGGCTTGTGGGCAGGCCTGCATGTTTTTAACTTCTATTCTGAAAGTCTGCATGTCACAGTTCTTTCAGCTGCTGTGATACCAGTATCTTCAAGATCAGATGTAATTTGTTTCGCGCTAGAAAACCGTTTACTTCACAAATCTTTTTCAAGCAACGTTCTGCCCTTGTGATGACAATTGGTTTTCCGCCATCTTTTTCTTCCTTTGACACCTAATTAAATGTTCCACCTAATTCGTCTTACAAATGCTTCAGTTAGCTCCAATCTTCAAGAAATTTCTCGATTTCAAAAAGCATTAGACATTTCCAGTTGTCAAATCACACAATTTACCCATTATTCCTGCAAGCAGTTAATTGTTTTCAAGAGTACTAAATTTCACGTTTCAAACCATAAACTAATTGACAAATTAAATTTCATAGCACAGGCGTAAAATAAGTCCGTTATAGTTGTTAGTATTAAGGTAATTGATGTTTGTTCAGCAACAATGTGAACTGTTAAAAGAACGAAACACCATAACATAAGTTATTGTAGGCAACAATGTGTTTCCTATAACGTACAGTGAGAGATAACAATGATCTGTGCGAGTTCTTAGTATTGTGTTCAATATAAATCCCCAAAAAGATACCTTAGCTCTTTTAGTGATGAATGTTTGACAAATGACCACCACAAGGACTAGCCAGATAAAGGAGAGGATGAACTTTCTTGCAGGTGTAAAGTGTGCAATGTTTCATTTACATAAAGTATGATGATGTTAAAGCTGTTAATAAGCATTTGGAATCTGAGAGGCTTAAAGATCATTACAGAGTACAAAGTAGGAATAATTCTTAAATTCAAAATAAAGTTCTGTCGGAGCTAACACAGTGAAGTAATTAATTTATTCTTAATTAGACAGTGAGTCGATTTAATACTCTTATGTTCCACTTCCCATTGAATTATACAGAACATGTTTCACAGGCCTTCGCCAGCATCATCAGCTCTGAGGTGACTGCCAGATTCGTTGGTGGTTGGATGGACTTGGTGTAGCTCTTCTGGGCAGTTTATGAACTTTTGGATTAATTTGTCTTCTGTTGGAATCTCAAAGTTCATAGCCTTATCTTTATATTTTTTATAAAAAATTTTCCCCATTCCCAGCACCAAGGGCCTATCTATGCATTTCAATAATTTCACTTCCATTTCTGTATCATGTTTATCTCTCCAAAAATGATGTGCAACTGCTGATTTATCTATCTCATTGTACCTGATGTTTCTCCTTAAGTCTAATTCCAATGCTTCTTTTTGTTTTGCCAATAAACACTTTGATTTCATATATTACTGGCTTCTTCTCATCAGGTATTCTATCGTTATCAACAGGGTTGGGCGGATTATTTAGGCTGAATTTATTCACTGGGGACAAAGTAATCCCAAACTCTCGGAGTATTTTCTGAAAATTTTGTTGGCCAAAGGCTGATAAGTAATTTTCTTGTGAATGGTAGTAGTAGTAGTAGTTTTTTTTTTTTTTTTTTTTTTTTGACAATGTTGTAACCTGTTTTAACCTCTTCTCTTGTTTGAATTTCTTGATTTTCTTGTCTACAATTTCTTGGCCATACCCATTGGTTTTTGCCGTTTGTATTATGCGAGAGTACTCTTTGGCGTATTCATGGCTATGTTAATGGGTTTATGTGCTAAGCTGTTGAAAACTGCATGTTTGTGTGTTGTGAGCTCGAAGCCACTCTTTAAGTCAAGGAAAGTGTTGTCTTGTTCTGTTTCAGAAGTGAATTTAATTTCCCTATCTTGTAGATTTAACAGTTTCAAAGCACCGTTCACATGTTTCTTTTTAACAATCGCAAAGATATCTGTGCCATGCTTTAAAAATGTATGGAAATGATTTGGTGATATGCATTTCTAAACTATTCACATATAAATCAGCCAGAAAGGTGATAATATATTTCCCATAGCTTCTTGTTTGTGAAATTCCTCATTGAACCTGAAGAAAGTTTGACTGAAGCAGACTTCGGTTAATTGGGTGTATCCCTCAATCTCCTCGTTGCTCAGTTTCAGATACCGCAACCATTTCCGAAGACATGTTGGGAGTTTGCATTTTGCTATGCTGGGAAAGAGTGAGTTTCTATCAAAGGACACAAGAAGATCATCCTTTTGGAGAACCAAATCTTTAATTTTCTCCACCAGTTCTTTGGAATTACTTACACTTAAGCTATCAAACCAAGGAATTTTTTGAAATCTCTGGAGGAGCCATCTTGCTAGCTGGTGTTTCTATAGTCTCATGGGATTTTCCAGTTTATGTATTTTCGGTAAGTGTATCTTTGCTAGTGTGAAAAATAAAAGACTAAAATCCTAATACATGAAGGCTAATTGCTGTTACCTTAAGTATGGTGTTGAGACGTGAAAATATATTCGGACTTCTCGTCGTCATGTAAGAATGTCGTTCTGTGAATTTACTCAACAGGGCGTCATATTCCAGTTCAATGGTTGTCCCTTTAATTAGCCGTTGAACGCCTTGGTAGCGCACTTTGAAAATGTATAATTTGGCAAAAGATACATAAGAAAATTGTATGTCCCCAACAAGATGAAGTAAATGTCTGTAGCAGAACGTTTTCTGTATTTTGTCAATTGAACACTTCCAACTTTCTGTAAGGCGATTAAAATATGAATGTGAAAGCGGAGGTGCAAAAAACCATGTTGGGAATAAAGACTCAAGTAGAAATATTTTTCGAGTTTGAAGTGAATATGTCGCTTGAAAATCTCATTACAATGAAAGAGTTCGCCAAGGCAAGTGGTACGGTTTTAGTTACAATAACATATTTTAAGTTATGTCTGTTCGTGATCTATCTAGCCCATCACTGTTCTCATTTAATGATTTAATTTACTTAACAAATTACGATGTTCAATGGAAATGAACTCTACAATGAATTGTCAATTTTTAACGCAGTGATAATACTAATGCAAGACAAAGATTAATATCTGGGTTTCATGTTTCAAAAAAGATAGATCCATAATATGTTAATAATAATGCGACATGTGCTAGCAATTCCAGTAAGTAACATGCATGTGGAAAGGGTGTTAATGCCATGACTGGTTTTGGGACAGATGACAGGAACAGAATGTCAACAGAACTTGTGAAAGCGAAAAATTTATATTAAAATGACCTTGAGTGTACGCTGTCAGGAACTCTACAAAATAATCCTGAAAAACAAGAGACAAGAATTCTACAAAATACAAGAGACTCCTGAAATCTGCAAGGGACTCCAAGAAATACAAATTTTAAGGTAGGCGTAGTCTATTCTTAATACAGCACAGATTTAATTATTGCTGAATAGCTTTAAGTTTTCTATTTACATTTTCCCTATCACAATAGTTGTTTTTTGTGAAGTATCTAAATTAATACATAATAAATAATTAAATAATAATAATAATAATAATAATAATAATATATCTGGTTTGTCTTCAGCCCAATTTGGCAACCCCAGTCAAAACTGTATTTTGACTATCAATTATTATCGAAGACCAAAAAAGTAATAACAACCGTTAAAAGCATTTATCTGTAATTATATTTATTAGAAAAACGACAAAGCATATCTTATGTTCGCACGAAAACTTCTACATAAACATTTTAATAGTATGTAGGTTGAAATAGTAGTATATTCAGCGCGTTTGGGTATGTTATAGGCATAACCTTTGAGATACATGTACCCACCTCCGTGACCACTAACAACGTCAATGTTCAGATGTGCTCAACTTTAAAGTGGTAAGTTTTCTTCTGGAATAAGTCAATTAGAGCGCATGCGCATATTTGACCTTATCTCTATGAAACATTTGTGGAGCACACAGATTCCTTCCAAGACGCTGAATAGTAACATGTAAATTGGTCAAGTATATAAAATGTCATAAACATTGAACTATAGAACACAACAAAATAATCACTGTGCTGTAACACACAAGAACGCACTGCCTCTGATCACAACAGAATTCTATTTATTAAAGAACAAGAGACTTTTATCAGAACTCGATATATGCAGAGATGCAACAACAATTTACTCAGAAATGTCGCATATGGACAAAAAGATGGAGAGTACTTGAGTTGATTTCCGAGGGAGATGTTCATCACATTCACCAGATTTGACACCCTTCAAACTTTTTTGTTTGGCGGTTTATCAAGTCAAAGTGAGAGTTATACAGAAGCCGAAGAATCATATTTGAAAAGGCATGTGCAACAATTTCAGGTAACTTACAAACGTCTTTCGGGCTGCATTCGAACGATGGGCATATTACTTTGAAATAGTTGGCGGCCATGGAGAATTCGAAATAAAAATACATGTACGCATACCATATACATCGAATTTGCGAAAAATCATTGTTTAATGAAAATTGTGGAAATTTTGTTTACCGTGTATTTCATTTGCTCTTCCTTTGGAATATTTCTTAAAAATAAAAAAGGGTTGTACATTTTCTTCCTATTTCTATAATTTTAAAGAAGATTCCTCTATTTTTCCTGAAGAAAATAATTATACAACTGCGTAATCTTCGGTACGTATAAATTAATTGAATAATAATAATTCAATACTAAATGCTGCTAAAGACTTCTAGACTTTATTTCAGCTCTCTCGTCGATCCCCCCCCCCCTGCCAAATGTCGGTCCTGATGGTGTAGTGGTAAAAATGCTTGCCTCCTAAACCCAAGATCGCGAGCTCAATTCCGGCCAGAATCGATTAATTTTTTTCGGGCGTAAAAATCCTAAGTAAGGCTTCCTTCGGAAGGGAAGTAAAGCCAAGGGTCCCGTTTCGTACATTTACGTCAGGTTAAAGAACAGCAATCCTTAAAGAAGAGGTCTCTGAGCAAAATTTATCGGCCGTTTCACGTCCTGAAATGAATGGGACGCTGATGACCTGAGATGTTAAAGAGCGTCCGTAAATAAAATAAATGAACCTCTCCCAAATTTTCGAAGATGGAGCTATGCTATACTCAGTATTCCAAGGGTTATGATAATATCAAATATATTTAATGATAAAAACTTTTGTGAGGAATTCTTCAAGCAGCTGCAAGGCGATGGCCATTTTGTCCGAGCGGTTCGTTTCAATTATGAGTAAATGATTCAGTCTCTTGAAGCAAACTCAACATGTAATTTCTACTTCTACGTTGTGTCATTAGTGATTTTTTTGTCACGGAGATGCAGCTACAGCAGAGCGCCCGACACATTTTGGTAAGAAATGAATCTCTTCACCTACAAGAATCACAGTTGAACACGTCAAAAAGTTCAAATTCTGGGAAAAGCTCTTCACAGCTTTGCCACATTTAAAGATATGTACCGCCTAGCACTTTTTTTTAAGATCGATGTCTTCAGTCTAGTTTTTGAAGAATCGCCTCTCATTTGTTACTTAAAATTTAACAATTCATCACAATATAAGACGATATTGATGTAACATGTTGACAATGCACCTATGGTGGGTAAATTAAATCAAAGATTGCCATAACTGTGTGACCGAATTTCTTCCAAATCCCTGCGACTGGTGTTAGCGCTAAAGATCATTTTTGAAGAAGTGGTTGCTTACGCATTAATAGAGATTTAATGTTTAGTTACATCTCTGTAAAATTTACTAAAGTTGTTACGTAATATTTACAGATCTCATAGGGGAAGGTTGCTCCCCCGCACCCCAATACATTACAGTTAAGTCCCATGTGCCAAAATGTTTTCAATGGAATTCAGATTCCAAAATTTAGCTAAGAATTTCAGCAGGACGGTCTAAACACTCCCTTAGGCTGCCCGATACACAGCCGGAGCACCGAAACCTCAATAACACAATCCCCCTAAGCTTCTGAGCGTTCGGACTGTACACAGAAAATTCAACACGTATCCTAACGAATGAAATATTAATAACAAGAAATGTGACTGAAGCATTATACTGTGTAAAGTGTATCCTCAGGACTAAAATACCAAGGAATAAGAATCAATTGCATCAAATATAAAATGTGACTAAACAGGGTCAGCTAGCAAAGAGTTGAAATAGAGTATTGTGGAATAAATCACAAGGAGTCCCTCTAGTGTTTTTAATTAATTAAACACCTGGCTAATGCAATTATGTTCCCTAATGATATTAGGATGAATGTGTCTTTAAGTGAAACAAAGAACTTTAAAAAATATACAGAATGTTAATGAACTACACCGAAACAATTTCATAGTGTAGAGATATCGTATATATAAGCAATTTGGGTTAGAAAACGTATGGCCTATCTGTTAAAAGTTCGAAGCAATGGGTATAAGTTTCTAAAGCGCTACTACGCCACTGGCTAATGAAGATGTCCCTCGAAAGCTTAACACGACAACGCAGTAGGATTTCTGAACATATCACTCCGGCCCCAATGGTTATGGCATTAACTTTCGAGTAAGAGGTAGTCATTTATTTTCGAGTTCCAGTATCATCTTCGAACTAGGGCATAATGATACAACCTTTAGCCTACGTTTTTAGATGTTGTTTCAAGTTATGCAATTTAATCTTGACGTATCAATTCGTATAATCACAACCCTTGTTCAGAAAAGGGTAATCTAAATGAGTTGGGTGTCGTATATTAAAAAGTTTACCTACATTTCTACATAATTTTGCAGTATATGTATCGCAGCACTTCATATTAAATAAAAAAATTCAACGACATGGCAAGAATTGAATCCGCGACCTATGGAACATCAGCTTTTGCGTTATGCATTATGCCACACAAGCAGTTAACAAGCTCCCTCTGGAGTAGACTGTATTAAGTAAGAAGGCAGTGTCGTTCTGTCACATGATTAGTTCCAGATTTGAGGAATCTTTATCGCACTGAATAATGAAAACGAGCTGAGGAAAGTCGATATTTCTATGCAGTCTAAACAAAAATTTCACCCGGCTTGGCTTTAACACCGATTTCAAGTAGTAATGGAGGTTTAATTGTACCAGTTTTAAAATACATTCAAATAAATACACATGTCGCACGGGCTTTAAGGCCGTACATGCTTATATCGTCCTGGTCCTACACATACATACATCCACACACACATATATACATACATATATACAAATCTACATGCATATATACAAATACTTCGATATATTTACGTTTTCTATTAATAATTTTATATACAAATACATAAACATGAATGGAACCCGTGCTCTTGAGCCCCTCCCCCTTCCATTTGCTCACAATCCTCTCTTCATTATAGCCATTAACCTCTTTGTCGGGTCTTCCCAAACTGTGTACCTCGCATGCACCAACACTTCCAGGCAAATGCTCAAATTTCTATTGGAATTCAAAAATTGCGCTGATAAATGTTCATTTCTTAAAATCTCCGTTTCCCTGCATACTGCCAAAATATGCCTCCAGGTATCGCTTTCTCCGCATAATGGACAAATTCTTTCCCCAAGAACATTAACTGTTTTGTTTACTTTCCAAGCCCCCAATCTGAACCATGGGAGACCACTTCTTTCTTCTCTGCCACAGATATCTAAATAATGTCCCCTCCCCCGCACCGGGTGCAGGTTAAGCGATACTTTTCCTGCACATTGAGACTCAGTATTTTGTCTATCTATATCTCGCAAATGTTCTCTCCCCTTAACCAAATATACCCCAATCCAATTTTGTCTAAGCCTTTTCTTATTTTTGATACTCATCCTGTATCTCATTCTTCCCTTTGACAGACTGCTCTAATTTTTTTTATTGATTTATTTACGGACGCTCTTTAACAGCTCAGGTCATCAGCGTCCCATTCAACTCAGGGCGTGAAACGGCCGACAAATTTTGCTCAGAGGTCTCTCTTTCAGGCTTGAGGTTCTTTTTCGTGCCGTAAATGTACGACATGGGACCCAGGGATTTACTTCCCTTCCGAAGGAAGCCATACTTAGGATTTTTACGCCCGAAAAAAATCCATCGGTCCTGGCCGGGTTCGAACCCGCGATCTTGGGTTTAGTAGGCAAGTATGGTCACCACTACACCACCAGGACCGACAGACTGCTCGAAGAAGAGCTTGATTCCCCCGTATTATCCTTAACCAGTATTTATCGCCACATGGCCGAGGTCGTTAAGGCGCGGACTCGTGAGCGGGAGATCTGGCGTTCGAATCCGGCCCGGACCGGTTTTTTCCAGGTTTTCCTCAGTCCTCATTACTGGCAAATGCCGGGGAGGTACCCTAAACTTAGGCCTGGAACGTTTCCTTCCTTTATAAAAAAAATCCTTTCTCAATGTATCATCAGTGTCCAGCCTGTAGTGCCTCAGTAGTAAAAACGGGCGTTAAACACTATTAAAAAAAATGAACCAGTATTTAATTTTTTATTTTTAAATGCACACTTTCATTAGATATACCAAACTCTTTAAGAACGCCACAACATGCTGCACCCCTCCCTATTTGTACTTCCGTTTAAGAAGCTGTGTTTGTACCTAATTAAGTTCCTCGGTGTTTTCCCACCCCCAAATTTCGGCCCCATGCGCCATAATTGATCTCACAAGCACCATGTACACCAACTCCTTTGTACTAGGTGGAGTTTCCGGCATTTTTACTAAAATCTTTAATGCCTCTATATCTTTAATTAAGCACTTGTGCTTTGTGATGTCCAGTTCCCGTCCCAAGTATGTGAATTTCTTAACATTTTCCAGTGCTATACATCGCACGTTATTGAATGCCATTGTTTTGGTCTTCTCGTTAACTGCCATTCTCCTGGTAATATGTCTCTAAGCCTTGCAGACCGTCAGTTGTTGTAAATATCATCCACATAAAAGAGAGCTGGTATTCTGCAACACACATTTTCTCTACAAACAAATTGAAAAACAAGAGTGGTAGGATACAGCCTTGCCTCGCACCTCTCCGTGTTATGACACTTTTTGAAACTTTATCGCAATCGTATGTATCTTACTATATATATTTTGATTCTAATGCCTTTTACCCGAGATTCTTTTCATCCATAATTTATCCCATAATACTTGCCTTTCCACGGAATCAAAAGCTTTTCGAAAATCTATGAAAACACAATGCAGTTTTCCTCTCTTTTTCTGTGTTGTTGTACTCTCATCGTGTAATACAAAAATATTGTCCACAGCTTATCAACATCTGAGGCAAACATGTTTAACACCATAAAACTGCCTTGTATATACTTTAGTTTATTATTCAAAAACATCAATTACTAACTTTCTTTGATTTTAAGTATGTACCTCATAATAACATACTGGAAAGTACATACATATTGAGTGCATTACACCTACAATTTTTTTTTGAATGATTTATTTATAGATGCTCTTTTAACAGCTCAGGTCATCAGCGTCCCATTCAACTCAGGGCGTGAAACGGCCGACAAATTTTGCTCAGAGGCCTCTCTTTCAGGCTTGAGGTTCTTTTTCGTGCCGTAAATGTACGACATGGAACCCACGGCTTTACTTCCCTTCCGAAGGAAGCCATACTTAGAATTTTTACGCCCCGAATCGGTCCTGGCCGGGTTCGAACCCGCGATCTTGGGTTTAGGAGGCAAGTATGGTAACCATTACACCACCAGGACCGACCATACTACACCTAAACTGAATATAATATGTCTCATAGGCAATGAGCAATTTTCATTTAGTCAAAACTTTAAAACCCGCATATTTTGCTTAACAATGTTGAAATGTGAGAGAAAAATGTTTCGGAGTAGCTGGGTGGATAGAAAATAATTTTTAAACATACGTTGTTTATATATGCATATGAATATATTTTTATAAATATTTTACATTAAAAATAAAAATACACTATAAATCTAAGGTATACAGTTTTAACATAAGACAAAAGAAATCTCCATAAGTCAATAATAAATTTAGCTTATCGAAAGGGAGATTATTAAGAGTATTATGTTCTTTAACGCACTCTAAAACATTTATTGATTACTGGATAACAAAATTCTCTTAATTGCTCTTAAAAGGATATTTTTGTAGCTGCATGAATATTTCCTTCATCGTTGTTAAAGTTAGAACATTCCTCATTCTGAAACAGTTGTGTGTGTGTTTATCTTCTAAAGGCTTGACAGCTCACTTTCGCTATCAGTCAACAACCTGTACAACTGCCAGTACCTTTTTCAATTTATAAATGAACTACTGTTATGCAATATGGTTCTTTATAAAATAAATATTTTATTTAAATTCATTAGTTGTATATGTTGTGAACATTGTAAGAAAATATAAATACTTCGTAAGATGAAAATGGTGTTCTTTCAGTGACCAGCTATGCAAGCTTCCCCCCTCCCCTTTAGAACAATTTTGACTGCACTCCTAGTAGAAATCTGTCAGAAGTTTTTTGCTAAATGCACCTGTTATAATAAAGTACTTAATTCTTAATAATTAATCCGTTTATTTAGTGTATGTTGATACTAATGCAATTAACATTTTCTACATATACGAATCTGCAGAACGCAAAACAAACAAAACAATGAAAAAGTACAGTTGATATACTGTATGGCAATAAAACCCAAATACAAAGAGACGCTGATACCTTTGGCCTATCTCAAAGCATACTGTGTACATGCATGCCGTCCATTTTCATGATATTTCGGTTTCTAAGGCTTTAACATAATTTGTTCTTGGTTCTTGACCTGCATTTTATTAAGGGAAATGATAATTGTAAAATGACGAAATTTCACATGTTCTGTACTTGAAAATAAATTCTTTATTATACATAATATGGTTATAGGGACTTGCATACATTTAACACTTTAAAAAAGACATTTAAAGAGACTTATGCTGTGCCACGCCCCTTTCACTGAAAGTCTTAGTATTTCAAATAGTTTTGTAGATAATTGTGTAATTCTATCAATAAAACTTCCGGACCAACAGATGCAGACTAGTCACCAGAATTAACAGAGGATACTGGTAATGACAATTTCCCCTCTGGAATATATTTGAATGAATCATGGATTTAAGTTAAATTTCAATTGAAGACTAGACACGTTTCTTTTTCTCAGAAACTATTTATTATAGCTACAAGGTTGAAATTTTGCATAATTATGTAATAAATGCACCGATTTACAAATATATTTATTTGTTTAAAATTTTTATTAAATGTAATATTTTACCTTAAAATTTAGAGGAAAGTTTTGATTTTATTTTGTTCATAGAGAAAAAAAAATTGAAATGCTGTTAGCACCTGAATTACTGTGGTTCAATGGCATAAAATACAATGTTTTAATAGACGGAAAATTTTTAACCCTCTCTTTCAGTAATTTTTCAGAAAAATAAAAACATTTTTTTTCCAACAAACTATAGCACTTATAAATTGAAAAGCATACAGAAAACGCTTCACATCTGCTGTTAGTATAGTGATTTTTTTAAATTGATCTATCAAGCCTGCCCAGAAGTATGTATGCTTCCTGAGCTAAGTGCATACCTACACTCTCCAGTTCCCTTAACAGGCGAAAAATAATGAGTTGTAATAAAATAGCATACCCTACATGCACTATTCTTACGTTGCATTCAATGTCTTGTGTTTTAAAGGCTAGATTTTCTCCAGAATATGCTTAAAGCGTTTCTGCATTAAACACGACATACAGGTCGCAGAAACTACAAATATTTTGAACTTTTAGACTTTACGTTAAATATTTACTATCTGCCTTGTTTAGGGTGAACTTGGCTTTATTTTATAAAGTATAGTCGATGACAATAGAGTAAATTACATACAGAAAAGTCATAATATCCGAACTATTTAATTTTTGTCCGGAACACAACATTCAGTTTTTTCAGACGATACGATTGATTCACTTTCAAAACTTGCCCACCCTCATACAATAGATTCGTACCAACTTGAAATCTGGAAAACTCACACTTTTGATTGCTAAACGATCTGCATTGTTATAACAATATTTTTTGTGCGACAAATCTCAGAAAGTGTATTATGACTTGAAAATAAATTAAAAATGATCTGGATAGGTTTCCCTTAGTGCGTAATATTCTTGTCCATAACCCCATTTTATTCTTGTTGATTGTGGACGTTACTCACCTCGAGCCATCATGAAGAAGCATCATTCTTTGTCCAGTTGTTGAACAAAACGCAACGCTGTTGCTGCCATGTTGTTTAATATGTAACACAATGTAAGTCAATTGCATTCATTTTACTATATACAGTGTACAAGCGACACACAGACAATTACAGCGTTCATGCAGTTACGTAGACGCGCGAACTGTTGAACCCAATTGCCAACCTAGTCAACAAATACCTGCTACCAATCCTTCAAAACAATTCTATCATGGAGAAAGCTTCAGTATTTTAAATGCAGGTGACGTGATAAACCTTGTACTGTTGAACGACGCTCCAGGACAACAGCGCAGTTTTAATTACACGTAAGGGGACCTAGTTTTAAAACGAGAAAAAGGGACATTTAATGTTTGTCTCAATGAAAAAGGGCAAAAGAGGCCGCTAAAATTATTTTGTCATAAATACTTATATTTGAAAACTAATAAAAATAAATAATCACAGTGTAACTTACGTGCTGTAGTACCAGCCAAAGAGTAGGGGCGTTAGTTTCAGGTAAACAAAGAAGAAATTCCAATATTTTTTAAATAAGGCGCGTTGTTCACATTAAAATGTGGACTAATTTCTACCCAACAGTTGCTAGATGATGTTCTTTCCAGCTTCCTTTTTTCCAATATTTTCTATATTGCTTAATATGCACATGACAGACCGGCATCATCTAATTGATAAAGGAGCCACCTCGCGAATGAAATCTGCAGTCTTTTGTACATCCTTCCACTGGGGTATCCCTGCTTTAAGTGTTGCCCAACTGTAGTTCCGTAAACTCTCAATGTGTGCAACCCAGTTATTTAAATATTCAGCTGCTGTTTAATATAAAATCCTTTATGTGCAGAATAATGTTAAGAAGGAACTAGTTGGTTCATATGTCAACCACAGTAAGAAAATCAAGAATCAGGAATTTTGTGTCATAGGTTACCTAAAGACATTGAGCTAAAGATCGGATTGGCTCAGTTTTGCAGAAAGGTCGACCGTTTCTCTGCAGAAAATTCCCGCATTTTGCCAAGAAAAATTATGAAAGAATATTTAAAGCGAAGCTTCTCAAACTCACTCTTAAAATATTTATTAATAAGTGCTGCTTTGTCACATTTAAACTGAAACTTGTCGGGCGGCTTGTACCGGAAAGTTGACAGTTAAAACGGCCTTGAAACAAAGACGCGTGTAAAATAGGAGCAATAAATTCTCTTTTTAGAAGAAGCAAAATGCACTGCAAGCTGGAGAGATGGTAGTCAGAGGAATGTGTTGATAACGTCCAACTGTTCATTTTTAATATTCTGCTTTTGTTAACGCAAAGAGATGGACCGACTCTTAAGTATTGAGTAATGTTTTACTTGGCAGATAAAGCCCTCTCTCCCAGCATAAAGTCGCTAACCATCTCTCCAGCTGTTCACAGTTTGCTGTTGATTTAGTTTATTCACGGACACTCTGTAATATCTGTCATCAGCGTCCCATTCAATTTAGGGCGTGAAATGACCGATTAATTTTGCTCAGAGGTCTATTCTTTCAGCTTGAGATTTTTTTAGGTGTCGTAAATCTAAGACACGGGACCCACGGCTTTATTTGCCTTACGAAGGAAACAATATTTAGGATTTTTATGACCGAAAAAATTCATTGATTCTGGTCAGGATTGACTAAGGATAATGAGTCTTGGTTCCAAAGAATGATCAGGGTGAAGTTTGCGAAGATGTAGATAGTGGCAAGTTTTAAATTATTATTGAGTAGCCTTATATGATTTAAGATTCATTAAGATACTTGGTAGTGATATCTCGTTTTTAACAAGTCTGCGTTAATATTATTGTGCCATTGTTAAACGCCAACACGTTAAATAACTCGCAAAAAAGTCTAGTAAGAAAAAAGGAAATTTTCTTAGTAAACAGTGCTCAGAAATGCCACCTTATTCAGTTTCAAATAGAAGAATTAAAAGATGCACATTTGGCTTCCTCACTTAATAACATTTCGATATCTTAAAGTTATTCTTCTTCGTTATAAGCGCTAGACCATGAATATTGCCAATTATTGATAACCTATCCAGTTCTGCTAGGTTTAAAGTATATTTTGGAATAGACAATATATTCAGTAAATATTTACATATTCTAAATAAAGAAAAACGAATCCACATGTTTAGCAATGAGATACTTTTCTTTAAACTAAAAATATTAAGCATATGATTGAGTGCACACAATAGTGATTGATAGCAGCGCTTCTAAATCAGCTGTTTTACTGCGTGAGAAAGATGCTCTAATTGTACGTAAAGTATTACCATGGCTTACATAATTCTTTCTGCACAGTTGTTCTTCAACGCTGCAATTTCTTGAAACAAATCCCAAAGCACCTTTTGTTTCCAAGACATTTCTCTTTTACCTACAGATTATCTCACTGGCAAACTATTGCATATGAAAAAGCCGCGCAGTCAATTGTTAATCGATATTCAGACAATCGATCATTGTGGCAGTTTAACGCAGAAAGGCTATTAAAAGATAAGGCAATTGGGTATCAATTTATTATATATATATATATATATATATATATATAATAAATTGATACCCAATTGCCTTATCCCAAATCCCAAATATATATATATATATATATATATATATATATATATATATATATATTTGGGTCAAAATTTTGTTAACTAGCCGTTCTTGAATCTTATTGTTTTTCAGCTGCAAAATCTAGGAAAACATTTTTATGCAGTGTGATATGAACATTTTTAATTATAAAAAATAAATGCATACCTACACGTGGTTACATTGCGCTTCAAGATCAATTATTTATGTACTAGTTTTAATATGAGCACCTTTGCTCACCAAAGCAATGAGACAGAGCAACTGCTGCTACAGAGGGCAAAAAAGCATGCCGAATGCACAGCAGTTATGTGGTATATGGTAATTTTTTCAGGCGAGTCTAAATTTAACTCACATGGCTCTGTTGGGAAAGTATACATGCATCACAGAAGGGTGAAGAACTGTTGCCTTCATGCATAATACAAACAATGAAGCACCCACAAGGTCAGATAATCTGGGGGTGCATTTACAGCCATGAGCTAGGTTGTATAGACTTTTAAGTGGCACTGTTCATACAGAAGTCTGTTTTGGCATCCTTGGAAAACAAATTGAGATCATTTTGGTGAGCCTTCAAGCTGCATTTTTGAAGATCACTTTGCCCCCTGTCACAGAGGTTTGAAAGTAATTACTTTGATTAATATTTGTATTAAATTGGAATATTGGTAGTGTTGATACAATTATGTCATTCAAACATTTCAGTTAAAAGCACTCCTTAGAAAAATCACAGGGAAGGTGCTAGACTGAGAACAGCCCAGACTTGAATTCAATTGAAAACTACTGGAATGTTATTGTAAGAAACAAGCCAAGCAATAAAAGAAAACTCCAGAAGACAATTGTGTGCATGTGGTTTTATGAAATGACTCAGGAATATAGAAACAATTTGATTTTCTTCATGTTCATAAAATGCCAGACAGTCATTAAAGCATGTGGTGGACCAACATATACTAATGAAAATAATGCAATCGATTAGGCAACTGGATTTTTCTAAAAGTTAAAATTTATATTTATTAATATACTATATACATTATAGTATATTACGTTTTAACTGCATTATATATCGAATATTTTAAAATAATAAATAAGCAAATTTATTCACAATAACTTTTCTTCTTTTTGCGAGTATTTAGTTTCTATTTTTTAATAAACATGTGCACTAAATGAAAATAAAGTACATAGCAATAATTCTTAACACATGTATGAAACAATATGGAGGAAATAATGCAATAAATTTATCCACAAATGTACATGTACTTTTCGGTCCAATTTTTAAAATAAAAACTCAAGTGTGTGTTATTTTAAACAACATTAATTTACAGAAGAAAATAAGAGCTTTCATATTAATATCAAACATTCAACAACATAATTTGAGATGGTTTCACATTTTGAAATTTGAGTTATTCTGTACAACCTGCAGTTTACTTTGACTCCCCAAATGATAGCAGCACTACATAAAGCGAGATAAGAACTACCTAATCAACAATAATACAAAGTATGTAATTAATGAAATGAAGCAAAATTGCAGTACAATATAACCTGAAATGAAAAAAATAATAGTGATAGTACTTACGTACAGCTGAACAGTTCATTTTCAATCCCATGCTTGCTGCAACTTCTCACACTTTATATTGCAACATTTCTTGTAAAACTCAGACATTAATATTCCAATACAGTTATATATTCCAATCTTAAACAACTTGAATATTTGCACTTTTCTTTGCCCATAGTAAGATACATATGGGACATAACGAACACTAACTACCAGCACTCCACGAGACTGTAAATACTAGTTAAATTCTTAGGTAAATGCATATTTTATTTGGACTTCAAAAGGAACTCACAAGAGATTTAAAAATTTGGACATGACAAACTCAGCTTTCATTTTAAATTTCACTATTAATTCAATTTGCATTCTAATACAGTGAAACACACTTTAATAGTCTCTTCTGTGTCAAAATATTTAGGAACTTTATGGCTTCACTTATATCAGACAGAGATCAGTCCTGGTGGTGTAGTGGTAATTATACTTGCCTCCTAAACCCAAGATCGACCAATGGATATTTTTGGGCAAAAATCCTAAGTATAGCTTCCTTCCAAAGGGAAGTAAAACCATGGGTCCCATTTTGTATATTTACGGCATAATAAAGAACCTCAAGCCTGAAGAAAGAGGCCTCTGAGCAAAATTTATTAGCCATTTTACACCTTGATTTGAATTGGATGCTGATGACCTGAGATATTAAAGAGCATTCATAAATAAAAAAAAAAACTTTATCAGATTTACTCAGGACATGTTTTGTGGAGCAATTGTCCACATCCTCAGCTATGGACTGTTGGATTATTTGTAGAAGTTGGTAGGTAGGTATCTGGGTTGACTCTGGTGGTCTTATGATAAATCTGAATAAAGAGCTGTCTGCTTCCAGGATGTCAAAATTTATAAGGTTTAGCTCATGTTTTTTTTATATAAATCCTTTCCCATATGCTTAATTCTTTTGGTTGTTGAACAGTTTATAATATCTTAATGCCTTTTTCTATTTGATTTTCATTCCAAAAATTTTCTGCCACTGCCGATTTATCTATTTGTTTGTAATGGATGTTTCTCCAATGGTCCTTCAAGCTAATGCCTATATTTCTTTGTTTTTTCCATGTAGATTTTTTCACAATCCTTACAACTAATCCGGTAAATATCAGATGTAGGATATTAAAATAATGAAACATCAAGGAAATCTGGAATTTGGAACATACAGAAAGAATACACATGCAGATATCACATCAAAGCTGACAGTTTTAACCCCACAGCATACAAACATGCAGTTATCAACAGTTTAACACACTGGCTAGTTAAACTACAAATTAGCAAAGCAGAATATATTAATGAATACACACAAATTGAAGAAACTGCTTTAAAAATGTTTTAATAAAGCACTAGTACCAAAAAGGTACAGAAATTTAAGAGAGAAAAAATGTATCAAAGAAACCACAACACTTTCAGCAAGAAAAGATAAGGTAATTTTTAAAAAGTTCACATATCCATGGGCTACAAACAAAATTTCAGAATATTCTTAAAGATTTTAATATCAGGTTGGCACCAATTAATAGATTTAATGTTAAAAACTTAATGATAGACAATGTTAAGGACAGTATTCCACAATAGGAAAAAGCAGGTCTTTACAAAATAAATTGTGCAGAAAGTGAAAAAATCTACATTGGAAAAACAAAGAGAAACATAGGCACATGATTAAAGGAACATAAAGTACAAGCAAATACAGAAATCAGCAGTAGCATATCATTTTTGGATAGAAAACCATGACATAGTGAATTAAACAAAATTATTAAAATCAGTACAAGGACCTACAGAATTAGCAACTTGGGAGAAAATCAACATCTACAAACACAAATACAGTCTAATGAACTTCGACACTGCCAGGGATGAAAACATAAACTACAAGTTTATCACAATGCCACCAGAGCAGAATGCACATTCCCACAGCTTAACGAATTATCTGACAGTTGAATTTTTGCCTGGTTGACGATGAGAACCAAATGTTCTCAAAACTAGTTCTATATATTATGACAAATAAGTGAAGCATTAAGAATGTTTAGTTCAACTAAATCATACAATAATATAAATTATAGATAAATATGAAGTTACCAGCAAGGTACAAAATCAAACAGATTTGCACTAAAATCTAATTCACACAGTAATTCAAAATTAAAATATTTTTTGCATTTTTGTCACATACTTTAAGTGTTTCAGTACCTAAAAATTTGAGTCTCTGTCAATATGCTATTCAAAGTCCCTGTTTCCTGTACCAATTACGGTAAGATTCTTTCATTTTAAAAATATTATAAAAGGTGATAAATTATTCATAGTTGCTTTAAAATTACTTGCACATAAAACATTAATAAGCCAGTCAACATTACAATCTTATATTACTCAAGATATATGTTGAAAATGGGATATGGAAACTATGCAGGGATTTTTCAGAGTTTCTGTGAAAGGTTTAGGGTACATACATAACAAAATGCTTTTTATGTGAGTAGATATGGAAAGATTAATGATATAGCATATTTATTTTGTTATGAGAGTATTACATATCATATGTTCCTTTTAAACTGTAACATCGCAAAAGTCACTTTTTCTCATATCACTGTGTTGCACTCTTCAGAAGCGCAATTTTTGTACTTAATCATATTGAAACTGAGCACATATTACAGCGAAACCTCAATACATCACTTTCCTGCAACCTGTACTGTCACATGGACTTCATACAGTCTATAGATAATATTGACAACTGCTCTATTTCTTATTTTTATTGCATACTGGATCTCGTATTTTCAATTTTGCTTAAAAAATCCTTAGAAAAACCTGATTGGTGCACAAAACCAAAGAAGGTGCTGTTTTCTTGCACCATGTACCCAGCATGTACATACGATATCAATTAAGTACCAATTTACTGGCCTGTGGGAAAACAAAGAGCATGAGTGTGTTTTGTACAGTTTCTGACCAGCCAAACTAAATACAATATTGCAGGTCTGTATCTTCAAAATGTCAGATCTCACATGTAAATATATTTTAAAATAAAATTAACACAAATATTTCAAACAAAATGAGATCTATTTCTATAATATGTTTATGATATATGCAAGCATACAGCCTTTTGGTAAGAAAATTAGTGGAAAAAAGGGAACACTCTTTCAAGCATAGAAGTCACAAATCTTATTGTTTGCATGATGCATTCAAGTTTCACTGTATTATTTACCTTAACTTAATCTGCACACAATGTGATCACAATAACACAACAATGGCAACTTTGTCAATTTCTTCAGTACATATAAAGAACTAGAAACAGCTTTTTGTTAACTGGCTATAGAGATCCATCCAGTGCTCACCAGGTAGTTCAATATGTGGGTCTCTGGTCCGGACGTAGGAGTAGCAAGAAGATCCTCTTTCTTGGGACCTTTTTGGAGGTAATCCTGTAGGACAAAGCAATGCTTTTCTTTACTTATAGCGAAAAAGATTAAGGAAATTTAGGATAAAACTGGTTTGGGAGTAATGCGCAGAGATAGAGAATCATTACAAAATGGTTTGATTGAAGATACTGAAAGGCAAGAAATATTTGGTAGTTTCAATTTCAATACATTAGTGATTATATATTGAAAACTTAAAATTGCTTGATCTATCCTAAACTTAGGTATTCATTTTTTTTACACTTTTTTCACTTTTTTTAGTGTAAAAAAATAAATACCTAATTTTAGGATATATTACCACTCCATTGTCGACAGCTTTGTAAGTACAATATTTGTTTGATCTAGTTAAAGTTATGTCGAACTATGCAACAAAGTCGCAAGAGAATAGGCTAGGCATAGGCTAGAATAGGGGTTCTAAAGTGAAAGGTCTTAGAACAAGAGACTATTTAGATAAATGTCCAGTTTGTAACCTATGGTTGGCACATAATTGCAGAATGTGAAGAAACAGAGATTCTAGAATACAGAAGTGGTCTAATTTACCAAGGAGTATTATAGGGAAATGGATGGTGAATGTGAAATTAAGAAAAGATATATTGAAAAAATAAAATTATTTAGGTAAAGTAATAGCTGGGGAAAATCAATAAATAAGATGAAGGTGAAATGTAAAGGTTATTAGGTATTACATTTAAAATAGCTCAATGTTGCAGCACAGGAAACTCAGCAATTGAGTATAGTGATTTAAAATTTGCTTACATATCAAATTTGTGTTCAAGTTAGTTACCTTCTAGAATTGCCATAGGCACTGATCTTATTTGTTTGGCATAAATATTTTGTATGTACATGTGTGGGAAATAAATTCATATTCATACTAAAGGTGACTTATTTTAATTCTCCTTCTTTCCTCATGGGTTCTACTTTCTAATAAGCTATAGTGCCACATTACAAAAAATGTTCCAGGAATTAAAGCTTTCTACACTTCTGGATGCTCACAGTCAATACTGTTTTTAGGCACAAAAAAAAATGATCCTAAGTCAAAAGCAAATTGCTCACATTACACTAAGGAAAGAAAGTTTAGCACTTTTGCACCAAATGATACACTGAAGTTATTTGAGTTAAGAGCTGTCTAAGCATGGCTGCTTACTGTAGTTGCCACATCCAGAAAAATAAAGTCACCATGTGTAAAGTTAATATGTATATTTTTTTAATTATTTTAATGTTTATAGAAAGCATAAAGTATACTATATTTAAAACTGGTAATAATAAGCACTAACCCGTGTTACAAGAGATATTTAAAATGAATTCCCTCAGTGACAATATATTGTTAACATTTATATAAGAAATTCTTTTATTTCATCTAACTTTTCTTAAAAACATAGTGTTTGGAGCATGTTTCTTATCATTGAGAGATTCTGTCCTAATTGGTAAAGTTTCGCTATCTGGAACACAATTCCAGGATAATTTCTTGCTAATTGTCTTACTACTTCTCTGCAAGAATCCATTTTTACATAACACGTATCATAATAAAAACCTGTTCAGCACTAGTAAAACTTTATAACATGTGTCTTTTTTTGCACTACCCCTTATGTACTCTTTTCTCCTCGTCCCTTGACATCCCTATGTAAAATCAATTAAAATTTCACCAATTAATATGCTTGTCATTCAGTTTAATATGCAGTCTTTAGTTATATAAAAATTCTTATAATATCACATTTAAAAGAGTATTGAAAAAGTCTTTGTGGAATTTCCACAATATTAGCCTGCATACATTGCCAAAAAATGAACTTTCATCCTTTATTTTTTTTATTTATTATGGTGTACTCAGTAATTATACAATAATACACAAAATTTAACACCAATACCAAAATATAACAATAACAATAATATTGGCAACTTCGGTGCTTCAAAAGACACACCGTATTAAAAATGTTACAATCTTAAATCCTTTAAAATTTCCATACAGATTCCCTTTAAAATTAAACCATTGCTACAATAACACGCCAAACAAAATTTCATCCACTAAGGGGTCTTCACCCATCTGATCCAGGCCATTTTAGGTGTTGTTTCAAATTGTTCCTGCCTAATAGTGATTTCTACCTTTATCGTAAATAAATCTACTAATTACACTTCACTACTGACTAATAATTACATTAATATTAAACAAATCAACACTTATAAAATTCCCACCCTGGCTGTATCAGGACCCAGTCCCTGGTTCGTCAGCAGAAATCTACTGGAATTCCAGGGGACCATGACCCAACCCAACCCAACCCAGGGAGCGGAAAATAAATATAAAAATTTCCATATTCTTTATTACTACTATATTATACCTAAAACCTTAATTGATATATAACACCATTCCCCCTTGTTATCCATCATATTCCTAACTATAATACCACCTAAATCAAACTTGTCCTTTACACCTGCAGTGGTCTACGAGGGATAGGCGAAAATTTCTTGACCTGGCAGTGAGACTGTGTTTTTCTAGTGAAAAATGCATTTATTTTTCTACTTGGTCCTCTATGAGGTCGATGCACTTTGCTTAATGTTATTTCAGTGAGCAGATTCCAACCCTACAGTGCAGTGCTGGAAGGTCTGCAAAATACCCATCTATGATTGAAATAATTTCTTCATTTGGTGCAAAACATTTTACAGCCAAAAATTTCTTTAGATGTGGGAAGCGATGGAAGTCAGAAAGTGCCAAATTTGGTGAATAGATTGGATTTCCAAAAATTCATACTTTAATTCCTGTCTTCCCATTGCCAAGGCATCTTTGTGTGCAGATGCATTGTCCTGGTGAAAGTGTGTGGTGTTTTCTTTTGGGGGAGGGGGGGCAATCCAGGACTCTTCTCATTACATTTTCATTCACAAGGCTTGGTAGTATATGCCAGTTATTGTTTTACCCTTTGTAAGATAAACAATAAGAGGAATCCCTTTTGCTTCCCAGAAGAGCTTCCCGCTTCTCTGGCGGATGACACTGACTTTGTCTTTTTGGCTCAGGGCTATTGGCTTCCACCCACTATTTTGATAGCTGTTTCATTTCTGGAGTGTAGTAGTGGACCCACATCTCTTTCACAGTAACAAATCGGCACACAAAATCAGTTGCATTCCTTTTAAAACTGCCCAAACATTGCTATGAAATTTGCTTTTGGTCAGCATTCAACAAATGTAACATTCATTTCGCACAAAGCTTTCTCATCTTTAGTTCTTCAAGTAAAATGCACCGTACACATTCTTCTGGTATGCTTGTGCAGTCAGCTATTTTATGCGCCTTTAATCGCCGATCGTCCAATACTATATAGTGCATTTTCTTGAAGTTTTCCTCAGTGATTGCAGTTTTGGGATATCCTTCATGTGTATCTTCTTTAAGAGAAGTACAATTTCATTTAAATTCTGCTGCCCATTTCTTAACAGTTGAAAATGAAGGAACAGACTCCTTATAAACCTTTACCAATTTTGGATGAATTTCTGTTGGCAATAAATCAACCAAAACAAAGAATTTTATGATGGCAAGGTATTCCAGTTTATCCATTTGAATGAAACCCATGGAATACATCTATTTTCAACAGCTGTACAAACAAAACTATTCAGTAGATCAAGTTGACAATTGATTAATGTTATTGCAAAACATGTATTAACATGGCAAAAAAAAAAAAAAATATTTTGATATCAATGCATCTCTGTGTGCAATGCTGAGAGCTTTTCACTGTTCCCTCGTATTCTGGTTGCCACCAGATTCACTTCAATTCATTGCGTTTGATTGTCTTGTTAGTGCATCATCAAGTTACAAAGTTCTTGCCCCCTTCTCTTTGTTTCTAGTAGTCAATTTCTTGCTGTCACTTCATATTTAAAATATAATTATTGATACTGTGGTAGGAGTACACAACAAATAACAACAATTTTTTTTCCAGAAAAAAATATTTATAACAATGTATTTATGACTTCCAATTTTTTGTAAAGGAAAATATAATGCAAATATTAACACGGCAATAATTGTACTTTATTAACATACTGCATTTCAATTTACACTGTTTAGATAAATGTGTATGCTGTATTAGCTCTTGACGTTATAAAAGAACCCTAAAATAAGCCATTTGCATTAATAAGTGGCCCCATTTAATACATCATTATTACATAATTCCTTGAAGAGCGTCTAACCAAGCTTTTATTGTATAACTAACAAAGAACAACCATTCACTGACAAAGCCTCCCTCAAACTAATCAAAACGTAGCCTTGCTTACTGACTTTTCCTAGCATGCAACTGTGCTCTACTCAAATAACCTCACTGTACTATAGTATTTGAACATATACACAGTATATGTGTATACATTTATGCCATACATTTATGAAAAGTAAGTGAAGCTTTAAGAGTGTGTAGTTCAACTAATCATACAATGATATCCATTAATATACACAGTATGTTTCTTATGCAGTAATGTCACAGGAGACAAAAGCACATGATATCAGTCATTAACCTAACCTAAACTGAGAATTACATTTTAAGATGGTTTTTGATCACACAGGTGAACTTACATTTGGCCCTTAAACTGCATTAACTGTACTTCTATCTTGAGGTAAACAAAGACAAAAGTATAACTTTACGTGCAAGGCTTTAACTGATTAAGTAGCACTATTAGTCCTACAAACAGGTGTTACAATTGTCTGCTCTGGGTACTTTTCACAAATATTGTTGCCACTTTTCAATGACTTTCATTAACGATGTTTTACAATGCCAATATGACCCCTACATGCTTCCTCTTTGCATTAAAATGACAATGATTGCAATGATATATAGAGAGCAACATGTGCTATTAAAATTACAAAATAAGGTATTCATTATGATTGGATTATCTTAAGATATAACAGTATTCATTAATATGGTTATCTCAAATAAAAGTACCCTTATTTTAAAGTTTTAGTTTAAGTTTGATAAAGACTATTATAATATTTGGTGTTAAGTTTGATATAAGAAAAGTTCTTAACTTTATATGTGGAGAGATCTATACCAACTAACACAAGGGTGCTACAATAAGTGTGTTTCCCTATTGTGGGAAAAATATAAAAAAATTCACACTCTTATTTTGAAATAAGATCAGCAATGGTCTACAACTCTTTAGCTATTTATATAATCACCATCTTTTTCCAAGCATTTTCAGTATCATAGCATCAATTTCTATTTTTTTTTCTTTCTTTATCATGCAATAGCAGAACTATGAGAGTCAAAAGTTCAGGGTATTTGCATTTGATCATGGTTTTTAGTTATGCCAAAACTTCAGCATTCATTGTAGCTCTGTAAGTAATGCACCTGCAAAACCCTCTGCTGCATTGTTTGTCATGCATGTTTTTATGTCCTTCCGTAAACCACACACACCAACATTGAACTCGTACACAAAGAGGTTAAATTATGGTGGATATTTGCAGCACTTTCATTTATTGCTGTGAAAAAAAAAAACAGCACTGCAAGCAATTCACAATTGGACATGTTTTGCAGTGGCATTTCCATGCCTGGTTAACTGCTGCTAAATTAATATGTGATATTTAATGAAATTACTTCAAAGCTGCATAAAATTCTTATTCAAAAACTTGATTGTTGCTATAATAAGTGAAGTTTAAATAGTGGGAATTTTGACAGTGAAATGTAGTATATATATTTTAATGAGGAAATTACAGCCATGGATGGCTGAGGTCATTAAGGCATGGACTCCTGAGCGGGAGATCTGGAGTTCGAATCCTGCCAGGACCGTCCTCCCTGAGGTTTTTACCAGGTTTTCCTGTCATCATAAAGGGCAACTGCTGGGGAGGTACCCTAAACTTAGGCCTGGAACGTTTCCTTCCTTCAAAATCCCTTTCCCAATATATAATTTTGTTTCATGTGTTATCAGTGTCAAAGGGGGGGGGGGGGGGGAGGGAAAAAAAAAAGGAATCACTCAAATTTTACTAATTTTGTTTGCCCCATCTTCAGCATGGTTCCACTGTCAGCTTCCCAGCTTGGTATTAAGATTTTGTTGATTTTACAAATTCAGTGATGAGGTTACTGTTGTTTGGAAAATCAAAATAAAGTAAATTTTATTAATTGATATCATTGTATGATTCAGTTGAACTACACACTCTTAAAACTTCACTTACTTTTTTTTTTTTTTTTTTGCCAGAAATAGTATGCTATTGATGCTACATATGATGCAAACATTATTTTGGCTCCATTAATAAACAAAAACAAAGAAAATTTATTACTATTTATGAGGAAATCGCTCAAATTTCACTAGTTTTGTTACACTTATTTGGGCATGTTTCAAAGGTTGTTCCCTTCATCATCTAAGTACAGTTCCACTGTCAGCTTTCCAGCATGGTGGAATTTAGAAATTTTGTGATGAGGTTACTGTTGTTTGGAAGATAAAAATTAATTAAATTTTTCTTATTATAATGCAAATTGGAACTTGGACAGTGAAGCTAATCATATAACTGATATCAATTAAAATTTTCTTGTTTTCTTTTATAAATATATTTTCCCACAAGGATAATTCTATGGGTTTTTAAAGAGCTTTTAAGAGTTTAGTTTCATTTTGGAATACATGATTTTTTTTTTTTTTTTTTTTTTTAACCAGAAATGGTGTGCTACTGCCGATTTTTCTGTGTGTTTATATTTTACATTTCTCATGTGTTCCTGAAACTGTAGTGATGTTCCTTTTCGTTTTACCTATAATTGCAGTCTTTACAACTGATTTCGTAAATTCCTGATTGTTTTCCTGGTGGAATTTGTCTTTTGTGTTAGTTTTTAGGAGGCTTTTTAAACTGCATTTGTTCACTGGAGCCAAAATGTTGGTATCTTTAAAAATCTTTTGAAATTTTTGGTGTGTGCCCATGGATGGAATGTAAATTTCTTATATATATATATATATATATGATGAAACTAAATATGTTATAAATTTGTTGATGCAAAGAATTTAGTGATCAATAAATTCAATTCAATATATATAATCTTCTTTGCAGCATTTCAATGTGGTAATGTCTTTTATTTCTTTTTGTTATTTGAATTTTTCTGAATTTTCTATTTTCTTCTTGATCAGATCTGTTGTGTAGCAATTTATCTGTGCTATATCTATGATTTTTCAGTACTCTGATTCGTATTCTGTCTTGTTTATTGGTAGGTTTCTTAATTTGAATGTCAGGTTATTGATTATTGCGATTTATGTTGGTTTTTATATAATTATCTCCTTTTTTTAATAGTGTTTAACACTTGTTTTAACTACTGAGGTACCACAGGCAGTGGACACTGATGATACATGAGATGAAATTATATATTGGGACAGGATTTTTTTTTAAGGAAGGAAGCATTCCAGGACTAAACTTACAGTATATCCACAGCATTTCACATTTATGACAACTGAGGGAAACCTGAAAAAACCTCAGTAAGGGAGAATGGTCCTGATCTCAGCCACCCATGGTGGTTATAATTTTCCTTATGGATATGTCTTTTGGATATGCCAAATTTGAATATATTGTATTTTTTATAATTTTTATATCTAGGAAGGGGAGAACCTGTTGTTTTCTATTTCCATTTGAATTAAATGGTGCTGTCTTGTAGGTTAAGTAGTTCAACTGCAACCTCTTTCCATTTTTAATCTACTATTGCAAAGACATCATCAACATAATGGTACCAATCTATATACGTGGAAAGGCCTAAACTAATTTTGTTTCCAAGAAACTCAATGATGATTTTTTTTTTTTTGAGTACTGTTTAACGCCCATTTTTATACTGAGGCACCACAGCCAGTGGACACTGATGATGCATGAGATGAAATGATAAATTGGGAAGGATATTTTTTTTTAAAGGAAGCGTTCCAGGCCTAAGTTCAGTGTACCTCCCCGGCATTTGCCAGTTATGAGGACTGAGGAAAACCTGGAAAAAACACCAGTCAGGGAGGATAGTCCTGGTGGGATTCAAACCCCAGACCTCCTGCTCATGAGTCCATGCCTTAACGAATGATGGTGATGGTGGCAACAGCCTTCGAAATATGTCCAAGAGGAACAAAACTAGTGAAATTTGAATGATTCCCTCAAAAATAATTTGTTATATTATACTATATTTCACTGTTAAAATCCCAGCTATTTAAATCTATAAAAGAAATTTTACTTTATTTTGATCTTCCAGACAATAGTAGCCTCATCACTAAATTCGTAAAATCTACAGAGTGACACCTAATACCACACTGGGAAGCTGACAGCGGAACCATTTCAATGATGAAGGCAACAGCCTTCAAAACATACCCAGATAAGTGAAACAAAATTGGTGAAATTTAAGTGATTTCCTCATAAAAATATTGCAAAATTCATTGTTGCTGTTTGTTGCCCATCCTCTATTTTTACATGTGCAGGGAACCTGAGGCTATATAAAAAATGCACGCTCAAGATGGGTAGATATGAATTGAGGTGAATAGCTAGTATTTCCATGATGAAGTTGTGTTTCAAGAAAACACTAACAATTTTGAGCTGTTCTTTGGAAATGAAAAAGCATACTTTAAAAATTTGGGTTAGACTCTGAATTTGAACCAGGAATCTTCAGCTATCAGGTCCTTATCCATGCATGGCACCACGAATATCTTTTGTCTGATTCCTCAAAGATGAAGAACATGCAGGATGTTCCACTTCATCAACAATGGATCAAAATGTGATGAAGACAGAGTGTATATTGCAGGAAGATTATCACTACATATTATCAGACTGGAGAAGCACTGAATTTTGGATTGGAATGCATTCTCCAAGAAAAATTTTAAGTCAGGAAGCTCGTCAGTCATTTATTCTCTTACAACCTCATAGCTGAGCAGAGAAAAACACAAGTGGATTGGTACAAAAAATTGGAAAAATTTGATGGAAGAACATGAACAAAATTATATTAACAACATAACAGATGATGAAAGCTGGATATACAGTTTGATCCAGAAAGTAAGTGACAATCATCAGTCTGGTTATTCCCAGAAGAGGATCAAGCAACAACAAGGCAAGTGAGAAGTGTTGGCAAAAAAAATTCTCTCTTCTCAGCACATTGTGACAGTTCCACTTGAGGGACAAAAAACTGTCACAGCCAGATGGTATACAATAAAATGCCTGCCCAAAGTCTTCAATATACTGAAAACAAAGTGTCCTAAGACTGGTCCGTATGTTGCTGTTGCACCATGACAATGCCTCTGAATCAATCCACTGGAAACAACTCAATTTCTGCAGGAGTCAAAATTCTGTTCTCCTTATAGCCCCAATCTGGCTTCATGAGATTTTTTTCTATTCCATAAAAGATGAAATTCTTGGTCAATGATTACAATCACCTCAAGCCACAGTGGCTGCATACTAAGAATGTATTTGCAGACGCATTTATAAAACAGTTTGAAAACACATGTTGTTTAGAATGTAGTGAATACTTTAAAAACATGCAATGATCAATCGCATTTTCAAAAGTTTAAGAGTGACCCTCATAAATGTATTCAGCTTAAAAGAGAGTAATGAAAAATAATGTTCATGTTAAAAACTTGTGTTATTTCATTGTAAGGCTGAGAAGTTTTCACACCGCCTTTGTACAAAAGATTGTTTTTAAGGTAACTGTCATCCCTGTTTGAGTGTGATAACTATGTGGAAGATTTACACAAACCAGCATAGAGAGTTCTGTCAGCACAGAATGTGTTAACTTACCCGCAGTAGAATTGTCTTCAGAGTAGTGTACTGTGCAGGTTTCAAGTTTAGTGAGGAACATAACTGGAAAAAGATAAAAGCACACGTTAGTCTAAAAAACTTTCCCTCAGAGTAAAAAAGTTAAGTTGCTTTTTAAACTTGCCTTGATTTCTGTGGATGACAGTAAGTGATACCCTGGAAGGGTGGAGATGTCGGCCGCTTCCCCTCCAGAGTCCAGCCCTTCCCCACTGTTATCGAGGCTGAGAGACTGTTTGCTGTTTCTGAATGTGGACTTTCCGTCGGTGGAAGAGCAAAAGCTTGTTTCGTTTTTTTCTTTGCTGCAAAAGAGGGGCAACATCCACTTTGTAACACACTTTATACCACTAAATATCTGATATTAGGAATTCACAACAATAAGTAAAGAAAAAAACTCACCTTTTTCTTGGGGCCATTGAGAGAGGTGAGGGGATGGAGCCACTGCTGCCCTAAGTAAAAGTTAAACTGATACAATCTGACTACACAAACAGAAACATACAGAGTGAATCTTTTCATCCTGCAGATTGCCCCTACACTGTATCTATTTCAGCTGCAATGGCTGCTATTAGTCTCTTGGTGTGTTCTGACTTGTTTGCATGTTGAACTTTAGCAGTGAAGGTCTACGGTTCAAATACTGGCCCATGAAAGAATACCTCGTTTTTTCTGGCACAGAAGAAAGAAATAATGCTTATTCTGCGATATTTATTAATATATAAATCCTAATTATGTACATTTCAATTAAATCACTAATTAGTATAAGAATCTGCTTTATTGAACATATACGCAAATAACTTTATTTTAATGTGAAATGGCAAACACAAGGCAATGAATGATATTTTACTCTTTGTAGATATTCTTACAAAAGAACGACAAGCAGTAGTTCTGGAGCAATATGTAAAAGTGCGTAAAGATAAACTACTATATAGGACGGTTTGGTGAATGCAGTGGGTCACTTGATAGCACCTGCATCTCCCATCGACTTTTGCACAGTTACTATTCTGCAGGATGAGAAGATTTACCAGTTTATGATGATGATGATGATGATGATGATGATGATGATGATAATAAAAATAACATTTTATTCATCATTTGGATCATTTACATGATATGGGCTTCGTCCAGAATATAATATAAGCAATATACAAGTTTAATAATTATACTAGATTTATAATATGCCTTATTTAAAGTTCATACATTCACTTACTGAACATGTTTACTGGAGCCAAAATGATGTTTGCCTCTTTAAAAATCTTCTGGAAAATCTTATTATACACAAAATAAGGGTCTAGAGATGGGAAACCTACTATCACCATTCTTAGCAGATATCTACATGAGTTTTTTGGAAATAAAATTAATTGAGGCTTTTCCATATATATATATATACAAATGTTGGTACCATTATGTTCATGATGTCTTTGCAATAGTAAATGGAAAATGGAAAGAGGATGCAACAAAACTGCTCAACCTACAAGACAGCAGTGTTAAATTTACAATGGAATTGGAAAACAACACGATTCTTCCTTTCTTGGATATAAAAATTATAAAAAATGGCACTATACTGGAATTTGGCATATTCAGAAAAGATACCCACACAGATAATTACATAAAAAACAACAGCCTCAACCCAATACAACATAAACATGCCATAATCAATAGCCTCACATTCAGATTAACAAACCTTCCAATAAGCAAGACAGAATACAAATTGGAGTACCAAAAAATCATAGAGATAGCACAAAAAAATGGTTACACAACAGATCTGGTCAACAAGAAAATCGAAAAATTTAAAAAGAAAAAACGAATAAAAGATATCACCATACTAAAAGGCTACAAAGAGGATCATATATATAAGAAATTCACATTCTACCCATGGGCACACCAAAAATTCCAGAAGATTTTTAAAGAGGCAAACATCATTTTGGCTACAGTAAACAAATGTGGTTTAAAAAACCTCCTAAAAATGAATACAAAAGATAAAATTCTTCCAGAAAAACAATCAGGCATTTATGAAATTGCTTGCAAAGATTGCAATATGAAATACATAGGCAAAACAAAAAGAAATATTTCCATACGGTTTAAGGAGCACATGAGACATGTAAAATATAAACACATGGAAAAATCAGCAATAGCAGACCATTTCTGGCAAAAGAACCACGAATTCCAAAAGGAACCTAAACTCTTAAAAGCTCTTCAAAAACCAACAGAATTGACAGTCTGGGAAAATATATTCATAAATAAAAACACAGAAAATTTGGTTAATTTTGATCTCCCAAACAATAGTAACCGTATCACTAAGTTCGTGAAGTCAACGAAGCGACATCTTAATACCACGCGGGGAAGCGGACATTGGGATCATGCTGACGATGAAGGCAACTGCCTTTGAAACATGTCCAAGTAAGTGGAACTAAATTAATGAAATTTGAGTGATTTCCTCAATAATAATTTGTTATATTAATGCTTAATGTTTGCTAAGCCCCTTTGATTTAGCAACTTCTTTTATGTGTAGATACTGATTTTTGTATTCTTCTTTGCTCAGTAATATTTTTACTAATCTATATGTCATGCTATTCAATGCTGCTTCTTTCAATTTAGGATTAAAACTATGAACCTTATCTGCTATGTAAGTACTTTATGTAAATGCTAAAATCAAGTTTTATTTTCAATATTAATTTAATTTGGAATTGAACATAGTGAAACACGCAATTGATAATCTCTTCTAAAGTGAAACCATGAAGTGTTCCAAATATTTCAAGTTTATTATTACATTTTAATACCTTCAGATCTAAAAATGGCAACATTTTCTATTTCAATTTCAACAATGAACCTAATTGTAGGCTCTTGTAGGTTTAAAAGTTTTAAAGCATCTTCCACATACTTTTTTATTTTTGTTTATTCATTTATCATAGTGAATCCATCTTCTACATTATCTGTGCCAAACTACAAACATGTAGTTCAAAAAGCCTTAGTGATCTGCATTTCAAAATGGCTTATGAATAGGTTGTTTGAGATAGAAGCTGCTAAATCAAATTGTTTCAGCAGATGATTAACAAACAAACAAAACAAAAAAAACAAACAAACAAACAAAACAAAAAAAAATTTCAAGCAGTACAGTGTCATCTTAGTACCTCAAAACCAATACAGTATAAAAAAGATTTTAAAATTAAACAAAATTGATTCCAGACTCAAAGAAAAAATCTGTAATTTATCAGATTATCAGGATTGTGAAAAAATCTGCATAGGAAAAAGAAAGAGATATAGGCATTAGGTTGGAGGAACATTGGAGAAACTTACAAGCAAAGAGAAAAAAATCACCAGCAGTAGCACAATTTTGGAATGAAAATCACGAGATAGAAAATAGCATCAAGTTATTAAAAACAGTTCAACAACCAAAGAAATAAAATATAAGGTGAAAGAATTTAAATAAAAAAACATGAGCTAAACTTAATAGATTTCGGTATCCAAGAGGCAGATAGTTCTTTATTCAAGTTTATCGCTAGACCATCAGTCAACCCAACTTCTGCAAATGATCCAACAGTCATTTTAACAGTTAAGGATGTAGACGACGTTCCACAAAACATGTACTGAGTAAATCTCCAGTAAGTCAAATAAGAGTGTGTCTAAATAGTTTGACTCACAAGAGAATTGTGAATGCTTCTTTTACTGTGCAAAATTCCAAAATTTAATTAACATTAAGACTGATATTTTTTAGTTAGGTGAAATGTAATTAAGATAACTAGCATGTAAGTATATGTAAAATTAATTTAACATTTATTCAAACTATATTGATTTATTTAATTCTAGGTTGGCATGTATTTAATTAAGCTAACCGGTTTCTTTATTCAGTATTTTGCTGTAAATAATTATTGTATTTTCATTGCTAACCGGTTTCTTTATTCAGTATTTTGCTGTAAATAATTATTGTATTTTCATTATTCTTCAGTGCCACTGGATATATCCAATCACAGTTAATACACACTTACTCATTCAGAAAACTGACCTTCATCCAACCTACATATAAATTAACAAAGTAACCTTGAGATATCTGAGGGAGTTAACAATGATACGCTCTTAAGCAAAGATCAATGGCAGCATGCTTGTCAGTTTGAGAGTTCTTTATGAAGTGGCTGGTGTGGAAAATGTAGTCAGTTATAATTTGTTTTGTGAACTGACAGTGCATCAACCTATAATTTTGTTTAAATCGTCACATGAAACAACATTAAAACTATGTGGAATTTACTCAAATGAAAGACAAGAAGATTGGGCTTCTGTACAGGAAATTATAATTAAAGTTCAATTCTTTGGTCTCTTGCCTGAATCAACACAAACATGGTTTTGAGAAAATAGCATTTAAAGTTAACAGAATTATAAACATAAACAATGTAATATAGTTTTTTTCACACTAACTTCATTCACTTACATAAAAATCTGGACATATGTTTCGGGAGTGATCCCTCCCATCTTCAGCCTGTAGATAAACTGTTGTTATACGTGGCGGTTGGGTCTCTGGATGTTCTTGTGGCGGCATCTGTTGGTTCTATTAGGAATTTGCTGAGTTCATCCATTGGAGGGAAATCGAAATTCATCAAATTATCCTTATTTTTTATAATGAAAATGTTTTCCCAAGTGGAAAGTTCTATTGTGTTATCAAGTTGTTTCAGTAGTTTTATCTCTGGTTTAATTTCATGAATTTTATTCCAAAAGTGCGCTGCTATTGCTGATTTATCAATTTGTTTTAAGCAAATATTTCTAAAGTGTTCTTTTTTCCGAATTCCCAAATTCCTCTTCGATTTTCCAATGTATTTTTTATCGCACTCTGCACATTTTATTTCGTAAATACCTGACTTTTGTTCTGTTGGCATGTAGTCCTTTACTCTGCAACCTAATAAGTTCTTTGGGGCTAACATAATTCCTTGTTCTTTGAATATCTTTTTGAACTTCTTGTGGTAAATTGGGTGGTATGTGAAACTTTTGAATTTGTACCTTTCTTTTGCACTTTTAAGTGTGGAAACATCTCTTATTGCTTTTTGTTTTTTGGTTTTATTGATAATTTTTATTACTGTGTCTTTGTTGTATCCATTAGTTTCAATTCAAAAGTTTCACATACCACCCAATTTACCACAATAAGTTCAAAAAGATATTCAAAGAACAAGGAATTATGTTAGCCCCAAAGAACAATTTTAATATAAAGAACTTATTAGGTTGCAGAGTAAAGGACTACATGCCAACAGAACAAAAGTCAGGTATTTACGAAATAAAATGTGCAGAGTGCGATAAAAAATACATTGGAAAAACGAAGAGGAATTTGGGAATCCGGAAAAAAGAACACTTTAGAAATATTCGCTTAAAACAAATTGATAAATCAGCAATCGCAGCGCATTTTTGGAATAAAAATCATGAAATTAAACCAGAGATAAAATGACTGAAACAACTTCATAACGCAATAGAACTTTCCACTTGGGAAAACATTTTCATTACAAAAAATAAGGATAATTTGTTTTTTTTTTTTAATTGATTTATTTATGGATGCTCTTTAACATCTCAGGTCATCAGCGTCCCATTCAACTCAGGGCATGAAACGGCTGACAAATTTTGCTCAGAGGCCTCTCTTTCAGGCTTGAGGTTCTTTTTCGTGCTGTAAATGTACGACAAGGGACCCACGGCTTTACTTCCCTTCCAAAGGAAGCCATACTTAGGATTTTTACACCCGAAAAAATCCATCGGTCTTGGCCAGGTTTGAACTTGCAATCTTGGGTATTGGAGGCAAGTATGATAACCACTACATCACCAGGACCGACGGATAATTTGATGAATTTCGATTTCCCTCTAATGGATGAACTCAGCAAATTCCTTATAGAACCAACAGATGCTGCCATAAGAACATCAAGAGACCCAACCGCCACATATAACAACAGTTTATCTACAGGCTGAAGATGGGAGGGATCACTCCCGAAACATATGTCCAGATTTTTATGTAAGTGAATGGAGTTAGTGTGAAAAAGACTGTATTACATTGTTTATATATATACCACTCCATTGTCAACAGCTTTGTAAGTACATTTAATTGAGTTAACAGAATTACATGATCTCTTATGAAAAGAGGTACTCTTCATCCTTATATTGTGGAAAATCTGTACTGATTATAGGGATTCTGTTTGCAAGTTGAGGACGGCATTTTCTCAAAAGTTTAAAAATTGAGTATTAAGTTCATGCATAGTGCCACAGAATTCTCATGTGCCACACTTATTTTATAGATCATGAGGTGCCAATGTGTATAATTACCTCAGTCTGAAGGATTTTGTTAAGTGGAGAAGTAGCTCTTCAAAATAAAACTGTTTACTTTATAATTAAGATCATTGTATGATTCATGAAACTACACTCTTACTATTCCACTTACTTGTACATAAAAAAAAGTACAGAAATTCAAGAGGCAAAAACTTAATAAAAAAAAACACATTTTCAGTAGGAAAAGATAAGCTAACTTTTAAAAAATTCACTATCATACATGGGCTAAATATTATAAAAGATAGTTTTGAATAGCAGGAATTTTCACAGTGAAATATAGTATAATATATTATTTTTGTATTATGTATATATTATTATTGTTGTATAATATATTATTGTTGAGGAAATCACTCAAATTTCACTAATTTTGTTCCACTTACTTGAACATGTTTCAAAGGCTGTTGCCTTCATCTTCAGCATGGTTCCACCGTCAGCTTCCCAGCATGGTATTAAGATGTTGCTCTGTGGATTTTACGAACTTAGTAATGAGGTTACTATAGTTTGGGAGATCGAAATTAACAAATTATCCTTATTAATTGATATCAGTTGAACTACACACTCTTAAAGCTTCACTTACTTTTCATAAATGTATGGAACCGGTTTCGAGAACATTTAGTTCCCATCTTCAGCCAGGCTAAAGTTCAACTGTCGGATCATTCGTTGAGCTGTGGGAGTGTATATTCTGCTCTGGTGGCAGTGTGATAAACTTGTAGTTTATGTTTTCATCCCCGACAATGTCGAAGTTCATTATGCTGTCTTTGTATTTGTAGATGTAGATTTTCTCCCATGTTGCTAATTCCGTAGGTCCTTGTACTGATTTTAATAGTTTTGCTTTATTTATTATGTCGTGATTTTTGTCCAAAAATGATATGCTACTGCTAATTTCACTATTTGCTTGTACTTTATTTTCCTGTAATGTTCCTTAAACCATGTGCCTATGTTTCTCTTTGTTTTTCCAATGTAGATTTTTTCACATTCTGCACAGTTTATTTTGTAAATACCTGATGTTTCTTCTTGTGGAATCCTGTCATTAACATTATCTATCAGCAAATTTTGAACATTAAATCTATTAATCGGTGCCAACCTGATATTAAAATCTTTAAGAATATTCTGAAATTTTTTTGTGGCCCATGGATGATATGTGAATTTTTTAAAAATTAGTTTATCTTTTGTTGCTGAAAGTGTTATGGTTTCTTTGATATGTTTTTGTCTCTTGAATTTCTGCACCTTTTTATGTACTAGTTCTTTTTTAAAACCATTTTAAATGCTGTTTCTTCTATTTGTTTGTATTCTTTAAAATATTCTTCTTTGCTAATTTGTAGGTTAACTAGCCGGTGTGTTAAACTGTTAATTACTGCATGTTTGTGCGCTGTGGGGTTAAAACTGTCAGCTTTGATGTGATTATCTGCATGTGTATTCTTTCTGTATATTCCAAATTTAAGTTTTTCTTGGCATTTCATTATTTTAATATCCAAGAATGGCAGCATGTTATCTGTTTCTATTTCGTATGTAAATGATATGTTTTTATCTTGAATATTTATAAGTTTTAACTCATTGACGATGCCTTAAAACTTCAGAAATCAGCAGTAGCATATCATTTTGGACACAAAATCACGACATAATAAATAAAGCAAAACTATTAAATTCAGTACAAGGACCTACCGAATTAGCAACATGGGAGAAAATCTACATCTACAAATACAAAGACAGCATAATGAACTTCGACATTGTCGGGGATGAAAACATAAACTACAAGTTTATCACACCGCCACCAGAGCAGAATATACATTCCCACAGCTCAACGAATGAACCGACAGTTGAACTTTAGCCTGGCTGAAGATGGGAACTAAATGTTCTCGAAACCGGTTCCATACATTTATGAAAAGTAAGTGAAGCTTTAAGAGTGTGTAGTTCAACTGAATCATACTATGATATCAATTAATATGATTGGCTTCACTGTGCAAGTTCCAATTTACATTTAAGTAAATTTTCCTTAATTGATATCATTGTATGATTCAGTTGAACTACACAAATTTTCCTTGTTTTTGTTTATGAATATATTTTCCCATACTGGGAAATTCAATGGATTTTTGTAGAGCTTTTAAGAGTTTTGGTTCCTTTTGGATGTGTGCTTCATTTGCCAGAAATGGTCTGCTATTGCTGATTTTTCCATGTGTTTATATTTTACATTTCTCATGTGTTCCTTAAACAGTATGGTAATATTTCTTTTTGTTTTGCCTATGTATTTCATATTCCAGTCTTTGTAACAGATTTCATAAATGCCTGATTGTTTCCCTGGCAGAATTTTGTCTTTTGTGATGGTTTTTAGCAGGTTTTTTAAACTTGATTTGTTTACTGCAGCCAAAATGAGGTTTGCCTCTTTAAAAATCTTCTGGTTTTTGGTGTGCTCATGGATGGAATGTGAATTTCTTATATATATGATCTGCTTTATAGCATTTTAGTGTTGTGATATCTTTTGTTTGCTTTCCTAAAAATCATTATAAAAGACAAAATTCTGACAGGAAAACAATCAGGCATTTACGAAATCAGTTGCAAGGACTGCAATATGAAATATATAGTAAAACAAAAATAAATGTTACCATACAGTTTGAGGAACATATGAGAAATGTAAAATATAAACAAAGTAAAAATCACCAATACCAGACCATTTCCAGACAAAAGAATCATGAATTCCAAAAGGAACCAAAACTCTTAAAAGCTCTTCAAAAACCCACAGAATTTATAGTGTGGGAAAATGTATTCATAAACAAAAACAAGAAAAATTTGGTTAATTCTGATCTCTCAAAAAACAGTAACCTCATCACTAAGTTCATATCCACAGAGTGACAAATGCTCTGCTGGGAAGTTGACAGTGGAACCATGCTGAAGTTGAAGGCAACAGACTTTGAAACATGTCCAAGTAAGTGGAGCAAAATTAGTGAAATTTGAGTGATTTCCTCAACAATAATTTTGTTATATTCTAAAAGATTTTTGTATCAGGTTGGTACCTGTAAACAGATTTAATGTTAAAAATCTCCTGATAGACAACGTTAATGACAGTATTCCATAGGAGAAAAAAAGCAAGTATTAACAAAATAAGTTGTGAAAAAATCTACATTGGAAAAACAAAGAGAAACAGGCACACAGTTAAAACAACCTTTCAGGAACATAAAATACAAGCAAATGGAGAAATCAGCAGTAGCATTTTATTTCTGGACAGAAAACCATGACATGTTGAATAAAGCAAAATTATTAAAATCAATGCAAAGACTTACAGAATTTACAAATACAAAGGCAATTTAATGAACTTTGACACTTCCGGGGATGAAAACATAAATTTCACCATATCTCCACCATAGCAGAACATACAGTCCCACAGTATAACAAATTATTCAGCGTCGTCAGGTAGCTGATGTTGCGAACAAAGGATTTGTGAAACAAGTACTACATATTAAAAACAGCAATTGACAGTTAGCTGATGACGTGAACAAAGGGTTCATAAAACTAGCACTACATATTATAAACAAGTAAGTGGAACAATAAGAGTGTGTAGTTGGACTCAATCATACAATGATCTTAATTATATGATTAGCTTCACTGTACAGGCTCCAATTAACATTTCTAGTTGTTAACTTTATGTCTAACTCAAACTTTGGCAGCAACTTACAGATCTCTTTTCCTTCCACTCCTCATGCTGAACGCGCTGTTGCTCAAAATGTGCACACTCTTCATGTCTGGTAAGCCCATTGCGCCGATATCTTGCCAGTTCACTAATGCGGACTTTCAACTCTCTTTCTTTGTGCAGGTTCTGAAGGAACTGTTCATGCTCCTGGGCTGTATGGAATTGTGTCAACACTCGCATTCGGTCATGAAATTCCCTGCTTAAAACAAAATCTCATTACAAAGTCAGGATAGTGTATATCATAATACAGAACATAAGCAGCAAAGTCAAGTTACTTTTCTTCCTTGGATATCCTCTTCTTTAATGATGGTCTGTCCTTGCGATTTGCTGAGAAGAATTGTGACACCAGCTGGAAGTCTCTTGATACCCGTTTTCGTCTTGCCCTCTCTCTGAGTCGCCTTGTATACATATCCACTTGAGCTAGCTTCAGAGCTACCAACATAAATCAAGAGGTTATGTCAGCTACATTTCAGGATGTAAAACAATACATGACAGCCACTCATGTTTCACTTACCAATATCATAGTCCTCATCTTCTAGACTGTTGACAAACAATGGTGACACCAGTGCTTCTGCTCCATTGTCAAATTCCTGAAAAAGACATACTTTGTATTACCAGATGTACTTCCGAAAGTATAACGGTAAATCAAGTTAATATCTGCAGCTAGAAAAGTTAATTGGAACTTGATACAGTGAAGCAAATCATATAATTTATTGTATGATTCAGTCAAATTACATGCTCTTATTGGCTCCACTTATTTGTTTATATTTAGAACATGTTTTGCAGACCATAATCCGCATCCTCAGCTAGCTGTTGATAATTCAGGTCTTCCTTAGGGATGCATATTCTGCTCTGATGGATATTTATTTTCATCCCCGGAAGTGTCAA
This sequence comes from Metallyticus violacea, assembly GCA_030762175.1. Classification (NCBI taxonomy): domain Eukaryota; kingdom Metazoa; phylum Arthropoda; class Insecta; order Mantodea; family Metallyticidae; genus Metallyticus; species Metallyticus violacea. Next base: position 1,947,808 of record CM060832.1, read on the forward strand.
AATTCACTAATCTCTGTCTATATTTATAAATGTAGATTTTCTCCCATGTTGCTAGCTCTGTCCCTGCGCTGACTAATAATTTTGCTTTCACTAAGTCAAGGTTCTCTGTCCAGAAATTAGATTCCATCTCTGATTTCTTCATTTATTTGCATTTTATGCTCCTGAAGCATTTTTTTAAATGTGAGCCTATGTTTCTCTTTGTTTTTCCAATATAGATATTTTTTTGCTTTTTGCACATTTTATTTGGTAAATACCCATTTTTTTTCCCAGTGAAATACTTTCATTAATATTGCCATTAGGGAAATTTTTTAATATTAAATCTGTTTATTGGGTGCCAATCTAATCTTTTACAACATTTGTGCATTGAAATTTACACATAGCTCAAGGATATATAAATTTTTTAGCCAACAAATTTAACCCAAAAACACACAAACATGCAGTAATCAACACTTTGATGCACAGATTTGTTAACCCACTCATTAACAAAAAAAATATTCCGAAGAATACAAGCATATAGAAAGAATAGCAATTAAAAATAGATTTAACAAAGAACTGGTTTACAAAAAAGTACAGAGGTTCAAGTGGCAAAAACATATTAAAGAAACCATACAGCACTTTCAGCAGGAAAAGATAATATACATACCATCTTATGCACCTATGACCAAGCTATGCACCTTATATTCTAAAAAATTGAAATATTTGATTGGCTCCAATAAATAGATTTAATGTTAAAAATGTCCAGAATCGCAATATTAATGAAAGTATTCCACCAAAGAAAAAATCAGGTATTTACTAAATGTATACAAAAAGCAGAATATGAAAAAATGTATATTGAAAAAACAAAGAGAAACATAGATATACAATTAAAAGAACACTTCAGGAAAATAAAATACAAACAAATGGAGAAATCAACAGTAGTATTTCATTTCTGGATAGAAAACCATGATATAGTGAATAAAATAAAAGTATTAAAGTCAGTACAGAGGCCCACAGAGCTAGTAAAGCGGGAGAAAATGTACATTTACAAAAACAGAGACAGATTAACAAACTTAGACACTTGCAGGGGTGAAAATGTAAACTTTAGGTTTATCACACCTCCACCACAACAGAATATGCATCCGCAAAGGAACACTGTGAATTATCCAGCAGTTGACAGCTGAAGATGCAGATAATGGTCTGCAAAACATGTTCTAAATATAAACGTTGGAGCCAATAAGGCCATACAATAATCTTGATTATATAATATCTACAGGTTGAGAAACATTATGAAACAGAGATATGTGGTACCCTTTCAAAGTCGTCTCTGTGAGGCATGTATCCCAGTAGTGCAGCCTCATCTGGAGTGACATCTAGAGGAGGCAGTCTTGCTGTCAGTGCTGGTGATAGGGGTCCATTGTCTGGATTAGTCTGATCACTTAGGTTTGGTCTTGAGTTTAGTGCTGCTGGCCATGTTAGACGACCGATGCTGCCATCAATGAACCGTGCAATGTACTCCTCTTTTGCTTCTGTAGAAATACAAAATATTTCATCATTAAAGGAATTAAACAGAAGTTATTAACAGTGAAGCTAATCATATATTAAAGTCATTGTGTGACTGAGTCGAACTAACACTCTTTTGCTCCACTTACTTATTTAAAAATGTAGGACTAGGGGATGACAATGCAAACAAAGAGTTCATGAAACTGGTCCTACATATTTAAACAAGTAAGTGGAGCAAACAGTTGTTAATTCGACTCAATCACACAATGATCTTAATATATCATTTGTTGATCATAGCAGTTGGTGTAGTAACTATTATCCCTCACTTGTTTAAAATCCAAAACATGTTCCTAGAAAACCTGTTCTCATTATCAGCTGGAAACTGACTGTTGTCCTCTGGTGACAGTATAATGAATTTGCTTAAGCAATCCAATAAGAAATTTCAAGTTCAAGATGAAGTTTTTGTTTTTTATAATAAAAATCTTCTTCCATGTTGACAACTTAAATTTTTGGCTGTTTTTAATAATGATTAATTATTTAATAATAATAATAATTGTTTGAAACAAGTACTATAAGAGGAAATGTCCTATGTGTGAAGAACCAGATCAGTACTTGGCATTGTATATTAGAATGTAAGTAAACCAAGTTTGGGATGGAACAGATCCTATTATGAAAGTGGGAAAACTGGCCAAATGAAATAAAGAGGCAGAAGAATTTCAATCTAAAATCAGACAAAAATATTAAAAAAACTTGTAAAGTATATAGGCAAGGTCAGACAAAAATGGTTATGGAAGGTGGGCGAGACAAATAGGAACAACAATTTCGACAAATGCACTATCTAGGAGTGAATAAATATTCCCATTACATACTCAACCTGGTGTTAATTGTAATGGGCTATGGACGGAATGCAACTCCATAGGGTCAGGGTGATAACTGGGAAATTTACATTTTTCAGTATTGATTGATTTACGGATGCTCTTTAACATCTCAGATCATCAGCGTCCCATTCAACTCAGGGCGTGAAACGGCCGACAAATTTTGCTCAGAGGCCTTTCTTTTAGGCTTGAGGTTCTTTTTTGTGCCGTAAATGTACGACACCGGACCCACGGCTTTACTTCCCTTCCAAAGGAAGCCATACTTAGGATTTTTACGCCCGAAAAAAATCCATCAGTCCTGGCCAGGTTCGAACCTGAATTCTTGGGTATAGGAGGCAAGTATGGTAACCACTACACCACCAGGGCTGACTTACATGTTTCAGTAGTAGTTAGTTTACATGTATTCAGAATATGGAAATGGAAATTGTGTACTTTGATTTTAACAGGTTTATTTATTTGTGAAAATTGCATGAAATTGGTTCTAAGAAATAAATTCATTCATTCTATAAAAAATAAAAACTTCATCATGAACTTTGAGATTACACTATTGGATTGTTTAAGCAAATTCATTCTACCACCGGTCGATAACAGTTGGTTTCCAGCTGAAGATAAGAGCAAGTATTCTTGGAACATGTTTTGGATTTTAAACAAATGAGGTATAATAGTGTTACAATGCCAATTGTTATGATCAAATTTTAAATTCATTATTGTGGAAAGGAATCAATTTATTTTTCTGGATTAAAGAACAGCAATATATTAATAATAACCTGTAAGTTAGGTAAGAGACACAATCCAACTTTTAATCTCCCTTTTGAAGGTGATATTATTTGTGCTTTAAATCAAGTATTGGTATCCCACAATGAATAACAAAGGTATCAGTATTTTGGATATAGACCATAAGATTTATGCAGGAAAACTGAATAATAGCCTGCAACTAATCACCAAGAGCTTATGCTAAAACAGAGTGACTATTCCTGCTTGCACAACACTTTCAAAATAAAACAAATAATTGATAAAAGGAGAGAAATATAAGAACTGTTCAAAAATAAATTACATAACATTTTTGGAAAAAAATATTTTTATTTCTCAATATAATCTCCTTTAAACTCTATACACCTAGTCTAGCAATTTTCAAATTTATTTATCCCATACATTAAATGTGATTTCTTCAGCTCTGGATTTGTTTCAGCAATAAAATCTTCACTTGATTCCAATTATTTTCTGCTACTCATTTCTTCATTGGGAGAACATGAAGTAGTCTGAGGGAAGCAAATCTGTAAAGTAAAGAAGATGAGAAAGTATTTCGTACCTTGTCCAATAATTTTGAGGTTGTAACTGCAATCTATGTGCTGGCATAGAACCTTTCTCTTTTCCAAATGAGAAAATTCTTCTTAATCGTATTATTTAATTGGTACAGCAGTGTATCATAATATTCATCGGTTATGGTTTTGCATTATAAAAAAAATTAAAACTAGCCTGTGGCAATCCCAAAACACTTTACCACCACCTTTCCTACTGAAGGAATTGTTTTTTGCCTTCTTCGGAATGCTCTCTCCAGCTGTAAATCACTATTTCGACTGCTCCTTGTTTGCAGCATGTAGTAACAGATCCATGTTTCACCAACTGTCACATAATATCACCAAAATTCACTTGGATTCCACTTAAATAGCTTTAAATCCTATGCAGAAGTATCAATTCATTAGCAAATGCAGCACCTACCTTGCCTGTTGGCCCTGATGATATAGTGGTAATCATACTTGCCTTGTAAATCCAAGATCGCAGATTATTTCCTGGCCAGGGTCGATGGATCCTTTTGGGCATACAAATCATTAGGATGAAAAGTAAAGCTGTGGGTGTCATGTCATAGATTTACAGCATGCAAAAGAATCACAAGCCTTCAAGAAGAAGCCTCGGAGCAAAATTAATCAATCATTTCACGCCCGGAATTAAATGGGAAGGTGATGATCTGAGATGTAAAAGAGAGTTTGTAAATACACCAAATAAATAAAATAAAAGTCATCTTCTGAAACTTTTTCATTTGCACAAGATTGTGCAAAACATTATGCACCAAATCTACAGAAATACCCACAGCTTCAGCAATCAAACACCAAATAAAACCAAGTTCATAAAATCTACAGAGTGACAAATGCTCTGCTGGGAAGTTGACAGTGGAACCATGCTGAGGTTGAAGGCAACAGCCTTTGAAACACGTCCAAGTAAGTGGAGCAAAATTAATGAAATTTGAGTAATTTCCTCAACAATAATTTTGTTATACTCTAAAAGATTTTTGTATCAGGTTGGTACCTGTAAACAGATTTAATATTAAAAATCTCCTGATAGACAACATTAATGACAGTATTCCACTAGAGGATAAAGCAGGTATTAACAAAATAAGTTGTGAAAAAATCTACATTGGAAAAACAAAGAGAAACATAGGCACACAGTTAAAACAACCTTTCAGGAACATAAAATACAAGCAAATGGAGAAATCAATACTAAGTGAACCAAGTAGGGTAGCATATACATCAATATTGTAAGGATTGATTGATATGCAATTAAAATTTAAAAGAGAAACAATTTTTTAAAATAAACTAAAGAATAGTGAATGTAGAAGGTAGAACTAAAAAAGTAATAAATAGGTGAGGAAGGTGCTGGTTACCAGCACCATGACCATTTGGTTCCCGATGGTTTTATTTATTTATTCATCCTTTTGATCATTTTACATGATATAGGACATGTCCTAGAGCTACAGTTGCTTAATATAATATTAATTTATAATTAAAATCAACAGATATTTAACATGGGATTTAAATTCTATTTACAGATCTTAACAGAATGAGTTTGAAATTTTCAAAGATATTTGCATCTATTATTTTTATAAAACTCTCTTAACTATACATCAATGATTAAGAGGCAGCTTTATTAGCAAACTTAAATTTATGCAACACAAAATTTATAGTTTCTTATTAACTTATAACCACATATTAAGAGATGTCTAATATGAGATGCATGTTATTTACAAATAATATTAAGTTAGTCACAGTTGATAAGCTCTGTCTATATACAGTATAAAAATCACTGATATCTACCAGCTTTCTGAAACTCGCTTTGATGAAAAAGGCAATGCTCTTGTATTTTCAGAGTTTGAATTTATGCAATACAGATATTTCTTTTCACAATAACAATAATAATAATAACACCTTATTCACCATTTGAATCATTTACGTGAGATGGGCTTCGTCCAGAGTATAATATAAACAATATACAAGTTTAGTAATTATACTAGATTTACAATATGCCTTATTTAAAGTTCATATGTTCACTTATTTAATAAAAGGTATGTTGTAGTACAAAGGCTTTGACTTCTTTTAAGTAGTTAGCTGCCTACCAGTTATTGGTTATTTTACTGGTTGCCAATATATTTTATTTTATTTATTTAATGTAGTGAGTTGTTTAATTGATTTAGTGTTTTATTTTAAGTTATGATCTGTAAAATTATTATGTCCAGTGGAAATTAACTCATTAATAAATGATAAAATTTGGAAATATACATCCCGGTATAGGCAACAAGGTGCTGGGATGGAGTATTAGATTTATTTATTTATTTTTAATTGAGATATATCGCATATATTAAACAATGATGGTAAATCAGACGAATAAATGAATTTTTAATTTCACCAAACTTTGTAATTAAATTGACATATTACTATTAATTCATAAACCACCAAATACTATAATGAATTTTTGATTCTAAATAAAATTTTCTATTAAAAATTAATGTAGCACACAGCCAAGTATACATTCTACTTGAAGTGATCCGTTAGTCATCAAATGGTTGACAATGTGAGCAAGTGACTCACGAAACTAGTCCCAACTTACTTTTTAATAAAAAAATTTTTAGCGTGAAACGTCAAGAGAGTTTTAATGTGTTGACATGATTTTAGTAGTTTTACTTTTAATTCAACAAGATTTAAAATTTTCTAATTTGATCTCATCAGACTCCATTACCCAGTCCATCGGCAGCTTCCTACTGAAATATCCAGGCTCAGATCCAACCAAAGGCACAATAATAAAAGTTTTTAATATCTCTACATAAACAACTATTTTTATCAATTAGCTACAAATTCTACAAACCATTATTCTCTTATTTCTAAGCTACCTATTTCTCCCTTTATTCATAAAAAAATATGTTAATAAATAAATAAAATATCAAAGAATTTAGCAATACCTCAACTAAGGTTCTCCCATACCTTAACCATATGCATAAGGACCTCTAAAACAAATTACTATTCACAACTGTGTGTGCCCTCAAGCTCCTCCCTTACTTTTCCTAAAATTCCCCAATCTTATTCATTTTCTTTACCTTCATATTTATCAACATTTTAATTGCCACTAGCTCCTCCCTTACTTTTCCCAAAATTCCCCAATCTTAACCTAACTTAGGCATTCATTTTTTACACTAAACTCCATTCACTTACACAAAAGTAAGATGTGTTTTGGGAAAATCTTCCCATCTTCAGTTGATCACTAAACTGCCATTACTTGGAACTATGGCTCGATAAACAGATGTTCCTGTGGTGGCCTCTCAGGAACATCCACCACAGAATGTTTGTCCAGCCATAGTTCCGAGTAACGGCAGTTCAGTGATCAATTGAAGATGGGAGAGATTCTCCCGAAATGCGTCATACTTTTGTGTAAGTGAATGGAGTTTAGTGTAAAAAATTGAATACCTAAGTTTAGGTTATATTGCCACTCCATTGTCAACAGCTTTATAAGTACAGTTCTTGTTCATTTTGTTTACTCTCATATTTGTCAACATTTTAATTGCCTCTATATCTTACAGTCTGCACCATTTTTCATTCCAGATACTGTCTTTCCATCTTTTTACCATTTCACATTCCATAGATAATGGAAAACACTATCCACTTTACCACACATAATACAACCTTCTTTAAAAAATTTTCCTTAGCTTTTTAGAAATAATGCCCCTGTTGGCATCCATGAAAGACCTATTCTTCTGAATTGATTACAATTATCTATATATTATCCTGTTCCTCAATTTTTTGTAATTATTTTATATAGTCTAAACAACTTTTATCCTCAAAGGTAGCCCAAATCTCTTCCTTCTCTATATCTTCTACCTTCTGCCTCATTTCTTTCCAAAATCCACTGACATTCTTTCACCCAGTTGCTATACATTCCCCATTCCATTCTTCCATTCCGTAGTTTCCTCACTTCCCCAAACCAACTCTCTTCTCAATATATCTCTCTGGTACTTACAGCATTCTTTCAGTTTATTGTTATTACCTAATTTTAAACATCTGTGCCAATACTTCAAGATTCTTTCCACTTTTATACCTTTCCCTCCCATTCTTCCAATTCTGCCAAACTCATTCCCTTTGGCAAACTTTTTGGTAACTCCAGAAAGCATTCCTGTACCTCATCAACCTTTGCCCACCTCTTTGACATTCTCCAAAATTCTACTCCACTCATTGCCTTGGACTCAACCACATCCTCATAAGTCTTTCCAGCCATTTCATTGGCAATGTGGGAACAAACTTATGGTACATTTCACAGCTAACTTACCTTTGGCTTGTGCACATTTAGACTGCACCTCTCATCTTCAATTACTCATAACTCTCACCCCCAAATAATCAAATTCTTTTACTATTCTATTGGGTCTCTATAAACCATCACCCATCTTTTCTTAATTTCGATCCTTTTTAAATATTATCATCTCTGATTTTTACTATTTATCCTTAGACTCCATTCTGCACAAAATCTAGCAATTTCATTGATACCATGTTGTAATACTATCAGAGTTACTGCTCCTGTTGTCGGTGGCAATCCTAATACTTCCTTCTATCCAATAATTGAATGTATCTATTGTTTTTCATGAACCATCTATAAACAAATTAAGTAATATTGAGCTCAATTTACATCCCTGTGTCATATAATCTGTGGTTCTATTACCTTCACATCTGACACGATTCCTTCATATAATTTTTGAAGTCCCACAATAAATTCAGTACTGACTTCCTTGCATCTCAATTAATTCAGAAAAAATATTTTGGGAAATAATTTTGAACAGAAGTATTCCAGGCCTAAGTTTTAGGATAATTCCTAGCATTTTGCCATTGATGAGGACTGAGGAAAATATGGGGAAAAACGTCAGTCAGGGAGCATATGACCCACCGATCTCTGATCTGATCTCTCTGGCAGTCTTGGCTGTCTGTGTCAATGCTACTAGCTGATGTGTGTTGGAATTATAAATATCTTTGATAGCAATTTAAAGAACTACCAAGAATTGTGCTGAGTATATTAACACCAGCATATGAACTACCTCATAGAACTCTAGAGAATGTTAACAGTTTCTGTACTTCAGGGGAGGGGAGGGGAAAAAAAACCATTCTACATTAATATCTGCAATTTGATAGATGAAAAAATTTTGCTGTGAATATTAATGGTTTACTAATGACAATAGGTCTATAGTTTTCAATAGTATTTGCTATACGGTCAAATACAACTTGCCTTCTGGTGTTCGAGTTTCAATATGTCTGCTGATATCCTCCCAGTTGCCAAACCCAAACTGTTCAATTGCATCAAGGAGGTGGAGCTCCTCTCTTGCTGACCAACCTCCTCGGCCTATAGACATTCCAATTGCACCAGAATCCTGTACAGAAAACACATTTATTACAGTCCACATGTCAGTAAAACAATATTAAAACATATTAATACTAACTTCACTTACCTAATAACATTAGTACATGTTTTGAGGGCAATCAAGATATAGAAAAGAAATACATATAGACAACTGCATAAAAAATAACAGCCATAACCCCATCCTACATATAAGCAGTGTTCAATAGCTTAGTACAAAGAACAGTTAACATTCCATTCACAGAAACAGTACAAAGCATTATATCAATAGGAAATAATTAATACTGTAATAATCAATGATTTTAAGAGATATATAATAATAAATATAAAGATTTTTTCAATATTAATTCAAATTTAAATTGAACCAGTGAAACAACACTAATAACCTCTTCTAAGTCAAAATTTTAGAACACTCTTTTTGATTTCACTTACATGAGATTTACTCAGGAGGATATGTTTTGTGGAACAATTGTCCACATCATCAGCTGTTAAACGACTGTTGGATCATTCGTAGAAATTGGATAGGTATCTGGGTGATTCTGGTGGTGATAAGCTTCAATAAAGAGCTGTCTGCTTCCTGGATGTCGAAATTCATAAGGTTTTGCTCATGCTTTTTTTTTTTTTTATATAAATCCTTTCCCATACATTCTTTTGGTTGTTGAACAGTTTTTAATAACTTGATGCTGTTTTCTATTTCATGGTTTTCATTCCAAAAATGTACTGCCCTACTGATTTATCTATTTATTACTAATGGATGATTTGATGTAACAGATGAGTAAATATCATGTGAAACCATAAAGAATGTTCTAAATATTTTGACTCAGAAGAGATTACAAAGATATATGTTTACCTTTAGGCCATTTTTTTAACAGGCAATCGGTTTCGTCAGGTTTGGGTATACAATACCATTAACACAAGCTAGCAAAAATAAATAAATAAAATTAAAATAATAATAATAATAATAATAATAATAAACACAAGGTCAATTATACAATTTCCAAGGAATTCATTAAGTAAATAAAACAACTTTTTAGTAATTCACTGCAGTAATACAATTTTGAATCTTTTTAAAGGTGTAGCATCATTCTAGGTAATTTATTAAATAAAATGATGCCCAATGTGCATTTTAGAGAGTTAAGCACAGGGTAAATTAATTTGATTAGCATATCTGGTATGATTATGTATAAGTTCTTATGTGCAGGTCTTCCAAATGTATACGAGCAATTGCATATGCAGAAACCTGGAAGAGTCAGAATATTAATTTTCTACACAATTCTGTTGGTGGAATTGCTGCTATGGATCTAATTGCTTTAATAAAAAAAAATGTGAATCAATTTAAAAGACAGAAATCTATGGAAACATAAAGGAAAGTAGGAAAATCAAAAGTTTCACATATCCCTTGGCTTACCACAGTAAATTCAATAAGATATTCTAAGAACTTGACATAAAGTTAGCTGCAAAGAACAAATATATTATTAAAAATTTATTAGATTATACATTTAAAGACACCATACCAACAGGACAGAAATCAGGAATTTACAAAATTGAATGTATGGAAGAAAGCAAAAATACATTGGAAAAACAAAGAGAAATTTAGGCAATCAAAGAAAAGAACATTTAAGAAATATTAGTAGTCCTATTGTGTCGTGTATAGCCCTTGGCGATCCCAAAGATATTCTTGGCAAGATGGAATGGGTCTGCCTCCCCTTACACATTTAATGCTCTGTTCCTTAATTAGTCATCCAAAGGATATTTGTGCTGTCTCCAGCAAATAGCTCATTCTAGTCCCACAGCATCTTGGGAACTTTCTTCATCCATCTTATGCAATGGGAGAGAGAGAGAGAGATGGTGGGCCACAAGTTTAGTAACAGCAATCAGCTCAACAAAATAACAAAGAAAATCAGTGAAAACAAGGATTATCCAACTAATTATCATGTAATTAATTGCATGAACATAAATGGTAGCAGCGAAAATGAAATACTACTGAAGAACAGTGGTATAGCAAATAAAACGAGTGTTGGTTGTGGCGTTAAGGAGCACGTGGAGGATAAGGAACGAATAGCATCCTTGCAGAAAGTAATAGAAATATGGAACAGAGATCTGAAAGAAGCACATACAGAAGTGGAAAGGCTAAAACAAGAAAATAAGGAATTTCTCTGTTCAAAAGAGGAGGAAACGAAATGGGCAAGTCGCAAAAAGGAGCGAAGAGATCTTCGAAAACACCGAACCTGGATATTGCAACTCTGAACTACTACAGCCCATTACAACATCATGTGTGCAACTTGGCAGTGGTACAAAAGAGTGAAAATAGTGCTGCAAATAAAAGTGCAATTTCCAATGTGAAGAAAGTGAAAATGGCAATATATGGCAATAGTCATGCTCGTAACATAGCAGCAAAATTACATGGTTGCCCAAGCAGCATAAATGTAGTAGGTTATGCCAAACCAAATGCTAAACTTTTTCATGCAACAAACAGTGTTTTAAATAACAGTAGTGCAGATATAACAGTAATTATTGCAGGTGCAAACAATGTGTATAAAAATGAGGCAAAGGAAATGGTCTGTGAAATGGAAAAGCTGTTCATGCACTATCCTAGAGATAAACAATTAGTAGTAGCAAATATTTCCCATAGGTATGACTTAATGCAAAACTCATGTGTTAACAAAGAAATATCAAAACAAACCAAAAACTTAAGCTTCTATGTGGTAATCATAGCAACATACACTTGATCGACATGGGCAAATTAAACAAAAACCTACATACAAGACATGGTCTTCACTTAAATTCAAGTGGAAAAAACCATATCATCAAAGAGTTGTGTAAACAACCTGAATGCATAAATATAAAACTAAGTAACCCTCTTCAGGTATGAAATAACTTTTCAATCGGAAAACCCTTTGCCCTTGAAGGAACTAGAGCAAATTTAAGCAATAAATTCTTAAGAGTTATCCAGTTATCCACCAAAATGTACAGTACTTATCAAATAAAACAGATACCATTAAACTGGTAGACCCCTTGGATTTACTACTTAAATTGGATGATCACATCCCAAAACCAGTAAGAAATGAGATGAGACAGAATAAGCAACCCCTCAATGTCAATAAAAATCTCAAAATTATGTTGCAGAATACTCAGTGTATAGCAGATCTTGAAATAATGCTGAATCATGAGTATAACGATATGCATGCAATTTGCATCACTGAGCTAAATATGACTGAAAGCGCTTTGTACAGTTCCTGATTATAAAATGGTTAATATCTGCTGTCGCTCTACCCATCTTAATGTGAGTGTAGGCATTTTATTAAGGTCAGGAATGCACTATAAAAATAAAACTCACACTACAAATCTTAACCAAGAGTAATACTTTGAGCATGTTATAACAGAGTTTATTTATCCAAACCTAAATATCCTCCTTATATACATATATAGGCCCCCTGAATGCAATATTGACTTATTTCTTGAGAAATTTGATACATTATTAAACATTATAAAAAATGAGCATAAGCAAGTACTCATATGTGGCGACTTTAACATAAATTTTCTGGTAGAGCACAGCATTAAACACATGTATCTTTTAATAGCTCAGTCATACAATTTAGTGCCAGTTGTTGCTAGTCCAACCAGTATAACAAAGTCCACTAAGACCTGCGTAGATCAGATCTTCATTAGTTGTACTCTAGAGGATTTCTCAATAACTAACATAAATACAGGAATATCAGTTCATAATACAATACTTCCCACCCTCTATTCATTATACCCTACAAAACAACGATTAAGTGAATTTCAAGCAGTTAGGGAGCGACAACATAGTTCCCTAAACATAAATTACTTTAGGTTTTTAATGAGTAAGGAAACTTGGCCTGATGTAAACATACAGTTTAGTAATTTCCTAGATGCTGTAACTCATAATTATAATGCAGCATTTCCAATTAAAAACTGCTCTATCTCTGTCCAATAACATGGGTCACAAAAGGGATTTTAATATCATGCAAGAAAAGGTGCTTACTAAGGAAAATCAATAATATTACAAATTATAAAACTTCAAAAATTACTTTGAACATTACTGCAGTATTCTAAACAAAGTTACTGCAGTATTCTAAACAAAGTTATTGCAGAAGCAAAAAAGCTGGAAAATAATAGGATATAAAAGAAAGTAATAATAAAGGCAAGGCTTTGTGGGATTTAGTTAAAAAAGAAACAAATAGTACAAAAAACATCACTACTAAAAGAATTATATTATCCTCAAACAATGTTATTACTGATTCAAAAAAAAAACTCCCTTCTATTTTTAATGAATATTTTGCTAATATAGCTACCAGATTAATTGAAACAAAGGAACTAAATAAAAATGATATTAGTGTTTCGCACATTGTAACCAACCATGCCTCACTATACTTGCACCCAGTAACTGAAAATGAGATGTTACAAGTCATAAACAACCTTAAGAATAAATGATGCAGTGGCTATGATGAAATTCCAGACTTTCTAGTAAAGCAGTGTGCAGAATATTTTGTTAAACCCTTGACAAATATCTGTAACACATCATTTTCAATTGATTTTTTCCCCAAAGCTCTAAAAGTTGCAAAGATTAAACCAATATTTAAAAAAGGGGACAAAACAAAAATTGAAAACTATAGGCCAATATCTTTACTATTCATTTTTTCAAAAATAAATAAAAAACTTAGGTATAAGTGACTGGTACTTTTTATGGAAAAATATGGTATCATCTCACATTCACAATTTGGTTTTCAGAAAAACAAGACAATAAACAATGCAATATTCTCATTTTGGGGGAATATCTTAAATGCTAAAGACAAAAAAGAAAATGTTCTAGGTCTATTTGTAGATCTTACTAAAACCTTTGATGTGGTGGACCATGACATCCTCTTAAAAAAGTTCGGAGCTTATGGTATAAGAGGTATTGTAAATGAGTGGTTTGCTACTTATATAAAATTCAGAGCCCCCCAATTTGTAGAAATAGATGGAATGCAATCTGCTCACCTGTTTACCAAATTTGGTGTACCACAAGGTTCAATACTGGAACTAGTTTTATTTATAATCTACATTAATGATCTACCAACACTGTGCTCACATGCTAACATGGTTCTGTTTGCAGATGATGCCAATCTTATATTTAGGAACCCTAGTAAAGTTCCTTGCAATCGCTTATCAATGATACACTGCAAAATTTAGATAAATGGTTAAAAGCTAATAGGTTATTATTATCCATTGACAAGAATAGCTATATAAATTTCAATAAACATACTGCACTTACTTCATGTAGCATAGAAATTGAAAATACACCTATAAAAAATCTAAATAGTACAAAATTCTAGGTATCACAATTGACTTATCTTAATATGATCACATTCTTACCTTATGTAATAATTTAAGCCGAATATCCTATGCAATATGCATACTAACTAGGAGCTATAATAAAAATAAGAATAGTATACTTTGGTTACACATACTCTAAATTAGCTTATGGTATACCCTTCTGGGGAGCAGCAAGTTTGTCAGCTATGGTTTTTAAATGGTAAAAGAAAATATTACGAATAATGCAGCAATTACCCTCTCATGCTCCTAGTAGACCAATTGTTGAGGAATTAAATATTTTATCATTACAATCCGTATATATATATATATATATATATATATATATATATATATATATTAGAAAGTGTATCTTTTGTGCATAACAACGAACAACTTTTTAGGAATAATGAAGATTATCGTGTGCATCATACTAGATCTGCTGGTCAAATTCACCTACATCACAAACTTACACAAAGCATTAATTGTGTGACACATAGAGGTGCAATTCTATACAATAAAATACCTAACTCATTTAAAAGCAATTCAAGCATAAAATTTAAAAAATATGTTAAAAACTTACTGTTAAAACATAATTTTATACTGTGAAGGAATTCTTAGACACTAAGTTATAGTTAGTTATGTATATTTAGAAACTAAGGCACAGTTAGTTATGTATATAAATCTTGTTGTTATATTTTGACGAAGCCAAATGTGAAAATGGTATAGAAATCGGTGAATAAAAACCTTGACCCTTGAACGTCTGCTACATGTTATCATCATTGTGAGAACCATTTTATCCTTCTCTAAAGATTATTCTCTTCTCCTGACCAATATAACTTAATTTTAATTTTGTTACTGTTGCTTCTAGAGAAATCTTTGTATGATTTCTTCACTTGTTTTCTCATCTAGCCATCTCCAAGCCCAGAATTCAAATGCATCAAGTTTCTTTTTCGTGTATCTATTAAGAGTCTAACTTTCAAACCATATAAAACAATGGGGAATATCATCATTCTTGGTATCTTTATCTTTGAGATTCTTCTGTCATTAGCATGTGAGTACATTCTTGGTGGACTTTTATTTGTAGAGGTAACTCAGAAGTATTCATAAAATAACTCAAGATATACATAAAGAAGAAACCAGACACAGGCACTCCAAAATTAATTAACTTCCATTATTTATACAGGAACTTCATACTAATAAAATTAAGTTCAGGTTTGCATTAGAAAGATATATCACTCCCACCTTTCTTTTATAGAATCAAAAAATTAGTGTCCTAACTTTTCTGGATTATATTAATTCAGCTTTGTAAATAAAAAAAGAAATTAAAAAAGAAACTCCATAACTTACAAAAACACCAAATAAAAACGGTTCCAGTCTCACGCACACACACAATAGATAAAATAGTTAATCTCTTGGGTGCCACATTTTCGGAAAATGAAACTAATCTCCTAAAAACAAAGGCGTCAAAATTGTATACATTTCTCAGATAAAATAGAAGATTACATAGCCGATATTGACATAGCCATCCAATAACTAAACAAAAGTGAATAATCATTTGTTAAAAGTAAATGCAAAAAAGTTTTGGAGAACATCAAAAACCGAAAGACACCAATAAATTACAGAACGACATTAAAACAACTAAAAGAAAAACTAGTGATATATAGAAAAGCAGACAAAGGTAATAAAATAGCCATTTTAGATGAAAAGGAATACATAAAAAGAGTTGAAACTATGTTAAAAGGAAAAGATTACAAACCAATTGAAAAGAATCCGCTCAATAAATGCAGTAAGATCTTAAACAAAACATTAAAGGAAGTCAAAACACTATTCACTGCTGATAAACATAATATCACACAGAGTAATCCGGTACAATCCAGGCTTTATGCACTATCCAAAATACATCAAAATGATAACAGCATGAGACCAATAATCAACAAAATCAACTCACCCACATACTAGTTAGCAACATTAATCTATACAGTTTACTATAGAAGAAGAAAGAAATGGGTGGCTACCATTTCTACATTTAAAAATAATAAGAAATGGAGATTGTTTGAATTTTGGAATTTACAGAAAAGAAAAACACACAGAAAATTACATAAAAAATGAGAGTTATAACCCCATTCCACATAAATATGCAGTGTTTCACAGTTTGGCACACAGATTGATGAATATTCCACTCACAGAAGCAGAGTACAAAATAGAATAACAACAGATAATAAAGACAGCTATAAGCAATGGTTTCAACAAAGACACAGTGATAAAAATTATCAATAAATCTAAAAGACAAAAAGTGATAAGGAAAGTTTCCACACTGAAATTCAAAAGTTTTACTTACCATCCAATTTACCGTAACAAGTTCAAGAACATTTTTAAAGAACATGGGAAGTTCCATGTTAGCCCCAAAGAACAAATATAATATCAACAATTTATTAGGTTGCACAGTAAAAGACTCCATACCAACAGAACAGAAATCAGGAATTAATGAAATATAATGAGCAGATTATGAATAGAGCTACATAGGCAAAACAAAGAAAAAATTGGAAATTTGCAGGAAAGAACACTTTCGGAATATTCGGATTAAGCAGGTGGATAAATCAGCAGCAGCTCACTTTTGGACCAAAAATCATTAAATAAAACCGGAAATTAAACTGCTGAAACATATTCACAACCTATTGGAGTTATCCACTTGAGAAAAAATTTTCATACTAAACAATAAAGAAAACCTAATGAACTTTGAGTTTCCTCCTATGGATGAGCTCAGCAATTTCCTACTTCATTCAACAGATGACACCACAGGAACATCCAGGTGTCTGCCATTGTTTTGAGTAACGACCGTTCACCGAGAAACTTAAGATGGGAGAGATTCTCCCGAAATGCATCGTATTTTTGTGTAAGTGGAGTTTAGTGTAAAAAATGAATACCTAAGTTTAGAATATATTACCACTCCACTGCCAACAGCTTCTTAAGTACAATATTTAAGAATAATTATGTTTAATTTTTAATTTAGCAAGAAAACATACTGTAACAAACAAGTTATATTCCTGGGAGGGTTACACCTAAAAATGGCAAGGGCCAAATGGGGGAAGACCTCTATTTATTTGTCTTAGCATCTCAACATATATTTTTTCACTCAATTCTGCTTTTCTGCTATTAAGCTTCAGTATAACTTTTTCACTTTCATTTTGAATGCTATTTAATAGTTTGGCAGTCTTCTTTTGTCTCAGCCAGCAATGTTAATTTACCATAGATGCCATTTGTTTGTAGTGGCTATCCTGATTCTCTCATATATAAGCTAAAGAGGACTGGGGACAGAATACATCCCTGACACACCCTTTTTTCTAATGGAAACCATTCTTCTCTAAAAGCACTTCAGCCTCTTGTTCAGTGTATATATTTTGGTATTCATCTCTGCCTAAAGTTCAAAACAAATAGATAAATCAGCAGTAGCATTAGAAGTTGGACCCAAAAGGCATTAAATTAAACCAGAGCTAATCCACTGAAAGAACTTTACAACCCAACAGAAAATAAATTTAAAAAATAAATGCTATCTTGAAAAACAGAGAAAATTAATGAATTTTGACATTCCACCTGTGGATCCAGTATGAACTCACCATCTGATGTCTCCACAGAATCACCTTGGATCCAGTCACCACATCAAGTTGTTGATCAATAGATGAAGAAATGAAAAACATTCCCCAAAACATGTCCTAATATTATATTAATATGAAATTAATGTTGATATATTTTAATAAATTTCAATAGCCTATACAGGATGAAACTTGACATTAATGTAGGATATATTACCACTCCATTGTCTACAGCTTCGTAAGTACATTTTTTACTTAATTACCTAAAACTTGCTCCGCAAATATTTCTAAAATGGACGGTGCTGCTTTCACAGAATGGAAGATTAGACAAGGGCCCATAATTACAGCCCATACACAGATGTTAATCATTAGAATGTGCATTTCTTGAAAAAAATTACATTTTTTCAAATGGAACAATGCCATTGAGATAAAGGAAATAAAACTAGAGGAAATTACAACGTAAATGGTTCATTTAAGAACTTTCGAGAAATAAGACATTTTTAAAAAATTCTGTTGGAGATCAACATAGTGAAGCTTGTTAAATGTAAATTATAATTAATCTGTCGTCTAACACACTCTTATGCTTCACTTACTTTTAGTAGTTGAACTTGTACATTGGCCACACCAGATATGACTACTTTAGATATTTTTGTTATGTCTAAAAGGACATACCGATTACACCAGAAGATATGAAATAACACATTACAGATGCCTCTGCGAAATGCTACATGTGCAGCAATCTTTACAAGACATACTGGAAGCTGGTTGTCATCAACTTGACTTGACGACTTGAGTCGTCAAGTTGGTTGAAGATGGAAAGGATGTCTCTTCGAAACTGGTCCCACCATATTTAAAAGTAAGTAAAGCATAATAGTGTGTTAGACGAGAGATTAATTATAATTTACATAAATGTAAATGGTGTTTTTTGCAGGATTCCAATGCAAGTAGTTTATGCTATTGTAATAAGAAAATTTTAAATACCTACAGTCATCTGCTTTATTTCACTGCTTAGCTACTAGGTTATGATGTTCGTATGCGTGTTTCTTATAAGTTAATTACATTGGCACTTCCTTGTCAGTATTTGTGTAGTTCTAGAAGCAGGAGATGCTGGAAGATGGCATTTACTAAAGCTGAAAAAGCAGACATGCTCATGGTGTATGTAGAATGCAGGAAAAATGCTGTTCTCTCTTGTAACATGTAAGCTGAAAGATATTCCAAAAGACATCAAGCATTTCAGCAATTATTTGCAAATCTATTTAACTAATTATGATAAAATGGAAATAGAACCTTGAAAACATAACTGAAATAAACTAATGTTCTAGCTGCTGTTGCTGTGTATATGCAAGTTAGCTCCCATGCAATTACAAGAGGGAGTTTCATGAGTCAGGAAAATGTACTACACATTCTCCAACATCGTAAGTTTCACCTGTTATCATTTCTCTCCAATAAGAGTTATATGGAAATAATTTTGAGGTGTTAACTTTTGTACATGGGCATTAAGACACAAAACAAAAGATTTGTCACCTTGTTTAGTGATGGAGCAACATTTACAAACTTCAGAAACATGCACTATCAGTCAGTAAATGAACCACATTGACTTAGTCAAGTGGAAAGTCAGCATCCATCAAGTTTAAATGTGTGTGGAATAGTGAACCATCCTCTCATAGGCCCTTTTTTCATAGAAGGAACACTGGTTCCCAAAAGTATGTAAATCTCTTAACAAAGTTCCACAGATGTTAGAAGATCCCCCACTGCACTCTAGGATGAACCTGTGGAATCAACATGATGGTTCCCAGCACATAATGCAAGACATACTTCACTATTTGTTTCAAAATTGTTGGATTGGACAAAGTGAAGCTGCACATTGGCCATGACTACTTTCGATATTTTTGTATGTCTAAAAGGACATACCAATTACACCAGAAGATATGAAACAACACATTACAGTTGCCTCAGCTGAAATGCAACATGTGCAGCAATCTTTACAAGACATACTGGAAGCTGGTTGTCATCAATTTGAACATAACCTGTGAAGGCCAGTTTTCTCTTTCTTCTTCATAATTCACAGAATTTGTTTATTCACTTTTGTATTTCTTAAAAAAGTGTAACATATTGTATAGTTTATAGACCCAAGTTCACAGGTTCAAGGGATATTTTTAGGTGTAAAAATCATAAGTAAGCTTCCTTCAGAAGGGAAGTAAAGCCATGGATCCTGTGTCGCAGATTTATGGTACCAAAAGTCTGAAAGAAGAGGCCTCTGCGCAAAATTTATCGGTCGTTTCATGCCCTGAATTGAATGGGACACTGAGATGTTAATTAAAGGTAAATTCAGAGGAGAAAAGAAATGAGAGAAACATACAAACACCATTCAAACCATAGTTTGCTGCGCATTCAAGGCTGCTTACATCATAGTATACGTATATAGTAGGGATGGCTTGGGTATTTCATGAGATCAAATTCTGAGTGTGTATTTCACAAAATTAAATCTAACAGTATTCTCCTAAAGATGATTCTGTATAAATAATGAGATGGCATAATTTAAAACAAACTGAGAACATTTATTGTTATTTTTAATAAATTGAACAGCTATAAGATAAAATCCTTATAAAATTATCACAAATGTAAGCAATCCAAAATATTTACTATTGACACTAAAGTTTAAAATAACCTAGTTGGTGGAGTTGACTGTTATGCTGGAGCTACCCACTCTTGTGAATTAAAGCTTGCATTAATTTTCTGTTTGCTCATTTGCACAGGTTACAACTTTTGATGTTGAATTGAATTCCTATGAATAATTCTGAAAAAATGATCCAGAAGTTCCGAGTTCATGCTTTTTCACTATTGAAAAATCTTAAAAGCATTGAAAACTGTTCCAATGAATACATAATTAATACTGAAACTAAACAAATCACATGATCCCTTTTTATAATTATTATTTCAGGTTATGTAAGGTAGTTTATATGTGGTAAAAGGCTGCAAGAAAATAAATGCAGAAAAGTTAACAAATCAAGGTGTTAAATAAATTGTACTTAAGAAGCTGTAGACAATGAAGTTTATTTAATTATTTATGAATGCTCTTTAACAGCTCAGATAGACAATGGAGTGATAATATATCCTACACTTATGTATTCAATTTATTTACACTAAATTCCACTTACATAAAATTAACACATGTTTGGGAGTAATCACTCTCATCTTCAGTTGTTGGCCAACTACCATTAGTTTTATGTAAGTAAGTGTAGTTTAGTGTAAACAAGTTGAATACATAAGTAAAGGACAAATCAAGGTGTATTTCTGCAGTGAAATTTGTGCTCTTGGATAATGCCTTATTTTATATATTAATTTTGCAGAACACCCTCATATCTCTTTGCAATATTCTTCTTTCCTTCCCCTACTTAATCAAGTAATGGTTATCATAAAAATACTCTATGTTCGTCAGGTATTTAACCAAATTTTTTTAATAACACAAATGTTATAATTCACAAAGGTTCTTACGTTTTCTCAGCTAAACCTAAAGTAGGAATTTAGGGGAGAGGTAATGATTAAAAATGCTTGACAGTTATTCAGAAACCACTGATAAACAATAAAAACCAAAAACCAGATTAAAAAAAAACAAGATTTACTCACCTTAATTAATATGATGTTCTACATAATTACCTTTATATCAATATAAAATACAGGAATTTCATACATATTTTTAAAATATAAAGTGAATTTTGTAATTAATTAATGAATGTGCAACTTCCACATTTACAGATGATTGCTAAACACAATTTAGCTGCAGTGATCTAACAGATTCATTGAATACTACAGCCAACTCGGCACAGGATCTTAGGAGCAAGAAAATCAAAGGTGCGAATATAAGCTGTCCATACTGTATATACTGTGCGAAAACAGAAAAGTACACGTAGAAATTTTGTGTAGTCTAGTAACTAAGCATTAAATGAAGTAAAAAACTGTAGGTATTAAAAATTTTCATATTATCATAGCTCATAAACTAAGTACTTGTACAAGGATTCGGCAAAAAAACACTAATGACATTGTAATTTCCTCTAATTTTATTTTCTTGATATCAATAGGCAATGTTCCATTTAAAATAATGTAACTTTTTTCAAGAAATACACAGTCTAATAATGAACACCCATGTATGGACTGCAATTATTGCCATACAAGTTTTAGGTGATTTACCTGATATAATCACTACATTGTCTATAGCTTCTTAGTACAATTTGAATAATATCTTAATTTTGGTATATTAGCTTACTCACCATAAACTGGTAGGCATGATCATTTTTATGCGGCCCAATTTCAGCTCCTGCAGAAAAACACTGAAACATAACCATAAAATAATGTTATGCCAAGGCAGAATTTCACTTAACTTCCTATAAAGATTTACACGTGACAGACCTGTAAAATATATAGTTACAGTGTTAGTCAAATGGGATAATGTAGTCTTGAAGATCACAAGTACATTTCACAATCAGTGATGTGCCACATTCAACTCCTGCTATTAATGGAAACACTCCTCTTTAGTAAATATCATTTATTCAAGATCAAAATATTGCATTTTTGAGTTAAAGAAACAATTAGATATGTAGAGGGCATATTTTGCAGTATGTTCATTAAACCGCAAATTTTTAGTCACAAGCAGTTTTCATTATAGAGAAGAATATTTGCACCTAGTGGTCATATGCCATATTACAAAAATGTATAAAATATACCTACCACATTTATTTTAAGATGAGTTGGAGTTTCATTAGCTTATTTCAATGACTGTTGAACATTGTTTAATGTCAATTTTAACTACTGAGGAGTATAGGCGGTGGACATACGAGATGAAATGATAAACTGGAAAAGGATTCTTTTTTTTTTAAGGAAGGAAGCGTTGCAGTCCTAAGTTTTTAGGGTACCTCCCCGCATTTGCCATTTATGAGGACTGAGGAAAACCTAGAAAAAACCTCAATCAGGGAGGAACAGTTCCAGTAGGAAATAAACTCCAGACCTCCCACTCATGAGTCTGCACCTTAACTCCCCATGGCAATTCAATGACTGAACTTTATTTTCCCCTCCAGTATGATAAAGATGTCTTGAAGTGATCCTAAACAAAACATAAACTGGAGCTTGACTGGTAACATACATGAACAGCTTACCCTGCACAAATTCAAAACTTTAAATAATCAGGGGATACAACGTTCAACTGTTGAGGAAAATGTTTATCTTTCTTTGTTACAAAACAGACATTATGTGCAATGGAGTTGAGTAAAGCAAGCAAAAGCAATGAATTTAGTGGGGGGGAAAAAAAAACAGGTACTGCAGTCAGGCTTACCATTGCCAATATAATTCAATTGTGCTTGGTGAGCTTAAATCAAGTGCGGGATTGCAAACAGAAAGATATAGAAAAACTTTAAGTATATCAGTAAAGTATTTTCCGGCCAAGCTTTCAGATATCTTGACTCTGTGGCCTTTCTCAGGGTGCTGAATTAATGTGCTATTTGAAATTTAATTCCTGTAACATTATTGATTCAGTCAGAGAATGTGAGTGAGACAATCATGTGACATATGTTCATCAGTGATTCGGTTTTGGATCTTGTGACTAATCAATGGATGGGCCAATTAGGTGTCAACTCAGAAACTGTTTTCTAGGCAATAGGTGGCCACTCACTGGTGCACGGTAAGATCGTGTCCAAGTTTTGGGAATCTGTGACAGTTGCCTCCTCATCTATTGTATTTTAGATGTTTATTGATCCCTTCCTGTTTGCTTAACCAAAGAGATACTGGGATTCCCAGATTCTCTTTACCGCCACAGGTGGCCAAGGTCGTTAAGGTACAGACTCGTGAGCTAGAGGTATGGGTTTCAAATCCTGCCAGGACCGCCCTTCCTGACTGAGGTTTTTTCTATGTTTTCCTCAGTGCTCATAACTTTGACCTCTTTCCCCATATATCATTTCATCTCATGTATTATCAGTGTTCACCACCTGTGGTGCCTCAGTAGTAAAAAAAGGGTTTTAAACACCAATAAAAAAAAATTCACTTAGTCCAAGCAAGGCAGACTCCAATCCTCGGACAATAATGCAGCTATTGATAATACAGATATGGCAGTGACTGAGGTTCAGATATGTTGCTTGTTTATTACAGTGGTTTACGGTTGGATGTAAACCAACAGTAGCATGATAGTTCTGTTATTTTGATTAAATTAATAATGATTTAGTGAAACTACACCAGGAACTTGTGTAACAGAAAGTGTTTGGTACAACATGGATTGCTCTTGTGTGCTCAAGATCAGTCATTTAAGGAAAGTGGATTTAGAGTACACACCATGCAAATTTTGAACTTAATGATAAAACTGAAGTATACTAAACATTTCAAATCAAAATTGTGGTTAGGGAGGATATTTTCCCTGGGCTATCTTCCCTAAGCTACATATGTTCAGGATTGATGGTCTAATCTTAACCATGCTTGTCTTTTAGACCCAAGATTGCAGGTTCAATTCCAGTCAGGATTGACAGATTTTTTTCAGGCATAAAATAATAAGTATGGCTTCCTTAAAAATGGAAGTACAGCTTCCTGTGTCATAGATTTACAGCACATAAAAGAATCTGAAGCCTGAAAGAAAAGGCCTCTGAGCAAAATTTACTGGCCATTTCATTCCCTGAATTAAATGGGATGCTGAGGACCTGAGATATTAAATATATAAATAAATAAATCAAATCATATGCCAAAAATAGCCACCATAAAATTAAAAGCATCTTTTGAACTAGAACTTCTTTCTAAATTGAAATTCATAAAAAATTAATAACTGAACAAAAACAGCAAAATATCAAACAAAACAAAAAAAAACTTAAAAGGAAAAACCATATGGAGATGCATAGATTTGCAAACATCTTTTATTGAAACCTAGAAAAATTGGAGTTGCCCAATTCCACTTAATTGTCAGGCATTATTGTCTGTCAGAGAATCTCTTCTGGATGATTTTAATCGAGAACAGATACTGCTCATTGTGCAAAAACATGAATACTATCCTAAACAAAGAACATCTACTGAAATGCAGCCAACTTGATAGTAGCATGCCAATGAAAAATAATTTGAAGCTCTTTATTCGGAAGCTAGGAAAAAAATGATCATTATCAGCATTCCCAATGGCCACTATCAACCAACGAACTTTGTTTTATTATTTTTAATTGTTGATTTTATATATATTGCTTACTTTTCCTCCACTTCCCTTTTCCGTTTGTTTTATCTGCTTTTACTCACTACAGCATGGAAGTACAAATATTTATTTTGGTTAAAATAGACGGTCAAAAAGGCATTTAAAATACTGAAAATAGGCAGTAAATTAATTAAAATAAGCATTTATTAAAAGAGAAAACAGCAAATAATATCACTCATTATTAATGAAAATAAGTATTTAAAAACTTAATAATTTCTTTATCACATAATTATAGTACTTAAGCTTACTTTGGTTACCAACAACAAGCATATGTTTTTTCGGTATCAACTGTCATAGTCAGCCACTGTCAGAACATTTTTCATCATGGAAAAAGAATGCTCTACTTTCACTGAAATGATTGCCTCATATTTAAAACAAGCTATTTTCGAAGGACTTATACCATTACAACAGAACATACATCTTTCAGTACATCATGGAAGAGTTAATCAACACAAAGTAAAGTAATTCTGAATAATCCTGCAAATGAGCAAAAGATGCACATGTTTTCTGGTTGAATTCATTTTCTGTTTATGCATATATAGGGTAACAATTCTAGGGACAGTTTATTGCAAAGCCATACCACTATCATCCTCCTCGCTTGCAACTGTTCGTTACATTTATGCAAACTAAAAGTTACCCTCACCATAAATTTCCTTGAATTGCCTCACACAGATCATACAGTCATTTGCCTGGACTATTCAAAATGACTGTACTTTTCTCATCCTCTGTATTTCCTGGTATTCCCATGCCTGAGATGATCATGCATTCCTTTAAATAATGAAGGTCCTGCTATTTGAAGAGCTTAAGTGTATGGGTTGAGGAGAAAGTTTTTGATTGCTTGAAAAGAAATAAATGTATAACAAAATTCTCAACTATATTTATATGAGATGGATGTGCCATTTAATTTTTATAACTTTTTTCAATTCTATGTCTTGAAGTTCTTTATGTGATTTTCTAAATGTGTAAATAATCACATAAAAAAAATTAAACCTTAAAAGCAACAAACAGAACTCAAAATAGGCAAAATAAAAACTGACCCTACTGACCCCAAATGTACAGAAGCATGTTCATTTCTATCTGATTCTTAAATGCATCCTGGTCGGTCCTGGTGATGTAGTGGTTACCATATTTGCTTCCTAAACCCAAGATCTTGGGTTGGATCCTGGCCAGGACGAATGGATTTTTTTCAGGCGTAAAAGTTCTAAGTATGGCTTCCTTCAGAAAGGAAGTAAAGGCGTGGGTCCCATGTCATACATTTATGGCATGATAAAGAACCTCAAGCCTGAAAAAAGAGGCCTCTGAGCAAAATTTGTCTGCCATTTCACACCCTGATTGGAATGGGACGCTGATGACCTGAGATGTTACAGGGAGCTCGTAAAAAAAAAAAAAAAAAAAAAAAAAAAAAAATACCCACCTTGCATAATATATATATAAAATTGTAATTATTTAAGTGTTTTACCAATATTTGCTTTTCCAGTTCCTATTTCTTTAGCTACATTGTTCCAATAGTTTTATTTTTCATGTTATTATATACAGGGTATACCATTTATCTTTCTCACCCAAAATAACTTTTTTCTGACACGTCAAATGAAAAATTGTTTCCAACAAAAGCTTTTTAACACATGGCGTTTTCTTTGCATCTCCATTATGTATGAGATATGGGATAGAGCTTCATTTTGTTTATTTGGGATTTTGCACATTTCATTCAAGAATACACTTTCCCTCTGCGAGAGCTATTAAAAAATGCATCATGCAGTACCATTTTAGTCAGGAAAACAGTAGATATAGAAATGATAAATAATGCTTGACTTCTCTTATTAATATCACTACAGTGTATTGTTTAACTAAACAATTTAATCTCTTCAAGGCCATTTAATCATTTCATAGTGATCAATAAACTTTGAGGAATGCAACAAGATAGACTGCACTATACAGTACATGGAATCTTGTTTTTTGCACTGTGTATAATATTCATCATAATTTAGAAATAAAATGGCCCTTTATAGCACTATGGTACTTCACTACCTGCAAAACAGACCATTTACATCTCATGCCTAAACAGTGACCATTGGCATGCATACATGCATGCATACATACATACATACATACATACATAAGTCTGCTCTCTGCCTACCTGTCTACATTGGGTAAGTTGTACAACCAAGGGATTAAACAGTTCAGTTTCTTCAAAAACTTTGCACTCCTTACTGTTTGCACATTACCAGTTAGTTGGCCTGTCCAATCCCCGGACCCTATGCCACTAGACTTTTTTCTTTGAGTGATCAAGAATGCTGTCTATCAAAATGTTCCAACAACACCAGAGGACATGCCGCAACATGCTTGTACGGCCATCCAGGAGGTAGAACAATCTAGGGCATCATTCATTCGCAGAGTGAACTTATGTATGAATGCCAATGGTTACCATTTTGAGATGAGATGTAAACGGCCTGTTTTGCAGGTGGTGGTTGTACCATAATGCTACATCTGCACATATATAGTGCAATAACAAGATTCATGTACAATACAGTACAGTCCATCCATCCTGTTGCATTCTTAGTTTGTAGATGATAATGAAATGTTTAAACCAGCCTTGGAGAGGTAAAATAATTTAGTTAAAACTAATGCACTTAGTTCTATTAATAAAAGAAGTCATGTATTACTTATTTTCATGTCTACTGTTTTCTTGACTAAAATGGTAGTGTAATTATGGGCTTCTTCAGAATATTTTTGAGGGAGGAGCAACATATTATAAAAGTAGATGATTATTAAAACTTACCAAATTTGAAAAATCAATTAACAACCAATTTTTAAAATTGATATAACAAAGAAAATATAGTTCTTAATTATCTAGTGAGTTGATTTGATATCATATACTCCACTTCTGAGACAAAATTAAATGTTATATTTAAAGAAAATATAGGCTAATCAGTTATGTTCACCTTAAATGCTCTATTTTAAAATATTAGTGTTTTCACTATTAAATGGAAATTTATTAATTTTAATTTAAAAACCTGGGGGGGGGCAAGTGCCCCTATGTACCCCCCCTCCTTGCAGATGCCCTTGAGTGTAATGCATTTCTGATAGCTCTTGGAGAGGGTAAGTGTATTCTGGAATAAAAACATGATGCCATTCAAAAAACGAAGTTCTATTCCTTATATATAGTTCTTAATTATCTAGTGAGTTGATTTGATATCATATACTCCACTTCTGAGACAAAATTAAATGTTATATTTAAAGTTCTATTCCATATTACAAAGAAAATATAGTTCTTAATTATCTAGTGAGTTGATTTGATATCATATACTCCACTTCTGAGACAAAATTAAATGTTATATTTAAAGAAAATATAGGCTAATCAGTTATGTTCACCTTAAATGCTCTATTTTAAAATATTAGTGTTTTCACTATTAAATGGAAATTTATTAATTTTAATTTAAAAACCTGGGGGGGCAAGTGCCCCTATGTACCCCCCTCCTTGCAGATGCCCTTGAATGTAATGCATTTCTGATAGCTCTTGGAGAGGGTAAGTGTATTCTGGAATAAAAACATGATGCCATTCTAAAAACGAAGTTCTATTCCATATGATATAAAAAAGTATACTATCAGCAAGAACTCTCCCATGGTATTAAAAATCTTTTGTTTGAAACAATATTTTATTTGACACATCAGAAAAAAGTTTTTTCAGGTTAGCAAGATAAATGGGATACCTGTATATAGCAAACAACAATAATTTAACTATTATTAACTGTGCAAGAAAATAAGAAGGGGAGTTACTGATTTTGGCTAATAGTTACTTCTCATTTGCTGCTGCCTAAAACTTTGCATTTGACAAGCACTCGCACATAAGTATAGAGTGATTCTTTTGCAACAAGACCCAGAATATCTCAGCTTGCTATGAATTTAAAAATATTAAACATGCAGTAAAAATATCTTTACACACAATGAAAGGTGAGGAACAGAGTCTGGTGTGAGTGAATGGTAATGTGTGACATATTTGTTTTATGAAACATAATATTAAAAGATTTGAGGCTCTCTCAGCATTGGAAATCAATAATGGTTTCATGGGACATCAGCTGAGTTTTTTCAAGCTGTCCACCAAGCTTTCAGCCATTTTAACTTGGGAGCTGAGATGAAGCTTGGTAGACAATCCAGAAAATGCTTGCCTGGTATCCCATGATAACATTACTCAACATAATATTGTCACGTACAATAGAGATAAGCTATTTATAAAAGTGTCAAACAAATTTGACAAGAGAATGTTAATGTTGTTATACATACAGCAGCAATAATTTATTGCAACAATTTTAGCATTAATGTGATAAAAGATTAATCGTAAGCTATAATAAACATAAATTTGGGGAAAAAAAAAAAAAGTTGTCAAAATTTACCATAGAGAGCAACGATAAGGTTTTCTTCAATGTTTTCATATTTGATTTATTGATTTGATCCTTATACATAAAATATTACACTGATGTTTAACTGATTTAGAATACCCTATTTTGCAGCCGAGTTAAATGTTGTCGGGCATAGCTAGCTTATTGTGTTGCTTATGTTTAATGTAAAATATGCTTTAAGATAATGGAGAGCATCCTTTTATATGGATTATTACACATTATAATAAGGTGCTAATATTAGTAATTTCATTGTTTGATTAGGATTATCAAATACTTCATCAGATTTAATTTATATTAATTGTAACATAATTAATATAATATAAACACACAAAAAGTAAATATTAAGTAAATAGCAGTGTTGAATGAATATTTTCAGTTTAATGAAAAGTTTGCTTTATGACAAGTTACAATTTGGGTACCACGATTTGTACTTGTCAAATGCGACATACTTATAGGTTATATGGAAACAGTTATCACTATATAAGTATATACTAACAAAGCTGTAACATTGTAACACTTGTCAATTTAGGAAACAGGTCCCTGAAGTGTTCATGCATTTACTAGGACAACTTGGCATTTATTAAATGAATTTTACTTTCTTTCGCTCTTGATAAAAACAAAGGAAACAGTGACTGACGTTAAGCATATAGCGATTATGACTACAACAAAGGCAATAGTATCACCATGGTTTTCATAGCTTTCTCAGCTGTCTGTTGGCAAAAATATAGCGGTAGTTAGACCACGGCATTGTGACGTCACTAACGCTCCATATTAACGCCTACACAAGTTATTCAGTTTATGATTTTAGAAACAGGCTAGAATTTACAACGAAATACTTATTTTCTGTAATTTCAGTGTAAAAATGTTGCTTTTGAGAGTACTAAAATTCGCGCCAACTTTCTGTTTGTTTTAAGTCACATGACGAATGACGTAACGACTCTTATTTGGCCTACCTGAAGACATAAGTCGAAGTCAGTGCACTCGGCACATTTTATCCTTAGACCCGTTATATCTTCTTGGCAATAGGTGCAGGTGTCTTTCGCAAACAAATCTGAAAAATTACAACAAAGAAAGCATGAAGTTTAATTATGTACACACCATAACAAGCCTATGTTATATGACCCGAGAAGAACACTCACCCGCCATGTCTGTATCTTCCCCTGCTTATGACGTCATTACGGAAGTTGCAAGGCACGCGAAGTGAAGGTAATGAATGCGTGGCATAACAGGTGATGCGATATGCCCGTAATTCTTCATACAAACAATTAACTATTCTCCCATAAAAAGAAAAATGTATGATAATTAGACATTATTCATACAACGAAGGATGCAAACACCTAATATATAAATATTATGCAATGGGAAGAAATTCAACACCTCTATCCGAACATTCGGGAACTAATTAAGTTAAAAATTAGAAAAGCAATAGAAAATTATCGCTCAAATTTTAAGAAATTCTAGGGATGTGAATAAATAATTATGGATTAGTAGGAATGAGGTTAGCTAAAAGTTTAAAAGGAAAGAAAATTGTTCTGTATTTACAGTTGAAATTTGTTAGGTTAGTTTTGTTTTTGTCTTTCGGTTGTGGTACATAACTATTTCCATTGTATGCTAAGCATGCGGATAAGTTAGGCTTAATATTAATAATCAAGTAGTAAATATGCACATTCGTGCTTAAGAAGTTTCAAAAATTTTTCTCATGACTTCTCTTCGCTCTATGCTATCGATGATTTTATTCTTAATGCATCATAAAATGTGATACATCTTGCATTGTTTGTTGCACAAAAGACAATTTTCATTCGGTGTATGAAATCGTGTAATAGAGTTTATGCGAAAGCCTTTCACGATATTTCATATTACCAAATGTCTCAGAACGGTCCGGAGGTTAGGTGTTAGGTTCGTACTATATAATTCAGGCCAGATTTTCTTTCTTTTGATTGCATTTCTGTATTCTGTACTACTGTGGTACATCTTCCATTAAGAAAGGCTATCTGAGTAATTCGTGTACCAGTCTTGATGGCTTTGACGGCGAGAAGCATAGAATTTGCTTCAGAAAGATTGTGTTGATATTTTCCAGTTCTGCTATATTCGTTTTTATAAAGTATTCCCCATATGATTTGGATGCCATAGCTTAGGAAATATTTTCACATTGAAGAGCTTGAGTACGGTACTCAATGATATTTTATTTAGATTTAGTATCATTAATAGCTACCATGGCACATCTGTGTTTTTATTTCAAAAGTGTGGTGAATGTTTTACCTGAGGTTGTTGCATGATGCAGAGATAGCAAAGGTGGCTAACGCATGATAAAGGGCTATTAATAAAGATAATTAATATCATTGGTTTTTTTTAAAATTAATTGAACACTGTGCACATGAAAATTATACATATTTTTTCTCTCCTGCGTTTTGTATTATTACTCTCTCTCCTAAAGACCATCATTACTGTTTTCTTTTCATTATATAATTATAACAGTTTTTGTCAATTTTTATTTACTCCCTCTCCTGAAGACCATCATTACTATTTTCTTTTCATTTGAGTAGTAGTAGTTTTAGGTTCCTGTATAGTTAAAACTTTGTGAACGTAATACTATTCTCAGTTGCTCAACAACTTTTTCACCTTGCAATTCTTGCTCCAAACTGCAACATAGAGCCACTTTACTTTCCATTATTTTAAAATTTATTCCACCACTATTCCTGACCATTTTTTTCACTTGTTAGTTATGTTCATATTCACAGAGAGTTATATTATTTTACTATCTGCCAGCCAATTTACTGACATTGTAAAATGAACTGTTTGTCCACAATTGTCCAAAATGTCCATATTTTAGCATATTACCTATTTAGAGTTTTTACAATCTGGCCTTTTCTTGCCTTTGTAAATAGGTCAATTTTCACAGCCACATCACACCACTGGAAATACTGTTTACCTTATTACAGTAATTTTCATGTTCCTGAATATATTTGAATCTTTCACTGGCCATTGCTGCAATTTTAGGCATATGCTTTTTATGTCCTGTTTTACATACCCATCTTTGTTGACCAAGGGACCAAGGAAGTTTATTATGCCAATAGTGTCTGGCCATTGACTCCTTAATACTGCATCTTAACTTTCATCTTCTTTAATTTAGTTGAAGTCTAAATTCTGTACTGATATTCATGTCTTGTAGTGTTTTGGTTTCTGCTAGAAGAGTAGTATTATCAGCATGCCAAGTACCAAGATGAAAAGTTTTTGGCAACATGCAGGAATAAGTTTTTGACTTGAACACTAATATTATTATTGCACATAGTTTACCTTTAAGTCAGTATATTTATTCCAGTGATGCTCCAGTGTCAGTATCCTGCCTCTGAAGTGGTTTACTGGAAGGTCTTCTCTACAGCTAGAATTGTCTCTTGATCTGGTCAAAAATGCTGATTAGCAACAAAGAGTTTCAGCTTTGGGAAAAGATGGAAGTCAGAGGAAGCAAAATCTAGACAATACGTTGATTATATGAATAAATTCATGTGTTATATGTCATACTAAACACTCTTATTGCTTCACTTACTTGTGATATTTGGAACCAGTTTTGAAGACCTGTCTTCATATTTGGCCAAGAATTAGTTCATATATTTTTTTTAAAATAATTTTTTAAAGATATTGTTTTAATAAGATGGTTGTTTGCTCCAAAAATTCATACTTTACATATCAATTTTCTCAGTGCTAAAACTTTATGTGAACATCATCTTGATGAAAAATGTTTTTCTTCTGCAAAGCTGAGTTTTTGCTCTCAACGTTTACATCTAGTTGATTTAAAAGGTTGGAATAGTATTCTCAGATTATAGTTTTACTCAGTAAAATTCTTTTAGGAGTGCAAAAGACTGATGGCACAACCTTTCCTAAAGATAGAGCTGATTTTTTTCTAAGGCCCAGAATAACCAGCTTCTGTTCACTATTTTGACTACTGTTTCAGTTCTTGTAGGTGACATGGATCCAAGTCTCATTCATTGTTGACACACAAAGTCAGTTTTGTTGCTGTTAAAACTTCAAACTGAGTCTTCCAGACTGAAAGACTGTGATCCAATGGGATTCCTTTCCTTCATTCTCCCAAACGTTTCATCCATTTCGATTGGACCATGGCCTTACAGCTTGGAAGACTCAATTTGCATAATTGACACTGGCAGTGAAAGCCAAGGTACTCCAATGTTTTTAGAGAACTGCATATTTGATCTGCTGTTTGGAAGCATGGCACTAATTTTATGCATTTTTTATAAAATATAACCCACATGTTCCCTTGAATACTTAAGCCTCAGCAATTTCACATACCATAACTTACTGATCATCTAATACAATATTGTTTTTTTTTATTTGTTTATTTATGGACGCTCTTTAACATCACAGGTCATCAGCATCCCATTCTATTCAGGGTGTGAAATGGCCAACAAATTTTGCTCAGAGGCCTCTTCTTTCAGGCTTGAGGTTCTTTATCGTGCCGTAAATGTACGACACGGGACCCATGGCTTTACTTCTTTTCTGAAGGAAGCCATACTTAGGATTTTTATGCCTGAAAAAATCCATCAATCCTGGCTGGGTTTGAACCTGCAATCTTGGGTAAGTATGGTTACCAGGATTGACATATCACATCGTGTATTTGCTCAATGAATTCAGTTGCTGTTGCACTTTTTGGATATCCTTCATATGGGTCATCATAAAGGAATTTATCTTCTACTTCATCAATAGATGGAAATAATCATACTACGTCAACAAAATCATTTTCTATTATTTTATATAACAATTTTCTAGGATTATTTCCTTATATTTTTACTAGAACAAGTGGCATGCTTGAATATGGTTAACAAAGCTTACTATCAGGATCCTGATTTGTGAGATCAAAACTGTGTATAAATCAAAACTTTTTTACGCTCAATGGGAAAATGTACCAACATATCTCTGGCTTAGTAATGGGTAACCCCTTTTCTCCATTTCTGGCAAATTTATTCATGAGCACAATAGTAACACACATTCACTCACCTTTAAATCATGATTTCTTTATGTTTGATTGGTTTTATTTATGGATGCTCTTTTACATCTCAGGTCATCAGCATCCCATTCAACTCAGGGCGTGAAACGGCCAACAAATTTTGCTCAGAGGCCTCTCTTTCAGGCTTGAGGTTCTTTTTCGTGCCGTAAATGTACGACACAGGACCCACGGCTTTACTTCCCTTCCGAAGGAAGCCATACGTAGGATTTTTACGCCCGAAAAAATCCATCGGTCCTGGCCGGATTCGAACCCGCGATCTTGGGTATAGGAGGCAAGTATGGTAACCACTACACCACCAGGACCGACTTTTCTTTATGTGGATAACATACTGGCAATAGTATCTAAAAAACAAACTGTGGGTGCCTTAAAATCTGCAAGATCAAAGTATTAAGATCGCTATGGAATTGGAGAAGGAAGAATGTTTGCTCTTCCTGGATCTAAAATAAAAATATACAGGAGAAACAACATAATTTCATTTGGCATATATAGGAAACCCACACATACAGATAATCCCATAAAGAATAACGGTTTCAACTCTAAACCACACCATTATAAACAGCCTTTCTCATAGATTGGTAAACATTCTACTTAACAAAGAAGAATATACAATGGAATATCATTACATCATTAAGACAGTCCTCAATAATGAATTCAACAGTTCATTAGTTGATAAGAAGATAACACATTTCAAAAGGCAGAAAGATATTAAAAACACCACCACTCTCTCCACAATAAAGAGGGACTTATATTTTAAAAAAATTCACATATCATCCATGGGCAAACAGGACATTCTTTAAGATTTTTAAAAAATGTGATATTGTTTGAGCAGCATAAAATAAATTGGAAATCTTCTGAACAGCATCATAAAAGAGGTTATTCCACCCAGCAAAAAGGCAGGAGTGTATCAGATAGATTGTTTAGATCGTGACCAGGCATATATAGGCAAAATAATAAGAAATTCGGAAACAAGGACCAAAGAACACTTGGAATCTAAGATATAAACAGGTGAATAAATCAGCAGTTGCAGACTATTTGGACTTATGATCATGACATTGCCAAAGAAGCCAAATTGTTGACAGCTACCAACAATCTCAAGGAGTTGGCAATATGGGAGAAGATTTATATTTTAAAAAATAAATATCATATTATGAACTTTTACATCCCACCAATGGACTTCCTGTTCTGTTACTTATTGCAACTACCAGAGGTCACTTTATCACCTCCAGCTGAAGATGAGAGCGAACGCTCTTGAAACATGTTCTGAAGAATTAACCAGTTAGTGTCACCTAATACACACTTATTTGTATAATTCATGTCATATTATCATAATACAACCAAAAATAGCAAAATATTATATTTTAAATTGATATCATCTGCATCCCAGCCCTTCTGTTGGGTTTCAAGTTTCCCTGAAGAGAGTAGGCATCAACTAGAATGAATCCAAGACTAGCCTATGATAATAACGAAAATTCCCTTCACTTCATCCTAATAGTGCATACTAAGCTTTATTGGTGATCAGCTATGTATGTCTCAGACAACACACTAGTTCACTTAAACTATTTCTTCCTTCACAGTTATTTTTTTGAGGCTCAGCATATTATTTTTGGCATTTATGACAAACATATTTTCCTTTACTTTAAAGGCTGTAAGGGTGTTCTCCAGTAAAAATTAACACATTGTGAGATTGGCATTCTTTCTTTCTTAGCTTTAAACTGTAATGCTTTATCTTGCAGGTGTGAAAGACTGCATCACATTATTGCAGTGAAACGTTGATTAGATGCAAATTTTCTGAGACATATGAAGATTTTGAGGCAGCTATGCAGTCAGCTCTCCACATCTACCATCTTTGCATTGTCTTCAGGTAAAATTACTTAACCTTTCTCTGAACAGAAAAGACATCAAATAGTATAATACATAAAACTTGGTCAAGAAAATACTTTTTTTGTGTGTGGTGTGGGGGGGTTTAACCCCCATTTTAACTATCGACACATCATCGGGCAATGGACATTGATGATACATGACATGAAATGATAAACTGGGAAAGAAATTTTTATACAACAGTTTATTACCACAATAACCTTTATCCTCAGGATAATGTACTTATGCGTTCCACGCACCCCACCCTCAGAAATTAGATGCACTCTTGCATTCAATAGAAATTCTACTGTATCCAAATGAACAATATAGTGTCAGATAATCTCCTTATTGAACTCCAAGCTTGTTGAGTACTTCATTATAAAATGATTTTTAGGTTATTGGATGTGCTGTTTTGGCAAATTAAAATCATATAAATTACAGCCTAAAGTTTTGTTGATTTGTTTCATAGACTGCTAACTTAAAAAATATCTAGTACCCAAACTGGCAAATATTTGTAATTCTATCTAATCTGTCGTCTAACACACTCTTATGCTTCACTTAACTTTTAAATACGGAGGGACTGGTTTCGAAGAGACATCCTCTCCATCTTCAACCAACTTGATGACTGAGTATTTAAAAGTTAATTGAAGCATAAGAGTGCATTAGAAGACAGATTAGGTAGAATTTACATTTAACAAGCTTCACTGTGTGAGTTCCAACAGAATTTTTTAAAAATTTCATATAATTTGTTGTCGAAAGTTCTTAAATGAATGGGGAATATTTGTAAACAGTAGTTTTCTTTGAAACTCATTTGGTTTGTTATTCAACTAAAATCATTCTAGTTTTTTGTTACACATATCAATTTGCAAAAACTTTCAGAGCAACCTGATTAGAGACATTTTACTGTATAAAATCACATTCCTCCAGAAGAATTTGCTTAAATTATCCATTTAATTGAATGACTTTCTAAACATAAAACACCCAAACAAGAAAAAATGTATGAGTGTTAATGTTTAAAAAACCTCTGCACTCTGTAAATTTGTTTATTGTCAATCCCATGTGTGCTTGATAGCTTCCATTCTCCATATAATATCCAGTTGACTTTTGGGTTTTGACTGTTGTTGAAATTGAAATATGTTGTGTAGTCATAGAAGAGTTAATGTGCATTGAAATCAGGTAAAAAGTGCAGTCAAACAGTCACTGCCAGTTGAGAGTTAAAACAATGCTATAAACTTTCTTCTCTTTCTGCCCCTCTTCTCCTTCCAGCACCTGGGGGCGTACTTTATAAAAATTCACAATTCGACAGGTGATGGATGACAGGCAGTAGTTTTATAATTCAACTACTTGACAAATTCCTATTTCATAAAGCATGGCAAATTTACAAATTTCTCAAATGGTCACAACAAATTTGTCATATTCTGTTTCATAAAAATTTTAGTGGGACTGTTAAAAAGTGATTAATTTGTAAAATTGTCAAATAAATTCTACAGGAGAGAATGTTTACCTGTCGTAGCATGTGTGGCAGCAATGTGCAATGGTCATTTTAACCTGAACGCAATATACATTAGTACCTGTGAGATAATAAATATACAATAAACTTTTTAACCTTTTTTCCTTTGCAAAATATGCACTAGAAAGAAGAGATTATTATGTTTTCTTCGATGCTCCCATTGCTTATCTGACATTTATTTTGCAAGCTGAGCTAATTTATCATTTATGTTGTTTGTTTACTTTATTATAATGGTGGAGATCATTCTTTTAATATCAATTATTACAAATGATAATGTGCTAACAATAATAATTTCATTAGTTGATATTATCAGTTACATTACACTTTATCCTACATTAACGTGTTCAAGATGTTAAACTAATTCCACTTTTTAAAACTTAGGACTAGTTTCGGGAGAGGTTCCTCCCATCATCGGCTGCTGTGAGTGTTAACAACTTGAACACATTAATGTAGGATATATTGCCACTCCATTGTCTACAGCTTCGTAAGTACAATTTTACTGAACATTACACTTTGTCCAATTTAATTTACAGTGCTGTATAATATAATACATTAATACTCAGTAAATAGCCAAGAGTCTTGAATGAATACAGCTAATATTTCTATGATTCTAGCAACACAATTACTTGTTGACAATGTGTTTTTACATAATTGTCAACTTTATTAAACAGCAGTTTGCCTTGTGGCATGTTACGATTTTTTATATATGTTTATTGAAATGGTAAGATAAAAAAATAATATAAGAGGTCTTCACCTATTTGCACTGGCCATTCTTAGATGTGACTTCCATGAATATGATTTGTTTGGTACACCAACAAATTCCTGGCTTAGCTATGAGTAGCCCCTTTCTCTATTTCTGGCAAATTTATTCATGAGTGCTGTAGAAACACACATTACTAAGGCATTCCCTTTAAACTTCAAAGCATGATTTCGTTATGTGGATGACATTCTGGCAATAGTCCCAAAAAAACAAACGGAAGATGCCCTAAAATTACTAAATTTGCAGTACCAAAATATTAAATTCACTGTGGAATTGGAGGAAAATGGTCTTTTACCGTTTTTGGACCTAAAAATATACAGGAGAAATGACATAATTTCATTCGGCATATATAGGAAACCTACACATACAGATAACCACATAAAGAATAACAGTTTCAACCCTAAACCACACCAACATACCATTATAAACAGCCTTGTCCATAGATTGGTAAACATTCCACTCAACAAAGAAGAATATTCAGCAGAATACCGTTATATCATCAAAACAGCCCTCAACAATGGATTCAGCAGCTCTTTAGTTGATAAGAAGATCAAACATTCCAAAAGACAGAAAGATATTAAAAACACCACAACTCTCTCCACGATAAAAAGATTCACATATCATCCGTGGGCAAACAAAGCATTCATGAAAATCTTTAAAAATTATGATATACGTTTGGCTGCACAAAATAAATTTAGTATTGGAAAGCTTCTGAACAGCAACAAAAAGGATGTTATTCCACCCAGCAAGAAGTCAGGAGTGTATCAGATAGACTGTTTGGAGTATGATCAGATATATATAGGCAAAACAATACGAAATTTGGAGACAAGGATACCAAAGAACACTTCAGAAATTTAAAATATAAACAAGTGGATAAATCGGTGGTTGCAGATCACTTTTGAGCTTACGATCATAACATTGCAGGAGAAGCCAAACTAAGTTAAAAGCTACCACCAATCCCAAGGATTGGCAATATGGGAAAAGATTTATATTTTAAAAAATAAACATAGAATTATGAATTTTGACATTCCACCAATGGACTTCCTGTTCCGTTATCTAATGGAACCACCAGATGCCACTACGTCACCTACTAGAGTTAGTCAGTCCCC
The DNA here is from genome assembly GCA_030762175.1 of Metallyticus violacea. Taxonomy (NCBI): domain Eukaryota; kingdom Metazoa; phylum Arthropoda; class Insecta; order Mantodea; family Metallyticidae; genus Metallyticus; species Metallyticus violacea. The sequence goes on from CM060832.1 coordinate 1,987,582, forward strand.
AGCTGAAGATGAGAGCGAATGCTCTTGAAACATGCTCTGAAGAATTAATCAGTTAGTGAAGTTTTAGTGTCATCTAATATTGACTCAGTTGTATATGTAACAACTTCACTGTTCCTAACTTCTTTTAAGATTACAAAGTTTCATATATTTTTTTACATTAGATTTATTTTAATAAATGAGTATATATCAAATTTAAAACTAGTTTTGTGTCGGAACTAACATATTCTGAATTAGCTGGTAATTAAGAATATATATGAACATTTTCTTTTCTGGCAATGGCAACTCTGGATCATTATTTGAGTAGCTATAAACATATACATACTCTGACTCATTCCCTTATTATTATTGCTTGGTTTATTTAAGGACACTAACATGGCTTGTCATTACCTTCCCATTTAATTCAGGGCATGAAATAGCCAATAATTTTTGCTCAGAGGCCTCTTCTTTCATGCTTTAGGTTATTTTACTTGCCAAAAATCTATTACACAGAACCCCTGGCTTCACTTTCCTTCTGAAGTAAATTATACTTAGGGCCTTTAAAAAGTCCGCTGACCTTGGTTGAACTTGATCCTATGACTTTGGATCTATGGGGCAAGTATGGTTACCATTAGATCATCAGGACTGACACTCATTCCTTGGCCATAGTAATTATTGGAGTGAGTACTGCTCCATCAATATCACAGTCTCCCAGAAACATTAAAATTGTGTTTGAATTGATTATGCGTAATAGGCACATAACCTTTGATGATCTGATGTCAAACAGGCCTCGGAAGTGCAGTCCCACTCAATATTGTTCACAATGATTTGAATATGAAAAAGGTGTGTGCACTTTGGGTTCCATGAGACTTGACATAAGCACAGAAGAATAAAAGGGTTGAACTCTATTGTCAGCTGCTGGAAATGTATAATAAAGATCTGATTTTTTTTTAAAGAAACTGGTCATTGGCGACGATTCCTGGAATCATTACCACACATCAGAGAAGAAAGTCCAATACATACGGTGGAAACATCCAGAGGGACCAAAACCCAAGATATTTCATACTGCTGATGGAATCGCCTCCTCAAGGAATGACTGTCAACAGGGATGTATACTGCGTGATTCTAACACAGCTTAGATGCAGGATACAACAACAGTCAAACGGAAAGTGGTCGACAAGAATGCTCCTACAACATGTCAATGTGCAGACCCATAGCAGTGACTAAGACTGCAAATTTGGCATTGCTGGGGTACATTGTTGTGCCACACCAATCATATTGACCAGATTTTGCTCCATCCAATTATGCCTTATGGGTTGCTGAATAAAAATGACCACACCGTCCTTGAAGATAACTGTTATGAAGAAGTCAAATAGTGCAATACCAGCAAACTTCATTGAACAAATCCATGATATGGTTAATCTCTTGGGTGTCGAACATTTTGAGGAAGCACTCTTCCTAGCTTCACTTAAGATTTTATCAGAACATTTTTCATATACCTTTGTCCGCATCCTCAGCTGTTACACAACTGAGGATGCGGTTGTCAACCAAAGACAAACCAAACCACCACGAAGAACAAGGCCGGCAGTCGAACTGGAACTGAAGATGGGAGCAATTAGCTCCAGAAACTTAGTTTTCCTCTTTTAAAACTATTAGTGATGTAAGTGTTACAAAGTCGACTCAGTTATTCTAAACTTATATTAAACATCACTGTCACAAATGTCCACCATATTTAACTAAATATTTAAGAATGCTCTTTAATATCTTTGATCTCATTCAATTTAGGGCTTGAAATGGCCAATAAATTTTGCTCAGAGGTCTCTTCTTTCAGATGTATGATATTTTTACATGCTGTAAATCTAAGACATGTACCAAAGACTTTAGTTCTCTTCCAAAGGAAATCATACTTGGGATTTTTATGCCCAGAACCAACTTGGTTGGTTGTAAATTATAATTAATCTGTTGTCTAACACGCTCTTGTGCTTCACTTACTTTTAAATATGGTGGGACTGGTTTCGAAGAAACATCCTCTCCAACCAACTTGATGACTGGTAAGAGAAACTAACATCTATGAGGACCTGTGGCTCCATCCTGGTGGTGTTTTTTCTTTATAAACTGGAAATTGGTATTGTATTCTCCTATAATGTTGAAATTCATAAGATGATCCCTATGTTTATGAATGTAAATCTTCTCCCATGTGTCAAATTCTGTAAGTCCGTGTGTTTCTTTTAAGTAACTTTATTTCTCTTTTTATATCGTGATTATCTTTCCAAAAATGGTGTACCACTGCTGACCTATCAATCTGTTTGTACTTAACATTAAAGGAGCATGTCAGAAATGCTGCTTGAATGCTGCTTCTTTATGTAATCTAGGATTGAATCTATGAGTTTTAATATGAGTATCTGTGTGCATGTTTTTCTTTTAAATGCTGAATTCAGATCTGTTAAATCTCTCAGGCTGTTTTTTAAAATCTCTTCATACGTAGAAATGGTAATATATTTTAGGTTTCAATTGTAAATTTAATCTTAAGCCATTGTAAGTTTAAAAGTTTTAACAGTCTACAACATAAAAAATGTAAATTGGAGCTTACACAGTGAAGCCAATCATATTAATTGATATCATTGTATGATGCAGTTGAACTACACACTCTTAAAGCGTCACTTACTTTTCATAAATGTATGGAACTGGTTTCGAGAACATTTATGAAAAGTAAGTGAAGCTTTAAGAGTGTGTAGTTCAACTGAATCATAAAATATATCAATTAGTCTACAACATGTTTTTGGTTTATTTTGTTGAAGACATCTGTGTTTTAGTAGCAAACTTTAAATATGTGGGGGAAAGTCATTGTGTTGAGAATTTCAAAGTATCTCATGAATACAAGTGGCATTCCATAAGTTTTTTGACATGCCAATAAAACACAAGAGAATCTTTTTTTTTTATTTTTCAACATAATCACTTTGTAAATCAATGCATTTAGTCCAATGACTTTCCAAATTTTTAATACCTCAGCAAAAAAAAAATAAATTATTTAATAGTGAAAAATAAGCATCTGTCGTAAACTTCAAACATATCATTTGATGTGAATCTTCATCTACCCAGCCATTTCTTCAGATTTGGGAACAAAAATTAGTTGCTGGAAGCCAAATCTGGCAAGCAAATATGGTGGATGTGAAAGTACTTGGAGGCGAAGGTCATGCAGTTATGCAGCAATAATCCCAGATGCATGTGAAGGCGCATTATCGTGATGAAAGAGAACTTTCTTTTTTGCAATGTGTGGAAATCTAACTTGAATAGCATCCTTCAGTTACTCCAGTAGTAAAGCATAATACTTCCTGGTGATGGTTCTGCCTTTCTGAAGGTAATCTACTAGCGCCACACTATGAGAATACCACCAAGAGTGGCTAAGGTAATTAAGACACAACTCGTGAGCGGGAAGTCTGGAGTGTCATACCCTCCAGGACCATCCTTCCTGACAGGTTTTTTTCAGGTTTTCCTCAGTCTTCATGGGTGGTAAGTGCCAGGGAGGTACCCTAAACTTAGGCCTGGAATGTTTCCTTCCTTAAAAAAAATCCTTTCCAAATATATCATTTCATCTCGTGTATCATCAGTGTCCACTGCCTGTGGTGCCTTGGTGGTGAGAACGGATGTTAAACACTACTTAAAAAAGCAATATGAGAATCCCAGAAAACTGTAACCATGACTTTTCCTGCAGATGGAAACGTTTTTTTCTTTCTTTGGTGCACTTTCACCTTTTGTCATCCATTGTTTGGACTGCTCCTTCATCTCTGGCATGTAGTGATGAATCCATGTTTCAAGAGGAACTACTTGAAATCTGGTTTAAATTAAAAGTAAAACTACTTAAAATCATGTCAACACATTAAAACCCTCCTGTTGTTTCACTTTTTAAAACTTATTTAAAAGTAAACTGGGACATATTTCGTGAGGCACTTGCTCACATTGTCAATCATTCAATGACTAACGCATGTGATCAGGTGGGAAATGTAAGTGACTGTGCTTGCTCTGGTGGTCTGTTGATGTACTTATATAATGTGTTGTCTGCTTCTGGTATGCCAAAATTCATGAGTCTGTGTTAGTATTTTTTATATAAATTTTTTCCCATATACTGAGTTCATTTGGGTGTTAAATTGCCTTTAATAATATGTCTTTTTCTATTTCATGATTTTCCTTCCAAAAGTGTGCTGCCACTGCTGATTTCTCTATCTGTTTGTATTTTATATTTCTCCCGTGTTCCTGCAATCTAATACTTCCTTTTTGTTTTTCCTATATACACCTCTCTGCAGTTAATTCTATATATGCCTGAATTTTCTTCTTTTGGTTTGGGTCCTGTTTTATTTAACTTCACTAGTTTGTCTACACTATATCTGTTTATGGGTGCCAAAGTGATGTTGTATTCAATTAAAAATGAATGTGGTAATCCACATAGTGAAACTATTGTAATCTTGTTGAATTAAAAGTAAAACTTCTAAAATCATGTCAATATATTAAACTCTCTTGTCGTTTCACATTAAAACTTTTTATTAAAAAGTAAGTTGGGACTAGTTAAATATAGTGGACATTTATAAGAGTGATGTTTAATATAAGTTTTGAATAATTTTAAAACCATTAGTGATGTAAGTGTTACAAATTCGACTCAATTATTCAAAGTTGGAACTAGTTTCGTGAGTCACTTGCTCACATTGTCAACCAATTGACAACTAACGGATCTCTTCAAGTAGGATGTATACTTGGCTTGTGCGCTCTGGTGGTCTGTTGATGAACCTGTGCAATATGTTGTCTGCTTCTGATATATCAAAATTCATAAGTCTATGTTCATATTTTTTTATATAAATCTTTTCCCATATACTAAGTTCCTTTGGGTGCTGAACTGCTCTTAGCATTATTATATCTTTTTCTATTTGTTTGTATCTGATGTTTATCCAGTGCTGTTTCAATCTAATACCCAAATTTTTTTCCTTTGAATCTTTTTATTTTTTGATCTATCATTAGTTTACTAAACCCATTAACTTTTGCTGTGTGTATTATATGTGAGTATTCATTCTCATATTCTTCTTTTTTAAGAGAATGAATACTCACATATAATATAAACATAATATACACCCAGCAAAAGTTAATAGGTTTAGTAAACAAATGATAGGTAAAAAAATAAATAGATTCAAAGGAAAAAATCTTGAGTATTAGATTGAAAGAGCACTGGAGAAACATCAGATACAGATAAATACAAAAATTGGCAGTAGCAGCACATTTCTGGAATGAAAATCATGAAATAGAAAAAGATATAATTATGCTAAGAGCAGTTCAGCACCCAAAGGAACTTAGTGTATGGGAAAAGATTTATATAAAAAAAAGATGATCATAAACTTATGAATTTTGATATACAAGAAGCAGACAATATATTGTACAGGTTCATCAACAGACCACCAGGGCGCACACAGTCAAGTATACGTCCTACTTGAAGAGATCCATTAGTCGTCAATTGGTTGACAATGTGAGCAAATAACTCACAAAATTAATCCACACTTACTTTTTAATAAAAAAAGTTTTAATGTGAAACATCAAGAGAGTATAATATATTGACATGATTTTAGAAGTTTTACTTTTAATTCAACAAGGTGATGTTGTATTGCTTGAATATTTTTTGCAATTTATAATTAAGGTAAGGGTGGTAGGTGAATTTTCGATAAATCTTTTCTTTAGCTGAAGCACTGAGTGTAGTGATTTGTTTAATTTTCTTTTTTTCTTTGAATCTTTTTATTTTTTGATCTATCATTTGTTTGTTAAACCCATTGATTTTTGCTCTGTCTATTATGTGTATGTATTCTTTCCTGCATTCTTCCTCTTTAAGTGGTATATTGATGAATCTATTAAATACTGCCTCCTTGTGGCATCTAGGATTGAAACTATGAGCTTTTGTGTAATTGTCAGTATGTGTATCCTTTCTATATATGCCAAACTGCAATGCTCTAATGTTCTTTATTATCTTGAAATCCAAGAAGCGTAAGATGTTGTTAGCTTCAATTTCTATATTGAATTTTATTGCTGGTTCCTGTAAATTTTAGAGTTTAAGTGCATCTTCTACTTATCTGTTTTGTGAGATGGCAAAAACATCCACATATCTATACCATATCCTGAATATGTATGGAAAGCTTTAGTTTCGTGTATTTCGAAAAAACTCATGAATAAATCTGCTAAAAATGGAGAGAAAGGGCTGCCCGATTTTTATTTGAAGAATTTTCCTTTGAATGTGAAGAAGGCCTGATCTAAGCATAATTCTCTGAGTGTGACATACCCTTTAATGTGTGTTTCTGTAAGTTGTATGGATAGCAACCATTTTTTTAGAAGAGTTAAGGTTTTCTTTTTTGGAATACTAGGAAAAAGAGCTTTTACATCAAAGGATACCATTGTTTTGATGTGGATAACTTATAATCTTTAATAGTAAAAATAATAAATAATAATTAATTACTTAATTAATAAATGTGGCACCCATTGAATGGAAAGCTTTCTCATACCCAAAACTTTGTGTAAAATGTAGTGGATGTTGCTTATCGAGTTCTTTGCAATGTCAACCAACTCACATACCTTCAATCAGCAATCATTGAATATGGCATTGTGAAATTTTGTCACAATCTCATTGGTCATAGCAGTTTTGGGATGCCCTGAGTTCTCATCATCTTGAGTGGATGTAATTCAGCAGTCCATCTTTGAACCATTGAACACAAAGGGTAAGCATATGTGAAATCTAACTCCTTTTTTATTTCTGTTGAGTTGAGCTCTTCAAAATGTACTTATTACAGCTCATATTTCAGTTTTATTCTTTTTGTAGAAAATATAGTTTACACAAATGTCACAAACAAGTGACTACAATTACATGCCTGCAACTGCCATCTAAAAGATGATACTTAACAACTGTCATAGTAATTTGGCTATCTTTGCAACACCTCTGAGCCAAACCAAAACTTTTAGAACACCCTTAGTAGTTGGACTAGAAAAGAGATGTGGATACATGATATATGGTATTGTGTTAGATGACTAGTAAGATTAAATTGTATAAAATAACTGAGGCTATAGAATTTTAAGGGGATTTGTCAAATATATTTTATATGAAAAACTGCCGATTATAGATGCGATGCTTGCTACAAGTGGATAAAAATATTGCAACTGTATTTGGAGCATTTTAACAGCAAAGGAACTGATTTTTTGCATTGACTATAACTGTAGATGAGTCTTGGATCCAACATCACACATCAGAGCTCTGTTCCACAAAATTATGGTCTAATCATTACAAGTATATGAACTGGTAACTTGCAGTTATTAGTAGAATTCCATTTCCATACAGCTTTCTGATACACGTTACAAGTGTACAAATAAATTTTCTTTGTTTTGTTCCACAGAAATGTTGGTATTATTTATGCACTTGTAACTTGTATACATTTCTGTACAAGTGGTAACTGTGCAAGAATTAATGTCTTGTTTATAATTGTTGGAATTAGTTAACTTAAATATGCTAAGTATTGACAAAAGCAGTCATAATAATGAGAGTGGGAGTATGTATAAAGAAATAATTATTAGTATTTAATGCAATTAAAGTACAGCTTATAATTGATATTAGTCTTTCATGTTTCAAATGCATATTTCAGTTTTCAGCATCTGAGAAGTGCATGGGCATGGTTTTTTTTTTTTTAAGGTTCTTGCTCATACCAATAAAATAATGTGTTTCCATTCCTTATTTTATTTTCACAGCATTTTCCCAATTTGTGCTTGTAATAAACTGTGATTGGCAAGCAATATAAGTAGGTTTATATAGATGTAAATGATCAAATAAACTAATACATTAAATGACCGACAATCAGGAAACTTGACTCTTCTATCTTAATTGAAATTGATGCTGCTATTTATTTGTATGTGACTGTCATTTTAAAGTGAATTGTTATTCTTAACAGTTGCATAATAAAATATTTAAATTGTCATTATTTCCGATAAAAAATACAAGACCCATTTAACAGGAATTACAATAATCCACTTTATACATTAAAATATGCATATTTATTACCAAGGAAGGAATATAACCTAATTCAAGGTATGGTGGAATGTGGCAACAGCTGTTCCTCCATCTTGCTCTTATATGACGTCACTTGTAAATTTTTACTAAAACTTTATAAGTACTGTACTTCTTTCATGGAACAGTATATTACATGTCCATATTTTACAAGGAATTGCACTTATATATGTTTAATGTAATTAAGCCTTACTTTTGTGAAATAGAGCCCAGAATTAAAAAAACAGTGGACAAAAGTTAATTGTTCAATGCCAAAGATGATGCCACCAGTCTTTTAGAATGCTAAAGGTATTTTAGGTAACTAGAAATGTTGATTGAAACTTGTACAGTGAAGCTAATTATAAAATTAAGATCATTGTATAATTGAGTTGAAATATACACTCTTATTGCTCCACTTACTTGTTTATAATATGTAGTACTAGTTTCATAAACCTTTTTTTCCTGAAACAAGTACTCATATTAAAAACAGTAAGTGAAGCAATAAGAGTGTGCAGTTTTACTCAATTGTACAATGATCTTCAATGTATTTTAGGTAATTTATTATCTTCACAAAGGTAAAACCATAACTGGAGAGCAATATTCCAAACTTTTAACCTGCTAGAAGAAGAATTTGTGAGAAAAGACTTAGTTTGCAGAAGGGGGGGGGGGGACATCCAAGATAATGCATTTGCTAACAAAATTTTTTAAATATTTGTAGTATGAATGGAAGCATACACCCTACTTCCCAATTTGGCTCCCGCTGACTTTATATTGAAAAATAAAAAAAATAATGCTCAAGTAAAAACTTCTTCCTTCATTGTTAGGCTGATAGACCCCCCTCATAACCAGTTACAATTATTTCCCATAGTTATGAAACAGATGTTGAAGTTTTGTCATGTGATGCCACATGCTGTAATGAATGATGGGTTATGTGTATCATTTTACAGGATATGGAAGATGTGGTGTAGCAGTTATCAGAGTGTCTGGACCAGCAGCATCCAAGGCTGTGTTCAACATAGCTAAACTGAAGTCTTTGCCTCGGCCACGCTTGGCTGTCCTGCGCACCTTCAGAGATCCTGTTACAGATGAAACTCTGGACAGGGGATTGTTGCTTTGGTTTCCTGGTAACTTATATTTTTTCATATTTTTGACATTTGGATTTGTATGAATACAAAATTCATGGCAACTATTTTTTTATCACCAAACTTATGGCAGTTGCAGAATATGGTTGGTAGCTTCTTGCCATTGGAGATACTGATATTTTACCATTTTTTCCCTAGCTTCCTAATAAAGAGTTTCCAAATTATTTTGCATTTGTTTCTTGCTATCAAGTTGGCTGCATTTCAGTAGATGTTCTTTGTTAAGGATAGTATTCATGTCCTTACACACTAAGCAGTTCCTGAAGAGATGTTCTGACAGGCAAGCATGCCCAACAATAAAGTGGAATTGGGCAACTTCAATTTTTCTTAGTTTCAAAAGATGTTGAAAGTCCTTAGATCATCATATAGTTTTTCTTTAAGTCTTTGTTGTTCTTGTTCAGTTATTAATCTGTTCATAAGTTTCAATTTAGAAGAAAATTCTAGTTCAAAAGTTGGTTTTAATTTTATGGTGACTCCTTTTTTGCTAAAATATTAGCAATCTCATTCCTATTTAATCCCACATGACTTGGAATCCATTGTAAAACTATTTCTGATCTGGATTATATGATATAGTTTTCTTTATATATCGGTGGGTAATTGAATTCGTTATACTTTAAATACATTACTTACAAAGCTGTAGACAATGAAATGGTAATAATTTTACACTAATGTATTCAACATGTTCACACGAATTCCACTTACATAACATTAGGACATGTTTTAGAAGCACTTGCTTTCATCATCGGCTGTGGACTTTTCACTACTCATATTGGTGACTGGATCCCAAGATGCTACTGTGGCACTAATGGTTCTAGTAGGAACTTCCTGAGTTCATATTATAAAAAAATCAAAAAAGTTTTCCCTATTTTTTAACATGAAAATCTCTTCCCTAAATTTATAGCTATGTTGTGAAATTGTTTCAACAGCTTAACCTCTGGTTTAATTTAACAATTTTTAGTCCAAAAGTGAGCTGCTATTGCTGATTTATTAACCTGCTGAAAATGAATATCCCTCAAGTGTTCTTTTCCCCAAATTTTCAAATTTCTCATCGTTTTTCCAATGTATTTCCGATCACAATCTGCACTTTGGATTTTGTAAATGCCTGATTTCTGTACTGTTGGTATGGTGTCTTTTACTGTGCAACCTAGTAAATTCTTGATATTATATCTTTTCTTTGGGGCTAATTTTATGCCATGTTCTTTGAAGATCCTCTTAAATTTGTTGTGGTAAGTTGGACGGTATGTGAAACTTTTCAATTTGTATCTTTCCTTGGGTCTACTTCAGTATGGAAACCTCTCTTATATATTTTTGTCTTTTAAGTTTATTGATATTTTTTATTACTGTGCCTTTGTTGAAACCACTGGTTATTGCTGTCTTTATTATCTGTTGATATTCCATTTTGTATTCTGTTTCTGTGAGTGGGATGTTAATTATTCTGTTTGCCAAGCTGTAAAACACTGCACATTTATGTGGAATGAGGTTATAACTATTGTTTTTTATGTAATCTTTTCTCTCTCTCTCTCTCTCTCTCTCTCTCTGTCTTACTCTCCCTCTCTCTCTTTTCTATGGTTTCCAAAGCTCAGCCTATCTCCATTTTTTATAGTTTTTAAATCTAGGAATGGGAGCCAACCATTTTTTTCTTCTTCTATGGTAAACTGTATAGATTTATGTTGTAAATTAAGAAGTTTCAGAGCATCTATTGACTATTATTTTGGTATTATTGCAAATATGTCATCCACATATCTATATCATGTCTTGAAAATTAAAGAGAAGGCTTTGGTAATATTTATTTCAAAGAAACTCATGAATAAATCTGCTAGAAACCGAGACTATGCTAGGCCTGAAATTTCTTAATAATAACTTTGGTTGAAACTAAATAAATTTTGTTGAAGCAAATATTAGTAAATCCTACATTAATGTGTCAAATTGTTAACACTAACTCCACTTACTTTTTTAAAACTTTGGATTAGTTTCGGGAGAGGTTCCTCCCATCATCGGCTGCTGTTGACTGAATGCCGTTGTTCGAAACAGGGGATGGATGCCCGTTTGCTCCTGTGGTGGTATCTTGTGGTTCTAGTAGAAACTTGCTGAGAGTTCATCCAGCGGCGGAAAATCAAAATTCATTAAGTTCTTCTTATTTTTTAAAATGAAAATTCTCTCCCATGTGGATAGTTCTATTGGGTTGTGAAGTTGTTTCAGTAATTTAATTTCTGGTTTTATTTCATGATTTTTGTTCCAAAAATGAGCTGCTATTGCTGATTTGTCTATCTGTTTCAATCTAATGTTCCAAGGTGTTCTTTTCTTTGAATTTCTAAATTTCTTTTCATTTTCCCAATGTAGCTCTGCTTACAATCTGCAGAATTAATCTTATATATTCCTGATTTTTGCTCTATAGGGATGGTATCTTTCATTGTGCAATGTACTAAATTTTTTATATTATATTTGTTCTTTGGGGCTAACATAATTCCATGTTCTTTGAATATCTTCTTAAATTTGTTGGGTATGTTGGGTGGTATGTGAAACTTACTTCTATGTACTTTCTTCTATGTTCTTAAGTGTGGAAACTTGATTTTTGGAACAAAAATCATGAAATAAAACCAGAAATTAAATTACTGAAACAACTTCACAACCCAATAGAACTATCCACATGGGAGAGAATTTTCATTTTAAAAAATAAGAACTTGATGAATTTTGATTTTCCGCCACTGGATGAACTCAGCAAGTTTCTACTAGAACCACAAGATACCACCACAGGAGCGAACGGGCGTCCATCCCCTGTTTCGAACAATGGCATTCAGTCAACAGCAGCCGATGATGGGAGGAACCTCTCCCGATACTAGTCCAAAGTTAACTGGAGTTAGTGTTAACAATTTGACTCATTAATGTAGAATATATTAACACTCCATTGTCTACAGCATTGTAAGTACATTTTTTACTTAAATATTAGTAAGTTTCAGTAAGTGTTCTATTTCTTCTGTTTGTAAATTTAAGGAGGTTAATCATTCCTTTAATATTTCCATAAGATCCTCTATTTGTATGCTCAGGAATAACACTTTTACATCAAACAACACCATTATATCTTCAGTTGCAATTCTGCTATTTATAACTTTTTCAGCTAAATAAAATGAATTTTTGATGTAGAAAATGTAACAGAAGATATAATGGTGTTGTATGGTGTAAAAGTATTATTCCTGAGCATACCAATAGAGGATCTTATGGAAATATTAAAGGAATGATTAACCTCCTTAAATTTACAAACAGAAGAAATAGAACACTTACTGAAACTTACTAATATTTGCTTCAACAAAATTTATTTAGTTTCAACCAAAGATATTATCAACAAATGTCAGGCCTAGCATAGTCTCTGGTTTCTAGCAGATTTATTCATGAATTTCTTTGAAATAAATATTACCAAAGCCTTCCCTTTAATTTTCAAGACATGATATAGGTATGTGGATGATATATTTGCAATAATACCAAAATAATAGTCAATAGATGCTCTGAAAAGAAAATAATTTACAATATAAATCTATACAGTTTACCATAGAAGAAGAAAAAATGGTTGGCTCCCATTCCTAGATTTAAAAACTATAAAAAATGAAGATAGACTGAACTTTGGAAACCACAGAAAAGAGAGAGGGGGAGAGAGACACACACACACAGATACAGAGAGAAAGAGAGAAGATTACGTAAAAAACAATAGTTATAACCCCATTCCACATAAATGTGCAGTGTTTTATAGCTTGGCAAACAGAATAATTAACATCCCACTCACAGAAACAGAATACAAATTGGAATATCAACAGACAATAAAGACAGCAATAACCAGTGGTTTCAACAAAGGCACAGTAATAAAAAATATCAATAAACTTAAAAGACAAAAATATATAAGAGAGGTTTCCATACTAAAGTAGACCCAAGGAAAGATACAAATTGAAAAGTTTCACATACCATCCAACTTACCACAACAAATTTAAGAGGATCTTCAAAGAACATGGCATAAAATCAGCTCCAAAGAAAAGATATAATATCAAGAATTTACTAGGTTGCACAGTAAAAGACACCATACCAACAGTACAGAAATCAGGCATTTACAAAATCCAAAGTGCAGATTGTGATCGGAAATACATTGGAAAAACGATGAGAAATTTGAAAATTTGGGGAAAAGAACACTTGAGGGATATTCATTTTAAGCAGGTTAATAAATCAGCAATAGCAGCTCACTTTTGGACTAAAAATTGTTAAATTAAACCAGAGGTTAAGCTGTTGAAACAATTTCACAACATAGCTATAAATTTAGGGAAGAGATTTTCATGTTAAAAAATAGGGAAAACTTTTTTGATTTTTTTATAATATGAACTCAGGAAGTTCCTACTAGAACCATTAGACAGTTCCACAGTAGCATCTTGGAATCCAGCCACCAATTTGAGTATTGAACAGTCCACAGCTGATTCAAAGACTGCAATTTGAAATACATAGGAAAACAAAAGGAAATATTACCATACAGTTTAAGAAACACATGGGAAATGTAAAATATAATTACACAGAAAAATCAGCAATGGCAGACCATTTCTGCCAAAGGAACCACAAATTCCCAAAGAACCAAACCTTTTAAAAGCCCTTCAAAAACCCTAGAATTAGCATTGAGGGAAAATATTTTCACGAACAAAAACAAAGAAAAGAAAATTAGAATTTGGCATTCTCAGAAATAATACACACTGACAATTATATTAAAGCCCATGGTTTTAACCCAAGACCTGATACGGAAGCAGCTTTCAACAGCATGATTTACAGATTAGTTAATGTACCACATAATAAAGAAGAATATAAGAAAATACCTGCATATAATAGAAACTGCCATTTCTAATGGGTTCAAACAACAGATCATTGATCACAAAATTAAAAAATTCCTAAAACAAAAGGAAATTAAACAAATTACCACTTTGATTACCAATCAAAAGAAAAAACTTACAAAAAATTCACTTACCACCCACAAACCATAGGAAATTTCAAAGGTTTTAAAAAAATTCAAACATTATAACATTACTTAAATGTAAAATTGGAACTTAAACACAGTGAAGCCAATCATATTAATGGATATCATTGTATGATTAGTTGAACTACACACTCTTAAAGCTTCACTTACTTTTTATAAATGTATGGAACCGGTTTCGAGAACATTTGTTCCCATCTTCAGCCATGCTAAGGTTCAACTGTCGGATCATTCGTTGAGCTGTGGGAATGTAAATTCTGCTCTGGTGGCGGTGTGATAAACTTGTAGTTTATGTTTTCATCCCCGACAATGTCGAAGTTCATTATGCTGTTTTTGTATTTGTAGATGTAGATTTTCTCCCAGGTTGCTAATTCTGTAGGTCCTTGTACTGATTTTAATAATTTTGTTTTATTTATTATGTCATGATTTTGTGTCCAAAAATGATATGCTACTGCTGATTTCTCTATTTGCTTGTACTTTATGTTCCTGAAATGTTCCTTTAACCGTGTGCCAATGTTTCTCTTTGTTTTCCCTATGTAGATTTTTTCACATTCTGCACAGTTTATTTTGTAAATACCTGATTTTTCTTCTTGTGGAATACTGTCATTAACATTATCTATCAGCAAATTTTGAACATTAAATCTATTAATCGGTGCCAACCTGATATTAAAATCTTTAAGAATATTCTGAAATTTTTTTGTGGCCCATGGATGATATGTGAATTTTTTAAAAATAAGTTTATCTTTTTTTGCTGAAAGTGTTGTGGTTTCTTTGATATGTTTTTGTCTCTTGAATTTCTGCACCTTTTTATGTACTAGTTCTTTTTTAAAACCATTTTTAACTGCTGTTTCTTCTATTTGTTTGTATTCTTTAAAATATTCTTCTTTGCTAATTTGTAGGTTAACTAGCCGGTGTGTTAAACTGTTAATTACTGCATGTTTGTGTGCTGTAGGGTTTAAACTGTCAGCTTTGATGTGATTATCTGCATGTGTATTCTTTCTGTATATTCCAAATTTAAGTTTTTCTTGGCATTTCATTATTTTAATATCCAGGAATGGCAGCATGTTATCTGTTTCTATTTCGTATGTAAATGAAATGTTTTTATCTTGAATATTTAGAAGTTTTAAGGCATCGTCAATGAGTTTTCTGTCAACTATGGCAAATATATCATCCACATATCTGTACCATACCTTAAATATGAATGGAAACGCTGTGTTGATGTGTGTTTCAAATCTACTCATGAAGAGGTTAGCTAGAAATGGAGATAAGGGGCTGCCCATTGTAAGTCCTGCTTCTTGTTTATAAAATTTTCCTTTGAAAGTGAAAAAGGCTTGGTTTATGCAAATTTCTGTCAGTTTGATGTATTCTTTAATGTGTATATCATTAATTCCACTTGTTTTTAGCCAATCATGTAGATAAATCAGGAGTTTTTCTTTTGGTATGCTAGGAAACAGAGATTCTACATCGAAAGATATAAGAGTGTCAGAGGGGTACAATTTTATGTCTTTAATTTTTTCTATTAACTGACATGAATTATTTATGCTCCTGGTTTGAAATTTTGGTAAAGCCTTGAATCTATTAGCTAACCATTTTGCTAAATAGTAAGAGGGAGTATTGATGTTGTTAATGATGGGGCGCATACCATTTCCAGTCTTGTGAATTTTTGGTAAACCATATAACCTAGCTATTTTAGGGTTGCTGTGTTTTATTTTGAATATTGTTTCTTTTGGAATGACTGTACATGTTTTCAGAACCTCATTGATGGAATTAACACACCTTTTCAATGGGTCTGATGGGATCGGAACATGATAGATAATGTTAATGACAGTATTCCACAAGAAGAAAAATCAGGTATTTACAAAATAAACTGTGCAGAATGTGAAAAAATCTACATAGGGAAAACAAAGAGAAACATTGGCACACGGTTAAAGGAACATTTCAGGAACATAAAGTACAAGCAAATAGAGAAATCAGCAGTAGCATATCATTTTTGGACACAAAATCACGACATAATAAATAAAACAAAATTATTAAAATCAGTACAAGGACCTACGGAATTAGCAACCTGGGAGAAAATCTACATCTACAAATACAAAAACAGCATAATGAACTTCGACATTGTCGGGGATGAAAACATAAACTACAAGTTTATCACACCGCCACCAGAGCAGAATTTACATTCCCACAGCTCAACGAATGATCCGACAGTTGAACCTTAGCATGGCTGAAGATGGGAACAAATGTTCTCGAAACCGGTTCCATACATTTATAAAAAGTAAGTGAAGCTTTAAGAGTGTGTAGTTCAACTAATCATACAATGATATCCATTAATTATAACATTACATTAGCATCTCAGAACAGATACAATGTTGGCAAATTATTGCAGTTAAATAAAGCAGATTCCAAACCCAAAGAAGAAAAATCAGGTAAATACCAGATCAATTGTAAAGACTGTGAAAAAATAGACACAGGCAAGACCAAGAGAAATAGAGGCATCAGATTGAAGGAACACTGGAGCAATATATGTTACAAACAGATAGAAAAATCAGCCATAGCAGCACATTTCGGGGGTGATAATCATGAAATAGAAAAAGGTATCTCTTTATTAAAAGCTGTTCAACATCCCAAGGAACTTGACATATGGGAAAAGATTTTCATAAAGAAATATGGACATTAACTATAAACTTCAATATTCCGGGAGTAGGCAATATTTTGTATAAGTTCATCAACAGACCACCAGAGTCACCACATTTGCCTACCTTTTCAAACCTAGTATGATCCACCATGCACCAGTCATTTAACAGTGGATAAAGTGAGCAAAGGTCTCAAGAAACATGTCCTGAATTTTTAAATTTTGAGATTGAAACATTAAGAGTGTTTTATCATTGTATCAATATTTTAAATGTTCTTACTCAGAGAGCTTCCTTGTTCATTTGGAGTGAAGCCACAGTAATGTTTTTAGCATTTCAAAATATTTTATTAACTGGAAAAAGAAAATTTGGTTAATTTTGATCTCCCAAACATAGCAACCTCATCATAAGTTCATAAAATCTTAATACCATGCTGGGAAGCAAACAGTGGCACCATGCTGAAGATGAAGGAAACAGCCTTTGAAACATGTCCAATTAAGTGGAACAAAATTAGTCAAATTTCAGTGATTTCCTCTATAATCATTTGTTATATTATACTATATTTCACTGTGAAAATTCCTGCTATTCAAAACGATTTATAAAACAAGATTAATTTAAATTTTTACTTAAATGTAAATTGGAACTTGCACAGTGAAGCTAATCATATTAATTAATATCATTGTATGATTCAGTTGAACTACACACTCTTAAAGCTTCACTTACTTTTCATAAATGTATGGAACCGGTTTCGAGAACATTTAGTTCCCATCTTCAGACAGGCTAAAGTTCAACTGTTGGATCATTCGTTGAGCTGTGGGAATGTATATTCTGCTCTGGTGGCGGTGTAATAAACTACAAAGTTTATGGGAACTAAATGTTCTCGAAACTGGTTCCATACATTTATGAAAAGTAAGTGAAGCTTTAAGAGTGTGTAGTTCAACTGAATCATACAATGATATTAACTAACAAGGTTAATTTGTTTGCAGAAATTTTCAATTGTAATTATTCTAAATATCTAGCAATTTGTAGATACATAAAGTCTAAGTTTGTTAGGAAGATTTTTAATGATTAAAGTTATTTAAATTATATTTGTTTGGATTTTTGACACTGAACTTCAGTGACTTATTTATATTCTGAATATATATATTCTGAATAGAATCCAATTGCATTCATCCTCAGCTCCTTTCTCCAAATGCTGTTGCTATCTCCTTCTCACACTGTCAATTGTTTGATAAACTGCTTGGTTAGGTCATCCTCAAGTAGGATTTCAGAATTCATCTCATGTTGCTTCTTTTTTATATAATATTTTTTTCCTAAATAGGTAGTTTGGCTTTTAATAATTTTCTTTTTGTATCTATTTTATGGTTTCTTGACCAAAAGTGTGCAGCTATGGCAGATTTTTCTGTTTTCTATGTCTGATGTTTCTGAAATGTTCTTTTGTCCTTGTGCCTAAGTTTTGTTTCCAACCTATAAATACCTGGTTAAATTCTTTAAATTTATTTGATATATATTCCTGATCTATTGTTTGTTTAATTGTATCATTTTTTGTGATGTTTATAATTACTTATACTAAATTTGTCACTCTATGAAAAATTGCATATTGATGTTGTCTAAGGTTGAGGTATTTTGTGTTTTGGCTCTCTGTAAATTCCAAATTTAGTTTGCAATGCATTTTAAATGTGAAAATTTTGATGTTACCAAAATAATTTAAGGTTATAATGAATTAAGGCACTAAACATTTAATTTGTTTAGGTCCAAGAAGTTTTACTGGAGAGGATTCTTGTGAGCTGCAAATTCATGGTGGACCTGCAGTGGTGTCAGCCATGCTAGGGGCTCTCCACAAACTGCCAGGGTACAGACCTGCAGAACCTGGTAATTATAGTTTGTAGCTGTAATAGCAGTTAGCATATTATATCTCACTTACTTGTTTAAAATACAAAACATGTTTCAAGAGCACTTGCTCACAGGGCTTTCATGTAAAAACTATCTTGCATGCACAGTGTTTTTAATCCTGTCGGTATCAAGCTGTACAACATGCTCAGCTGCCGAGAATCAAACACCTCACATGCAGGATAGTTTTTAAGTGAAAGCCCCGTATATTGTAAAGGGTCATTTTGTATAATATCAGGTTTAGTGCTAATTTTAAAATTTTGTCTAAACTTTCTTTCCGTATGTAATTTTTTAAAGTTTGTTAGGTGCTGTCAGGAATCATTTATTCCTGTAGATAAAATATTTTAAAATGCTAAAAACATTACTGTGACTTCACTCCAAATGAACAAGGAAGCTCTCTGAGTAAGAACATTTAAAATATTGATACAATGATAAAACACTCTTAATGTTTCAATCTCAAAATTTAAAAATTCAGGACATGTTTCTTGAGACCTTTGCTCACTTTGTCCACTGTTAAATGACTGGTGCATGGTGGATCATACTAGGTTTGAAAAGGTAGGCAAATGTGGTGACTCTGGTGGTCTGTTGATGAACTTATACAAAATATTGCCTACTCCCGGAATATTGAAGTTTATAGTTAATGTCCATATTTCTTTATGAAAATCTTTTCCCATATGTCAAGTTCCTTGGGATGTTGAACAGCTTTTAATAAAGAGATACCTTTTTCTATTTCATGATTATCACCCCCGAAATGTGCTGCTATGGCTGATTTTTCTATCTGTTTGTAACATATATTGCTCCAGTGTTCCTTCAATCTGATGCCTCTATTTCTCTTGGTCTTGCCTGTGTCTATTTTTTCACAGTCTTTACAATTGATCTGGTATATACCTGATTTTTCTTCTTTGGGTTTGGAATCTGCTTTATTTAACTGCAATAATTTGCCAACACTGTATCTGTTCTGAGATGCTAATGTAATGTTATACTAATTAAAATGTAAATTGGAACTTGCACAGTGAAGCTAATCATATTAATTGATATCATTGTATGATTCAGTTGAACTACACACTCTTAAAGCTTCACTTACTTTTCATAAATGTATGGAACAAGTTTTCAACAAGGGTTGAACTTTAGCCTGGCTGAAGATGGGAACTAAATGTTCTCGAAACCAGTTCCATACATTTATGAAAAGTAAGTGAAGCTTTAAGAGTGTGTAGTTCAACTGAATGATACAATGATATCAATTAATGTTATACTGTTTGAATTCTTTTAAAACCTTTGAAATTTTCTATGGTTTGTGGGTGGTAAGTGAATTTTTATGTAAGTTTTTTCTTTTGATATGGTAACCAAAGTGGTAATTTGTTTAATTTCCTTTTGTTTTAGGAATTTTTTAATTTTGTGATCAATGATCTGTTTTTTGAACCCTTTAGAAATGGCTGTTTCTATTATATACCAGTATTCTTTCTTATATTCTTCTTTATTAAGTGGTACATTAACTAATCTGTATACCATGCTGTTGAAATCTGGTTCTTTATGATGTCTTGGGTTAAAACCATGGGCTTTAATATAATTTTTAGTGTGTGTATTCTCCCTGAGAATGCCAAATTCTAATTTGTTCCTACTTTTTATTATCTTCAAGTCCAGAAATGGCAATATGTTGTTGTTTCAATTTCTATAGTAAATTTAACTATGGGTTCCTGTGAGTTTAATAATTTCAGTGCATCTTCTACCAATCTCTTTGGTACAATAGCAAATATATCATCTACATATCTATACCAGATCTTGAAATGTAGGGGAAGGTTTTAGTGTTATGTGTTTCAAAAGAACTCATAAACAAGCCAGCTAGGAATGGAGAAAGAGGGATGCCCATTACTAATTCTGATTTTTGTTTGAAACCTTTTCCTTCAAATGTGGAAAAGGCTTGATTTAAGCAAAGTTCAGTGAGTTGAATATATTCCTTCATATGTGTCTCTGTTAAATGGGATGCTTGTACCATTTTCTTAGAAGAGTTAATGTTTTATTTAGTGGTATGCTGGGAAACAAAGCTTTTACATTAAATGAAACCAAAATATCAATGGGAGACAATTTGTAACCTTTGATTTTATTAATAAGATCCATGGAGTAATTCAAGCTTAAACTTTGGAAACTTTGGAAAAGTGTTACATTTTTAGGACAATCAGTTTGCTAAGAGGTACACAGAATGTTGAAGTGATTAATAACAGATCTCATGCTTTTCCCAGGTTTATGACTTTTTGGTAGGCTAAAGATGGATTATGTACTTTGATTTTGTAATGGTCAGATTTTGAGAATAAGGTGCTGCTTTTTAGGATTTCTTCTGTTAATTTTTTGCATTTATATAAGGGGACTGTTTTAACTTCAATAAATTCATCCCTGTTTAATAGTTCTTGCATATATAGTCTGTAATCCTCTTTGTCTAATATCACAATTTTGTTTCCTTTGTCACCCTTGGTATAAACCACATGTTTTTTTGCTAAGAGATCGAATAAATCTTGGGTGAAACTAGGATTCCCCCCCCCCCAATTTCTTAATATATTGAAGGTGGTTTTTCTGACAAAACATTTATCTATTAAATTGAGTATCAATACAAGTATTGATCTCCTCATTCAGTAATTCTATTTCATTTGTTTCTTTTTTCTTTTTCTTTCGTTCTTTGTGTATTTGTTTTAGAAAGAGAGAGATTAACTACTTTGAGGTTAGGTTTTGAAATGGTTTTGGTCTTGACTATGGGTTCTTTATGTAATTTGTTGAATTTCTTTTTCTGATATATGCCTTTTTGTTTAATATGAAAGTGTTTTTAAGCATTTTAAAATATTTTATCCACTGGAGATTTTATGCTCATTTTCACTGTGTTGATTCCTAAATATATTAAAATTAAAATTTATTCCTGGGTTGATAACTTTTTAATTTCTATCCTAGTATTGTCATTTTAACAGCTCTGTTTTAAATATTGTACTTACGAAGCTGTTGACAATGGAGTGGTAATATATTCTAAACTTACTAATTCATTTTTTACACCAAACTCCACTTATTTACATAAATATAAGATACGTTTCAGGAGAATCTCTCCCATCTTCAGTCGCTCACTGAACCACTGTTACTCGAAACGATGGTTAGACAACTGGATGTTCCTGTGGTGGCCTCTTGGTTGAAGTAGGAAGTTCCTGAGTACATCCATAGGAGGAAACTCAAAATTCATTAGGTTTTCTCTATTTTTTAATATGAAAATTTTTTCCCAAGTGGATAACTCCAATGGGTTGTGAAGATGTTTCAACAGTTTAATTCCTGGTTTTATTTCATGATTTTTGGTCTAAAAGTGAGCTGCTACTGCTGATTTATCCACCTGCTTAAACCAAATATTCCTAAAATGTTCTTTCCTCCGAATTTCCAAATTTCTCTTTGTTTTGCTTATGTTTAGGAATTTTAGGAATATTCAGTGTAAACAGGTGGATAAATCAGCAGTAGCAGTTCACTTTTGGACCAAAAATCATGAAATAAAACCGGGAATTAAACTGCTGAAACATCTTCGCAACCCAATGGAGTTATCCACTTGGAAAAATTTTTATATTAAAAAATAGAGAAAACCTAATGAATTTCGAGTTTCCTACTGTGAATGAACTCAGGAACTCACTTCAACCAACAGAGGCCAACACAGGAATATCCATTTGTCTAACCATCATTTCAAGTAATGGAGGTTCAGTGAGCAACTGAAGATGGGAGAGATTCTTCCAAAATGCATCTTATTTTTATGTAAGTGGAGTTAAGTGTAAAAAATTAATACCTAAATTTAGGATAGCTCTGTTTTAATTCACAGCTCCTAATTTAAAAACTCTCTAAGTGAAGTTCATGTCACATTTGAAAACATTCAATTTGGAATATTTAATTGTTTCTCTCTCAGTAAATTCTAAACACACAAATGACTGTATTGTTGAAACTTTGAATGGTACCACACACTGCCTGCTTCCATTTGTATATTTTGAAGATTTATGCCAAATTGGCATTCTTGAGGAAAAAAAATTGCCATTGTGTGCCCCATTTCTGGTATGTACTTTTGAGGCTGCAGGAACTTTATCATAATCGTGCTTGTTTATGTATAAGAGAAAGAAATACAAGTCATCTTTGCAAGGCTTATGATTTCTGTCACCAGATGGTACTATAATTGAAACATATTGCCAGTTATACAGCACTACTATAACCTACAGTACACTAATTTTGTATCCAGGAATGGTGAGTTGAGTAAATGAGAATGCCACAGGTTGATAAAAGTACCACGAAGTTCACTAACATAAATCTAATCTAGGGATTGCATAATTAATAATATGGTTTACATGCTTTTAATTCCTTGGTTAGGCTTAAAATATACGGACTGCTTTGTAATAACAAACAATGGTTAGGTTAGGAGTTTCGTTTAAGATGGAAGAACCGTGAATTTATTACAGAAATACTGCTCAAGGAAAATATTAGTAACTTTGAAACACTCTTCACTATTCTTTATTTCATTTTCATTATGTTAATATTTGTAACTTTATCTATCTTGTTTACTTTTTATGTACGCCATTAAGATTGCTAGCAGTTATGCTTTTATAATTTTTGTTGCTTTACTATTCCCTGTTATATGTTTTTCATGTTTTCTTTTTATGTATATTATTTTCATTCTTGTAATCCTGTTTTTCTACACAATTCTTCCTTTTCATTTAATTTATATTCCTTTATATGCCTATAAACATTATTTCCATATTTCTACTACTTTACATATCTGAATATAAGGCAAAAGATTTTTTCCCATTTTTACATTTTGAAAATGGGGTTATCTTAAATTTACATGTTAAAAAATAAAAGCCAGTCATGCGAATTATTTGTCAATCATGACAAGTCCCTTGCCATTATAACATCATAGTAATAGAAAAAGCAAGAATATACTAGAATGCAAGTTGGTCAACAAGGAATAATTTTATGCTATGCGTTTGTATTGTAATGTGTTGCAATAACCAATATAATTGTTAGTATTAGCAGAAATGAATATATTTTTCAGTGATTATTGATCAAAATCAGTTTTCTATATGCACATTAGAATTTTGTTACTAATCATATTTTTGTGGTGTGTTTATTTATGGCATTTACCAGGTATTACCATACCCACTGCAATGTTCAATTATCCCATTTTTATGTAATTTATTGGCCATCAAATTAAAGACAATAATATCTTACTTGCGTAGTGTTCACTTACAGTTCACTCAATTGCAATTCCTTCATTGACAATTAACTTATAGCTCTGATTTACAGCAACACTAATTTATTCAGCTTTAGATGGCACTGAGGATGACATTCTATGGCAAAATGTGGAAGACAGTACTGGAAATGATGAAAGTGAAGAAGAGGAATGAGATGATTAGCTTTTATAGTGAAATAGTTTTCTGCAGACTTAAGGAAATGTTACATGTTAAGTTGATAGGTCTGCGCATGCAAACATTGCAAAATCATTCTTTTATGAAGATATTCAAAATATATTGTAATTTTAGGTAAATGTTCCAAAATGTATAAATACAATACTAAAGAATAATCATAATTTTTACAGGCAAAATTTCTTGCTCTAAAATTTAACTCTGCAACATTTTGTTAGCATAATGTGTAATATACTTGTGGTACTAGTTTCATTGTATTCAGTTCCAAACCTTTGAGAGGTATGCAATTTGAGATATGTTCAGTTCTGCCTATGGCAAAATGAAGCTGATTTGCAATGAACAATATGCTGCTGTAAATCCTCCTTTCGTCTGAACAAATCTTCATCTAAGGACTAAGCACTGTTACAGGAGCCCTATTGAGACCTTGTTGTTCCCTATAGCACAAGGGTTTCAAGACTGCTGATTTCTAATAAAAAAAAAAAGGACGTTTGTATGCAGTTGAAGATGATGTTGCAAGAGGATATGAAATTTATTTCAACATTAATTACTGCTGATGAAATTTAGTTACAATATTTTGATCCTAAGAGCACACAGCAAAGCTCTGTGTGGCCGCTAACACCAAAAAAAGCAAAAGTTAATCTTGTTGCTAGAAAAATTATGGTCATCTCATTTTTTGATATTCAAGGAATGGTTTACCAGCATGTCCTACCTACACATACAACTGTTATTCAGCAATACTGCAGAGATGTCCTAAACTCTGCAAGGCAATATTACACACCTGTGGAAGGTCACATTTCCATGAAAAATCTGAAACCTGCAGTGAATAATGTATGGTCACCCATTGCAATAATATTGCTGAATATCTCACAAAAAGCAATGTGAAGTATATCCCCCATTCTTCCATTAGTCAAGATTTAGCTCTGTGTAACTTTCTTTTCACTAAAATTGAACAAATGCCTTCTTGGGGGCATTTTCCATCAGCAGAAGCAGTGGTGAAGGCTGGGGAGGTGATTCTGAAAGACTTGTCAAAAAATGGTTTTCAGTATGTCATTGAAGAAATGCTAGGACAGGTGCATTGCATCTAATGGGAACTACCTTCAGAAAGCCATCAAAATAATGAGGAGGATGAATAAAGGTAATTTGTCAAAACAAATATATGATAAATCTTAATTGAACAGCCCTCATATTTTGTCTGTTATTTGATCTATATAAAAATACTTTAAAATG
Organism: Metallyticus violacea; assembly: GCA_030762175.1. Classification (NCBI taxonomy): domain Eukaryota; kingdom Metazoa; phylum Arthropoda; class Insecta; order Mantodea; family Metallyticidae; genus Metallyticus; species Metallyticus violacea. Next base: position 2,012,907 of record CM060832.1, read on the forward strand.
TAAAATTCTATAAAAGCCATTGGAAATTCAGGGTTTGTCATATATTTGAGGTCATCTTTTGCTCACATAAATATGGTATATCAATTTTTTTCCACATTGTTTTATTTACCCTATTGTAATGTTTGCAATATTTCCTTTGCTGTTCCATAATCTTTATCTCTCTCTCTATCTTTCTCTATGGGCTTGATATAATGCAATTGAAATCATCGTTCATTATGCAAGTTCCAATTAACTTGTAGTTGGTATAATACTTCAGTTTTAGTAACAATCCAAAGTCAGCTGGGTTTTTCTGGTTTCTGATACAAGACCTGCTCTAACAAATCAAGTGACTACAACATAAAGACAATTTAAGTAATACTATTCACAGTTTGGAGGGGAAAAATTCTTATTAACTTTACATAAACTCTGTATAAAAATTTCTGTTATTAGAACTTAACATAAAGTGGTACCTAAGTAAAAGTGTCCCTTGTTCCAATATAGGTGAGTTCACTAGGAGAGCGTTCTATGCTGGAAAGCTAGACTTAACAGAAGTGGAGGGTTTAGCTGATTTAGTCCATGCAGAAACAGAAGCACAGAGGAAACAAGCATTCCTGCAGATGGAGGGACATCTGAGTGGACTATATAACAGCTGGAGAGAGAACATACTGAAGGTACAAGTGCCCTGTTTGGTGGTGGTACTCAGTCAAGAAAGAGCTACATGCAGTTGTACTGTTAATCTGCACTGTTTCAGACAATGGCATACGTAGAGGCACACATAGACTTCAGCGAGAGTGAAAACATTGAAGATGGTGTCCTTCAAATAGTAGATAACTATGTAAAGAAGCTGAGAAGGAGTATTGAGGTATGAATTCGTAGACTTTTGTAATTTTTTTCTCAGTAATGGCAAATAAAAACATGGAGTTAAATTTTAAAATATATAATAATACATTTATTTGCTTGTTTATTTATTTATTTTACTTAGCAAAGTTAAGACTGTAAGGTCCTCTCTTCCACTTCACCAGGAACAATTACAATTTCAATATATTCAATACAGTTAATGGCATTAATAGTTTCAACACAGTATTGTTAAATGCTGCATTCTCCAAATGTAACCTTCAATCAATATTATAAATTGTCATTGTGACCAGAAGACCTTGATATGAGATGGCAGATCTTGATGTGAGATGGCAGATAGTTCCAGAGACGAGTAGCTACAATTGTGAAGAATGAAGAAAATTGAGAGGTTCGGTTTAAGAGTATAGAGATAATTAAAGTATTATTTAAATTGGGGTTTAAAGTGTGATGAGCAGACAAGGAGATAAAAATGGATATAAATGGGTCATGAGATAGTGGGGAGTTGAGATGCATAAAACTGAGGGATACAGATCCTACACTTGTTTCTGCATGCCAATGCCAGGACAGCAGTTCAAAAGCTGGAGTGATATCTGATTTACATGGCTTGCATGTGTTGTAAATTTAGGCATTATGAACGTGTTGTAGTCTTTATCGTGTGATATCAGTTAACAGAAAGTCACAATAATCGAAATATGCCATTATCAATGTTGATATAAGTTTTTTTTCTTTTGTGTTAATTTACCAATTAAGATATTGTCAAAGAAGAACATCCTGAACTTTTACAAACAATTTTATTGGTTCTTTTATTTAATTGTTTCCTGGAAATCAGTTAATTTTGTTTAATAATTATAATTATTATGCTCCATTATAATTACCTGTGATTCTCCCATATTTATGAAAAGGTAATTTTGTTTATCCCATGAATCTCCGTTAGGTTCAGCTATTAAGTCTGGTCATGAGTGCGTATATATGGTATCTGCAATACTTAATGTGCTTAGTAACATAATTTATATAAATAGAAAGTAATATTGATTCCAGTGCTTGTGGCACTCCACACTGCACAGTCGGTCCTGGTGGTGTAGGGTAACCATACTTGCCTTCTGAACTCAAGGTTGGGGGTTTGAACCCGACCAGGATCGATGGATTTTTTTAGGCGTAAAAATCGTAAGTATGGCTTCCTTCTGAAGGGAAGTAAAGCCGTGGGTCCCGTGTCGTACATTTACGGCATGATAAAGAACCTCAAGCCTGAAAAAAGAGGCCTCTGAGCAAAACTTGTTGGCCGTTTCACGCCCTGAATAGAATGGGACGCTGATGACCTGAGATGTTAAAGAGCCCCTTAAATAAACAAATAAAAAAATCCACACCGCAGTGATCTCCAAACTAAAAGTGGTCTGCCAGAGAGATAGGAGTGAAACCACTGGATCCAGTTCTTATGTAAATGCAGTGATCAAATCTAAAAGTAGATTATTAAAAGTTGTGAATAGCGCAAATTTTCACAGTAAAATATAACAAATTGTTATTGAGGAAATCTAATTTTGTTCCACTTACTAGGACATGTTTCAAAGGCTGCTGCCTTCATCTTCAGCGTGGTTCAGTAATAATAATTACAACAGTTTGAACAGTCAGTTTGCTCACTTACCTGTCCTCACGAATGTTCTGTTCAATGTTGAGCAAAGCAGTTGCTGTATTGTAACCAGCCCTCCTGACTGATAAGAAAGTTTATGCAATTCTTTAAAAATAAGCAGCACAGATGATGGTATCATTCCTAGCTAGGATTAGACACTGAAAAGGGCATAAATTAGGGGAAATTAATGTGAAAAATGTGTCTTCTTGAATGTTACAGTTTCATAGAAAATTGATGCAGAAGACCATCGTCAGCTATGAAGGAGATAATTTCCTAAATTGACACCACTGTAGGATCTGTTCTTATTATCTGACATGAAGCTCCAAAACTGGAAATTTCCACCAGATGGTGCCTGAATACTGACTTAAGTAACACAAAGCACTGACATAAAAAACACAAAGCAGCACCTGTTGGACAATTTTCATGTGTCATGACATTATAAGGGTTGCTTTCATCTTATCAAATACCATGGCAGAAGAGACATGGATGCCATGTTTTAATTTTTGAAACTGAGATGGAACCATAGCCGAATGGTTCGACCGTTTATCTCCTACTTAGACAATCTAGGTCTAATCGCCATAAGTGGTATTTGTGGCAGACATATTGGTGCCTGGGCAGGTATTCTCTGGGGACTACAGTTTTCCCTGCCATTCATTTCGCCTTCATGTAGTTGATACTGATTTCTTAGTGTGCATATTCAAATGAACTACCATCTACAGCAAATGGAAAACTCTAATAAGTTGAGCGTTACCACCAGCACCATGCATTTGCATTTGATACAATAGAAGAGAAGTGCAGAGAGTAAGCACTACTAAAGAAATTTTGCTTACCCTTACAGTATGATCCTGATGCACCAGACAAACCTCCTTTCATGAACGGTAGCAGAGAAAAACCAAGCCCAATTCGTGACTGGTGCACCAGGATTGTCTTGTGATTGCTACAAATGTAGGTGCATAGAACAGTCACAACTTATGGAAACAAGTAATGTAAGGCAAAAAATTAACGTTTTAGGATGCATGTTAATAGTTAATTACATTCAGTATACAGAGAAATGAAATGGAAAACTGTAATGTAGTAATAACACTTAAAGGAAATAATGATATGATAAAAGGCATATACTTTTAAGAGTATAATTTTTTAAATTTTTTTTTTTAACCTAAGCTAAACTAACCTAAATTTGTAACCTATTTGTTGTTCTAACACTATAAGTTTTTATTTGAGCATTTAAAATCAGTACATGAAATAAAAGTAAAATTGAAACCTATCCTCCCTAAAAGAGGTAGCATTTTTTTATATTAAGAAAGGTGTAGACAAATTATAAATATTAATAAAAAAGTTAGCTCCTGGGGAAATCGAACACTACCTTTCCATTTGTAGCATGATGCTCTAACCAACTGAGCTAACAGGCCAATATGGTAATTATCTGCATACATTTGTTGACTGAAATTGCACTCGGTTTCTCAGCTGCCATTCGTTAAAGGAGGTATGGCTGGTGCACCAGGATTGTACTTTCTCTAAGGGTAAAGGAAATTTCAGGTTAGTACCAGTATTAAGAAAATAATGGTGGTCACACCTTTTAACTGTAGATGTATCAGTTAAGACATAGTAGCAATGACTTTGTTCTTTTCTTTTACTTGTAGCAACAATGGCATTAGGAATACTCCATGTTGCTCTTCCATTATGATAATGCCAATCTCCTTAAATTTTTCTGTAATTTATGATGTCCCTGCTCTCTTGAATTGCACCAAGCAAATTTGTTTTCAGTTAAGTTATGCAGAAATTGTGCAATTTTGTTGAAAATGACAAAATTACAGCTTTATGTTTAAGCACTTTTTCAGAAACAAATTAGGAGACCTTAAACTTTCAAACAAATAAACAAAGGTCAGATTTCAGTTTTGAATACAGATTATAGTTGCTGGGGGTAAGGTCTGGGCTATATAATGGACGATCCAGCTTCTAGAAGCCACACGGACTGGTGCATTGTCATGCAGCAAATGAGCTCCTTGATAGATCTGTGCAATTGATGCAGTAGCTCTGCATAGTCGGCTTTCTTCAAAGTCAATTATCAGAATCTCTCTGCAGTCCCCCCCCCCCCCATATTGCTGTGGAACTGCAAGAAACCTTTTGGCCATAAATGAACCAGTTCCAAATGTCAGGGTAGCAGTTTTTTACTTCACTTTCTTGAATTTATTTTTCCAATAAGTTTTTTTTATCTTAAAATTTAGTTGCTCTGCATTATTAATTAACGAGGTTTCACTAAATGCAAATAAATAAAATGATACTTCTTGGATCAGGAACAAACTTGACAGAGTTGTAGTAAAATTTTAAAACATTATAAATTATTTGAAGCTCTCTCATGGTTATTAACAATTAACAATTTCACAGGAAATCTGTCAAACAAGGTGGTAACTCTCCAAGCTTTCATCATAGCTTTGTGGTCTTCTGCAGGATACCCCAGTGTCAAGATGTGCTAAAGATGCATTTTTATAGATAGAATCTCTACTGGTGATTTGGTGGAAGAAAGTCATTGGTGACCAAAAGCCTGGAGGATAACGAGATCTTCACTCAGCTGTTTTCCCAAGAAATAGTCATTAATTATAAATTGTATCACAGACTATTACAAAATCCCTTTTTTTTTATTATAATATGCCATTATTATCTTGTAAAATTAAGACAGTTATAATAATAGAGTATTTCTTCATTTAGGATCATCTCTTAGATGGAAGATGTGGTGAGAGGTTGCGAAATGGTGTTCGAGCAGTAATTGTTGGTGAACCTAATGTTGGAAAGAGCAGTTTGCTAAATGCTTTATGTAAGTTTAATATTGAAATATAAAAAGAATTGAATATGAGAAATCTTTGAAATGTTTAAATTTTTCTCTTAAAGGAGGTTCATTGTAATATAGTGGGATTTTAAAACTATTTAACATTAAACATTTCAGATATTAATATGGAGTGGAATTGATTGAAATCATACACAATAAGTTACATAATATTATGATACAATGAAATATAAAATACTATATGTAAGTACCCAAATTTATAACTTTTTAAAATGTTTCATAACTGGTACTGAAATATAGACTCTGGTTTATCAACAATTTTCTACTGGAATTCCAAGAGACTAAAGCCCAACTATCTTAATAAAACATTTTCTGTATTAATATTCTATTTAAACTAATAGATATAAAAATGAAACAAATACATCACATCTAACTTTCAACCCCTTTTTCAAGTAGCATAAAACAAAAAAGTATACTATAAATATCCCCTGCAATTATAACTCTTTCTAGAGTTGCTTGCCCATCTAATTCTAATCCCATTGCATATAATTCCAAGTACACAATAAATAAAGTACAATTCATAAAATTTTGTTACATGCTTCATACAGTTTTATTGCCATATGCACATTAATCAATGCTTAATTCTTGCCATACATTATTAAATGTGGAAGATTAAATAACTGCTCTGTTTCTCTTTCAAATGTGCATTATTATTAATGTTAACCCTGTATATGTTTTTTTTTATGTAGCCTCAGAGGTGAAAGGCTAAGGCATGAGGTCTGGTAGCAGTTTGAAGCATGAAAAAATGAAAATTACAAAAGAGCAAAGATACAGCTTTACTGCATGCATTGTTTACAAATAGTGTATAGAGAGTGTAGGGTCAGCTACAGGGGAAGCATGGTTCCTGTAATATATCCACAAGAACTGTGTTCCAAATGGCAAAAGAAGATAAAAACTTATCAGAAAGACTATAAGAATTTATTTTGAAATATGGTGAAAGTACGTTTTGCTGTAATGAGACACTACTTGACGCAGAAAGGATGGATAATCTCAATGCACAACAAAGAGCATTCAACTTGCAACACTTACATTTCAAGTATGATAGGATGAGATAATTACAATTAGGTACGGCTTCCAAGAAATTGTTTTACGTGTTTATTTCATAGAAAAACCTGACCACAAATGGCTTAAAGACTCAAATTACAAAATTAAGACAAAATAGTAATTAAATATCTGGGAAACTACAGGTCAATAAGGGCAGAGATAACACAACCACCTTCCAGTTAAGTCCTGTTTAAATAGGGACAATAAATCAGGGAGATGCAATCATCTTGGAAAACTGCTGCTCGAACCAGTATCACCTTGCTCTGTGCAGGCGAGAATGCACTTAGCTTCAATAAGGCATTTCCCAAAGATAAGGTCAGCAGTATTTCTTTATGTCTTAACATTTCAGTAATAAATACTCTTTGAGTGAGTTCTACCATAGCCCATCAAGTAATTCACTCAAATATTCATGCTAATCCTCAGTTAGCCATCACATTATAAATGTTTGCAATAGTTAGTGAAAAATGAAAATAAAAAGCTATCAAATTACTCAACATAGAAGATATCACCATAATTCTCAATGGAAAAGGAAATCTTCTCCCCCTTCCTGGATATCAAGGTGATCAACTTATTGGAAATTGGCATATTCAATAAAAATACTTATACAGATTATTGCATAAAGAACAGCACCCATAACCATAAACCACACAAACATGGAATTATCAACAACCTTGCATTCAGATTTCATTAAATTTTAATGTAGAAATAACAGCTATCCACATATCACTTCTCCAACTTTTATATCAAATAGGCAAGTTTCAGAAAGTTTTATTTTTTCAGAGAACAAGCAGCAATCTAAACAATAATTTGAATAAAAGTATGTCTATGCAAACTAAGGAATGCTACCAAATAATTTTTCAACTTCAAAAGCTTTAGAAAAAAGTATGATTACAGTGGATACCAGTAAATTGTGAAATCTCTGACTTTGAGGCTGCTGATCACGCAAAGAAATAATTCAAACAAATAATGAAGAATCGAACAGAACTTATTAACACTGAAGCAACATATCATTTAATCCTAGTAGTCTAAATAGTAACACTATTATGATAGACATTCTAAAAAATCTGAATCTGACCAAGAAAACACAAGATTTAAGAAAAATGCTATTTTTATTTTTCAAATAGTCACCTTGTAAGTCAATACATTTAGGCCAACAAATTTTCAATTTTTTAATACCCTCAATAAAATAAGATTTATCCAGCTTTGAAAAATATCTCTATCTCAGCTCATCATTTGATGTGAATTCTTGTTCACCCTGCCATTTCATCAGGTTTGGGAACAAAAAAGCCTGAAATCTGAATCCAGCAAATATAGTGGATGTGGAAACACTTGGAAATGAAGGTCTTGCAATTTTGCAGCAACAATCCCAAATGTTGTGAAGGCACATTATCATGATGAAAGAGAACTTTCTTTTATGCAAGGTGTGCACATTTAACCTGAATAGCATCCTTCAGGTAGTCCAGTAGTGAACTGTAATATTCTCCAGTGATGGTTCCTTCCTTCTGGAGGTGTCAATGAGCACCACACTATTAGAATCCCAGAAAACCATAGCCATGACTTTTCCTGCAGATGGAAACACTTTTGCTTTCTTTGGTACAATTTCACTTGTTGCCACCCACTGTTTGGATTGCTCCTTCCTTCTGGAGGTGTCTATGAGCACCACACTATTAGAACCCCAGAAAACCATAGTCATGACTTTTCCTGCAGATGGAAACACTTTTGCTTTCTTTGGTACAATTTCACTTGTTGCCACCCACTGTTTGGATTGCTCCTTCATTTCTTGCTCATAGTAATGAATCCATGTTTCATCTATTGTTATGAGATGTCAGAGAAACTCACTTGCATTGCTTTTAAACAAATCTAAACACTTACAGTGGAACAAAACTAGTGAAATTTGAGTTATTTCCTCATAAATAATTTGTTATATGATACTATATTTCACTGTGAAAATCCCAAACTATTCAAATCTAAACACACTTACAAAATGTTCATTCAAATGCATTTTTGGTCCATTGTTAACAATTGCTGCACCCATTGAGCAGAAAGCTTCTCAAACCCAAAACTTTGTAAAATGTGGAATCTATCTCCCTTTTTATTCCTTTGGGGTTAAACCCTTCAAAACAATGTATTTATTACAGCTCGTATTTCAGTTTTATACATTTTGTAGAAAACGTTAACAATAGTTTGTTTACATGATCAGCACAAACAAGTGACTAAACTTACCCATCTGAAACTTTACAGCGCACAATCTAAAGGATGATACTTAACAGTTATCATAACGACATCTCTGAATCAGGCTGAGAACTTTTAGAACACTTGTTTAAAATCCAATACATGTTTCAAAAGCATTTGCTCTCAATGGAGATTGACTGTTATCCTGTGGTGATGGTAGAATGAATTTGCTTAAATAATCCAATATTGGAATCTCAAAGTTTATAACAGAGTTTTTGTTTTATAATAAAAATCTTTTTCCAAGTTGCCAATTCTGCTGCATTTTTTACTTTTTTTAATAATTTAGGCTCTTTTTTAATGTCATGATTTTTAGCCCAAAAATATGCTGCAACTGTCAATTTTTCAGTTTGTTTGTATTTAATATTACTAAAATGTTCTTTTGTGTGGATTTTCAGGTTTCTCTTTGTTTTTCCTATATATATTTTATTGCAATTTTTACAATTAAGTTAATAAATACCGGCTTACTTGTAATCTGGCACTGTATCTTTATGATGTGATTTTAATACATTTTAAATACTAAATTTGTTCTGGGGAGCCAATATGATGTTATACTCTTTAAAGAATTTTTTAATTTGCTTTTGGATGGTAAGTGAATTTCTTTTACGTGTTATTTTCATTCATTTTTGTCAGTGTGCAAGTGTTTCTGATGGCGTTAATTCTCTTAAATTTAGCAATTTTTTTTTTATCTACAAGAAAACTGTTGAAACCATTCTGAAGAGCTGAATTGCAGATGTGTTGGTATTGTTTGTGGTATTTCTCTTTACCAAGTAGAACATTCACAATTTTTGTGTAAAGCTATTGATGAGTTCTTGTGATTTAGGGTCATAACATTCTTAATGCAGTTATCTGTGGGAGTCATTCAGGACTTAAGGAAATATAAAAACAATTAACATGAACTTTGGAACAAATTAAAAGAAATAAAAAGGTGATCATAATAAACCTATTCTAAAATTACTGAATGCAAAACATCATTTACTCCAAGGCATATAAAGGGAATAAAATAATAATTTTGAATAAATCAAAATATATCAATAGGACAAAAGATCACCTTAAAGATGAAATACCCAGAAATCATGAAAAAAAATCCTGAAAATTTGTACCAATATCATCAATAAAATTATTAAAGAAATTGAATTCATCCTAGAAAAACAGAAATACAAAATCAAAATAGATAACTGTTTAAACTAATACAATGTGGGTAACTTTTTTACACACTTCACTTACTATCTTTACGTCAGGACAGTGTTTCGGGAACCAGTATTACCCACATTGTATTAGTTTAAATAAAATATCTTCACTGTAAACAGCTTCAAAATTAATTATATAAAATATATAACCATATTTTACTGAGAATATATGCCCTTTCAAAGATCCACAAACCAGGCAACAGCATGAGACCAATTGTTAATAACATTGATTCACCTACCTATGAACTTTAAAATGGCTATGAATAAAATCATGTGATATATGTCGTACTAAACACTTATATTGCTTCACTTACTTGTGTGATATTTGGAACCGGTTTCAAACCTCTATCTTCATCCTCAGCTGATGCTAAGTTACTTTTTTAAAAATGTTTTAATTTAAAATGGCTTTCTAAACATTCAACTCCCTTAACAATTTCAATAATCTTAGAATTAAAAATACATTTAAATTAACTTAAAAGTATTTCTAGAGATAAATGATTGTAATTTTTAAAAAAATTGCAACTGTCCACAAAATTATCCAAAGAAGAAACAGATGAATTAACAAGACTTACTGATCTGTGCATTAAGCAAAATTACTTCAGTTTAAACATTAGATTTTATCAGCAAACATCTGAATTAGCTATGGTCAATCCACTTTTTCTGTTCCTGAAATACACATAACCAAAGGTTTTCCCTTAATTTTTAAGACAATGTGGAATATGTTTGCAGTATTTTCAAAAATTCAAACTAAAGCTGCTTTAAAACTTTTAAATATACATGTTAATTTTAGAAATTGAAGAAGATGGCCATCTGCTCTTCCTAGACTTCAAATAATCAAAGATGGAACAGGCGGGCCTTTGAAATATACAGAAAACTGACTTGCACAGATCAATACATCAAGAACAATAGCTATAACTCCAAATCACAAAAACATACACCAGCGATAGCCTTACACACAGACTGATGAATGTCCCACCTGGTAGAGAGGAACATCAGAAAGAATACCAACACATCTGCAATACAGCTCTTCAAAATGAATTCAACAGTTTTCTTGTAGATAAAAAAAAAATTGCTAAATTTAAGAGAATTAAGGCCATCAGAAACACTTGCACACTGACAAAAATGAATGCAAATAGCAAGTGCAAGAAACTCACCTACCATCCAAAAGTAAATTACAAATTTACAAAGTTCTCTAAAGAATATAACATCATATTGGCTACCAGAAACAAATTTAGTATTAAAAATGTATTAAAACCATATTAAAAAGATGCATTGTCAGATTACAAGAAAGCTGATTTAATCATCTTAATTGTGAGAATTGCAATATATATATAGGAAAGACAAAGAAAAACTTGGAAATCTGCACAAAAGAACATTTCAAAAATATTAAATATAGCCAAAATGAAAAATTGGCAGTTGCAACACGTTTATGGACAACAATCATAACTTTAAAAAGGAGCCTGAATTATTAAAAGAGTAAAAAATACAGCAGAGTTGCAACTCAGGAAAGATTTTTTATTTAAAAAAAAAACTCTATCGTGAACTTTAAGATTTCTCCATTGGATTGTTTAAACAAATTCATTCTACTGTCTCCAGAGAACAACACCTGATGTCCAGCTGATGATGAGAGTGAATGATCTTGAAACATGTACTGGATTAAACAATAACAGGTATAGTAGTGAATAAATTGTACTTACGAAGCTGTAGACAATGGAGCGGTAATACTGAGTCAGTCAACAGCTGATGATGGAAGCAATTAGCTCCTGAAACTTATCCTAGTGTTATGTAAGTAAATGGAGTTGTGTGTGACAGATTGAATACATTAATGTAGGTATAGTAGTATTACTATACCTATTGTTAAGATTAAATTGAAACCAAGGCTAAAAATTTATCTTTCAGATCCATTAATAAATGTAAGATCATATATACTGAAGAATTTCACACCAAGCCAAAGTCTAAAAGATCATCTTCAAACCTGTCTGTTTTCCTGCATAGTATGCAGCTGTCTCTCTGTAGATCTGGTGAATTTGGAAATGAATTCATTGTTATTCAGAAGTTTTAAATTAATATAATTTTCTCTATTTGTTTTGTCTCCCATAAGCTAATTTTACAGGAAGTGATTTTGGTTCATTTTGGAATTCATGATTTTTGGACCAAAAGTGGTATGCTATTGCTAATTTTTCATGTTTTCCTTGAAACATTGGTTTTAGGAGGATTTTTTAAGCTGTTCAATGAAATGTACTTACAAAGCTGTTGACAATGGAGTGGTATATATATATATATATATATATATATATATATATATATATATACAATGTAATAAAATTTTTTCACACTAACTCTCACTAGCAGGGTACTTTTGGAATAAAAATCATGAAATTAAACCAGAGACAAAACTACTGAAACAACTTCATAATGCAATAGAACTTTTCACTTTGGAAAAAATTTTCATTACAAAAACAAGGAAAACTTAATGAATTTCGATTTCCCTCCAATGGACGAACTCAGCAAGTTCCTAATAGAACCAACAGATGCCACCACAAGAACATCAAGAAACCCAACCACTACTTCTAACAACAGTTGGTCTACAGGCTGAAGATGGAAGGGGTCACTCCCAAAACATATGTCCAGTTTTTATGTAAGTTAATGGCGTTAGTGTGAACAAATTTTATTACATTGTTTATATTTTTAAGCTGTATTCATTTGATGACATTCTCTCTTGCTGCTGTTATCTAATGTTGCTTTCCAGTAACCACTTATACTTACTGTTGTGATATAACAGGTAGAAGGCCAGCTGCTATTGTTACTCCTGTTGCTGGAACCACACGCGATATTGTGGAACTGCATATCAACATTGGAGGCTACCCTGTTATCCTGGCAGACACAGCTGGACTTCATGCTGAGGTCCAGGATGTGGTAGAAGAAGAAGGCATCTCTCGGGCTCACAGATATGCTGAGCAAGCAGACTTGATCATTCTTGTGATCAGTGTATCAAAGATCATTGAAAGAGAATCCTTCTTAAAATTTCTTCATGAGCACATAGCAGAACTGTCTTTAAAAAGCATGTTGAACAAAAGTCATGAAGGGACACATTTGGATAATATGTTTGCTGGGAAAAAATGTGTCGTTGTTTTGAATAAGACTGATCTTTTGACTAATGTTGAGAATCTGGAGAAAGCAGCCAAGGAACATAAAGCAGTTGTACCGCTTTCCTGTAAAACTGAGTATGGAATGCAGCAACTCTTGGATGAACTCACAAAGCATCTGCTATCACTGTAAGTTAACATGCTGTACATTAATATTCTCAAATGATTTACAATATATTTTTATACCTTATTTATTATGCAAGCACATGGGATCTCTCATTATACTCCCCACCATTGCCATCTTCTTGGTAACTTCATTATACCATTGCAAAATTACATTACAAAATTTGGAAGTACAATGCCACCATTCATGGACAGCTATCTGAATTTCCTCATTGTTGAGCATTTTTTTTTATCTTGCAGCAAGTTCATGTTCAATAAGGGATAATCAGATGGAGCAAGCTCCAGTGAACAAGGTGGTTGCAGTATGACATGCAGTATGACAGTGACCCCAGTAATATGATGCCAATTTCACGGTCTTAGATGGTGTGGGACCACACAATGTCATGTTGGAGGAACATTCCTATCAACCACTTCCCCTTTTCCGATTATTGAATCCTACGCCTAAGCGATGTAAGGGTCTTGCGGTACGACTTGCTGTTGAAAGTCATTCCTTGAGGAAGACAATCCATTAGCAATATACCTAAAGTGATTATCTGTTTGCCTGCATATGGAGCAGCATGAAATTTCTTGGGCTTGGGACTCCCTGAGTGTTTCCATTGTATGGATAGGACTTTCTTCTCTGGTGTGTGGTAATGACCATGACTCGTCTGGATCTTCCAATAGCCAAAAACAGATTTAAACTCTTTTCTCCTTCTGTGCCTGTGTCAGATCCTGTGTAACCTACACCTTTTTCATAATCAAATGTCATGAATAATGGTGTGCAGGGTTACAAGGCCATAATCTACCTGACATTTCAGTTCATCAAAGTCTCAACTCAACTTGTACATCTAATACAAGCGGAAACCATAAGTGACAAAAATGAAACTAGTACCACATACACATTATGCATTAATTTAACAAAATGTTGTAAATATTAATTTAAAGTGTGAATTGGAAATTATACAGTGAAGCAAATTATTGTATGACTGATTGAAACGATGCACTCTTGTGGCTTCATTTATTTGTTTATATTAAGAACATGTTTTGCAGGCCATCTTCTGCATCCTCAGCTAATTATCCACTGCTGGATGGTTCATGGTATTTCTTGGGAATGCATATTCTGCTCAGGTGGAGGTGTGATGAACTTAAAGTTTGTTTTCACTCATGAAAGTTTTGAAATCAATTAATCTGTCTCTGTATTTATAAATGAAGATTTTCTCCCACATTGCTAGAGCTCTTTGGGTCCCAATGCAGACATAATTTTGCTTTTTTCACTATGTCATGGTGCTCTGTTCAGAAACGAGATGCCAGCAGTGATTTCTCCATGACTTTGTATTTAATGCTTCTGAAATGTTCTTTTAACCATGTGCTATTTTCTGTTTGTTTTTTTAATATAGATGCTTTTGCATTCTGCAAAGTTTATTTAGTAAATACCCGCTTTTTTCTCTAGTGGAATACTTTCATTAATTTTGTTGTTCAGGAAATTGTTTAATATTAAGCCTGTTTATTGTGCTAATTAATTTGTTTTAGACATAAACAAGTAAGTGAAGCCACTAGAGTGTGTTGTTTGACTCAATCATAAAATAATTTAAAATTTTAGCACAAGAAAAAGCTGTACAAATTATCATTCTTAATTGAACAGCCCTTGTAATTTTGCTGGCAGTCGACTCACAGCAGATGATGAGGGCAAAAGCCTGTGAAACATGCTCTGTATAATTCAATGGTAAGTGGAGCATGAGTATTAAAGCGGCTCGCTAGCTATTTAAGAATGAATTAAGGTGCTGAACTCAAATGTATTTGAATCAAAAAGGTCAACATCAGTCATAAGTTCTACTTTGGTTGTACTTCACCTAAAATGTTCATTTTACTCAAATATTGAATTATTTTTTCTTTATATACATGCTTGTTCTCATTATTTATCACCACTTTCAGTATTACTGGATCACATATTTACTTAGTTGTACAATAAATTCTGTCACAACTTAAAGGACTATTTAAGTATTAAATATAATTAAACAAATTGTACTTACGAAGCTGTAGACAATGGAGTGGTAATATATCTTTATTGTAAACAAGTTGAATACAGAAGTGTAGGATAAATGTAAACATTATTATGTTTGACATACCTTTAATAGAGCAGATTATGTTGCATATTGTACATAATAAGGTCACTCAACCCTTAACCTCTATACATGTTTTAAACATCTTGGTCCGTCATCCATAGCTGCATGTATGATGTTTATGTCCAAATCTGCCACTGCTTGACTTAAGAGTATTTTTTATACTTTCAAGATTGCAGCATCTTGAAGATGATCTCCAAAATGTCTCGCAGTATATAGTCCAGGGGGTTCAGGTCATGACTGATGAACTCCAGCACACTGCCCTTGAGCCACTGCATATCTTTTGAGCTTTGTGAGCAGAAGATTATCATTGAATATTGTCTGATTTAGAGATTTAGAGACTTCACTATGTACATATTGACATTGGTTTTGATCCCCTTTATGCAAAAATGAAGCTTAGTGTTGACTAATGTCCATGCAGAGCCAACAGAGCACAACCAGGCAAACTCTTCACAGTTCCAAGCCACAATTTTGTTATTCTGCTTGTTAAATTTATGCTCATTTGTGAACATTTTTTCATCTGAAAAAAGGATTTACAAATATTGATTTTTACGTACTTCAAAGCAGGTTATGTGATTTGTCTACTCTAATTTTCTTTAGACAAGCATTGAGCAGATGCCATGTACATCAGTGATAAGCCAGGTAATAGCCTGAGATACTCATTTTAGACATTTGTGACTGTCTTTAATACTTCTGGGATTTAAACCAAGTAAGGATGGTCTAATCTTACTTTGTCACCAATACTAGAATGTTGGTTGAGTCTTTTAATGATCTGGTAGACAAGTCTAAGTGAGTTCTTAGCAGTTTTAACAAAATGAATACAGCTTTCGATCGATCAGCTATATAATTTTCTTTCACAGACCATTCCGTCTCGAAAAAGTCTTCATATGGGAGCTGCTTAAACTAAGTGAATTACTCAGCAGTGTTTGAAGGTCATTTCACAGTGCTAGAATAAAGAATGTAAATAACACTAATTGAAGATTTATGTATGTATTTAATGTAAAACATAACTTCCAAGCTTATGAGTATATGCCTTTTCCATATCATTATTTTATTTACATATTATATTATTAGGTTTTAGGTATACAATAGCTAGTTTTTTTCTGTGTTCCAAAACCTTGTGTTCTCCCTGCCTGCATTTATTGTACACTATACATACCAAAGTTGATAAATTATATACTTTACTGCTTGAGATTTGTGGAAATCAGCTTTTTCCGCTGCGTTTGGTACTAAAGCCACATGAGGCCGCTGTCTGTAAGGGTAAATATGATTTTTCATCTATGCACAAACACAGACTATTTCCTCCATACTTTTTCACATGACAAAAACAAGTTTATTGCTTGACGGGAAAACCCAATGTTAATGCTAACAATAACAATCCTCCTGTATATCACAGTGCCAGCTTAATCACTGTCCTCAGCAATTACAATATTTGGTTTTCAAGTATACCTCCACTCCTAATGGTCCAATTTACCCGATTTTCAGAAAGTATTTTTCTTATTTTTTTAAAATTTTGAGTTCCAGGTAAATCCTAATTCATAATAGTCTGATTTTGCTGATTTTTAGAAAAACTGTTTTTCTTATTTTATTTAATTGCATATACTGAGTTTCATTGAGAAGAAAAATTTGCAGCCTCTAGAGCAATTTTTAAATTTTTGCTTTAGGTTAACCCCCACCCCAATGGTTCAATTTTGCTGATTAACAAATATAATGAATCATTTAAGTTAAGAGTATTAACAGACACGTGTGTGTGTGTGTGTGTGTGTGTGTGTGTATGTATATATATATATATATATATATATATATATATATATATTTTTTTTCCATCATTTTTTGTGTCTAGAAAGTAGGATCAATGAAGATTTGAAGAAATTTTTCAAAAATTTTTTCTTGGGCACAGCCAAAATAGGCACATTTGTTTGGAATTCACTAACAAAGATGAATACTGCCACCGATTACTGGAACAGAAGCAGGAGATAGTAATGGTAAAATGGAAAGACCTAGAAGTAGTAGGAAAAACTCTAAAGTTCAATATTTAAGAGGTAATACAAGAAAAGCTAGGCACGAAAAGAAGATAACATGCAATTTAGGTAAAGAATACTGCGCAAAAGATGGGAATGCGAATGTAATTTCTGAGAGATGGATGAAACCCTTCTTGCAGTTTGAAGTGCTTAGATAGATTTCATGATAGAGAAAAACAACTTATTTTTAATGAATATTGAGCTATAGAAGATTACAATTATCTACAATCTTATGCTGCAGGATTGATTGAAATAAAGCATGTAAAAGAATCTAGAGCAAATGAACAAGATCCAAATAAGCAACACTGTAGATTTCTGAAGTTATAATTTGGAAGCACAGACAGTATAAAGAAGCCTGTTTGCAGATCATATTTGCAGAATACATTATATGAATCCTACGTATTTCGTGATTCCATAATCCAAAAAAGAGAGCAAATGAAGCTGGAATTCCACAAGAAGGCCAAAGAGGGAAACTTGAACCTCTGCAAAAAATTTTCTTAAATAAAATTGAAGAGCCTCTTCAGCAAATATTATCCATTTCATGCTATGAAAGTCACTTGTAAAGACTCGTATTTGCCCCCTTTTGTTACCTTGACACATTATTTTTTTATATATTTTTTTATTTTTATTCTGCAATGCTTATATCCTGATATCTTGATTGTATATCAGGACACAATATTCCAGATTAATTTTTTATTTATACCTTAATCTATACAATTTACATTCTGCAGAATTTAAAATCTACAGTACTAATACTATAACTAAACAAAACCAAAACTTAAACTGGTACTGGAATCCAGCACTACAGCTTTTTAAACCTACAACCTACAATGAATACATATACAATTTAATATCCAAATCTTCATCTCTGCTGACGCTCAGTATCCAGACTACTCCCCACCAGATTTCCAGGCAACAGGACTTTTTTTTTTTTGAATGATTTATTTATGGACGCTCTTTAACAGCTCAGGTCATCAGCGTCCCATTCAACTCAGGGCGTGAAACGGCTGACAAATTTTGCTCAGAGGCCTCTCTTTCAGGCTTGAGGTTCTTTTTCGTGCCATAAATGTACGACATGGGACCCACGGCTTTACTTCCCTTCCGAAGGAAGCCATACTTAGGATTTTTACGCCCCGAAAAAATCCATCGGTCCTGGCCGAGCTCGAACGCAACAGGACTTGAACATCAATTTGGTAACTGCCGGTCTCAAGCATCAATTATCCTGAACAATGGTATGTTGATGGTACTGTTCCTTCTTTTTTCTCTCTGCTTCTGATTTTAAACTTTTACCTGTGCCTTATTATTTTGCTCCTTTGGTTCTCAATCTCTCTCTTCTTCTCTCAGCTGCTTCCTTTGTGCCCAAAGACTATCATTATTGTCTTCTTCAATTAATTTTGCTCCCTTCTTCTCATTCAGTTTGTGTGTTATTTTCTTCATCTTCTTGTTCGTAAACTGACTGTACTTGTATATTTCTTTCTTGCCTTTCTCTGATTCTCTGGGATCTTCTAGGGGAATATATGGTTTCTGATCATTGGATTTTCTCTTTTATTTAATTTTTGTTGTTTGTATACTCTTCTGCCATTTTACATATTTTATTTGTTAAATCGCTCAGCACCCTGAAACCGCCACAGTGGCCAAGGTCGTTCAGGTGCAGACTTGTGAGTAGGAGGGCTGAGTTCAAATCCCACCAGAGCCAACCTCCCCAACTGAGGTTTTTTCCAGGTTTTCCTCAGTCCTCATAAAAGGCAAATGCAGGGGAGGTATCATAAACTTAGGTCTGGAACATTTCCTTCCTTAAAAAATCCTTTCCCAATATATCATTTCATTTCATGTATCACCAGTATCACCGCCCGTAGTGCCTCAGTGGTAAAAACAGGCATTAAACTCTATTCATTCTTTTTTTTTAAAATCATTTTGATCCCTCATGATATTCTAAATGTATTTCTCTGCAAGTAACCATCTTTCCTGAGCTACATTTGACTGGTATTTAGGATACTCGAACAAAACATGTTTCAGTGTGTCTATCATGTTACAAACCTTGCATGTATTAATTGAAATCAATGTATAATTAAATTGAACTAAACACTCTTATTGCTCCACTTACTTGTCTATAAATGTAAAATCAGTTTCAGAAACCCTGGTTCGCATCATCAGCTAGAACTGGATGCTTCATTATGCTGGGGGAATATATATTCGCTCTGGTGTAGGTGTGAAGAACTTATAGTTTATGTAAGTTTAAAAATAGTAATATTAGATAAAGAAGATCATAATACAAGAATGCTTAAACCTAAATAAAAAAGAGTGTGTTCAGATACATTCAAACCCATTGAGGGGATGTATTAATTCAGTCAGTGAGGATATAAAAGCTTGCACAGTTATCCCAAAGGAAACAAAATATAAAATAAAACAGAACAACCCTACAATAGCAAAAATATATGGTTTGCAAAAAATTCACAAGACTGGAAATGGTATGTAACCCATAATTAACAATATCAATACACCTTCATACTATTTAGCAAACTGACTAGCTGATAAATTCAAGACACTTCCTAAATTTCAAAGCAAGAGTATAAACAATTCCTTTCAGTTAATAGAAAAAAATTAAGGACATAAAATTACAACCTTCTCACATGTTAGTAATTTTCATCGTAGAATCGCTTTTTCCAAACATACCTAAAGAAAAACTCCTAATTTATCTAAATGGTTGGTTAAGAACAAGTGCAAAAAAGGATGCACATGTAAAAGAGTATATTAAACTCACGGAAATTGTATAAACCAATCCTACTTTTCTTTCAAAGGCAAATTTTATAAATAACAATCAAGACTTAATATGGACAGCCCCTTATCTCCATTTCTAACTAACCTCTTCATGAATAGATTTGAAACATACTTCAACTCACTATTCCCATACATTTTTAAAATATGGTACAGATATGTGACAATATATTTGCTATAGTTAACAAAAAAACTCATTGATTATGCCACAAAACTTCTGAATATACAAAAAGAAACATGCAGTTATTAACAGTTTAACACACCGGCTAGTTAACCTATAAATTAGCGAAGAAGAATACTTCAAAGAATATAAATAAATAGAAGATACAGCATTTAAAAATGGTTTTAAGAAACAGCTAGTACATAAAAAAGTATAAAAATTCAGGAGGCAAAAACTGTTAAAGAAATCACAACACTTTCAGCAAGAAAAAAACAAGCTAATTTTAAAAAAAATCACATATCATCCATGGGCTGCAAAAAAGTTTCAGAGTATTCTTAAACATTTTAATATTAGGTTAGCCCCTGTAAACAGATTTAATGTCAAAAATCTCTTCATAGACAATGTTAATGACAGGATTCCACAGGGGTAAAGAGCAGGTATTTACAAAATAATTGTGCAGAATGTGAGAAAATCTACATTGGAAAAACAAAGAGAAACATAGGCACATGGTTAGAGGTACATTTCAGGAGCATAAAACATAAGCAAATGGAGAAATCAGCAGTAGCACTTCATTTTTGGACAGAAAACTATGGCATATTGAATAAAACAAAATTATTGAAATCAGTACAAGAATCAACAGAATTAGCAACATGGGAAAACAAATACAAAGACAGCTTTATGAACTTGGATATTTCCAGGGATGAAAACGTTCATCACTCTCCACCACAGCAGAATACACATTCACACAACATAATGAGGTATCAAGTAATCGACGTTCTAGCTGAAGATGCAAATGAGGGTTCATGAAACCTGTTCTATATTTATAGATAAGTAAGTGGAACAATTGTATAAAATATAGTGAACTTTTGTAACAGTGAAGTCAAATATTAACATTTTTAAAAAAATTGAGTCCAGATTGTAACATACACATCAATAAAATTCAATATGGAAGACTAGTTTCGGGAGCCATTGCTCATATCGTCAGTTCCTGGTTGACTGCTGGCCTCGCTGTTTGTGGCAGATCGATTCATCTCTGGTGGAGGTTTAATGAACTTTTGTATTAGTACATCACTTGGCGGGATTTTGAAATTAAAAACTTTCTCCTGATTCTTCCAAATATAGATGTTTTTCCAGACTGTAAGTTCAGTTTTTCCTTTAATATTTTTAAGTAATTTGGGGTTTTTATTAATGTTATGTTGTTCTTTCCAAAAGTGCTAAGCTACCGCTGATTTTTCTTCTTGTTTTTGGTTTATATTCCTAATGTGTTCTTTAACTCTTGTTTTTATGTTTCTTTTGGTCTTTCCAAAATAAACTTTATCACAATCATTGCAGTTCATCTGACATATTCCTGATTTATCTTCATCTTGTAGGCTATCTTGTTTTTGTTTTGAGTTAAGGATATTTTTAATGGAATAATTATTTTTTGGAGCCAAAACAATGTTGTATCTTTTAAAAATCTTTTGAAATTTATGAAGGTTGATGGGTGGTATGTGAATTTTTTGTATGTTCTGTTTTTTTCTTTGATAGGAGTAAGTGTAGTGTTGTCTCTAATTTTCTTTTTCTTCTTTGCTCTGTCTATTTTCTTGTGTACAACTTCTTGTTTGAAGCCATTCTCTGTAGCTATATCTATTATATTATTCATTTCCAGTTTATATTCCTCCTTGTTCATTGGAAAATTAACCAGTCTATTAATGCAAGACTATTTAAAACTGCATGTTTGTGGGGACTGGATTAAAACTGTTATATTTAATGTAATTATCCATGTGTGTAGGTTTTCTGTATATGCCGAAATTTAGGTGATTTTCTTTTTTAATTATCTTAATATCCAAGAAAGGTAACTGTTTATTGCATTCTCTCTCCATAGTGAATTTAACTGTTTTTTCCTGTAAGTTAAGTAACTTTAGTGCATCATCCAAGTGTCTTTCTGATACTATTGCAAAAATATCATCAACATAGCGGTACCAAGTCTTAAATATCCAAGGGAAACTATTTACTAGTCTAATTTCTAATGCACTCATGAAAATGTCTGCCAATATTGGTGATAGTGGGCTACCCATTGTCAGACCAAAATTTTGTTTGTAATATTTGTTATTGAAGGTAAAGTAATTTTGTTCTGGACACAAGTTAATTAATGTAATGTATTCTTGAATATCCTTTGTGGTTATTCCTATCTTTTTTAACCACTTTTTTATCAGAGAGTATAAATTCAGTGTAGGAATACTTGGAAAAAGTGCAGTAACATTAAACAAAACCAAGGTATCTGTTTTTTCTATTTTTATGTCTTTAATTTTTTGAATAAGATCTAATGAGTTTTTTATACTAAGAGATTCAAAGCTTGGAAAAGTAGAAAATTTGTAAGTCAACCATTTTGCTGGTTTATAAGTTGGAATGATAGGTCTCATTGTTTTCCCTGGCTTGTGTACTTTTGGGAGACTGTAGATTGTAGGTATTGTCGGGTTATCTACTTTAATTTTATAATGTTTCTTTTTATCTATTAATTTGCAATCAGTAATTGTTTTATTAAATATGCTTTTGCATTGATTTAGGGGATTTTTTGTTACTATTGAATATTCATTGTTTTTAATAGTTGTTCCATTCTGTCTATATAATCATTCTTATCTAGAATTACCACAGTATTTCCTTTGTCTGCTCTTGTATAGATAACAGGTTTGCTTTTTAGTATCTTTATTATCTTTGTGTAAGGGTTGTGTATGTTACAATCTCGACTCAATTTTTTTAAAATGTTAAGTGGAACAATAATTGTGTTTAGTTCAACTTAATCATACAATGATTTCAATTATATGATTGGCTTCACTGTGCAAGTTCCAATTAGCATTTCTACTTGCATGTATCGTTTTCTCTTAATTTAAATCTTTGCAAATATGAACAATATGGACCATGACCTGTTACATAATATACAAACCCTTACTGAGTTGAATATGTTTGAGTTTTAATCTTTCTTGATGTTCTGAACTCTCCTCTCCTCTCATCTCATCTCCTCTCCTCTCTTCTCCTCTCCTCTCTTCTCTTCTCTTCTCTTCTCCTCCCCTCCCCTCTCTTCTCTTCTCTTCCCCTCCCCTCTCTTCTCTTCTCCTCTCCTCTCTTCTCTTCTCTTCTCCTCTCCTCTCCTCTCTTCTCTTCTCCTCCCCTCTCCTCCTCTCCCCCCTTCTTTTCTTCTCTTCTCTTCTCTTCTCTTCTCTTCTTTCTTCCAATAATGTGCATTATTTTTTCATTATTTTGTTTTTTAAGCCAATAAGAGGCTGTTCTTAAGCAGATTAAATAATCTATTGGCCAAATACCCAAAATTACTAATAATCTCATTGTAGGGGATGTGGGAAATGCACCTGTACATCTCAATAGAATTTTTCTTTGGGAGCTCTTAAAGTACGTAAAAAAATATCTGATGTGCCTTGTCCTCTCATACTCCTCCTCCATAGTTTAATAGGCTGCATAAATGATATTGTGATAGATTTTTATTCCATCAGCTTTTATATTAAAATATTTCAGTCCAATATTCATCAGCTTAAACACAACTTTTTCTGCCCTAGTTCTTGTATTTTCTAAATGTTTCTTAAAGTTTAATTTTTGTTCAAATAGATACTTAGATATTTATTGCTTATCTTTTTATATCATTATTGCTTTTTAATAGTCGGGTTTCTGTTTAAGTTTCCTTTTAAAAACATATATGATAATTTGTGAGCAGCTATTTCCAATTTTAGTTTTGTTTACATGATCAGTTATTATATTCCATCTCTCTTCTATTTCCTTTCTGCTGTTGCCTTCTATTATTATAATTAGTAAATCATCTGCATATGCAATAATCTCTTTTATACTCTCTAATCATTCTAATTTTTCTGTTACCTTAGCACAGTTACATGATGATTAAGTAAAAATTATGTTCCAAAAATCCAGTAAGTTGCCAAGTATATGTAAACATATCTCATGATTTAGGGTTTGTTATAAAAAAACCAAAGGTTGGTACTTGCCATATATGCGACAAGGTTAATTTGCAGATGAGTGTGGCACAGAATAAAGAGAAGTATGATTTCATCTGGATAAACACCACTGTCACCTTGCTTGTTCTGCTAAGTCAGCTGATAAGGAAACTTCTAAACATGATCTGGAGAAGAAAACAACTTTCAATTTGCACAGTGTTTACCTACACCAATTGGCATTTTATAAACATCAACTTTGACAATACATGACTGTGACAAGAGCCAAGCGCACTGTTTTATGTGGCATGAAGCTTTGGCTGAAAGAACAGCGAATGACATTGGTTCATGTTTATATAAATATCTAACAGTCTCAGGCAATCAGTAAAGTTTGTAACTATGTACTCAGACACATGTGCAGGCCATGTGTATGACAGCACTTCAAAATTCACAACTAGATCATGAATTTCTTCTGCCAGAACATAGAAAGTAATGCTGACCACAGTTAAATTGAAAAAATTAAGAGAAAGTTCAGAGGACTGATCCACATGTATGGTCCCAATTAGTGCGCCAGACAGGAAAAAAGAACTGAAATCAAAATGAATGGTTTTCAAAATTTCTCTTCTCTCCTGAAAGGTCCAATGTACCTTATAAGAATAAATGAAAGTGGTCAAAAAGTTTATTGTAGAGACATAAAATGGTGTCATTATGAGAATAAGAAGGATAATGTTCAACTCAACTCTGGAAAATAGTTCACCATTTCAAACTATCAGCTTTGCTTGAAGAGGAAAAATCAACTTCCACTAATTTCAGATGAAAAGAATTAAGATCTTTTGTTTTTGCTTCCTACATCAATCCTGAATATCACAAGTTCTATGAGGAGTTAAATAGTGAAGAATATTCTGCCTTATGCAGATGAGGATAGAAGCTCTAATTTCTAATAGTTCATTTCATAAATGTTTCATGTTTACTGGAATCAATAATGGTACTGAATTTCTATTTATGATTAAGTTAGTAACTATGCATTGTTGAGCATACATGCTTATTTTACACTGTGTGTGTGAAATAAATATTATATAATGTTTATAGAAAATACATGCATCTTTATATACTTAGGTACTTATGTTGCATACTTATGTAATGTCATAACATTCATGTACTCTGTACTTCCATGTATTAATGTTTATTTAGGACAAGATAAAGTAGAATTCTTACTATTACCTTGTGAACTTGGTAGTGAAAAAGATAGGTATCTCATTAAACTTCAGGCATAATGAGAAAAGTAATGATTAAAATAACACCTTTCATTTAATTTTAAAGATCAACAATAATAAACAGATTATTTTTACTGAAAAATGTAATTACCACATTCATAATACATAGATGTATCATAATAAAATATCAAAAGTAGGTTTATTTTCAACGCATAATCTTACACATTGATATAAAAATTACAATTCATTTATCATAAAATTAAGTTTTTGAAGTTATCTTTCTTAACACATGTACCCAAGGTATATTTAATACTGCTAAGGAAGAATTGTTATTCAAGATAAAGCCCCTGTGTAATTGGAGAGAATGAGAGATAAGGGAGCAATATTTATGATAAAACTAACTAGTTTATAATACATAGACAGTTAAGAAATTGTAGAAATAAAAAAAAAATCAAACATTCTTTACTACAAATTTGGCAACAAGAATGGGATAAATAAAAGAAGTTAGAAGAGTCCATGACATCTTCCCATTCATAAAGGAAAGATTAAATTCAAAAAGCCAGTAAGGGTTTAGTACATTATGTAACAGAACATGGTCCACATTGTTCATATTTGCAAAGATTTATATTAAAAGAAAACAATACATGCAAGGATTGTAATGTGCTCAGTACACTGGAACATGTTTCCCTAAACACCAGTCAATTGTAGCTGAGGAAAGATGGTTACTCACAGGAATTGTAAAACCATGAGAGATCAAAATGATTTTAGGGCATTGAGCGATTTAACAAATAAAATATCAATTAAAATGGCAGAAGAGTATATAAACAACAAAAATGAAATAAAAGAGAAAATCCAATGATATGAAACCATATATTCCCCTAGAAGATCCCAGAGAATCAAAGAAAGGCAAGAAAGAAATATACAAGTAGAGCCAATTCAAGAAGAAGAAGATGAAGAAAATATCCAAACTGAATGAGAAGAAGGGAGCAGAATTAACGGTAGAAGAGAATAATGATAGTCTTTGGGCAGAAAGGAAGCAGCTGAGAGAAGAAGAGAGAGATTGAAAACAAAAGGAGCAAAATGTAAGGTACAGATAAAAGTTGAAAATCAGAAGAAGAAGAAGAAGAAGAAGAAGAAGAAGAAGAAGAAGAAGAAGAAGAAGAAGAAGAAAAAGAAGGAGGAGGAGGAGGAGAGACTGTACTGTCAACAAAACATATATTTGAGACCCGCAGCTTCCTTATTGTTGTTCAAGTCCTGTTGCCTGTAATTCGGTGGGGAGCAGCCTGGATACCAAGCATCAGCAGAGATGAAGATACGGATATGAAATTGTATATGTATTAATTGTAGGTTGTAGGTTTAAATAGCTGTGGTGCTGGATTCCAATACTGCTTTGAAGTTTTAGTTTTGTTTAGTTATAATATTAGTACTGTAGATTTTAAAATTTGAAGACTGTAAATATATATACTGTATTTAATGTGATGCTAAGTTTATATTGTACTCTTTGAAAATTTTCTTAAGTTTGCTGTCAGCCCAGCAGTGGTATGTAAAACTTTTTTTTTTTTGTCTATTGAATCTTGCTGTTGTTTTGTCTATATAGTCTCGATTGAAATCATGTTGAGTTACTTATTGATAATCTGTCGGTATTCTTTTTAGTATTTTTGCTTTTTGAGTGGAATGTTATTAACCTATTTATTATACTGTAGAATGCTGTATGTTGGTGTAGTTGGGGGTTGAAACTATAGTGTTTTATGCAATTTTCTGTGCAGTTATGCTTTCTATATTTATTAAAGCTGGAGTTGTTATTGTTTCTGATAATATTGAGATCCAGAAATGGCAAAAAAAAACATCTTTCTTCACTTCTAAGGTGAACTGTATAGCTCTATCTTGAATGTTCAACGGTTTGAGTATGTCATTGATGAGTTTGTTAGGACTATTGCAAATATATCACCTAGAAGTACAAAACAGAACAAAGTTTTGAATATTATTGGAAAGACATTTGTGATGTAGGTTTCAAAGTGACTCATATAGAGTTCTGCCAGGAACAGAGAAAGTAGGTTTCCCATTGCTAATCCTTTAGTTTGTTGGTAATAGTTACCATTGAAACTGAAGAAGATTGTGAGATTGTATAGTCTGCTATAATATGCAGAAGTAAGCCATTAAATTAACTGTTTCCTAAAGTATTAAAAGGGTATTAAAAATTATACTAGTATTTAAAGTTACCAATATTCCTAAAGTTGTAGAAAATCCATTGAAATTACAAGAGCATAACTAATACTAATATTTCTAACCTTCGTTGAAACAATTCTGCTGTATCAACAATTTATAATGTATTAGATTTGTGAAACAGAGCCCAAGTCACTAGATTTTTCATATTCAGGGAAAGTAAAACTTTATGAAGATCCATCATTTTCCGAGGGATAAACAAAAAAAAAGCAATAACTGCAGGAAAATGATGGATGTGTCAATGGGTCTAAAACATAGACATCTCTGCCATATTAAAACTGCAGGGAAGGCCTATTGGCTATAATAAAAGAAAACCTGCAGAACACAGAAGTATGCTATTATATTCATTTTAAAATATTAAAATATTTAGGAGGGTAGCATTCCCCCTGTCAGAGATGCCCATGGTCTAAAAATAGCCTTTAGATGCTTCATGGGACATGCCATGACTTCAATAGCAATGAAATCTTAACCTATTTTTTGTGCTGCATGTGCATGCAAGAACTTAGAATGGATAATGAAAATGAGATTCCTTGCTGCAAGAATTCATTCATGGTTCTGTCTGTTATCTGTCTTGTGCATCTTTTGTCTTCATACTGTTTTTATTAGTAATGCTTTGCGCATGAGAAAACAATGTGCACCTTCTTACAGTTTCCTTAAAAATATTGTGCTGCACTTGTTGCAATTTATCAATAACACTGGTCAACATTGATTTTACAGTATAAAGGAAAAGATGTAATTTTAATGGAAATCACTGCCCTGATTTCAAAAACAAAGTCCATTTTTGACTATCACATCTACTTGTTATGATATGTGCATATATTATGGTGTTAAATTCATTCAGCTTATACAGCTTACTGCTACATTTCAATATGCTACTCTAAATCTGTTGTTGATTTTCTTCCTAGTCCACTCACTTCCACTCTCCCTTATCATCCAAGTGTTTATGTTTATATTCCCAGCACTTATCAGTTTTGTTCTATGATTCAGGTCTGTCTTCTTGTCAGGTATTTATGTTTACATTTACATCTATCAAAGATCTCAACTTCAGCTAAGCTGAAAACTTGTGTTAATATACACGTTTGTCTTCTATATGTGTAGTGCTAAAATAAAAGTTTGAGTATGACTTCTACATCAGGATTACACAGAAGTTGGTGTCTACAAAGTCCTCAGAAGTTTTGTTACATTTGTGGGTGTTGCATGTTTGACAGGAAGGTATGCAAATTAGACTCACAAACAAAGAAACTATTTTGTTCATATTTCAAAGAGAAAGTTGGTGATCAGGATAAATCGTTTGCACCTCATATTGCATGTAACAGTTGTGTTGAGGGATTACGTTATTGGTATGAAGGAAAACAGAAGACAATGCCGATTGCCAAACCAATGATATGGAGAGAGAAACAGAATCACCATGACGATTTGCATGTGCAAAGTTGCTGGCTACAAGAAAAAAAAAATAAGGCAGGAATTAAATATCCAAATATGAACTCAGCTGCACGGCCAATTCTTCATGGACCCAAACTACCCATACCTACATAACCAGCGGACATAAATTTTATTGAATCCGAAAGCAGCTCCGTGACTTCCAACAATGAGTTGGTTTCTGATCCAGAAGATTTTGACAATTCACCACAACAGTTTAATAAATTTGAGTTAAATGATTTAATGAGGGATTTAGGCCTCACTAAACAAAAAAGTGAGTTACTGGGCTCAAGACTACAGCAGAAGAATCTGTTATCACCTGGCATTACATTTTCATTGTATAGGAGTCGCGAAATACAGTTCCACAAGCACTACACAGAAGATGATGTTTTGTATGGATGTGTGTAATCTTATTCAAAAGTTAGGCAGGGAAGCATTTGAGCCAAGTAACTGGCATCTTTTTATTGATTCTTCCAAACAAGACTTAAGGCAGTGTTACTTGATAATGGCAACAAGTTAGCTTCAATACCGCTTGCATATTCTACAAACCTAAAAGAGTCTTATGAAACTCTGAAGAACGTTCTTGAGAAAATTAAGTACGGGACCATAAGTGGCAAATATGTGGTGACTTTAAGGTCATTGGTCTATTATTAGGACAACAGGGAGGATACACATGATTCCCTTGTTTTCTTTGTGAATGGGATAGCAAGGCAAGAGACAAACATTGGGAAACTGACCAATGCGCTGAGAGGCAGCAACTGGAACTTGGGTCAAAAAATATTACTAATATTCCTGTGAAAAAATTCTATCCCTTCATTACACATAAAACTTGGCAGGATGAAACAATTTGTGAAAGCACTTGACAAAAGTTGCCCTTGCTTCCAGTACTTATTACAAAGTTTCCACCGTTGTCCACAGGCTAAAATCAGAGAGGGAGCATTTGATGGACCACAGATAAGGAAATTGATGAAAGATGTGTGGAATGGATTCAGAGAGGTTGTTAAGACATTTCTGGGCAATGTGAAAGACCCTCAATACAAAGAAATTGTTGGAAATATGCTGAAAAATTTCAGACTGCTCAGCTGTAATATGAGTTTGAAGCTTCATTTCCTCAAGTCACTTCTTGATTACTTCTCGTGTAATTTAGGAGCTGTCAGTGAATAACAAAGTGAAAGGTTTCAGCAGGACTTGAGAGAGTTGATCGATGCTATCAGGGATGTTGGGACGTACATATGAACTGCTGGTGTCTTGCATGCCGCAAACCTACCAGAGAACACTCAAGAAAATCATGTATACTGCAGTTCCATGGGAAAAGAAAAAGGGGTACACAAGATAACTAACTTACATTTTCATTTTCAGGTATGCTTTCATGTTATTATTCTTCTTTATGTTCTTTAAAAGTATATGAGTGTGTAATATTTTTGCAAATTTTACAATTATATTTTCATTGAACATTGTCTTATTGCCAAAACAAGATGTCTATGGAAAAATGGAATGCATTTTTGAATTCTGCACATAGAAATTATTAAAAGTCACCTATTTTTAGTCATACCACAGAAAAAAAAAGCTTCATTTGTAACCTATTATAACTCATTACCTAAAAATCATTCAATTAAGAATACAAGTTGTATAAAGCAAAATAATATATCCAATTGATACAGAAAAATAATACTTTGAGGAATGGGCAATGCAGGCTTTATTCCTATTTTTTATAATGAAATTATGTATGGGACTACATAAATCAAACAATGAATTCAGGAAAACAATACTTCCAAGAACAATAGATTAAGGTTTACTGTACAAATATTTTTAAACTAATTTATTTCCAGTTTAAAAAAGTATATTTTTTACAAGGTAAAAATTACAATATGTCCACAAAAACTTCTTTATTTTTTTTCAGGTGCGGTAACCCAAACAGAGAAAATCCACATCTAACACAATCTCGCTACCGTCATCACTTAGAACATTGTGTTCAGCATCTTGAAGAATACCAGCAACTCTCCTTGGTGGGAAGTGACCTTGCACTTGCAGCAGAGTGCCTTAGAAAAGCTGCAAGGGACATTGGCAGAATTACAGGTCATTTCAGTACAGAGCAGATCCTGGATGTAATCTTTAAGGAATTCTGTGTGGGAAAATAAGAAGCACCAGGTAGACCCTACTTTACAAATTATGTACGCAGTGGTATAACAGTTGAATGAGCTACACACAGCTGTAAGACCCCCATGCCACTGATCCCTTTCTGCCAAAAAAGAATCTGCAAATGATGAATTTTCCATTCAGGTAAAGATTCAGTGATCATTTCCCAGCTGATAATTTCCCCTATTTGCCATTGAGCAATTCATTCTTATAATCCATTCATCGTAACTTATAGTAAAATATTACTCTGTGTTTCCCACTTTGCCACTCCTGTTTGTTGCTGTTAACTCTAGAATTTAACTGTCACATTAAAATGCCTGTAAATTAAACTGTTATTTTTATGATTTCATGGTCTTTGTATTCTTTCATATATAAACATTAGTTCTTGACACAATATCTACAAAAGGATAAGCAGTATTTTGAATGCTCAGTGGCAAATAAGGGAAATTATCAACTAGGAAGTTATCATTGTTGAATCATTCCTTGAACAGAAATTCATCATTTGCTGAACTGGAAGTGATCTTCAGCAAATTTTTTGAGTGACTGTTAAGTGATCAGTGGCAGATTTTTAGACAACTGGAACTGATCAGTGGCAGATCCTTGCTGCCATTGTTGTACCTCAATAATTTTTTCAAACTTAATCATAATTGCTTTCAATTCTTCAAACAACCTAACATTTTGTTTCACAAAAAACAAAATGTTAAACCTGCACTCATGTGACACTGCCAATAATAACCTTAAGCTATAATGTCTCTCAAAATGAGAAGCTTATTTCACATTGTTCCCAAGTCGTTGACAAATAAAGAGTGTATACATTTTTGGACTACTCTGTATTTACTTATATATAGGTCCATAAGTTTCTGGCCTAATCATTTTCTAGGTATGATAAAGACAAAAACTATATTTCACTTTTCAATATAGTTACTCTTTATTGCAATATACTTTTCCCATCTTTGAATTAACATTTCAACCCCCCCCCCCCAAATAGTCAGAAATCTTGTCTGCAGAATGGGCATAATCAGCTTTCATCACTTCTTCGTCACACTTAAATTTCCTTCCTTGAAGGTCCTTCTTGAGTTTTAAGAACAGGAAGTAGTCACTGGGAGCCAGATCTGGTCTTTAAGGTGGATGGTCGATCTCCTTGAAGCCACATTTCTTCACAACTTCCTTTGGAACAAAAGTTGTGTGCACAGGCAAATTGTTGTGAAGAAGGTGCAAACCACCACTCAGCTTTCCTCACCTTTTCTCTTTGATGGAACCATGTAGTCTGTGAAGTAGGCCAGCATAGTACTCCCCATTTACTGTGGTGTCCCTCTCCTTGAAGTCAATGAAGAATATTCCTTCACAGTCCCAAAAGATTGTGACCATAATCTTCTTGTTTGACTCAGTGTGACTTTGTTAGAGGCAGTGCTTTACCAGAATTACACCACTCCATTGATTCTCTTTTGGACAAGGGATCATAGTAGAGGACTGTATTTTAAACTTCTGTAACAATGGTTTACAAAACTTCTCTCTGGTTGCCATGGCAGAGCTCCAAATGCCTGACAACAGGTAACTGGTTGCTGCTTTTGGACTAAGGAAAAAAGTCTCTTGCACTTACCTTATTTATGTTTTAAATGTTCATGAATAATTTGAAGGAGTGTTAGAAAGGCCCAACCTTGCTGCTATTTCTGTAACTTCTTCCACAAGAGCAATGTTTTCAGGAGCGAGCACCTCCAAGGGCTGACCTGCACGCTTTTCATCTTCAATGCTTTCTCGATCCATTTGAAAAAGTTTGGTCCATTCTTTTATGGTAGAGTATGAAGGGGCTTCCATTTAATTTCATTTTGAGTAAGTCATTCTTTTGTGAAGAACTTAATAACAGCACGATGCTTCATTTTAAACATGTCACAATCTTCTACGCATAGCCTTCTTTATGCAGATATATCTGAACAATTGAACACAGCAGAGTAGAAGTTACAGCTGCAATTATTTACTTAACAGATAAGGTATGACAACAGATAAGGTTTTGTGAAAGCAATAATCTTTATCGGTGAGGTCGGAAACTTACGGACCTACCCTCTATACTGCTTTAAATGATCTGATAAGGCATGATATTTTGATGACAAGTAGAGCAGGCCTTTTCCTCTAAGATATTTGAATATTGACTTTCAAACAGTATTGTGTTGACTTTACTTTGTGTGCTTATGTCCAGTCCTTTTGGAATATCCAGTGTAAACAAGTTGATACTTAAGTGCTTCACTATATTTTCCAAAATACCACTGGTAGTTAGCTACAAGTGTTTATAGAAATGTAGTTGTGTCACATTCTCCTTACCAAACCATCTGAAGTTAAGTAGTGTCTTCTTCCTACTCTAGGAGATTTTTCCATGGCTTCCTGAGAGCTGTTACCATATTTGCTTATGTTATTTTTCTTCCATATAAAAATATTTTCATCTTAGAAGAGAATTTGCCTATGACCATTATTTGCTTAATACTGAAGTAAGCTCTTATGTGACATAAAAATTGCCATTTGCTGTCCAATACTTCTACAATAGTTTTTAATTATGTGTGATGTTGTTCATTGGTAGGGTGTTAATTTTTTCTTGCCATGATTTTCTGCTTCCATAATGGATTTATATAAATTCTTGCAGTGATAACTTTTATGGCTACCATTGTCCTGTCACTGGTGGTCTTATCCCCTCTGGTCTATCAGCAGAACACATCTCATTTTATCACTTTATGGCCTGATACATCATTTTTTTGTTTTTGTGGCTCTGTTAATAGATTAAAAATTTTCATTGGCATCTCGCTGCACTTTTGCAATGCAGTAACAGTAATCCAGTTATCTTTGAATCTGCTCTCCATAAACATATGTCTTTGAACTGAAGCATTTCTCGCAGTCTGAACATCTTCTCACCACAGGCTTTTTCTTTTATGTGCTGTAAATCTGGAACACAGAACCTTCAGCTTTACTTCTCCTGAACTTAGGATTTTTACTCCCTATAATAAAATCCATCAACTAGTTCACCTTGGTTGTATGAGGCAAGGTTTTTACCACTAGACCACCAAGATCAACTTGGGATCTTGTGTTACACTATGCACACAATGCAGGAATGTCAACTTTGCACATTGTAGAGACCTATGATAAATAGGGACAGAACGTGTAACACAACTATATAGATGTCTGTGTTTGAGAGAAGTTTGATAGGAAATCACTCTACTAATTTTTACAAACATGAACATGTTATGATGCCAATGAAAACAGAAAACAACAAAGTTACCCCTTCCTGGACATAAAAATCTTGAAAAAAGCCAATTCCACGAATTTGACATATTCAGAAAAGATACACTACAGATAATTACATAAAAAACAACAGCCATAATCCAAAACAACAAAAACTTGGCAATAATCAACAGTCTTGCCTTCTTATTAATAAATCTTGCAATAAAGAAGACAGAATAGAAAGCTAGCTGAATAACAACTAATAAATACTGCGCAGAATAATGGCTACACAATAATTCTGGTCAGTTAGATAATAGGGAAATTCAAAAAATAAAAACAAATAAAAGACAAAGATTACAAAGAAGAATATATGCAAAAGAAATTTACATTTCATTCATGTACACACCAAAAATTTCAGATAATATTCTAAGATAAGACTAATATTTTGGCCTAAGCAAAGAAATACAGTTTTAAAAAAACTCCTAAAATCCAACACAAATTACAGAATTCTATCAGGGTTACAATCAGGCATTTATGAAATCAGTTGCAAAGTCTGCAACATGAAATACACATGAAAAGCCAAAAGAAACATTTCAATGAACACTTGAGAAACGTAAAATGCAAGGGTGCATGAAATGCAAAATGATGGCATAGATTTTTAAATTAAATTTTTTTCAACATTGTCTCTCATGACAGGAATGTACCAAAGCTCTTATCGTATCATGAAAGTCAGATTCTCTCAGGCCTGTAAAATATGCCTCTACTGATAATTTAAGCTCTTCATCTGACAAAAATTTCCTTTCACCAAGGATTTTTTCAATTTAGGAAGCTGATGAAAATCCGATGGAGCCAAGTCAGGGGAGGAATAAGCTGGGTGTGACAGCAAATGATACCGTAATATTGGATTTTTTTCATTGCAATGACACATGTGAAGGGAGCCTTGTCTTGAAGCTATATAACTTTCTTTTATGATAGACCCCTGTTTTTCTTACATATTTTTGTCTTCAATAAATTCAAAAGGTTAGCATAATATGATCCAATGGATTATTATTTAGCATTGCACCCTTGACATCCCAGAAAACTGGCACATGATTTTCCTGGCCAATTTCACTTTTTTGATGGTGGAGAATCATGATGCTTCCATTGTTTAGACAGCTGTTTTGTTTCAGATGTGTTGTAATGCACCCGTGTTTCATCATTGGTAACAAATTGACACATAAAGTCAGCAGATCTCTCTGAAAACAGGCCAAACTTTGCTAAGAGAGAGTGTGTTTAAATTGTGTGATTCAAAAGAGATTTAACAAATTATTATTGAGGAATTTCACTGATTTTGTTTCACTCACTTGGACATGTTTCAAAGACTACTGCCTTCATCTTCAGCATGGTTCCACTGTCTGCTTCCCTACGTGATATTAAGAAGTTGCTCTGTGGATTTTATAAACTTAGTGATGAGGTTACTATTGTTTGGAGATCAAAATTAAACAAATTTTCCTTAACTAAAAATGTTAATTGGAACATTCACAGTGAAGCCAATCATATAATTGAAATCATTTTATGATATAGTCGAACTACACACTCTTATGCTTCACTTACTTGTCACTATTGTAGACCGGTTTCGAGAACAGTTGTTCTCATCATCAGTTCAAATCTCCGACTGCTTGTTTTTGTTGTTTTTGTTTATAAATGTATTTTCCCACACTGTTAATTCTATGGGTTTTTGAAGAGCTTTTAAGAGTTTTGGTTCCTTTTGGAATTTGTGGTTCTTTTGCCAAAAATGGTCTGCTATTGCTGATTTTTTCCATGTGTTTATATTTTACATTTTTCATGTTCCTTAAATTTCATGTAATATTTTTTTTTTGTTTTGCCTATGTATTTCATAGACTTTGCAACCAATTTAGTAAAAGCCTGGTTAATTTCTAAACTACATTTGTTTACTGTAGCCAAAATGATGTTTGCCTTTAAAAATCTTCTGAAATTTTTGATGTGCCCATGGATGGAATGTGAATTTCTTTTATGTATATGATCTCCTTTGTAGCCTTTTAGAGTGGTGACACCTTTTATTTGTTTTTGTTTTTTGAATTTTTCTATTTTCTTGATGATCAGATCTATTGTGTAACCATTTTTCTGTGCTATATCTATGATTTTATGGTACTCCAAATTGTATTCTACCTTGTTTATTGATAGGTTTGTTAATCTCAATGTGACACTATTGATTATAGCAAGTTTATGTTGTCTTGGATTGTGGCTGTTGTTTTTTATATAATTATCTGTGTGGGTAACTTTTCTGAATATGCCAAACTCCAGATTATTACCATTTTTGAACCTTGTTGTTTTCTATTTCCATTGTGAATTTAACAGTACTTTCTGGTAAGTTGAGTGGTTTTATTGCATCCTCTTTCCATTTTTCACTTACTATTGCAAAGACATCATCAGCAAAATGGTACCAACATGTATGTATATATGTGATAAGGACTGAACTAATTTTATTTCCAAGAAACTCACATACATATCTGCCAAGAATGGAGAGAGGAGGTTTCCCATTGTTAGACCCTTCTTTTGTGTATAACTATTGCCTCTGAATGCAAAGTAGGTTTGATTGATACAAATTTTGGTGAGGTTTAGATATTCTTCTATTACTGCCAGGAAAACAATCAGGCATTTACGAAATCAGTTGCAAAGACTGCAATATGAAATACATAGGCAAAACAAAAACAAAACAAAAAATATATATATATATTACCATACAATTTAAGGAAAATATAAACACATGGAAAAATCAGCTATAGCAGACCATTTCTGGCAAAAGAAC
Organism: Metallyticus violacea; assembly: GCA_030762175.1. NCBI lineage: Eukaryota > Metazoa > Arthropoda > Insecta > Mantodea > Metallyticidae > Metallyticus > Metallyticus violacea. The sequence goes on from CM060832.1 coordinate 2,049,931, forward strand.
CACAAATCCCAAAAGGAACCAAAACTCTTAAAAGCTCCTCAAAAACCCATAGAATTAACTGTGTGGGAAAATATGAGGGCCATCCAGAAAGTAAGTCCCAATCGCGCCTGGAGATGGAACCACTTGTCGGATAGGAATGCGCATGTGCAGGAGTAGAGAGGAAATATGTGGGAATAATGCAGTAAAGTTTCAGCCTTATGACGGCCGTGGTTACCGCGCTGTGCTAGGAGAAAATGGGTGCTCTGATATTGTCTCCCGCCAACTGCGAGGTTCGTGCAGTCATCCGAGGTTTGCTCGCTCAAAAGCAAAATCTAGCAGAGATCCATCGCCAATTGTGTCAAGTGTATGGACACGACATTATGGTAAGATGATGGTGCAGGCAGTTCACTGAAGGACGAACCAATATTCACGACGACGACGACCGTAGTGGCCAACCGTCCCTGGTGACGGCAGAAGTGTTGGAAAGTGTGCGGCAAGCAATTGAGCAGAACCAGCACTTCACAATTTCAGAACTCTCTTGTCAATTCCCCAGATGTCTCGCTCCCTTGTGCACGAAATTGTCTCCCGGAAGCTTGACACAATTGGCGATGGATCTCTGCTGGACTTTGCTTTTGAGCATGCAAACCTCGGATGACTGCACGAACTTCGCAGTTGGCGGGAGACAATATCAGAGCACCCATTTTCTCCTAGCACAGCGCGGTAACCATGGCCGTCACAAGGCTGAAATTTTACTGCATTATTACCACATACTTCCTCTCTATTCCTGCGCATGCGCATTCCTATCCGACTAGTGGTGCCATCTATAGGCGCGATTGGGACTTACTTTCTGGATGCCCCTTGTATATTCATAAACAAAAACAAGGAAAATTTGGTTAATTTTGATTTCCCAAACAATAACCTCATCACCAAGTTCATAAAATCCACAGAGCAACATCTTAATGTCACACTGGGAAGCAAATAGTGGAATCATGCTGAAGATGAAGGCAACAGCCTTTGAAACCTGTCTAAGTAAATGGAACAAAATTAGTGAAATTTGAGTAATTTCCTAAATAATAATTTGTTATATTATACTATATTTCATTGTGAAAATTCCAGCTATTCAAAACTACTTATCAAAAGAGATTATTTGCTGAGATATTTCCACTCTGAAAGAGATTATTTGCTGAGATATTTCCACTCTGATTCTTTTTTTTTATCCTGAGTCATCAGGTGTTCATGGCTGTGTTTAAAGTACACAATTCACTTGGAATCAGTTAAAAATTATAGTGCAGTCCCCTAGAGTGTTCGTACATATCTGTTGCATGTACACCCTTCTTTACCAAGTGCTTAATAACTATATGATCAATATTTGTCATTTTTCCTATATATACATGTCTGCACTACAACAAACAGCTACAGCTACTACAATTCTTGGTCAATCCATGTATTATTGCAAAAAATTTTCTATGGTAGACGGGGGAGGGGGTTGATAACAAACTTGCTTCAGAACAGCTGCTGCAATCTGTAGGTCGTTCTGAGAACTTTTGAAATGACTCTGCTACAAACACACTGAGAAATTAGCAAAAGCATATCATTTCAAACACGAAAATCACAATATCCCAAATTAACCAAAACTTTTTAAAGAAACCTATTGAATTATCTGTATGGAAGAATATATTCATTAACAAAACAAAGAAAATAAATTAACAATGATCTTCCATATAGCAATAACTTGGACAAATTCATAAAATCTACAGACAGAATCTACCTAACACCCTGAAAAGCTGACAAAGAATTCATGCTGCTGTTGAATGCAACAGTCCTCGAAACATGTCCAGGGTAAATTGATGCAAAATTAGTGAAAACTGAGTGATTTCCATAAATATTTTTTTATCTCAGTGAAAAAAATTCCTGTTCATTTTAATTAATTTTAAATAATGGGAATTAATTAAATTGGTACATTTTTAACCTTCCTAAATGAGCAAGCTAACCACATCTTTTGGAAAAATATCAGTATTATTCTCAGGTTAATCTCCATCAAAGGCTATCAAATATTTCATTCCATCCAAAAATACATTTTTTCAAACTCTACAAAATTTCATTGACAACATTGATGGCTGCTCATTTGATGAAAATTTCTTCCAGTTTTAAGTAAGGGATCAGGAAGTACTTCCAATTTTATTGTCATTATTTCAGGGGACAAGGAGATTGCCAATATGATGGTTTTTCCTCTCAAGTTGATTATAAGAGAGTAGTGGAAAACTTACTGGCTGTGAAGATAATTGGAAATGGTTGCTATAAGGTTGTCCTTGTGATCATCTAGCAGGAGTAGTGGCAAGAATAAATGAAAGCTGTATACCAAGTTGGAAGATAGTGATTGTGTCTATCTTTATGAATGAGTTATCAATATTTATGTTAATTTAAGGGTTAAGTAATATTATGTTCGACTTCAAGCTATACAGAAATAAAAATACATCCTTTACTGAATATGATAAGAGTCTTTTTTTTTTTCCTTCTGCTCATCTTCTTAATTTTATATACAGAACTCCTAAAGCTCCTAACTTTAACTGACCTCCAAAATATTTTTTTAAATGTCATCTACTTCCTTTCTAATTCTAAGCTGTTTTTCCTTTGACAACCCATTCCTCATCCATTTGTCCCCTTAACAGAATAAATTATGTTCTCAGTATTCCTGCAAACTTAATAGTACCTTGCCTTATGTACATATATCTTCAAACCATTCATCGAAACCATGATAAAGGGATAAGCTAAACAATAAATGAGGGAAAATTATGGATGGGAAGGGGTCCCAAACAGAGATATCTCTAGCCTGTTAAAATTAGCGTAATATAAAGAAATAAAGCAGAAATCTACTAATATTCATTTAAAATATCAAAATAGTGAGAAGTTGCATTCCCCTTGTCAGAGATGCCTATCGTCTAAAATAACCTTTAGGTAAAACATGTGTACAATTCTCCAACAAAATAGATTATTTGGTAGATTTACAAGTGATGACTGAAGAAGTAAACCATAAAGAAATAGATCTGAAAAAGTATTAAAAGAGATAAGTATGAAAAAAATGGAAAACAAGACATACAGAAATACACTAAAACTATTAAATGAAAAAGATTTAATTTATACAAAGCCTGATAAAGGGAAAAGAAGATAAAGATAAAGAAGAATATACTATGAGAATGCAAGAGTTACTAAAAAGCAAAGAATTTGTGCATGTCCACTCAGATCCATTAATGGGATGTATTAAATTAGTCAATGATACTCTGAAAACATGCAAAAGTAGCACAGTACAAAATAACCCAGCAATAGTGAAAATTTACAGTTTACCAAAAATTCACAAGATGGGTAATGGCATGCAACCCATCATTAACAACATCATACAATTTAGCAAATTGGCTAGCCAATAGAATCAGAACATTACCCAAATTTCAAAACCAGATTGTAAAGAATTCATTTCAGTTAGTGGAAAAAATTAAGGATATAAAATTACAAGCTACCAACACTTTAGTATATTTTGATGAATCTATTTTCAACATACCTAAAGATAAGCTTCTAACTTATCTCCATGATTGGCTAAGAACTAGTGAAATTAATTATGCACACAAAAGAAATTTGCTTAAATCAGTCTATGGCAAATTCTATAAACAAGATGCTAGACTAAGGGCAGCTCCTTATCTCCTAGCTAATGTCTTCATGTGCAGATTTGAAATGCACATTAATACAGTGTTCCCATACATATTTCAAATCTGGTACAGATATGTTGTTTATTATTTTCCATAGTTAACAAAAACACATGAACAATGCCATAAAACTTTTGAATATACAAGATAAAAACATATTTTCAATATTAAATCAATTTGGAATCAAAAACAGTGAAACGTACATAAACAATGTAATATAGTTTTTTCACACTAACTCCATTCACTTACATAAAATTTTATATATTTACCACTCCATTGTCAACAGCTTCGTAAGTACATTTAATTGAGTGAAACATACAATAATTTCTTCTGAGTCCAAATAATTTAGAACACTTAATTGATATCATTGTATGATTCAGTTGAACTACACACTCTTAATGCTTCACTTACTCTTTTTATAGTTTCATTTACATGAGATTTGCTCAGGATACATGTTTCGTGGAACTTTTGTCCATATAATCAGCTGTTAAGCAACTGTTGGATCATTTGTAGAAGTTGGATAGGTAGGTAGGTATCTGGGTTGACTCTGGTGGTCTTGTGATATACTTAAATAAAGTGCTGTCTTATTCAAGGATGTCAAAATTCATAAGGATTTGCTCATGTTTTTTTTATAAAACCCTTTTCCTTATGTTTAATTCTTTTAGTTGTTGAACAGTTTTAATAACTTCATGCCTTTTTCTATTTCATGGTTTTCATTCCAAAAATAAATAATAAAATGTAATAATAAACTTCAATTTGGCATCTACAGAAAAGACACATATACAGACAACTATATCTAAGCCCATGGTTTAAATCCAAGATCACATAAGGAAGCACAATTCAACAGCATGATATACAGATTAATAAATATACCACTGAGTAAAGAAGAATACAAGAATGAATATCTATACATAATAGAAGCAGCGAAATCCAGTGGGTTCAGCATACAAATGATTAATCAAAGAATTAAACAAATCACAACTTTGAGTAATTTATCATGGGGAAAAAAAATTTAAAAAGTTAATTTACAACCCATCAGCCAATAAGAAATTTCAAAAAAATTTTAAGCAGTACAATATCATCTTAGCACCTCAAAACCGATACAGTGTAAAAAATTAATACAAAGTATTAAGAGAAAGAGAAATATAGGCATGAAGTTGAAGGAACATTGGAAAAAAAATCCATTACATATAAATAAATAAATCAGCTGTGGTAGCACATTTGTGGAATCGAAACTATGAAATAGAAAAAGGCATCAAGTTATTAAAACTGTTCAACAACCGAAAGAACTAAATATATGGGAAATGATTTATATAAAAAAAAAAAAAACATGAGCAAAACCTTATGAATTTTGACATCCTGGAAGCAGACAGACTTTATTTAAGTTTATCAATAGACCGCCAGAGTCAACCCAGATTCCTACCTACCTATCCAACTTCTATGAATGACCCAACAGTTGTTTAACAGCTGATGAAACAATTATTTCAACTGAGAAAAAATTATTAAAAACATATTTATTGTTCACATACAAAACAAAAGTAGATAATATGCTACGATTCTTGGGCAATAAAAAAATGAAACATCAAGCCAACCTGTAATTTAGAATCTGCAGAAAAAACATGCAGTTCAATGCACAGAATTGTTAACTTATCCATTAACAAGAAAAATACTCTGAAGAATACAAGCAAATAGAACAGTGATTAAAAATGGATTTTCAAAGAACTGTTCACAGAAAAGTATAGAAGTTCAAGAGGCAACAACTTATTAAAGAAAACAGAACACTTTCAGTAGAAAAATAAGATAATTTTGAAAAAAATTGCATATCACCAATGGGCTTTATACAAATTTCAAAATATTCTTATAGGTTTTTATATCAGATTGGCACCAAAAATATTTTTTGTTAGAAATCTTAAAAAAAATCTTCTGAATAGCAAAATTAATGGAAGTATTCCACTGGAGAAAACAAGTATTTACAAAACAAACTGTGCAGAATGTGAAAAAATCTATATTGGAGAAATAAAGAAAAACATAGGCACATACCCACCTTTCATATAAAAACTATCCTTAATGCACAGTGTTTGACTCTCAGCAGCTGAGCATGTTGTGATGCTTGCTGCCAATGGGATTGAAAACACCTCACATGGGTATAGTTTTCACATGAAAGCCCTATAGTTAAAATAATGATTCAGGAACATTAAATCAAACAGAAATCAGCAATGGCATATCATTCCTAGACAGAGAATCATGACAGTACAAAAAGAAAAAATATTAAAGTCAGCACCAGGACCTGCAGAGCTAACAGGATGGGAGAAAATCTACATATATAAATACAGAGACATATTAATGAACTTTGACAATTCTGGGATGAACTCGACAACATTAAGTTTAACATACCTCTACAGAATATGTATCCCCAAAGAAATGCTGTTAATCATCAGTAGTTGACAATTAGCTGAGGATGCAGATGATGGTTTGCAAACATGTCCTAGATATGAAGTAAAGCCACAAGAGTGTGTAGTTTGACTCAGCCATACAATTTAATTAATTGTCCTCATGTGCTCCACAGGAGGCTCCATAACTTTGATAAATATGAAACTTAGCTTTGAATATGTACTGCAAGAGTTTACAATGGATAATGAAAGTGAAGATTCCTTGCTGCAAGAGAGTTCAATCCCTTCTTTTATCTGTTCTGCATCTTCATTTCTATTCATACCTCCCCTCCAATGCAAACACATGCCACTATGATACATCTTTTGTGTTTGTTTGTGCTGTTTAGCAGAGAAAACAATATGTCATAGTACAATACTTATTGCAATTTATCAATGATTCATTCATAACTAAAAACTGATTAATTGAGGATACAAATTATATAAAACTGTTAATATTTCACACATAGCATTTAATGCTCCCATATATGTTATACATTTATAATAATTTAAATTTTAAAGGTTTGAAAAGTCTTCTGTAGGCTTTGTAATTTGTCAAAAAAAATCAACAGGAGGTTTATTGAATTACCCTAACAAACAGCAAAAAAAGAAAAGAGGAAACTGGACACCAAAATATTTCACTCAAACAATGATTAATTGTGTAGACATTTTTCAAACAAAAGAGCCAGAGTCAAAACCAAAACTAAGAAAGTATTTGTTGATATAATAATCATTGAGTATCCAAAAGTGCCCTAGTAAATTAGCATTAGTTGAATACTTCTTAGAAATTAATGGTAAAAATATCATGTCAAACAAAACCTAAAATTTCATTCTTTAAGCTAACAATGCAGTTATATCGAAAGAGGGTTGCTCTATCAGACAGTACAGATGCAAAAATAGACTAAAGCAGGCCAAAATGGGGAATTAAGCATTTGGTAAAGCAAATTGAAGGAAGTTGGTTATATATTATAGCAACTTTGCCAGTGTCTTAACAACAAAACAGGCAGCTGTTATCTGTAAACCAGATAACAGGGTTATCTCTCCTACAGTTCAAGGGTCTTCAGAATGGAGCCTGTTAGTGTGACAAGTTGAAAATGTCTGTAGTTACGCTGGTGCAAAAATTCTCTTTGAAGCATCACATTTTAGGTATGTATTATTGCTACCTGTGTCAATGATATAGCACTTGTATTTTGTAAATTATAAAAAGATAGGGGCATTAAATAACAACAGTCTTGACCATGCTGGCCACATGGCCTAGTCACAGTGCAGCTTGTACTTCATTGTGCAGTTAAAAGCATTTTTTATGTAAGTTATGTACCTGTCTAGCTATAAACTTTGAAAGGAACTGTATCAGGTGTTTTAGCAATCCAATATCCTGATGTTGGGTTCAGGTACCACAGAAAGAGTGCATAGCTTGAGGTTTAATCATGGAATGGAGATATTAAGAAAACCATATTGCTATGATAGCCCTTCATACAGTTGGAAAATCACAAAGTAACATTTTCCAGATCCTTAAAAGGTGGAAAACAATAGACTGTGTACTAAACCATCCAATGTAGTAATCATCTTTTGAGAGCTGGATACCCATGCTCTGTGAGGACCATAGCTGTGAGTGGACTGCAGATTTGTTGATGGTTAAATGGACTTGGTTGGCGCACTTCTGATGGACATTTTATGAGCTTTTGGATTAATTTGTCTTCTCTCGGAATCTCGAAATTCATAACTTTATCTTCAAATTGTTTTATAAAATTTTTTTCCCACATTTTCGCTCCAAAAGTCTATTCATAAATTTCATTAATTTGACTTCCATTTCTATATCATGTTTATCTCTCTCCAAAAGTGATGTGCAACTGCTGATTTATCATTATGATGTACCTGATGTTTTTCTAGTTTTCTTTGAGCCTAATTCCAATGCTTATTTTTGTTTACCCAATATACACTTTGTTGTATTCCAAGCAGATGATTCTATAGATTCCTGGTTTTTTCTCATTAGGAATTCTGTCATCACTGGAGTTGAGAAGATTATTTAGATTGAATTTGCTCACTGGGGACAAAGTAATGCCAAACTCCTTGAGTATTTTCTGGAATTTTTGGTGGCCTAAGGATAATAAGTAAATTTCTTGTGAATATTAGCTTCTTTTCTTGCTGTAAATGTAACCTGTTTTATCCTCTTTTCTTGTTTAATTACTTGATTTTTTTGTCTACAATTCTTTGTTATATTCATTGGTTTTTGCCATTTGTATTATGTTGAGTACTCTTTGCTGTATTCAAACTCATTCATGGGTAAGGTAAGAAGTCTTATGTGCTAAGCTGTTGAGGACTGCATGTTTGTGTACTGTGGGATTGAAGCCACTGGCCTTTATGTAATTTTCAGTATGCATATCCTTTCTGTATATTATCAATTATTACCTGTTCTTATAATCTTTAAGTCACGGAAAGGAATCATGTTGTCTTGTTTTGTTTCCAATGGATACAACCAAGAAATAATAGAAAAAAAATTAAAAATTCAAACAAAAAAGGAAGTTAAAATAGGTTACAACATTGACAGCAAGAAAAACTACCATCCACAGCAAATTTACATATCATCCTTGGGCCACCAAAATTTCAGAAAATACTTGGGGAGTTCGGTATTACTTGTTCCCAGTGAACAAATTCAGCCTAAATAATCTGCTCAACTTCAGTGATAATGGCAGGTTTCCTAATGAGAAAAAAGCCAGGAATCTATAGAATTATCTGCTGGAATGCAACAAAGTATGTATTGGCCAAAGAAAAAGAAGCATTGAAATTAGGCTCAAAGAACAATGGAGAAACATCAAGTTCAACATATAGAAAAATTAGCAGTTGCACATCACTTTTGGAGAGATAAACTTGATATAGAAATGGAAGTCAAATTACTGAAATTTGTACATAGACTTTTGTAGCTGATAATATGGAAAAAATGTTTATAAAAATATGAAGATAAGGTTATGAACTTCAAGATCCTAACAGAAGAAAAATTAATCCAAAAGTTCATAAAATATCTACAAGAGCTACATCAAGCCCATCCAACCATCAATAAATATGTGGTCAACTCATAGTTGATAATGCAGGCAAGGACCTGTGAAACATGTTCTGTATAAATTAAATCTGTCGTCTAACACTCTTCATGCTTCACTAACCTTAAAAATATCCGGAACTGGTTTCAAAGATATGTTATCTCCATCTTCGGCCCTGGACGACTGGTGTGAAAGGTTGTTGTTACGTAGTACCAGAAGTAATGTTCCAATCTGGTGAAACTTTTATGAGCTTAAAATTTATATTTTCTTCTTTCAGAATGTCAAAATTCATCAAATGATCCTTACATTTATAGATGTAAATCTTTTCCCAAATATCCAGTTCTATTGGTCCCTGTACAGCTCTCAATAATTTAACTTCTTTTTTTGTATCATGATTTTCAGTCCAAAAATGATATGCTACCGCTGATCTTTCTATTTGTTTGTATTTTAAATTTCTCATATGTTGTTTTAGATGTGTCCCCACATTCCTCTTAGTTTTTCCTACATAGATCTTATCACATTCAGCATGTGAAATCTTGTAAATCCCTGCTTTTTTCTCCTTAGGAGTATTATCTGTAGTATTGTCTTTCAAAACATTGTTTAGACTAAATCTATTAGTGGGGGCCAATTTTATATTAACATCTTTAAATTTTTTTTTTTTAATTTATACATCACTGTTGGATTATATGTAAATTTGTAAAGGATATTTTTTCTTTAATTATTTATATTGTAGTGGAATTTTCCATTCTTTTCTTTCTCTGGAATTTTTTTATCTTGTTATGTATTAAATCTTCATTAAAACCATTTAAAGTTGCTATTTCTTTTATTTTTTTATATTCCATGTTATATTCTTCTTTACTAATTGGTAAATTGATCAATCTGCATATCAAACTATTAAAAATTGCATATTTGTGAGCTATAGGATCAAAATCATTTTCTTTGATATAATTATCTGCATGTGTGTCCTTTCTATATATGCCAAATTTCAAGTTTTCTTTACTTTTTACAATTTTAATATCCAAGGTTAGTGAAGCATGAAGATTGTTAGATGACATATTTAATTCATGTGAGCTTCACTGTGTTAGTTCCATATGAATTTTTTAAAGTTTTTACAATTTTTAAAAAATTTTCATGTTCAGTATAATTTAATGATATGTGAAGCATAAGAATATTAAATTGACTCGTCAGCTAATTAAGAATGTATAAATTGCATTGCTGTATTAGTTCTGGGCACAACACAGTGAATTTTAACATTAGCTACCCAGCTTCTACGAATGATCCAACAGTTGTTTAACAGCTATTGATTTGCACAAAAGTTCCATGAAACATATTTCCTGAGTAAATCTCGTGTAAGTGAAACCATAAAGAGTGTTGTAAATATCCGACTCAGAAGAGATTATTTGTAATTTTTTATCGATGTGAAATTAATGCATTATATTTTTATACCAAAATTGTATGTTTAAACATTAATTACATGCCAATATCGGCTCACAGCAAATCCAGGATGAAAATAAATACAAATTGTTATTATTTTATTAGACACGGATATATTGCACATGCATTTTTGTGCTTTTCCAGTACACATTTTTCTGCACCAGGTTACCATAATTTCTTGCTATTTTTAATATGTAATTTTAAACAAAGAATTATATAAAATAAAGCAGTATTGTGTGTCATTAGTTATAACTCTAAGCTTAATCAACCTTTTTCACTACTGCTGTCCTCTCTCCCATTTAATGTCACTCATAACCAATATCTTAAAAGACAATATTTTTAATTAAATGAGTGCATAAATGAACCCAGAGCCTACAATGCTTAAAGTTACCTGTCTTTCACTTATCAGAGTAATGAAAAACTTTGAAGAAAACCTTAACCAGACAATTGATCTTTCAAGATTCAAATCTGAGACCTGCAATTTGCAGGCAGACATACTGACCATAAGACTACAGAAGCTGTCAGAATATTGCTTCACTATTATCAACTTATATGATATTAACAATATTTGGTTGGATTTTTGACAATTTTTTTTATTCCAGACATGAAATATTTAAATGCACTTGCATTCATTCTCAGCTATTTTCTCCATAGTTACCTTGTTTCTCCCTCTCCCTCTTGCAGTTATCTTATGAACTTTCAGAGTAGAGCATCCTCACATGAGATTTAAGAATTCATCACATGTTTGTTTTTAAGTATAAAAATGCTGTTTTCTGTATCTATTTCATGGTTTCTACTGTGTGCAAAATTGTGTGGCTAGTGTATGCTTTTCTGTGGTTGTTTCTGATGTTTCTGAAATGTTCTTTTTGTCCAATTTGGGAAAATAACTGAGGATGGAAGCAAGTGCATTCAAAACATGTGGAATATAAAAAAGTAAAATGTCAATGTCAAAAACTCCACCAAATATCCTAATTTAAATAATTTCCTTTTTAAAAGTCTTCATAAATGAACTTAAAAGAATGATGTATTGGTAACACTGTTGTATCCTCCAGGTTGGTTTCAATCTCACTGCAACAGTTTTCGCATGTCCAGTGCAATGCTGATCAATGACCCCAAGTATGCCTTCCTTAAAGATGAACTCAATCTGCAGGAGGAGAACAATGGAGTATTCAATGGTTCATGGATTGCTAGTGGAAAGGTGAATATAGTCTCTGTCAGATGTTCTGCTAGATGCTATTAGAAAGTTCCAAGAAAAAGTACTCATCTGGTTTAAACTTTGCCACAAAATGGAAATAATATTAGTTTTAAGATTATTGTATGACTGAGTCAAACTACACACTCTTATCGGCTCCATTTACGTGTTTATTTGAAGAACATCATCAGCTAACTATCAACTGCTGGATAAATAATGGTGTTCCTTTGGAAATGTACATTCTGCGATGTTGGAGATGTGATGAACTTAAAGTTTATGTTTTCATCCCCAGAAGTGGACAGAAAACCATGCCATAGTGAAAAAAGAAAAATTATTAAAGTCAGCACAGGGACCTACAGAGCTAGCAGCACGGCAGAAGATGTACATATAAATATAGACAGAGAATAATGAAATTTGACACTTCTGGGAATACATAAAATTTAAGTTCATCACACCTCCATCAGAGCAGAATTTATATCCCCACATGAATTCTCCAGCAGTGGACAGTTAGCTGAGGATGCAGTCAATGGTTTGCAAATCATGTTCTACAAATAAACAAATAAGTGGAGGCAATAAGAGTGTGTAATTTGACTCAATCTTACAATAATCATAATTATATCATTAACTTCACTAAGAAATTCCAAGTCAAATCTTAGTTTAGTTTCTTTAGCATTTTATAAATTCATGATTCATCAATGTAGAATAGTTCAATTAGAACAAAACAGTAAATTAAATTGTAGTAATAAAAATGGTGCCACATTTCAGAAAAAAACCATACATGAATTAATATGTTCCTGAAGTTTTCTACCCTCAACAACAACATTGTGGCTTTGTTTTGCTCCACCAATGCTACTCCTTTGTTCAAGTCACCCAAATAAGGCTACAGTATTTCAAACAGTAGAGTATGTTGATTTATGAGCATAGCAAATGTAGCTGTTAAGCTGGCCTAAAGCTTGAATTTTAAGATTGCAAGTCCACAGTGCCAGATTCGGCAAATGCAGGGGTTGTGTTAGTAAGCACCCAACTAGCAAATTGCATAAAATATAGTGAACTTTTGTAACAGTGGTGTAAATTATTAACATTTAAGAGAAATTGAGTCGAAATAGTAACATACACACCACTAAAATTGAATTAAATGGAAGACTAGTTTCGGGAGCCATCGCTCCTATCATCAGTTCCTGGTCGACTGCCGGCCTCGTTGTTTGTGATAGATCGATTCGTCTCTGGTGGAGGTTTGATGAACTTTTGTATTAGTACATCACATTAATTTCGAAATCCCGCCAGGTGATGTACTAATACAAAAGTTCATCAAACCTCCACCAGAGACGAATCGATCTATCACAAACAACGAGGCCGGCAGTCGACCAGGAACTGATGATAGGAGCGATGGCTCCCGAAACTAGTCTTCCATTTAATTCAATTTTAGTGGTGTGTATGTTACTATTTCGACTCAATTTCTCTTAAATGTTAGCAAATTGCAGTTTAAAATGTGGCTCTCTGTATATGATTAGACAAATAATTAAATATTTTGGAACAGTTAAAATTGGTACTAGGGTTTATATGTAATAAAAATGTGTATGTAAACACTTTGACAAAAAATTTAGTCATCCCCAGATTCCGTGTGTCAATCTGAGAACTTCGAGGATGCATGTATTCACAAGCTCATACAGCAAGTGCACACTGCCGCGGTGCTTTGCCTGTAAACATAGTAGTCACAATCATAAACACTGGAAAGAGAATGGTACGGTAAAGTAGTGATGGGTTAAAAGACATTGCTCTTCTGCTTAAGCTCCTGGGTTCAAATACCACCATTTTTTTTTATTATTGGTTTTATAAGTGTGTATGTGAAACATTTTGTTACCTTATTATCATATTATATGTTAAAATATCATTTGAGTTTTATGATATTACTTTTTTTATAGCTGCTGAGGCATCAAAGGTGGTGGATACGGATGATACATGAGATAAAATGATAAATTGGTAAATAATTTTTTATATAGAAGCATTTCAGGCCTATTTGGGGTACATTCCCCATATTTGCCATTTGAAAACCTGGAAAAACCTAGTCAGGAGAGACGGTCCTGGCAGAAATTGAACCCTAGACCTCCCATTCACTAGTTCATATCTTAACACCTAAGCCATCTATGGTGGTCTATATAACTGCCCTTAATCTTCAAGACATAGATATCAGATTTTTATAAGAAGCTACAACATCCCAGTCTTCTTGAATCTGTGCCCATAAGCCATCTTTTGTCCTTGCATGTGCAGGGAATGTGTGTGCAGCATTATGCATTTAGATAGAACAAATACTGAAGGAAATATAATATTCATTATAATCTCTCTCTCTCTCTCTCTCTCTCTCTCTCTATATATATATATATATACATATATATATATATATAATAATATAAATGAAAAATAAAAATTAAGTAACACTATTAACAATGTAACAAATTAACAGTAATAATAAAAGTAGATAAGGGTAAAACACTTAGATAAAGTCACACTTGAAATTGCTATATTTCGAACTACTTCTTCTATGGCAAGAAGCTAGACAAGATTTCTGACTATTGGGGGGAGGGGGATTGAAATGTTAATTCAAAGGTGTGAAAAGTGTATTGCGATAAAGGGTAACTGTATTGAAAAGGGAAATTGTCTTTATCACACCTAGAAAATAGGCCAGAAATTTATGAACCTACCCTCATATATATAAGGGAAACAATATTGAGAAACTACTTTGTCATAATACGTTACAAAAAATTTAAAAAAGTGCTTCATGCAGGCAGGTGAACCTGCCACAGAACTAACACAACATATATACTAGACAGTGCCTTTAGTGCATGCCATATAACACAACTGCTACAGTGGCTACCTACCCCAGCAGGTTGCCTTATGAACCATGCATCATAATGAGTAGGGCTTAGAAGAATTTTGCATCAAGAGATGACTAATTTTTTTTGTCAAAGGGTGTACATATGGACTAAATAAAATATGGCCTAACATTTTATGATAATGGTGCAAAATATGCAAAGAAGTTCTGTATTTAATCAAAGTAATTCTGTTAAAAAGTACAGTTAAATGTCCTATTGCTTAACTACAGAATGAAAATTTAATCTTCTTCATTAAAATTATGAATTATTTATTTATCATTAATTATTAAAATAATTAGCATAATTTTTGTATTATTATAAATTGATTCATCTTAATCTTTCTATGGTAATTGCCCTTATAAAGCATTGTTTTAAATTTACAAATGTGAATGCATCTATTGTCTCTTAAAATTGCTTAGAACTCCTTAAAAGTCTGCTCATTATCACAAAACCTCTTTAAACCTTGTATAGTTGAATCAGATCTAGTTCCAATTTGATTCACCACTTAAAATGACACTGATGTTCACAGCTCCCTATAGCATTATGTTCTCCTTCAGTTCCTCTATTTCTGCTGCAACAGTTGAGATTCCTGTCTCTTTCCTCAGGGTTTGAAGGCTTTCAGATAGAGGGGTGTGCTACTTTTGGAAAGTACTAAATGCAGTTGTGCTGCATGAGAAGCTTGCTTCAATATATGCTTATCATTTTTACTGTTTTATTACCAACTTTTGGATTTAATTGAAGCAATGCTGTGAGATCTAAAATTCAATGGTCACAGGTTCAAAGCCAGCCAGGGTTGATGGATTTTTAGGTTGTAAAAATCTTAAGTATGACTTCCTTCAGAAGTGAAATAAAGCCATTGGTCCCATGTTATAGACTTACAACACCTAAAAGAACCTTTCAAGCCTGAAGGAAGGGACTTCTGAGCAAAATTTATCAGCAATTTCATCCCTTGAATTGAATGAGATGCTATTAACCTGAAATGTTAAAGTGTGTCCTTAAATAAATTAAAACATGACTTTAATGTTAATTGCATGCTATTCTACTGCCTATAACCATGTTCCCCATCTTGTTGTAATTAGGTTGCTGCTTCAACTTTTTAAGGAAAAAACAGAATTCATCTTTAAAATACTAATGCTAGTAAAATAAATGTTAGATTGGTATCTGAAAAGAATAAATTTAAAACCATAAAATAGGGAAAATATTTCAAACAAAATGTAGACTTAGGTAAAAATATATGAGGTTTCCCCAAATATGTAAAAATATGCAGTATACTTGGAAACATGAAAAATAAAATATGTTTTAAGTCATTACAAATGTTACTTGTAATTATAACATTTTAATTGTAACTAATGAAAATATAAATAGTCCGAAATATAGCGATCTCAAGTGTGACTTTTTCTTAGTGTTTTATCCTTTTCTACTATTATAATTACTGTTAATTTGTTACATTGTTAATAGTATTACTTTATTTTTATTTTTCTTTTATATATATATATATAATTCTCAGCTCGTGACCAAGAGCCAAGCTCGAAATATTGTATGGTTTTAGTGTTCAGTTTTACGGTTTTTAGTGTGAAATTTTATGTGAACTTTTTGTATTGCATTCTGAGTGTTTTTTTATGAATTTTATATATATATATATATATATATTTATTAATTAAAATGTAAATTGGAGCTTGCACAGTGAAGTCAATCATATAATTGATATTATTGTATGATTTAGTTGAACTAACACTCTACAAGTAAGTGAAGCATTAAGTGTGCAGTTCAACTAAATTATAGAATAATATCAAATATATATTTACTTGAAATCCTAGCCCTGGTTATAATGAATTCCTTTTTATAACATACTAAAGCTGCTGATGTGCGTACCGATTTTTATTATGTCTGGTTTTTCTAAATTTTGTTTAAAATTTGCTGACATGTTAATTTTCAGTTCTTCTAGAGCATGTGGATTTGTTTTGTTCACAATTTCTTTCAGTAGTGGTAAATAGTATTCTGGAGTATATGAGAATCACATATATTCATTAAATAGAAATAATGTGCTGAGCTATAACACAATTTGTAATTTAAGTTGCTTCCCATGCATCTGTCATCTTATAACTGTTTCATAACTGGTGTAATGTCATTTGCCAAATGCAACTGGACATGTATTTCTGCGGCTGCTGCTGCTGCTGCTGCTGCTGCTGCTGCTGATGATGATGATGATGATGATGATGATGATGTATTTACTGTCAATAGGCTCACTACAAGTGTTTGATATTGTCAATTATCAAATGATTTACAAATTACATAATTCCTTATTACATTACCATTCTTTAATATATATTAGGTATGTTTTTAACTCTCATTTAAATTACTGTCCTTTATTATTGTTTTAATTGGTGTTGATAAATTATTACATAGCATCAAACCTTTTATTAATGGATTTTTATAAATTAATTTAAAATTTGCATATAAACTATGGAAGTTATGCCTTACTTCTAGTATTATAATTATACATGTTACTATTTATTACATTATCAATTCCCTTCTTCAAGACCATTAAAATTATCCTATATACCACTGTAAGGATACCCTTTTTCCTAAAATCATTTTTGTACAATCCTGTGCTAGGTAATTCACAAATTTCTTTTGTAAAACTAAGATTCTATTTATATTGATATGTCTCTTTCAAACATGGGAACAAATGCTATGCAGGTGGTTGATACAATATGGATCATCCAGACCACCACAGGTGGCCGAGGTCGTTAAGTCTCGGACTCGTGAGCGGGAGGTCTGGGTTCGAATACCGCCAGGACCGTCCTTCCTGACTGAGGTTTTTTCCAGGTTTTCCTCAGTCCTCATAAATGGCAAATGCCGTGGAGGTACCCTAAACTTAGGCCTGGAACGATTCCTTCCTTAAAAAAAAAAAAAATCCTTTCCCAATATATCATTTCATCTCATGTATCAACAGTGTCCATCGCCTGTGATGCCTCTGTAGCAAAAACGGGCGTTAAACACCATTCATTCATTGGATCATCCAGAAGTTAGAATAGAATGTTATTCCCTGGAATCAGTGTGTACTTGTTGTGTCCATATTTATTCAGTTTCCTTTCTTACAATTTTCCTGGAATTGCAAGAGACAAGGAGTATATTGCTGATCATATAGTTCTTCCATAAAGCAGGGTATGTCCTTTATTTACAAAGTGCTGCTGTCATTTTCCCCTGACAGTGATAGGTAGGTGGTAGAATGAAAATACAGTTATCATTTTTCAATGTAATCTCCCATAACTTCAATAAATTTCTCACATCTGTGGATTAACCTTTCCCTGTAAAAAAAATAGTTTGAAGGTTTGTCTGAAAATGCTGCAAAATAGTGTCCTTCACTGCATTTTCCTTTGTGAATCTCTGCCCTCAAAGGTCACATTTCAGTTTTGAAAACTGGTAACAGTCAATGAGGACAGGGTCTGGGCTATATGGTGGATGATACAGCACCTAAAAGTTACATGCGTTCACAGCAGCCATGTGAACTGGTGCATTGCGCAGCAGATGAACTCCTAAAACCAGCATTCCATATCTCTTTTCCTTGGATGCAGTAACTTGCAGTCACTGTGCTGCTCCTTTCTCTGAAGTCTATAATGAGAATTCCTTTGTATTTCCAAAAAAATTTTTCTGTGAATTTTTTCTTAGACTGTGTTAGCTTGGTCTTTCTAGGGGATGCTTCTCCCTTCTTCCGCCACTCCAATGATCAACACAGAGAACCACAGTAGATTCCACTACTGCACTCCCGTTAACAACATTCCATGTTTGAACTGCTGGAAGAATTCAGGGCACTCATCTTGCATTGACGTATGCTGATGAAGGCTGCAAAGCACAGTTATTTTAGAAAGTTCCAACCTAGCAGCTATTTTTAGGTATTCAGACACCAGTCACTTAACTTCCTCCTGGACAAGGAAGAGGTTTTCTTGTGTGAACATATCCACCAGCCTACCCTCAAGGTCATCTGCCCAAAAGAAATAATTTTGATCACTCCTTCACAGTGGAAACTAAAGCACCCCATAGGCATTGTTTCACTGGATGAAGCCATTCTTTAGCTAAAATTTTTGAACATCATACTATATTTGCATGGCATGGTCAGAAAGAAAATGCAGTGATTTCACTCCTGGAACATGCCAGTATAAATAGTAACCCTTCTGTGTCAGGCCAGAAACTTTTGGACCACACTTCATATTTGTTTGTTTTGTACATTATTATAAATGACTGTACTATGACAGTTGCTATAAAATCTGTAGAGATGAATGTAAATATAATTTGTTTACATTTAAATCCAAAATGCTATGTAGTGCCTGAGCAGAACTTCTTCGTGAATTGGTAATTTCTTTGTACAAACAGATCATAACTTCCATTTGTCCAACAAATGAGAAGCCAATAGCAAAGATACGGACTGCAACCAGATCTGATTTTGAGAGCTGCATTAATGCTGCACAGCTAGCTTGGGAAACATGGGCAGATTTGCCAGCACCAAGAAGAGGGGAAGTGGTTCGTCAAATTGGTGATGCCCTGCGGGCAAAGCTACAGCCACTTGGAAAGCTTGTTGCCTTGGAAATGGGTAGGTGGTTTTGTTTCATTGTCAAATATAAAAATAAATTAGAAACATTTATTATTTTTGCATTAGTGTTTCATTTTGTTTTAAATTAGCATTTTAATTAGTAATTTTAGAAAGCATAACTCCAAATATGTAATTTTTTGAGAATAACAAAAGATTACATTCTAAAATAAAAAGCTGAAATATAAAGTATGTTTGTTGCTGATTATAGAGCTAATTTAACATAAAATATAAATGACTGTTTCCGTGGTCCAATGGTAGCATTTGTAAGTACTAATCTGGAGAGATTCTGGGTTCAAATCCTGGTTAGGTCAAGCTGTCTGAGTTTTTCCTTACCCTGAAAAGGAGAATGCCAGATAGCTTTAAGGCACTAAAAACTCTGAGCTGATTTACACCAACATTAATTCATTTCATTCATCCTTACAGATTTACATCTACAGTATTCCGTCCACAATCTACAGGCATCACAAGAAGACAAATGCAGTCAAAACAACTATAAATAAAACAAAATAAAAAAAAATACAGAAACAAAATATACAAAAGTAGTCTGAAAAGTTCTCAGCTTTGACTTTAGGTGGCCATGCCGTTGGTAAGGTAATTGTTTCAACATTAATTAAATTTGTAGCCTTACTACAGTAAAGCACACAATAATCTATTATGAGTCAAACTATTTAGATAATATTATTCACTTATTAAAATTTTAATCAGGGCATATATCACGTAACTTTTCCCATATCCCCAGCTGTTAACAAAGATCACAAAACATATCCTGATTAAATCTTGATTAAGTGAAGCTAGGAAGAGTATTTTTAAATAGTTCAGCTCACAATAGATTAGTAATGGATACTTCACTGTATTGGATTATTTAATTAATATTGAAATTGTATTAGCCTTCAAGTCAAGCAGAACAAAACTACAGATCAGGTTAAGACTAGGTTGAAATTGAAATTTATTGAAAGTATCCCAATGGACCTCATAATATACTACATTCAAATATACATAATTTATCAATCCATTACAAAATGGGATCTAAAAATACACAAAAATAATATTAATCTTACTTATTAGATATTTTCTTTCTAGAGTTGCTTGTTTGCATTCTGATTCCAATGCACAGAACTTCTGGTTATTAGTGTAGTGACCATCTAGTGTAGTGTATTAGTGACCATCATATTAATTGCTATATTGTCCTACCTGACCTATTGAACTTCTAAGGTTACGTTTTTTTATCATCTGTATCATTCTTATCCATTTCTCTCTAACTTTGCTCAAATAGTTCGCTATCATTTATATTCTTCTCTCTTTTTACAGTTAAAATCTTTCTAATTAATATTTCCTCATCTAAATTCTTCCATTTCTGTTGCCAAAACTGTTCTCTCCATAACTTTGTTTGCCTACAGTGTAATAAACAACAAAACTCCATATTGGTTTCCCCATACATTGGACATTTTTCTACATCTTTATCATATCCTAATCCTTTTCAATTCAAAACTTCATTTCTAGAGTATCCAAACCTTTCTGACCTGCCCTACCAATTCTTCTATATATTTTTCCCTATCCCATAATATTTTTATTTTCCTATAAAGTCTCAATGAACTCTTTCCTCCCAAGCTACCAAATATTTCTTGTCTCTCAATACCATCCAATCTTAGGTTTTAAGACTAGGTAGGAAAGTTCTATTTTAAGCATCAGGCCTTCAATTAACATTTTTAAAATCATAAAAAGAATATTAAACAATTGATAAAATAAAGAAAGAAGAAGATTAAGATTAACAAAGATAATTTTCCTGAATAGATGTTTAAAAGAAAAAGTATATGCAAATTTGTTACAAAAGTGGCATATAAAAAAACAACCAGGACTAAAATTTGCTGAAAAAAATTAAACATTCCAAGCTCTATAAAGAGATTGCTGAAGTAGATACAGAATTATATGATTTACATTTAATATCATCAAAATTGCTAGGCACAGGAATCTGGGAAAATAATACTATTAAATAAATTAGCTTCCAAGTGAAACAGAAATTACATTGCCAAAAGAAAGAAATTAAATTTAATATAATATGTAATAATAATAATAATAATAATAATAATAATAATAATAATACTTTTATATTATTATCATTTATTTATTTACTGTGAATAGATGTATTAAAGTGTGTGACATTGTCAAAAATTATTTCCAAAATACATATAAAAATCCCTTATAACATTACTATCATTTGTCTAACCTGTATATACATCATACAAGATGAATCCGAACTCCGCCAACAAACTTTCACAAGTTGTTCAAGCATCTTTTCTGAGCATTTTGATATAAGGAACTCATAGTCTCTGGTGGCTGATTACCAGGTAATTTAATAATTTTAGTTTTATAATAACTCAACCACCTTTGTATCCGTTTACTCAGAATATTATTGTTCCCAAACAAAACACAATATTTGGCAGCTGTAGAGCGTGTTTACATTGCAGTCTGCCACAAATTAATCAACTACTCATCACCTCCTGGCAATTGTAATTATTTATTTTTATGAATAGATGACTAAACATTACAAAAAATTACATAAAAACCCAAATTACACTGTTTAAAGTAAAAGTTCAAAATGTCAACCGCCATGATCACAACAAACTTAGCAAAGTCTTATGGGCTGCTACTCTCTAGCATCCCAGGAAGTTGGTGCACATCATCAGTGGCTGCTGTAATCCCAACAACCAGGTCCATATGTCTCAACAGGAGTCACGTACACTAGGCTCTTCACGTGACCCCAGAAGAAAAAGTCCATGGGTGTCAGATCTGGTGATCCAGCTGGCCATAGAACAGAACCATGACCAATCCATCTATGCCTAAACTGTTCATCAAGATATTCTCTAACATTCACTGTAAAATGTTCCGGCACCCCATCATGTTGAAACCACACATGCCTGTGAATTATCAGTGCCATTACTTCCAGAAAATGTGGGAGGATATGTTGAAGGAACATTTTTCAGTCTGTCAGATAACACATAAGGCCCAATCACAGAGAAAACATGTACTGTACTATAGCAGTGAACTTACTTTTGTTTCTTTCTTTCTTTTTTTATTTGGAAGCAATCATTTTCCGAGTAAAAAGAGACCAAGGTAGTTGAGTTAAAAAAAGACAAAAGCAATGAAATTACCTGGTAATGAGCCCATGGAGACCAGAAACATCCCTGATCAACTTATGAAAGTTTGTTGGTGGATTTCAGATTCACCCTGTATAATACTTTTTAATTCAAACTTGTATTATTTTCTATAAGTGCCTTAATTAGCATTTGTAATTTATTACCTTTTATTAATGGAACTTTATAAGTTGATTTAAAATTTACATGTATTCTATGGAAGTTGTATTAACAACAACAACCTTGTCAACCTGTCAAAAGGAAATTTTAGTACAGAAGAACTACAATTCACAACAAAGGAATTAACACTTGTGTAATCTAGATGATTATTTAGTAGACGTAGAGTTGGCAATAGATAAACTGGATGTAACATATAAATGTTATGTGAGAAAAAATCTGAGAAAATGCAGCAGGAAATTAATAATTTGGAATAAATCATACTAAAAGCTAACAAAACACCAAAAAGGTCTTAATTTTTTTATCTAATTACACCTGCCATTTGAAATATCAAGTCAACGTTTATTTCATACAATTTTTTAAAACAGACATTTTCATAAGATGTATATTGTGCAGTAATAAAAAAGGATTTAACTTCATACCAAATTTATGGGAGCTCTTCTCATTCTTTTTCAATGATTAAAAAATGGCTGTTGAATAATAATATTCTAGCCTTGAAGTTGACCCATATGAAGGTCATGCAAAAAGTGTGATAACAGCCATTAAACAAACGGTATGGCTGGAGAGTCAAAGTGCAAGAAATTGCCGAGCTATTGATATTTCAAAGGAACACATTGTTTATATTTTACATGAAGAATTGTAAGGGAAAAACTTTCTACAAAATTGGTTGTGCTTGTAAACAGCAGATCAAAATAATGCAACAGAACTGATATACATAACTGTAGATAGACAGTGGACAGAGTAGTTATTCATTGCCAAAATCTGTTCCTTCTACTTCAGTCTTTTGGGACACTAAAGGAATTTTACTAATTGATCATCATAACCTGATAGTGCTATTTTAATCTTTTAAAACAACAAGATGAAAAAAATTATAAGAAAAGATCTGGTTTGAAGAAGAAAAATATAATTTTTTATCAAGATAATGCACTGCTTACAAAAGTGCTGGGAAAATTGAAAGATTTGAAGTTAGAGCATCCACAATACTCCCCAGATTTGGCTTTTTAAAGCTGAAATACTTCCTCACTTGTCATTGTTTTTCTTCAGCTCAAGAGGTGATTACAGTTGTAGAGAAGTACTATGCACACCTCCTGGAAAAGCATTTCATAGATGGGGTAATGCCATTGGAGCATCACTGGAATAAACGTATTGTCCTTAAAGGAGATTATGTTGAAAAATAAAAATAGCTATGGTGAGATTGCCGAAATAGATTTGGAACTATATGAATTATGTTTAAAATTATCAAAATGGCTAGGCACAGCAATTTGGGAAATTTTGGAAAGAAATGTCTTTGAATTTATCACTTTCTAAGTAAAATAGAAAGCCAATTGCTAAAAGAGAACATTTAAAAAATTATATAAAAAACTGGTGGATAGGAACATTATTCCCAAACTTAATGTTGTCACTCTCTCTAACAATAGTTTTAACTTGGAAGAACTGGAATTCCTTAAAAGGCATTAACACATGTGTAGGTTTCTCATGTAGTCTAGATGAGTATATAGCAGATATAGAGCTGACAATACAGAATTTAAACGTAATAGACAAAAATTTCATTAGGAAAACATCATAAAAAATACTACAGGAAATTAAAAATAATAGCTTTGGCCCGAGATCTTATCTAAAACTATTAAAAGCTCTGAATAATAAAGACATATACACTAAGGCTGATGAGGGTAACAAAATCATTATTTTAGGTAAAGAAGATTACAAGCAAAGATACAAGATTTATTTAAAAATGAGGAATTTGTCAAAGTCCAAACAGACCCACTGAATAAATGCATTAAATCCATGGAAGATGTCTTAAAAAATAGTACCCTGATTCCAAAAACAGATCGATACAAAATTAAGGTTCAACAACCCAACTTTAGCCAGGATCACAGGCCAGGATACATGGCCTTCTGAAGATCCATAAACCAGGATCTATGAGGTATGAGGCCAATTATTAATAAGATATGATCTACTGTTTAGCAAATGGGTATCATTGCAATTTCATTCACTAACTTTGATAGCTTAAGTTTAAAAAACTTCATGGAGCTCATCAACACGCAACTTCAAATGCCATCAGCAAGATTACCATGGTGAGGGATCAGCTGGAAAGCAAACAATGACGTGCAGCTTGTGTAGTCATGAAGCAACAATGGAATTTCTTTTATTTGACATTTAGAACTAGTACATAAAATAAAAGTAAAATTGGAACAACTACAGTTCTCATCCTTAGACGATTTTAAAAACTGGAAGCAGCAAATTGAGGAAACAATAGGATTGATGTTTGTAAAATATACTGGTTCTCACACTTCTTCTGACAATATTATGAGGCATTATCGCGTGTGTCATCACTCAGGCACTTTTGTATCACATTCCCCTTCCAAAACCAAATAATGGATAAAAGTCCCTCCTCAAATTATGAAATATATTGCTTTAAAAGTTTGGAATGCATGCAAAACTTATGCTGTTAATTGTCATGTTGCTTACAGTTTCACATTTGCTTTTGAGTGGTTCACACTAACATGTTTGCTACAAAGTTACTAAGATTGCTTATTTCTGTGCATTACAATCATAAACGTGTTACCTGCTCAGCACTGATGCAGCTACACCTTCCAACGAAGTGAAGGCAAGAGGCGTTCGGTTTTTTCCGCTGTCAATCATGAAAGGAGGCATGACTTGTTTCTCCTTGGAACGTTTATTCAGAATATTTTTTTTAATGGTTACAATCAGCCAACCTAGAATAACACATCAACTTCACTAAGTTTGCATAAATCAAGAATTTTTTGTATTTGAGAACAAAATCTTTAAACAAAAAGCAGGACTAATAATGGGCAGTCCATTATAACCTTTCCTAACTGACTTATTCATGAGCTATTTGTAGATGTACATAACCATTTATTCATACAGCTTGAAAAATTCTGGGGCTTCAGTCCCTAATGGAGCAGAGAAAGCCGAGGGTAGTGCACATAGTGAACAGATGTAGCTAGATAATTCAGCATTTTGAAGCAACTACATGATAGTTCAGATAGTTAGAGAGGCACGCTAAAGGTGTGAATGTAGTGGTTTGGAATCCCCAAGTCCATAAGTTAAAGGAAATTTGCCATCATTACAATGATTTACTTGCTAACATAGTACCAGGCACAAATCTGCTATAAATTTGTATTTATGATAATTTTTTCTGCTGGTATCAAAAGAGATTTGCCACCATTACAATGATTTATTCACCTACTTAGTGGTACACAATCCTCTATCAATTTATATTTACAAAAAGGAGGTGAGCATAGGCTGTTCAACTGTAGTTTGCTGCAGCAAACCATAGGGTCCACCAGTTTCTAGGATTTCCTGAGGTTAGGGCTAAGGTTAGTGTGTGTATTTATATGAATTAATTGCGAATTTCAATAAGACAACATGTGGTAAAAGTGAAAAACTCAGTTTTGTAATAAGGAACAACATATTGCAGCCAGAAAGTTACAGAGGACTACCCATGGGTTACATTATGTTTAACAAAAAATTAATACCTGCAATATTTGCATTGTTACAAGCGGCCATGCAGACAAAAAAATGTGCATCATCACTATTTCACCACCTCCTGTTAGGGACTGAGAAATTTGACTCACTCCCGATTTTGACAATGTCTGAAACTTGTGTAAATGAGTTTATTGACAGCAATAAATTATTATTATTATTATTATTATTATTATTATTAATATTATTGTTGTTGTTGTTGTGGTAGTGGTAATGAAATACAATGCCAAGTATTATCTGCTTCTTCACACATTGGACATATCCCCTTAATATATCCATTTTTATCCCACTTAAGCATATTACTCCTGTTCTAAATCATGTCAGTCCTTCCTTCCCTGTCTTATCACAGGTTTCAATGTATCTTTCTCTTTCCCAATCATTTATACTATATAATTTCAGATATTTTTAGACTTTAAAACAGCCTATATTTCCTGTTTTTAATATCCTCAGTTTCTGTTTTAATCACCTTTCAAAGTCCATTACCCATTCTTTCCCCCTCATACCATATTGAACCCATGCTAACTTCTTGTACAATATTTCGAATTTTGTATATGAAAGTTTCTCTGCACTTAATTCTTTCTGTGTTATCAAACTCTGTTTGATGATATTCTCATACCAGTATTGCAGTATTCTTTCTATTACCTTGCTTTTATAACTTAAACTTTTTCCTTTTGTGATCTTGATTGAAATGCTGAAAATTTTCTTTCTTTCTCTGTCAATTCTTTTAGCATTTTTGCTAATACTCCAATGAAGACTTTTCCAATTATTGAAAGTACTGTCCTTTACCTTTATAAATTGGCATTATTATTCCCACTCTCCATCCTAGTTCACTGGGAAACATTAGTAATGCTGGCACGGATGTTGAGACTTGGATCCATCATGATGACATATGACAGCAGCAATGCTGAGTAGCACCAACTGATATAATATACCTTACCTAATGGTTATTACTGATACCTTAAGTGTCCATAGCCTGGCCTGCTTTGTAATCTAGTAAGTGTGAGTTCACATATATTTGGGGTTCAATGTCTGGATAGGTTTTTACAAGTTTTTCCAATATCCTGCAAATACAAATATCAAAAAACTTGATTCCATGTCCAAGATTCATCATTGTTTCAGTCAACTATACTTTTTTTATACGTTTTCACATTCTCTCACTGGGCCAAATGCAGAGTCAATTGGTAAAATAATAATTATAATAATGATGGTAATAATAATAATAATAATAATAATAATAATAGTAATAATAATAATATGTAATGAATGGTAAATATCTCAAAATTACTGCCATGGGTGGCTGAGGTCTTTAAGCATAGACTTGTGAGCGGGAGGTCTGGGATTCAATTCCGGCCAGGACCATCCTCCCTGACTGAGGTTTTTTCCAGGTTTGCCTCAGTCCTCATAAATGGCAAATGCCGGGGAGGTACCCTAAACTTAGGCCTGGAATGCTTCCTTCCTTAAAAAAATCTTTTCTGTTTAACTTTTCATCTCATGTATCATCAGTGTCCACCATCTGTGGTGCCTCAGCAGTAAAAACGGACGTTAAACACTATTAAAAAAAACAACTCAAAATTACAAACAGAAAAAAAGAAAATAAAAATAAATAAACTTTATTCCTTTGTCTCTGTAATGTTAAAAACAATAATAATACTAAAAAAAATGCTAACTAAACATATTGCATTTGTGTTTCATTCATTCTTAGATTTTGAAACAATGCCTCTGCCAAGATACGTCAGGTAGTAGTGGCACAAATAAGTAACTATTTCCTTTGGACACTGCAACTTACCTACAGTGACCAAGAACTCTAGATTTATGCTTCTTAATGAAACTTATGTGTTAAACTGATCATAGTTGTTCAAAGCAACACACAGTTTAAAAATTATCTTTGTATGTTCATCAGGTAAGATAAAAGCAGAAGGAGAAGGTGAGGTGCAGGAATATGTGGATGTGTGTGATTTTGCGTGTGGGTTGTCACGAGCACTTCCTGGACTCATTCTTCCTTCTGAGCGTCCTGGCCACATGTTACTGGAGAATTGGAATCCTCTTGGAGTGGTTGGAGTAATCTCAGCTTTTAACTTTCCCATAGCAGTGTATGGCTGGAATAGTGCCATTGCCATGGTAAGCATGATCACTGGTCACCAGAAGGCAAAGTTATTGTGCAATGTGGTCACATTCATATTCACTCATTTTCAGCCCCAAGTTTTTTTCACCGACTCATTGCCAGTTTAATGTGAATTGGACCCCACTATATATTAGACCCCCTAGATTGTCCAACATAATATTGTTTCATCAAATATTAGACCATTGGTATTGAATTTTGAAAGAAACCACAGACTTGTTTTCAAGCGCAACTTTTTTCTTTTAAATTATTGTGGAAGCATTAAAAGGTTTAGATCTTTTACCACACATGCTACCAACACTGGTGGCCTAGGTTGTTAAGACACAGGCTTCCATCAATTGTTGAGCAGCATGTGATGTGGCTCCATCCTGCTGAAACCACATGTTTTTGATGTTAAGATCTGCATATTTGTGCAGCCTCTGTGCAAAGAATGTTTCAAGCATAGCAACATATCCAGTTAGTGTTTCTGTTGTTGCAGTGCCCTACTCACATTCAGAAAGGTAATGGCTGAGGACACTATCAGGTGGCACAGTACACCATACTGTAACCATAGTGCTATGTAATTGGCATTTATGAAGCTTATGAGGATTTTCCTGTGCCCAGTAATGGAAATTCTGTTTACTAACATATCCATTATGGTAGAAACGGGCTTCATCTGATATCCACACTTTGTTAAGGAAGTTGGCATTCACGTTAACTTTAGCCAACAACCATTCAGCAAACTCTTGATGCAACACAGGGCTTGAGAATTTAATTGCTGCACAATCTGTAACTTATATGGGTAGAACTTTATTTCATGCAGTATTCTTTGCATCAATCTGCATGTTGTGGAACAGAGCAGCAAGAACTCCTCTCAATGGCAACACTAACAGCTTCAATCTTTTCTGGGGTATTTAAACATCACCTGGCACCTCTTTTTCAAGGCTGAATCCGTTTCTTCAAAATTATTCACTCACATAATTGCACGAGCCATTGGGATATGTCCATGGTGTCCTAGCTAGTAATGCTGTCGAAATACCCTTTATGCAGCTGTCACACTATCACAGAAAACTGTTGGGCTGAGAGAACTCTGAAATATTGGTTTAGAATTCAAAAGCTTTCATATAGTCATTTTTGAAGGAATATCAGAAACTTCAAGGTTCTGTTTTAGGGGAAGTCAGCTGGGTTGGCAAAATCGGTGAACATGGAATAGGAGATATTTGGGGTAGGAGAGAAGAATTAACAAGAGACTTTTGGAGATTGGTTAGGATGAGATTTGAGGATACAGATAGACAAGTGATGTATGTGTAATGAGAGAGAAAAGTTTTTCGGTACTATATTGGGAATTGAAGGAGGACAGTAGAGGAAGAGATATATTACAATTGCAGTAAGAATAAAAGGAAAGGACTAGCATGGTTCAGGTTAGGAGTTTGGAGATTAAAGGATGAATTTTCAGCAGAATATTTGTCTTGTTTGTATGGGAAGGGAAAGTGCTGCACATATATTGTTTGAATGTGTGGAAACAAATCAAGTGGCTGCAGAAATTGATAAAAAGGATAAATGGGTGCAAATGAGAAAGAAGTTGGCAATTAAGAGTATTTTGGGGATTTATCTCAAATGAGAAATTTAGGAGACAGAAGTTAAAAATAAGTAGATATGGATGGTTAGCTATAAGCCTCTTGTGGTTTGTTAAATTGGTTTTAAAAATTTGGTACTGATATGTGTTTAGGCTTTGTAATAATTAATAGCAAATGCTAATCTGAATTAAAGCTGAGTTGGAATATGTAAAGTTTATCTGTTAATTAGTGATTTAGGACTCAAGAAGAATTGGAACAGAGTAGAAACTGAAAATAGAGCAATAATGATGAAAATAAATAAGAAAAGAGAACCCTCTGATGTTGTGAAAAAACTACCTGAGAACCTCTGTCTTCTGTAATTCCAGTAGGAGACTACTGACTGCTGACAAACCAAAGATAGAGGTTAGCAAGGATCATATATGTTAAACAGGGGATGTTCTAGTTATATTGTCTTCATTTTATTTTGTATTGTTTCATGAATTGGAATAAGAATATTTACATTCTATACAATTTATTAACACTATCTCCACTTACTTGTACAAAATTTTGAGGCAATCACTCCTATCATCAGCTGTTGACCAACTACTCAATTTCTCTAATGGTTCAAGTGGAACTTGCTGAGTTCATCCATGGGTGGAACATCAAAATTCATTAAATTTTTCCTGTTTTTTAAGATGAACATTTCCCCCCAAGATAGTTCTATTAGATTGTGAATTTCTTTCAGCAACCTAGCCTGTGGTTTAATTTCATCATTTTGGGTCCACTGCCGATTTACCAATTTGCTTAAAAACAAATATTCCTAAAGTGTTCCTTTTCCCAAATTTCTAAATTTCTAGAAATCAGGAATCCACAAAATTAAATATGCAGATTATAATAAAAAATATACTGGAAAAGTGAAGAAAATTTGGAAATTCAGAGAAAAGAATACTAGAGGAATAGTTGTTTTAAACAAATTGATAAATTAGCAGCGGCAGCTCACTTTTGAGCTGAAAATCGTAAAATAAAACCAGAGGCTAAGATGCTGAAAGAACTTTATAACTCAATAGAGCTATCTACTTGGGGAAAATGTTCATCTTGAAAAATAGGAAAAATTTTATAAACTTTGAGTTCTACTCACCGTTTAACTCTGCAAGTTCCGATTCGAATCATCAGAGACTGCCAGAAGCACAGAAGATCCTTGGAATCTAGCCACCACATCGAGTATAAGTAGTCGGACAACAATTGCCCCCGAAACATGTCCTAATGTTCTGTAAGTAAGTGGAATTAGTTTGAACATATTTAATAAATTCTAATAGGATTATTACCACTCCATTGTACATAGCTTCATAAGTGCAATTTAAACAAGAAGATTTATGTTTCATTTAAAATTTAGTAAAGAAAATGTATTGTAAAACACAAATTGTGTTCCGGGGGGTCACACCTAAGAATGACTCAGGTCAAATAAGTGAAGATATTTCGTATTCATTATTTATCCTAGCAATAAATACATTACATCACATGTAACTGCTTTCTTGGGAGCTACCTAATAGTCAGGTAGCATCCTTGGATCCAGAAAGTCACATGACAGGTGACCAGTAGTGTGATCATATGCCCACCTGCAGTACTGTCCTTGTCCCATAATGTGGCAAAATGGAGATAGAGGACACTGCAGTAAGCCTAGTCTGGACTGGGCTTTCATCTTAAGAGCAGGGGGATGTGTCAAAATCATAAAATGCTGACAAAGTCATGGTTTGAACTACTGCAGTGAATTTTACTTTTATATCTGTGATTAGCAAGCATAATGGTGATCATCAAATCTGTAATGTGCTATAGGGTGATAAAAAGCAGGGAAAACCAGAATATGTGAAGGAAGATTCCATTTTCGCCATCACAAGACATCCAATTTGTATAGAGGACTAAGCCAAAGAACCACCATAGACCATATGCTGAATAAAATATCTCTTGTGTTAAATGAGCTCACCATTATCAAGGACCTTCTGTCAATATGATGAAAGAATGAGCTCCTTATGGCAGAAAGCAAACCAATAATCCAGTGCATTTTCCAGATCAACTAAGGTTCAGAATTGTCTTCAGAGGTGATTATCCAAAGAAAGGAAAATATAACAATCTGATGGTGTAATGTCTGGAGAGTATGGTGGATGCACTAGAGTTTCCCGACAAAGAGGGTTAATAGTTTGATGAATCACCGTAGCTTTATGTGGTTTTGCATAAGAATAACCTTTATGATTCACGAGTGTAGGCTTTTTGTGGAGTGTTCCAGTTGCAATGTTGTAAATTGTTTAATTGGCTGGCACAGTCCACCAAACACAAAGCATAACCTTCTTGCAGTGCAGTGATGGTTTTGGTTGTTTGGGGGCATATTCATGAGTTGCCAATCAGCTATGACAGTGTCTTGGAGTGTTGTAAAGGACTCAGTTCTCCTCCAAGTGAGCAGCCTGTCCCTTCTGCTGATGTGGCAATGCAAAAGTCATGTTAAAGTCAACAATCAAGTTTATATCTTTTTCTTAAATGATGAAGATGGAGCTGCATTGTTTCTGAACTGATGTTAAATTCCTCTGCTATGTCCTCACATTTCTGGCTGTCATTTGCTTTGATAGTCACTAAGTAAAGACTTGGCATATTCCCCATGCTGCTGCAGTTTTATTGTTTCCCATTTCATAGAGCATCAAGCATGTATAATCTTTGAGATGCTCATGTTTAACTGAGCTTTTCAGAATCCTGACTAACACTAAGAAAATTTAACCTATCCACTTAACTCTGAACCACAATTTGTTCTCATTTTAATTTTAGCTGCTGCATGTTTAATTGCTACCAATGCTGAAATTTGAGCATTGCAAAAAAATCAGAACTTTTTGGGTCAACTGCACAATATTGATATTCTGTTGTTTATGACAGGTATGCGGTAACACTGTTTTGTGGAAAGGGGCATCATCAACATCACTAGTGTCAGTAGCAACAACTAAGATTGTAGCTAAGGTTCTAGAGCAAAATGGTATACCAGGTGCAGTATGCAGTCTTTGTACTGGTAGTGGTGAAATTGGAGAAGCCATGGCTTGTGACACTCAAGTGCCCCTACTTTCTTTTACTGGCAGCACACCAGTAGGACAAAAGGTAAGTTCTTGTTATATGAGAAAGGTATTTTGTTTGATACACTTTTTTTCTCAGTGGTTGTTAACAGCAAAATAAAATAATGGAGATAATATTTAGAATTGATTTTGTAATACTTATATTTAATTTACTGGTTTATTACATGTACACATTTTGGACAAACTCACTTCCATGAATAGATAACTGGAGTAAGAGTTCTTTGATGGCAGCAGAAAGGAGTTGTACATATATCCAGTGGTGGAATTTTAAAGTTAATGATGCAGTTCTTATTTTTAATAATAAAAATGTTTTCCCTTATTGCTGATTGTTGGCATATTTTAATAATTTAATTCCTGAATTGGATAAAATACAATCTATATCATTATGAATAACAACAGGAGCCATAAAAACAACACCAATTGCAGCAATGCAGAGTATAACTAACAACCTGTCAATTAAAATAGAGCTGGATATTAAAATGTTAATATTGGGACAAAAATAAAAATGCATAAGAATAATTGGTTTCAAATTCCTGACCGCACACAATGATTAAAAACACAACAAACTTTCAAAGATTACATACAGAAAGAAGATTGAGATAAATTTTTAAAAATAAGCACTAAGTCTGTCATACTAATTGATCCTTTACAATATATAGATATTAATGTGAAATTAAATATGGATACAATGGTCTCCAAGAAGAACAATCTACCTGAGGTATTCAGATTGATAGCACTTAGTATACTAAACAACGATTATCCACCTGATACATGGTGTATAGTGTTACAGATGGATTTGTTAATAACAGAGAAGCAGGCTTTGGAATATACTGTGAAGATTTCTCTCAATATACATCTTTGGGACAGTGTGCTGATGGTGAAATAATAGCCATTAGAGCAGCTTTAGAAAACCTACTGTATAGACCTAATATAAATAAAAGAATTGTTATCTTAAGTGACTCTAAAGCAGCACTACAAAGTATAATGATTTACAGTTACCCACCAATGTACACTGTACATGAAGTAAGAAAACTATATCATACAATCCGATTAGAAATACAGAAATAGTTTTACAATGGATCCTGGCCTTGTTGGATTAAAAAAAAAAAAAAAAAAAAAAAAAAAAAAAAAGGGAGCCACCTTTCATTAAAACCAAGTTTTGAACTAGAACTTACCTCTAAATTGAAACCACCACCAGTCGATCTGGAACTGAAGATGAAAGCAATTAGCTCCAGAAACTTAGTTTCCCTTTTTTAAACTATTAGTAATGTAAGTGTTACAAATTCAACTCAATTATTCCAAAAATCATAAAATATATTTAATTTTTCATTTTGATCCTGTTCAATGTAAACATTTTCCCAGTCAATGCAAATTTTATATTGTTTAGGACTGTTGTATTGAATAAAGGCTGGCTGGATATTACTATTCTTGAAACTGGTTTCATGTGACAGTTTTAAATTATATGGAACAATACATTAAGCAGTACGGTCAGATAGACACGATTGAATTACATTAACTGAGTACAGTATTAATTAAATAAATTGTATTTGCAAGGTGTAGACAGTGCAGTGGTAACATATACTAAATTAGTGTATTCAACATTTTCACATTAACTCCATTTACTTACATAAAACTCAGACATGTTTCAGGAGCACTCACTCCCATTCTCAGCTGTTGACCGACTACTGTTACCCGAAATAGTGACTGGATACCTGAATGCTTCTGTGGTGGTATCTGGTGGTTGTAGCAGGAACTTCCTGAGTTCATCCATAGGAGGAAAATCAAAACTCATTCAATTTTCTTTATTTTTTATGATAAAAATTTTTTTCTAAGCAGATAGTTCCATTAGGTTGTGAAGTTGTTTCAACAGATTAACCTCTGGTTTAATTTCATGATTTTTGGTCCAAAAGTGAGCTTTTACCACTGATTTATCAACATGCTTAAACCAAATATTCCTAAAGAGTTCTTTTCTCCGAATTTCCAAATTTCTCTTCGTTTTTCCAGTTTATCTCTGATCACAATCTGCACATTTGATTTCATACATTTCTGTTCTGTCCGTATGATGTCTTTTACTGTGCAACCTAATAAATTCTTGATATTATATTTGTTCTTTGGGGCTAACATTATTCCATGTTCTTTGAAAATCTACTGAAATTTGTTGTGATAAGTTTGATGTTATGTGAAACTTTTGAATTTGTATCTTTCTTTGGTGTTCTTCACTGTGGAAACTTCTCTTATCAATTTTTGTCTTTTAAATTTATTCACAATTTTTATTACAGTGTCTTTTGTAAATTATATCTAATCTGTCATCTAACATACTCTTATGCTTCACTTACTTTTAAATATGGTGGGACCGGTTTCAAAGAGACATCCTTTCCATCTTAAACTAACTTGACAGATGTTAGTTTCTGATACCAATCCTCAAGTTGATTGAAGATGGAGAGGATGTCTCTTCAAAATCGGTCCCACCATATTTAAAAGTAAGTAAAGCATAAGAGTGTGTTAGATGACAGATTAGATATAATTTACATTTAACAAACTTCACTGTGTTAGTTCAACAGAATTTTTTAAAAATGTCTTATTTTTCAAAAGTTCTTAAATGAAGTACTATGTCTTTGTTAAAACCATTAGTTATAGCTGTCTTTATTATCTATTGATATTCTATTTTGTACTCTATTTCTGTGAGAGGTATGTTAGTCTTTGTGCCAAACTGTGAAGCACTGCATATTTATAAGGAATAGGGTTATAACTATCATATTTATTTAATTTTCTGTGTGTATTTCTTTTCTGTGAATTCCAAAGCTCAGACAATCTCCATTTCTTATGATTTTTAAATCTAGGAATGGGAGTCAACCATTTCTCTCTTCTTCTATGATAAATTGTATAGATTTATATTGTAGATTAAGAATTCAGAGCATCTATTGAATGTTTTGCCAATATTATTGCATATATATCATCCACATACCTATACCATGTCTTGAAAATTAAAAGGAAGGTTCTGGTAGTATGTATTTCAAAGGAATTTCATGAATAAATCTGCTAGAACTATCCACTTGAGAAAAAATTTCATCATAAAAAATAAAGAAAACCAAATGAACTTTTTATTAAGATCATTGTGTGATTGAGTCAAACTAACACTCTTTTGCTCCATTTACTTGTTTAAATATGTAGAACCGGTTTTACGAACCCTTCGTTTGCATTGTCAGCCCCATTGTTGGCTGGAGGATAAACCGTTATGCTGTGGGAATGTGTAATCTGATCTGGTGGAGGTATGATGAGCTTGAAGTTTATGTTTTCATTATCAGAAGTGCTGAAGTTCATAAAACTGTCTTTGTACATGTAAATAGATTTTCTTCCATGTTGCTAATTCTGTAGGTCCTTGCACTGATTTTAATAATTTTTTTTTCAATACATCATGGTTTTCTGTCCAGAAATGTGATACTGCTGATTTCTTCAACTACTTGTATTTTGTTTCTGAAATGTTCTTTTAGCCATGTGCCTATGTTTCTTTTTGTTTTTCCAATGTAAATTTTTCCACAGTTTGCACAACTTATTTTATAAATAACTGTTTTTTTTTTCTTGTGGAATACTGTCATTAACATTATCAATCAAGAGATTTTAACATTAAACTGTTTACAGATGCTAACCTGCTTGACTCAATCACACTGATCTTAATATATGATCAGTTTCACTATGCAATGTTCCAATTACCAATTTTAGTTAATGAATTTTGATTTTCCTCCTATGAATGAACTCAGCAAGTCCCTACTACCACCACCAGACACTGCCACAGAAGCATCTGGGTATCCAGACACCATTTCAAGTAACAGTAGTTTATGTAAGTGGAGTTTAATATACCCATCCTAAGTGTACGATGAGTACAGTATATTGTCAATGTTAGTAATATTGTCAACTGCTGTTTTTTATGTATTGTTAAATCGTGTTGTTACATTAATGGTACATTGAAAATTATATTAATATAGAAGAAGTGTAAACTTAGATTTATTTATTGAATTGTTTAAAATGGCTATGTTTATGTCCCCCATAATTATAACATTTTTATTATTATTATTTAGGATGTTTTTCAGTAATGATCTCAGGTTACCTAAAATATGTTTAAAACTCCTATATATAAATGAAAAATAATGTAACACTATTAACAATGTAACAAAAGTAATAATAATTAGAAAAGCAGAAAAGAATAAAACACTAAAAAAAAGTAACAGAATTATAGAATGAATGAATGAATGAATGAATGAATGAATGAATGAATGAATGAATGAATGAATGAATGAATGAATAGTGTTTAATGCTCGTTTTTGCTATAGAGGCACTACAGGCGATGGACACTGATGATACATGAGATGAAATGATATATTGGGAAAAAATTTATTTTTAAGGAAGGAAACGTTCCAGGTCTAAGTTTAGGGTACCTCCCCGGCATTTGCCACTTATGAGGACTGAGGAAAACCTGGAAAAAACCTCAGTCAGGAGGATGGTCCTGGTGGGATTCAAACCAGAGACCTCCTGCTCACGAGTCTGAGCCTTAATGACCTCAGCCACCTGTTGTGGTGAGAAGTATAATGTGTAATAGTTATGTACTTACATACTTTTTATTTAGATGTATATTAATTAATTAATTCCTGCTAATTCAATATTTCAGCCCACAAATGCTTTATGAATTTCACTCACATTTATTGATATAGAGAATTAGAGCTTTCTTCCCATGCTTTTGTTTTCCTACAAAATGTTGCTTTTAGTTGCATATTGGGGATGTTTTCCCTCAATCCATGTTCTGGCTATGATTAAAATATCAGGTTGTTCTTCCATTGCAGATACACTTAATTTGATTTATTTTGTATGAAATTGTTTGTATAATCCGATGTATAAGCTTTATGGATCAACAATTACATTGCTGTGATATGATAAGGTTTTTTCATTTTTCGTTTTTTTTTTTTTTTATGGACATTCTGTGACATCTCAGGTCATCAACATCCCATTCAATTCAGGGCATGAAATGGCTGACAAATTTTGCTTAAAGGGCTCTTCATTCAAGCTTGAGGTTCTTTTTCATGCCATAAATGTACGACATGGGATCCACGGCCTTACTTCCCTTCTGAAAAAAATCCATTGATCATGGCCAGGTTTGAACCCCAGATCTTGAGTTTAGAAGGCAAGTGTGGTTACCACTACACCACCAGCACCGACTTGATGATGAGAAGGTGCCTAGTTTTTTGGACTATATGTATCTAATTTAAGTTAAGGTTACTGTATGTTTGGTCTACATCCTGTAGAGTTTGGTTTTTTAGATCGCATTTTACAAAATCAGAGAATGCCTTAAATATAATTTGGCTTAATACCCTTTTCCCTTTTTATTTAAATGTTTAGTATAGAGATCTTTGCTGGCATTGATAATGTTATTACTTTTAGATACTTATACTTTCTGCATACAAGTTCACTTTATCATGACTACATTTGTATTAGTAAAGATATTTATTGCAGCTTCAAGATGAGGAACCCATTTTCTGGTTCTCCATTGGCAATACTATTGCTGTCAGCAGTAAGTACTACACAATTGTCTTTTGTTAATTTATAGCCTTTTGCACTTATATATTTACACCACTTATTTTTGCACCTAATGAACTAATTTTATAGGAATTATCTTCTACATTGTTGATTTTTTCAGCTATCTTCCATGACTGTCTGCAAATATTTGTGAACTTCCATGTGACTTTCATTGGCTGGGTCTTGATTTTCTTGGTTTGAGAGAAATGTTCATATCTTATTCTCTCCATGTCCTTGCAGATGTTGCAAAGCCTCATATTTATTATCCACTTACTATAGTAGATAATCTACTGCTCATTGGTATCTTGATTGTGTGTTTTAACGTAGTCCACTGAGCTGCAGCTCATGTAGTTGAGGTTTTAAGTAGAAGAGCACTTATTTGTCTAAAATGTTTCTTCCAAATGGAGTATGTCATGTCTTAGGTTTTCAACAATTGTATGAAGCATCTAGTTTTCCTTATTAATGCAATTATATTTAGAGGAGTAGAGTCACCCAAATTAGCATCGTCTCAGCAACTGACACTCATTTAAGATGGAGTTTTGTAATGCTGCGTCAATTTTACTTCAGTGAAAATGATAATTACACTTGCAAGACTTGCATGCTACTCTATTTTTTACAGGATTAGCGGGTATTCACGGAAAAGCCTGTATTTATCTGAGCTACCACATAAAATCTGTGCGGTGTAGTGGACATCTTTACATCCACTTCAATTGAATTGGCCTAGGCAGTAGTGGTGGGGGAAAAGTCAATTACACTATGTGATGACCACCTCCTATCACTTCATGAGCTACCTGGTGCATCATTGGAGGTTAAAAAAATTAGTTCTTATTCAGGTGTAATCTTGTACTTTGAGATGACTGTCATAAACTTTTATGCATGCAGCTCCATTATAGCTTCAATTTCAATTAAAAGATGTCCCTTTTGTGCTCAATCATTCATTTATCAATTTGATCACTTATATTTATAAAATTTTGTTAGTAAATCACATTTTCATTACAAGTAAAATTTGTGAAAATGGTGTCAAAATAGACTATATTAAAATAAAAGAGAATGAGGCAAGGAAATGCATTCTTTTTGGGGACATTTTATGAGAACTTTGAAAAGCATCATAGTCAGATGCTGAACTTAAATATTTGAAACAGAAAAGGCTGATCTCACTCATAAGTTCATCTACGTTAATTGCATTTTACCTTAAGCTTTCATTGTACCCAAATTCTGATTTAAAATGGAAATTTGTTTGTTCTTTATTACTAGGTTCATGTATTTCACCTGATTCTATGGATTATATAATAGGATATTAAAAATTGACTAGTATTTGAAGTTACCAAAATTTCTATATTTGTAAACAAATCTACAAATTACAACATGACTAATACTAACACTTCTTGTAATGAAACAATGAAAAATTTGTACACTTATAAGTATGGAGTGGTAAAGTGTAGAAGTACTTATTAAAATTTTTTAAAAATTGTAAACCTTTAAAAAAGTTTTCATATGGAACTAACACAGTGAAACTCATGTGAATTGAATCTGTCATCTGAAGGTTAGTGAAGCAGGAAGAGTGTTAAGATGACAGATTCAAATGGAGAAGTACTCTTTGTGGAACATATACTACTACAACTCCATGCAGTTTTAAAGAATTAGAACATACTTTTGAGGAATAGGGCACTTTAGGCATTTTACAATTGGATATGTTTTATGCATCATTTGGTTTGTTCCTCTTACCGAATGATCAATACCAATACTATTGTTGTAGCAGATCATTCCCAGAAACTTTGAATAAACTTCTACAGATCACTGAAATTAATTAATAACTAAATTTATTTATTTATATTTATAGAGAATTCATAAAGGGGCTGGTATTGTATGCTTACACAGATATGCTTTAGTAAACAGGAGCTTTGGCCTAATATGTGAAAAGCAGGGATGAAGATCCTTTAATATCGCATAACAAATTATTTATGAGGAAGTCACTCAAATTTCACTAGTTTTATTCCACTTACTTGGACATGCTGATGATGAAGGAAATTTGCCTTTGAAACATGTCCAAGTAAGTGGAATAAAACTAGTGAAATTTGAGTGACTTCCTCATAAATAATTTGTTATATGATACTATATTTCACTGTGAAAATCCCAAACTATTCAAATTTATCCTTTAATGTACTTTAGTGTTAATTAGAAATAAATGTTTTATATTCACATTAAGCTGCTGGCATGATTCTTATCTCTATAGGTTGGTGTACAAGTGCAGGAGAGGTTTGGACGCCACCTGTTGGAACTGGGAGGCAACAATGCATTAATAGTCAATGAGGATGCAGATGTTGGCCTGGTAGTACGTGCTGCTCTCTTTGCTTGTGTGGGTACAGCAGGACAGCGCTGTACAACCACACGTCGTCTTATTCTCCATTCTAAGGTATGCAGTGCAAAAGTATTTTAACTCAGCCTAGGATTAGTCTCAAGGACCAACTCAGGGTAAGCTTTAATTTCCTTCGATCTAGCCTTGGGTGAAAATAAATTGTAAAACTGAGTAACAGCAGTCAAATTTTCATTTTTTGAATATATAGAGTGAGGTACTACTCTCTCTCTTATACTATTATTGATATCGACAAGCTGTTTTGATAGATTGAAAGGCA
The DNA here is from genome assembly GCA_030762175.1 of Metallyticus violacea. Taxonomy (NCBI): domain Eukaryota; kingdom Metazoa; phylum Arthropoda; class Insecta; order Mantodea; family Metallyticidae; genus Metallyticus; species Metallyticus violacea. The sequence goes on from CM060832.1 coordinate 2,090,927, forward strand.
TATAAGAGCTCACAAAAACATAGAGAGTTAATATTAATAATAAAAGAGTATTTTTATTAGTGTTTTGTTAAATGGAACAATAGCCTTAACCATTGTAGAAATTAAATTAAATGAATTGGAATAATGGCATTTACCACATGTTTCTAATGCACATAGTTTTCATGTAGTCAATGTTTGAAGTTTTATCCATTAACAGCAAGTAAACAGTAATATGATGTAATGTATTTCTTTATTTTGAAGCTATTTACAGTGAAGATATTTTATATTAATTAATACAATGCAGGTAAATTTCTTACATGCTTTACTTACTGTATTTAAGTTAGGACATGTTTAGGGAACCAGTGCTCCCATCCTCAGTTGTTGACCTGGTGCTAGTATCGGTCCCTTGGAAGCTATTGTGTTGCATATGGTGACAACATGTTCTAACTTAAATGTTTTCTGTAGCTATCTTACCCTCTTAACATAAGTCTAGGAAATAGGTATGACTGATAGATGATTATTGCTAAACTAGCTTACAAGCTTCAATGGTAAGTAGAGCATAAGTGTATTAGATGCACTCATCAACGAATTAAGAATATATTAATATTGTACTATTGTATTAAAGTACAATATTTATATACAAGACAAACTAGTCTAGAAGCAAAATTGAACACATGTTGGTTAGAAAAAATGGTGGATACAAACAATGACTATTTCACAGCTTATAATGTAAACTTTAGTAATGCAAAATGGGAGATTAAAACATATCCAAAATTACAAATCAGAATAAAACACATTGCGGCCAACATTAACTTCCTAAAATCATGTCTAAAAAGAAAAATTACACCTATATTCATGAGGAAAACTGCTTAAATAAACAACAGCATACACCAGAAGGCAGCAGAAACAAATGTAATTGAAATTGAAAAGAGCTTACAGTATAAAAGATTACATGAATAGACTTATTACAATCTGTTATCTAAAACATACAAAAAAATTGGAATTTCACATGTGGGAAAATTTACACCACCACCTACATCAAAATTTAAGTATACAAAAGAAAAACAAAAACCAGAAATTAAAAAAGAAGAAAAAACACCAAATAAAAACTGTACCAGCCTCATGTACACATACAATACATAAAGTAGTTAATCTCTTGAGTGCCACATTTTGGGAAAATGAAATCAATGTCCTAAATAAAGGCCTCAAAAACCTTATAGATTTCTCAGATAAAATAAAAGATTACATAGCCGACATTGACAAAGCCACCCAACAACTAAACGAAAATGAAAAATCGTTTGTTAAAAGTAAATGCAAAAAAGTTTTGGAGAACATAAAAAACCAAAAGAAACCAATAAATTACAAAACATCATTAAAACAACTAAAAGAAAAGCCAGTGATATACACAAAAGCAAACAAAGGTAATAAAATAGCCATTTTAAATGAAAAGGAAAATATAAATAAAGTAGAAACTATGTTAAAAGGAGAAGATTACAACCCAATTGAAAAGAATCCGCTCAATAAATGCAATAAGATCTTAAACAAAACATTAAATGAAGTCAAAACACTATCCACTGCTGATAAACAGAATATCATACAGAGTAATCCAGTACTACCCAAGCTTTATGCACTACCTAAAATATATAAAAATGATAACAGCATGAGACCAATAATCAGCAATATCAATTCACCCATATACCAGGTAGCAAAAAAATGATCAAAGTTTTTAATTCTTTTAAGAGATTCCAAAGTTTGAGCTTCAAAAATTCATTTGATCTAGTTCGCAATACAAATAGCAGAATTACAGCTGGAGATATAATGGTTTCATTTGACATAAAAGCCTAATTCTGGAGCATATCAACAGAGAACCTTATGCTTATGCTAAAGAAATGGTTAACACCAATAAATTTAAAAACTGAAGAAATAGAAGACTTATTGAAACTTACTAATATTTGCATTCATGCAGTTCTTAACAGATTAGCACATAGGCTGAATAAGTTTAAATACAACAAAGAGTACTCACACATAATACAAATGGCAAAAACCAATGGGTATGACCAAGAAATTATAGACAAAAAAATCAAGACATTGAAAAAAAAACAGATTAAAACAGATTACAACATTGATAGCAAGAAAAGAAACTACTTCACAGGAAATTTACTTATCATCCTTAGGCCATCAAAAAATTCTAGAAAATACTCCGAGAGATTGGGATTACTTTGTCCCTAGTGAACAATTTCAGCCTAATTAATCAGCTCAACTCTGGCGTTAATGATACAGTCCTTGGTGAGAAGAAACCAGGAATCTTTAAAATCAACTGCTTGGAATGCAATAAAGTGTGTATTGACAAAACAAAATGAAGCATTGGAATTAAGAACAATGGAGAAGCATCACGTACAATTAGATAAATCAGTGGTTGCACATGGCTTTTGGAGAGATAAACTTGATACAGTAGAAATCAAATTACCGAAATCTTCAGATAGACCATTGGAGCTGGGAATATGGGGGGGGGGGAAATTAACAAACAAATATGAAGATAAGGTTATGAATTTTTAGTTTCCAACAGAAGACAAATTAATTCAAAAATTCATATAATGTCCATGAGAGCTACCAAGCTCTCCAAGCTACCAAGCAACTGTCAACAAATCTGGCATTTGACTCATAGTTGATGATGCAGGCAATGGCCTGTGAAACATGTTCTGTATAATTCAATGGTAAGAGGAACATAAAAGTATTAAATTAACTCGTCAGCTAATTAACAATATATAAGTTACTTCACTGTATTAATTCTGACACAAAATTAGTTCTAAATATAAAAGTAGCATTAATTAGCCTGCTTAGCACATCCAATAAATGCACACTATAATCAACATTTTTAGGCCATTCGATACAACCAACAATTCTCTCTGCATTGAAAATATGATATATTTGGCAGTGTCAGTTATCCTAACAATCATAGAAAGTATTTATCAATTTGTATTAGTTATTGGTAACAAATAATAATTAGTATCTGATGCTAGTAGTGACAAGATTACATATAATGGATCATCAAAAAAAGTAATATTTTAAAGTTTTTTTCCCATGATACTGGAATTAGATACAAATTAGAGATTTGACAAAGTCAAAAAATAACAGTAGTGAAGTTAGAGAACATGAAAGTGACTGAGTATGATCCCAAAATGTCTCAAACACTCCCCTCTAATGATGAAAGAAGAACTGGGTATTTTAGCACCAAAGGTCACATTTTTACTTGAATCTTGATTCCCTATATTCCTCTTTCTTTTCCTTTAGTACATTAGGGATCAAAGGTTAGTTACTATGCACACAATATTATGCTCAATGTTACATCATTGTGTATTTACATGATATACATGGTATTAATGTTAGAGCTGTCCTCTGTACTGCAGTAACGTAACTCCGATTCCCTAGTTCATAGCTTTAAATGTATTGAATATTCTTAAAAATAATGGTATACTATATATGTATAACTGAGCATATTTCTATAAAATGCTTCTGCTAATGCTGTCACTAAATTTTCATATAGAAGGAGCTGGTAGATCATTTAATGCATTATTTGAAATTTGAATTAGGGGGTGACCACAATCTCTTTTTCTTTGAATTATTATACCCAAATTTTGTGGATTAATCCAGGCCCCCCCCAGTTTTAAGCATCTAGAACTGCCACTGTTATGTAATACTTGTCAACACATCCTTGTAGATTGTCCTTCAGTTTTCCCCACAGAAATAAACCAAGAAACTCTTGCTAACTTTCAATAATTACAAGAAAAATTACAAGACAAAATAAGTCGAGCATCTAGCAAATTAATTGTTAACATTAATACATCGGAAAAACAAAATGAAATATAATTGTTAGACTTAAAGAACATTTCAGGAATATTAACAAACAGATACATCAGTTGTGATCAACCATTTTTGGAAAATGAATCATGAAATAGAAAATAATTACACATTGTAAAAAGCAGCATTTCAACCATTCGAACTTAACTTATGGGAAAAATCTACATCAAGATAGCACAATGAGTTTTAACTGATTCATTACTAAACTTTTGTCGGTCCTGGTGGTGTAGTGGTAACCATACTTGCCTTCTAAACCCAAGATTGTGGGTTCAAACCTGGCCAGGATCGATGGATTTTTAGGACGTAAAAATCCTAAGTATGGGTTCCTTTGGAAGGGAAGTATAGCCGTGGGTCCTGTGTCGTTCATTTACGACACGATAAAGAATCTCAAGCCTGAAAAAAGAGGCCTCTGAGCAAAATTTGTCGGCCGTTTCATGCCCTGAATAGAATGGGACGCTGATGACCTGAGATGTTAAAGAGCATCCATAAATAAACAAATAAAAAAAATTACAAAACTTTTTAACTTCCCACCAATTCAGTTATAAGCTTTCCAAGATGCAGTTTGAATCACCCATCAGTCATTTAGCAACCAAGAATGTGGCTGTGAAATATGTTTTGTCAATAAACATTGATAAATGGAAAAATAAAAGTATGTAATTAACTCAGTAGCCAAAATATTTAATTCATAATTATACCTCCAATTGAAGTTCTGCAAAATTCATTAAAGTAATACTGTGTAGGTTTTAAATTTTTTTATTTCTTTTCGTATTGATAACATTGATGCTTGCTTTCATTTCTGCAAAGAAGATGTGCTAAATGAAACTTTTTTTTTAATTATGCTAAATGCTCAGTTTTACTATTTTGGCATCACAGGCCGTGAACATTGATGATACATGAGATGAAATGATAAACTGGGAAAGAATAATTTTTAAAGCAAGAAAGTCTTAAGTTTAGAGTACCTACCAAGCATTTGCCATTTATGAGGACCAAGGAAAACCTGAAAGAATCTATCAGGGAGAATGGTCCTGGCAGGAGTTGAATCCCAGACTTCTGGCTTATGAGTGCATGAGTACTCATGTCAGTTTGTTGCCACATTCATTATTTTGTGTGTGCTATAACAGGAATAGTTTGAAAGTTCTACTGGTTCATTTTTAGTGACTTTTTGGTGTACTTTCAAATTTATTATACCAAGAGATTCTAAAGTCCTTCCCTTGTTTTGGGAGTAGCCATGACAGACATGCGAAAACATTTATATCAGTGGATATAGCATCTTTCCAAGTTTTAGGTATGCCATGTGTTCTCTGTTGGTGATGCACCAGACATCAATTCTATAGTCAAGCACTTGCTAAACAAGTCCAAACATCTGACATTTGATACCAGCGACTATATGTGTGATCTTCTCTCACAGTGTGCTAAATCATGTGCCAAAGGTCGCACAAAAAATATGATCTGCAACGTAATCCCATAGTAAAAATCATGCGGAGTTATATCAGGTGATTGTGGAGGCCAGCGAAGGAAAAAATCATCTCGAGCAGCACATCCAATCCAACAACGAGGAATTTCAACATCCAGGTACCCATGGACGTCATGATGAAAATGATGTGAATGAATAAAGTCCAGACTGTCTGCATGTAATTGCAGCATTAGCCACTGTAAAGCATGTCCATGTATACTGGACTGGTAACAGCTTTCTCCCCAAAGAAAAATGGGCACTAAACACATTGACTTATGGAAATCACTGACATGTTCTACCACAACTCCAGGTTTTTTCATGCCCCAAATGTGTATATTGTGATGGCTCACTTTGCTGGACAAATAAAATGTGGCCATTGACACTAAAAAATAAGTTTATCAGCAAAACCATCTTCTTCTAATCACTCTTGAAAAACAACACAAAATTGAAGACAACAATTGTGATCCTTAGGACTTAGCACCTGCAAATGCTGTTTTTTGATTTGTTTCACTTTAAGTCTTTGATGGAAAATACACCAGACAGTTGGTTACAGAATCTGTGATTTCTGGCTTTTGCATTGTGTGAACATTTTAAGTCTCCTGACAAATGCTGCTCGCACATCCTCAACAGTCTCAACCAACACTCTTGGCTGGCCTGTTTGTTGTCCATTACACAAGCAGCCAGTCACTTCAAAGTTTTGTACCATGCACAAATTGTTTGGGCTGTAGGTAGTTTTGATTGATGTTTTGTATGAAATTGTTGTTGTACATCATGATGGACTCACTTTAGAGAATTATAACACTCAGAAAGCTTTATGTGATCAGTAAATGCCATGTTTTTGCTATGAATGCCTTCCAACAGCTAAATCTACAACTATGCCATGACATTTATTATGAATACAAACTTAGAGAGATACTCTTTCAATTGATATAGGCATTTTCAGTATGTCTGTCATGGTTTGTGTTCTATCCTTCCCAGAAATTAGGTATGGACTTTATTTAATGTGTATATTGTTATTATTTTTCCACTGTATAAAATATTTGGTTTAATACACTTTTCAACATTTTCTTCACCAGCAAAGCATTATTTTAAATAAGTTATCATAATTAAAAATAGTATTTAATTATTACATCTGCATTATGTATATTTACAGGGCATTAAATTAATGGAATTGTGCAAACCTTTGTTAATAGATTTATGACAAAGTGCTGAATGGACTCAAGACTGCATATAAGCAAGTTTTTTCTCGTATCGGAGATCCATTAGAAGAAAAAACTCTTATGGGGCCACTGCATACAGCTGAGGCAGTCAGAAGTTATCAAGATGCCTTGTCACTTGCAGTGAAAAGTGGTGGAAAGATTGAGATTGGTGGAAAGGTAATAAATTGCATTATTGTGATACAGTGTACAATTGACAATTGTAAGGAGGCACATAACCCATTAAAATCCTTAGAAGACTGGAAAACAAAATCTGGAATTGATATCATTGTATGATTTAGTTGAACTACACACTCTTAATTCTTCATTTACTTGTCATAATGTATGGAACCGGTTTCCAGAACATTAGTTCTCATCATCAGCCAGGCTAAAGTTCAACTGTCTGATCATTCACTGAGCTGTGAGAATGTATATTCTGCTCTGGTGGCGGTGTGATAAACTTGTAGTTTATGTTTTCATCTCTGGCAGTGTCGAAGTTCATTAGACTGTCCTTGTATTTATTGATGTAAATTTTCTTGCAGGTTGTTATTTTCCGCAGGTCCTTGTACTGATTTTAATTTTGCTTTATTCATTATGTCATGATTTTGTGTCCAGAAATGATATGCTACTGTTGATTTCTCTATTTGGTTTGTACTTTATGTTCCTGAAATGTTTCTTTAACCATGTGCCTATGTTTCTCTTTGTTTTCCCAAAGTAGATTTTTTCACTTTCTGCACAGTTTATTTTGTAAATACCTGCTTTTTCCTCTTGCAGAATACTGTCATTAACATTGTCTATCAGTAAGTTTTTAACATTAAATCTATTAATCGGTGCCAACCTGATATTAAAATCTTTAAGAATATTTTGAAATTTTTGTAGCCCATTGATGATATGTGAACTTTTTAAAAATTAGTTTATCTTTTGTTGCTGAAAGTGTTGTGGTTTCTTTGATATGTTTTTGTCTCTTGAATTTCTGTACCTTTTTGTGTACGTTCTTTTTTAAAACCATTTTTAACTGCTGTTTCTTCTATGTGCTTGTATTCATTAAAATATTTTTTGCCAACTTGTAGGTTAGCTAGCCAGTGTGTTAAACTGTTGATAACTGCATGTTTGTGAGCAGTGGGGTTAAAACTGTCAACTTTGATGTGATTATCTGCATGTGTATTCTTTCTGTATGTTCCAAATTCAAGATTTTCTTCACATTTCATTATTTTAATATCTAAGAATGGCAACATGTTATCTGTTTCTGTTTTGTATGTAAACAATATGTTTCTATCTTGTGTATTCAAAAGTTTTAAGGCATCTTCAATGATTTCATCCAAGGGCTAAAAAAAATTTCAGAATATTCTTTAAGATTTTAATATCAGGTTGGCACTGATTAATAGATTTAATGTTAAAAACTTACTGATAGACAATGTTAATGACAGTATTCTGCAAGAGGAAAAAGCAGTATTTACAAAATAAATTGTACAGAAAGTGAAAAAAATCTACATTGGAAAAACAAAGAGAAACATAGGCACACAGTTAAAGGAACATTTCAGAAACATAAAGTACAAGCAAATAGAGAAATTAGCAGTAGCATATCCTTTTTGGACACAAAACCACGACATAATGAATAAAGCAAAATTATTAAAATCAGTACAAGGACCTATGGAACTAGCAACTTGGAAGAAAATCCGCATCTACAAATACAAAGACAGTCTAATGAACTTCGACATTGCCAGAGATTTTTTTTTTTTGAATGATTTATTTACAGACGCTCTTTAACAGCTCAAGTCATCAGTGTCCCATTCAACTTAGGGCATGAAACGGCCGACAAATATTGCTCAGAGGCCTCTCTTTCAGGCTTGAGGTTCTTTTTCGTGCTGCAAATGTATGACACGGGACCCACGGCTTTACTTCCCCTCCAAAGGAAGCCATACTTAGGATTTTTACACCCCGAAAAAATCCATCGGTCCTGGCCGGGTTCGAACCCGCGATCTCGGGTTTAGGAGGCAAATATGGTAACCACTACACCACCAGGACTGACTTTGCCAGAGATGAAAACATAAACTACAAGTTTATCACACTGCCACCAGAGCAGAATGCACATTCCCACAGCTCAACAAATGATCCGACAGTTGAACTTTAGCCTGGCTGATGATGAGAACTAAATGTTCTCGAAAACGGTTCCATACATTTATGAAAAGTAAGTGAAGCATTAAGAGTGTGTAGTTCAACTAAAACATACAATGATATCAAATATTATGATTAGCTTCACTGTGCAAGTTCCAATTTACATTTTAATCAAAATCTGGAAATTTATATCCACATTTATGTCACAGAAACACCGAATTCACATCATATGTAGAAAATATTCCATTTTATATGACTTCATACAGAATTTTACAATATTGAGTGTTGATGTATAGCAAAAATTTGAAGGGAGATAGAATAGGAAAATTAAAATATAATTTTGACAAGAAATCACTCAAATTTCCATGATTTTACTAAAATATTTTAACATGTTTCGAAGGCTATTGCCTTCATCATCAGCATGAATTCACCACAAGCTTTCTAGTATGGTATGCAGATGTATGATGATGAGGATGATGATGATGATGATGATGATGATGATGATGATGATGATCCTTAATTATCATTTAACAACAAGAAGTTGTAATAGATTTCATAAAAGTAATAGATTATGATTATAAAAAAATAAATTGCATAACATACAAGATAATTTCACCATAGTGAATACAATAAAGGTAAAAATACAATGTCTGCCAGAAAAGCACATATACTATTTAAGTCATACTTAAGTTCATCAATACTGAACAGTAATTACAAAAGGATACAAAGATTAAGTTAACTATGGCAAATACAATGACATACAAAATAGGTGTATGTCTGCAAGCAAATATTGAGCACTAATTACAATAGAATAAAAAGTTAACAAAAGAAGAGGAAAATATACAAAGAGGTTATGTGTTTACCAACAATTCATAAAATTTTTAAATCATCATTATTGTATAAGGTTTTGCTGGTATAGGAGGCATTCTAGAAGTCCTTTGTCTGATCAAAAAAACACAAGATTTAAGAGAAATGTTTTTTTAATTTTTCAACATAGCCACCTTATTAATCAAAACATTTAGTCCAACAATTTTCCAACTTTTTAATACCTTTAGTAAAACTAAGATTTGTCCAATTGTGAAAAATAAGTGTCTGTCTCAGCTTCACCCTCATCATTTGATTTAATCTTCTTCCACCCAGCCATTTCTTCAGGTTTGGTAACAAAAAGTAGTTTCTGGAAGCCTAATACAGCAAATATGGTAGATGTGGAAGAACTTGGAAGCAAAGGCCTTGTAGTTTAGCAGCAACAATTCCAGACATGGGCAAAGGCGCATTATCATGATAAAAGAGAAATTTCTTTTTTCAAAGGTGTGGATGTTTAGGCTGAATAGCATCCTTCAGTTTGTCCAGTAGTGAAGCTTAATACTCTCCAGTGATGGGTTCTGCTTTTCTGGAGATAGTCTACAAGCACAACACCATGAAAATCCCAGAAAACCATAGCCATGGTTTTTCTTGCAGATGGAACCATTTTTGCTTTCTTTGGTACACTTTCATTTGTTGCCACTCACTGTTTGAACTGCTCCTTCATCTCTGGCATGTAGAGATGAATCCAATGCTTCATCACAGTTACAAAAACATCAGAGAATCTTACTGAAATTGCATTTAAACAAGTCTAAACACTCTTGCAAAATTGAATTTAAATGCATTTTTGGTTTATTGTTAACAAACGTGGCACCCATCGAGCAGCAAGCTTTCTCATTCCCAAAACTTTGTGTAAAATGTAGTGGACATAGCTTATTGAGGTCTTTACAATGTCAGCCAACTTGCATACCTTCAATCAGCAAACACTGATTATGGTATTGTGAATTTTTGTCACAATTTCATTGGATGTAGAAGTTTTGGGATGCTCTGAGCACTCATCATCTTGAATGAATATACAACCATAGTTAAATTCAGCAGCCCACTTTTTAACTGTTGTATAAAGGGGAAGAATCTTTTAAGGTGGAATCTAACTTCTGCATTTCTGTTGGGATTAAACCATTCAAAATAAGTACTTTATCATAGCTCGTATTTCAGTTTTATCCATTTTGTAGAAAATGTTAACACTAGTTTGTTTACATGATCATCACAAACAAGTGACTTCACTTACACATCTGAAACTTTACAGCATGCCATTTAAAGGATGATACTTACCAACAATCTTAGTAATTGGGCCATTTTCACGACATCTCTGAGTCGGGCCAAGAACTTTTAGTAGAGTCCTCATAAGCCACTTTTTATACAATTTGGAAAACTGGATGTGTTCAAATTTCTTATATGTGATTGAATTGATTAGTCCTACACCTATAAGTTTATAACTATGTTTTGAATTGGACAGTCATGTATATAGAACATCCAAGTCATTTATCTATCTTGTGTCATGATTATGTATTCAATTATGCACATTAAACACTGTTAGTTATCCTTAATAAACAGTAGGCTGTAACAGATATATAAGGAGGGATGCAAAAATGAAGAATTTGGGGAGGAGATTATAGTTGTTCAGAAGATTGAAATTAACTGAATTTTTCTGTTTTTTGTACGTAAGGGATGTAGAATGAAGAATTTGGGGAGGAGATTATAGTTGTTCAGAAGATTGAAATTAACTAAATTTTTCCGTTTTTCTATGTAAATAAATAGCATATACAAACTGCAATTGTGTAGTGGAATGAGGGCATGATTTGATTCATTTTCAAGAAAACAGTTACCAATTCATGTTCCAGCATTTTCTAAAATCTCTACAAACTATCAAAGAAAACTGCCGGTATCAGTTAGCAGCAGTGGCAAATCATGGTTTTCTGTATATGGCAGACTGAGGCATGGGATGTCAAAATTAATGGAAAATTTACTTTATGATAAATATACCATGAAACAGCTTTGTAATGTTATCATACATTTTTTTAAAGTTAAAAATTAGGACAGTGCAACTATAATAATGTATATAACAGGTTTTCCAAGTTCCCTCAGAGGTACTCATGATAATAAAATGTACTGTACTTAAATATTATATATATATATATATATATTACAATCTGGCTACAGTCAACCTTAATTAATTGCCTCATTCACCCAAGATTGCGGGTTCAATCCCAGCCAGGGTTGATGGATTTGGACATAAAAATCCTATAGCTTCCTTCAGAAGAGAAGTAAAGCCATCAGTCCTGGCCCATATATTTTTGGGACGATAAAAAACCTCAAGCCTGAAAGAAGAGGCCTGTGAGCAAAATTTATCGGCCATTTCATGCCCTGAATTGAATGGGATGCTGATGACCTGAGATGCTAAAGAGCATCCATAAATGAACCAAATAATAATAACCTTAATTAATGTTTTTTTCATGCTTTAATGTAATGCATTTAAGTAGTTCTATCTGCAGGTAGACTGGTTTTCTGTGACTATAGTTACAAGTATAAGAAATGGAACATAATATTATCACCACACATTGTCAACAGCATACTTTACCTTCTGCAGTTTCTATTATAACAAACAAAACAGTCACATGTAAAATGTGCACTGCCTTCTTTGATATTATGCCATCAGTAAATCAATGCAAATGATACAACCAAAATAAAATATAGTTATCACACAAATGATTATGTAATAATTTCTTATAGCATTAATTACTTATTTACCAATTCCATTTACGATAAATAGGCAATTTTTCCCAATGATAAATTTCTTGGGCTTGATAAGGATACAAATCCTCTTGCCCCCATGTAATCTGCATCTATGCATAATAATTATGTACAATATTAAAAAAAGTTCATTTTTCATACATAACAATAAATAAATAATCATACAAACAAATTTAAATTAAACACCATAATAAGTAAAAAGTGAGTAAAGCTTTTCCCCTCAGAACTAGAATACAATAAAGGAAAAATTAAATATTTAAAACTACTATCAAATCATAAAATTCTCAATAATTTTATACTTATTTATGTTATTGATAAATAACACTGGTCAACATTGATTCTGTGGTATAAAGGAAAATATGTAACTTTAATGGAAATCAGTGCCCTGATTTCAAAAATGAAGTCTGTTTTTGGCTATCACATCTACTTGTTATGATATGTGCATATATGTCTATGGTGTTAAATTCATTCAGCTTATACAGCTTACTGCTATGTTTCATTATGATATTCTAAATCTGTTGTTGATTTTCTTCCTAATCAACTCACTTCCACCCTCCCTTATCACCCACGTGTTTATGTTTATATTCCCAGCACTTATCAGTTTTGTTCTATGGGTCAGGTCTGTCTTCTTGTCAGGTATTTATGTTTACATTTACAGCTATCATAGATCTCAAACTGCCACGGGTGGCCGAGGTCGTTAAAGTGCAGATCGTGAGCGGGAGGTCTGGATTGGAATACTGCCAGGACCATCCTCCCTGACTGAGGCTTTTTCCAGGTTTTCCTCAGTCCTCATTAATGGCAAAGGCCGGAGAGATACCCTAAACTTAGGCCTGAAACGATTCCTTTCTTAAAAATAAATCTTTTCCAAATATATCATTTCATCTCATGTATCATCAGTGTCCAGCGCCTGTGGTGCCTCTGTAGCAAAAACGGGCATTAAACACTATTTATTTATTCATTCATTTATAGATCTCAACTTCAGCTAAGCTGAAAACTTGTGTTAATGCACACGTTTGTCTTCTATGTGTGTAGTGATAAAATAAAAGTTTAAGCATGACTTCTACACCAGGATTACAGGGAAGTCAGTGTCTACAAAGTCCTCAGAAGTTTAGTTACATTTAAGGGTGTTACATGTTTGAAGGGAAGGTATGTAAAAATAGACTCACAAACAAAAAACCATATTATTCATATTTCAAAGAGAAAGTTGTGATCAGGATAAATCGTTCGCGCCTCATATTACATAAATAGTTATGTTGAGGGATTATGACATTAGTATGAAGGAAAACAGAAGGCAATGCCGTTTGCCAAACCAATGATATGCAGAGAGCAGCAGAATCATGACGATTGTTACTTTTGCATGTGCAAAGTTGCTGGCTACAAGAAAAAAAAAATAAGGCAGGAATTAAATATCCAAATCTGAACTCAGCTACACAGCCAATTCTTCATGAACCCAAACTACCTATACCTACATAACCAGCAGACATAAATTTTATTGAATCTGAAAGCAGCTCTGAGACTTCCAACAATGAGTTAGTTTCTGATCCAGACAAATTTGACAATTCACCACAACAGTTTAATAAATACCTACATCAACAGCAAACATAAATTTCATTGAATCTGAAAGCATCTCCGAGACTTCCAACAATGAGTTGATTTCTGATACAAACAAATTTGACAATTCACCAAAACAGTTTAATAAATTTGAGTTAAATGATTTAATGAGGGAGTTAGGCCTGACAAAACTAAAAAGTGAATTAGTGGACTCAAGACTACAGGAGAAGAGTTTTTATCACCTGAAGTTACATTTTCTTGGTATAGGAATCGCAAATACAGTTCCACAAGCACTACGCAGAAGAAGATCAACTTGTGTTTTGTGTGGATGTGTGTAATCTTACTCAACAGTTAGGCAGGGAAGCATATGAGCCAAGTAACTGGCATCTTTTTATTGATTGTTCCAAATGAAATCTTAAGGCAGTTGTAAATGTAAAAGAAGTTAGGCTCAGTGAAGTTTGTTAAATATAAAAATAAGTTGGTATTATGTGACACTAACTTTCACTAACTGATTAATTCATCAGAACATTCATTTAAGAACTTTCGAAAAATAATACTTTTTAAAAAATTCTGTTGTAACTCGTTTCAAGAACATTTGCTCTCATCATCAGCTGGGGACCAACAAATGCTGGTGAGTGACTAAGTGACCTCTGGTGGTTCTAACTCGTTTCAAGAGCAGTTGCTCTCATCATCAGCTGGGACCAACTAATGCTGACGGGTGACTAAGTGACCTCTGGTGGTTCCAATAAGTAACAGAATAGGAATATCCATTGGTGGGATGTCAAAGTTCATAACACAATGTTTAATTTTTAAAATATAAATCTTCTCCCATGTTGCAAATTCCTGAAATTGTTGTTAGCTTTCAACAGTTTGGCTTCTTTGGCAATGTCATGATTATAAGTCCAAAATGGTTGCAACTGCTGATTTATCCACCTGTTTAAATCTTAGATTCCAAGTGTTCTTTGGTCCTTGTCTCCAAATTTCTTATTGTTTTGCCTACATATGTCTGGTCACAATCCAAACAATCTATCTGATACACTCCTGCCTTTTTGCTGGAATAACATCTTTTATGATTCTGTTCAGAAGATTTAGTGGTGATGTTTTTAATATCTTTTAGTCTTTTGAAGTGTCTGATCTTATCAACTAATGAACTGCAATCTTGATGATGTAACAATATTCCACTGTATATTCGTCTTTGTTTATTGGGATGTTTACCAATATATTAGCAAGGCTGTTAATAATGGCATATTGGTGTGGTTTAGGATTGAAACTGTATTTCTTTATGTGATTATCTGTATGCATGGATTTCCTATATATACCAAACAAAAATATTTTTAGGTTCAGGAAGGGCAAACAATCTTCCTCCTCCTATTCCATAGTGAACTTAATACTTTGATCTTACAGATTAAATAATTTTAGGGCATCATCGGTTTGCTTTTTTGTATTATTGTCAGTATGTCATCCACAATTGTTGGTAGCTTTCAACAGTTTGGCTTCTTTGGCAATGTCATAATTATAAGCCCAAAAATGGTCTGTAACTGCTGATTTATCCCCCTGTTTGTATGTGATAAATAATAAAACCATGTTCTTAATTATCTAGTGAGTCAATTTGATAATCTTATGCTCCATTTACTGTTGAATTATGTAAAACTAGTTTTGCATAATTCAACAGTAAGTGAAGCATAAGATTATCAAATTGACTCACTAGATAATTAAGAACATAATAGTTGCTTTACTGTAATCGTTCCGACACAAAATTAAATGTTTAATAAAACCATGCTTTAAAAGTGAGTGAAACGCCCTTGTAATGTGTGTTTCTATTGTGCTCATGAATAAATTTGCTAGAAATGGAGATAGGGGATTACCCATAGCTAAGCCAGAGATATGTTGGTAAATTTTCCCATTGAACGTAAAATAAATTTTGGTCTATACACAGTTTTGTGAGATTGGTATAATCCTCAATTTTTGGCCCAAACAAATCCTTCCCCCCCAGTTTACCACAAATTTCTGGGTACTTCTCCATCCCCCAAATTATATTATCTTGATACATTCTCAGGAAACTCTTCTTCCTAAAGCTTAGTAATAGTATCTGAGGGGGAGAGGGAGAGAGTTTTGGAAAAATCCTGCATTTCAGCCATAGGTTTTTGTTCTCCCTAAAGCTTGCAAAGATTTCTTGTTTCCTCATATCTTCAATTATATCTCTTACTCTTTCCAAAATCCTCATATCTATATTGCTTATTTACTGAACATTCCCTCATACCAATTTTTTCACCAATATCCTGAGTTTCAAGCACCTTTTCCATTTAAACTTCTTCTGTGCACCAAAACATTGCTTGACAATCTCTCCATCATCTAATATATTTATTCTATTTAGATATTTCATAATTCTTTTAATATTCTATCTTTGCTATTGACCCAGCCAATTCTACCAAAGCTACATTATTAGTGACACTTTCAGTAGTTTGTTAGTTTACAAAATTATTTATCTATTTATTACATCCAAGATCTTCCAGCTGTCATCATATTCCCAAATTTCTATTCCATACATAATTTTTACCTCCAACATGCTGTCTATATCTGTTCCATTCATTTGACATTTATTCTGTTATTTTCCTTAAACATACCCTTAAACCCCCATAGATATTTTTCCTTTAGCTAATACTAACTTTTCAGCTACCATTAGCACTTAACCTCACCCCAAGATAATCACATTTCTTTATCACTTCTATTTCACACCCATCTATCATTTCTCATCTTTTCTCAGTTTAAAGCCCTTCTTGAAGGCCATTATTTTGGATATTTTATTGTTCACTTTTAAGCATCATTTATTACAGTAGTTCAATTGCTCTTCTTAAACTTCCACTTGAAATAGAACCGATAGCCAAATCATCTGCAAACAATAGAGATGGTTTTAATGTAGATTTAAATAACAGGGATTTTCACAGTTAAATATAGTATAATATAACAAATTATTTATGAGGAATTCACTCAAATTTCACAAGTTTTGTTTCACTTACTTGGATATGTTTTGAAGGCTGTTGCATTCAGCATCAGCATGGTTCACTTTCAGCTTCCCAGCTTGACATAAAAGTGTTGCTCTGAGGATTTTATGAAAAACGAGGAAAATTTAGTGGCAGATTTGAATAGTTTGGGATTTTTACAGTGAAATATTGTATCATATAAGAAATTATTTATTGTAGAGCCGTGCTGATGATGAAGGAAATTTGCCTTTGAAACATGTCCAAGTAAGTAGAACATAACTATTGAAATTTAAGAGAATTTCTCAATAAATAATTTGTTACAATAGAGCTGGTATTTTCTTATTATTAATTACTGGTGAAAGTACATTATCTCTTTGAATCTCTTCAATAATGTCAATAAATAAGTTAAATAACATTGGGCTTAATTCACATCCCTGTCTTACTCCTGATAATAGCTGCATGCACTCTTATCTTGTCTCTTGAACATTCCATACAAAATTTATTATCTAAATAGATTGCTTGTAATGCATTTATAAATTTCTTACTTGCTTCTTTCTACTAGTTAAAATAAGAAAATATTTCAATTTATTAATAAAAATTAATACACACAAGTCAGCGCACTAATTACCAGCCCTACAGCCTTAATGGATGCTTTGTTCCTGATTAGCAGGATAAAATAACATTACCAACTGTGGTCTTTGATGTTGCATTGTTTTTACATTTTTGAAAGTCATTGTAGAGTGCACTATAGTGGAAGTTATCCAGCCAAATACTGACCAAATTCAGCAGGCTCTACTATATGAACCACAAATTCAAAAGAAAGACTGTCTTTTTGTGCAGCATCAAATGAAAAACAGTATCTTACATTTTTGGCTGTAATAGGAAGTATGTTTACATCTTGCAGGTTTTGGATGGTCCTGGCTATTTTGTGGAGCCAACAATAGTAAGTGGCCTGCCCCATAATGCCAGTATTGTGCACCAGGAGACATTTGCTCCCATTGTTTATGTGCTAAAAGCAGATAACCTTGATCAGGCCATAAAATGGAACAATGAGGTACAACAGGGATTGTCGTCTAGTCTGTTTACTGGCAACCTAAATGCTGTCTTCAAGGTGAGTAACTCTGTCAAGCATATGTGCCATTAATAACCTCTGTATAACAAACATAAATTTTGAGGACTAGTCAATAAAGACTGAGAATGAATTTTTTTTACTTACAAAGTACAATAAGCAGGTTCAAGGTTAGTGTGGACTTTTATAAAGTAGTCCCCATTGAGTACACCATTCCTGGAAGAAGTGCTGGGAACCATTGGTTGGTTATAAAAAAAATGTTTCGATTAAAAGTTGTTTGCATTTATGTGTAAAACCAAAATCTGTTTAAAAAAAAATTGGGGTTCCCATTTAAGCAAATTTGAGTTGACCTTGAAAATATACACCAAATAAAATGTAACTAATATCATTGTTGTTCCCTCTGAAATGAAGAAACATTCAGCATAAATTGTTTTCTTGAAAATGTATTGCTTTCAAGATAATCAACTGCAAAGTTTTTAAAAACCATTCTATGTATGCAGTTCACTATTTCTAAAAGCAGCCTATTTTTTTTTATTTTGCAGTGGATTGGTCCAAAGGGCTCAGACTGTGGAATAGTGAACGTCAACATTCCAACAAGTGGAGCAGAGATTGGAGGAGCTTTTGGTGGGGAGAAGCACACAGGTGGTGGTCGGGAATCAGGCAGTGATTCTTGGAAGCAGTATATGCGACGCACTACAGTCACCATAAACTACAGCAAGGAATTGCCTCTTGCTCAAGGGATCCGTTTTGAATAAAATGTTTTGTAAGTGCTGGAAGAAGCTGTATGTAGGCTGAACTTTGCACTTCATTTGGCAATACTACAGTTTTAACAAATGAGAAATGCTGTCCCATTACACCTTCTAAACCAATTACAACGTAGCATTATTGGTCAGTCAGTTGTGACCTGAAAGCTGCTCTGCTGCCAGTTTTCCTTATTGTTACAGCTGAGTTCTATCACTGGTTCATTTATTTATAGTAAGAAAAATGTCTCAAAGAGGTCATTTGCACAGTGATTTACAAAGTGATGCCTAATCCTTTGCAGCTATAAATAAATCTGTAGCAAAATGATTCATTATTATGTACACTTAATGTACATTTCCTTTGAAAAATTGAAAATGCTACAATATCAGCTGTTAAGTAATGGTGGCTGTTGCAACCACAGCATAGTGACCATTACATGAATTGATGGTAATTGTCAAGTCAGTGTTTCAGCGGCACAGGTATAGTCTGCAGACAGATTACCATGCATTTAGCACAGAAATACAGCATTCATCACAACTACTAAAATAAAAATTCCAGCTTATATTTGACTCACCTGTTTATTACAATGTTCACACTTTGTGAATGGAATTTTCCAAGAATTTAGCAGAAGAAAGTTGTCTTTGAAAAGAAAATGGCTTAATTCAAAATTAAATGTAAAAAGGGTTGCATTTGATTAACAAATTTTTAACATTGCAAGATTAATCTGACAAGGGTCTGATCTTAAACCAGGTGCAAAAAAAAACTACCCATTTTCTGTAGTTCACTTCCTAATCTCCTTCAAAATAGACTTGATGGGCTTTCTCACACTAAACCTAAAACTGTGGAATGGCTCTCAAACTCACCATTGCATTGTGCAAAGTGTCCTTCATTGCAGATTTTAGCTTTAGGAACAACCAGAAGACGCTGGAGCCATGTCTAGAGAGTAAGAAGACTGGCAAACAATAATGCACAAAATTCTGGATGCAGTATCTCTCCTGCATACATTCTATCTTCACAGACAAATGAAAACATAAGTATTATCTCACTTGCCAGCAGCCAATCAGCAAATGACAGATCTGGCAAGCCTAGCAAAATGCTCAGAATAGTTCCTTGAACCCCTGTGCACAATATTGTCAATCTATCGTTTACAGTTTTTAGACAGACCTCGTATAACCAAAATCAAGCAAAGGTGTGATATGTAATGACGTACTGTTTGAAGAAGTACAAGGGTAAGTCATTAAGTTACAAATGAATGTAGAACTTAAACAAATAAAGAGTACTGGTTTGTAAAATACTTTTATTTCCCTACATAATCTCCCTGTACATTTGAGGCACTTGTGCCATCGTTTCACAAACCCCTGAAGTCCAGCAGCATAAAATTCTTTGGTCTGCTGTCAGAACCAGGATGTGACTGCACTTTCTGTAGTTTCATCGTCAGAAAAATACTCACCCAGAAGATGATATTTAAGAGGGCAGAACAAATGGAAGTTGCTTGGAGGAAGATTGGGGCTATATAGAGAATGCTCAAGGACTTCCCACTTTCATATGTCTCATTTGTCTTTTTAACAATATGAGGATGTGCATTGCTATGCAACAGCAATGTGCTTTTGGTGAGGAGTCCTGGTCACTTCCATTGAATGGCCTTACAAAGTTTCCTGAGGATGTTACAGTAAAAGTCTGCATTTACGGTTTGTCCTTGAGGCTGAAATGATGTGAGTAATATGCCTTCCTGATCCCAGAAGACTATGACCATCACTTTCCCAGCAGATGTTTTTGTATGGAGGTGGTAATGGTGAACCAAGACTCATCATCTATGACAATTCAAGCTACTATATTGTGTCCTTCATGTGGTAGTGATTGAGATGCTGTAATGCCAGACCCATCCATTCTGTACACTTTGAAAACCAACCTTTCATGCATTATGGGATAGGCCATGTTGTGTAAATAACCAATAGTAATGGCTATATTGTTTATAGTTACCCTTCTGTCTGCTAGGATTGAGTCTTCAAGTAATTGGAAATTTGATTCTGTAGCAATCTGTGTTTGTTGACCAAGGTGGTGTTCATCTTCAGTATGTGTCCACCCTTCAGAAAACTTCTGAACCCAATTGTAAACAGCTTGATATGACAAGTTTATGGTATCCCCCTGGCATTTGCTAGTTATGAGGACTGAGGAAAACCTGGGAAAAACCTCAGTCAGGGAGGACAGTCCTGGAGGGATTCGAACCCCAGACCTCCCGCTCACGAGTTTGCACCTTAACGATCTCAGCCACCCATGGCGGTACTTCCAGTGATGAAAACATAAACTTTAAGTTCATCACACCTCCACCAGGCAGATTACAAATTCCCACAGCATAATAGTTTATCCTCTAGTAGACTAGGGGCTGACGATGCAAATGATATTTAAACAATAATGTGGAGCAAAGGAATGTTAGTTTGACTTAATCACATAATGATCTTAATATATTGTGTTTCTTAATATTGATGCCTTTTATTGTTATAATTGATTATTTTACTGTTATTAACTTCTAATAAGTTTTCAAAAGCATATGATGTTTTTCTATTTCTGCTTCATTAGAAATATAAATTTTTAAGCAGTACTAGAACTTTTCATTAAAAAAATAAAAAACATTTAAAAACTAGCAAATGTCAACTGTTCCAGTTTTTTCTTTTGTTTTATAAAAAGTACCCTTGGTGTTTTACAATTCTCATATCTCCAGAAAATCTTATTCAACAAAGCAGCTATTTACACATTTTTCATTTCCACGTCCATTTGTGCAGCACTGGACTAAACTTCCAAAGGTTTGGATGACCCAGATGAGGTGTGCTAGTGTCATAGTCCGATATATCCCACTGGAATGCAGGAACATCCTGGTTATGTGGAGGTCCAGATATTGCAATGAAAAGCAGTCTAGAAGCAAGTTTGGCTGTAGTAAGTTTCATGTCTGTCGCAGCATGTGAGCGATGGCCCAGGGCTGGGAATGGGTAGGTTCCATTTGCTGGATTAAGGTCACTGCGGCAAGCAATGGCATTCTCTGCACTGTATGGAGGTGTGCAGTTGCAGCGAGAAAGTGGATCATGTGTGTAGTTGATGTAGCGCATTATAGCAATCATGCTGTCCTGGTCTACCACCTTAGCATGATCCCTTCTGAACATCAGAGCACGAGGTGTGCGTTCATAGGAGAACCTGCAAGCAGAAATCAGGTGATACCACTTCTCTAAAAAAACAGACATTTTAGACATGAACTTAAACTCTTGAAGCTATTAATAGCCAAGGAGTAAAATAATATTGATATAGAGTTGGTTTGGCACAGATACATGGACGATATATTTGTCATTATACCAAAACCAATGGTTAACAATGCCTTAAAATTATTAAATTTATCATTCAATACATTAAGTGAATATTTTACTTTCGAAGCTGTAGACAATGGAGTGGTAATATATCCTACATTGGTGTGATGAATTGAATACATTATTGTAAGGCCAATACAGTTTACATTAGAAATTGAAAAGAAGGGTTGGATCCTCTTTTTAGATTTAAAGACTATAAAAGACAACAGGTTGGCTTTTGGAATACATAAGAAACCTACCCACAGTGATAATTACATTAAGAATAATAATTTTAATTCCAAAACACACTAGCATGCCATCCAATGGCCTTGCATTGGTGAATGTTCCAATCCAATCATCCCACAGCACTATATAATGGTTTCCATAAAAAATTAGTAGACAAAATAAATTAAAAGTTTAAAAGAAATAAAGGTATCAAAGACACAAGTATGCTATCACAAATAAAAGAAGATATGCATTCAAAAATTTTTTCAATAAATTTAAAAAAAAAGTTTTAAAAAATGCAAAATAATGTTGGCTCCTCAAAACATTCAGTTTTAAAACCATATCAAAATCTTCCTGTAAAGATCATATATCTTCTGACAAAAGTTTGGTATCTACCATATCAATTGCAAAGACTGTGATTAGGTATATATTGGAAAAATGAAAATAAATTTGAAAACTCATACAAAAGAACATTTCAGAAATATCCGTTACAAATACATAGAGAAATCTGCAGTGGCTGCCCACTTTTTGTCAGAAAACCATAAAACTTATAAAAAAAAAAATATTGTAATACACTTGCAAACCTTTGAAACTATCATGAACTTCAAGACACCATCATAGAATGTTTCAATTAAATTTCTCCACCTGCCTACAGAGTATGTTTCTACCAGTTGGTCTTCTGCTGATGATGGGAGCCAATATACCCAAAACATGCCCAATTAATAAAACCAAGTAAGCGAATTAAAAGTAACACCAAACCAACTCTAAGTATATCAATATTATTAGACATTTTACAGCGTAAAATATTTTTATTCATATGTTGCAACTTCACTCAATCATGCAAAAAAAACTTACAAGAATTACCAACATTGTGGAAGTGGTTGCAATGTGGTTGGATGATAGATCGACAAATAATGAACATCTACTTTAAAAAAATAAGCATTTTTAAGCATTTAAAAATGTTTGATTGCAAATACTTTCCATTCTTGAGAGCTATTTATTCATTTCTTAATGCTAACATTTATATTGCATTATCTTGATTTATAAGAATGTGTTTGTATACACTTGTGTTTTGCCACTCTTATAAGGGTAGCTATTTAATTTTTGGGATTCTGCTAAGAAGGCTATAACTCACCAACTCTCATATTTCTTTTTGAAGTAGTTTCCATCACACACAAAGTTGCATCTTTCAGAAACAAGCCATGCTTCTTTAGAGATGGCAACAGTTTCTTCTGAACTCCCAAACTCATTGTCCCTCAGTTTTCCCTTCAAAATGGAAACAGGAAAGTCACAGGGAGCCAAACCTGGACTGTATGGTAGGTGGTTTACTACAGTACTTTCTATTCTTGCAGAAATTTCATTGTTTTCAAAGTGTTGTATAAAGAGGTGTTGTATGGTGAAGCAACAATTCTCACAATCCAGACTTCTGCTTTTTGTTAGTGTTTTAAAGATCCTGGGAAAGCAAACTATGGATACCAGTTGGCAGTGACTTTTGTCTTTGTTCCTAGAGTTTTTTTAATTGTGTTTTAACACCTGTTTTTACTACTAAGGCATCACTGTCAGTAGACACTAATGATGCATAAGATGAAATTGGGAAAAGAATTTTTTTTAAGGAAGGAAGCATTGAAGGCCTAAGTTTAAGATGTTTCCACATTATTTATCATTTTGAGAAATGAGAAACCTTAATGAGGGATAGCAGTAGCAGGAGTCAAACCCCATACCTCCTGTTCACAAGTCCATGACTTAACAACCTCGGCCAGCCACCCATGGCAGTGTTCCTGGAGTGGAATGTTTGCTAAGAAGCTGGCAATCATCATCTAGAACTGGTTTTGTTATACATCCCACTTTGACATAGCTTAACCTATACTGAGGGGGTTCATCGTTTGGGAAGATATCAACAAATTCCTCTTTGGTCCTGCTTTCACCTTTGAAGATATCATGGACATATTGGGAGCTGCTGTTGTTGAAATAAACCATTTCCTGCATCATTCCACTCTTGCTGCCTTTTATTCTTCTTGATATTGTGGGATATCCAATAGCAACAAAGTTTTCTTACAGGATTTCTGACACCTAAGGAGAATAATTCCTCTATTGCCTCCTGTAAGTCACTTAATCTTCACTATGGCTTCTGCATGAGCAATTACTGTTACTGGACATCCTGTGTGCTCCTCATCTAAATCTAAATCTGCAAATCAATTATACACTACTGTATGTGAAGGAACAGAGCCTGGAAGAGATTTCTGTAATTTTCAAACTTGTTTGCTCAGGGTGCACTTTTGATAAAAAAAAATCACTGCAGAAAATATTCCTTCTTAGATCATCAAAAAGCAAGCATGCTGTGTGTTGACTCTTGCTAAGGTTACTAATCAAGAGACACTTTTTCCAGTGTTAAAATCCAAAAAAATAAACAGTGACTCATAGAATGAACTAGTTTGATGTCAGCAACAGTTTGTTGCAAACAAATTCTAAATATTCTTTAAAGAATTTTATTCTAGTATTCCTAAATATGCAAGAACTTACCAGTCACCATATTTGGCAACAAGTTCCTCATTTCCACTTAGTTTAAAGATGCTCCTGAAATAAGGAGAGTTATAGCTTGGCCAGTAACTCTGATCTTGAAGCACATGGGTCATATCCTCTGCTCTTATATGCCCAGGAATCTGCTCCAGCACCCAAAGCAGGTCTCTCTTGAGTGGTAACTTGGCTTTGAACTGCTTATAGTCGATCACCATCCACTGGTTGTTGTATGTTCCACTGTTGTACATGCCAAAGATTTTTGTCCAAGAGGGCCCAGAAACAGCCAATCTGTTGGCCACCATGGTGCGGACCATCTCCAGTATCTGAGATGCATTTTACATTATTACAAAATATTTGGTTTTCTATCAGTAAATGAAATTTAACTCACTGATAATATAACTTTATGAACACAGAAAAAGGCATTAAAAATAAGTAAATTAATCACAATATAAAGTATACATCATAGAAATGACAGATATTATTACTTTAAAATGGCCACCGTTACACTGAACTTGAAGTCTAATCAATGGAAGTATGCATAACTTTCCACTCTCTGACCAAGGCGTGGGGCTTCAAGCACATCTTGATAATGTACTAGCTGATGCAACAGGCCAGTTTTCTTTATGTACAATTTCTATATAATGTGAATTTATATTAAAGATGTTTTGATTAAGTATATTCTATATTAACTTATGGTATGCCCTTTTGGAGAGCTTTGAGTTTATCAACTACTGTCTTTAAATGACAAAAGAAAATATTAAGAATAATACGAGTGCCATCTCATGCTTCCCAATAAACCAATTTTCAACATTTTAAAAAATTTCACTATATGTAATACAAACCAATTTTCATTCAATTCAAATGTCTTAATATGTTAATAACTCTAACTGATAAAAAAGTTTAACAAATGGACATACCACCCAGGAGACAATAATAAGTTTCAAAAGATTTACAAAGATTATAATATTTTAACACCTCAAAACTGGAGCAGAGCTAAAAATCTATAAACATAAAACAAATAAGATTTACTACCAATGAAAACAAAATCACAATCCTGATTAATTATTTACATAAGGAAAACAAAAAGAAATATAGGTACAGTGTAACAGCAATCTAATCACTCCTGCATGCTTTGTTTCCCCAGATTCATTTGATTTACAAGGGCTGTTCAATAAAAAATGCTCATAATTTTTTTTAACAACATACCTTTACTCATCCTCATAATTTGATGATCTTTCTCAAAGTAGTCCCCATTATGTGCAATGCATCTGTCCTAGAGTTTCCAGTCTTCAAAGACACGCTGGAAACTACTTTTTGACAGGTCCTTCAGAATTGCCTCTACAGATTACACTACTGCTTCTGATGATGTTCCACAAAGATATTTCTTCAATTTGGGGAAAAGAAAATAATCACATAGGGCTAAATCTGGACATAGCAGGTGATGTATACTCTTCACATTAATTTTCATGATATATCCTATAACAAAATTTATAATGTGCATCTGTACATTATTGTGGTCCAGTATCTAGCTTTTGGCGTGGAAATGTACGTTTTACTGTGATATGGTCTTGCAGAATTTTCAGGACATCTCTATAACATTGCTTAGTTACAGTTGTATGTACAAGTACAACATGCTGGTAAACCATTCTCTGAATATCAAAAAACAAGATGACCATAACTTTTCCAGAGGAAGCACTTTGCAATTTTTAGTGCTTGTGATAATGGAGATTTGCACACACACAATTGATGTTTACTCTCAGGATCAAAATGATGTAACTAAATTTCATGAGCAGTGATTAACTTTGAAAGAAATTTCACAACTTTCTGTAATGTCATCTTCAACGATATGCAAACCTACACAAAATGTCCTTTTATTCAGGAATCAAAATCTTGGAACCCACCATGCATAAACACATCTCATTTGCAACTTTTCAGTTACCAATGTGTGGGTGACACCAAGTAAAATTTTCAAAATTTCTGAAAGTGTTTTTAATGTTATTTGACCATTCTCTCTCACAACAACAACAGCAGCAACATTAATGTATGCTTATCCTCTGATCTTGCCTTTTTCATCCATTGCACCAGTTCTTTCTTCAGGATTCTCTGCTCCATCTATTAATAAACAAATTCTTCCCTTTCAATTTCTTAGATCTTTTCAACCTCTCATAGGCAATGTGCATGGTTACAAATTTAACCACTACCATCCTTCTTCCTTCATTCTTCTGAACTCGAAAAGCTTCAGCAATTTCCCATCCATTCAGAACCATCTCCAATCTCCCTTCCAGAATCTCTTAACTTCCTGAATGGGCCACACTCCTCTTCTTTCCTCTACATCTGATATTACCAAATTAAATCTTTGATATCTTTCTTCCAAAGTTTCTACTCTTCTTTTGATGATTTGTACTTTTGTTTTCATGTTTTGCATTTCAATTTTGTTTTCATTTTTAATTTTTCTCCCCCCTCATTCATTTTATTCTCCAACCTTCCTTCCATACCCTGCAATATGTTTCAGATTTCTTCATCTGCTTCATAATCACCATTTGACCCAGGATTGATCTTTACTCCTCGAATGATTAGTAGCACACAATCACATACACCACAGCAGAAATATTCCTCATTTCTCCATGCTGCACTTTTTTTTTTTAAATAGATTCCACTTCATACCACTGAACAAACCTATTCTTGCTCTATAAATTTCTATTTTCCATTGTTACTTGTGTAGCTTTTCAAATTCTTCCTGCAGCTCCCAAGCAACACAGCCTTTCTCCTTCATTGCTAACTTAGCACTTCATCAAGTACTTCTAGATTAAGTTTTATCTAGATATATAGTAAAGCAATCAAAAGTCATTATTGCAGGTGGTCTAAATATAAATAACTCCTTAGATAGGGGATATAAAAAGCTGAATGAACCTTTTATTACCTACAATATTAAAAGTCTAATTTACAAACCTACAAGAGTAACTGATTTAACTTCATACCAATAATGATTATATTGCAACTAATATAAAAAAAATATAAAATAAACGTGCATGTCACAAACACTCACCTGTAAGATCATTATGCCAAATTTGTTAATACAGTACATCTCATTTGCCAGAAAATAAATAGTGAAGAAAGACAGAAGCATAAAAAATTTAGTAAGCGAACAAAATGAGAAAGAATCTACAGAATACATTCCAGTAATGAGAAGTGGCCTGAGTTTTACACGGTATTTCAATACAGTTTTTATATATGATATTGTTTTTATATACGATATCGTATGTTGTCCTACAAAAAGTAAAATTATAAATTTGAATAAAAAACAGAAATTTAAACTTCCCAGGAAGGGAAGTATTATTATTTGCAATATTTGTATTATTTGGAATAATACCAAAAAAATATTCTCTAGATGCATTGAAACTCCTTAATTTATAACACAAATCTATATAGTTTACCATAGAAGAGGAGAGAAATGGATGTCTCCCATTCCTAGATTTAAAAATAATAAGAAATGCAAACGTCTTAGCTTTGGAATTTGCAGGAAACAAATACACACAGAAAATTACATAAAAAATTATAATTATAACCCCATCCCACATAAATTTGCAGTGTTTCATTGTTTACCACACAGATTAATCAACATTCCATTGACGGAAACGGAGTACAAAATAGAATACCAACACATAGATGGCTATAACCAACAGTTTCAATATAGACTCAGTAACAAAAATCATCAATAAAGCTAAAAGACAAAAATCGATAAAGGAAGTTTCCACACTTAAGAACACCGAAGAAAGATATAAATTCAAAAGTTTCACATACCACCCAACTTACCACAATAAATTTAGGAAGATATTCAAAGAACATGGAATAATGTTAGCCCCAAAAAACAATTATAATATAAAAAATTTATGTTTTTTATATTATAATTGTTCAAAATGGCTCCTTTTTTGCTTAAGTATCAGCAATCTCATTCCCATTCAATCCCACATGGCTCAGGATCCATTGTAAAACTATTTCTGTATTTCTAATCTGGATAATATGATATAGTTTTCTTATTTCATTTATATTCAATGCCAGTGGGTAATTATAATTCATTATACTTTGTAGTGCTGCTTTAGAGTCACTTAAGATAGCAATTCTTTTATTTGTTAGGTCTATACTGCTCTAATGGCCATTATTTCACCATAAAATTTTTTTAGCATACTGTCCCAAAGGTGTATAGTGAGAGAAGTCTTCATAGTGTATTCCAAAGCCTGCTTCTCTGTTTTTAAGTGATTCATCTGTATATACTCTATACCATGTATCAGTTGGATAATAGTTGTTTAGTGTAAAGTTCTGTCAATCTCAATTCCTCAGGCGATTTGTTCTTCTTGGAGACCAATGTATCCAGATTTAGTTTCACATTAATATTTTTATATATTGTAAAGAATCAGTTGGTATAATGACAGGATTAGTGCTTATTTTTAAAGTGTTGTCTAAATCTTCTTTCTGTATGTAATTTTTTAAAATCTGTTGTTTTTCTAATCGTTGTGTCCGGTAAGGAATATGAAACCGTTTATTCCTACTTTATAATTTCTGTCCCAGTAAAGCCGTTTTAATATCTAGCTCTATTTTAATTGGCATCTTTTATTTAAACCAAGAAAACCTGGAAATGTACAATTCTGCTAAATTTTTTGGCATGATTGTCTAGCAGAAATCTTATCAGGATGAAATTAATTCAGAATAGCCACTACCCATTGTGTAAGGACATGAATACTATTCTAAACAAAGAACATTTACTGAAATGCAGTCAACTTTATAGCAACAGATAAATGAAAAATAATTTGGAAGCTCTTTATTGGGAAGCTAGGGGGAAAAAGTGATAAATATCAGCAATGGTCAGCAGCAACCAACCAACATTTAATAATCTTTGAGATCTTGGAAGTAAAAAGTTCAATATCCAAGTTCATCCAAAAGCCACCAAAGTGAACTCAGATATCAAGTAACTCAACTTGATCCAATTAATATAAAAGCTTTAAATTAGTTTGAAGTTTGTTCTAAAACTCCTGATTGGTTTAAGCATATATATATTAACTTTATGGCTGCTATCAGCTAATTAAAAGGAAGATATTCTCATAGTTGCTGATATATAATAATGCAGTTGCAATACTTATCTCTTTGATATACAAACTTTTATTTGAAATGTGCAACTCCATCATGTTTCTCTTTTTAGCTCTTACATATAAACACCAAACTAAGATATGGTTCTTAACATATGTATAATATAATTGGAACTGTCACAGTGAAGCAAAATAGGTAATTATTAATATACTATGGTCCAAAAGAACATAATAGTATGTCCTCCAATTATAGCAGTCCTTCTGGCATTCAACAAATGGCTGATAATGTTAACAAGGGTCTGCAAAACATGTTCTAAAGAAATAGTAAGTAAGTAAAGTTACAGGAGAGTTTATTCGACTCACCACAGCCATAGCCATGTATACTTCAAAATCAGTGATGGTTGGCATACCTGCCCTTGTGGTTTGATGTACTGCCAAAGAGAACGGTTGTTGTTCCCTATAGTCGTTTCCATGGTAACTAAGCCAGATGATGTTACATAAAAATCATCACCAGACTCAATTTCTCCAGGATATGATGAAAATGTCATTGCTCTCCCTGGAACAATCTTACCAAAGTTTTCTAGCAGTCGATAAGGGAAGATGTATTTCTTCTGAATGCGCAACATGGACTGCAAACTGCAATATTAATTATATGTGTTTTGATAAAATATTCAAATAAGAGTAAAAGGTAGCACTGCTGTCAATGAAATTTTAAAGTGTATGTCTAAAAAATATTCATACAAAGTCATGATGAACATCTGCTGCTTTATACGTGAACTTGGGATATCATGGGAATATATATGTTAATATCCATTAGTGAATATTTTTATATCTTCTTCGAAAATCTTAGTGCTAATTGGTAAGTGCACAATTTTTAAATTTAATAAATATTCTATTATGTTATTCCTTTTGGTTCATCCATTAATGCTCCAATTTATCTCACATGTTCTTAATTTATAAAAATGTTTGTGTATTTATTCTGATTTGTCAACTGCCTTAGCAACACATGACACAGTATAATCTATTTATGGTGTCTTTCTTGTTTATTACTGCAGTTCAATCACTGAACATGGTAGTGCAGATCCTTGGGCCCATTGTTGGGCCATGGCGGTCCTACAGACCAGCAGTCCAATACAAAATTGAATGTACCTCTGTGGCCCGTGTGTAAATGTTACAACTGGGTTAAGAATTGATGCATCAGGGAACTGTAAATCTAAATACCTGTTACCTGAACAACAAACTTTATCAAGAATTATTAGGATATGCTAATAAGAAAAATATTAATTATCATACACTGGCAAATAGCATCAATTATGCGTTACATAAAGGTGGAACCCTGTATAATAAATTATTAAATGATTTAGAAGCACTTCAAGCACATATCTTAAAAAATGTGTTAAAAGTAATTTTTATACTGTGGAGAAATTCTTGGAAACACATTATAGAGATAGATATGTATATGAAAGAATGAATGAATTTTATTTTAACAAATAACATTACAATTAAATTTACATTTTCCTCCCTCCTTTATAAGTAGTTTCATAACTTCACAATTATATCAATCAAAAAATTATACATTTTCAATACATTGTTATTTAGTTTTACTAATTTAACTAATTACTGAACTCGTCAGCAGCTTCCTACTGGAAGATATGTATGTACAAGGTTATTACAAATGATTGAAGCTGCTTCACAAATTTACATAACTATATTATTAGACATAATATCACAAAACTTTACAAGCATATAGAAAAACTTTTGCTATAGAAAGGTTTTGTTTTCCTTCAGCCATGGTTCAGATTTCTGCTAAGAGAGCATAACAATTTCCAGTTTGTAAAGATGGTGACAGGCACTAAGAAAGCATATGCTTTATTTGAATTTCATTCACATCAGTCTTTCATAACAGCTCAACAACACTTCAGAACAAAGTAAAAAAAGATGCACCAATTGCTAACTCTATTCAGCAATGGTATGCCCAGTTTAAGACTTCAGGATGCCTTAGTAAGGGGAAACCAGTGAGTTGGCCTATTGTTGAGCGTGTGGGCAAGTTTTACATGTAGGTGATATAAATCAATTAACAGAGCAAGCAGAGAGTTGAACATTCCACAACTAACCATTTGGAAGATCTTACAGAAACAGTTGCATTACCCCTTGTTATTGTTCCAAGCTGAAATGTGATAACAACATGCGAGGCTTTGAGTTTTCTGCATGGTTACAATAACTTATGGAGGACGGTGGGATTGGCAAGAGACTTGTCTTCAGTGATGAAGCAACATTTTTTGTGAATGGCAAAGTGAACAGACACAATGTGCAAACCTTGGACACAGAAAATCCCTGCGCTATCATGCAGCATGTTCAAGTCTCATCAAAAGTTAACATGCTCTGTGCAGTCTCACAGTTTAAAGTTTTTTACCATTGCAGGACATTCTAGAAAATTGGCTCATGCCACAGCTGAAGATTGAGAGTATGGATTTTCTCTACCAACATAATTATGCTTTACAATGTTCACAGATTTTTTAACAGGAGATTGGGAAACCAATGGATCGGCCATGGCAGCGGCAGCAGTAGCTGTAGTAGTTTGATCCAGTTCACTATCGCTTTAGTACATAGTAATACAATTGATGTTGGACATGTCCTTAATACAATACTGAATTATATCCAAGAATATCAAAAGTAAAAGTAAAAAACATAATACAATTAAATATATACAATAATATCAAAAGTACATACATGAAGTATATGGTCATTCTCATACTATAGGACATAGTGCAGTTATTATTTATCATTATTTAAAAAGAAATCCTGAATGGAGTAGAAGCATTGGTTAATTACATGTGCCTTTAGGAACAGTTTGAAACTTATATCTTCTTGTATTTCCTTTAAATAGTTGGGAAGGTTATTGTATATCTTTATGCGAAAGTGCAATATGCTCCTGTGGTATAAGGAAGTATTATGCTTATAAACATGGAGGTTTGGGTTTTGTCTTCTATTGTATTAATGGACTGCTTCATTCTTATGAAGGGTGAACATGTGCTATTCATGGTTTTACGGATGAACATTATAATTTCAAATGTGTAGATACAAGGAAGAGGAAGAATGCCTAACTTTTTAAAAAGTGGTTTTCATGTTGTTCTTGAACATGCTCCTATCATGGCTGGAATTATTTTCTTTTGCATGATGAAGCATACGTTACTTGCTGTTGATTCCCCCCAGAAATTATGCCATACCTCAACAAGGAGTGGACATATGCAAAGTAAGCTATTCTAACAGTCTCCGCCCTTGTACATCCTGCTAGTATCCTTATCATATAGCATGCCTTACTGAGTTTTTTGTATATGTGATTTGAGTGAGTATTCCATTTCAAATTGCTTTGAACCCAAAGGCCAAGAAATTTGGTGGATTTTTCAGCTATTTTGATTGTTTTATCATTAGCCTGCCATTTTGCTTCTCTTATGACTCTGGATAGGATTTTTTTTTATATTTTATGTACTAGTCTTTTATTTTAGGACTGAAAGGATGAGCTTTTAATAAAGTATATAAGCGACGTTTTGTTTTGCATGATTTCTTTATCCCTGGTATAATCCATGCTTGCTATTATTATTAAGGTTTTTCCTGATGATTTTTGTGGGAAAGGTTATGTTTAAATAATAATGAAAAGTTTGTGAGAATGATTCATATATGCTTGACACATTATTACCATTGTAAATATCTTCCCAAGACTCTTTACTAAGTAAATGAATGAAATAGTGAATGTTTTGGTCATTAATTACTCTTTCCTTTGTGACCTCCGAAGCTTGAGTTGTACTAACTATGGCAGGAAGTGTTAGTGTTTGTGCCTTGTGGTCACTAAAACCCAGGTCAAGAACCTGACTCTTGCATTTATGAAGGTTAAGGTTATAAAAATTATGATCTATTATTGTGGATGAGCGTTGTGCGACTCTTGTAGGCGAGAATGTAGTTTGTTTTAAGTTATAAGTTGTCATGAGGTTTATTAATGCTGATGCAGAGTTTGATTTGCTGTTCAAATCTACATTAAAATCACCACATATTATTAATGTATTACTTTGATATTTAACATAATTCAGAACAGTGTACAGCTTTTTCAGGAAAATTTTTGGATCACTGCCTGGGGACTTGTATATATATTATTGAAATATTGAGATTTATCAGTTGGATATCTGAGTATTCAAATTCTTTTTCTTTTATCATAGTTTGTATATTTTCAAGGACATTAAAAACAATGTCATTCTTTACAAAAATACAGGTACCCCCTCCATTAAAAAGGTTCTACAGGAGAAAGCTTCAAGTTTAAAGTCAGATAATTTGGTTAATTGTAGAATATCTTTCCTGAGCCAGTGCTCGCTCACTAAAGCAAAGAATGTTTTACTTCTTTCAGTTGTGTTGATAGCAAGATCTCTACCTCGTTTATTTTGTTACCTAGTGACAGGACATTTTGATGAATGAGTAAGAGTTGTTTATTAGGCACGGCTAAGTAACCATCTACCTTGACTGCATCCTCCTTTTCCTTTATTAGTTTTCTTGATTCCTGTTGATGACATTGTATAGCAGCTGACCCAGTTTCAGCAATCCCCAATTAACTATGGCTTTGTTACCAAAGTGCTGTTTGTCGACCAATGATCTCTCCCCAGTGGCATTCATCCTATCATTAATTTTTCCTGATAATGCATAAACTCACTACTAGTTTTGTTACACTCTTATGAACTACAGTTATTTCTTTTGGTCACTGCACAGGCATCCACATACAGTGTGTTAGTTTCCCTTTAGCACTGAGTCAATTACATTACACAGTAACTTTGCAAATTTGTAGGATTCTCTGCGATTCAAGAGTACACACCATCTTTTCCAAATGCACCTTCAGTTACCCAGAAGTTCCCATCTACAAAAGTACACTGCTTGGTGGTGATGATCAGCAATTCCTATCATGGCCTTCAAGCTAACCCCTTGCAAGTTTTTGAGCAGGGCTATGTCAAAGATTCAGTGTTTGTTCTTTCTTTACCAGTAAACCTACCAGAACTGTGAGCTTGTATCAACAATGCCTTTTAACAGATTGCTGGAAACACGTTGTGTTGAGTGTGTAAGAACTTGATTACAGACTTAATATCTACAGAATCAGTAGGGGGGCACACATGTAATAAATCAAAAAATCTTTTGAATTTGTCTATATGCCTGTAAAGTTTTGTGGTAAAATGTGAAATAATATTGCAACGATAAATATATGAAACCACTTCAATCACTTATAATAACCCTGTGTGTATATAATAAATTTGTAATTATGTATTAAAATAAACTTTATTTAATCTATGAATTTAAAAAAAATAAATGAAATATCAAAGAATTAATTCAGCTGTAATACATAAATCATACAAAAATAGAATTATTATTTTTAAATAATAACTATGAAAATTAGCAAAGCATTGCAGTTTTCCATCACATTCTTCACAATCAAATTCATACACTTCTGTGGGTTATCGCAGATTGCTAAGCAGAAGTGTAGGTCTCATGGTAAAATCTCTTGTTGTGGACAACTAGCCAAATTATTTTTATAAAATTTTCTATAAACTTTTCCAAAGGTCAAATTTTGTAGTAAGTTCATATTTTATGTGCCTTTTATCAAGTAGCAGAAAAAAATAATCAATGCACTCTATGTTAATATCTCTACATAAATTTGGCAACACTGTTTCATCATATGAAGCAATGTTCACATTTGTTGACCTACGTGTTTTATGAACTGTCATAAATTTACAGTTAGAGCAGCAATAATAATGTTCAGATTAATTTGCCTTCATTCTTATGTCCAAAATTTTTGCTAATTTACTCAACTCAACTACTTTATAATATTTGCTTCTTTCTAAAATCTGCATCCCTGAACTCCTTTCACAGACTATTTCATTAATAATGCAGTCTTAATTGAGGTATCATTTGTTCCTTGTACTTGCTAAGAAATAATGTCATCCATCTTTACTTTCTTTATTACACTATGTACATGCTCACTATAACTTTAAGAGAAAAGTCTTTTTAACTCAGTGGGGGTATTTTTTATCCAGAATTTTGCTTTTTCAAAAAATAATAGACCTCCTCACTATCTCCAAAGCCTGTCTATTTAATGGCAATCCTTTTTATAGGTGAGTGATTGGGCTGTTTTTCATGCTATGCTCGCTTGCTTGTTTTCCTAACAGACATTTCATATGTAAGTGTGGTAGCAGTTCAATCCCTAACAATGCCTTGATTTTTTCTATGGTTGTTTAAGCAGTATGAGGTCTTGCATTGTCCCACTATAAGAAATCTCTATTTTGATTAATTAATGTTGGGTATCTCTGCCTCGAACCTTCATGAATTTATTCCAGTTAAAAATAAATATTTGCTTCTACTGCATACTCATTTGGAACAAACTCCCAATAAATCACACCTTCAAAATTCCTCCAGATATATAACTGATTTTGTTTAGTTTAGCTTTGGCAGGCTAAAGGGGATCAGCCACTGTTTCAAGGTGTTATGATTGCGATAATATTTCATCACATGTCACAATTTTCTAGATAACTCTTATCATCCATGAGATCTGCAATAAGCTGATTGCAGATATCCACTCTGCATTAGGGCTATTTGGGTGTCAATTCATGAGGTGCAGATCTATAGTTTCTGTAAAGTGTTTTATTGTGGCAATGTGCAGCACTATCTTTTGATGGACCAAAATCTTCTGATATCCTATGGTTATTTTTTTGCAATTTTTTTTTTTAAACTCCACATGTGTTCTCAATATTCCATACCTTAGGTCTTCTAGGACATGGGAAATCTTTGGTGTTTTCTTTCCCATTATTGAAATGCTGGAACCATTGTGCTACCTACTCACTACTCTTTCCATTTACATATTTTTCAAGTTGCAGCAGTAGCTTTATAAGATCTCTAATCTCAAAGTGTGTTACCTCCATTTTATGATTGTGTATTAACAACTGATGACTGATACACCGCCACAGGTGGCTGAAGTTCATTAAGGCATGGACTCGTGAGAAGAGGTCTGGGGTTTGATTCCCACCAGGATCGTCCTCCCTGACAAGGTATTTTTCAGGTTTTCCTCAATCGTCATAGGGAAGGTTCCCTAAACTTAGGCCTAGAACACTTCCTTCCTTTAAAAACTTATTCCTTTCCCAATTATCATTTCGTTTCATGTAACATCAGTGCCCACTGCCTGTGGTGCCTCAGCAGTAAAAACAGGCATCAAACACTACTTAAAAAAAAAAAAATTGACCTATGTTCACAATATATATATATATATATAATAACCATAGCATCCTGTAAATAACATTGCCAAACAAAAGAAAA
The DNA here is from genome assembly GCA_030762175.1 of Metallyticus violacea. Lineage (NCBI taxonomy): Eukaryota > Metazoa > Arthropoda > Insecta > Mantodea > Metallyticidae > Metallyticus > Metallyticus violacea. The sequence continues at coordinate 2,127,975 of CM060832.1, forward strand.
CCATTAAAAGATTACAAAATGCAAAACTTAAAAATTGACTTTTCTTATGAGACAAACCTAATAAATAAGGGTGCAAGCAGAGAAATTGGAAAAAATGCCCTTTGTGAAAAAAGATGCATCTCTTCCAATTTTTCCTCTTATGTCTGAACTATAAAACAATATTCTCATTGTTTAGAATAAACACGCATGTTACCAACAAACTTAAACCAGAATTGTCATGTGTTCCCAATTGTAATACGTAACAAATGTCATATTACCTGGACCATGTGTCATGTGCCACATACAGATCAGAAGAGTTGGGCAGCAGTTTAATGAGAGCTGAGCAAGAAGCTGCTCCTGGAACTCGGGAACCACGTACAGAGTAGGGAACATAGCTCTCTGGATGCTGCTGTGTTGTAAACACATCCACCAGATCTTCTAGATCTCCCTGAAGGTTCAGCCACCTATATGTCAAACAGAACACTTCACTTGACCTTTTTGTTACTGAAAAAACTGCTAGATAAATTTGTCTAGAGAGAGAAGAAACAAACTAAAACCAATAACCCTTTATAATGTAGTTTTTTTTACTTAAGAGATCTTTACTTTTATATTTTATAATTTCTGACACTTAGCGTGTAGCTAAGGAACTTGTAAACTGCTTTTATTTTTTGTATGTCATACGAGATTTGAAAAATTATACACATTACAAGCAAGTTTATAACAGGTCATTCTAACAGTCAAAAGACAGCATAAGATAATTACATATGTCAGCAGAAAATAAATCAAAACATTGTGGGAAATAGGGAAAAGGGCAACCAGTCAAAAGTAAAATAACTGGTAATAATCTGACAGTAAACAATGATGGAAAATTATGCAATAGCTAATACTTTTAAGAATTATTACCACATTCTGCCAGTTAGGCAAAATTCCTTTTCTATATGGATGAATATATTTAAGAGTCAGATATAAATAAACATATGATATTTTAGTACATTTGAGGTTGGTAGGGCCAGTTTTTATTCTGCCTATTTTAAGGTTTAAAACCCGTTTTTATTGCCTGTTTTGGATCATTATGGATTTTTCTGTGATAATTTATGCATTTTAAAAAGCTTATAAAGAATTTCAATATATCGAAGTGAAAAAAGCTATATGAATCAAATGGCATGTTCACTTCACAAAAATATCTATTGAGAATCTTGTTATACATTTATTTCTTTTCAAGCAGTCAAAGACTTTCTCCTCAACTCATTCACTTAAGCTCTTTAAATAGCAGAACCTTCATTAGTGAAAGGAATGCACAGTTATTTCTGTCATATGAATACCAACAAATGAGGAAAGTACTGTAATTTTGAATAGTACCGACAAATGACCTTGTATTAATCCATGTGATATAATACTAGGAAATATGTGGTGGGCTTAACTTCTAAACTCATATATATAACAAAAACTATGCAATAAGCTGTTCCTACAACGTGTTCAGATGGAAGTAAGAGAGATACACCTGATTATCCTGTAAATGCATAAACAGAAAATGAACTGGACCAGAAACCACAACACATCTTATGCTCATTTTCCAGGACTATTCAAAACTATTTCACTTTGTCTTTTTCAACATTTCCATGATATCCTGAAAGGTGAATGTTGTGTTGTAACTGGTATGCGTCCTTCAGAATTAGCTTGTTTAAAATATCCTCCAATCACTTCAGTAAAAGTAGAATGTCTTTTTCCATGATGAAAAATGTTCTCTCTAACAAGCAGCTGGTTATAATAGTTGATACCTTGAAAAAACATCTAGTTGTGTTTGTAACAAAAAAAAGTGAGAGCTTAAATACTTTAATTATGAGATAAAGAAATTATTAAGTATCTTAAATACCTATTTGCATTAATAATCAGTGATATTACTCTCTGTTTCACTTTTAATAAATGCCTATTTTCAGTATTTTAAGTGCACTTTTGCCTGCCTATATTAACCAAAATAAATACTTAAATTTCTGGGTTCTGCTTATTACACTAAGCTAGCAGAGAGCCTGGTACCAAAAAATAAACACTTATTAAAGTCAAATCCAGTGACTGAATGTAAACATTGCAATTAAATTTTTCTCACATCAACAACTGTACAGGAAATGGCACAAATTATTAAAACATTCAAGATAAAGAGCTCTATATGATTCAATGAAATTTTAGGCAATTTATTGAAAGGTTGCTACACCTATATTGTTTATCATTATGCCTAGGCAAAATTTCAGATCATTTAAATTGACATTTAATCCATTTTCAAAAGTACTTTAGAATAAGATATACAGAATTACATACCTATTTTACTACTCTGAAATCATTTACAAAGTTATAGAAAAAATTATGCATTCAAGACCACCAGACTGTTTTAAAAAACCGATCACATACAACAGGAATTTTGTGAAGGAAGGTCAGCAAAAACAGTAGTAGCAGATTTTCTGAAGAATATCAATGAGGCAACAGACAAAAAATATATTCAAATAGGGTTGTTTTTAGACTTGTCCAAATGAATGAATGAATAGTGTTTAACGCCCGTTTTTGCTACAGAGGCACCACAGGCAATGGACACTAATGATACATGACATGAAATGATATATTGGAAAAGGATTTATTTTTAAGGAAGGAATTGTTCCAGGCCTAAGTTTTAGGGTACCTCCCCGGCATTTGCCATTTATCAGGACTGAGGAAAACTTGGAAAAAACCTCAGTCAGGAAGGACGGTCCTGGCAGTATTCGAACCCAGACCTCCTGCTCACGAGTCTGAGACTTAATGATCTCGGCCACCCATGGCAGTGACTTGTCCAAGGTGTTTGATTCAGTTGATCACAATTATTCTGTTGAACAAATTATGAGTGATGGGAATACAAGGCATTCCAATTAAATGATTTGAGTAGCATTTAAAGAACAGAAGACAAATGGTACAAATTGCATCTAAAAATTATGAAATTCAATATAATAAAGCCAAAATACCCACAAAAAAATATATTATTAACAGTTACACAGGATTCCATCTTGGTGTATATCAATGATATAATTACTAATATAGCAGTGCTAGTACAGTAGCATATAATTGCTGATTATACTAGTATTTTCTTTATGATGGAAAATATTAATATACAGTAAAATCTGTCATATCCAGCAACTATGGGACAAACCCAGTGCCTGATAATTTGAAAATACTTTTGTAGGTTAGTAATGACATATTGCACAAACATTATATCCATGCAGAAATTAAACATTTTTCACATGAATTTTTAATAGTAAAATTTAAATTTTAAACTTCATTTTCAGTACAATATAACAAATTGTTTAGCATCCTTGGTGAACTTAAACTGCAAATAAACAGTTCTTTAAATATAGAATCAAGAAAAAGTTAATATCTGCATATATACATTTCATAAACACATGCCTGAGAGAAAACCTAACACCTACATTCTTAAGGAGGGTAGTTAAAAGAAAACAAAACCAGCAAAGCACAAATAGCCATAGAAAAGAAAGTTTTAGAAATAGAAAAAGCTAACCACTACAAAACCATATGCAAGTTGGACTTAAAGACCTATGAACTACATTTAAAACTAAAACCTCAATTAGGAAAAATGTTATGGGAAAATTTTGAAGATAATTTTTTTGAGATTAGAAACACCAGAGTAAAATAAAATGGGGAATGATAAACAAGAAATTAGACAGTTTTAGACAAAAACAACGAATGATTAGAATTAGGGATGAAAGTCAAAATAAACCAATAGATAATGTCATGTATAGCAACAGTTTTCAAGAAAAGAATTACAACTATTAAATATAGATCTCAGCTCTTGCGTAGATTACTCAAGAAATTTTGCAAAATATGTAGCAAACATCAAGATAGCAGTTTTCAATAAATCAGAAGATAAAAATAGCATCAGAGCACAATGTGGGAAAAGTCCTAGAGTGACTGATAATAAAAGAAAATAATCAAAAAATACCATATCATAGAGTACCCAGATCCCTAAAAGAAAAATGAGTAATTTATAGTAGGGCTAACAAAACAAAATCGTCATGATGAATGAGACAGACTATGAAAATAGCATGTACAATTTGCTATGTAGCTAGGATTATGAAAATATAAAAACTGGTTCTACCCAGAAATATGTTAGTTCAGTCAGCAAACTACTAAAATACGTTTTGTTATATTACACTATATTTCATTATGAAAACCCTGGCTATTTAAATCGTCATTTTCAGTATTTGACACTGTACATTTATCTGTTAGTTCATTATAAAAAAACATACTAAAATTTCCATACCTGACTATTCATTAATGATATTAGCAGTTGGTAATAGTAACACTATTATTCTGCACTTACATGTTTAAAACACAGAACATGTTTCAAGAGCATGTGCTCTCATCCTCATCTGTAAACCAACTAATGTCCTCTGGCAATGACAGAATAAGTTCACTTAAACACTCCAGTGGTGATCTTGAAGTTCATGATGACATCTTCATTTTTTAGAATGTATTTTTTTTTTCCCCCAATCTCCAGCTCTGCTGGACTCTTGGCAGTGATCTAACAAATTTGGCTTCATTTTAATGTTATAATTTTTAAAGCAGAAATGTACTGAAAATGCAGATTTTCTATTTGTTTATATTTAATATTTTGATATGTTCCTTGGTTCAAATTTCTAAATTCATCTTCATTTTCCCTATATATATATATATATATACATATATTTACAGTCCTTGCAATTAATTTGATAAATTACAAACTTTTTGCAATTTGGCACTGCTTCTTTTTTGAGATTATCTTAATAAATGTTTAATACTACTTTTATCCTGGTGAAGCAACACTTTGAGTTTACAGTTTGCAGGTTAATAAACCTTCTAATCCAGGATAGCTCACGAAAGAGTCAATGTTTACACCTGTCCTACTTTAGTATTCATTAGCTCTGTTGTTTTTTTCAAGCTCAAACCACTTAATTTCATTTTGGTTTATCCAGCTGAAGAATATCACTTTTCGAAAGTTTCCTTCCCACATTTTGATATACCCAATGCATTTTGAATAAAATGCAACCATTTCTTTTTTGAAGACAGTAACATTATAGTTTTATTTTTTTCAAGTGCTCTGAAAAGAGATTTAAGCTGACTCTCTTTTTAGGTTTCAGGTTTTAAGTTTACAGTTAAGTTCTGTTGCAGGTATGTTAGTTTTCTCCAATCTTATAATTGTGTGATTAAATATGCACAGCTGTCTATAAACAAATTGAGAGTAAACCTCCCCACATTTATTTTCAAAAAGGTTTTTAATTATTGTAGAGCACTGTTCAAAAGTATGAATGAAATCCTTTGAACTTCTGAAGAATTCCTTTCGAAGGCAGGGATGAAGAGAAAGAAATCTTGTTTATTTTACTTAATATTCACAAAATCACATGCACTGTATATATGGGGAAGTATTTGTATATCTTCCCTGCAAGAACTTCAACATTAATTCACTGCTGTTTGAAGACAGTTATGTTCTATGTGTGCAGCACAGCTAGGAACCAAAAGTTCTTTATGAAATTCATTAGTTAGCAAATGGTACATATTTTTTCATCTCTCTTTGTCAATTCTCCGGTGTTTCAGTTGCAATTATCTGCACAGAAACCTATGACTTTCTGCTCAACTTTGCACTTCTTCATGACAGACACAAAAAACTGCTTAAAATCTCTGATGTTTCACCTTCACTCCTTCAATGACAAAAACTTTGGTCAAAATAAGCAGCACCATATATTTAGGTCATCCTCAGAGGACTGGAAGTTGATCAGAAGGATTGTCACTATGGTTAAGATTAAATGGGCCGTCAACAAGTTTGGCCTATTCAAATCTCCAGGAAAGTCTCTGTCATCTTTTCAGGGCAAGTGTAGCCTTTAGCTATATACTTTTGCCATGGAGACTTGCCAATTCATCCTGAAGCAGGGACGAGTACTGCTAAGGCTTTCAGACCAATCAGTCTTTCCTTTTTCTAGTTAAAGACTAGTGGAAAGATATATTCAAGAACAAATGCTTGTTAAAGAACCATTGCACCGAAATCAATTTGTCTACCAGTCAGGAAAACAGTTCTACACAACCTAGTGGTGAGAAGTGAGAACTCTCTTTGACCAGATGAAAGAGCATTGGTCGCATTTATGGATATAGATTTGATAATATCATCTTCTTGTCCATTTCGTATCGAGGTGCGGATATTAACATTTGCAAATGAATAAATTCCATGCTATGCAGCAGAAATATACAAGCAACACTCCTCGAAGAAACATAGAAGATAGTTGAGACAAGGGGCTGTTCACAGGGAAGAATTCTATCCCCCTTATTATGCAGCCTCATGTTAGACAATTTACTGGTGAAAATGAACAAGAAAGAATATTATATACAGGCTTATGCTAATGACATAGACTTAGTTATGATGGAAAAATGTCCTAGACAATAACGGACATTATGAATGTAGGGCTGATGATAACCATAAACTGGTGCACAGGGAAGGGACTTACAGTGAACCCCTTGAAAACAGTTACTGTACCATTCACAAAAAAAGAAAAGTCTTAATCTAAACTTTTCGGGAACACGTGTGACAATCTCCATGAGACTAACTATCTCAGCATGATACCGGACAGGAAGCTTATGTTGAATGCTCACATAGAGAAAATAATCCGAAAAGACCAATGGTCACTCGTGATCTGTAGACATTTTATTGAACATCATTGGGAATGAGACCTATGATCTGTCAGTGGTTACACACTGTGATCATTAGACTTCAATTAACCTATGGTATTGTGGTATGGTGACCAAAGATGCTGCAAACCACTGTGATATCAAAATTTTCAAGTCTGCAAAGACTTCCTTGTATGTGCAAAACAGGAGTCTTTATAAGCATCCCAACAGTTGCACCAGAGGCTCTGCTGATCTGACACTGCTGGATATATTCCTTAAAGCAAAAGCAAGACTCACAGGCTATATATTAATACATTCAGGAGGATGGAGGAATGGTTATTATCCCAGACATACTAAAATATTAGAGGCCGCGTATAGTCTGGGACTGGAAATGAGGTTTCATCTCATGATTACCCAGTTCTGTTTTCAACCAGCCTATAGGATAAATCTTGGATCTGGATCTCATTGGCAAGCAAAGCCCAAGAATGTCCAAGGACAATTAATAAAGTACACAGACGGTTCACGAATTCTTAACCAAGCTGGAGCCAGCATTTACAGCAAAACTCCCAGGACCAACATTAGCATAAGCCTTGGGAAGTGCTATACCATGTTTCAGGCAGAGATCTTAGCAATCCTGACCTGTGTTCAAAAAGGCATAGAGAAGGGCTAATATATTATGAACCTCTCGGATAGTCAAGTTGCACTTTCAGCACTTGACTCTTACCAATTTAATTCAAAGTTGGTACAGGACTGCCTCCCAAAACTGAAAACCCTGTCAGATAATAACTCTGCTGAATTGAAGTGGGTACCAGGCCACTGAGGTGTGACAGGGAATGAAGCAGCAGATAAACTGGCCAAGAAAGGAGCATTTAGCACCTTAATAGGACTGGAATTAGCCCAAAAAGTTAGCAAATCCACAAGAACAACAATTAGGTTATGGGCCAGAGAGCAACATAAAATACGATGGTCCAATTACCCAGGACAAACCTTTGGAAAAACCTATGTCAGTGGACCCAATCCAACACTCCTGAAGTTATGAAGGAAAAAGTTTAGGAGAGTGGTGGAATTTATTACTGGACATGGTCAATTTAGGAAACATCTCCAGAAAATGGCACTCTTTGAAAGACAGCCCATTTGTAGACTCTGCAGTCAATCCCATGAGACTGCAAAGCACATACTACTTGCGTGATGCTCTGGAAAGAAGAAGATACCAACTCTTCAGTTCACAACCACATATAAATATGGATGACCCCTTATAGGAAGTAAGCTTCTGGACCTTGTCAAGAATACATAATTTGGAATACTATAAGGGATTTGGGGGTTGCACAAAAAGTCTATGGCTGAAGTGCAAGAGCTTTTTAAAATTCTCTCAAAGTACACCCTCTAGTCAGTCCTGGTGGCATAGTGGTAACCTTACTTGTCTCCTAAACCCAAGATCACAGATTCGATCCCGGCCAGGACCGATGGATTTTTTCGGGCATAAAAAACCTAAGCATGTCTTCCTTTGGAAGGTAAGTAAAGCCGTGGGTCCCGTGTCGTATATTTGCGGCATGATAAAGAAACTCAAACCTGAAAGAAGGGGCTCTGAGCTAAATTTGTTGGCCGTTTCATGCCCCGATTAAAGGTACGCTGATGACCTGAAATGTTAAAGAGCATCTACAAATAAAATAAATGAAAAAAAAAAGTACACCATCCAATATTACTACTACTACTACTACTACTTCACTCCTTCAAAAACACCTCATGAATATGTTTATTACCTGCATATCACAATTACAAAATTTGCTTATTTTAAACCCTGCTGAAATTCATCAACTGATAAAGAAGCTAAAACACTGCATATTACTGTCTCACATTTTGTAAATGCAAAATAAGTTTTGAAGTACAGTGAGCTGATTTGAAACTGAAATCAAGAGAGGTTGTGTGGTAAGCCATAGTTACTTCCTCATTCTGAGGGTCTGTCATCTTAAAATATAAGCCCACAATGTCAACACCTAACTCTATCTTTTTGTTTGAGAAAAAGCCCAATAAGCATGAGAGAAAGACAACTTAATGGATCTTTATATCAAACAGAAAAACAGCAGCCAAATAGCACATTTAAACACTGCTTTGCAATCATTAGCATGCTTAGAAACAGTTTAATAGACTTCAGCGAATGTTGTAAGTGAAAGTGAAAGTGTTATGAAACATTTAGCAGTTAGCATTTTCAACACATCTGAACAATTGTGACAAAAACTGGGCAGGACAGAATGCTAAACTGGGGTCAAACCAGGATGTATGGTAACCTACTTAAATGTGAATAGTCATGTTAAATAATATTCTTGTACATATAAAGCTTTCGTATATAAGAATTTTCTTTTAATGTGTTAGAAAACTTTGATTTCATGTCTTATGTATTAAGAATACCACATAATCATTGCAATAAGTGAAAATGTTAAACATTTAACTAAATTAATATTTGTTTTCTTACTCACAGAATATCATTGTATGTCAGAGCTGTAGATTTATTTCCTTTGTTTGCATTCTTGTAACCATCAGCTAGACCATGCAGTTGTTTGTAGAACAGTCTCACCTGAGGAAAATATAACCAATGTGATTCATTTCAATTTAAAATCTACCCAATAGCAACATGCAGTTTGGAAAACATATGGGTGCATCTAAAGAATAAAAACTTTAACAATGTACAAAAATTAAAGGGCCAATATCTGATAAGAGACATATGTCTCTCCAAATATGCACCCTCAAGGCTTCTATATGAACTAAGCATGGAGGATCTGACATTGAAATTACTACTGCCAGTAATGCCAGGAACTTTTATGGAAATTGTATGAGGAAAAAAAAAACAGCATATAATATTAATTTTATTCTACTGAAGTAATGATGATCATGAATGGACTCATTGTGGATATGAACTATGCCACACAGTAACAAGACACTCTGTACATTGTTTTCACTGCAGAGGAGTTTTCATAAGCCTGGTACAGATTGCATGTGTGTTAGATGTGATGATCAGAGATCACATACTAAATTGTAGACTATGATCAGAGATGCTAGTAAAATTTTGCAGTGACAATGAACCCACTTTCTGTGCACATTGTCTCCTAGGAGAGAGAGAGACATTACTTGTCTCCTAAACCCAAGACCATGGGTTTGATCCCGGCCAGGACCAATGGATTTTTTTGAGCGTAAAAATCCTAAGTATGGATGGCTTCCTTCGGAAGAGAAGTAAAGCCGTAGGTCCTGTGTCATATATTTATTGCACGATAATGAACCTCAAGTGTGAAAAAAGAGGTCTCTGAGCTAAATTTGTGGGCCATTTCACATCCTGATTTGAATGAGACACTGATGACCTGAGATGTTAAAGATTGTTCGTAAATACACAATATCTGCACATTGTCATGTTTCCTTTTTATTATAACCAATGTAGTTAGATTTAGAAATACCAAGATTAAATTATTTGTAGATGATATTAGTGTATTAATAACAGGATAGGATGCTAGAAAAATTAATGCACAATTCAAAAAGAAATTGTTTAAATACCTTATAAAATATTTACCTTGCAAAAATATAATTAGGGTTAAGAAGTTGATGTATGTTATCTTAAAATACTATAGATGATGCAGAATAAAGTTATTTTTGTAAGAGTAAATTCAGGGCATTATTATATAACAGAAGATCTTAAACTATACCTACCATCATATATATTTATTACTGATTGTGCTAGGTACAATTAATCACTTGGTTTCAACGTTATTTCTGTGTTGAGCCATTATCAAAAAAACTTACAAAGTCTGAAGATTCTCTGTTTCTATTTGTTCTTTTAAAGTTTATTAATAAAGTAGAATCTGGGTCTTTGGATAACCAGAGGAACCCAATTCCATCCATGCAAGAATAAAATTGGGTATGGTCTAGTGGAAACCATACTTGCCTTGACCCAGGGTTATGGGTTCAAACCTATCCAGGGTCGATGATTTTTAGGAAGATATGGCTTCCTTCAGAAGGGAGAAAAATTTATCAACCGTTTTACACCCTGAATTGAATGGAACTGTAATAGTCAGATATGCTAAAGAACATCCTTAAACAAACCAAATAATAATAAAAAGAATCAAACTGAGAACCATGCTTTAGCTATTTATAATTAAATTATTTATTTTTAGATGCAGTATATTCATGATACAAGCAGAGTCATTTGCAGATGACAACAAAATTATTTATTTTCATGGGTATAAACAAACTGTTTTGGTTTTGGCTATAGCAAACAACATAATATACTTTCATCTTTCCATGTTCACTACAATGTCTTCAGTAAGCCAGAAGAAATGGATCTAGTTCAACTGCTAGTAGATTCCCATTGCATCTCCTTGCTAGATATTATATTCTCTACTCAGAGCTCCTTATCCCACACACAAACTATTAATTTCTTGCTTTTTTCTTCTTAAAGATGTCCAGTCATTGGAAAGAGAGAAATATCAGGCTTGCTTTTTGTGAATGATTTAATGGTAAGTTCAACTACAGTTATTAGATTGCAACAAGCAATAAATAAAATAAGTAGATTTTGTATAGATTGTGGATTTAAAGTAAATGTTACGAAATCAAAATTCGTATTGTTTAATAAAGAGGGTAAATTAAGAAGAGATAAAAAAAATGGTTTTTAAATGGTGAGCCATTGGAAGCGGTTAAAGAAGAACTTAATTTAGGTATTCATTTTTTACACTGAATTCCACTCACTTTTATGTAAGTAAGTGGAGTTTAGTGTAAAAAAATGAATACCTAAGTTTACCATTGTTAACAGCTTTGTAAGTACAATATTTAAGAACTTAATTATTTGGGGGTGAGGTTGTCAAGTACTGAAGAGTGGAACCACAAGGGAAAAATGGCACTGTTAAAGTTAAAGTAGCCATGGGAGCAATTAGAATATGTTAAAAGAAAATTCCAAATATATCAATAAAATGGTTGGAGAAATTGTATGAATAAAAAATATAGTGTGGAGTAGGAGTATGGATATTTATAAGGATTTGTTGAAAATTTATTTAATTCATCAGATGTTGAAATTGCCTAAAGCCTCACCAAACAGAGTAGCTTTAATTGATATTCTTGTATGAATTCAGCTGAACTACACACTCTTAAAGCTTCACTTACTTTTCATAAATGTATGAAAAGTAAGTGAATCTTTAAGAGTGTGTAGTTCAACTGAATCATAAAATGATATCAATTAATATGATTAGCTTCACTGTGCAAGTTCCAATTTACATTTAAGAGTAGCTTTAGTTGAATTAAGAAGGATAGGGTAGAGGAGAACATTTTTAAATATTGGTATAGGATTTTGAAATTAGGAGAATATAATGTTTTAAATAAGCATGTGAAATATCAAGGTAAGGAATGAGAGGTAATAGTTAGATAGAAAAATGGGGGAAATATTACAAGAAATTGGGATGAGGGAAAAGTGGAAATTTTGGAATGAAAATACAGAAGGGTTTTGGAAGGAAGGCAAGAAAATTGAGTATAATAGAGAGGTAAAAGATTTGGGCTAGTTTTAAAGATAAGACTTCTTTAAACTGTACAGAATACAGAATAATTTAAAGGAGTGGGGGAAGAGCAAGATATGTTGTGATAAATTTGGGAGGAAAGGATTGGCCTGGATATGAACAGGAGATTGTTTTTATAAAGGGTTTCAGAGGGAAAAATGGGAAAGTGTGTGTTATTTTTGAGAGAGTGAATATTTCATTGCTTAGTAGAGTGTGAAAGGTAAAAAGATGAAGGGATGGTGTATGGGAAGAAAAATGAGACAAATTACAGAAAGAAAGTATAGCATATAGGATGTTGAATGATATAGGAATAAAGAGGAATAAAATGTTAAGGGAATATTTAGGAAAAGTAGGGAAGAATTGAATTAGAATGGCTAAGGAGGAGAGAATGAGAGTATGATGAAAAATAGTGTTATAAAGGGAAATATAAGAAGGGAGGAAATTCAAGTGCCAATAACCAGGGGTTGTGTGAAAGGAGGCCTTGTATAGATAGAGGGGTATTAGAGTTATTAGCATAATTATGTAGGTTAAGTATATTCATTTGACAAATATTCATAAATGTTTAGTATAAAATCGGTAAATAGTTGTGCATTTTTTGTATTTATGAACATTATATATAGCCAAAACTGAGTCTTCAGAAAATTCCAGTGCAATTGCCGATGAACCAGAGATAAAGGTCCAGTGGGTAGTTAAATGGAAATGGTTAAATGTTACGTAAAATATGTTATTGGTAAATCAATTTAACTGAAACCCTTTCTGCCAAAATATACCAACTTCCTGTTTAAATCATTCTCTGACATTAAGTATAAATTCTACTTTCCCACCTAGTATATTAAAATTAAAACAAACAGAAAGTTTAATATATGCATCCCACTTTCAAACTTCCTTTACATATATGTAAGTCAGAAGGTCCTCCGATTTCCAGGATTCGCTTAAGGTTAGGTCTCTGTTAGTATGTGCATATAAATGAATTGATTAGAGATTCCATTTTGCTCATTGTTTTATATGACTTACAAAAAAAAGAGGCAAGCAGGAGCTTTCAGGAAGTAGTAAACCAATGGTTCCTCCAATTTCAGTATTCACTCAAGCTTAATGTGTGTGTGTATATATATGAATTGATTAGGAGTTCCCTTTTGCTGACTGATTTATTTATTTGGGTTGACTTACAAAAAAGAGAAGCAGGAGCTGTTAAGCCCAGAATTGGGGGGGGGGACACTAAATGAAGTTTGTGTCAACATGCACATAATTCCATTTGCAATGATTTTTAATTACTGAGCATGTCAATTTTCTCCTAACATTGCATAAATATCCTCCTAAGCTTTTAACTTGAATTTTGTCATCCACATATTATTTCTTTACAACATAATTATAACTTCCCTAATTAAATAAATCAGCTGATTCAATCTCATTTCCATTTAATTTCAAAATTTGCAATGCTTATTATTTTTATTGAATTTAAGATAACATATAGTATAAAAACTGTCTTTCCAACTGCAATGCATATTTCGAATTTTCAACTCTTCAAGATATCATAAATCCATTTATTTCATATGGCACATTCTTCGTTGTTCTTTTCCCAGCTGGTATACTACAGGTTATGAAAATGTCAAATTTAGGAAGTAATACTTTTGTTTCAAGCAATTAAAATAGGAACATCATTTAAACAGATTTTGAAACAATTTAATAAAATTGCAAGTAGTCTTAAGACTTTCCATACTAATTCAAAGTTTATTAATAGCTCTTTTTTTTTACGACCATTTTATGCTGAGACAGAAATGCAATGGACACTGATGATACATGTGAGGAAATTATACATTGGGAAAGATTTTTTTTAAAAACAATGAGGCCTAAGTTTTAGGGTACCCTTCCAGCACGTGCCATTTATGAAGACTGAGGAAAACCTGAAAAAAAAACTCACGGTCCTGGCAGGAATTGAGCCAGTCCTCCTGCCCATAAGCAATTTAGTTATTCTTAGATCTTATATGCATAGAATAATAATAGACAACTATTTGAAAATCATTATAACAGTTTTAAGTTTAATATTAAACAAAAACAAGTCAAACTATTATAATGTTAGTGTTCCAGGTCTTTAGCTTCAATTAGACAATGCTGGAACAAATACCTAATGTATATGCACATCTGAAGCATCCTATGGGACTAATATTATTTTACACCTCATGAGACACAAATGGAAAATACACAGCTAACTTAAGGTATATGTTGCAATGATCTGCTCCACTTACCTGGTGCCAATATGAATATGTTTTATTGTACTGAGTCACCATTTTATTGATCCATTTCTGATTTTCAACCAGATATTCATTGATACGTCCACATACATCTTCCCTGCCAGCACAGAAATCTTTGATGGTGTTGTACCAATGCATATAGATCAGATCATGTGTAAGATGGCCCTCCAAAAAACCTGCCGCGTATGCCTGTCTTTCATCAGGGAAATCTTTGTTCGTTTCCACCATCAGGTAACTCCATCTTCAATTGGAAAACAACCATTAAATTAATATTAGAACACTATTTGCACAAAGAGTAGCATGATCGCTAATCGCTTACCCTGTTTCATTGATGTGATTACGGAATGTGCCTTTGGCTACCGGGTTGTTGTATTTTGAAATCATTCGTTTTACATAGATGTCATTTTCTTCCCAAATAAGATATGTGATTTTTCTCGTCGCCCCCAGGGCTAATACAGTTACAAGAATTAAAACGCATTGTGATGTCATGGTAAGCTGTTCAGTGCGAGATCTGCACGTGACTGATGACAACCATCAGTCACTCCAGTGTTGCGTGCGGATAACATGACAAGGGGTAAACAGACAGCCTGAACAACTTATCCATAGCCGTAGCGAAATTTTGGGAGCAGCTAAAGCTGCCACTCCCGAGTAATAGCGGAGAAAGACGAGGCAGGATCACTCCCACATATAATTGGATAATGTGGTTTTCAAGCACAAGGGTATGATAGCTAAGAATAATATAGCGACATGCTATAATTGTGAAGGTAATAGTATCGAATCCTTACATCGTGATTTTTTTTTCTGTCGGAGTTAACGAAATTTGCCACCATTACAATGATTTACTCGCTAACATAGTACTACGCACATAATGCGCTATAAATTGATATTAACGATTTTTATGCTGAAATTAAAGGACATTTTCCATCATTACAGTGATTTGCCCGCCCCTATCAATTTATATTTACGAAAAGAAGGCGAGCGTATGCCGTCATGCCATAGTGAGCTGCAGCAAAACCACAGGGTCCACCGGTTTCTAGGATTTACCCGAAGTTAGCGTTAAGGTTAGTGTATAATGTAATGAATGAATGGTGTTTAACGCCCATTTTTACAACAGAGGCACCACAGGTAATCAAGGTTAGTGTGTGTGCGTAACTTAATTGTGAATTATAATAAGACAATGAGTGGTAAAAAATAATAAACCCAGTTTTGTAATAAGGAATAACATATTGCAGCCAGAAAGCCACGGAGGACTACACATAAGTTATATTACGTTTAACAAAAAATAATACATGCAACATTTACACTGTTACAAGCGGAGTGCGAATAAGGAAGTGTAAGTGTTGTGTAAAATTTGTATAATAAATTTTTTCGCGCCTCTTGTTAAAAGACAGCAATCATACGCCTATCACTGTGAAATGAAAACAATTACTTGCAGATTATATTAATTTCCCCGCTGCCATTCGGAACTGAGGAGTTCGCCTCTTTCCGCTGCCACTTGGGACTGCGGCTCTAGCAGCTCCGAGAATTTCGCTACGGCTGTGGGTGGCTATGGGCAAGTCCCATAGATTCCCAAGCGCCTGAAATTTGTCGTTACAAGCAGGGCTGAACGCACTAGGAATTGTATGGAATCTCTTGCTGCAGTGGAATCATGGAATCCCCAGCGCCTGGCCAGTCCCGGGCGACAGCGGAGAGAGCCGAAGGTAGTGAACGTTCTCTTTGTCTTTGATAGGATGCTGGTCATCGCATATAGCACAACTTTTACTCAACGGATGAACCCCATGAGGGATGGTGCGCATTGAAGTCCCCCAAAAGCAGTATAGGGGGTGGCAGCTGGGATAGAAGGTGATCCAGATCTACCGCTGGAACAGATGGAAGTAGGTAAATGTTGCAGACTGTGAAATGAAGACCAGAAAAGCAAATGGTAGCTGCTACAGACTGTAGAGTAGATTGGAGACACAGGGGAGAACTATACACGTCATCTCTGATTAATATTAAAACTCTGCCATGCGCGGGAGAGCCATCTTCGGGAGGAAGATCGGACCTCACCGAAGAGTAACCGCGAATATTGAACGAATCCTGAGGACGAAGTTTAGTCTCCAGGAGGCATACGCGGAGAATCATTCGAATTTAAAAGTAACTCCAGGCCAAGTCTTCGACTGCGGAATACACGCACATTCCACGAAAGGATAGCCATTGTTAAAATGAGATAAATTAGATAAAAAAAATACCACGTTACTTTTTGGTCGATGCTGGACGAATCAACCGTCCTTTTTTAATTCGCGTGGGGCTCGGTGGTTTGCCTGGAGCAGGTACATGCTGCTCCATTACCTCGCTTCGTCTCCCATCACAAAACAAGCCGCTCATCTCCGGCCAAAGGATAGCGCAGTCCGCCAGGGAGAAGGTGGAGTTATTGGCAGACCATCTGGAGGCGACATTCCACCCAGTTGACACTCCCAACAAGGACCACATCTACAAAGTCTGTGAAGAGGTTCAAAAATTCCTGGTCGTTCCTTTCCAGAGGGAAGAGATTGTTCACACAAGCCTAGCTGAACTGCAACATCTCATCCAAACTGTTCCAGCACACCTGGCCGCTGGTTATGATAGCATCACATATGCAGCACTGAAAGCCCTTCCACCCGACTGAATGAAACTGCTCGCCCACCTATTCAATAGCTACTCGGCCACTTCCCAGATGCGTAGAAGCACGCGAAAATCATAACACTGCCTAAACCTGGAAAGGATAGCAAGTCCTGGAAATCACAGGCCTATCAGCCTTTTATCAGCAGTTAGCAAGCTATTCGAAAAGGTGGTGCTAGCCCGACTCCAGAAAGCACTCGATCTTCACAATGTGCTCAGACCGGAGCAGTTTGGATTCCGGCGCCAACACGCCACAACCCATCAATTACTTCGTATCACGGATGACATTATTAAAGGTTTCAATAATCGACACTTTGTCCCAGCGTTGTTTTTAGACATCACGCGGGCCTTTGACATTGTCTGGCATGAGGGTCTCCTGCATCGCCTAATCCGATACCGAGTCCCCCCTTATATCACTCATCTCCTCTCCTGTTACCTGAACCAAAGAACATTCTCCGTCTCCATTGAAGATATCCAGTCCACATCCAGACCCATACGTGCAGGAGTCCCTCAAGGCAGTGTCCTCGGCCCGGTACTTTTCTTAACTTATATAAATACCTTGCCATCCTACCCAGGCTGCTCGCTCTACCTGTACGCTGATGATACAGCAATAACTAACAGCTTCACACAGCGGTGAAAAGACTGCAGGTACATGCAGACATTCTCACAACGTGGTTCAGTACCTGGAGGCTGGCTATAAACTCCAAAAAATCACAGACGCCACCTTCAGCATGTGCCACAGCTCAAAATCGCCGCAGACAATGTCCCTTAAGGTTCTGAGGCCAAGTATCTTGGAATCCGCCTAGACATGCGACTAACTTGAGAAGCGCACATCAGCGAGCTTGCCAACAAAATCAACAGTAGGATGGCACTGTTGTATCCTTTGTATTCAAAATTCTCACCGATGTCCGCTGGGAACAAAGTGTTGATATATAAGCAGATACTGCGACCCGCACTCACCTATGCCTGCCAAGTCTGGGGCATCGCCGCCAAAACCCACTTAGATCACCTCCAAGTCCTCCAAAACCGGTTTCTGCGCACTGCTACTGGTGCAAGCTGGTACATCCCAAATAAAAATATCCATCAAGACCTTAACTTCCCAACCCTTACTGAATACATCCTACAAATATCCAAAGACTTCTATTCCAAACTCACCCACAACTTCAACTCCTTAATCCGCGGCCTAGGAGAATACGACCTAGGCCCCGGAGCCTCCTACAAACGCCCCAGACTTATGATAGAAACCTAACAAAATATACAGCAGTAGAACCCAAATTGAGAGACACACACCGTAGCCAATCCAAACAACCCTCCGCAAATCCACCCCACCATCAGCCCACAGCAACCCATTAAGAACCCTACCCTCTGCCAGTGAAGGACCTAGTCCTGGTATGGCTATAGCTTGAGGACCCTCTGTGAGGAGGGCGCCTCTTCCGCTCACTGGCTGTCGTCGTCAGAAGGGGGCTCTCCCACTGGGAGGTATCCACCGATTCCAACACCTGGAATCGGTTGGATGTAGAAATAGGCAGTAATGTAAGTATTGTGCATTTTACCTTCTTTTATTATGAATGGGTTCTCCCACGCCCACCCCCGGTAAATTTTGGTGGGGGAATTTTTAAGATAAATCATTGGCAGGGGGAAATCCCTCAATCCCCCATGATTTCGCACGTAGTCCGTGCGGTTTTTCCTTTATTTTTTAATTTAATTTTTGCATATGGGCTAAGCTCAATGTGTAAAATTAAGCGAATATGTAGAACTATCAGAAAATGTTTTAATAAACCAATATGAAAGCTTAGTCTTTATTGAAAAGTGTACAAATATATGAAATAAGTATATTTGAAACAGTTTATGGTTAGAAAAGGAGTAAACCACTGGATCCTCCGGTTTCTAGGATTACCCGAGATTAAGTTTAGGTGTGTGTGTGTGTGTGTGTGTGAATTAATTGAATTTTAATGTTGTATTTAAATTA
This sequence comes from Metallyticus violacea, assembly GCA_030762175.1. Lineage (NCBI taxonomy): Eukaryota > Metazoa > Arthropoda > Insecta > Mantodea > Metallyticidae > Metallyticus > Metallyticus violacea. Next base: position 2,147,003 of record CM060832.1, read on the forward strand.
TTTTAATGGATAATTTTTGCATTTTGTGAATTTGTCGAATGAAACAATGGATACATAAGCATTAGTGGAAAAGCAAGAGGTTGCACTTTTAGCAGAAATGCATGACACTGGGTTGCACCAATGTGCTGAAAGTATACGTGGGGTCCTTGTAGAAATGTTAGAACTGTTGTCAATATTACTCTTAATATATGGGAAGGTCTCGCCTGTGAAATTTTGGAGGGGGAGTAGGGTGGCCCCGTCTGCATAATTTTTGACGGGCCCATAGAGAGTAGTCATCAATGTTATAAGTATTTCTTTGCAGTGCGCCCTTGTATTAAGTCGGTGTGTGAACGTTACACCTATTTATTTTTTCTCTTTTAAATATAAAGTTTTTGTTCTAGTCCCCCCCCCCTTTTTAAATATGAAGAGTTGGTTCCTATTAAGCTGTCCTCCCCATATCTCAATATTGTAGAAATTGTCTCTCGCTGACATACATACATGGCGTGAGATAATTTCTTGCAAATAATAATAATAATAATAATAATAATAATAATAATAATAATAATAATAATAATAATAATAATAATAATAATAATAATAATAATAATAATAATAATAATAATAATAATAATAGACAACCGCGAGCTAAAATGGGCAAGATCTTATAAGTTTATCGTTATAACAGTGACAGCGGCTTATATTTATTAGCTAGGCCTTCTGAGTGGCAATAACATTTGCCATATTCTCGGAAAATAAGAACAATAAATAATAAGTAAACTGTTGTTTCAGCACTTTGATGCCATCAAAAAGGCGGTTATTATGAATACATTTTAATGCACAATGCTCTTCCCTCTAGCCTAAAAGCCTTAATAACCAATAATTCCTTTAAATCTGCTCTTAGAAAATACCTATGTAAAAAGGCCTATTATTCTGTAAAGGATTATATGAGTGACAATGTAATACTGCACAACATATCAACGTATATGTAAACATTATATAATAAAATTTGTATGATTAAATGACTTGTCTGTTTTTGTTGTTTGGTGAGTTGTTCTAGGTGTTCTTTTTTTATTTTTATTGTAATTATTTATGTAGATGCAGACAATTTTTTGTAAATATAGATTGAAAGTTACTGAGGCAATTGTACATGACAAGTTCTGTGTTCATAGGTCTCTGTGAATGCTCCAAGAACTCACTGAATGCTTCAGGAACTAACTAACTGACTGACTGGCTATTTATGATAAGAGAACAATGTTATTTAAGATAATCAGAAGTGGAAGGGAAGAGATGCTTCTTTAAAAAGAATAAACAAATACATTAAATTAAAAAAATAAGCATACCAAATATTCTTGTTGCAGTAGCGTGTTAAAATGACGATTCTTTTCGCCAGCATTTTAAGGTTTGTCTTTAATTTTATGTAACAAATAAACGGTACATATCTATGGTACATATTATTAGTGTACTTTTCCATGGTTTGAAAAGCTGTAGAGCGGTGGCGCTGTTGTTGCCCAGCAACCAATAACCGCGTTGGATTTTATGACTTTAGTCTATGCTTGTGGTGCTATGAATGTAAACAATTACCACCTGTGCTAAAAGTTGACGTTTGGATGTGTTTTAAAAGTTTTTACTTGTATTTGTATTACACATTGGAAATTAGTTAACAGGCTGAATTTATTATCAGGCAAGCCTATTGGGAAATAGGTTTTTACTTTGTTACGTTCATATGCCAATAGTGAAATTGAAGTAACATTCTTAACCTGACAGGAACTGCGGTGTTCCTGGGACTAAAAAGAATAAAATTGCATATTAAAGAAAATGTGCGTGGCCTAAAGAAAATGTCAGGTCACGCAGTTGTAGTGTGGGAATGGGAGAACAGGCAAGGACGATGGAGACCATACAGTCCGGAGGTCTCACAACTACTTGAGAGAGCCAATTGCAAGAAACTTACGCGAGTAATCCTAAGCGATGCAGACCCGCTTCTGGAGAGGTACTACATTAACCTGAAGACAAAGACACAATGCTCTGAAGATGCAGGTAAGTTCTTCAATAGCAAAAATTATAAAAGTATAAAGGATTTTAGAAATAAACGGGGATTTTGACTGTTGTTTTTTCCATACTATTAGCCATTTCATGTTCATTTAGTGTATATATAGCTTGTTAGTCATTTTATATTATATTGGCCGCTCTGATCCCAACAAACAGAGAAAAAGAAAACAGTAAGGGTAGAGACAACTTGTAATGAACAATCATATTTAGTGTGCCTTAGGACTAGATCTGAGATTACCAAGACTAATAATTATTATTGTATTTGTAACCCGTAATCCTACAAAAATGCTATAGAAACCTCACACTTTTAATTTAAAAACAGGAGGTAAGCAGATGTCTTAAGGCTGTAGCAAGCTACAGTATACCAGGATCCTTTGGTTTCAATGATTCACTCAAGATTAGGTATAAGTTAGTGTGGTACATATGAATCAGTTAGTTTAATAGTTTGGAATGCACATAATGAAGTTTCACAATCAATTAATACTATTATAGCCACAACATGATTTTTGTAAGTTTATTTAACTGTGGCTGCTGTGTCAGAATTTATTCACACTGTAATGATGGGGAAAATAACAAAAACTGCAGGAATATTTTTAGATTTATCAAAGGTATTTAGTTATATGTCTTAAAACTGAACTATAGACCAAGAGATAAAATAAATGAAATTATCTTATCTTACATAATAAAAATCATTTACAGTGTGCAGAAGTTCATTGTAAGCAAGGAAACCACTCAAACATTCAAATCAAAATGATTTAAAATGGGTGTTTGTCAAGAATCAAAATTGGGCCCTCTTTTATTATGTGTTTTATAATAAATTTTATGTATGTAAATCTTTGCGACTGTTTTGCAAACTCAGGGAATGCTCTAGGAAGTGAACTAAGCTAAACTATTATACTGCATTCACATGATTATAATATTGTATCATATGTTCACTGATTTGTGCTGACGAAACATTTAAACAATTGTAAGAAAAGGCCAAGATTTATAATTGTTACAAATATAAAACTTTTTATAAACTTTAATGTTCACAAAACAAAATTTGTGCTATTTGAACTTTGTTATAGTAACAATTATAGTTTAATAAAGATGCTTATAATTTTAAAATTGACCAAATTCCTAGGAATCTAAATTGATAAAAATTTGACTTATATATGCTTTTTGTAATGCAATAATATATATTTGTTGAACATTATCGTATATTATGAAATTCTGATATTTGGTTGAATATTTTTAACACTAGGACTTCACTAACCTTTTCATGTTGAACATGTTTCGAATGCCATTGTATCCATCCTAAGCTACTTTCTCCAACTGTTGTTTGGTCATCTTTTCTCCCTCTGGTTTTCATGACAAACTTCTTGATGAGGTCATCTTCTGGCAGTGTTTAAAAATTATTCATTCTCTGCTGTTTGTATTTATATATAAAGATTTAGTTAATTCTACATTATAAAATGCTGTTTGGTTCTCTCTATTTCATGGTTTTTCAACCAAAATCATGTGGCCACTGTAGATTTGTCTGTTTTTTGTAGTTTATTTCTAAAGTGCTTTTGTTTTCTTAAGTTTAAATTTTGCTTTTTCCATCATTTATAAATGTGATTAAATTCTTGCAATTAATTTGATATATACATTATCAGTTCTTTGTTTCTTAAATTTGAATAAGATACATAAGAGAAAAAAGTCTGAGATGCATTCATAAATTAGCTAATTATTAATCAGTCAAATAAATATTTAAGAAACAGCATTACTAATATGTCATTAGGTTTATTTTACTAATTAAACCAAAATGGAAATACATGTCTAAATATAAGATGAGGATAATTAATAATTACCACAGGAAGTGTAGGGATAAATCACTGAGCAACAATGTAGGAATTGTCATGTACAATAAACTTCCCAATTTCATTAAATCTGCACAAGGTAATACTTATAATCAACAGTTGAAATAGTACTACATTGATAAATGTTGATGCAAAATAGATGAAAACTCCAATTAGATTTCATGCCACTTTTATTGGACTTGTGTACATATACTGTTTTATATGTGATATACTTGTCTGCATTTTTATTTTATATAGATTTATTTGTATTTCTCAAATTCATTGTAAAGATGAGCATAACTCTTCTTGTATTGTATTGCATAGAAAATATTTCATTAATAATATCAGTTTTTAAGCAACACTTTATTTAAAACATGCTCTAACAAGAAATTAAACTAATCATTGAACCATCTTTCAGATCTCAAGACGGGGAACCATTTTCTGGATTTTGATGAGAAGAATTCAGTGATAAGCACTTCCGTGGCATCTAATATTTTTTAAATTTCTTCCACACAGGAAATAGGCTATAGATCGAAAAGGATGGTAATTTAAAGGCATGAGAACACAATATGTTGGGTGTGGTAGCAGTTCAATCCCATTTAATTTCTGGATTTTTTCCATAGTTGTTCGAGTGGTTCTGGGTCTCATTTGACCTGCTGCAAGATAATTTAGATTAACAGTGCTGGATATCTCTTTCTCAAACTTCATAAAGTCATTCCATTTGTTGAGAATAAATGTTCACATTGACTGCACCCCCATTTAAAGCAAATTCCATGTGAATCACACCTTCAAAATTCTACCGGACTCATTACATTACTTTGAGGCCAAACTGATTTTGTTTGGTGATGGCAGGCTGATAGGGATTGAGCCACTGTTAGAGGTTATGGGTTGTCAGGGTGCAGTAATAGACCCATTTTTCATCACACATGATAATTATCCTGATAAATCTATTATCCCTGGGATTTGTAATAAGATGACAACAGATATCCACTCTGCATTGTGTCTGTTCAGGTATTAATTCATGGAGAACAGATCTACAGCTTCTGTATGATATTTTAATGTGGAATGAATGCACCAAGTACTTCTGATAGCCTATGAGTACATTTTTGTGGATTTTCTTCCAAACTCTCCTTGTATTCTCAATATTCCACACCTTGGCTCTTCCAGGACATGGTAAATCTTAGTGTTTTCTTCTCCATTATTGAAACAGGAACTATCTTTGTGATACACACTCACTAACAACACCTCCTCCCACCATTCCATATATTCTTCAAATTGTGGCAACAGTTTTATTATCATGTTTCCAGTACTGCTCTAGCCTTTAGCCTTTAGACTTTAATTTATACAAAACCAAAACATATATGACAAGAATACTAGACAAAAAGAAAATCTACATAGAATGGTTTCAACATATTCCTTCCATCGAAAAGGAATGAATGCGTTTTAGTACAAAATGCTCCACCTATAGCCTAAAAGCTGTAATAAAAATGGTAAATCCTTTAAATCTGCTCTTAAAAATACCTGTGTAAAAAGGCATATCATTCTGTAAAGTTATATATAAGTGACAAATACATTATACTGATTCAAAAACACTAATTTTATATCAATGTTTATAGCAAAATTTGTGTGACTAAGTGATCTGTCTGTTTCTGCTTCTCTGATTGTTGTTGTTTTGGCTGAGTTGTTCCAGAATTGCTTTGTTTTTAATTTTTATTGTAATAACCATTTATAGAGAGTATACTGTATTTTTTGTAAATATAGAACAATGTATGCTACTGTGTTAAGTGTAAATGATAAATTCCATACACAAATGAATCAGTATTAGGTGACACTGAAACTTCACTAACGGATTAATTCTTCAGAACATGTTTCAAGAGCATTCGCTCTCATCCTCAGCTGGGGACCGACTAACCCTGGCAGGTGACGTGGTGACCTCAGGTGGTTCCATTAGATAATGGAACAGGAAGTCCATTGGTGGAATGTCAAAATTCATAACTCTATGTTTATTTTTTAAAATATAAATCTTTTCCCATATTGCCAATTACTTGGGATTGGTGGCAGCTTTTAACAGTTTGGCTTCTCCTGCAATGTCATGATCGTAAGTTAAAAAATTATCTGTTTATCCATTTTATCCGATTTATCCACTTGTTTATATCTTACATTTCTGAAGTGTTCTTTGGTCCTTGTCTCCAAATTTCATATTATATTATCATACTCCAAACAATCTATCCAATACACTCCTGACTTTTTGCTGGGAGGAATAACATCTTTTATGGTGCTGTTCAGAAGCTTTCCAACATTAAATTTATTTTGTGCTGCCAAACAAATATCATAATTTTTAAAAATCTTCATGAATGCCCTGTTTGTCCATTGATGATATGTGAATTTTTTAAAAACCACGTCCTTTTTAATCGTGGAGAGAGTTGTGGTGTTTTTAATATCTTTCTGTCTATTGAAATGTCTGATCTTCTTATCAACTAAAGAGCTGCTGAATCCATTGTTGAAGGATGTTTTGATGATATAACAGTATTCTGCTGAATATTCTTCTTTGTTGAGTGGGATGTTTACCAATCTATGAACAAGGTTGTTTATAAAGGCATGTTGGTGTGATTTAGGGTTGAAACTATTATTCTTTATGTGATTATCTGTTATGTGTAGGTTTCCTATATATGCCGAATGAAATTATGTTGTTTCTCCTGTATATTTTTAGGTACAAAAATGGCAAATAACCATCTTCTTCCAATTCCATAGTGAACTTAATATTTTGGTCCTGCAAATTTAGTAATTTTAGGGCATCCTCTGTATGTTTTTTTGGTACTGTTGCAAGTATGTCATCCAGATAACGAAACCATGATTTAAAGGTGAAAGGGAATGCCTTAGTAATGTGTGTTTCTCCAGCACTCATGAATAAATTTGCCAGAAATGGGAAAGAGGGTTACCCATGGCTAAGCCAGAAATTTGCTGGTAAATTTTTCCATTGAATATAAAAAAGTTTTGGTTTATACACAGTTTTGTGAGATTGGTATAGTCCTCAATTTCCTATACTCTTAAATTCATACTGTTTAGCCAATTCTGGAGATTTAGGAGCAGTTTTTGTTTTTTTTTTGTGTAGGAATACTTGTAAACAAAGATGCAACATCAAAAGAGACTAAGAAGAATTAATCAGTTGGTGAAGTTTTAGTGTCACCTAATATTGACTCATTTGTGTATTTAACAACTTCACTGTTCTTTACTTCTTTTAAGTTTACGATAAGTTCCATGTTTGTAGTCTTTGTGACTGTTGCAAACTCACAGAATGTTCTAGGAATTAAACTAAGCTAATCTCAAATTTAATTACCTCCATTTTATGATTGTGTATTAACAACTGACACTGACACATGATCACAATATACAGAATAATAACCATGATATCCTGTAAATAACATTGCCAAACAATAGGAAATAATTAAAATTTACAAAACACCAAACTTAAAAAACTTACATTTCTTATGAGACAACCTAATATTGAAATGAAATTTGAAATGCTAATTAGAACTTGTACAGTCCAACTAATCATATAATTAATATAATTGTATGATTGCTGTACTCTTATTGGCTCTACTTACTTGTTTAAACATAAAACATGTTTTGTAGACCATTGCCTGCATCCTCAGCAAACCAGTGATGGTCTGTGAAACATGTTCTACATTTAAACAAGTAAATGCACCCAATAAGAGTATGTAGTTCCACTCAATATGCTTATATTTTGAATGGCATCATATGCTCTGACAATAATGTTACTGTATACTCTGTAGGTAAATGCTACCATGCTTAAAAATTATATTTTTACAGGTTTATGAGAATATAATACAACTGAACTGTTTTACAATTTGCTCTATTTTCTCTTGTCTTCCAAAGTCTGATTTTATGTCCAGAAAGGATATTTCCTTTATAATTAAATATGCTCGTTTGAAATTCTTCCTAGTTTTTAATTGAATTCCACTGTCCAATAGAAAACATTATGGCAATTAAGTATTTTTAGAAATGCAAGTAAAATGAAATTTAGTGTATAAAAGATTCCATTTTCTATAAGTTCAAGTCCTTTGCACATACCAGGAAGAGATTATTTTGCTGTAAAAATGTATTGTAAATTTCAGGTGGTCTCATGTGGAATTGCTTTTCAAAGTACACATTTTCTCAAGTTCCCCAAAGTCTGTGCTGCTAGAGTAGTGGTAATACTTGCCCTCTAAATCCAAGATCATGGGTTCAAACCCAGCCAGGATTGATGGATTTTTTTGGGTGTAAAAATCCTAAGTATGGCTTCCTTCGGAAGGGAGGTAAAGCTGTCGGTCCCACGTTGTACATTTATGACATGATAAAGAACCTCAAGCCTCTGAGCAAAATTTGTCGGCTGTTTCACGCCCGACTGGGACGCTGATGACCTGAGATGTAAATGAGCATCCGTAAATAAACCAAATCAATGGCTACCATTTCTAGATTTAAAAATTATAAGAAATGGAGATTGTTTGAATTTTGGAATTTACAGAAAAAAAACACATATGGAAAACTATATAAAATGAGAGTTATAACCCCATTCTACATGAGTATGCAGTATTTCACAGTTTGGCACACAGATTGATGAATATTCCACTCACAGAAGCAGAGTACAAAATAGAATACAAGGAAATAATAAATACAGCTACAATCAATGGTTTCAACAAAGGCAATTATCAATAAATCTAAAAGACAAAAGGGGATAAGGGAAGTTTCCACACTGAAAAACACAAAAGAAGAATACAAATTCAAAAGTTTCACCTATCATCCAATTTACCACAACAAGTTCAAGAAAATTTTCAAAGAACATGGGATAATGTTAGCCCCAAAGAACAGATACAACATCAAGAATTTATTAGGTTGCACAGTAAAAGATGCCATATCAACACAACAGAAATCAGGAATTTACAAAATAAAATGTGCAGATTGTGAGCAGAGCTACATAGGCAAAACAAAGAGCAGCTTGGAAATTTGGAGGAAAGAACATTTTAGGAATATTTGGTTTAAGCAGGTGAATAAATCAGCAATAGCAGCTCACATTTGGACCAAAAACCATGAAATAAAACCAGAAATTAAACTGCTGAAACATCTTCATAACCCATTGGAGTTATCCACTTGGGAAAAAAAATTTTAATAAAAAAATAGAGAAAACCTAATGAATTTCGAGTTTCCTCCTATGAATGAACTCGGAAATTTCCTAGTTCAACCAACAGAGGCCACCACAGAAACATCCGGCTGTCCAGCCATCATTTCGAGTAACGGCGGCTTGGTGAGCAACTGAAGATGGGAGAGATTCTCCCGAACGCGTCTTACTTTTATGTAAGTAAATGGAGTTTAATGTAAAAAAAATGAATACCTAAGTTTGGGGTATATTACCACTCCATTGTCACCAGCTTCATAAGTACAATATTTATAGCAAGTCAAGTTCCCCAAATTTCAATCTGTGGATGAATAAGCTCATTACAAATCAATTTCTGTAAGTGCTTACTGCCTATGGGTTTAATGTATTTCAACAAATAGGTTGGATTAATCTGACCAATAGCTTATATATATAAGTGTTTTACCCTCATCTACTTTTATTATTACTGTATTTTATTATATATATATATAAAAAACTCTTTGAATATGTTATTTATAAGTAATGTAAGCATTTTGAAGAAATCATTAGCATGGATCTGCATGCACTCTCATAGGCTAGGAATGCATTCAACTCAGACACATTGTTGTTCTACCCCAAATAAAGTCTTTTAACTTAAATTGAGCTATGTTGCTCAGCATAAACAAAAGTGCATAATTTATTAATCCTTCTGGATTGCATGCATCTTAGAATCTACTTTAATGCATGACACCCTATAAAATCAATCGATATTGCTATTCTTCAAATTGTATTGTCCTACATTAGTGAGTGAGTGATTTCACTGTTATAGCAATATATTTTTCTGTGTTTTATATAAATGTGTACAATTCAATATTTTATTTGCTCTGGAGCAGCAGTTTCCAAACTGTTGGTCTGGATACCTGGGGGGGGTTGCAATGGATATAGAGAAAGTACTTTTATTTAAGAACTTATCCATTTTCATCGTGTTCTTATTAAGAATGTTTAACTGACTGTTGCATTATGATTATATTGATCAATTTTACAGCAGCATAACAATTGGCTATTGTGATTTAATAGATATTACGTATCAAGATGGGAGAGATTCTCCCGAAACGCGTCTTACTTTTGTGTAAGTGAATGGAGTCTAGTGTAAAAAATTAATACCTAAGTTTAGGTTAGATATCACATTGTTGAAGCATGCACACGAACTTGTAAATTAATAGTAAATTAACAGGAATTTTCACAGTGAATTATAGTATAATATAACAAATTATTATTGAGGAAATCACTCAAATTTCACTAATTTTGTTCCACATGGACTTGTTTCAAAGGCTATTGCCTTCAGCTTCACCATGACAGTGAGACAATGGAACTGTGCTGAAGCTGAAGGCAACAATAATTGAATGAATGAATGAATAATCCATCTGCTGGGACCTTTTGACTATGCAATTGCCCATTCTTCTAGAACATTCCTTTACTAATTTGGATTGTTGATTTGAGATTCCATATAAGGTTGTATTCTATAGGTCTAACTCTTTCGAAAAAATCCTCCTCTAGTGATTTTTCATTAAAATAATCTGAATGTTTATTTGTGAATAAGCAGGAAGTATTACACCTGTGATACTGCATTAGTCCATAAGAGAAATGGCCAGCTCGTTATCTGTGCAGGTATGTACTTTCTGATCCAGGGAGTAAAGGCTGATTTGGTTTTATTTTAAAATAAAACAATTAGTGGTTTTTTCTTTCTATGATTTCCATCAAAAGCAGTGGTGCTGCTCTTTCTTGTTCTTGTTCTTTCTTGATATGTAGCTCACAATAGTCAGGTTATCTATCCAAATGTTGAAGTCATTGTTATCAGTTGTAGGGATGTAGCCCAGAATATTCTTCATAAGAATCGAGCAGAGTGAGGTCCCTCTAAGGGTATTTTGCTCTTTGCCACTTTTGATGCTATATTTTTTTGATGAAGCTGGTTTGGATTTTTTCGTGTATATATTATTCCATCTTTAGCATATCATATGTAAAAGTTGCATAAACAAGATGGCTTCACACCATATTTACCTGGCTTACTTGGAATGAACTGTATAGTGCAAACATTCAGAAAGTTGCTCAAAAAACACTGCTGAATAATGATAAAGAACATAGAAGGATTACATAAAGTCTGGTGTAATTGCAAAGATTTGTTATACATTTACTGTCAGGTCTGAAAGACACCCTTCATGCATTCTAGGGTTAAGTAAAGAAGATCATTTCCTCTAACCTATGATGTAATTACCAGTTGCCATTTTAGAGGGATGTCACTGGTGTCCCTCAACAATTTTAATTAGAGAGTGACTGTGTACAAGGTATGTCTTGAAAGGGATATGCTATCGCTATTTGAGGCCTTGTGGTATATGAAATGCTGGAATAATTTATGCACAAGAATATGCCATGTAGCAGTAGATAACTTTACCAGGTACAATTCAAGGCACATTATGAATAGTTGAGAGATGGTGGCATGAGACATTTAATTCTGAGAAGACTAAACTCATGGTTTTTACCAGAAAAATGCTAAATAGCACTATTAAGGCTAAGTATCTAGGAGTTATCACAGGCTGAATTGGACAAATATATTGAATATAAAATGATTGAGGCTGAAATGTCTCTTTGGGCCTGTAGGAGGGCTATTGGTACAAGATGGTGCCTTAAGCCTATGAAAATGCCACAGTAACGTGAGATAAAAGCCATTAATTATAGCAAATGTCAGTGAAAAAATATATTTTTAAATATTTTGAAGCAACCTTAACCTCCTATATAACTGAAACAATACCTGGAAATGCTAGCCTTATCCAGTTTACTAATGACACTAGAATTACAGTCAATAATATTGACTTATCCACATTGAGTTCAAGTATCAATATAATAGTAAATTAAATGGTAGAATATTTTGGAGATCTGAATTTATATGTAAAACCAATCAAGTGGGAAATAATAAAATTTGGATTAAAAAACACTGACTCCTTAGTGCAGGTCAGTGCCAGTCACGCAGTAGGAAATGTAACTTCCACAAAACTCTTAGGACTCATCATAGACAAAACTTTTACCTATGACAGTCATATAGAAAAATTAGGGCTCATAATCAGTAAAAATATATTTGAACTTAGAAAACTTGTACCTAACAATACAACTAGAATTGTTTATTTTGCCCTTATTCAGGCAAACATCACTTACATCATAGAACTATGGGGCAGTACTTCGAAAAGAAACTTTAATAAAAATTTTACCTTACAAAAAAAGAGCTGTTAGGTATCTAGGTCATCTTACACACAAAAAAAAATTCCCATTCCAAGCATCACATCTTGAAAAAATTTTTCCTGCACTGCTGATGTTTTAAAGGTTGTATGCTTTTTATTGTTACAGGAGTCCCCCACAATGTTCGACGCAAATACTATCTTCCAGATTCGCCAGCCGGGAAGGGAGCAAAATGGGAATGGGCTGGCGATGGTCCTGGGGAATGGCATACATATGACATGGAGATCCAATGCCTCATAGAAGAAGCTTGGGCAAGGGTAAGACATAACGATAAAGTGAACTTTGACATTTGGCAGCATTAACTTTTAGCAAGATGTATTACAAACTGTACAGAGTAGTAATTTTAAAAAAATAACAGGACTGCTTCTGTTATTTATGATTACAACATATTTTCAAAATTACCTCCTGAAATTATTGGGTAATCACCAGGGCCTGAATGTTGATGACTTAAAAATACCTTAAAGAGACTGAAAATTATAGAAAATTTCCCAAAAATACATAAAAATTCAAAGTCCTTGAAAAATAGTGTGTGTTCAGTAGATACTAATATTTTATAATATAAATTGGTAACCATTGTAAATACAGGTGTTTTACAGTTACTTGCAATAAACAAAAAATAATTTAAAATGTAGCTACTTTATTCTGTGTTGCAGTAAATTACATTGAACACACAAGATTCTTAAAAGTAAAGATACAGAAATTATTGGCAAAAACATTCTTATATTTTGAAATAAAACTTTCTTTTATTTTATAATCTTTTTTCTTCCTTGTTTGGAATGGTTACTCTTTTTAATAATTTGTTTACTGAACTAACATATTTCTGGATAAGATTAGTTTTCATTTTTCATAATCCTGGCTAGTTAGTAAATCATACATGGTCCTTTCATAATCCAGCTCATTCATTATAATTATTTTATTTCCTCTGTTAGCCCCATCATAAATAAGTCTTTTTCTTTTAGAGGTCTGAGTACCTTTATTTTGGTTTTCTTTTTTTATCAGTTGCTTGTTCTCACATTGTGATCGGATGCTATTTTTTTCTTCATCCGATTTGTTGAAAATTGCCATTTCAATGTCTGCTAGATATCTACTATATTTTGTATGTAATCTATACAAAATATAAAGCCTATATCTAATAACTATAATTATTTTTCTGAGAAAAATTTGTTTGTCTTGTGTATGACACTTTCTTTTGGGCTGCTTTGGTTTCCTTTGTAATAATACCCTTTTATTGTTTTTGTCTAAGATTTTCAGTTTTTCATTTATAATTTCCTACTTTCGTTTTACACTAGTGTTTCTAACCTGAAAAAATTTACTTTAAATTAAATAAAGTTGTGCCTAATTAAGGTACTACTTTTGAATGTAGTTCATATGTTTAAATCTAACTCGCTTAGAGCTTTGTAATGTTTCATTTGTTCTATTTCACTACCCTCCTTATGAACATGCATTATATTTTCTTTCAGGCAAGTATTGATGAAGTTATATCTAAGAGTTTAACTTTTTCTTAATTCTGTATTTTAGATAATATTTTATTTGCAATTTAATGTGCTAAGGATGCTATATACATATTATTTAATGGCAACATGTTTTAAATTAAGATGTATTTTTGGAACCTTTATTTTCATTCTCAGCTATGTATACTATGTTCACTAAGCTTTGCTGATAGAGTGTTTGGGAGTGAGGAACTAAAGAATATATAATATGAACATATTTTGGCTACTGTACATTCATATGGTGACAAATTATGTATTTCTGTATAGGGGGATCAAACAATTGATGTGAGCAAAACATACCCAGCTTTCCCATATATAATTAACTTCTGTAACCTGACCCAAGTGCGCAACAACACAGGGTATGTGAGGAACATACGCAGAGTTCAGCAAGCTCCATATCCTCTGGTGAAGGTACAGCCAGAGGAGCTGCGTGGAGTTGTTGCAGGTATGTAACACAAGATTCAATTGCCAGTAATAGAGCACCATAAACATAAAATGGCAAAGTGTTTCTACAGCAATGAGCTATATCTGGCAGCAAATATAGCAGTTCATCAGTAATAAAATGTTACTTCACCGGGTACTCTGGCTTTCTTTTAAGTTACATGTATCCATTAACCTCTTTCGTGATATGGGCATTTTACGTGTTCAACTTTAAATGACAGCGATAAGAATTTATATGGACATCCTGTGCACACATCAAAACTAATTCTTATAAAACCTTCATTTTTCCATCTCTTTTTCCACAAAACGATTTATATAAATTATTTGAAACAGTTCAAGCTTACCTCTAAAAGTTATGATGTGCATGATACATCTGGAAGCATGGATAAATACTCAAGGGCACATCTGCACAATTGCCTTAAATCACATTAGTTTCCTTATATATTTCCCCTTTTTGGCATATACAATTCCAAAATGGATTCAACTTTTTGGCTGTAGGTGGGATCCTTTTAGGGAAGTATTTTTCTAAGTAAAATTGTTAATTGGAACATTGCAGAGTGAAGCTATTAATACATTAAGATCATTGTGGGATTGAGTCGGACTAACACTCTTTTGCTCCCCTTACTTGTTTAAATATGAAGGACCAATTTCACAAATCCTTTATTTGCATCATCAGCCCCTAGTTGACTGGAGGATAAACGATTATGCTGTGGAAATGTGTAATCTGCTCTGATGGAGGTGTGATGAAGTTTATGTTTGCATCACCAGAAGTGTTAAAGTTCATTAAACTGTCTTTGTACTTGTAAATGTAGTTTTTCTCCCATGTTGCTAATTCTGTAGGTCCTTGCACTGATTTTAAAAATTTTGTTTTATTGAATATGTCATGGTTTTCTGTCCAGAAATGCAATGCCACTGCTGATTTCTCCAACTATTTGTATTTTATGTTTCTGAAATGTTCTTTTAACCATGTTCCTATATTCTCTTTGTCTTACCAATGTAGATTTTTTCACATTCTGCACAATTATTAAAATCAGTGCAAGGACCTACAGAGCTAGCAATATGGGAGTAAATCTGCGTTTATATGTACAAAGACAATTTAATGAACTTCGACACTTTTGTTTATAAAAAATAAATTTTAAGTTCATCACACCTCCACTAGAGCAGAATATACATTCTCACAGCATAATGGTTTATCCTTCAGTTGACTAGGGGCTGACGATGGGAAGGAAGGGTAAATGGAACCGGTCCTTCATATTTAAACAAGTAAGGGGAGCAAAAGAGTGATAGTTCAACTCAATCACACAATGATCTTAATAAGTATTTTCCTGTTAATTGAAGGTTGCAGGCTTGGTGAATTTTGTATCCCTTTATTACAGGCCTGTGAATGTTGTGGTCTGCAAGATTTTAGATTTTTCCTATTGGCTTCGTTCAAAACATATAAAAAAAAATCAAATTCTACAATTTTTAATTGGAAATTTAAATGTCAATTGACACTTGCTATTTTTATGGAAATGAAAGGTACTTGTTAGTCAAAATAGCAATAAAATGAATTTATATAAACCGATTAAAACATTAACATTAGAAATAGCAAAACATACAGCTTCACAGGCCCTAAAAATGTTTCCTGCCTGCTGGCTTTCTCTTCCTCTGCAGAAACCAACAATAATCCCCCAACATTGTAGGAACCCAGTGACCTTGATTAAGATTTTTACATTGGGCCAAGTCCTAATGAAAATGCTCTCCCAAATACAGCTCCCAAATTTTCAGGAAAAAGCGTGAATGGAGGAAATGTACTTTTAGTCATATTTTAACAGCTTATTTCTTTATAAATTGTGTCCACTAAAGATTCATATTGTTCAACTTTCTATTGTCAAGAAACACCAGCCTTGAAAGCACACAGGCCACCAGTTTCATGTTTAACTATTTTCAAAAACTTCCTTAATTGTGGGCCAACAAAAATACCCTCTATTAACTTTGCATATGTCAAAGTGGAAAATAAATCATGCCATTTCCAAAGACTATTTCCAGCAGTTTCAGCAAGTATATTCCACTGTTTCAACCTTAAGCCCAAGACTACTGCTTGTTTTACCCCAAATTTAAATCTCACACTAAATTATCTAAACCTGATTGAACAACTGTACCACATTTCTAGTAGTGGAGAGTTCATAGGTTGAATCTCTTGAACTTAAGGGCTGATTTGAATCATCACTGCTGTTACTATCAGTTTCTTCAAATGACTTTTGGAGAACTAGTACTGGTTTCACTATGGTGGACTGGTGTAAGTGCTGAATAAATAACATTGTATTTAGTTTTCCTAGTCAAACCTGATACTTTTACCATTCAGAAATAAGTCATTCATGTGATTTTGTTGTTCCTGCTAAATCATAGATATGATGAATGGTAAGGATTTTAATTTCCCATATAACCATTTTCTCAAATTAGTTCGAGTACGAGTAATGTAACAATGTTTTGGAGTTCTTTTTTATCTTGATCAACAATTTTGCAACTAAATTAGTGAAATTGTAAGCTTTTTTTGTAGTTTTATGGGGTTTTCCCCCCCTTTGGGATTTTGGTGTGAACTTTCCAGAAACATAACAGAAAAAACCTGGACAATTACAACATAAATATCAAGCATAATAATTATCATTTGAACTCACATAATCAATTTAGTATCCATCTACAAAATGTAAGTAACAAAGCATTAATTATTCCATACATTAAGTGTACTTATGAAGCTGTTGACAACAGAGTGGTATATATATAACCAGTGTACTAAAATTTGTTCACACCAATTCCACTCACTCACATAAAAATTGAACAAATGTTTCGGGAGTGATCCCTTCCATCTTCAGCCTGTAGACAAACTGTTGTTAGAAGTGGCAGTTGGGTCTCTTGATGTTCTTGTGGCAGCATCTGCTGGTTCTATTAGGAACTTGCTGAGTTCATCCATTGGAGGGAAATGGAAGTTCATTAAGTTTTCCTTGTTTTTTGTAATGAAAATTTTTTCCCAAGTGGAAAGTTCTGTTGCATTGTGAAGTTGTTTTAGTAGTTTTGTATCCGGTTTATTTTCATCATTTTTATTCCAAAATTTCACTGCTATCGCTGATTTATCAATTTGTTTTAAGCGAATATTTCTAAACTCTTCTTTTTTCTGGATTTCCAAATTTCTTTTTGTTTTTCCAATGTATTTTTTATCGGACTCTGCACATTTTATTTCATAAATACCTGACTTTTGTTCTGTTGGCATCTTGTCCTTTACTCTGCAACCCAATAGGTTCTTCATATTAAAATTGTTCTTTGGGGCTAACATAATTCCTTGTTCTTTGAATATTTGTTTGAATTTTTTGCGGTAAATTGGGCGGTACGTGAAACTTTTGAATTTGTACCTTTCTTTTGCACTTTTAAGTGTGGAAACATCTCTTATTGTTTTTTGTTTTTGTGATGTTTTTTTTACTGTGTCTTTGCTGTACCCATTAGTTTCTGCTATCTTTATGATTTGTTGGTATTCCAATTTGTACTCTGTTACTGTGAGTGGGATGTTAATTAACCTGGGTACTAAACTATAAAACACTGCATATTTATGTGGAATGGGGTTAAAACTGTCATTTTTTAAGTAATTTTCTGTGTGCATATCTTTTCTATGGATTCTGAAGGTAAAATAATCTTCATTTCTTATGTTTTTTACATCTAGGAAGGGAAGATATCCATTTCTTTCTTCCTCTATGGTGAACTTTATAGATTTGTGTTGCAAATTCAGAAGTTTTAGTGCATCTGTTGTATGTTTTTTTTTTTTTTTAATTATTGCAAACATGTCATCCACATACCTATACCATGTTTTCACTTAAAACAAATTGATAAATCAGCGATAGCAGCGTACTTTTGGAATAAAAATCATGAAATTAAACCAGATACAAAACTACTGAAACAACTTCACAACGCAATGGAACTTTCCACTTGGGAAAAATTTTTCATTACAAAAAACAAGGAAAACTTAATGAATTTCGATTTCCCTCCAATGGACGAACTCAGCAAGTTCCTAATAGAACCAACAGATGCTGCCACAAGAACATCAAGAGACCCAACTACCACTTCTAACAACAGTTTGTCTACAGGCTGAAGATGGGAGGGGTCACTCCTGAAATGTATGTCTAATTTTTATGTATGTGAATGGAGTTAGTGTGAACAAAGTTTAGTACATTGGTTATAAATACCATACATGTTATTCTTTTGCCATAATACGGAATCGAATATGAATAAAAATTGACACGTGATAGGCTGATTTAATGCAAACAATATCTCTGGATTCGAAGTTCCAATTGGAAGAATTAGAACAGACAGTGAAAACACTAAAAAATAAAAAACAACCAGGACCAGACCTTACACATCCAGAGTACATTAAGAATCTTGGAATAAGAGCACAAAAGATATTATTGGAAATTGTTAATAAAATATGGTTTGCACAAGAGAATATGCCATCAAGCTGGTGCAAAGCATTAGTAATACCGATTGTAAACCAGGAAAATCTACAAATGAAACAAAAATGACCTATATCATTCACCTCAATTCTGGCAAATATAGCAGATAAAATGGTAGTTAATAGATTAATATATTACCTTGAAACAAACAACTTATTAACAGATGAACAGGCTGGATTTAGAAGACAATATTCAACAGTTCACCAAACGTCAAGATTAATAGAGGATGTGAACAGTAAACTAGCTAACAATATGTCAGTAGCTGCAGTATTCATAGATTTTCAAACAGCATTTGATCTAGTATGGAAAGAGATGTTAATTAAAAAATGTATACAAATGAATTGCCCAAAAAATATAATTAGATTGTATAGAAGATTCTTACAGCAAAGATGGATTGCAGTTAAATGGAAGAATACATTATCCAAATACACCCAACTCAAAACCAGAGTGGCACAGGGTACAGTATCCAGTCGTTATTTTTAATATATATATTAACGATATGCCAAAGACTATAAAACAAACCGGAACAAACAGTGCAATGTATGCAGATGATGTAGTTATATGGTCAGCTGAAAAAAATGATAAGAATGTATATATCAGACTAGAAGAAAAAATTAAAAATGTCTTAGATAAACTAGCAAATTGGGCAAAATTAAATAATATGACCATTAATGCAGCCAAAACTAAATATCAAGTCTACACTATGAAACACTTTGATGAAAGAGAAAAAAACTTAAAACTGAAATTAACAGAAGTCAAATAGAATATGTAGAAGAAATCAAATATTTGGGAATAGCACTAGACAGGAAATTAAAAATGAAAGACCATGTACAAAATATCACACAAAAAGCCATAAAACAAAGTAACATATTGAAAAGATTAGCTGGATCTAAATGGGGCAGCTAATGGAAGTTTTAAATAAAACATGTAATAGATATATAAAACCAATACTAAAACATGGATGTGAGCTACGATTAACGTAAGATTGAGAAATGCTAAAATCAATGTTTAAGGCTGATAACAGGTGCCGTAAAAACAACTTAAATGCACTTCTGGCCAGAACGAATAATAATCCAATGAAAACCAGCATTAAAACACAAGCAGCACAATTATACATAAAATTAAAAACAAACCCAAGTAAACATCAATGGTTTCATCAACTACCCAAAGAACACAAACTAAAAACCCAGATCACAAATAAAGCTTACTTAGAGAAGAATTACAATTATTTAAACCTGGCAGAGAAGAACATCCCATATCCCTCAAGAACTAATCCAATGGATTATATTAAGAAAGTAACAGATAAAAAACTGACAGAACAATTAAATAAACAAGAAGATTCAATAGAAGTATGCAGAACTATAGCACTTAAACATTTACACAACCAATTCCCAGAAACAGAGTGGCTTAGAATTTACACAGATGGATCTGCAGACAAACAGAAATAATGTTGGAGGTGATATATATTGTAAATATTTCTCGCATTATTTCACACTGCCTAGACAATCCACAAGTTATAAGGGTGAAATGGTGGCAATACAACGACCATAGGACTGACATAAAAGAAAATAAAGTAGTGATTCTTACAGATTCAGCTTCAGCTATACAAGCTATAGAACGATATGATAGTTTATATGAATCTTAAGATTATTCCAAACAAATTTCAACAAATAATACTATGTGGATACCAGCATATGTGGGAGTGATAGGTAACGAGAATGCAGACTTTATGGCCAAAAAGGGGGCAGTGCTATATTCAAAACCAATAAAGCCCTGTGGATTAAATGTAAAATTAGAAAATATCAAAACGACTATAGAACAAAATTATCAACATAATATTCAAGTGGAAATATCTAATAAAAATTATTCTAATATAAAAGAAACAGTACAAAAAAAATAAAAAATCTATCAAGGAAGGAAGCAGTTGCTCATTTTAGACTGGCAACTGGACATGATTGTCAGCGGAACATATACACAGATTTGGTTTTATGAGTGATAACACATGTAAGATCTGCAATACTGACAAGATTCTAAATGGAGAACATTGGAATGCACACAACTGAGGAAAGCTGCACCCGACGGGAAAATACACAAATTATATTGACTGGCCAGGGAAAAATTGATGGATCAAAATCCTACACATTAGATCAACAACAACAGGCTGATTTAAAGGACAATTTCTGTTTCAAATGTGACAAGGAATGATCATTATTGTCCCAGAGGTAAAAAAATCATATTCCCTAGTGTAATTGGAGATCCAAGTATGTCATTGGTATGAATGGGTTTAGAACTCTCCAGATAACCAAACAGTTATATATAATGGTGTCCAATATGTGAAAAGTTCTTATACATTTTATGGTTACACATGAAGATTGACATAAAATGCTTGCAATATCTAATTACTAAATCAACACTATCCATATGCGTATTA
Source organism: Metallyticus violacea (assembly GCA_030762175.1). Classification (NCBI taxonomy): domain Eukaryota; kingdom Metazoa; phylum Arthropoda; class Insecta; order Mantodea; family Metallyticidae; genus Metallyticus; species Metallyticus violacea. The sequence continues at coordinate 2,168,104 of CM060832.1, forward strand.
TACACGTATATAATGTCAGGCTTGAAAATAGCTGTATTAGTATGGACATCCATTTTGTCTGTATTAATGTTCAAAAATTTGAACTACAATTTGATAAAGCTTGACCAATCTTTTATCTTGATAAAAAATTATAATTATCAGAATTCATAATCATTTTTTGTCTAGCTCTACAATAAAGATCTTCCAAACTATTTTTCATTTGTTTGTTGCTACCAAGTTGGCTGTATTTCAGTATTGTTCATTGTTTAGGAGTGTTCATATCTGTACATAATTGACATTAGCTGTCTGTGATTAATTTCATCCTGAAGAGATGTTTTGACGGCAATCATGTCTGACAATTAACAACTTGGGTCATTCCAATTTTTCTTGGTTTTAATAAATATATTTAAAAGTTGAAATGCTAATTGGAACTTGTACCATGAAGCTAATCATATAATAAACATCATTGTATGATCTTCACACTCTTATTGACTAATTTAATTTTTAATCTCATTAAATACTTAAGCTAAAACAAAATAAAATATCCAACAAATCCAGTTCCTTGTTTAAATTCAGTACATGTTTCACAGACCATTGGCCGTATCTTCAGCTCTGTGTTGACTGCTAAACTGTAGATTTTCTCCCATGTTGCTAACTCTGTAGGTCCTTGTATTGATTTTAATAATTTTGTTTTATTCACTATGTCATGGTTTTTTCTGTCCAAAAATGAGATGCTACTGCTGATTTCTCCATTTGTTTGAATTTTATGTTCCTGAAACGTTCTTCCACTGAACTCCCTTTCTGTGTGTTTATAAAACATGCTTCTTTGGTTTCAGTGGGTATGGAGAATTTTTTTCCATATATAAGGACATCTTGAGCTCAAAGTACCAGCAACCTACATTCAAAAATATAAAAATGTTGTGTGTAATCCAGTATTATGAATGGGTTCAAACCCAGTAAATGTCATGTTTACTTCTTAAATATTGCTTACTTTATGTTATTTGCCACAGTTGAGGAAAGAATCTTAATATAAGTGGTTTAGACCTGAATAAAGGCATTTTATCCTCACCTTTTTTAAAAGCTTTGTATAAATTTTCAGAACGTTTCTTTCCCCTTTTCAACCATAATTTTGCACCTTAAAGTTTGTTCTCTGCTGATGACACACGAAATAAAGGGATAAATTGGGAAAGGATTTTTTTATAGTACCTCCCTGCAATTTGCCATTTATGAGGACAGAGGACAACCTGCATAAAACCTAAATTAGGGAGAGCAACCCTACATCAGAAATCCTACTAATGACCCCAAGCATTAATGACTTTTGCTACACTTAGTGGCTGACGGAAGAGAGAAAGTTCCAATTGATCATGGCTGTACAGCCCAGAAGTTTTATTTATACAGGTAAAAATATCATTGGTCTTGAGTTAAAATGTTGGAAGTTTTATTTATACAGGTTAAACTATCATTGGTCTTGAGTTAAAATGTTGAAGTTTGTGTATTTAGTTATAATGTTGAAGTGTATTGAGTTGAAATGTTTTAAGTTTGTGTTTTGAGTTATAATGTTTAAGTTTTATTTACACAGGTTAGGTTAGGTTTTGAATTTTGAGTGTATTGAGTTAAAATGTCGAAGTTTGTGTATTTAAATATTGTACTTACAAAGCGGATAATCTCTCCCATCTTCAGTTGCTGAGATGTGAGATTCTCCCGAAACATGTCTTACTTTTGTGTAAGTGAATGGAATTTAGTGTAAAAAATGAATACCTAAGTTTAGGTTTGTGTATTTAGTTATAATGTTGAAGTGTATTAATTTGAAATGTTTAAGTTTGTGTTTTGAGTTATAATTGTTGAAGTTTTATTTATACAGTTAGGTTAGGTTTTGAAGTTTGAATGTATTGAGTTAAACTGTTAAAGTTTGTGTATTTAGTTATAATATTGAAGTGTATTGAGTTGAAATGCTTAAGTTTGTGTTTTGAGTATATTAAGTTGAAATGTTAAAGTTTGTGTATTTAGTTATGTTGAAGTGTATTGAGTTATAATATTGAAGTTTTGTTTATACAGTTAGATTAGGTTTTGAAGTTTGTTAATACAGGTTAAGATTCATTGGTGTAAGTGTATTTAGTTATAATGTTATTTTTTTTTTAAATTATGTAAAAAATTGCATTTCTTTCTCAAAGCAAAGACATTCTTAACAACTTGCATAGTTATGGTACAGTAGTCACTGTTTTCTTTTTTTGAACACATCTATGTATGCACTGCATCAATTATGATATATATAGTATACTCCTCAAAGAGTTGTTCTCTAAAATATGTTGGAGCTTGATAGCATAATGAAATTGAAATTTATTGATAATGCTAAGAACAAATACAAACTAACAGGGGGAGCTTCCACCTATCTGGCCCAGGCCATTTTAGGGTATGCCTCCTCACAATTACAAAAAATATAATTACAATAATTGGGTTTATTCTATCACCTTTATTGAGTTCTAATATAATTGAACAATACAATATTTCTACCATGATTGCATCAGTCTCCAGTGATACCATAATAAACTTTGAAATAACATTGACAAATTTCCAAATCATCTCCAGCACACACACAAATTAAAAAAAGGTTAATCTTTAGAAATACTGTCATAAATTTTGCATAAGCCATATTACTGCAGCAGTCTTATTTATTTTCTTACAGTCCTGGATTTCTCACCGTTCTGAATGTAGTGACTGCATGCACTACCTCATTTCATTTGCTTGTTGCAGGGAGACGTTCTAGCCAGAATATGGGCTCACGAGGAGCCCATCAGAATAAGAACCCTAATGCACAATTGCCACCAACTGGACCTTCTAGAAGCAGCAAGAAGTCAAGTAATGCTGCAGCAGGAACAAGCAAGAAGAATGTATGCAAGAAAAGCTCTAAAGGTTCATCAGGAGTTGGTGATGGTAATAACAATTTGGGACCTGCAGGAAACATTGCACGGACCATCCTAAGCAACTTGAATATATTCAGTAAGATTTTTTAATTTATTGATAACTATTCTACTTTAGCTAACATATAAATTTGAGTAATATATTTTTAAAATTAGATGATTATTTTAAATGAACACTTAGAAAGTAACCATTGTAACAACTGGACCAAGGTCTTTGGCTAAATCCTAAAGGTCCTAGCTCCTCTATCCATACATTATTACAATCATGTCTGCCCACTAAAAATTGTATTTCTAAAGTCTTCACAATCCCAGTGCTTGTTGGTCTGTTCAAATAAAATCTTATGGCTGCTGCCTCCTTAATTGTTGGTTAGTTCTCTTCCTCTCTGCTTCAGCAAGGAGATAGGTGATTTCCAAACTTTACTTAGATGGAAACCCTGGTCTCTGTTGTATATGTAGCCTCGTAATTGTATTTCTAAATCCTTCACCATCCCAATACATGCTTGTTTTGTTTAAGACTTTGATCTTTCAACTAAAATCTTGTGGCTGATCGTGGACACTCATCAAGCATTGAGATAGCTCTGAAGATGGCCAAAATGAAGACAACAAACCAGAATCGAACAGCAGAGAAGAACAAGAAGCATTCTAGCATACCTTAACTGTGGAAATATTGGCAGGTATCAAGTCAAGGCAATGTTTTTTCTCTCTCTCCCAAGAAAGTAAAGCACATGCTTTGCACTATGAAAGATGATCTTAAGCTCTAAACACCACTTGTTTACCAGATGCTTTGATAGATGATGTGATCTACATAGGACAGACTGGATATACTATTGAAGAGAGCACAAACAACTTCTGAGTTTTTTTCTACCATGAGAAATATGCAGTTGCCGAACATTGCTTCAAGACTAGTCACAAGATTTTATTTGAACAGACCGAAGTTTTAAACAAGACCAACAAGTACGTACTGCCTGATCAAGGAGGCTTTAGAAATATAAGTGTGCTGCACCACATACAGCAGGGCCTACATATCGCTATCTCCTTGCGTTAGCAGAGAGGAAGAGGACCAAACAACATCAGAAGTCTAACTGATTGGTTTATTCATGGACAAAGCACAAAATACAAGCTAAATCCTAGAATTCGGGGGTATATGTCACTTGATTGGCTCACCTATGTGCTCTAATTGGTGCAATAAGATTGTTCCATTCATTACTGGTTTACAATTTCTAAATATAGGTATATCGTGACATATCCAAGGTACAACAGTAGGCCTAGTGCTGGCTCTGTGGACTCCTAATTTAACAGTATGATAGTGTGATGAAACCTTTTGGATAATATTTCCATTTCTATATTTTCAATGTGTTGTCAATGTCCAGTCAAAAGAAAATCTAGCATTTTACTCCTTTACCATTATTTTGCAGCTTTTGTATCATGAGAGACACAGTTAAAGTCCTTTGACAAGTCTGGAAACTTTTTAATTTTTTTCTAGGTGGTAAGATGCCAGGTGCTCTCCTGAAAACTCATTTATAATATTTTGTAATTTACGAAGACAAAGGTAATTGTTAATGACTTTTATTTGTTTTTATCATATTTGTTACCCTTTTTATGAATAGACTTAGCCACAGTAGCTTTTAGACAACCTGGAAAAATACTGAACAATGAAGAAGTTTATAAGGTGCTCAAGGATACCATCCAGAACTATCCTACAAGTTTTGAGAATTCTTGTTTATATACATCCCACTCTGAAGATGTTTGCATTTTGAGGCCATAAATTATTTTATTTGTTTCTCCTTTGGTTGTTGCTGATACATATATCATGCTTGTTGTTAGAGAAAACTTATTTTTAGGAAATATCATTAATTTGTTTATGTTTACTCAATTAGCTGAGACTGAACTCTTGGTATTACCCTGTAGCTTCGGACCTCACCTATACATTTTTTTGTTATTGTGGCAGTTTAAATGTATTAAAAATCTCCAGTAGTGTATTGCTACAGTTGGTAACAATGATATGTCTCCTATACTTAGGTTTTCATTTTTTGCACTAGACTCCACTTACATAAAAGTAAGATGTGTTTTGGGAGAATCTCTCCCATCTTCATTTGCTCACTGAACCACCATTACTGGAAAACAATGGCTGGACAACCGGATGTTCCTGTGGTGGCCGCTGTTGCTGAGTTCATCCATAGGAGGAAAATCGAAATTCATTAGGTTTTCTCTATTTTTTAATATGAAAATTTTTTCCCAAGTGGATAACTCCAATGGGTTGTGAAGATGTTACAGCAGTTTAATTCCTGATTTTATTTAATGGTTTTTGGTCCAAAAGTGAACTGCTACTGCTGATTTATCCACCTGCTCAAACCGAATATTCTTAAAATGTTCTTTCCTCTGAATTTCCAAATTTCTGTTTGTTTTGCCTATGTAGCTCTGTTCACAATCTGCACATTTTATTTCATAAATTCCTGATATCAAGAATTCTGTTATATCTGTTCTTTAGATACAACATCAAGAATTTATTAGGTTGCACAGTAAAAGACTCCATACCAACAGAACAGAAATCAGGATAAATCAGCAGTAGAAGCTCACTTTTGGACCAAAAACCATGAAATAAAACCAGGAATTAAACTGCTGAAACATCTTCACAATCCATTGGAGTTATCCACTTGGGAAAAAATTTTCATATTAAAAAATAAAGAAAACCTAATGAATTTCGAGTTTCCTCCTATGGATGAACTCAGCAATTTCCTGCTTCAACCAACAGAGACCACCACAGGAACATACGGTTGTCTAGCCATCGTTTTCGAGTAACTGCGGTTCAGTGAGCAGCTGAAGATGGGAGAAATTCTCCGGAAACACGTCTTACTTTTGTGTAAGTAAGTGGAGTCTAGTGTAAAACATGAATACTTAAGTTTAGGATATATTATCACTCCATTGTCAACAGTTTTGTAAGTACAATAATGATATGTCTGACTCTCCACTCCATATTTACTCATAGTATATGACCATGAACTGTAGCATTTATAACAACATTTATAATTTTCTGTTGCATATGTACACAAATGCAGGAGTGCCAACTGAGCAGACAATTAAATTTTAACAAAAGTTGTCATATTTTGTCACAGAATATTGAACTTTACCTTTGCTTAGGTAGTAAAAGCAATAACCACAGTAGCAGTAATTGCAGCACCAGCAGTAGTATCAATTGTGGTAATGGAAGCAGTGCTGCCAACACTGTAACCACCAACACAGCACCAGTGACAGCTGCAGAAATGGTCATGGCTAAGTCAACACAGAACACAACAAAGCAAAACGACTCTGTGTTGGATGCAGACTCCAGCAGTACAAAGAGTGGACGTCGACCAAGTGTGGACACTGTGTCCACTTACCTCAGTCATGAATCAAAAGATAGCGAGCTCAGAACATCTCAGGTTTGTTTACATCATCTGTTTTTATTCTGAATACTTAACCTAACTAATTTTTATGTTCATTCCCGGATTTATCTACATGGATATTAATGAATTAAGTTCCAAAAGGTTCAAGCCTGATTAAATTTTTGAGTAATAGAAATAAATAACTTTTTGAATACACTCTTCACATTTTCAATGAAATCTCAATCTATCATTCCCAAAAGCATTGTTTTCCCTGATCCATCATTGATTTATGACATAGTCAATAGAAATAAAACTGGCATGGAATATTTTAAGCATATTGTATCAAGGTGCATGACAATAGTAAGTGGATCATAACAGTATTAAATCAACTCAGTAGCTAATTAAGAATATATAAATTGCTTCACTGTATAAGTTCTGCAGAGAAATTAATTTTAAACTTAAGGTGCACATTGTTTTCTCATGTGTAAAGCTACAAGACATTGCTAAACAGAGCATGCCAAGACAACGGGTGTATCATAGCAGCATGTGTTTGCATTGGAACAGAAACACAAATTTAAAAAAAAATGCATAAGACAGCAGACAAAGCTGTAATTGAACTTTCTCAGCAAGGAGAATGTGCAATGTATATTTTCATTGCACATTGTAAGCTCTTGCAGTATGTATGTAGCGCAACAAGTAAGATAAAGTTTTACAATTATCATAGTTAAGCAGCACCTATGAAGCATGTGAGAACAATTAATGAAGTACCTAAAGGTTAATGGATATCATTGTATGATTCAGTTGAACTACACACTCTTAAAGCTTCACTTACTTTTCATAAATGTATGGAACCGGTTTCGAGAACATTTTGTTCCCATCTTCAGCCATGCTAAAGTTCAACTGTCGGATCATTCGTTGAGCTGTGGGAATGTATATTCTGCTCTGGTGGCGGTGTGATAAACTTGTAGTTTATGTTTTCATCCCCGACAATGTCGAAGTTCATTATGCTGTCTTTGTATTTGTAGATGTAGATTTTCCCCCAGGTTGCTAATTCCGTAGGAGAAAATCTACATCTGGGAGAAAATCTACATCTACAAATACAAAGACAGCATAATGAACTTCGACATTGTCGGGGATGAAAACATAAACTGCAAGTTTATCACACCGCCACCAGAGCAGAATATACATTCCCACAGCTCAACGAATGATCCGACAGTTGAACTTTAGCATGGCTGAAGATGGGAACAAAATGTTCTCGAAACCGATTCCATACATTTATGAAAAGTAAGTGAAGCTTTAAGAGTGTGTAGTTCAACTGAATCATACAATGATATCCATTAATATGATTGGCTTCACTGTGTAAGTTGCAATTTACATTTAAGTTTATGTTTACGGAATTTGGGAATCCACACAGTGAAACTTTTGTTAATCTTATTTTGATTTAAAGTAAAACACTAAAAATCATGTCGTCACATTAAAACTCTCTTTAAGTTTCACAAACACACTTTAAATCAAAATAAGATTACATTTAAGTACCTAAAGGTTATTTTGGACCATAGGCATCTCTAATATTTTGATATTTTAAAATGAATATTTTAGCATTCTGCAGGCTATCTTTCACTTTAGTCAATAGGCAATCCCCCCAGAAATGCCCATTTTCCCTCATTTATCACTTTCTTTTGCTTACCCTTCAGAAAATGATGAATTGACATTTCACTAACATATGTAAGAATGAATCAATATTTTTGATGAGCACTGCACAAGTTACCCTTGGTTCCTGACCCTATGATCCTTCCTTGTCTCCATTTATTATTCATTGTTAACCTTAGCCAGAAATTATCCTGACTTATTGCAGTCCTTAATGAATATTTCTTAACTGCAATGTCTATTTTAAACCATTTTTCTATAATAAATTGTTTCCTTCAATCATTAATTTTGTCAAGCTCAAATGAATGGTGAAATGTTAAATGGACATCAGTCACACTAAGCAAATTATAAAATTAGAAAAAAATTACTTAAATTACAGATACAGATTTTCACGTAAAAACTATACTGCATGTTCTATGTTTTTATTCTTGGCAGCTGGGCATGTTGCAGCCACCTGAGAACATACTTAAACTTTTGTTCTAAAATTGCACATAAAATGTTAACTCATAGAAAATGCTGGAAATGTCGTCCTCCTTCGGCTGAACATCCAGATTGACACGGTCACTGTAATGTTTCTGATTTCATTTGTGATATTTATCTTTAGTTTCTCTAATGTGTGAGGATTTGTTTAATAAACAATGTCCTTCAGGTAACCCACAGGTATAAATCACACATTGTTAAATCTGATGAGCGAGAGGACATACACCAGCACTAATCACTCCATCTTCAAACACTTCCTCAATTTTATTCATGGACTTTGCTACTGTAGTGCGAGAAGTTGCAGAACCCTGTTGAAACCACACGTATGATTTCTCTTCTTCTATAAGCTGCTGAAAATCCCTTCTATACCTTTCTGCATCTATTGTCATCTAGTAAAAAAATTGTATTGATAATACGCATTGTGCTAACAGCACACAACACTCCAACTTTCGCATCATAAAGAGGGGTTTCCTATACACAATGTGGATTTTTGGTACACTAGTAAAACATGTTTTGATTGTTCACATGGCCGTTCAGGGGAAACCAGTGTTCATCTGAAGAGATCAGAAGCATCGGGTCCATTAAACCTTCATTCACAGATGAAAACAACCACTCACAATAACATTTGCTATGGACATGTACGCCCTTGTATGGTTTGAGGTTGAATAATTTTGTTGCTGAGGCCCTCACTTGTGCTGATTTTGTTGGTAAAAGTTCAATGTTCACACCAATTTCGTCTAGTTTATCTTCTGTTTAAACTCTACATTTCTGCATGTTTATTTTGTTGTGCTCTGATCCAGTAGAATCAAATTTATTTGCAATACCATGAATTGCTTTTTTGGAGGGAGACAATGGATCAGGGAATTGCAAATGAAATTCTGCATGAACATAATGGGCTAAATTCAAAATAAATTTCGTGTTAGAACTAATACAGTGTAACAATTAATTTATTCTTAATTTGACAGTGGGTGGACTTAATACTGTTATGCTCCACTTACCATTGAATTATACAGAACATGTTTCACAGGCCTTCGACTGCATCATTAGCTATGTGTTGCCTGCCTGATTCGTTGTTGGTTGAATGGACTTGGTGTAGCTCTCATGAACATTTTATACTTTTGGATTAATTTTTCTTCTGTTGGGATCTCAAAGCTCATAACCTTATCATCATATTTTTTTAAACTTTTTATCCAATATTCCCAGCTCCAAGGGTCTATCTATGAATTTCAATAGTTTGATTTCCATTTCTACATTATGTTTATCTCTCCAAAAGTGATTTGCAGTTATTGATTTATTTATGTGATTTTATCTGATGTTTCTCCAGTGTTCCTTTAGCCTAATTTCAATGCTTCTTTTTCTTTTGCCAATATATACTTTGTTATTTCAATGGTAAGTGGAACATAAGAGTATTAAATCGACTCACAGTCTAATTAAGAATAAAATGATGAACTGACTCTTAACATTTACATTTACACACGAAAATGCGCTGCTCTAGAGTCAACTGTTCCATTAACGCCTGTGATGCCTAGTAGTAAAACGACCGTTAAGCGCCATTAAAAAAAGCTGCCCCATCTTATCGAAGCTCAACTACTGCACTATTTCAAAGTGACATTCAAGGACAGCAGGGGAGACCTGTAAGGGAAAGAATTGGGAGCACTGCTCTCAGCTGATAGGATTCAATTCAATACACCATGCTTGCAGGATAGTTTTTACATGAAAGCTGTCTAATACTTTTGATAATGCTAGGCTATTTCCCACCTGTTGTTAGTTGTTCTCAGTGGAAATAAACAAATATTTTAATCCATTATATGTCTTTAAATCTTGTGATTGATGTCCTTTTAACAAAATACAGTTTTAAGGTGCAGAGAAAATGTTGATTGGTGTGTTTAAATTAGTAAATTAATTATTCTATCGATGCAACGAATGTACAGTTTTAGTGTACTGTCTTTACAATAGAAACAAGTAGTATTTTTACATAATATCAAACTTCAATACAGCCCAAAATTGATTGTTTATACAACTTTCAGTCATCTTCTGTCATTATATCTCTGGCCCCTGTAATAAGACTCATAAAATTTAATATTATCAGTCGGCATATATGGCATAAAGTTTTGAGAAATCTGTAAATTTTTAACCTTTTACCACAACATTCCCTGAAGGATATGCATATCTGTTTAGTGGATTAACATATTTCTTGTTAAGGCTCATGAGGAACACGTGTGAAATAAGTCTTATGGTTTTGCAATCTATTTTGTAGCTGTTTTTGTAATGACTGTAAAAATGGTATAGGTAGCTGATTCAAAAACTACTCTTTCCCTTAGGTAGGACTTGTTTGATGTTCCATGTCTATCAAGCAGGAGAAATAATCCTACTCATTCTTGGTTTTGATGTTCACAATTTTAAAACACTTTCAAGGCAATTATCTTCTCCAAATTTGTCAGATAAACTGAAATCTTTGTAAATAAGTAATGCATATATTAAATTTAAATTAATTTCATGTCAGAACTCCCTGGAGCTGTGTTTTATAAGAAAATATGAAGATAAGGTTATGAACTTCCAAATCCCAACAGATGACAAATTAATCCAAAAGTTCATAAAATATCCACAGGAGCTACACCAAGTCCCAACTATGAATCAGGCAGTGGACACATAGCTAATGATGCAGGCAAAGACCTGTGTAACATGTTCTGTATAATTCAATGGTAAATGGGGTATAAGAGTATTAAATCGACTCACTGTCTAATTAAGAATAAATGCATGTATTCATTGCAAGGGCTAATCAATAAAGACAGAATTTCCCCCCCCATTATATAGGGGAGAAAATATTTTTCATTATAAGTACAGATGTCTCATTATTATTGGAAAAAACTAAAAGTGTCTACTATGTCTTAGTAGAGTGTTTGCCATTTGACTGTATAAAATGGAGTCGCTTCATAATGGGCATTATGTTACTATGAAATTTTGCTTCTGTCTGCAAAATCTGATATGGAACCATATGTGATGTTGCAGCAAACATGTGGCAATGATATTCTATCACAATCAGTGCACTTCATTGGCTCAAAGAGTTTAAGGAGGGCCATATGCTCCAACCACTATAGTAAATGGGATTGTGATTGACACAGCTGTCATCATTGTTCAAGAAGATAGACAATTAACAATGGATAGAATGGTAGACATTTTACAGATTTCCCATGGTTGTACATTCACATTCTGCATGTCGATGCTGGTGGTGTAGTGGTAACCATACTTGCCTACTAAACCCAAGATCATGGGTTCAAACCAGGCCAGGACCGATGGATTTTTTCGGGCATAAAAATCATAAGTGTGGCTTCCTTCAGAAGGGAAATAAAGCCATGGGTCCCGTGTCGTACATTTACGGCACAAAAGAGAACCTCAAGCCTGAAAAAAGAGGCCTCTAAGCAAAATTTGTCAGCTGTTTCACACCCTGAATAGAATGGGATGCTGATGACCTGAGCTGTTAAAGAGCGTCCATAATTATTTATAAAAAAAAAACATTCTGCACAATCGCTGAGATTGCTGATGCCTGAACGAAAGATGGTGCAAATGGACTTTTGTCAGGAACTTTGCATCTGGTAGTGCAGCTTGGTGAGGCATATTTGAATTCCATTATTACAGTTGATGAAACTTGGCTTCACCATTATGATTGCAAAAGCAAACAGGCAAGCTCGGTTTGGTTCCCCAGCACCAAAGAAGGCCAAGCAGAAAAGATTATGGGGATTTTGTTCTTTGACTAATGGTTTATGAACATGAAGTCCTCCTGCAGACAATGATTAATGGTGAGTGGAGCATCCTGGCTGAACACATCCTATGAAATCTGCTTCCAGTTGGTGCCTTCACCAAGACAATGTTCAACATTTGGCTAGAGAAAACATAGCTATGTCCCACCCTTCAGCCCGGACCTAGCTCAATGTTTATTTCTCTTTCCATGTCTTAAAAACCAGCTGCAGTGCAAGTGTTTAGGTTCATGAATGGCTGTCATGAAGAAGGGAGTGGTGCCAAAAAAACTATTTACAGCACGCTTCTAGGATTGGCAGAAATTCTGGGCCATACATACAACTCATTGGGGGGACACTTTAAAAAAGAACATCCAACCTTTACTTTACTCTGCCTAGTGCACTTTGGAAATAAAATAATTTTCAGTTTTATTGACTAGTCCTCATATATGTTACAAAAAGTTGCTCTCAGTATAGGTATCCACATAAAAATCCTGATTTTATCCCTGGAATAGGCTTCAGCTTTCACTTGGACTGCTTTAATATTCACTAGAATTTTACTTATAAGGGAATTTTAAAAGTTCTCGGCATGGCCAAGAAAACACAAGATTAAGAGAAATGATTTTTATTTCTTTTTCTTCCCAACATAGTCAACTTGTAAATTGACACATTTAGTCCAAAGACTTTCCAAATGTTTAATACTGTCCGTAAAATAAAATTTTTGCAACTGTGAAAAATAAGCATCTGGCTTACCTTTAAGCTCATGGTTTGATGCCAATATTCATCAACCTAGATATTTCTTTAGGTTTAGGAACAAAAAACAATCGCTGGGAACCAAATTTGGTGAATATTGCATATATGGAAGCAAAGGTCATGCAGTTTTGCAGCAACATTCCCAGACCTGTGCAAAAATGCATTCTTGTCATGAAAGAGAACTTTCTTTTTTGAAAGCATCTTTTAGTTGGTCCAATAATGAAATGTTGTACTCCCTGTTGATGGTTTTGCCCTTCTAGAGATAGTGTATGAGTTCCATACCATGAGAATCCCAGAAAACCATAGCCATGACTTTTTCTGCAAATGGAACTGTTTTTGCTTTGGTGCATTTTCACCTGTTGCCACCAACTATTTGAACTGCTTTGTCTCTGGTGTGTAGTGTTTCATCTACTGTTATGAAATGTCAGAGAAACTCCTCACTGGAATTGCATTTAAGCAAGTCAAAACACTCATATGAAATGTTCATTCCAATGCATTTTTGTTAACAAATGCAGCACCCATTAAATGGAAAACTTTTTCATACCAAAAATTTTGTGTAAAATGTAGTGCACACGGCCTATCAAGATCTTTGCAATGTCACTCAACTCTCAATCCACAATCATTAGTATGGCATTGTGAATTATTATTACAATCTCGTTGGTCATAGCAGTTTTAAGACACCCTGAGTGCTCATCATTTTGAATGGATGTACTACCATGCCTAAATTAAGTACTCTACTTTTTAACCATTGAAAATGAAGAGGAAGAATCCTTTAATGTGGAATCAAACTCCTTTTATATTTCTATTGTGGTAAAGCCTTCAAAACGAAGTTTTTATCACATCATGTATTTCATTTTTTCCATTTTGTAGAAAATGTTAACACAGTTTTATACGATCGTCATAAACAAGTGACTATACTTACATGTCTAGCACACCATATAAAGGACAATACTTACCAACTGTCAAGGTAATTTGGCCATTTTCACAACATCTCTGAGTAAGGCCAAGAACTCATAAACTTATGTTGTTCTGCAATATTAATAGTCTCACTTGCACTCAATTTCTTAATAGCTGTAAATAATGCCCCTGAATGTGTAATCTAGTGACCTGTACTGATTGCAGAAAATAAGCTACAAATAATGTTGTTAATGACTGTTGATGTTTTAACAAGCATGTGAATGCATAGACTGATGTCACTTTTATACTATGTGATAGCTCTACCTATACAGATTTTGGATACCACAAACACTGAAATTTACCAAAATGACACACACTTTTTTAACATTTCACCATTTAAATATAACATCCTTCTGGCAAAAAGCACAAGGTTCAAGTGTTTTGTAAAATCTTCACTAAATGAGAATACATGATATCTGTTGCATAGAAACATATAGGAATATCACTTCATGAGTTTTGTCAGACTATAAAGCTTCCTTTCTGTAATAAAATAGTGTTGGTATCTGAAAATTGACAATTTTGGCCTTTATCACACTTTAGTGATTTTTGCCAGAGTAACATTGATATATATTATACGAGGGTTGGAACTTAAATAGTGGCAACACTGCTGTGGAGATGCTACACAACAGAATCTAATATTGTCGCTGATAGCACACGTCGTTTACATACCTATTTTTTCTCGGAGCAAATGCACTCTCCCTTCCCACATCACCTGCGTGCGCACCATCGAGAGAAACACACTCACTTGTGAGCTAGCGGTCTAATGTACTGTTGTCACTATGTTTTCGAAACGGGAACAACAGAGTTGGATCAAGATTGAATGTCCAGAGGTCTTACAGCACCACAGTGTCATAAAAGTCTTCAAGAGGCTGGCGGGAAATCTGCATTTCCTTACAGAACAGTGGCACGTTGGGTAAAAGCCTTCAAAGATGGTGGGCAAACTATGGCAGACATATCGGGCAGGTCGTCCTACGAGCGTCAGTGAAGAAGAAGTGCATGCTCTTGCCGCGTTACTGGACAGTGATCGACGCCAGACGATTCGTGAGCTCGCCCAAGAAACCGGATTAGCGCATACGACTGTGCTTCACATCCTGAAAGAATGCCTGGGCATGCGAAAAATTGCATCACGATGGGTTCCGCATGATTTGACGGAAATGGAGAAATGGGTGCGTTACGACGCTGCTAAGACGCATTTGGAGCGCTATGAGCGCGAAGGAGAGACTTTCTTACGCCCTATAATAACCCTGGATGAGACATGGGCCAAATTATATGAGCCAAAACTGAAACGCCAATCGAACGAATGGCGTCAGTATGGGTCACCACGAAAGTCGAACGTTCGTCAGAGTCCCAATGCGGTGAAAGTTATGGTGATTCTCGTGTACCACTGTGATGGTGTTATCCTAACGCATTACATTCCTCCACGGCAGACCGTCAATGCTGAATATTACCGTTCGTTTATGGAGCACCACCTGCGACCAGCTTTGAGAAAGAAGCACCAACACTCTCTGCAGAATCCACCCATCATTTTGCACATACAGCGCAAGCTGTGGCTGATTTGTTCGGTCGATGGGGCTGGGAAATACTGTACCATCCCCCATACTCCCCGGACTTAAGTCCTTGTGACTTTGATTTGATTCCAAAGATGAAGGAACCACTTCGTGGCATTCGCTTCAGAAGTGTTACAGAGATTCAACAGGCAGTAGACCGCACTATCTGCACCATCAAGAGAACAGGCTCTGCTAAAGGTATACTACGACTTCCACATCGCTGGCAACAGGTTATGCACAACACTGGTGACTACATGAAGGACAATTAAGGTTGCTAACATGTAACTCTTTTGTATTGGTTGTAAATAAATAGTTACCACTATTTAAGTTCCAACCCTCGTATTATCTAGGACATAGATCCTAGATAATCTCTTTCTTTGTCATTATAGTCTCCATGTTAGAGAGTCAATTGAAACATCTCATAATGACCCACAAATTGCAGCAGCAGTTCCAGTTGTTATGTTATCAATCTTCCACAGAAACATTTGTGCAGGTAATACATAGATTGGACAAGATTCATAGTAGCTATAACTGTTTGTTGTAGTGCAGACATATATATAGAGGGAAAATGACAAATATCGAACATCTTGCAATTATTAATTATTTGGCAAAGGAAGGTATGAATGCAACAGAAATTCATACAGCTATGACTGCTGCGGGTGGCCGAGGTCATTAAATCCCGGACTCGTGAGGAGGAGGTCTGGGGTTCGAATCCCATCAAGACCATTCTCCCTGACTGAGGTTTTTTCCAGGTTTTCTCAGTCCTCATAAATGGCAAATGCCAGGGAGGTACCCTAAACTTAGGCCTGAAGCGTTTCCTTCCTTAAAAAAAATAAATCCTTTCCCAATATATCATTTCATTTCATTATCACCAGTGTCCATCGCCTGTGGTGCCTCTGTAGCTAAAACGAGCATTAAACTCTATTCATTCATTCATACAGCTATGATAAAACTCCAGGGAACTCTGCACCATCATTTACAATCATTTCCAAGCAAACTGCAGAGTTTAAACACAACAATTAAAGTTTGAAGATGACTCATGCAAAACCCATCACAATATCCAAAATTATCAATAAGGTGTACAACATGGTTTAAGAAGATCGTTGATTAAAGGTTCCCGAAATTGCTGAAGCTCTGGGAATTTTGGAATAACACATATTTCACATTTTAAGGGAGCAATTGTGTTTGAAAAAATTATTGGCAAGATGTGCGCCATGACTGCTGACTTAGGATAAAAAAGTTCATCTAAGTGTAAATCTCTCTGCAAAGTTTGGTCCATTTTCAGAGGGATTCTGCCCACTTTATGCATTGATATTTGGCCATTATGAAATGGGTACACTACTACCCCTAAAACAAAACAGCAATACAATGGAAATATCAGTAAAGAAATACAGTTTAAAAATCTCCCCAAAAACCAATTACAAAAGACGAAATTCTGCAAGGAAAACAATCAGGTATTATGAAATCAATTATAAAGACTGCAATATGAAATATATAGGTAAAACAAAAATGAACATTACACTAAGGTGTAAGGAACACATAAGAAATGTAAAATATAAACACACAGAAAAATCAGTAGTAGCATAACATTTCTGGCCAAAAAAAAAAAAAAACACATATTCTAAAATGAACCTAAACTCTTAAAAACTGTTCTAAAAGCCATAGAATTATCTGTGTGGGAAAACATATTCATAAACTAAAACAAAGAAAATTTAAATTAAAGCATATCTTTTAAAAAAGAAATTATTTTAAAAAATATATATGGAACTAACACAGTGAAGCTAAGTCATATGAATTTATTTATACAAGGAAAATTGAATTAATTTTGATCTTCCAAACTGCAATAACCTCATCACAAAGTTCATAAAACCCACAGAGCGACATCTTAATACCATGCAGGGAAGCTGACAGTGGAACCATGCTGATGATGAAGGCAACAGCCTTCTAAACATGTCCAAGAAAGTGGAACAAAACTAGTAAAATTTGAATGATTTCCTCATAAACAATTTGTTATATTACAATATAAGCTATTTATCAAGTGGTTTAACATATATTGGAGTTGGAGTAAACGATTCCAATACCTAAATGTACGATTTGTCATGAAACACTCAAATCATTTGGTGAAGCCTTTTCTTTAGACACCAAGCATGGTGATTTGAAACACAAGCCATTGGAGTATTTTCACATAAACTATCAGATTTGTCACCAAGGAAA
This sequence comes from Metallyticus violacea, assembly GCA_030762175.1. Lineage (NCBI taxonomy): Eukaryota > Metazoa > Arthropoda > Insecta > Mantodea > Metallyticidae > Metallyticus > Metallyticus violacea. The sequence continues at coordinate 2,185,695 of CM060832.1, forward strand.
AAACAAATAACCTCACTTGCAGGATATAACATGAAGGCTATGTAGGCATCTTATGAAATCAGTTAAAAAGTAGCTAAGGCAGGAAAAACTCACACAGTTGGAGTGTCATTAATATTACCAGTAGCTATAGATAAGGGTAAAATAATGTTCTGAGACAAGGCAGCATAACAACTCGGAGTGGTTCCATTATCCAATGATACATCCTGGATAGATTTGCCTGCAAATGTTAAGCAGTTATATAAAAAATTCGGCTACTGAAATTACTGATATGAACATTACCCATCTTTTCAAATATGTTTATAGACGGTGAAACAGTGAAGGATGAATTTTGTGAATCACTACAAAATTAGACCAATTTATGAAAATTAATGAACAGAATGTAATACATGTGCTGATGTTTGTTCTGATGCAGCATGTGCAATGACCGGAAAGCACAGTGGCATTGTTGCAAAGATTAAAGAAGTAGCCCCAGGAAAAAAAAAATTGTATATTGTAAAATTCATAACGAAACTTTAGCTGCAAGAGTGATGCCTGTTGCTGTAAATATAGTTTTAAATGAAATTGTGCAAGTAACTTCATTAAGTCCAGAGCTATGAATTCATGATTATATTCCATTTTATATAATGAAAGTTACTGAAGTTACATGACTGTCAAAGGGGAAATGTGTTGAGCTGTCTGTTTGAACTTCATTCAGAAGTGCATATTTTTCACTCCGACTCATCCACAAACTTCAATTATTTCACTAACATAGCTGTGGCTTGCAGGTTGGCTTACATTGCATATGTAATTTGTCCCTCAGCCAGCTGAACAAGAGTTTGCAGGGTGTTTACTTCATATTCTTGGTACAGGATAAAATTGTGGCTGTTAAGAAAAAACTAAACTTCATGATAACAGCAGTCAATATTACAAACACATCTCCTTTTCTGTTGTTGAATGTTTTCTTAAGTAAAAATGCAATTCCTCTTCATTGTGAAATGACAGTGAATAAATAATAAGAAGCACCTTGGAAGTATCATCTCAGATTTCAATGTATACTTCTTTGAAAACTGGATTCAGAATTTTGAATTAAAGACTCATTTTCTATTGCTGGCACCTTACCAGAAACCTTGACTCCTTCCGAGAAAGATGAATTGATTAAGCTATCATGTGACGAAAGTCTCAGGCAAATGATTAAGAAGAGAGATTTAACAGACTTCTGTCTGGCAAAAAATATGAATATCCATTGAGCTTGGAAAAAGCTGTAAAATTTATAATATAAATTTGAATAGTTTGGGATTTTCACAGTGAAATATAGTATTATATAACAAATTATTTATGAGGCAAAAAAATACAAATATCCAATGAGCTCAGAAAAAGTTATAAAATTTTTATTATAAATTTGAATAGTTTTGGATTTTCGCAGTGAAATATAGCATCATATAACAAATTATTTATGAAAAAGTCACTAAAATTTCACTAGTTTTATTTATAAATTTATAAAATTTTTGTTCATGTTTGTGAATGTGGATTTTTTTCTCTAGTTTATATAAAAAACAAGTACATAAATAAGTTGAATGTTGATCCCTATTTAAGACTAAAATTAAGTCGGTTGAAACCAAACATTAAAGAACTGTGTTTAACCAAACAAGCACAACCTTTGCACTGAAACAAAAGAATGAGTCACATAGTTTAATTTGTAAGATTAAAAGCTTTTACTGACTATAAGTCTAAGTACCAGTAAGTATCAGGAATATATTTTTGTTGAAGTTTGTTTATGTATTCATTCACTATATATTAACCTTAACAAAATTAATTTTAAGAAATTTACCAGAATAATCCATTGAATAGATTGAACAGTTTTGCTCCAATAAATATCTAATTGTAAATACTACATGCAAGAAATAATTAAACAAACTGCAAGTATTGTTACAAATGTAGAGAAATGCTTATTTTGACTCTTGTACCATAAAACCATGCATTTCTCTCATAAAACTTTCTTACTCGTACATCTAATATGCTGCGTTGATTGTGATGACGCATCACTGGAAAAGATTGAGAACCTGTGACCTAAACCATTTATTACTTGAAATGTGTGGAATAGGAACCTGGAGACTGATCATAGATATGTCTTACAGGGAGACTTGCTGGACTGCAGCGCAAGCAGTGAGGAAGTGTTTGAGCCATCACAACATCAGAGTAACAAGAAAACACCTCAGAGATGCCCCCCTCCTGCTCCAGTATCGATGCGTGGCTCTATAATGGGAGTAGATGCTGCAAGTAATGGCATATCGCGTTATGTGCAAGTGGTGGAGCTACACATGCTCAATCATGATGCACGGTGTCCCATTTGTCTACAAGACCTGCTACCACACCCTGACACACCCATGGTTGTGGCATTGACACGATGTCATCACCAGCTGCATCTTGATTGTCTCAACTTCATGCTGTCTAGCCAACCTCCCAACAACAAGGTTAAAAACATGTTTCTATATGCAATTTTTAGGAATGCTTTATTTTCACAAATAATGTACTGAATGTGTCACAAATTCATTTTTAATTTCCCTCTATGTTAAACTTCAGCAGTAGGTGCTAGGGTGGTAATGGACTTGACCGTTTTCATAACCTCAAAATTCCTAAGTAAGTTTGGTTTAATCTGGAATTAAACTGAAAATAACAGTAATTATTAAAAATTCAGTTTAACAGGGCTATCCAGTCAATTGGTTTTAATATTCCTTTTTGATTAATAATGGTTGGTAAACAGAAACATAGTTCTTGTTCATTAAGATATAATGAAGTTTTAAAATGATTAAATAAAGGTGAAAGTGGGAAACTGGAAAGTGAATTCAATTTTGAAAAAGCAACGATAAGTGATTGGAAGAAAAATCGAGTTAAGATAAAAAAAATTGTGGAACTGTGACTGAGAAGGTAATCAAGGAGCGGCTTACATAAAAAATGTCAGACTTTGACAAGCTTGATGATTTTCGCAAGAAAGACATTCCACTGAGTCGACCAGTAATCCAAGAAAAAGCATTCCAGCTTAGTAAGCTGATAAATGGTGATTCCAAGGATCATGGAATATAACAGTTATCTATCACCAGATCACCCGGCAGCCAGGAGTACATAACTGAATTTGCAGACATTGTTTCATTACAAAATAATTCACCCCAAGAAGTTTAGAACGCGTGAAACTGGATTAAATTTTAAGTTGTTGCCAAATAAGAGTCTCACTACTAGAAATGAAGCTAGTGCTCCCAGTTTCAGATTGAGCAAGGACAATCTTAACATGCAGTAGGTAATCATAAGTTACTACTTATCCAAGAGCATTCAAAAACATCAATAAGAATGCTCTCCCTGTTTTCTACAGGAGCCAGAATAAAGTATGGATTACTAATACTCACAGAATGATTTCATAACCAGTTTATGCCTTCAGTAAAGGGCTTAATGAAGAAAATGATTTACCACCCAGGGCATTACTTTTTATAGATGATAACACCAACACACACTCAACAGGTGAACTGGTCAATAGAAATCTAAGAGTAATTTTTCTGCCTCCAAATGTTAAACCATTGTTACAATCAATGGACCAATAAGTGCAATAAAATATGAAAGCTGCTTATAAAAGATGCTCCTAAGACACTTAATCAAAAAGAAGACATTGTCCATGTCCTCATACAAGTTTCTATCAAAGATTTGATATACTTTAGTAGCTGAGGCATGGGAAAATGTCAAAAAGTAATTGCTTAGAAAGTCTTGGCCAATCATACAGCAAAAGCCCAGACCAAGCAGAGGAGACCAGAACTGAAGTTTTACATCTCATAAAGCAAGTCCCAGGCTATGAAGAAGCAGAGGAAACAGATGTGAAGGAATGGCTATCAGCTGACACAGAAGATCAAGTTATGACTGATCAGGAAATTGTTTCCCTAATAAGTCAGTCAGATGAAGATGTAGCAGATGCAGCCCCGCTACCTGGAATTATTCAGTCAGATGCAGAAAAAGCATTGCAGACATAATATGTATGAAGTGGTGGTGGAGGATTGCATCATCTTCAAGACTTTTGCCTTGTCAGCAGAAAGTGACTGAATTGTTATGTAACAATGAAGGTATTATTTGAATACCTTCGCTGTTAAATTTGTAGAGTGTTAAATCTTCTGATCTGTACCATAATGTACATAATTATACGTCATATTATATTATTTTTACAGTAGATTTGATGTTCTAATGTGCAATAGAAGGCCATTTTGGTCTGAAATTTCTTTGATAATTTTTCTTTCACAAATTTTTGGTGTTGGATCATACAGGTTTTCAGACTCTCCGGGTTCAGATTGGCAGGGTTGTAGTGTATCTATTACACAGATGTATTGGAACATTCATGTAAGGGAAAATATGATAAGGGCCAAGAAATTTGTCCAAAGAGCCCAACTGCTTATTTCGGAAGACCCAAATTGTTACTGATGCCAAATTCATCAGATACCTCAAAAGGACCTGAGGTACACGTATGTCATCAAAAGATGAAAGATGCTGAGGCATCCAAGGCTAAGAGACTTGCCTACTGCAATTTACCCTTGTGTTCATTTAAGAATGAAGTTTAGTTTAGTTTTTGGAACATTCTGTAAGTTGGTGCAACAGTCATTAAGAACTACAAACCCAACCACTTTTTATATTTTGTAAATATATAGGAACATGAATACATACAGATTAATATGCATTATTAGGGAAGTTTGGAAATGATTAACAATAACAGTGTTTTATGAAAACTGCACAGTTTATAGGCACACACATTTGTATGGTGATGGAATCGTACTAGTTTTCATTGCAGGTGCTAGATGAAAGTTGTAAGTGTGTGTAGCGAAAGACTGGGACAAGATGAAAGGCAACTATCATGGACAAAGACAGTTTGCAGGGTTTTTGTGGAAGGAATGCATAAAAACTGCAGAAATTAATAGATGTTTAACTGTGATTTGCAGTTGAGAAGTTCTTGTACAGAAGATTGTTTGCATTTGCATCAGTGGATTTACCTGCAGCATACACTGGAATTTCAGACAGGCCTTGCCCATACAACCCTTCACACCATTATTTACAATGGTTTGAATGCAGATAAGGTGTGCAAAAATTTATTTCATTCTACAGAACATGACACAGGCACAGAAGAAAAAAAAGATTGAAGTTTATCATCGGCTACTGAAAATGCATAACGAATATTCAGATTTTTTGGAGAAACTGATGATGAGTCATGATGTCACTACCACACACCAGAGAAGAAAGCATTGCAAACATCAAGGAAGTCCGCTACCATTACATGCTGCTCAATCTTTAGCAAACCTAATGTACTGGCTTCCTCAAGGAATGACTGTCAACAACAAGGTGTACTGCAAGACCCTTACATGGCTTAGACACCGAATTCAGATGACAAAAGGGCAAGTGGTTCACAGGAGTGTTCCTCCAACAAGACAGTATGCATCCCCACACTAGCAGCAGTAAGACTGCAAAGTTGGCATCACTGGGGTTCATTATTATGCTGCACCCATCACATTCACCAGATCTCATTCTATTTGATTATGCCTTGTTTAACAACATGAAGGACTCGCTGCAAGGTAAAAAATTTGGCAACAATGAGAAAATTCAGGCAGCTTCCACAACTGGTGGAAGAAGAATGATTTTGCAATGGCATAAAGAATTTACTAGGATGGTGCCAATGGGAATTTATTGAGAGATCCTTTGTGGCATAATAAATAAGGTACAAAAAACTACTATTATAAATCATTTCAAAATGTCTTTCATATATACAAAAATACATCAGTGTAGTGTATTGTCCTTTATATAATCACCTACAGAATAGTAAGAGCTTTTACAAAGTTGTTTTTAAGAGCAATTTTGAAGATTTACCATTGTTAGTTAAGGCCTTTAGGTTAGGGAAAAGAGTGTTGTATATTAAAATGCATTCATAATAAACTCCTTTTTGGTAACAAATACTGAAACTGGTCTGAGTAGATTTCCTTTTCATCTTGAATATCTTAGTTCTGTACAAACTTTTCTTTATTTCCTATATAATAGGGATATATATATTATGTACTGTGTGTGTGTGTGTGTGTGAGTGCGTGCGTGCGCGCGTGCGTGCGCACGCGCGAGAGAGAGAGTAGATACTTCTAAATGCTTAAAAAGATTTCTGCATGAATGTTTGGTATGTGTGCCTGAAATTATTCATATTGCACACTTTGAATCAAGTTTATCAAAAAATGAGATTGTATTTCATTGCTGAGTTAAAATAAGCATAATAGGCTAACTTTAAAGTCTTCATTGATTTCAAGGCTAATAATGTGCAAATTGCATAATTTGCAGAAGAAGTTTAGTAATGATGAGATGTCTTGTTCACTTTGTTATCCATTTAATGCAGTGTACCAATAGCATTCCAGGGATTTGGAGATCTGTAGTGATGAATTTCATAACTTTTTTTTAATCAAGATTTAAAGACAGCTAATTAGGTTTAAACCGTGAACACTGGGAACTTAACTTGATTTAATTTAAATGCACAAGTATTCTAGCCATTTACAGCACACTTTATGTGCTATACCTTTAATGGATTGTTTATACAATTTAGAAAAAGTACAGAATGTAAAATTGATCCTTGAGGTGGTATTCCATGTTTAATTATTTCCCACTCTGAAGCATTATTTATATTTTTAAAAAGGCAATTCATCTCTACTTTTGTTCCTTTTATCAAAGTAAGATGTGAACAATTTTAAATGTTTATTTTTTATTCCCAAAAGTCCAATTTTTCTACAACAATCCTATAATTGACAGAGCCAAAAGCTTTTACTAAGTCATAAAATATTCCAGTAAGCCATACCTATTGTGTGTACAGCTTTAACCAATCAGGGCAAAATAAAGCAGAAGAATATAATCTGTTGTTCTGTCCCAAAACATGGACTCCTCCCATTAGGAAGGTTTCACGTACCAAAGAGAGTTACAAGTATTCATATGCTGCAAGAGGGAGAGGTACAGGTGGTAAGGCCATCTGACAGGGAACTAAGGTTTTCTTGAGTATGAAATGGCCAATAATTTTGTCCAGAGACCTCTTTTTTCAGGTAAAGTTTTTTAACATGACATGGAACCCCCATCTTAAGCCTTGTGCTGGAGATTTTTACATCCTGCAAATCTTGTGTCCTGATGAGATTGTACTAGTTCCTGATCAACAGACCGATATAAATGTTGAAATTGATACATTTTCAAAGATTATATTCTTTTTGGAGGACAGTATTAATTAGGGTACATATTTTGGACAAGTAAATATAAAGTGTGAGGATGAACGGGAAAACTACTCTCATTGTAAAATCCAAAAAGTGGAAATTAAAATGTGTAATAGAGGGGCTAGAGCCTTCAGGACCTATCTCTTTAGTATGGTTAGTTTTTAAATCCTCATTAAAAAAAATATTTGTTCCAAAATTTTTAATTTGTTTATTTATTACTACTAAGCAAAATTAAAAGTCCACCCCTTCCATAAACACCAGCAGATTATTTATTTAAGAACTTTCGAAAAATAAAAAATGTTTAAAAAATTCTGTTGGAACCAGCAAATTAACTAGTCGGGATATCAAACTAGTTAATCTCCCGCTCAGAATACAAAAAAGAATTACAATATATATTCAATATAGCAATATTCAATAGATATAGTATTAACACAATAGTTAATAAGATTAACAAAATTTAAAAGAAAAATCCATTAAATATATTTCTACACTTAAAAATATAAAAAATAAGTACAAATACAGCAGATTCACTTATCATCCAGAATATCACAGTTTGGGAAGATGTTCAAATAACATGGCATAAAATTAACATCACAAAATAAATCAATGTTAAAAACCTATTAGGTTCTTCATTTAAAGATAGCATAGCATCAGAGAAAAAAAGCAGGCATATAAGCAATAGAATGCTTAGATTATAATTTAAAATACATAGGAAAAGCAAAAATAATAAATTTGGAACCAGGAAGAAAGAATATTTTAGAAATGTCTGACTAAAACAATTGGAAAAATCAGGAGTAGCAACTCTTTTTTGGGGAAACACAACCATGAAATTAAGCAAGAAGCCATTTAGTTAAAAGAAATACACACTTCAATAGAACTATCCATACGAAAAATTTTCATTCTTAAAAATCAAGAAAAATTAATGAATTTGGACATCCCAACTCTGGTCAAATCCAGCTTATTCCTATTCCAGCCAACAGATATTCCCACAAGAGTATCAGTTCGAATCCAGTTATGACCATATCAAGCAACCAAAACTTACCAAGCAGCAAACAAGCAAGCAGTCAACAGCTGAAGATGGGAATGATTGTTCCCGAAACAGTCCAAATTAATAATCCTTTAAGTGAAATTTGTGTCAACATTTAGAAACATTCAACTTACAGTCCATTTATAATGTTTTTGGTATTTTACTGTTGCATCCTATATTAAAAAATCCAATTGTTTGTGTCTATTCTAAGATACATTTCAAACTTTTCTAACATTTGCAGCAAACTAAATCATAGAGAATGCTAAAACCTTGTTATATTGCAGTCAACTGATTTATTTTTCAGAGTCTGTACATCCAATGTCCTGTCTGCATGATGATATATGGAGAAAAGACTGGAAACCAACCCCATGGCACCATGTGTTGGACCACTTTATCCCACTCCTTGCCAGGACACCAAGGTTCTCGCACATTACAGATAACATACAAGTAAGAATATCAGATATCAGATGTACCAAGCATTTTTGAAGCATAAACTTTCTTATGGACAACTTATGAGGATTTGACATATATGACAGGCTCTAAAAGTTTTCAGTCTTAGGGCCGATCTCACCAATTTCTTACCAATTGAGAATTAACTAATTAAGATTTAAGTTAATGGAAGAAGTCAATTCCCAATTAAATCTTTCGCATCTCACCAAACTAAATACACATTCAATTAGCTAATTAGGATTTAAGTCATCATGGTCTTTTGAATTATAGAAAATCTGTGATTTAAAAGGCTGTGGGCACAACAAAGAATACTTTATACACCCTTTGTAAAATACCAGAGATTGTTACTCATTCATTTTTCATGACAATTACACATCAGAAATGGAGGAAAGGAGAAAACTTTATGTATAAGGGAGGAAGACCAGATATAGCAGCGTTCACTCGATATGCAATTTGTTGGGTAACTAAATCTACCAAAATCACCTGCTGCTATATGTGTACTTACTGTAGCTTTAACTCATAGTGTAAATTCACTGGAGAAATGGCTTGATTCCTTAAATAAATAGAATACACTACTTTCAATTACATTTCATTTTATACTGAGTGTTTGACAGTTCAGGTAACCAACTTTTGAAACATGGCAAGACATAACCACTTAGTGTGTTTGCCAACAATCCCATACTGATTGCATTGCATTGATTAATGATTTGCTGTAATGTTAAAGGATATATTTTCTTGTATTTGTATTATGTTGGCAGTATTGCATCAGGTATCCAAGGCCCAGAGCACCCCAATCCAGGACGCCCATACTATGCAGTAGGGTTCCCCAGGGTATGCTACTTGCCAGACACAGAGAAAGGTCGGAAGGTGTTAAAACTTCTCTCTATCGCTTTTGAACGTCGCCTGGTGTTCACTGTGGGACGCTCTGTCACAACAGGGCGTGAAGATGTGGTGACTTGGAATGAAATCCATCACAAGACAGAACCAGGAGCATCAGTGAATGGACATGGGTTTCCAGATGCTGGGTTTCTGGACCGCTGCCTGGCGGAGTTGGCAGCACAGGGTGTTACATGCCCACAGGATGATGGGGATGTATATCAGGAATTATGTTAATTGGTTTATAGGAAACAGCGTGTGAAAGTCTCAAATACACTAACATTCAGAGATTGATTCTTTTACAATGAAACCATTCCCAGTCTGTGACCTAAATATGTCATTTAAATTTAAAAACCTATAAACACAACTAAGCATGAAATTTGCAACCTCTGAATGTGGATATATCTTAATGAAAATGTGATAAGATTCTGTGCCATAATAAAAAATAAAATATCTGCATTTTGATCAAATAATAAAAGACAGCATATACATATATATACATACACACACCTTCATTTTAGTGATAGGTTATTTATGAGGAAATCACTCAAATTTCACTAGTTTTGTTCCACTTGGACAAAACTAATGAAATTGGAGTGATTTCCTCATGAATAATTTGTTATATGATACTATGTTTCACTGTGTAAATTCCAAACTATTCATATCTTTAGTGATAGGCTTCTAAACTCCTGAACAAACACCCATATCAGTGTCATGTAAGAAAATTCTTGTTATAAAAATTTTCATAAAGTGTAGGAAATGTGTTGTCTTATGAATGACATCAAAATTGAACTATTAAGTGGGAGTTTTCATTGTCATTAATTATTAGCAAGGGGTAAATAAATCAGTATTAAATTCCATTGATTATTTTCATTATATTATCAGTAACTTTGATACAGTAAAGTTTCATATATGAGGGTAAGTCATTAATTAAACTTACAAATGGATATAGAACTCAAATAAGAATACTGATTTGAAATACTTTTATTTCTCAACATAATCTCCCTGCATTAAGACATTTGTCCCATTTGTAAATTATATCTAATCTGCCATCTAACACACACTTATGCATTTCATTTCATCTTATGAATTTCGACATTACAGGAGAATGTAATGCAAATTTCCAGTTTATAAAGAAAAAAACACCACCAGGACGAAGCCATAGGTTCTCATAGAGGTTAGTTTCTCATACCAGTCGTCAAGTTGGTTGAAGATGGAGAGGATGTGTCTTCAAAACCGGTCCCACCATATTTAAAAGTAAGTGAAGCATAAGAGTGTGTTAGACCACAGGTTAGATATAATTTACATTTAACAAGCTTCACTGTGTGAGTTCCAACAGAATTTTTTCAAAATATCTTATTTTTCGAAAGTTCTTAAATGAATTTATCCCATTGTTTCACAAGCCCCTGAATTCCAGCAGCTTAAAATGCTTTGGGCTGCTGTCAAAACCAGCCAATACTTCCTTTTCTACAGCTCATTGCTGGGAAACTGTTAACCCGAAAGATATTACATTTTCAAAAGCAAAGATTATTTTGTAGAACATAGGCTTTCACAGCCAGTGTCAACTGCATGAACTGAGATTTACAGGATGTAAGGCCATGGTCCAATGGGATTCTTCTCCCTCATCTTCTCAGACATTTTGTCCATAACTGAGGTGGACATCTTCAGTGGTGGGCTCGATGTGATCTTCTTGGAGACTAAGCAGTGACTGATTCGTTGCTGGAAAGGGTGGCAATATATATAGTGGGAGTGACTGTGGAATTGAACTCTGATTAGTTTCTCAATTAAATGTACTTACGAAGCTGTTGACAATGGAGTGGTATATATATAAACAATGTAATACAGTTTTTTTCACACTAACTCCATTCACTTACATAAAAATCTGGACATATGTTTCGGGAGTGATCCCTCCCATCTTCAGCCTGTAGATAAACTGTTGTTATACGTGGCGGTTGGGTCTCTTGATGTTCTTGTGGCGGCATCTGTTGGTTCTATTAGGAATTTGCCGAGTTCATCCATTGGAGGGAAATCGAAATTCATCAAGTTATCCTTATTTTTTGTAATGAAAATATTTTCCCAAGTGGAAAGTTCTATTGCATTATGAAGTTGTTTCAGTAGTTTTATCTCTGGTTTAATTTCATGATTTGTATTCCAAAAGTGCGCTGCTATTTCTGATTTATCAATTTGTTTTAAGCGAATATTTCTAAAGTGTTCTTTTTTCCGAATTCCCAAATTCCTCTTCGTTTTTCCAATGTATTTTTTATCGCACTCTGCACATTTTATTTCGTAAATACCTGACTTTCGTTCTGCTAGCATGTAGTCCTTTACTCTGCAACCTAATAAGTTCTTTGGGGCTAACACAATTCCTTGTTCTTTGAATATCTTTTTGAACTCATTGTAGTAAATTGGGTGGTATGTGAAACTTTTGAATTTGTACCTTTCTTTTGCACTTTTAAGTGTGGAAACATCTCTTATTGTTTTTTGTTTTTTGGTTTTATTGATGATTTTTTTTACTGTGTCTTTGCTGTATCCATTAGTTTCTGCTATGATTTGTTGGTATTCCAATTTGTACTCTGTTTCTGGGAGTGGGATGTTAACTAATCTGTGTGCTAAACTATAAAACACTGCATATTTATGTGGAATGGGGTTAAAACTGTCATTTTTCATGTAATTTTCTGTGTGAGTATCCTTTCTATGAATTCCAAATGTAAGATAGTTTTCATTTCTTATGATTTTTACATCTAGGAAGGGGAGATATCCACTTCTTTCTTCCTCTATGGTGAAATTTATAGATTTGTGCTGCAAATTCAAAAGTTTTAGTGCATCTGTTGTATGTTTTTTCGGAATTATTGCAAATATGTCATCCACATACCTATACCATGTTTTGAAGATTAGAGGGAAGGCTTTGGTGATATGCATTTCAAACGAACTCATAAAAAAATCTGCTAGAAATGGAGATAACAGGTTTCCCATAGTTAGTCCTGAGACTTGTTGGTAATATTTTTTAAAATGAAGTAATTTTGTTCGATGCAAATGTTCATAAGTTTTATCAAGTATTCAATTTTTTGTGCCTGTAGATCTAAGGATTTTAACCAATTTTTTAACATAAGCATAAGTGTATCTTTTGGTATGCTTGGGAATAAGGCTTTTACATCAAACGATACCATTATATTTTCTGCTGTAATTTTGTAATTTTTCTACCAAATCCTGTGAATTTTTGACACTCAAACTTTGGTATTTTTTCAAGGATTTGAAAATGTCGGTTAATTTTTTTGCTAACAAGTATGTTGATGAATTGATATTATTAATTATAGGTCTCATGCTGTTATCTTTTTTGTGTAATTTAGGAAGTGCATACATTCATGGTAATACTGGATTGCTACATGTGAGTTTTCGTTTTCGGTAGTGGACAGTATTTTTATTTCATCTAATGTTTTATTCAAGTTTTTAGTGCAGGTTTTAAGTAGATTCTCTGTAAGTGGTTTATAATCTTGACCTTTTAACATGGTTTCTATCCTGTTAATGTTTATGTTCATACTTGACCAAGAAGGTGGCATTAGGTAGCATTAATAATCTATCATTCTTGGAGGAAATCAAACAGCAGGACATCTTTCGAACCTCAGAACACTATGGCCAATACTTTTCCTGCTAATCACAGTATCTTGGCTTTCACCGGAGGCGGCTCACCACTCCTCCATTCCATAATGGCCCTCTTCAATTGGGGTTTGTAATGGTACACCCAAGACTCATCACACATGATGAATATTCCCCCCAAAAAACATCATCTTCTTCATCATAATGTGTGAGAAATGTAAAAGAAATTTGAATTTGCTCAGCTTTCTGCTCTGCAGTGAGCAATTGTGGAACCAAACAAGCTGACACTTTTCACATTCTCAACTCTCTCCAGATGATTGATTGGACACTCCCATAGCTTGAGAAATTGCAAGAACTGTGATGATCCTCTTCAATAAGGTCAGGAACTGCTTGGATGTTCTGTGGTGTGACATGGTGCAGGGGCAATATGTTCACATCCTTCCTTAAGCTTGCAGCAGCATTGTTTGACTTGGGCCCATGAAAGGGTACTTTCCCCATACTGTGGAAGTAAAGCCAATAGTAAATTTCAGTTACATTAACATTCTCGTTGACAAGAAACTTTATCATCATGTATTGTCAACAACGGGCTGCATCTCCCTCTCGCTTATCATGACAGTAACTGACCAATGGAATAAAATGAGTTCCCAAGGCCACTGCCACCCTCCAGAGACCCCATCACAGTGCTGTAAAATATTTGAACTCCTCTGGCACTCTAAAGAGAGGCTTGTTTATATTTAATCCACCCTTGTACCAGCTGTATCTTAACATTTAATTGTAAAACCATGGTTTGCAACTTAAAATCCTGTACCAGTACTGATAAAATCTTGTTTTAATTAACAAAATGGTAACTATGAAATCCTAAAAAAATAAATTTGAAAAATCCATTTTTTGCATAACACAATAATTTTTTATATAAGTTATTAACATTTTAAAATTTGAAGTGGCTTTTGAAAGACTCCCATACATTAATTATACACAAAGAACATTTAAAATTTTCCATTTTCACGTTAAGCATTTAATGGCACCACATACCCCACCATTGGCATCTGAAATAAATGCCACAGGACTTCACCATTTTGAAACTTAGATGCTACAAATAAAACAAATAAATTCTGTAGTTGCCCTTATATGGTGGAAGAAAAATGGGCAACACTTTCAGCATCTTCTGTAAGAAGGAAATTCATATATTGTGACAAAATCTACATCCTGCACTTAGACCAACTCTTTTAGACTTGGCTAAATTCACTATAGGATCCAGATTGAAGTGATATGAATATTTTATTTGTAGTACCCAAGTTTTAAAAGGGTGAAATCTTGTTATATGGTGAGTTGGAGACACCAAATGCCAGTGATTGCAGGAGTTTACCTCATCGTAGTATTAAAATGGGAGAAATAAACTTGGTATGTAATGTATCGAACCAGTTTCGAGAACTAAATGTTCTTGAAACCAGTTCCATACATTATGACAAGTAAGTGAAGCATTAAGAGTGTGTAGTTCAACTGAATCATACAATAATATCAATTAATATGATTAGCTTTACTGTACAAGTTCCAATTTACATTTTAATTGGTATGTAATGTTTAACAGATAAGAGCATTTTCTACACAGCTGTTAAAGTGGGAAAGAAATATTATTCATTTTCTCACAGTAATATTTTATAACAAGTCTTGTGTTGCATAGATGCTGGCAACATACAAACAGAACAGAATGTTTCATGTAATTCCAAGAGAGATGCAACATACCTGCATAATGGGGCACTGTACACCACATGATAATAATCAACAAATAACAAAAGAGCCAATTGAAAAATAAATTTGTGACTTTCACACAATTGTTTACTGTAGAAAGATATATATTTTGTTGGAAATATTTTTAATTTTATTATATACTTTAAGCAATGTAAAATGAAATCTCTTTCTACTGATAGTGTTGTAGCAAGCGCTAATCTGAATCAGTATTCATGGCCTCCTCTAACTGAACTGCATTTTGTAATAAATTAGCAGGCCTTTACAAAAGGAGCAGTTTGTTTTGTCAGCTTTATATCAAGTTATCATTCAGTATAAGTGTAACACAGTTTGTGGTATGAAAGTGCCTAACAGTTGTTTCCAGTTTTTGATGTAGACATGGAACAACAAAGAGTTGTCATATTGTTAGGTAACCTGCAGCAGTATTAAAGATATACCCAACTAAAGAAACTTGACGAGCACAGTATATCTGAGAGATTCCTTTACTAAAATATATACATAACTGTTAAAGTCTTTCCTTGATCTTTAATGATCAGCTGCTTGTTATTTTTGTCTCATTATCAAACAAAAGCATCTATGAGATAATATTGCAGTCAGCCATTATAGAAACAAGAAGTATTTAATCTAAACCAGGGAAATATATCATATTACAATTAGCTGCAAATTTCAGTTAGTCTGTAATGAGATTACTTTTACTCTACGAGGGTCATTTGAAAATTTCTGAAGATGAAGCACAAAATGATGGCATAGTTTTTGAAGTTTGTCTTATTTTTCAACATACCCTCCCTTAACACTAATGCAATTTGCCCAGCAATACGCCAAAGCCTTTATCCCATCACACAAATCAGATTCTTCCAGGCCTGCAAAATACTTCACCTGATGATTTAAGTTTTTCATTGAATGAAAATTTCTTGCCACCAACTATTGCAATGGCACATGCGGCAGGGCAAGCCTTATCTTGATGTGCAAGATGATTTTCTTCTTTGATAAACCCAGCCTACTCTCATCTATTTTTCCTCCAATTGGCCCAAAAGATTAGCAAAATATGCTCCAGTGATAGATGTTCCAGTGGGAAGATAATAGGTTAGCAGTATACCCTTGGAATCTCAGAAAACAAATGCCATGATCTTCATGGCCAATTTTACACACTTGGCCTTCTTTGGCAGTGGCAAATCGTGATGCCTCCATTGTTTTGTTTAAGGTGCGTAGTAGTTTATCATTGGTCAGAAATAAATGCGTATAGTTGTGGAATCTCTATGAAAATGTGCCAGACTTTGCTGAGAGATTTGCTTTCTGGTTAGCTTTTGATTCTGAGTCAGCAGTTGCAGCACCCATCTTGCTGATAAATTTTTTTCATGCACAATTTTTCTCTCAAAATGTAAAATACACATTTCCCTGAAATGCCCAGAGCTTCAGCAATGTCACTGCTGCTCCAGAAACACTTTGTGCATGTTATCAATATTTTTGATGCCATGACCAATTTTGGTTATTCACTGTGTGGGTCATCTTCCAAGCACCACCACGGGTAGCTGAGGTTGTTAAGGCATGAACTCGTGAGTGGGAGGTCTGAGGTAAGAATCCTGCCAGGACTGTCCTCCCTGACTTGAGTTTTTTCCAGGTTTTCCTCAGTCCTCATAAATGGCAAATGCTGGGAAGGTACCCTAAACTTAGGCCTGGAAAGTTTCCTTCCTTAAAAAATTCCCTCCCCAATATATCATTTCATTTCATATATCACTGGTGATCACTACCTGTGGTGCTCAGTAGTAAAAATGAGCATTAAACACTATTCAAAAATATCTTCCAAACTTACACAGCAATGTTTAATCTCTGTGGTCCACTTGGAAATTGTTGAAAATGATGGTACAGAGTCCCCCTAGGGTATTTTTCATATCTGTATGAGTTTCTGTGTTGCACTTCATATCCTTCTTTACCAATTACTTAATAACCAAACTATCTTCAATATTTTCCATTTTTTCCATATACATTGTCTGCATTGCAACACACAGCAATAGCTACTACAATTCTTGACCAATGCATGTATTATTGCGTAAATGTTTCTATGGAAGATGGTATTTTGATAACAAAACAAACTGGAACTGCTGCTGCAATCTGTGGGTAATTCTGAAACTTTTCAATTGACCCTCATATTTTTCTTTCCCTTGTTGTAGTATGACAGTAATAATTTAATTCCTGTAATATAAACACTTATTTTTTTCATTACATAGGTTTTAATATATTGTTTTTTAAAAATAATGTAAGGAATACAACAAATAAAACACTAAAATAATAATAATAATAATAATAATAATAATAATAATAATAATAATAAAAAAAAATATTACAGCATAAAGCCAATATCTCTCAAATTAATTGCACCTAATCACATAACAATAGACATTGCATCTAATGAGCAAGGTGAAACTCTTGAAATAACAACAGGATAGGCTTTTGTCTGAAACTGTTTCAAAGTCTGATATGATGATATAGTACGAACTCTTGGTTTCTTACAAAGGAATGTGCACCTTTATTCACATAATCCACCTCTTGCTGTTTCATTTTTGTTTAGTTTGTGTTATTGTTGGAGTACAGTAATACACCTTGGCATGTGTGTATCTCTTTAATCCTAAGAGCTTCTGTAGAATCTTTCCTATAGGAATTAATTTCCAAATAGAGATGTTTTTTGTCTTTCACACTTGCAGTCTCTTCAGGCTGTTCACTTAGATGGCAATTTTTAAGTCCCATCATTGTGCAGTAAGCATTCTAACAGCCTTCTTGGTCTGCTTCTTATGCCAACTTAGTAGATCTTTAGCCAAGGTGCTACTGGATATTTATTGAGAACGGTCATATGTTAGTGCAGCTTGCTTGTCACCTGCCAAGCCTCAGCTTCATCCGTAGTCAGAACATATTGTCTGGGTAAGGTAGATGATAAGGGCCTCAGTAAAAATAATTTGGAAGCTCTTTATTGGGAAGCTAGGGAAAATATTATAAACATCAACATCCCCAATGGCCACTGGCAACCAACCAACCAACTGCTGGTGTGTCGATACATGAAATGTGTGGTTTAACATTGTGTTTGAAGATAAATGTTCTCTTTCCACTTTAAATTGTCATCTTTATTTGCTGTTTAAAGTTCGGACCATCAAAATGTAATATTCTGAGTTAACTGTTATCACATGCCATTCATTTGCATCTAATTGAAGCCTGTGACAATAAAACATTATATCTTGTCACAATGATGTGAATTAAAGTTCACCTTCCTTCTTATTATTCTATGACAATTTCAGGTTACTGGTTCATGTGTTGTGTAAATCCCATAGGTATTACTTTTCTTGAAGATAAGTTTTATGTTGGAGTTATGCACAAGAAATATTTTGACAGTTAATTTAAAATTCTTTTTGTGTGTGTGTGGCTACTGTAAAATATGGGGCCAGTCATAACTGTCTCTGGAGTTATGCACACACAGCCCCTTTGATAGTTTTTCATAAAATGTTCAATGTTGATTGTTCAGGGCTATTGTGGTAGTATTGTAACATGTACTCAACATCATCAAGTGATCCTTCCCATATTCTGCTCATGTTGCATGGAATTACAGCACAGAAAATGCTGTAGCTACCATTTTCACAAACACCATCTGTGGTGAACAGATCAAACTATAATTGATATTATTGTATGATTCAGTTGAACTTCACACTCTTAATGCTTCACTTACTTGTCATAATGTATAGAACCGGTTTCGAGAACATTTAGTTCTCGTCTTCAGCCAGGCTAAAGTTCAACTTTAGCAGTTGAACAGTTTTAAGAGCTAAATGTTCTCGAAACCGGTTCTATACATTATGACAAGTAAGTGAAGCATTAATAGTGTAGGTCAACTGAATCATACAATGATATCAATTAATGTGATTAGCTTCACCGTGCAAGTTCCAATTTACATTTTAATTAGATCAAACTATGTTTATTCAGGGCCATATAAATAAAATTTTCAGAGTTTCTTTATGTTACTATGCAAGCTGCACCATGAACAGAGCAATATTTAGAAAATACTGATTTTTTTAAAACTTTAAAGATATTTTTAACAAACCTTGAATAATTATCAGAAAGTGTAGATAAATAAAACTGGCCTTTTCCCAGTGTTACTCCATTTTATATCTAATTATATACCATAATTAATACAGATTTAATAACTTACTTATTAAAAATTATCAGGATTGGATTAAATAGTGATTTTTATTTTATTGTAAATAGCTCTTACAGTGTACTGTTATTTCACTGAAAGAAAATATATTATGTCACCAAATTGGACTATTTTTTTCAGCCTCCGATGGGACATGAAATCAAAACCAGAGTGAATAGAAAAATGATTTTTTTGACAAAAGTTAAGTACATCTATAAGCAACATTTCAACATAATCACCATGAAGATTAAGACACTTTTCGTACTGGTGCACTAGCTTTCCATTACCCTCTACAATAAATGTTGTTACTGCATGTGCCACAGATTCTCATTGGAGCTGTCCTCCCAAACATTAATTTGTTTTTTTTTTTATTATCAAAACAAATCCACATTTCATTACCTATCACAATTGTTTTCGAAAACTGTTCTCCATTATCCTTGTAATGCAGCAAAAATTTATGGACATGCCTCCTTGTGATTTTCAGTCAGTATCTTGGGTATCCATGTGCACAAATTTTATAATACCAACGGTAGTCTGTAAGAATGTAATACGTGGTTTACCTTGAAATTACCAAAAAGACTGCTGACAGTTCAGAAATCAAGCCAATACCTCTTACAAACTGCTTAATCCATTCACTACATGAGATCATCTTTCTCCCTTCTGTCCCTGACCGCTTACATTGTGAATATCCACTTGGACATCTCTAAATTTCTGGCAAAACTCTCTCACCATGCCGTCACTTAAAACTTTTTAACATAAACATAGCTCATTCTGTGATGAATTTCCACTGCATTATGCCTCTCTGCTTTTAGAAATCAGATAACACAGGCTTAGCAGGCAAGTTGATTGTGATGGACATCTTTACATGCAAGTAGCCAACCTTCAACTTAAAAGTTGGTCTTGGCACTTGTGGTGGTGGTCGCGGCAGGGAAGAAGCCAATTACATTCATGTTACCCTGCCTCACATCACTTCCAAGTCCACCTGGCATCATCGAAGGTTGAAAAAAATACCCTCATGCATTATATGGAAGAGATTTTTTTTTTTTAAATTTGTGTATTTAAGGACAATCTTTAACATCCCAGGTCATCAGCGTCCCATTCAATTCAGGCCGTGAAATGGCCGACAAATTTTGCTCAGAGGCCTCTTCTTTCAGGCTTGAGATTCTTTATGTGCCGTAAATATAAGACACGAGACCCACGACTTTACTTCCCTTCCGAAGGAAGCCATACTTGCGATTTTTACGCCCGAAAAAATCCATCAATCCTGGCCGGATTTGAACCCGCGACCTTGGGTTGTATGGAAGTACGTATCTAAAATATTGAAGTAAAGTTGGTTAATATAGTGAAAGCCATATATATCCTATTCTGTCAATGTTCTTTGTCTTAATGAAATTATTAAGAAGAAAGATAGCATATCTGTTGATAAAAAGGTGTTAGATGAAATGAAACATCAACTGACTGCAGAAAAAACATCTGAACCTTTTGCAAATGTTACTTGTGAAAATAAAGCCAGAATGTGATTTTTGCCTTACTCATTTTATGCCTTACAAGGTTTTCAGTATCATATTGTGCCAACTTTTCCAATAATCTGTAAAGTTGGAACACTGCATTACAAACCTTTGGGATAGCACACAGGCTATTTTTAAGGTGCACCAATCTTTTAACCAGTATATATAATTATTGATTTCATGGTTTTCCATTTTAACTCAAATTTAATCTAGGGGGTAAGCATTGCTTCATGCAACCGCGGGACCAGCCGGCAGCGCTATATCGGGGGAGGCGGCTAGTATATTTCCCCTCAGCTGCACGAGGCTTCAGTGAGAGTTGAAATCTTGCAATATAGTGCATCGAGTGAAATGAGCAATACAATTATTCTATTCCCATAAGAGTATTCATGTATGATTCATACGTATGTACAGAATCAGCACGAGTTGTAAGGAGATTATTTCAATAAACATTTCCTGATATCAAGTTCCTAATTGGAGTTCGATTCTTCAATTATTAAATAAATTTCGTTTAACGGGAAGTGTTCTTTATCTCTGGGGGCATTAAAAGAGAAAGTGTTCAAAACAAATCCACACACTTTAGATGAACTGACATTTGTCAAAAAATTGCTGCCATTTTTCATAGAGAACTGCAGAGGTAATGAGCAATTTCCTAAGCAGGTGTCAGAAATGCTTTAACAATGAAGGGAGGTAGTTCTAGCATCTGCTTGCTTAATATATGTGAGCAATTTACTTTTCTTTTAAGTGTTTATGTTATGTATGTTAGGAATAACTTATGCTACAAACCGTGCTATATTTACTACAGACTTCCTGTCACCCACACTGCCGACAGCAGCCAGCATGCCGCGAAACCAATTGCGTGAAGAATCGTTCATCTCATTATTTGAGTGCTTACATATGAATTTATTAGTAACAGTGCACTGCTTTAGCATGATTCTTACACCTGCATCTACTGGTACAGCTCAATTCTGTCAATGATTTGACAGCACTTGCAATCTACTTCATAGCGGTTGCTATGGCAATGGTGGATGCTTGCTTTATGCTCCAAGATTGCAATTTCAACAGAGAATCAGATAGTGGGCATAGCGGTTGCTATGGCAATGGTGGATGCTTGCTTTATGCTCCAAGATTGCAATTTCAACAGAGAATCAGATAGTGGGCAGGATTTAGAGCAGGAAGCAATGTGTGTCATTGATTGGCTGCCCCACTTCCATACCAACTCAAAAGGATGCAAGAGCGGCAACCATTGCCAGCTTGGTAAATATTATTTTTGAGGCTTTTTTTAGCTACAACAGTTAAACTTTTTTGATTGTTAATGTATTACTTTAATTGCCATTGCATTTATTAAAGCAATTGGTATGATACTGCTGTTTGCAGCTTCGATTTGCATAGTTCATTTTCTATTATACCCTGGCTAATGGGCTAATGAGTGGCACACTTGCCCATAGGCAAAACACTCCAGGGGAAAACAAAACTGGTCGCACTGCACCTCTGACGTGTTGCAGTTTATGTTGAAATATAGTAGTTTTTACTTTATGAGCCTTTTGTTGTATAATAAGCAGTCTAAAACAGTGAGTAGATGTAATTGTGTATATACTCAAACTGTGTAATAGATACTTAATATAATTTTCAAATTAAATTCCTTATAAGGGGCTAGGGATGCATTGATTGAAACAAGTCTTTAAGAGAGTGCTTGCTAACTATACATCAGAGTTCTGCTTTGGCATCTCACACACCCAAGACTGCGAGTTCAATCCTGCCAGGAACAATGGATTTTTTCATACATAAAAGTCCTAATTATAGCTTAGGAAGTAAAGGGGAGTATGTCCATGATTCCCATGTCAGATCTGAAAGAAGGGCAAAATTGATTGGCCTTTTCACGCCCCTAATTGAATGGGATTCTGATGAGTACTGGGGCAGACTACAATATGGTAGATGATGAAATGATGGAGCAAAGGCAGAGTGAATGAAAGAAAATCTGCCAAGATGGTGCCATTACTACTATTACTGTTAACAAAATTGAAATCATTTACAGTTCTAATCACTACATATTTCAAGAAATACAGCATACTGGATTAGTTCCAAAGGGTGCCAGGCCTGATTAGTGTCAAAAACAATTTATGTAATTTTCAATGTAATTACCACTCTTCAATATGCTGGCTACATCTATGAATTAGTAACAAAGTACTCTCACAAAATGCTGAGGATTTTATCTTGAAATTGTTAAAGTATTATTATTATTATTTCATTATTATTATTAAATTTCCTTCTCTGAAGACATTTATTCAATTTAGAGAACACTCATTCGGTACTAGATCTGGACTGTAGGGTGGGTGTGTGATCTGCAGCATTTGCAATTTAGCCATGTGGACTGGAGCAGTCATGAAGGAGATAAACACATTGACTCAGCTTTCCACAGTTTGTGTAGCAGTGAAGCATAATATTCCACATACCAACGGTATTATTTTTCATGAATGCAATCAAGAAAATTCCCCACCATTCCCAAAAGATTGTCATGATATTGGTAAACCTCAAATTTTCTTGGCAATGCTTATCTGATATGCATAATTTCATCCCCCTGTAAAAAGAGTTTCTTACCTGCTAAGCTGTGATTTAAAAGATTGTTATAATAGAAGCTCCAACCTTTTTGAGATGAATTTGAGCTTCACCTGCTTGTCACTGAGCAGTTTGTTCTCAAGAAGAGAATTCAGTCATCACCACCATCACAGAGATCATCTTCAATGCTTTATCTTGCTAAGTAAAACATCTCTAATGGTGTAATAAGAATTATACTTGGAGAAAATTCTGTAACCGTGTCATTTGTAAATAGAGGTGAATTTTCTATATCCAAATAAAATCTTTTGCTGCATAACTGTAACAATATTTGTCTATTTTTCGCTGTCATATATTTTGAATTTCTAATATGAATATTAGAATATTTTTATAACAAAGTTAGTTTCTTCTTATTTTTCAACTACTGGGACATCCACCACAGGTGGTGGTCACTGATGATACAAGAGATGAAATAATAAAATGGAAAAGGATTTTTTTTTTTTTTTTAAGTTTTGGATACCTCCCAGCATTTGCCATTCATGAGGACTGGAGAAAATGTGAAAATACTCAGTCAGGGAGGATGGTCTTGGTGGGAATTGAACCCCATATCTCACATTTATGAGTTCATGCCTAAACAACCTCAGCCACCCGTGGTGGTAAGTAATTGTGATATCAGTTGAGCATACATCTAAAATTCAAACTACATTAGAATCCAACATTTTTGAACACACATGTTGACATAAGCAGAAAATTGACACAGGAATTTATGGATGATAATTAAAGTAATATTTATAACATAGCTGTATTTTATTTCTATATAAAAAACAAAGCAGTTTACCATTGAACAAGATGAAGTAAACTTTTTTAATGAAGAATCTGTGTGAGAACTGGTATTATTATCATATGCCATTAGCCTAAAACTATATTAGTTTTGAATATTGCCCAGATTTCTAACCTTTAACCTATTTTTTCTTTCATAATAATTAGAAAATTGTAATAATATACAGTTCCATTTCACAATCATTTGAATTTGAATACGTGAATTCTATTAAATCTATTTCTTGGGCATTTAATTAAAAAACATGTATCTTAAGATCATTGTGTGATTCAGTCAAACTAACTCTTTTGCTCCACTTAGTTCCACTCAATCACACAATGATCTTATGAATTAGCTTACTGTGCAAGTTCGAGTTAACAATTTTAGTTAATGTATATCTTCTTCTGCATCAAAGTCAGATAACCACAAAGAGTTTTCTTGTGATATATTATCACTAATAAACTACATAATGAATTAAAATTATTACTGGGAGGAAAAAAAAATTAATAAAGGAGCAACTCTAATTTTCATTTCCACGTTTTCTATTGAGTATTTGTTCTTAAGCTTTCACACATTATAAACAAAAACAGAGCTATATGGAAAAAAAAGTGGAAACTATAAAAAATTAATTTCATAAGTTGAAGTTGTGTGATTACTCACATGGAACAATTTAGAACATGAGACTAAAAGTCACTCTTTCAGGATTGTAAATACACTCAAACTTGATCACTATGAATGGCCGAGGTCATTAAGGCATGGATTCATTATTGGTCTGGGGTAGTAAGATATATGATGTTGGCTTTTTTTTTAAGGGAAATGATTTAATTTTTGTAAAATATCAACTTTGTATTAATAAATATAGATGATTTTAGATTTATCTTATACACAGTAATTAAGTTATCTTCTTTTAATAGCAGGTGTTGATTCACTACTTTGTTCAACAAAACATTAAAAACCACATCAGCTGTAGCATTTTGTAAAGTTGTGCCATTTTCTGCTCACCTTACTGCTGTGAAGTTTAATTTTATGGTTATAACCACACATATTATTTTAGTACATTCAACACACATGTAAAAGCTAACAAGAAAACTGAGAGTGTGGAATGCTAAAAGAATGGCAAGTCTGATGTATATGTTGGGACACACAGAAAATGAACATTTTTATTGTAGGGTTTCAGTTAAGCATGGTTTTACTGTAATTATTTAATTCTGTTTTACAAAATAGCTCATGTTAAACAGTTATTTGGGTTAATAACCTCCTCCTTCCTAAAATAATAGCGAATATTCTACACCTCTAGCACTATGATTCATCTAATTCTATTTCTGGATACTAAATACCTTTCTCTTTAGTAAAAATTTCTTTATTTGACTGGAAAATAAATATGGAAATTTACTGTCATATAGCAGCATAGTGTCAGTTATTCTAAAAACTGTAATCAGAAGTTTGAATTAAGATAATGTTTCTAATCCATGATTTTTTGGTTACAAATCTCTAAATTGGCATGCTTTTTTCTCATCATTCAAATAATGGAAATGTTTTGAAATATAAAACAATTTCCTCTCCTTAAAGAATTGTCACAAAGGAAATTATTTGATAATGAAGTTTCATGTTGTAAAGAATTTGGGGCCTAACATTTAAATGCTTGATAAAATTTCTGTGATAGTAAAAAATCAGCTGATTTCATTCTGAAATTCATCTTCCATTATTTGGATACTTGAGTTACATTAAATATTTCCTCTAGCTGGCAAGAGCATAACTGCACTTAATTTTGTGCCAAAAGTCTGTGAAACTATACAGTGTCAAGTCCCTTTATGTCTGACTTTTCAAAATAGGGGATATTTCCAGGAAAAGCCTCATTCTTTTGGTGCCTAAACTGACATTGAAATTAGGGAGATTGTGGTGAATTGTGCATTATTTGAAGAAATATAATACATGTATATTAAATATTCTGCATGCAGTGTTACATATAAGCTATCAAAATGTAAAGAAAAAGAAATTGATGAAATAAAATATTCTTGCTCATTAAATTTATAATGTATTTATATTATTTTTAAGTGATTCATTATTGAGAAAATTTATATATATCAGATGTATTTCCTCTAAAGTAATAAACTGTTATAATACTGTTCATTTACAATTGTTACATTTTTCTAATCTTTCATCCAGCCATATCCATAAATGCAGCAAATTAACAAATATCTCATCTTTATAAAATGCAGTCATTCATACAAATAATTTTTAATTCTGTTGTATACTTGATGTTAGGGGACTGTGATTACGATTACTGTATAATTCCTGAAATATTGCTGTCTATTATTTGTAAGCAGAAGTGTACTAAAGTAGATATAAATACAGGTAACGTCAAAAATTACCAGCACAATTGTTTTTCAATTTATATATTCAAAAGTACAAGTGCGTAATTTTTCTAGTTTCCTTTTCGGTTGGTCGTGCAACCGCTTCACTCACACTGTGATAGTCAGGAATGAGGTTGTAACTGACTGGCCAGCCGTATTGTCATTGAACAACACTTTCTTTCACCAGAGGCCTCAGCCTTTGGTGTGGATTGTTGTCCAGATAAAAACTTGGTGATGCCGGATGTTTTCACCGCGTACTCTGGCTCATATATGGGCCCACTTTTCATCCCCTGTGTTTATTCTGATAAAAACTCCCGTGCCTCCAAGTGGTCAGGCAAGTGTTGCATATCTCATCGTCAGCACGTTCGCACATTTATCCTTACGCGGAGGACAGAAAAGCTCCGTGCTCAGCCTGCAAGCGAGTCCTGAGCGACAACGGAAAGCGCCGAAGGTAGTGACTTGCACAATAAGAGCTAGAAAATAAGGTTCTTAAACGCAACGGCATAATAGCTCAGACTGTTAGAGCGTCAATCTATAGTTGTGAGGATAATGATTTCGAATCCTCACGTCCATTCTTTTTTTTTTTTTTTTTTTAATCCTGCCGGCTGGAGTTAAAGGTGATTTACCACCGTTATAATGATTTACTAGTACCACGCACACAATGGGCTATAAATTGAAATTTACGATTTTTTCCCCCTTCTGGAATCAAAGAAGATACTACAGTGATTTACCCCTCTCTATCAAATTTATATTTACAAAAGGAGGCCGTAGCGAGCCGCAGCAAGCCACTGGGTCCAATGGTTTCTACCATTTACTCGAGGTTAGCGTTAGGGTTAGTGTGTGTGTGTTAATTGCGAATTCCAATAAGAGCGGATTTGTCACCGTTACAATATTTCACCCGCCTAACAATCCCTTATCAATTTATATTTAAAAGTTACGGAGGACAACGCATAGGTAACATAATGTTTAACAAAAAAGAATACTGTTACAAGAATCCACGTAAACAGTAGTTCCGCTCTCTGCTGTCGCACACCAGCGAGAATTTTTCCTGCGTTTACGGGCAAGTCGTTTGCACTTGTGCTCTGGTAGTCTTGCACAGTCTTATGGAAGCCCAGCACGTCGATGATAGTGTTTAACGCCCGTTTTAACTACTGAGGCACCACAGGTGGTGGACACTGATGATACATGAGATGAAATGATAAATTGGGAAAGGATTTTTTAAGGAAGGAAACGTCCCAGGCCTAAGTTTAGGATACCTCCCCGGTATTTGCCATTTCAGAGGACTGAGGAAAATCTGGAAAAAACCTGTCAGGGAGAAAGATTCTGCTGGGAATCGATCCCCTGACCTCCCACTCACGAATCCGCGCCTTGATCTCGGCCACCGTGGCGGTCCCGTCAAGGATGATTTGATAGGCAGAACTGTGACTGTCTGCAGAGAAAACACTTCTCTAGTACCATTTCTCGAGCTTGCTGAATCTTATCTTCAGTGGTGGAGGCTGATGGGTGTTCTGTTCCCTCGTGCGTCATGTCTGTCCGGCCACATTTAAATGTCTCGATCCAGTTATTTCTACTTTGTAGAGCACTGCCTCCATATTGTGTTGAAAGCCTCCGATGAATTTCAGTTGCTCACACTCCTTACAACCAGAAAAATCGAATTGCTGTTCTTAGTTCCTCCTTGGTGCAGATTGTTAGCACCCATGTATACACTGTCACACCAGCAAAGAAAATTACGTGATCAAGGTCAAACTTTGATCGCGTGATCACAGTAATACCAACTGTAAGAAATAGCAGTGTGATAAATCTCAAGATGTGTTATGGCGAAAGTGTGCATAATTTCTTTTTTACTTTCCCTCATATAGGGGGATTTAAAAAGCTTTGCAGTCAGCCTATTCATTGCTGGGCAATAGTGTCTGCAAAAATGTAACTAACGCAGCTGTCAACAATGGACCTTAAGCTGCATACTCACTGTCGTACAGTCTGTTCAGTTCAGTCCTGTGTCAATAGCTGCTGAAAAATCATGAATGTTTCTAAACAAAACTTTAGATTCTACATTTTCACACGCTATAAGCTGGTGAAAGAGCGAGGAGTTGGTAACTGTTCATGGTGATCAAGTGTGTTCATTTGATTCCATTGCAAAATGGATTCGATCATTTAAAGAAGGGCAAAAGAGTTTGAAAGATAACCCTCCATCTGGCCGGCCTCGGGAAGCTGTGAACGAGACAATTCAAAGAGTGAGGAACTAGCTGGAGGAACATCGACATATTACTGTTGAAATGCTAAATATGGAAGTGGATATCAGTGTTGGCAACATTGACAGTATACTCCATGAATATTTAAAGCTGCGAAAAATCTGTGCAAAATGGGTTCCACATTTCCTAACCAATGAAGAGAAGAAGAGAATAAAGGAATGTTAAATGAAACTGCTGAGTATGTTTCCATCAAATTATCCTAAACGTTTGACAGACATGCGCTGGTGATGAAAATTGGCTTTATTACTATACCGCTCCAAATAAACCTCAGAAATGCGTGAGGGTAAATGAACATGAACAAGAACAGTAGTTTTTCGACAATATGTTCGTTCTCCGAAGTGAAAGTCCCCTTTTTTTTCAACTTGGGAGGACAATTAATGGTTGACGTATGCCGGAAGGAATGGCAATGTATAGGGAATACTATGGCGCCTGTGTTTTGGATTCTTTATTTGAAGAGCTGAGGTGGCGGCGCCCAATAACAGGAACTTCAAGGCCGTTGCTTTTGCACGACAATGCGTCTCCTCATATAGTTGCAAAATTTAGGAAACTGGAAGTCGTCAAAGTCCATTTGTTTAACTATCCACCGTACCTTGCACCGTGCGACTTCTGGTTGTTTCCTCAAGTGAAATCTTGCATTGCTGGAAAAAACTTTTAAACGAATGCAGGACCTTGCCCAAGCTATAAATTCAGCTGTCAATCTCAGTCCGAGTACTTTAGTGCTTTTTACAAATGTTGCACCGTCCACAACTGTGTGTGAAGAGAGATGGAGAGTACTTTGAAAAATTGTGAGGATAAGTTTTCGAATTCAGCTCTTACCTTGGTCTTTAGGATGACACTTTTTAATGCCCCTCGTAGGTATGTAGGATGGGAAAGAGGTACCGTAACACAGATTAGGTAGGTAAAAGATGCTAGGTTATTGGTATAATGTGTATTGATTATTTATTCAGCATGTTTAATTCAATTATGCTAATACTACGTGCTGGATTTTCTAAATACAGTACAATATTCACAATTTAAATATAATATGCAACAAAACCAACAGTGTGTTTAAATGACATAATTAGACTGTTAACCTTTGAGTGCCCAGCTTCTACCTGACACTGACATTCCTTTCTATAAATTGCTTCTTTTATTGTCTGACAGACTACATCAAAAATCAAATGTTCTATAATGTGCTCTTTTTGGTTGCACTTTTACATAGGATAATCATTTATTCTAAATGTGTTTTATATAGAAATTTAAATAGGCAAGGCTGGTTGGTGGGAAGTTAAATAGGAAGCTCGTGAGTACGTTGAGAAGGTATATTGGATATGTAGATATAAATCGGGATGTACAAGGAAGGGTAAGAGGAAGGTGGGGAATGATAGGTAAACATTTACGTAAAAAGTTGAATGGATAGGTAAGAAGATAATTGGGCTGAGGATATGGGGAAAGGACGCTCAGTAGATAATATGTACAATGGATAAGTACATAGGAGGGTAGATAGGGTAACTTCAGCGGTCAGATAAGATAGCTACGTGCTGGTATGTAGGGACGGTGAGTAGCTAATTAAGTAAAAAGTTGCTTTCGGTGAATAAATAAGTGCGTTGGTTATATACTTAGGACGGTGGATAAGAAGTAATTGGGAGAGGTTAAGTTAGATAAACATCTGGCGAAAAGGGAGGTAGGATGAATGGGGTAGCTAGCAGTATAGCTGGGTAGGTTGGGCAGATAAGATCGGGCATGTTAGTAGATTGGGTGGGTATGTAGATTGGCTAAGTATTTGGTAGGAGTTGTTCTTTTGGTTTATTTAAGAAATATCTTTAAAATCTATGGTTATTCGTGCCCCATTCTATTCAGGGAAAAAAACACATTTTGCTCAGAGACCTGTTCTTTCAGACCGTAATCAGGTTAGGAATGTTGATAAAATAACATGCAACTGTGGCGGGTGGGTAGTTAGAAAGGTTGATTTATAGAAAGGAGCTAGGGATACGAGATGGTATTCACAGTATTCGGGACTGGAGGTGCCATATCGACAGTGGTTGCAGTAGAGTTTCGTACCGCTAGGTGGCAACACAAGCACATCTTAAAGTTTCATGCAGCTGGGTAGATGTATTGAGATTCTATAGTACTTTTCATGACACTCTGCGTGTAGTATGTGGCGAACATTAGAACAGAGAGTATTCATCAAATTCTGTGCAAATCTCGGGAAAAATGCTATGGACACCCTCGCAATGATTCAACAAGTATTTGGGGGACAACATAAGCCCTACACGTGTGTTTGAGTGGCATGCTCGGTTCGGGCCGGCCGTACAGCTATTGAAGACGATGCTCACACCGGTATGATCGTCAGCTGCACAACGCCTGACATTGTTGCCAAAGTTCAACACCTCGTTCGTGAGGATCGACGTCAAACCATTGAAAACTTTGCTCATGAAGTGGGAATTGGTTGTGGGACATGCCAACGAATTTTAACTCATGAATTGGGCATGCATCGTGTCGCCGCAAAATTTGTGCCAAGGATCCTGACTGCTGATCAGAAGGCGCAGCGTGTTGAAGTTTGCATGAAGCTTCGTCAGGCCGTATCCATGACACAACCTTCTTGTCCAGAGTCGTGATGAGAGCTGGATGTACGCTTATGACCCTGAGGCATAACAACAATCCTCCCAGTGGAAGAACCAGAACTCAAGACAAAAAACAAACAAACCCGAGACAAAATAAAAAACATGCTCCTCGTTTTCTTTGATACCAAGGGGATTGTGCACAAAGAATTCGTCCCACCAAATCAAACAGTGAGTTCAGGTACTACTGGACTTTGCGACGGCTCCGTGAAAATGTGCGGAGACGAAGGCATGACAAGGGAGCTGGCTGTTGCATCACGATAATGCGCCCTGTCACAATTCCTGGTTCACCAGCAGCTTTTTGACAAAAACAACATGACGGTTGTCCCCACCCACGTACTCGCCTGATTTGGCACCCTGCGACTTCGTTCTATTCCCCAAACTGAAAATCAAGTTGAAAGGAAGTCGGTTCGACACAATTGAGGATTCAAGAAGAAATGCTCTCTGTGCTAAACACCCTCAAAGAACATGACTTCCAAGATGCACTTGGAAAATGGCAGAATCGCTGGGAATGATGTATAAGTGTGGAAGGGAACTACTTCGAGGGTGACGGCGGCCTTTAGTCTCAAAGTAAGTTTTGACCAGATGGCAAGACCAGTCCCGAATATTCTGAATACCACTCGTATATAGGTAGATAGGTTCAATTGATTGATGGCTGGATTTTCCTTTTAAAATGTTAACATTTCAATGTGCCCGATAACTTGCACCTATATAATATAGCATTAATTTTATTAAGCAGGTAGGTTTTGTATGAGATAGTTAGTTGTTGATTTAGTCAAGGGCGCTCTTTAACATCTCAGTTCATCAGCGCTCCATTCAATTCAAAGCTTGAAAAGGCCGATAAATTTTGCTCTCAGGCCTTCTCTTTCATTCTTGAGGTTCTTTTATGTGCCATAAATCAATGAATGACATGGGACCCACGACTATACTTCCTTTCTGAAGGAAACAATACTTAAGATTTTTACGCCCGAAAAAAATCCATCTACCCTGGCCGAGAATGAACTCGCGATCTCGGGTCTAATTGAGAGATGTAAATAGGCGTAGGTGGGAAGGAAGGGTATAGCCGATGTGTTGGTAGAGAGATAGGTATGGTGCGTAGATGGCTAAGTTAGTACGTGCTTGTGTAATAGGTAGTAGATTCATAATATGTGTAGTTATGGGGGGGAGAGTAGAAGAATAGAGCAGATATGTAGGAAAGCAGGTAAATAAGGAGCTACATAGGGTAGATAGGTGCACTAACTAGGGTTAGCAATAATTATTTTAGATATAAGAGTAAACTGCATAGGTATGTAGTTTGGGTAGGTAATTGCGAAAGTAAGACTTTGTGTTGGTAAGTAGATAGGTATGTTATGTGTGTGTGTATATATATCTGGTGGTTAGGCTAGTACATATTTTGGGAGGTAATCAGACAGATATGTTGATATATATAGGTTGGAGAGGTAGATAAGTGGGCCAATAGGTAGCTTATAGAATGAGTAAATAGGAATGTAGTGTAGGTAGGTTAATAGGATAAATAGGGTGGGTCGAAGGGTTGTATTGTATACCTTTAGGCTTTACCCATGCTATATGCTGGGATTATTATTTGGTAGATTAGTTACATTGGTTAAATTTGCAGGCAGAAGAAAAATGGTAGGGTGGATATGTAGGTATCAATATAGAAAGAACGCGTAGGTTACGTAAATAGTGTGCTTTGGTAGGGAGATGAAGTAGACGTGTAATTATGTACCCACTAGGTAGATCGGTTAAGTGGGGTAAATCACGAAACATTTCATTTCCAAATCACAGTATTACACGATACTGTAACATTCCGGAACGCTGAAAAGGTAGGCTAGCAAGATACTTAAGATAGTGGCGATAACAGCGCGCCTAGCAGCCAGTCCCACTTCTCACTTGAGCGATTGTTGCCGTGAAGGAAGTGTGTGGTCCTCTGAGCGCGTCATGTGAGTATTTACTTAACTTGCCTTTTAATACACATGGCTCTTTATACCCTTACATAATAATAAGGAGTTCGACGTAAACATATCATTTCGAGTTCCCGTACAAAAAGCTACAATTTCGTAACATAATATTAGCCTGGAATGAAGTATAAATATATAGTTGCTTTTTACAGATATTAACATGACTTTCAAATTTGCAAGTACTGTTTTTGGACACTTTTCAAATAATTTCTCCTTTTTGAACTGACGTTTAGATGGAAAATATTGCCACATTTACAGTGCCTTCCTAATTATATGTATTTCATAAACATTTGCTTGTCATTGTTTAAAACAGCAGAGAAATAATAAAGAAGATATAGGAAGTTTATGCATGGGCAGGGAAGAACAGATAATTCTTACTTTTTTGTGAGCAACTGCGTTTAAATTGTATTTGCCATTGTCAATGGAAGTAATCAGTATGCAAGTCATGTTCTCGTTTCAATGAAAATGTTGGTGGACTTCGTTCTTATCACCAGATTTATATACTTATTTTTTTTGTTGGAAAATGCACGTTGCTTTGAACTAACATTTCCGGCCGCTGAATTCTTGGCCCCCATCCGTTCCGTTTCGTAAAAACATTTGAAACGTTACGGTCATTTGTATGATTACATCTATTTATAATATTCCAATCCTGTAATGTAATTATACCGGCCCTACGACCAAACTCATTTAACCAGAGGATCGAGAATTCGAGCGTTGGTGTGTTTTAATGTGATTATATTGTGCTACAATGCAATAATAAAGTAATGATGAAATTAAACGTAACAGAACCTTGCGCGCAAGGCATATGTAACTTTTCTGACACTAACACAGCATTTGTAAGATAAAAAGTGAAACATTTTCCCTTTTATTATTCTAATTGCGAATATTCTAGATTGTAGACCAGTCTACATTGTTTGACAAAATATGCTGACTTGCATGAGTTTTTTTTTTTTTTTTGAGTAGTGTTTAACGCCCGTTTTTACTACTGAGGCACCACAGGCGGTGGACACTGATGATACATGAAATGAAATGATATATTGGGAAAGGATATTTTTTTTTTTTTTAAGGAAGGAAGCGTTCCAGGCCTAAGTTTAGGTACCTCCCCGGCATTTGCCAGTTATGAAGACTGAGGAAAACCTGGAAAAAACCCCAGTCAGGAAGGACGGTCCTGGCGGGATTCGAACCGCAGACCTCCCGCTCACGAGTCCGTGCCTTAACGACCTCGGCCACCCGTGGCGGTCTTGCATGAGTTGATATTAACAACTATATCATTGTTGCACTTATTGTTGGCTGTAATTATAATTGAAAACATAACCGCACCGGTGCAAACGTTCGCTTTCATAAATATTTCAATGCTACCAACATCCCATATCACAATAAACAGAATATTTTTATTTCACTTTTGTTTTTACTGTGAAGACTGAACAAAAAGCTTGCAAAAATAGTTTTTTTTTAAGTAATGAGCTAATGACAAAGAAGACAGAACCATTTTTTTCATAAACTTCAGCAATTACTATGAAATTTGCATAAATATAATAAATTTTAGGCAGTAATTTTTTTTTTTTTTAATTTGAAGTTAAAATGAGACAAGTAGATAAATAAATTTATAAAAGAGTTCATATCAATGTTAAAATGCATTGAGACTTTTATGGAATAAATATTTAGAACAAGATGATCCGGTTTTTTATAATTAATATGTAAAAATACAAAACTAAAATAATATACACCTTAATTGCTTTTTTAAACCGTAATAGTTAATAAAGTAATACTCTAGAATGGTCCATGTTAGTTATTGTGTTATAGCAACACTTCGTAATCTGTGGTACATATTTCCATTTCTGCATCTATTTGTCGTTAGTTAACTATGTAGATGGACGTGCTTAAACCCTACTACTGCCACCACCACCACCACCACTACTACTACTACTACTGCTGCTCTGCTGCTGCTGCTACTACTACTACTACTACTACTACTACTACTACTACTACTACTACTACTACTACTACTACTACTACTACTACTACTACCACTACTACTGCTGCTGCTGCTCTGCTGCTGCTGCTACTACTACTACTACTACTACTACTACTACTACTACTACTACTACTACTACTACTACTACTACTACTACTACTACTACTGCTACTGCTGCTGCTACTACGTTTGAGTTTGCCTTAATTCTGCCCTTAGAATACTGTGTGAATCTTGGAATTGTCTGTAAGACAAATGAATGTTGCAATTATTCATATTCCGTATCACAAGCCTCTATAATCTCCTCTCCCACTGGAAAAGTTCCATAAAATATATCAATTGTGCAGTTTTGACAAATTTGTCGGTATATAGTGACAACTAAATGTTTCATATAACTTACAAATATGCCACATGTATTAGGTGTTAAATTATAACTTGTCACTGTACAAATTACTGTTTCATAAAGCCAAAGACAGCAAATGACTTTGTTGGTATCAGCATAGACCCAAGTAGCTATATCGTTCAAGAATCTTTACTATTTTCCAAGCATTAATGTTGCTTTCTGTGCTTTGAAGTCATAATATATTATATCTTAATGTAAATGAAATGTGACTATGCACAATGCATTTGATAATGCTTATAAACTAATGAAATTACTATCTGTAATAATCCATATTAAAAGGATAATTTTTGTTACCTTACCGCGTATTTTATAATAAACGCAAACAAGCAACACAACAAGTTAGTTTGGCCGACAACTTAGCTACAAAATAAATTTAGATAAGCTATGGGAGCATTAGAGGAAACAATGGCTTCTTTCTGTTTTAAAATTTGAAAAAAAAAAAAAAAAAAAAAAAAAATACTACCATCTTATGTTTATTATCACTTAGGTTGTACCATATATCACATTAAGACTAAAATGGTAATATATTGCAATAAATTATTGCTGCCGCACAAACTATGGCAGTTAATCATTCTCGTCGAATATGTTTGACAATTTTGTCTACTTGTCACTATAAAAACAAACATGTCAGTCATATTTAAAATTTTATGAAACAGAATATAACGAATTTGTAGCGATAATTTTACCATTTGTCGTGACAATTTTGTTAATTTAGCATGCCTTATGAAACATAAACTTGCCAAGTTATTTACTTATAAAACGATTGCTGCCACCTGTGGAATTGTTAGTTTTTAGAAACAGGGCCCAAATATCGTCAGGTGGGAGTTATTTTTAAATAAAAGGCAGGAAACAAAAGTAACGTACATTTATTCATCTGTTTCATCAATATACATTGATTTGGTCTTAATCTGAGTCCTAAAATGAAATAAAATGGCCACTTTACAAACATAGCAATGTGAATTATATATATTGTTGTAAATAAATTTTTGAGAGTTTTCTGTAAAATTTATGATCTAATGGTAATTCAATTCCTAGTCAATAGGTTTGTACATTTGTAGGAGTTTTTATTTTACTGTTGATATGGTATACTGACTATACTTTCTAGAACAATTAGCACAAATCCAAGGCCGATGCTTGGCATTGAGTCTTATATGTAAACATAAAACACATCACGGTCAGTTAGTTTCTAAGTCCAGCATTACGGAGAATATATTTGTCCCCTTCCTCTAAGCCAGTAAAGAAAATAAAATTGGTTATATACACGAAACAGTAGAAATAATTCTATTCGTTCTGTTACTTTCGGTTGGATACCTTAAACCTACAACTTTACCTACAAACCAAAGCATAGGATCTACCAATTTTTTTAGAAAATTGGGTTATCGAGTGTTAAATTGAATTTATTTACAAGTAAACGGGCTGGGGGTTTTTTAACTCACGTATGAATCCATTAGTTATTTTTCTCATTTTTATTTCTAATTAAAAAGTTTACATATAAATGTTAGATGATTTCGTTTTCTTTATAAAAAATCGGTTTTCTGTCTTTTTCGTGGTAGAGATATATGGAGAATACCTGTATCCAAGCCAGCCTGTGGTGAGAACAATAGACTGTCGCATTATCTGTGTCAAGGGAGTAGTATCGCGCCGTAATCAACGGATATTGACACCAATATCATGACGCCTACTGATTGCCGTCTTTAATGGAATTCTTGATTAATGTGCCTTCGTTTGAAGTCCTTGCAGTACATATGCAGAGAAATATAGTAAATGAGATGTTGATATACAAGTTGCCGTAAGACATTTATTATGTACACAAACGCAAGGTAAAATATTCTATTTTGATAAAATTTAATGACGGTCGGTGATAAAGTACCTGTTTTTGAAAGGTTGTCGAGCAAAAATTTTGTGCATGTATCTATGGAAATCAAAAAATGATACGAGTGGCAAATTCCGACTCGCCGAGCCGTCGATTTCAAGAGGACTTGTCTAATATTTTGGATTAAAGGGTTTTGTAGGAACACGGGCCCATCATTATGACGCAGAAACTAAAGAGTAATAGAAATAATTCACACACTTTGGTTCTTCCTCTCCAAAGAAAGTTCCGTGATTTAAAAATCGGTATCAGTTTGTTTTAAATTCAAATATTATACTACACACACCTAAAAATTAGATTCTAAATGAAAAAATAATAAATCATGTATTTATACAATATTAAATGTATTTATTTATATAATATACAGTTTACTATGCGAAAAATGCACTACCAATTTTTTTACTACACAAATAGTTGTTTGAAGCCATATTCATGTAACTACTTTAACTTATCGAAAATAATCTGAATGTCAACATTATCTGCAGTCAGAGGATGTGTTACCATAAAAAAAACAGTTAACAAATATTCAGAAAGTGGACATAAACTGTACCTAGTACACACGAGAGGTGCTCAAGAAGATCAGACATTAATGATAATTTCACGTGAGAACTTTCCAGCCAATGTACGGTCTCATAGATACCTTATTCACGAATCAGAATGGAACTTAATAGATAGTTTTAAACCATGATGCTCAAAAACTAATAATTGATTGTTTTTTTCTCCGACGTCCATTTTTATTCCTATAATCTCTCCTTCCATTTGACTAGGAATCTTAAATAACATCATTTAAATGCAATAATAAATAAAAAAGAGTACAATTGTAATTGAACTTTAAATTTACTGTTAAAATAAATAAATTTTTATGAACTGTTATTATAAACTGAAATGTTAATTTTTTTTAATTATCCAATTACAGGTATCTCCTTCTTGGAACAAAAAACTAACATCAATGCATTCTCTCTTCTCTGCTTCTATTCGTTTATCTCACTAAAAGAATGTGATACAAAGTAAAACGGCAATTGTTATAATAGTATTCAGTTGTATTTTATTTCGTGTAGATCTCCGCGCGATTCTGTTTGGAATAAAATTAGTGTACATTTTCAGAAAAATCAAACTAAATCACTTCAATGATTATGCTAAAAGTACAAAACTTATCGCATTAGAGAATCCCCCTCTTGCTTATACTTTTTCTTAGGTAATTTAATTGAGCTTTCTAACTCGGGCTTGTTGTCATTAGATCATTATTATAACTGAAAATTATGAGCATGGTGGTAACACTGAAGATGTCACCACACCTCGCTTCAGCCTCTACACGTGGTCATCTCTCGGAACCAAGAGGGTTCCATCTTTGTGTGAAGGAATAAATTTATTTCTACGAGCAATATTACATGTTACTCTTAATTCATAAATAATCAAATATTATTAGTGGTTTTTTTTTCAATTCTAAATAATTAAATACAAAAGTTTACGATATGATTGCCGCAGACCTCAGTTCATATATTCGGGGGACCAGGCTCTGATCCAATAAAAATACTCCCTTACGAAATCCAAATTATCAAACTGAATTTTACTAACCTTACAACCACTCTATTTTTAGAGTTACTCATTTCTCTGGATACTGTAGACGTTAACATCCTGGTTATTTGTATAGTAGAAATCCCCCCCCCCCTTTTCAATTAATAACTCCATCTCTCTTTCTCTACTACTTCCATTCTCAAGTATTACCTCGCAATTCCAAACCATTTCTCTTTTATCTTTCCTAGCTCTGTAGTAAATTCCTTTCTATGTTAAACATTCTGTTTGCCAGTTCTTTATTAACATTTGCAAACTGGATAACTTGGTTTTCTTGCACTCTATGATAAGCCTAAGTTAGCAAAAAAAGGACAAACATTCACGTCCAATTTTCAAATCTCTATAAGATTTGTCTTTTACACTACTAAATAAATCTTGTTTCCCTTTATCCTGCGCTTGTCTGCTCTTTTGAGTTAAGCCTCTCAACCAAGTATTTTTCCATTCTTTCTTGAACTGTTAGACATTGCTTAACATTTCCATCCTCCAAAGACTTAATTCTATAGTTCAATCTCTTTAACTTTACTTCCTATTCTTCCCAGCTCAAGCAATGCTACTGCATTTGGTGAGTCAAGATCAATTTTCAAAATTATCTGAATCTTATAATACTTTCCACCCCCCACTCTTCCATACTAAATATCGTTTCATAATAAACTCTTTCAAGGCAAATTACTCCCATGTTAGTATTTTACTACAATTCTGGTACTTCCCATAGTCAACTTACTCCACCTCCCATTAGCATACCTCCAGATATTCAAATTTACTCATCACTTCAATTTCACTATCAAAATTTCATTCTTTTTAAGTTTTTTTTTTTTTTTTTTCATTCTTAAAAACCATAATTAGGGAATTCAGAAGGAATGAAACAACTGCGGTCGGCACAGTGAAAAATCTGTTTATTTTTCGGCGCCCTCTCTTGAGCGAATTCAGAAGGAATGTAAGCTATTGCTGTTGTGTCAATGGAAAGAGTACCTAAACATTCAAAATAAACTATTTAGAAAAATAGGCACGTGTATGTGTCCGTTCTCTCTCTAGCGGCCACAATTTTTGTTTTTCTCAACGAAACTCGGCAATAGCCATCAATTAACAAACGATTCATCGAGTTCGTTAACTAAGCAAATTGGACCATTGGGGTTAACCTAAAGAGAAAATTAAAACAAAAACAAAAAAATTGCCGCAATTTTTGCTTTATCTCAACGAAACTCACAATCAGAAAAAAAAAAAAAAAAAAAAAAAAAACAACTTTTAAATGAATGGACAAAAGTAGTTTTCGAAAATCATGGCAATCGGCCTACTCGGAGTGAAGGTATAACTGAAAAACTTTTGGGGTTAAAGCGAAATTTAAAAACTCTAGCAACTCTAGTTTTGAACGTTTTTAAATAAAACTTGGTATATGTCCTTAAAATAAAGTAGGAAAAATAGTTTTCGCAAATCAGTGAAACCAGACTATTAGGAGAGGTTTAACCTGAAACCCAAAATTTAAAAATCTCTCTTGTGGCATTAATTTGTTTTTTGTTATTTTTTTTTTCCCACAACGAAACTTCGTATATACCATTTAAATAGAACAAGAAAAATAATTTCTGAAAATTAAGGAAACCGAGCCATTAGGAGCGGGGTTACCTGAAACACAAATCGCTCTAGCAGCACAAATATTTTTATTTACAACAAAACTCGGCATTTAAATCAAATAAGTAAAATAGTTTCTGAAAAGTATCAGATTATTGTGAGTGGGGGTATCCCTGAAAAAACTTTTGAGGGTTAAACCCAAATTTAAAAATCGCTCAAACGGCCGCATTTTCAATTTTTTAAAGGAAGATAGATACATGGCATTGAAATAAAATAAGAATGAATGAATGGTGTTTAACACCCGTTTTGGCTACAGAGGCACCTCAGGCGATGAACTCTGATGATACATGAGATGAAATGGTTAATTGGGAAAGGATTTATTTTTAAGGAAGGAAACGTTTCAGGTCTAAGTTTAGGGCACCTCCCCGGCATTTGTCAGTTATGAGGACTGAGGAAAACCTGGGAAAAACCTCAGAGGGGACGGTACCGGCGGGATTCGAACACCAGACCTCCCACTCACGAGTCCGCGCCTTAACGACCTCGGCCACCCGTGGCGGTAAATAAAATAAGAAAGACAGTTTCAGAAAATCAGTGAAATTGGGCTGTTATCTGGGAGGGGATTTACACAAAATTTATAAAGCTCTAGCGGTATTAATGTTTGCCTTGCAACGAAACTCCGTATATACCATTTAAATTAAATAAGAAAAATAAAAACAGTTCCTGAAAATCAGTAAAATCGGGCTATTAGTCATGGTTGGAGGGGCTTGCATGCACCCCAAAATTTAAAAATGGCTATAGTGGCATTAATATGTATAATTTTTTCACAACGAAATTCCATATATACTATTTAAATAGAATAATAAAAATCGTTTCTAAAAATCAGGGGGTTACCTGAAACCCAAATTTTAAAAATCGCCTTAGCAGCACCAATAATTTTTTTCTTACAACAAAACTCGGTATATACCACATTTAAAACAAATAAGAAAAATAGTTTTTGAAAATTATCAGGTTATTGGCAGTGGGGTTTACCCGAAAAACTTTTGGGGGGTTAAGCCCAAATTTTAAAAATCGCTCTATCGGCATCAATGTTTGTTTCTTCACAACAAAATTCGGTATACACCGTTTAAATAAATAACATAAATGGTTTCTGAAAATTAAGGAAATTTGACTATTAGGAGAAAAGATATACTTGAAAACCAAAATTTAAAAAGTCCTCTTTTGTTTCATTTTTCTATATTGTTTTAAAATAAAAGGAAAAAGTTATTCGGCATATAAACTATATTTTTAACGTTGCATACGTTTAGTATTTAACAAAATTATCGTCATGAAGATAGCAGCCGTGAAATATTAATCTAATATGTGTTTGAGAATTATATTTGTATTTAAGAGAGCTCTGTAATAATCTAAAGAAAAAGTTTGCGTTATATTTTTTCCTACAATAATATTTAAATTAAAATTCAAAACCAATGAAAATCGATGAATTTTCGATTGCTCTTTGCTAATTGTGATTAGGACATCGAAATTGTTTTTAAATAGTAACATGCTTTTGTTTTATTGAAACATATGAACATCGTCTTAAATACATAATGTAACTAGAAATTTTGTTAATTTTATCTATTTCAGTGAATGTAAAGATGATATTATGGGCTCAGTTCATAAACATGATTACATTTAAAAATGTTAAACGCACCCATACAACATAGCTTTATCTATCAGTAGTCATATATTTAATTTAATTAATAGTATACAATTAATTCTTGTGGTTTAATCTCAACAACAACAACAACAACAACAACAACAATAATAATTGCCATTAAGGCCTGATTTGGATTTTATATTCATTTTTATTAAAACTTATTCAACCGGCTAGGAATTAGCTTTGCTTATATACATACATACATACATACATACATACATACATACATACATACATACATACATACATACATGCATACATACATACATACATACATACATACTTACATACATACATACATACATACATACACACATACATACATACATACATACATACATACATACATACATACATACATACATACATACATACATACATACATACATACATATACATTCCTCTTTGTATGCTGTTACTTCTTGTTGGTTTGAAAATAGCTTCCCCTGCAGTCGGATATTTACCAAAGGAAACAGGGAGAGGTCGCAGGGATACAGATCAGGACTGTAAGGAGAACGGATGGTTAGCTTCATAGGGGTATTCTCCAGCAATGAAGTGTGGCTCTGGCGATGTGTGCAGAACATTATCATGGTGCAGTTTGATGTATCAAGTTACGGTTCTCAGTCGTTTTTCACACCCCTTTAGGAAAACCTTCAGGAGACAAACTGCCGTGTGCCACTCTGCGTGGACTCATATTTGAGTTTGCCATTTCAATCTAGATATATGAGATGTATTCTAAAAGTTCTCGCCCTGACTCAGAGATGTCATGAAGATAGCCCTATTACAATAATAATTGTTAAGTATCATCTGTAGTTGGCGTGCTGTAAAGTTTCAGACGTGTAAGTGTAATCCTTTTCTGTGACGAACGTGTAAACAAATTAATGTGAACATTTTCTATAACATGGATAAAACTAAAATACGAGACGGTATCCAGAATATTCGGGGCTGGTCTTGCCATCTGGTCAAAACTTACTTTGAGACTAATGGCCGCCGTCACCCTCGAAGTAGTTCCCTTCCACACTTATACACCATTCCCAGCGATTCTGCCATTTTCCAAGTGCATCTTGGAAGTCATGTTCTTTGAGGGTGTTTAGCACAGAGAGCATTTCTTCTTGAATCCTCTCAATTGTGTCGAACCGACTTCCTTTCAACTTGATTTTCAGTTTGGGGAATAGAGCGAAGTCGCAGGGTGCCAAATCAGGCGAGTACGGTGGGTGGGGGACAACCGTCATGTTGTTTTTGTCAAAAAGCTGCTGGTGAACCAGGAATTTTGACAGGGCGCATTATCGTGATGCAACAGCCAGCTCCCTTGTCATGCCTTCGTCTCCGCACATTTTCACGGAGCCGTCGCAAAACGTCACAGTAGTACCTGAATTCACTGTTTGATTTGGTGGGACGAATTCTTTGTGCACAATCCCCTTGGTATCAAAGAAAACGAGGAGCATGTTTTTGATTTTGTCTCGGGTTTGTTTGTTTTTTGTCTTGAGTTCTGGTTCTTCCACTGGGAGGATTGTTGTTATGCCTCAGGGTCATAAGCGTACATCCAGCTCTCATCACGACTCTGGACAAGAAGGTTGTGTCATGGATACGGCCTGACGAAGCTCCATGCAAACTTCAACACGCTGCGCCTTCTGATCAGCAGTCAGGATCCTTGGCACACATTTTGCGGCGACACGATGCATGCCCAATTCATGAGTTAAAATTCGTTGGCATGTCCCACAACCAATTCTCACTTCATGAGCAAGGTTTTCAACGGTTTGACGTCGATCCTCACGAACGAGGTGTTGAACTTTGGCAACAATGTCAGACGTTGTGAAGCTGACGGTCATACCGGTGTGAGCATCGTCTTCAATAGCTGTACGGCCGTCCCGAACCGAGCATGCCACTCAAACACACGTGTAGGGCTTATGCGTTGTCCCCCAAATACTTGTTGAATCATTGCGAGGATGTCCATGCATTTTTCCCGAGATTTGCACAGAATTTGATGAACACTCTCTGTTCTAATGTTGGATCCATCGTAAAATCGCCACATACTACACGCAGAGTATCATGAAAAGTACTATAGAATATCAGTACATTTACCCAGCTGTATGAAACTTTAAACACTCACTTATCAGATGTGCCAGTGTGGTCACCTAGCGGTGCAAAACTCTACTGCAACCACTGTCGAGATGGCAGCAACAGTCCCGAATATTGTGAATACGACCTCGTAAGAGCTGTGATAAAGTACTTCGTTTTGAAGAGTTTAACTCTAGCAAAAATACAAAAGGAATTTGATTCCACATTAAAGGATTCTTCCCATTCGTTTTCGACGGTTAAAAAATGACTGCTGAATTTAAGTATTGTCGTACATGCATTCAAGATGTTGAGAGCTCAGGGCGTTCAAAAAGTGCTACGACTGATGACAAAAATTCACAATGTAGTGTTCAGTGATCGAAGATATGCAAGTTGGCTGACATTGCAAACACCTGGATAGAACGTGTCCATAAATTGTACGAAAAGTTTTGGGTATGAGAA
Organism: Metallyticus violacea; assembly: GCA_030762175.1. Lineage (NCBI taxonomy): Eukaryota > Metazoa > Arthropoda > Insecta > Mantodea > Metallyticidae > Metallyticus > Metallyticus violacea. The sequence continues at coordinate 2,230,411 of CM060832.1, forward strand.
AGCTTTTCTCTCGATGGATGCGGTTTTGTTAACAATGGAACAAAACGCATTTGAATGAATGTTCCGCACAGTGTTTAGACTTGCTTGAACCAATACCAATACGTTTCTCCGACGTTTTATAACAATACATTAAACATGGATTCATCGCTACACACGAGAGACGGAGCAGTCTAAACAGTGGGTAGCAACAGGTGAAAGTGCACCAAAGAAAGAAAAAAAGAAGAAAAAAAAAACGGTTCCATCTACAGAAAGTCGGGACTACGGTTTTCTTTGATTCTCACGGTGTTCTGCTCGTAGGCTACCTCCAGAAGGGCACAATCATCACCGAGGATTATTACGCTTCACCACTGGACCACTGTAGGATGCTATTCAGGCTAAGCGTTCACTCCTTGCGATAAAGAAAGTTCTCTTTCATCACGTTAAGGCGCCATCACACACGTCTGAGATTGTTGCTGCAAAACTGTATGACTTTCGCTTCCACATCCGCCATATTCGCCAAATGTGGCTCTCAGTGATTACTTTTTGTTCCCAAAACTGAAGAAGAAATGACATCAAATGATGAGGTTGATGGTGATACAGGTGCTTATTTTTCACAGTGGGGCATATCTTATTTTTACAGAGGATATTAAAAAAGTTGAAAAGTCCATGTAAACGGTGGCTGTTGAAAAATAAAGAAAACTCTCTCTTTTTGTCAGGCCGAGACAATGCCTGAATTCCGACTTCACTATGGAGACTAGGTCATTCGGGGACCTTCTTGTAACATCTTCTCCACAGTGACCATGCTTTCTGTAGTCTCTGCCATCTCCGCTTCCCTCTTTATGCTTTATAGATGTACAGCTCAAACGAACTGGAGACGCTAAGAAACAACGCCTCCTAAAGGCTGTAAGTCTCTCTACGCATAAGTCGTTTTTAAAATGGTAATAAATAATTGCGAGGTAGCGTTGTAGCCCCAGCTCCATTGCGCAACACTGGATTTACTGGCACAACTGACATAGTTGAGTCTTCAAAAATTACTTATTTACAGATAGAAGTGTGATCTAACACTAGACATGTGTCCGGAAGTGTTTCAGTTTCATAGACGACAGATTTACATATTACCCTTGGGGATACAGGCTATGAAAAATCATAAGATTGTCGTTATTAATGAATTAGTCATACGGTGTAGATTATTGCAGTAATATCCATTTTAGTCCAGCCATTCTTACTGTCTAACATACATACAACAATGATTTAAATGTATAGAACAATTCATACATTTTAAAATTACCATATGGTTTATTATATCCATGTTTTTCTTTTGTATTGCACAATAAACTAAATAAAATAGTACATACATAAAAGCAATGCTCAATATTGTTGTTACTAAAATGTTTTAATTCTAGCATTTTATCGCTAATGAGGCGTTGAATAGGAGATGTCTTTATAAATAAGAGGTTCTCTTTAGTAAATAGGAAGAATAAATATTATTTAATAGTGCACAAAACAAAATGTATCACAGGCTGTATTCCAAGGACTCAATACAGATGGGTACGCGGCAGTGCATTAATGGTGTGTGAAAGTGACTCATGAGTGTTAATTGTGACTGACGGTCTCTGCGATCTAATATGCCTACGTTGTAACATACCAATAAATTACCTACATGAACCTGCACTTGTTGGCTGCCAAGTTCTTGGTGATTTGTAAACACATGTGAATGTTAATGTCCGTTAACGCTCTAGCGGTCGCAATTTTTGTTTTTTCTCAACGAAACGCGAGAGCCATCAATTAACAAAACATTCATCCCAATTAGTTAACATGCAAAATTGGACCGTTGTGAGTGGATGTTAACCTAAAGGATTTTTTTAAAAAAGTTTAAAATCGCTCTACCAGCCGCATTTTTTTCTCAAAGAAATTCTAAATATTTCTTTAAAATAAATTGATAAAAGTAGTTTCCGAAAATCAGAGCGATCGGGCCATTAGGAGTGGGGGTAAACCTGAAAAACGAGTGGGGATGAAAGCGAAATTTAAAAATCGCTCTAGCCGCTGCGCTTTTAAAAATTTTAAAGGAAACTCGATATATGCAATTGAAATAAAAAGAGAAAAATAGTTTATTAAAATCAATGAAATCGGACTATTAGGACTGGATTTACCTGACACCCAAAATTTAAAGGTCATTTAGCGGCATTAATATTTATTTTTTTTGGGGGGGGGACTTCATATATACCATTTAAATAAAATAATAAAAATCTTTCCAGAAAATAAGGGAAATCGAGCCATTTGAAATGGGGGTTTACCCGAAACCCAAAATTTAAAAATCGCTCTAGCGGCATCAATATTTATTTCCTCACGACAAAATTCGATATATTCTATTTAAATTAAACAAGAAAAATAGTTTGTGTAGAGTGGGAAAATTCGACCATTAGGAGTAGGGCTATACTTGAAAACCAAAATTTAAAAAGTGCTCTTGCCTTTAATTGTCTCTATATCGTTTTAAAATAAAATGAGAACTTTATTCAGCATATAAACTGTATTTATAACGGCGCATATGTTTTGTATGTAACAAAAATATGATCATGAAGGTAGCAACTGTGAAATATTAATGTAATATGTGCTTATGAACTACATTTGTATGTAAGGGAGCTCTGTAATAACCCAAAGAAAACATTTACTTTCCCTACAATAATATTTAAATTCAAATTCAAAGCCAATGAAAATCTACGAAACTTTCAATTATTCTTTGCTGATTCTGATTAGGATATCGAAATTGTTTTTAAACAGTCACACGTTTTTGTTTTTTTGAAACATATAAAATCTTAAATACGAAATATAACTCGAAACTTTCTGTTATTTTTCTCTATTTTAGTGAATGTAAAGATGATATCAAGGACTCAATTCATAAACACGGCTACATTTAAAAATATCCACTAAGTATATCTTTGTCTAGCAGTGGTCATGTATTTCATTAATTTTGGAGGTTTAATCTCAACAACAACAACAATAATAATAATAATAATAATAATAATAATAATAATAATAATAATAATCTGAAAATGTGCCTTCTCCTTTGTAATACTTATAGATTGCAAGAATTCTAATTTTGTTCCTTTAATAACACACAGTAATGCCATAACTTACTTCATTTCATTAACTAATATGGTCATAATTTGGATTTTATATTCTTTTTTTTTAAAATTATTCTACTAGGCAAGGAATTGGTTTGGTTAATGCAGCTCCGTGGCGGTGTATATATCGATATATTGGTGTTTTAAAACATGCCGAAGGTTCCCTACTTTCTTTTTGTCGTAAAATGTACATCAATTATCAAAATCGTGTTATAATTTAAGACTTCCATAAAATAAATTTGTATATCACATTTTTCGCATAATAGTGAAATAACGTTATACATTATTAGCTACGCTTTTTTTTTTTTTTTTTTTTTTTTTTTTTCGCAGTAACAACTGAAAGTCTGATTTATAGTTGTAAGGGTAGCATCTCTGGGAAACACTATATTCCGTTCGTTCTTCATGTAAACAAATAAAAGTGTATCCATGCGCCAAAAGCAATTTAATTCTAAATGATTATTCATTACTATTATTACCATTATTATTATTATTATTATTATTATTATTATTATTATTACCTAACTATTATTAGTGATGATGATGATGATGATGATGATGATGATGATGATAATAATAATAATAATAATAATAATAATAATAATAATAATAATAATAATAATAATAATAATAATAATAATAATAATAATAAAGAGGTTACCTTATGGAAACTGACTGATAATACTCATTTATCACTCTCAGTAAAACATGAAGATATCGATTCAACCCATATTATCACTATCGATCGGCAAGTGTCGCAAAGGCCTTCCATTTCCCAAAATGTATTTTCTTTTACTGTCACAACACGCTGTATGCATTTTTATTGTGAATATGAATACTTTTCGGCAAATTTGTTAAACACGTTTAAACTATTTTTTTCTGGCGACTACTTAAAGCCTTGCCTCTTTTGTGTTTAATAACTATTGGAATTAACTTTCATCATGTTGTGCTACTTTGTTTTACGAGTCATTCAAAACATTTTGCAAATGCGACCTTAAGTTCAAGCTAAGGAATGAATTCGAAAATTTATCCTTACAACCCTTCAAAGTTCTCTCATCTCTCTCCACACACAATTGTAGACGGTGCACCACTTGTCAAATCACTACGATATTCGGACTGAAATATTGTCAAAAGAACTGGATTTATAGCTTGAGCACGGCCCTGCACTCGTTTAAAACGTTTTCCAGCAATACAAGATTTCACTCGAGGAAATAACCAAAAGCAGAACGGTGCAATGACAGGGCTGTAGGGTGGATGACGACTTCCAGTTTCCTCAAGTTTGCAGCTGATCTGTGAGGAAACGCATTGTCGTGCAAAAGCAACATCCTTGAATTTCCTTTCTTTGGACACCGCCACTTCAGCCCTTCAAATAAAGGATCCAAAATATGTGTCACAATATTCTCCATTCTTTGTAATTTCTTCTGGCATAGTCAACCACTAAGGGTCCTTCATAGTTGAAGAAAACAGTGAACATGCGCTTAAGAAAACGAAAATCTTGTTGAGGAACATTTGTCTTGGGTCATTCTCACTTACATGCACGCAGTTCTGAGCTTTATTTGGAGTGGTATAGTAATAAAACAACTTTCATATATCTGTCATGTTTAGAATCATTTGGTGTAAACATGCTCAACAGTTTCCTTGCACATTCATTTCTCCTCTTCATTGGTTAGAGAATCTGTTACCCATTTTGAACAGATTTTTCGCAACTTTAAATGTTCATGTCAATGCTGCCAACACTGATACCCGCTTCCATACTTAGCATTTCATCAGTAGTATGTTTATTTTCCTCCATCAAGTTCCTACCTCTTTGAAATGTTCTCTAGTTCACAGTTTCCCCGAGTCCGGTCAGAGCGAGAGTTTCCTTTTAAAGTTTCTCGCTGTCCTGTTTCAAATAATCGAATTCATCTTGCAATGGTATCAAATGAACACACTTGATCACTATGAACAGCTACCTGGATGTTTTTTTCGCCCTTTCAGCTAGCCAATAGCGTGTGAAAATGTAGATTGTAAAATTTTCTGTAGAAATATTCATGATTTTTCACCAGTTATTCACACAGAATAGAACTCAACACACTGCACATCATTGACTATACAAGTTTAAACTTGTACTTCGGCATATTTTGATAGTTTAGGTCCATTGTTGCCAGCTGCATTTCTTACTTTTTGTAGACATTATGGTCAACAATAGATAGGTTGGTTGCAAAGGTTCCTCGTATTTAAAGCTGTTAGTATGCTGTGTATAAGTACAGCTTGGCACTACTTTTGTGTGAGTAGAATGACATGCGGTCAATGTTTACATTTTAAGAACTGGTATATAGGCTAGAGTGAAATCTACCTTCTTACCTGTCTAGCTAGTTATCTAAATAACTATTAATCTTCCTGTCTTTCATTTAAAAGCGAATTCCACAGTGTTTGTGCACACATTGTTTCACGTAACAATTTAAATTAAATGACAGGTGACTGTATTCAACGCACACATAATTACATACAAGCTTAGAAAATTCACCCAATGAGGAAACTTATTAACAACTGTTTAAGGTTTCTCCATCAACCACTTTACAAAGATTTCATTGACTCAGAAACGCGCTGGCAAATGCAAATTGGCAGTACCTCCGCTAAATTTGTTACGGTATTACTTATCGTTATATTGTGAACGCGCTGCAGTCACGCCTACTTTCACGAAAAGTTTGGTGGACAGAATGCATCGCCTCCTTAGTATAGGGTTGTGAAAGTTATCGGGCCTATGTCATTCATGTTGTAATCTCCTATGTTTTTTGTGCCTCTTTTCTTTCTTTTAGTTTGCAGTGCGAGTGAAAGTGTTAGTGTGGAAGTAGTGTGCTGTATGAGCGCATCAAAGCAGTACGTATGCGCAGTACAATAGAAATATAAGACAACATGTTTCTAAAGTTGGATGGTATCGCGCCAATCACCGTGAAGTGTGCAACACGAATTTCAATCATGCAACTTCAACGAGATTACCACGGCGAGAGTTCAACTAAAGCAGTAGCATGAAGCAACAACGAAATGTCTTTTATTTGAGCATTTAGAATCAGTACATGAAATAAAAGTAAAATCGGAAGAACTACATTTCTCATCCTTAGATGATTTTAAACACTAGAAGTAGGACATGAGGAAACAACGGGGTCAAAGTTTGTAATATGTAGTGGTTCTCGCATTGTTTCTGGAAAAGAAGACATTAGCCCCACCTCAAATTAAGAAACAGCTCGCTTATACATGGAAAACTTTTAGCGATAAAAGCGCTTGCCTTTTCCCGTATAATTATCATTTCCCTTCAGTGTTACACTGCTGCAGACATTTTCTCATTTTATTTCGCTGTATATTAAATATATTATGCTTTCTACAAAGTTGCTTTTGTGTACGATTGCTTTCCATGCGTTACGAGTATCATCTCCTCCTAAGTCACGCCACACTTCTATGCTAAGTCAACTGATCGCATTACAAGTCCAGCTTCTCCGCACTGATGCAGTCATGATTCTCGGTTTTCTCCGCTGCCCACCGTGAAAGTAGGCGTGACTGCAGCAGCCGTTGCGTTCACAAGGTAAACGACAAATTTCTCTATTACCCCGAGCTAGGTCGAGACTCCAGAATCTCTAGACTGTTTCCCTACCATCTGGAGATTTTAGGGAGTACCGGATTCATCAGAGAACAACATAGATCTCCACTGCTGCATAGTCCACTGGGCGTAGTGACGAGTGAACTGCAGACGGACGACGTTGTGCTCTCCGACCAGAGCTGGTGACGTAACAGGTTGTCGTGACCGAAAATCTTGCTCTCCCAGGCGTCGTCGAGCAGTCCTCCCCCTCACATTAACGCCTTGTAAACGATTCCGAACTTTAACCGCTGTTGTATAGCGGTTTCTTAGAACCTGGGAGATGAGAAGCGATCATCTCTGGACATAGTCCAGGTCTTCTGGAATAACTTTGCGTTTCTTGGAATCGTTCACAGCCTCTTGCCCCATGGTATAAGGCTCACTTATGGTTGTAGCGGCGTCAGTCATCAATCAGGGCGACAGCGTCTTCAGTACTCAAAGTCATGATTTCAACTGAATTGGATGATAAAATGAGAAACTAACCATTATTCTTCGTTTCAAACAGAAATAGCTGCAGTTTTAAAAAGGAAATGACGCAATAAACCACAAAACGTCCTTTAATGTTTACGTTTGTGTTCAGCGCGGTAACACTCCCAAGTAGGATAAAACACATTGTTAGCCTATAATGTAGAGGTAAGAATTCATGCATCCAAGAAAATAATTAACCACAGTTACCAATGGTACATATCCATAACTCCACTCAAAATCAGGTTTAAACTTAAAAATTTGCTTAATCGCCCCCCCCCCCTTTCGAAGAGTATGGATAATTGTACAAACAAATACGCGGTTGTTTAAAAAAAATGGCACGATTCCAATGGTATTAAGAATTAATGATAGATTCATCGGAAAGAAATGATTAATTAAAATATGAATTTTGTAAAAAGTTGTGATGACATTTACTGTGTATTTTGTTGTCGTTGTGGATACTCTATTGCCCTTCATATGTACTTTCAGGAAAAGTGGCAGATTAAGACCTGTTTCGGGTCCTTGCAAACCAAATTAGCTAGATTAGATTGTCGATAAAATGGCGGAATGTCACGGAAGGACCGCAGTAGATGCAAATTATATTTTACGAGCATTGTGAAATGCAGAAGTCTACTGATACAAAAATGTTATCCAATAATCAGAGTGAGACCTTTCTAGTATCGCGATCATTTTACAGCAAAACGAAGGGGAAAATCAAAAAATGCTTCAGACAAAATTTGAAGTACTCTTAGGGAGACATAAGATAACGATCTTAACTCGTTTTTGAAATGTCATTCTCAAGTTGTTTTTTTCAAATGAAATGGTGTATTTTTTCCGGGAATGGAAAGAGCATTTAATTTTCAGTATAAAAGTTCTTGTACATCTATCAGCTTGGGATGATAGATGATGAGATATTGGACAAATAAGACAGCAACTGTTTTTTTGCTCACTTTCATTTTACTGGTATCAATTTACGTACAGTACAGTTATAACCATAACTAAAACAATGTCATGTTCACATTACAAACAATTTCAATTCAGTAAATGCTCAAAAGTATGACCATTAACTTCGATGCATTTCCGAAAACGAGCTTAAAAAGATCGATGAACACGTCTCAACATTTCTTCGCTGATTCGTGCATAGACATTCCTAGTTTTTTGACGTAGTTTACCAGGTATAGTTGGTACTTCTTCATAAACTTTATCTTTAATGCATCCCCATAAGAAAAAGTCTGGAGAAGTGAGATCAGGGGAACGAGCAGGCCCATGGATAGGTCCTCTGTGTCCTATCCATCGACCAGAATACACTCTGTTTAATATTTCTCGAGCTACAATTGAGTAATGAGATGGACAACCATCATGTTGATATCCCGGTCCACAAGGGGGCACGTCTTCAAGCAACACTGGAAGTTCTTGGTCCAAAAAATTTCTGTATTTCTGCCCATTAAGTTTATGTTCAATGAAGTATGTTCAATTATAAGGAATCCCAAAATGCCACACCAAAAGTTAACGCTCCATTGCCGCTGATGCTCTACTTTCCGTAAGCATCTTGGATTTTCCACTGCCCAATAATGCATGTTATGTCGATTCACTTGAGCATGATTGGTGAATATCGCCTCATCAGAAAATAAAATGTTGAAAAAGTTACCGTTTGAATCTGTAGTAGAGCCCATTGGCAAAATTCAACATGCTTCTGAAAAGCATCTCCTAGGCTAATGTGATATGGATGGCATTTGTGACGCTGAAGTATTCGAAGAACACTCCTTTGAGAGATTCCCGAATTTTGTTCCAATTGACGGGAACATGCGTGAGGATTAGCGGCAACTGCAGCTAATACGGCGACTTCCGAATTCGCCATAAATGTAAAACATATCGATCCTCTCACTGTTCGCTTATCGAACATCCATAATTGAAAACGAAGTGGAACTGACTGAGAATAACGTCCTTTGTTTGAATTGGCAATGTGAGCACTCGTTTGTGTACCGATGTGAACAAGTGAGCATCTGCTCATAAACAAATGAGTTTCCTCCATAGCAACAACAAAACAAAAGACAGAGAAGTGAAAGTAAATAATATTTGCTGTTTCATTTGTCCAGCATCTCATCTATTACCCCTAGTTGATATATGTACTAGAACTTTTATACTTAAAATTGAATGCTCTTTCCATTCCCGGGGGAATATACCATTTCTTTGGGGGGGGGGGGTCGCTATCTTATGTCTTCCTAAGAGAAATTCAACTTTTGTCTGAAGCATTTTTTGATTTTCCTGTTCGTTTCTGAACAAAATGGCCGCGACACTATAAATGCCTCACTCTGTATTCATATAAATGTACAAGACCTTGTTCCTTGGCAGCATTTTTACAAAGAACATTGGACGAAGTTGGAAATGGAACTCAGAAATGTAGGCATTACTTATATCGGGGATGCACAGTCATAAGGCGATAGCGTATTTTACTTTTGAGTGACACTTTGTGATAATTATCGATTGAACGTGATTTCGTGTGGAATATGAAAAAGACAGAAACTATACTTTGATAATTGTTGATTTTTTTTATCATCTTTGCACCATAATACTCCTGCACAAAGAACATTTCTTATAAGCAGTGTAAAATGTTCATTGTTACATAAATTCCAATTTAAAGCTAAGTGAGAGAAGGTTGTATAATGAATGTCACTTTAAAAAAAAAAGCAAACAAACAAACAAAAAAGTAACAAAACAAACAAAAAAGTTACAAAATTGGTGAAATGTACACGAAGTTTTTTTTTTTTTTTTTGCCTGCTTGCAATTTAATTGCTTTTTCTATTGAAAGCGTAACCTAATATTACGTTAATTTTATTAGTTACTGCTTATTGCTTAAACATATATAAAATATTTTTACAACACCCGTAGTAGTAATTTTTAACAGAGAATTGGCATTTCTTACATGGACCCCATATGATAAATCTAGAGCCAAAATAGGATGCTATGTGTGAAACTTGCTGTAATGTGAAGTAACTCCACTGAGCAGATCGCCAAGTTGACAACCGTGATTAACTTTTGAAAATGAATGCGTCAACAATTTTAGCGCAACTTGTGCAAGAGAACCGCGTCCCAGGTTTCCTATTTAGTCAAGAGAATGTCAGTAACCTTATCAGGTCTGTTAATTGCATGGATGTGTCGGCACGTAGCCTGCAAATCACGCATGCGTAACACGCACTTCTGCTCTCCATTGTTTAGTTCAGTCAGCGAAGGCAACAATAGCTGTATATTTGGGCATACACATGGCTTTTAAAGGGAACTTCGAAGCAGTGACATGGAATTTTTGTACATCTGGTGCGTAATTTACAAGACCTAAAGATTAGATAGTTATTAAAAAACCTAAATTAGTTGGAACTAACATATTTGGAACACATATCCCTAACTTTAAAACAGAAAATATAACAAAATAATGCTTTTTTCACACCCTGATAAGAAAGTAGAGCATTTATTATAGTTCATTTAATGTTATTGCACCGTAGTCTTCCCATATGATTTTATTAAGAGGGGCATTTACAGTAAGAAGCTGAAGGATCTTCGGTAATGAGAGGAAAGGAGATTTACACTATCGCCCATGTTGACAGTGAGCGAACTGGCAATATGTAGCAAGGCCAAGGAGTACATCGTTATTATCACAAGTGGCACTTATTAATTATAACTCTAGAGAAATTTGTTTGAATAAATAATTGGCTCGCATTTTAGTGAAAATTTATATTATTGCAATTCTTTTTTATCAGCAGATGTGAATATTTTCTATAGGGTTTTAATAGTTCACTGTGCCCTGCAAAACTACTATACTTTTAACCAGAAGTGAATATTAATTGTGAACTAAAAATATAAGATAGTAAGTATCATTTACTGCATTAATGCGTGTTATTTGCTATACAATTTTTTCCCCTCTCTAATTCACCTAAAGAACTTTGTGAGTAAAAAAAACTACACATTTACAATAACTAGTCTTACTATAAGCTATTGTTAGAAAATGTTAACGTGAACATTTTTGTGTGAATCATTTGAAAATTTCAAATGCATAAGTTGAATAAATGGTTAAATTTGCACTCGGTTGTAATTTAAATGTAGTGAGTGGTAAATCCGGAGCTTTGTTTTCACTAAGCATGTAAACAGGATGTCCAAAACCAGCTGTCATTCACATAAAAGGCATGTGTTACTGTATTACATTACTTCCTATGTAAGTATCGCTTAATTACAAGACTTACCTGTTATAGAAAGTGCTGGAAGTACCCTGCACCGACATTCAGGCATCACTGCAATGTTCTGATTAACTCTTGAGGAGATATGTTAATTATCTCATTTATAATGCTCCCTTTCAGAGCTCTCCATAAATAAAAATCACAAGATGTTAAGTTCGACGATCGTAAGGGGCCACAGGTTTTTTCTCGCAATTTGAGCTCTTTTAACACACGATGGCTTGTTGTGCGCAGTACACCAATTTGCTGAGATATTCTTCATTTCGATTATTGGGGCCTCTCGTTATGCCCATGTTAATTACTTCGAATACCGCCGGGGTCTTCATTGTCGGTTTCTTAATCCTCTTCACATTCACAAAGCATCCTGTTGTCCTCAATTTTTATACAGATCTTGAATTGTGCTGGCTGTGAGGAACTTGATACCAGAATATTTCGCCTCAAATATATTTTAATCCCCTTAATGGAGCTTATCTTTATGTAAAATTCCACAATATCAATTCCGTATTCAACTGAAAACTGCACACAACATTTCCACAATGTTCACGACAATTACTGTTAAACTCAACTGTCGAACTCTAACGACTATATAAATGGAGCGCAATTTAGCCAGATCTAAATATGAACCAAGTGAGGCGTACCGGTTTTATGTAGGACTTCCTGTATATTGAGCCCCTTTTGGTATAAGAAACCAAAGCGTTTTATTTTCATATTTACTTTGAAAATTGAATGATTAAGAAAGAAATTAGTAGACACGGCTCCCGGGGTGCGAAGGTCACTAATGTTCGGAATTTGTGTAAACCACGAGAGATATAAATTTCCTGTTGGCATCTGTATAAACAGTGTATTTTGATTACTAACCATAGCTGCGGTTAATTGTGGTCATGTCCCTGCTGTCTGATGCTCTAAGATTGAGGTGACTCGAGAGCATTTTCCTGCTATGATTTTTTTACGATTAAAACTGGGGTGTGAGCTAACAAGAAAGCCTAGAAAATTTACAGAGAGATTTCCCAGACTCTGCCACTTCATTTACAAAAGTCCATACACTTTGTTTGCAGAGTTTAGACGAAGAGTCCGTAACAGATGAACACGTCGCTCGTATAGGATAGTCAGCGGGTAACTTACAAAGAGATTGATGAATTTCTAAACATTCATTCGCCACAGGTGTAAGAAATCCTTCCTGTAAAAACCTTGGGTACTCCATAGAAAAACACAAGTCAGCAAGTGTGGAATGGTCCCTTGAAAGTTCGTCGTTTCGACATATTCACACTACCTTCATAGGTGATGAAAGCTGGATTTATCAATACGACCCTGTCGGTCCTGGTGGTGTAGTGAACCATACTTGCCTCCTAAACCCAAGACCGCGGGTTCGATCCCGGCCAGGACCGATGAATTTTTCGGGCGTAAAAAGCCTAAGTATGGCTTCCTTCGGAAGGGAAGCAAAACCGTGGGTCTCATGTTATACATTTACGGCACGATAAAGAACCTCAAGCCTGAAAGGAAAGGCCTCTGAGCAAAATTTGTCGGTCCCTGAATTGAATGGGACGCTGATGACCTGAGATGTTAAAGAGCGTCCTAAATAAACTGAATAACAAAAATCGATATGACCCGGAATCAAAGAGGCAATGGGCGATCTGAGTCTTCTCAAATGACTACCCCCAGTAACGGTTAAGCGGTGTCGAAGTTCAAGTGACCATTCCAGTCCAGGAACAAGAAACAGTCACTACAATTGGTACACCACAAAACACTAACGGAAGTCTGGGTTGCTTTGAAAACAACGGCATTTCTGTAAGAATCGGGAATGATAGTAATGCATTACTCCCTTACAGTTCAGATCTGGTTCCCTAAGAGTTTTTCTTGTCCACTCGTCAAGGAAAAACTGAGGGGCCATCATGTTGGAGAGGATGTTGGAGCATGGCGTGACTGCTTCAATGATTGGTTCTGAATTAAATAGCTACCCTCTTATTTCGTTTTTATTTATTTGTTTATTCTTTATACCTTATACTGTTTTACAAAGTAACACAGATGCTTGTATTTATCCTTTCACTTGTCATCAATTGTTGCCATTCGGACATTTGATTGATACTTTTGTTTTTTGTTTCCTAAATAAGTGGTTTCAAAATATGAATTCTTACAATGGGAGGCTTTTTAAAATATAACGCTGTATATAAAAATAAAATACGAGAAAATGAAACCAGAAACCCACACAGAATATGTATAAAATAATTACAGAACAAGGGAAGCTACGAAATACACAATGGACAAATCGTTAATAGGGAATAATAAAAGTTTATTGTACAAATTATAGATAACAGAGCTATTTCTTTACAAAGTTGATACATGTGAGATAATTCTGTACCATCTATGGAAAGCCACTCGCTGAGGAGGAAGCAGAAGATAAAGATGTGTTATCTTTGCAGATAGTCGTCACGCAGGTGACAGCTCCACCCGAACTACGTCTCATATACAGGTTCTGAAATGTTGTTACAGGCAACATGAAGTGTCTGCCCGGAGTGTTTGCCCCAAGTGGAAGCTTCAAGCTGTGCAAACCGGCTCCTACCACTCACACCAGGGACTCCTACAAGGTAAACTGCACTCACTACTTAATAGATTGTTCATTTTTCTCATCCCCAAGCACACGCTATGAGTTTAGGACGCTTCTTGTGTGTTACAGCCATATCATACAGATGGTAGCACCCCAGTTGAGCAGAGCACGCAGAATGGGAGCGTGTCGTTGTCATCAGGGAGACTCACGAAGACATCAGCGCGAAGCGATGATCCCCCTGTCATTCGCAAGGAGGAGGTGTCAGGCCCAGTAGCGGGAAAGAGCTTGGACAACCCGCAAGGCATAAGTCTGCCGACCTATGACAAGAGTGCCAAGTGCGTTTGTTCACTTCCTCCTTTTGGTTGGGCTATTTCATTTTCCGCATCTTCTAAGTTTGATATTTGTATATTTCACTTCCAAATTTTATACATTTATCTGCTGCTTAGTCATAAACTAAAGTCAAAAAGAAACCGAACAAGTGTGTAAACTTTTATTACATAGGAAATGGAATCTTTTACACAACACCACTTTCAAAGTAAGCCCCTTGGGCAGTGACACACTTTTGCCAGCACCTGTATCCTTTTTGAAACAGTCTTCCAGTCCATTTTTTATCACTTCCTGCAGAGTGCTTGTGCAATTCTTCACTGCTTCAGCCGAAGTGAAGCTCCGCCCCTTGAGCTAGTTTTTTGCTTTTGGAAACAGGTGGTAACCAGCTGAGCAAGATCTAGAGATTATGGGGGATGAGGAAGGAGAGATATGTTATGCTTTGCAAGGAATTTCCTTATCTGGAGTGACCAGTATGCTGGGGTATTGTCTTGATGAAGAACCCACTTCTTTCCTTGTCATTTGTGTCACGCTGGCAACATACATTTTCTTATTGACAATTTGACCTTTAGGAATAAATTCAAAATGTAGTTTGCTCTATGCTATGTTAGTCAAGATCCATCAACTGCTTACTCCTGTCTTATATATACACTGCACTCCTTGAAGGTAGGGTAGAGGAGTGGAGCCAGGCAAAGTTTGGTTTCTTTTTTACTGTAACTTTAGAGTTCCTTATGGTTCTATTGGCATTTGGCATTTGATATTTTATGTCATAAGAAGTTCAATTTGAAATCCTTCCAAGAAATGTGTTCAATTATAACTTTATGACTTCATTTTTGGTATGTAAGTTCTTCATTCCATGGAACATTATTTATCTGAAACAATGGGAACAGATTTTGATAAGCAATTTTTCAGATAAATCGTGTATTTCAGAAAGTCCCCCTATCTTTGAAGGGCTAATATATCATCAGATGCTCTAAAAATTTGTTAATTACCAACATTTATTTATTAAAGTAATCAGATATTTTGCTCTGTGTTGCAACATTTATCACTGCCAAGTTCTGTTATCACTACATATTTCCATTTGAAGTAAGAGTATACCTGAACACTGTAAGTTCATGCAAGACACATTTCTTAAGTTTAAAATACAAAAATAAGATGTATTGAAAACATTCATATTTAGAAGATTTAAAACACTACTTGCATATATATTCCTAATTAGGAAATGTTTGGGGAGGGGGGTGTTGTTCCCATCATCAGCTGTTGACTGGCTACTTGATGTGGTGGCTGAATGCTGAGGTGTTTCTGTGGAGACATCTGATAGTTTGAATAGGAATTTGCTGAATTCATCTGCAGGGGGAAAATAAATGTGTTGTATTTTTCAGAACATATATTGGCTAGTACAGTTCTTTCAGCAAATTAGGCTCTGTTTTAGTTTCAAGATTTTTGGATCAAAAAGTCTGCTGCTACCACTGATTTATATTTGTTTTAAAAGGAATATTCATATTTTTCCAAATTTCTCTTTGCTTTTCCTATGTACTTTAGATTACATTCTGCACATTCAATTTCATTAATTCCTGATTTCTGTTGTTGGTGTTTTGTCTTCTAATGTGAAACATAAAATGAATGAATGAAATTTTATTTGAACAAACAATATTACAATTAAATTGATATATTACTCATAATTCATAAATCACCAAAACTATTACTATACATTTTTTATAATTCTAAATAATTAAATATAAATTTTTCCAATTTGGTTGCCTCTGGTTCATCAGCAGCTGCTTACTGGAATGTACATGCGACCAGATTTCAATCCAACCAAAGGCACAATATGTAAGAATGAATGAATGAATGAATTTTTATTAATCAATAATATTGCTACATAAACAATAACCATACTTTTTATCAATAACAAACAAATAAAATAAAAATGTAGCATACCTTAACAACATGGTCTTCTTGCCTTAGAAGAACTCAAGTAGTTTAAAGTATAACGATACAAATCTGTGACTTTCTAAGTTTTTTTTTTATCTTTTTTCTGCTTCTGTAGTTATTGTTATTTTAGTTCCATTTTCACAACTGTGTGTGCCCTCAAGCTCCTTCCTTACACTTCTCTTCTATTTATCTCTTACTTTTCTTAAGAATTCCACAATACTGTTTTTTTTTTCTACCCTCATATCTGACAATATTTTAATTGCCACTCTATCTTGTAGTTTGTACCATTTTCCATCCCAGATATTATCCCTCCATCTTTTTACCATTTCACATTCCATTAAAGACAATGGAGCTCACTAACCACTATCCCACACATAATACATCCTTATTTAAAAATTTTCCATAATCCTTTCAGAAATAATACTCCTGTGCACATCCATGCAAGACCCATTCTTCAGAATAGATCACAATTATCTATATATTTCTCCCATCCCCAATTTCTTTTAAATTTTTATATAAATCTAAAGAACGTTTATCCTCAAAGCTAGCCCAAATCTCTGTTTCTCTTTATCTTCTACTCTCTGTCTCACTTCTTTCCAAAATCCATTGATTACTTTCACCCAGTCACCACCTATACTCTATTTCAATTTCTTCTAATAGTTTCCTCACCTCCCAAACCAACTCTCACTTCCCAGTACGTAAGACATTCTTTTAGTACATTGTTGTTATCTAATTTTAAACATCTCTGCCAATATTTCAAGATTCTTTCCACTATTATATCTTTCCTTACTACTCTTCCTAGTTCTGCCAAACTCACCTCCTCGGCAAACTTTTTGGTAACCCCAGAACCTCTCTACAAAACATCCTTTGTACCCATCAACCTTTGTCCACCCCTTTGACACTCCCCAAATTTCTACTGCATACATCATCTTTGGCTCAACCACAGCCTCGTACAGTCTTTATAGCTATCTCATTGGATTGTGAGAATTTTTTACATACTTATTCTGACAGCTTGTATAGCTAATTTACCTTTTACTTATACACATTTAAACTGAAACACTAATTTTTCAACTTTTCTTAATTTTAATCCTTTTTTAAATACTATTATCTAGGATTTTTTTTACAATTTGTCCAATGAATATAAACACTTATTTATGAGACATTTCTTCAACTGATATTTTAATTTTGGTTTTTCTACAGATTTGATCTCTGCTGGTAATTTGTGCTTATTTACATACTTACATACTATTTGTTTATTATAAACATACCTATGATAATTTACTATTTCTGGAATTATAACTATGAATCTCATTATTTTTTATAAAATTCATTGCTTCATTAGTCTTATACATATACAGAGAGCAGTCAGTTAACATTTTGTGTTTTATAAATTCATGCTTACAAGACTGTCTGTATTCTAACTTAGAAATTAACCCAGTACAACTTATATGTTTAATTTTTGAAGCTGTTTACAGTGAAGTTATCATATTTAAAATGATACACTTTGAGTAATTTATTTACACACTTCACTTACTATATTTTCCTAAGTTGGAACAATGTTTCGGTAACCAGCATTCCCATCCTGACTGGGTCAACGGCTGAGGATGGGAACGCTGGTTACCAAAACATTGTTCCAACTTAGGAAAATATAGTAAGTGAAATGTGTAAATAAGTGTATCATTTTAAATAACCCAATACATTTTTCTGTAAATAATCTATCCTATGCACCTTTTCTGCAGCCCACCAGATCTCAATACTGTAATGTAATTGAGGGTAAATTATGCTATAATAAGTAATTTTTAACTCTTTGGAGCCAAATACATCTTTAAAAATCTCATCAGATAGTTTGATTTACTAAGATCATAAGAGAAAAGCAATACTGTACTTTCTTCTTTCCAATAATTGGATAGTGCCTATTATTTTTCATGATCATTATATTTAAGATATTATCTATAAACAAATTAAATAATATTGGCCTCAGTTTACATCCTTGTCTCAAATCCAAATTTTGCCTCATAAACTTTGGTTCTATTACCTTCACATCTAACACAAAACCTGATTCCTTCATATAATTTTTGAAGTCCTAGAATAAATTCAGTGTTTACTCCCTTGTACCTCACTTTGTATACCATTATATTTCTATTTATTGTATTGATTGCTTTCTCAAACTCTGCAAAGACAATATATATGCTATCCCCCTTTTATCTTAAATATTAGCTACTACAGTATAAATTATAATTATTTATCTATAGTTCTTTTTATGAACCATGTTTGAATTTTTATATTTACTTTCCATTTCAGCCCAATCATGCAATCTTATAGCTACTATGCCAGTGTATGTTTTTCCTAAAATAGATAACAGACTAATTTCTCTATAGTTGTTTGTGGAATCTAATAAATGTGTGATATTATATTTGTTCTTTGGGGCTAACTTTATAGCATGTTCTGTGAATATCTTATTTATTATTAATGTGTTATTTATTGTTGCTTTGACTGCATTGTTCTTTCATCAATGTCTGCAGATTGGGCATGAATACTGTAGTCATGGGTAAAATGATGAAATGAATTAATGAAGGTGCAAATGAGCTCAGAGTCCTTGGCACCTTAAAGCTATCTGGTATTCATTTTCCTTCTCAGGATAAAGAAAAATTCCAAAAATCCTTACCCAGACAGCCTAACGTGACCAGGAATTGAACCCAGAACCTCAGAATTATAGTTGCAAATGCCACTGTTAAACTATGGAGGCATCTATTCAATTTGTTGTGGTACTTTTTCCTACTTTTCTTGATATTTTCATAATAGACAGAAATATGCCTAGCAGAATAACTCAGGCAGTAATGCCTTGAACATTCTGGAGGCTACCTAGAGGCTAGCCATGGGTTTTATTTCATAGTTTCCCCTGGTAACTTACATGAATGCTGGGATGGATATTTACTTTTCATAAATTTTCCAATCTCCCATTTCATATAAATTCAATCTTTTAGTTCTGTTAGAGAGTTAAAGGTGCCAGGGCAAGATGGGCTGGTACAATGTGATGATGCCTTGTGCTTTGGAAAGATTTCTGCCCTGGTGTCTGGTGGGTAAGCTGTACTTCTAAAGAGCTTGTGCTATTTGGAGATGGGCTGTGTTCTGTCTGAAAACATTGTTAGGAACCCCATCTATGTCCGCACATCTCGGCCTACTGGTGTCTCCCTAACATCATCCCTTCCTCCTGGAGGTGTTCCTACTGGGAGTATAGGCACAAAGGACGGGTGAAGTATGGAAATATCCTCCTCCAACCCTACAATCCCATCCAATTTTACACCATGTTTCTACTTCTTTGTAAATAGTTGCTAAAGTATCCACTCAGTTTAGCTTTCTAGTGTAGTTTTTAATCTATAAATTAAATAACCTGTACTGTTTTTATTTCAATTATGTATGGAGATGGTACAATTTTCACAAATAATGGAATTTGTATCAATGTACAATATCAACATCCCATTTGCTAATATAAGACAAAGTTGTAAACTTTCAAAAATATTTAGCAGTTAGTAAAAAACTGATTGCACTGAATGCATTTCCTTTACTGTAGGTCAAAAGATCTCATTAAGAAAGCCATTCAAAGCAATGAGTTTCTGAAAAATCTGGAACCTGGTCAAATAGAAGCCGTGATGCAGGCCATGTACCCCAAGTCCTATGAAGCATATGATAATGTCATTACTGAGGGAGAAACTGGTAAGCACATTTTTCTTTAACCTCTTCCATGTTATGGTCATATATATGCATCCATGTTTAAATGGTTCCATGTCTATATATATGGAGTATGACATTCTGTATATAAATCAAAACGAATGATTTTAAAACCCTGACTATGTTAACTCTTTTTCTATGAAACTATTTATATAAATGATGATATTTGGTTATAGTTATAACACTAGAACCTCACTAACCTTTTTATTAGCAAATTCCAAAGGAATGTGTCTGTTGTGGTTGTACCCATGAAAATATTTTTTTTAGAAATTTCTTCAAATCTCCATTGATTCTGTCTATTATGACAATGGCAGTGACAATGAAAAAATGTATGCATACAATATAAATGGAAAATAAAGCAATACTTTGAACACTGCAACTAAAATAATATCTAAAGAAGTACAAGAACAATAAAGCACTTAGATATTCATACATTATTTTATATGTTATACATGTATGTGTGTATGTTGATGCTCTAGCTATCACAATTTTTGTTTTTTCTCAATGAAACTCGGCATATAACCAGCAATTAACAAACAATTTAATGAGTTTGTTAACCAGCAAAATTGGACTTATGGGGGTTAACCTAAAATGAAAATTTAAAAATTGCTCTAGGGGCTGCAATATTGGTTTTTTTCTGCATAAAACTTGGTATATACCATGGAAATAAATTAACATAAATAGTTTCAGAAAATCAGCTAAATCAAACTATTTGGAGGGGGGTTTACCTGAGACCCAAAATTTAAAAATCGCTCTAGTAGCACCAATATTTTTTTCACAACGAAACTCAGTACACACTATTTAAATATAATAAGAAAAATAGTCTCTGAAAATCAGGGAAATCAGGTTATTAGGAATGGGGGTATATCTGAAAACCAAAATTTTAAAGACTGGAGGTTGAGGTGAAGAATAAAAATTGCTGTAGCAACTGCAATTATTATTTTTTTTAAGAAAACTCAAAATATGCCATTGCAATAAAATAAGAAAAATAATTTCTGAAAATCCATGAAATCAGATTATTAGGAGGGAGGTTTACCTGTAACCTAAAATTTAAAAATTATTCTAATATTGATATTAATATTTGCTTTTTTTACAATGAAACTCTCTATATAGCATTTAAATAAGATAAGAAAAATAGTTTTGAAAATCAGGGAAATTGGATTATTAGGAGTTGGAATATACCTGAAAACCAAAATTTAAAAGTGCTTTAGCATTTAATTTTCTCTCTGTTATTTCAAAATAATAGGACAAATTAACTCAGCATATTTATAATAATGCATATGTTTTATATTTGAAAAAAGCATTGTGGTGCAGATAGCAACTGTAAAATATTAATCTAATATGTGTTTAAGAATTATATTTATATGTAAGTGTACTCTGTAATATCATTCAGAAAATGTTTTTCTGGCATGTTTTTATTACAATAACATTTAAATTAAATTTCAAAGCCCATGAAAATTGATGTAATTTTTGATTGTGTATATTTGCTTAGTACATTGTAATTGTATCTTCTTAAATAAGCAAGATAAGCCAAAACTTTCTGTTATTTTTCTCTATTTTAGTGAATGTAAAGATGATATCATGGACTCTTTTCATGAACATGATTACATTTCAAAATTGTTTAAATATACCCACATAGTATAGTTTTGTCTATCAGTGCACATATATTTAATTTAATTAATAGTATATCATTAATTTTAGGTTAAATCTCAGTAGTAGTAGTAGTGGTAGTGGTAGTGGTAGTGGTAGTAGATCTAAAAATGTGGATTCTCTTTTGTACTAGTTAACAAGAGTTCTAATTTTATTCCCCTAATACCACACATTAATGCCATCCCTTATTTCATTTTAATAATTAATAAGACCATAATTTGCATTTTATATTGATTTTTGAAGTTATTCGACTTATTGAGGAATTTGCTTAGTTCACACAACTTCTTTGTAATGAACTTTTTATATTTTAGACATGTTTCCAATATACTTCATATTGAGTTGCATATGATGAAATCATTCTCATGGATGTTTAAATTATTGTATGATTTTCTGCATAACAAACAGGACCCATATAGAAGATGCAGTCAAACTCTAAATTTACAGGTAAAAATCATTAAATTTCACTGTAGAGGTACAAATTGCAGACTTTTTACCATTCCTACTAAAAATTATTACTAAAGGTAATAGACTAGAATTTGGAATTTACAGAAAACCAACACACAGAAAAAAATACATTAAAAAGGAACAGCTTTAATCCTAGAACACATCAACATTCAGTTTTGATACATACTGGCCATTGATGATATTCTTGAAAGGATAAGGGAAAATAATAGACATTGCCCAACAATTGGTAAGAAAGAAATGCCAGGATTACTTTTTCTGATGATCTCATAGCAGGGGCAATAACAGTGATAGGATTGCAGCATGCCATTGAAGAGATTATTAGATTCTGTACAGATGGGGTTTAAGGATATATGAAAAAAAATCAAAGATAATGGTATTTAAAAAAGGAATCAAGTTAAGAAAAGATGAGAGGTGAATAATTCAGGGTGAATTAATAGAAGGAGTAAAGGAATTTGATTACTTGAGGGTCAGATTTGGAAGTGATGGAAGATGGGAGATACAGGCTAAATGTGCACAAACCAAAGGTAAATTAGTGAAAAGTTATTAGAATAAGCTTGTACAAGGTCCCTACATTATCTATGAAATGGTTGGAGAGACTGTATGAGACAGTGGTTGAAACCAAGATGTACGCACTAGATATTTGGGGAGTGACTATGGGATGGATGAGAGTAGATGTAGCATACAAAACGTTTCGTACAGAAATGTTGGGATTAACAAAGAATTCTGCAAGGGGGTAGGTTTGTCAAATTAGGGAAGGGTAGGAAGGAAAAATATAATCGTGGAGAGAATTTTGAATTATTGGTATGGTGGCCTCAAATTAGATGATGATGATGATGATGATGATGATGATGATGTATTAAAAGAAGGTTTGATACATCAAAGAGAGGTTCTGAGAAGGGGGAATTGGTATGGGGAGATAGGGGAACTGGTATGTGGAGATAAGGAAGATGTTAGAAGAAATAGAAGTGAGGGATATATGGAAACTGGGTGAAAGCAGTGTTAGTGGATTCTGGAAGGTAGTAAGACAGAAAGTAGAGGATATTTTTTTTAATAGTGTTTAATGCCTGTTTTTACTACAGAGGCACCACAGGCACTGAACACTGATGATACATAAGATGAAATTATGTATTCGGAAAAGATTTTTTAAGGAAGGAAACATTCCAGGCCTAAGTTTAGGGTACCTCCCTGGCATTTTGCCATTTATGAGGACTGAAGAAAATCTGGAAAAAATCTCAGTCAGGAAGGACAGTCCTGGCGGGATTCGAACCCCAGACCTCCCACTCATGAGTTCACACCTTAATGACCTCGGCCACCCATGGCGGTGTAGAGGATATTGAGAAGCAAGAAATATGGGTTAGTTTAAAAGATAAAAGTTCCTTGGTTTTATATTAAACAGCTAAAAAGAACTGGAGGAAAGAGAGATATATTGAAATTTGTGATCAAAATGGAAGGATGGGTCTGTCATGTGTACAGGAGTAATACCACTAAAAGGAATCAGAGTGAAAAACAAGGTAGGATGTATTATGTGTGGGAAAGAAGACAGTGCAGTTACATTATTTATTGGAGTGTGGGAAAATCAAATTCTGGCAAGATAATATATGGGATGATAAATGGGATAAATTGCAGAAAGATATAGTGGTAATAGAAATACTAGTGAATAGGAAGGAGGAAAAAATCCAAATGATGGGAGAGTTTCTAGGAAAAGTAAGGGAGAAGTGATGGAAAAGTATGAAGAAAGAGAAAAAGTTTTAAAATAATGAATTAAAATGTACTTTCTTACATAGTGACAACCAGGTGGTTAAAGTATGGAAGAAATCAGTGATTGTATTGGTACTGTTAGAATCCACAGTATAGATGTCAATGTGAAAGATGTATAATAAAATAATGTTGTTCGTTAATAAATTCATTTAGTTCATACATACTGGTAAACATACCTCTCAACAAAGAGGAATACTAATAAGAACAACCGCACATCATCATGACAACAATAAACAATCATTTCAAACAGGAGTTAATAGATAAATTAATAATTAAATACCAAAGATAGAAACTCATAAGACACAAGCAAATTGGGAAAAGAGAAAGAAGAGAAAAACATATTTTCAAAACATTCACATCTTCCTGTGGTAAACAATAAATTTGGAAAAATATTCAAGCAATACAAGTTAGTCTAGTATCTTTTTGAGATGTTTTAATAACATCAAATAAAGATACAATTGAAACAATGAATAGTTCAGGAATATATGAACTAAACTGTGAAGAATGTAACCAAGTATACATGGGCCAAACAAAAAGAAATTTAGCATAAGGACAAAAGAACATTTTATAACAGAAAAATCTACAGTAGCCATAAACTTTTGGTCAAAAATCAAAAACAAAATTTATTAAAAGTAGCAGAATTAACTGTTTGAGACAGAATTTTTATAATAAAAACAACATCAAATTAATTTTGAATTCCCACCTGAGGATCACCTTATCAGGAAGTTCATCAGACAACCAGAAGAGGGAGATAGCAGCAAGATGACAACAGTTGGGAATGCAAGTGCATTCGAAACAGTCTGAAATATAAAAAGGTTAGTGAAATTCCATTGTTATAAATCAAACCAAATATCATCATTTACAGTAGCATCATAGAAGGAATTTATTGCAGACAATAGGCTCTACACTTGAGTTTCAGTCATTGTTAGAAAAAACATTTATAAAGATTATGTACCAAACAATTTAAAACAAGAGGTATATTTCCATCAAGTAATGATGGGATATTTCTATTTATACTTTACACAATTACATTTAACTGTATTTTATATGCATATTTATAATTAATTTATCTTATACATACATTTACCTATCAATAAGTTTTTTTCAATTCTATTTGAAATCATTTTCCTCTTTGACTTTCAATCATTAGTAGCAATTTATTATACAGAATTTTACCAATAACTATTGGATCTTCTTCAGTAGCTGTTTGTTTACATTTAATTTAAAATAACTTCACTGTTTCAAGTCTTCCTAAACAACAAACTGACATTTATATAAACTATATGCAATTATTAGCAGTTTGAAATGCTAATTTGAACTAGTACAGTAAAGCTAATCATATAATTAAGATGATTGTATGAATGAGTCAAACTACACAGTCTTATTGGCTCCTTTTACTTGTTTAAATTTAATACATGTTTTGCAGACAATCATCTGCATCTTCAGCTAACCATCGGCTGCTGGATAATTCTTAATGCTTTGGAGAAATATATTTTGCTCTGGTGGAGGTGATATAAACTTAACATTGAGGATGCAATAAAACTTTTGAATATACAAAATAAAAGCACATTGTTCACTTACAAAACAGAAAAAATAACATGTTACCATTCCTGGACATTAAAATAATAAAACTTCAAGGATACCTGGAATTAGGAATCTACAGAAAGAACATGCATGAAGACAATCACATCAAAACTGGCAGATTTAATCCTAAAACACATAAACATGCAATGATTAACAGCTTATCACACAGTCTTGTCATCCTGCACATTAACAAGGAAGAATACTCTAAAGAATACAAGAAAATAGAAGGAACAGTGATAAAAAATGAATTTAGCAAAGAAACTAGTTTACAAAAAGTACAGAACTTTAAGAGGTAGGAACATATTAAAGAAACTACAACACTTTCAGTAGGAAAAGATAAGATAATTTTTAAAAATGCATATACCATCCATAGGCTATGCAAAAATTTCAAAATATTCTAAAAGATTTTAATATAGGACTGGCATCTATAAACATATTTAATGTCAAAAATCTTTTGAAATAAATATTAATGATAATATTCTATTGGAAAAAAGAGCTGGTATTTACCAAATAAATTGTGCAGAAGGCAAAAAAAAAAAAATCTGTATTGGAAAAACAAAGAGAAACATAGTCACAGAACACTTCAGGAACATAAAATCTAAACAAATGGAGAAATCAGCAATAGCATCTCATTTCTGGACAGAAAACCATAACATAGGGAATAAAGAAAAATTATTAAAATCAGTACAAGGACCTACAGAGTTAACAACATGGAAGAAAATATACATAAAATATACATTTTTAATTACAGAGACAGATTAATGAACTTTGACACTTCTAGGGATTAAAACATAAATTTTAAGTTCATCACACCTCCACCACAGCAAAATATACATCCCCAAAGGATAACAAATTATCCAGCAGTCAACGATTAGCTGATGATGTGAGTGATTATCTGCAAAACAAGTACTAAATTTAAACAAAAAAGTGGAGTCAATTAGAGTGTGTAGTTTGATTCAACCATACAATGATCTTAATTATGCAATTATTCAAATTTAACTCTAAAAGTTATGGTATGTATGATACATCAGGAAACATGTATTAGTACACAAGGGCACATCCCCATAACCACCAAAAATCACCTAGTTTTCTTGCATATTTCCTTTTTGGTTTACCATACACTTTCAAATGATAACCTTTTTTGGCTGTATATTAGAATCTTTTAGAAAAATGTTTTCCTGTTAATGTAAATGTTGAATTTTGTGTATAGGCCTCTGAATGTTGTAGCCAGCTATAGATAATTCAGGCATGTCATTGTTTAGAACACTCCAAATAAGCAAACAATTGTATAACGTAATTTAGAGGGATGTGCCTGCAATTCAGACTCAGAGTGAGTTTGAATAAATTGGGATTTTCACAGTGAAATATAGTATCTTATTACAAATTATTTATGAGGAAATCACTTAAATTTCACTATTTTTGTCAGCACGAACCGTGCTGGAAATTTTCCTTTGAAACATGTCCAAGTAAGGGGAACAAAACTAGTGAAATTTGAGTGATTTCCTCACAAATAATTTGTTATATCAGATTGAATTATTTGTAATAATTCTTTATTAGCACTTGAGTCAATTTAATACTCTTATGCTCCACTTACCATTGAATTATACAGAACATGTTTCACGGTCTTTTGCCTGCATCTTCTTTCAACAAGAAATTAATTTTAAATTTAATACTTTGATTGTTTGTAGTAATTTTAAATTTTTTCAAAGTGAAATAAACATATATAAATTTATTACATAAGCTATAATAGATGTGTACATATAGGAGTTGGTGCCTGTCTGCTATACCACTGTACAAAGTCAAAAGCTTTTCTGTAGTTAATAAATAGCTCATAGAATTTATCTTCCTGATTGTTTAGGCAATTCCTATTTTGTTCATTGTTCTGATCAAGTACTTTGGCTACAGTGTTACCAATTTTCAAACTTACCTATTTGGAGCTGGTGAGTGAATTTTAAAATTCCTACTTAGGCAAAGAATTGAGCCCTGTACCCACATTTTTTGACAAATTTGTTAGTTACAAAATGTAGCATTCTATAATACTTTAAACAGTTTCATGAAATCAGACATTAAAATCTTAACACAAATACATATATGTGTGTGTGTTCTGAAACCAAGAAATAAAATATGTACTGAAATTTTTGGTTTATCTATTTAATGGAATAATACATAAAAAGGCTTTCCTTCCATTCTGTACATACATAATAGATGAAAATATTTGTTAACTAATCATTTGATTATTGATACATTATCCTAATCTATACTCTGATCATTTTCTGTTACATAGTGACTGAACATACATCTCCAGTTCATCAGCACTATGCATAACATAACAAATTTTATGAAAACAATTTATACTCTTTACAGGTTCCCATCTTTATGTGTCAGCTGAGGGTCTGTTTGAGGTGTTTGTGGGAAACAAGAAAGTTTTCAGTTTTGGTCCAGGTAGAGCATTTGGCGAAGTTGCCATTCTCTATAACACAAAACGCAATGCCACCATTCAGGGTAAGTATCTTTAGTTTAAATTGGAAAGAACTAGGTATGAATAAATTAGTTTATTCATCATTAATTTAACAGTGACAAAGCAAACTTTTGTGTAGGGTAGGCTAGACATGGGATGTCAAAATTAACACAATCTATTTCTGATAAATATACCATAAAATGTTATAATAAAATTTTTCATGCTAAAAGTTTTGGCATTGTGATTATAATAATATCTGTGATAACTAGTAGTAGTAGTAGTGGTAGTGGTAGTGGTAGTGGTAGTGGTAGTGGTAGTGGTAGTGGTAGTAGTAGTGGTAGTGGTAGTGGTAGTGGTAGTGGTAGTGGTAGTGGTAGTAGTAGTAGTGGTAGTAGTAGTAGTAGTAGTAGTAGTAGTAGTAGTAGTAGTAGTAGTAGTAGTAGTAGTAGTAGTAACATAGTATTATAAAAATGAAATTACTTTCTGTCTTTTCATTTCCATGTAGAATTGTAAGTAAGTCATCCTCCTTTTCTAAACTGCTACTTTCAGAAGCATTGTTTGCTTGGTAA
The DNA here is from genome assembly GCA_030762175.1 of Metallyticus violacea. Taxonomy (NCBI): domain Eukaryota; kingdom Metazoa; phylum Arthropoda; class Insecta; order Mantodea; family Metallyticidae; genus Metallyticus; species Metallyticus violacea. The sequence goes on from CM060832.1 coordinate 2,258,821, forward strand.
TCTTCATCTGATGCAAAAAATTCTCAAATTCTCACTGATGTTCAGAAACTTCATTCCAATAAACCAGCACTTTATTCATCTGTCAGAGGCCATTTTGTATACTACTGCAATTGCTTTGACATGTTTACTGCTCAAAAATCATTTCTCAAATAAATTGCTTACACTATTCAAACACATTATTGCAAGTTCAAGTCACTGTACACAATGTTGACATTCAGTTGAGTTTAAATTTCAGTTATCAATATAGTACCAATAAAATAATATCATTCCAAGATGTTTCCAAGTATAAATACCAATAAGCGTGAAACTAATTTATAAAAAATAAATATTATAGTATTTACATGATCTAGGAGATGACTCAGAAATTCATAAGCTCACAATGGCATACAGTTTTTTTTTTTTGATTGATTTATTTATGGACGCTCTTTAACATCTCAGGTCATCAGCATCCCATTCAACTCAGGGCGTGAAATGGCTGACAAATTTTGCTCAGAGGCCTCTCTTTCAGGCTTGAGGTTCTTTTTCGTGCCGCAAATGTACGACACGGGACCCACGGCTTTACTTCCCTTCCGAAGGAAACCATACTTAGGATTTTTACGCCTGAAAAAATCCATCGATCCTGGCTGGGTTCGAGCCCACGATCTTGGGTATAGGAGGCAAGTATGGTAACCACTACACCACCAGGACCGACAATGGCATACAGTGAAAACTGTTAGAGTATAATGCATTTAAATTTAAAGCAGTCAAAATGACTGCATTGGTGGTTCTAGTGTTAAAGGGAAGAACTACAGATTTTATAATGATAGTGATGTTTGCCTTTAGTTCTCTATTTCAACCCCAACATTGTTATCTCTGCTAGTCACCTGAGAATACCACTAATACCATCCACTTATTTTGTCACTACTCTCTGTAAATAAGTGTTTATATGTATTCATTGTCAATAAATATCCCTCTAAAGGAATAGGACCATTATTTTTGGAACAGAAGTAGTAATAATTGTACAGTTGCTGCTGAGGAAAATTCCTAATTGATTACAAAGCACAATATCAAATAATTGTTATTTCATTAGTTATATGACTGCTTTCCAGTATGTTAAAGCTAAAAATTTTTGTGTGCAGTTGTTACCGCTGCTCAGGTGTGGGTGCTGGATCGCACAGTGTTCAAGAAGATCATGGTGCGTACTCGGCTACAGGATATTGAGGACAAAGTTAAGTTTCTGCGCAGTCATCCACTGCTCAAAGACTTGAGTACGCAAGTGTTAGCAACAATGTCAGATCTTCTGCAAGTGGTTAGTGCACCTTCAGTAGACGGTTTATTTTCATTTAAATATTTGTGTCTTTATCTCTAGTTGGTCTATTGACATGAATGTTTTACACAAGCATTTCAATTTATCTTGCACTATATTGTTCAAATCCCTCCCTTTTACCAACTTCTCCAATGTAATGCAACAGTTGCACACACCCTCATCCAATTCCAATGTGAGAGAGCAAGAAATTCAGGCTGTGTATATATCAAAATAAAGTAATATTAGATTAGTTTTCTGCTCAAGGGAAGATCATTCACTACAAATCTAGCATTCTCTACTCTCCCATCTTTTATGCATTCTTGTTTATCTATCATCCATTTTCTTCTGCCATGAATCTTTCTCCCATCCTTCAGATAGGCAAGGGCCCAGCCAGTTTCTTTTCCTCTTCCTTATTAATTTCTGCATTATTTGTCCTTCATTCACTCTTTCATTTTATTTTATTTAATTTTTTATTCATCTATTATATTCAATTTGTACTTTTGGCTTCAGTTTTTTTTTTTTTGAGTAGTGTTTAATGCCAGTTTTTACTACTGAGGCACCACAGGTGGTGGACACTGAGGATACATGAGATGAAATGATATATTGGGAAAGGATATTTTTTAAGGAAGGAAATTCTCCAGGCCTAAGTTTAGGTACCTCCCCAGCATTTGCCAGTTATGAGGACTGAGGAAAACCTGGGAAAACCCCAGTCAGGGAGAACGGTCCTGGTGGGATTGGAACCCCAGACCTCCCACTCACGAGTTCACGCCTTAATGATCTCCGCCACCTGTGGCAGTTTTTGGCTTTGTCAGTTAATATTAATAAACAACTACAAATTTATAACATATTTGTTTATTTTGAAGCTGTTTACAGTTAAGATATTATATATTAATTTACCTGCAATGTATTAATTACTATACAAATTTATAATTAAATTATTGTGTGATTGAGTTGAACTATACACTCTCATGGCTTCGTCGGTCCTGGTGGTGTAGTGGTAACCATACTTGCCTTCTAAACCCAAGGTTGCAGGTTCAAACCCGGCCAGGATCGATGGATTTTTTCGGGTGTAAAAATTCTAAGTATGGCTTCCTTTGGAAGGGAAATAAAGCCATGGGTCCCGTTTCATACATTTACGACACAAAAAAGAACCTCAAGCCTGAACGAAGAGGCCTCTGAGCAAAATTTGTTGGCTATTTCACGCCCTGAATAGAATGGGACGCTGATGACCTGAGATGTTAAAGAGCGTCCTTAAAAAAAAACTCTCATGCCTTCATGTACTTATATATATCTAGACCATCATCTGCATACTCACCTAATTGTCAACTGTTCGATGATTCACAATATTTCTTCTGAGATGCATATTATGATCTGGTGATCATAATATGCATGTGATAAACTTTTTAAATTTTTATCCACAGAAGTGTTGAAGTTCATTAATCTGTCTCTGTATTTATATATGTAGATATTCTCCCACTTGCTAGGTCTCTATGCTGACTTTTAATCATTTTGCTTTTTTCACTATGTCATGGTTCTCTGTTCAGAAATAAGATGCCGTTGCTGATTTCTCCATTTGTTTATATTTGATGTTCTTGAAGTGTTCTTTTTAACTATTTGCCAATGTTTCTCTTTGTTTTTCCAATAAAGATATTTTTGCATTCCACACAGTTTATTTGGTATATACCTGCATTTTGTCCATTGGAATTCTTTCATTAGTTTTGCCATTCAAGAGGTTTTATTTATGTTAAATCTGTAATTCGTGCTAATCTGATATTAAAATCTTTTAGAATATTTTGAAAATATGTGCATAGTCCATGGCTGATATGTGAAATTTTACAATATTATCTTATCTTTTTCTGCAAAAATTGTTGTGGTTTCTTTAATAAGTTTCTGCCTCTTGAAGTTCTGTACTTTTGTGAACTAGTTCTTTGTTAAATCCTTTATTAATCACTGTTCTTTCTATTTGCTTGTATTCTTTCTTGTTAATGAGTAGGTTAACAAGTCTGTGCATTAAGCTTTTGATTACTGCACATTTATATGTTCTTGGGTAAATCCATCGGCTTTGATGTGATTGTCTGTATGCATGTTCTTTCTGTAGATTCCAAATTCCAGGTTGCCTTGATATTTTATTAGCATCATAAAAGTGCACTGAGTCATACATTAACTTAATTATATGATTCCTTCACTGTGCCTGTTCCAACTCACACTTCAATTAATAACTACATATTTTATATATATAAATTAACAGTAATTATAGAAACTTCAAAAGGATAAAATACTTATGATAAAGTCACACTTGAAATCGCTATACTCGAAATATAGCGATTTCAGGTATGACTGTATCTTAAGTGTTTTATCCTTTTGAAGCTTCTATAATTATTGTTAATTTGTTACATTACAATAATAATAATAATAATAATAATAATAATAATAATAATATATTGCTAAAAGTGTTACTTTATTTTTATTTTACTTTATATATAATACTTTATAGTTAATTTCATTCCTTCACAGTATAAAAATTATGTTTGTCAGTAGGTTTTAAAATATTTTTAAAATTTTGTGCCTTAAGTGCTTTTTATGAGTTTGGTAATTTATTATTCAGGATTGCACCTTTAAGTAACACATAATTTATGCATTTTGTAACCCTGTGATTTCCATGCATTAGCCCAGCTGATCCATGCATTCACTATTCTTTTGCTATTTGAAGACCATAGATGATAGACTTGCACTTCTCTAAAAGCATATATCATAAGCTTATATGGAATATACATAACCAAAATATAATATTCTCAAAATATTTTTAGTATAGCTCCTACTTAATATGGCATTTCAAAAATATTTGGATTAATTTATTACATAAGATAAAAATGTGTTCATTCCAAGTTAAGTCCAAGTCATTTATAAATCCACATAGTTTTGAGTTATTAAGGTTCTTATAGGTGTAGTTTCAATTTATATGCTGTATGAATTATTAAGAAGGACATGTGTGATGAAATTTATGTACTTATCTTGTCAATATTTAATATTAAATTATTAGATTTTAACCAATTATTTCAATTTTGCGCTGCATTACTGATATAGGACAAGTTAATTTTACTTCGGTTCCTGAATATAAGATTGGCATTATCGGCAAAAAGAACCATATTTGCAGGTGAAATTAATGCTGGGAGATCATTAATGTAGATTATAATTGAAACTGACCAGAATATTGAGCATTACTGTACACAAAACTTGGTCAACAGGGGAGCAGATTACATTCCAATTCTGCAAATTGGATTCTAAATTTAACATATAAAGCAAATCACTCATTTACAATATCTCTTATATCATAAGCTTAAAGCTACTTTAACAAGATATCATCCACCACATCAAAGCCTTAAGTAAGGTCTTCTTGATTGAGAAATGTCTCCATAGGGTGAATGAATTATAAATAAAATATGTAATTCTCCTTTAATTCTTGTAACTGTCTAATAAATGTTCTCATGATAACTTATTCTTTATTGACTCTTATTAAACCTTACTATTCTTATTCTATACTTTATGATCATATTATGAATTGTTTTATTTTGACTAATGTTTTAAACATATACACATTTCCTAAACTTGGGTATTCATTTTTTACACTAAACTCCATTTACTTACATAAAATAAGACGCATTTCTTGAGAATCTCTCCCATCTTCAGTTGCTCACTGAACCACTGTTACTCGAAACAATGGCTAGACTCTCAGATGTTCCTGTGTTGGCATCTGTTGGCTGAAGTAGGAAATGGCTGAGTTCATCCATAGGAGGAAGTTCATTAGGTTTTCTTTATTTTTTAATATGAAAACTTTTTCCCAAGTGAATAACTCCAATCGGTTGTGAATATGTTTCAGTAGTTTAATTTCCGGTGGTATTTCATGCTTTTTGGTCCAAAAGTGAGCTCCTACTGCTGATTTATCTACTTGCTTAAGTTGAATATTCCTAAAGTGTTCTATCTTCCGAATTTCTAAATTTCTCTTTGTTTTGTCTATGTAGCTCTGCTCACAATCTGTGCATTTTATTACATAAATTCCTGATTTCTGTATTCCTGACTCCATACCAACAGAACATAAATCAGGAATTTATGTAATAAAATGCGCAGATTGTGATCAGAGATACATCGGAAAAACAAGGAGATATTTGGAAGAAAGAACATTTTAGGAATATTCGGTTTAAGCAGGTGGATAAATCAGCAGTAGGAGCTCACTTTTGGACCAAAAAGCATGAAATACCACCGGAAATTAAACTACTGAAACATATTCACAACCGATTGGAGTTATTCACTTGGGAAAAAGTTTTCATATTAAAAAATAAAGAAAACCTAATGAACTTCCTCCTATGGATGAACTCAGCCATTTCCTACTTCAGCCAACAGATGCCAACACAGAAACATCTGAGAGTCTAGCCATTGTTTCAAGTAACAGTGGTTCAAGATGGGAGAGATTCTCAAGAAATGCATCTTATTTTATGTAAGTAAATGGAGTTTAGTGTAAAAAATGAATACCTAAGTTTAGGATATATTACCACTCCATTGTCAATAGCTTCATAAGTACAATATTTATATATGCATTTATTGTTAAGTCTAGATTTCAACAATGTTAGAAACTTGTATACATGAGTCAATAACCAGTAAATGAATTTATCTTTTAATTGATATCATTGTATGATTGAGTCAAACAACACATTCTTATTGCACCACTTACTTGTTTATAATATGTAGAACTAGTTTCATGAACCCTTTGTCTGCATCATCAGCTAACTGTTGACTGCTGGATAATTCATTATGCTGTGGGAATCTACATATTATAAACAAGTAAGTGGAGCAATAAGAGTGTGTAGTTCAACTCAATCATATAGTGATATCAATTATATGATTAGCTTTACTGTACAAGTTCTAATTGTATTTCTAGAACATTTATCTTTGTTTTCATTTACCAAATAGTATTCAGTATTTAAGATATTTCTCAAAAAAGAGAATTTGTATTATTTATTGTTTAGCTTTTCTGAAAACAAATACCTAGCATAGCTTAATTTCTTATTTTGTCTGTCCAATTCACAATCTTCATTCTTATTCATAATACATTTCAAATGCTACCAGTCAATTCTCCTCAATATGTCTTAATGTCCAGGTTTCTGCACTGTCCATGGTATGCAAAAAATGTGTATTTTCTTATTAAAAAGTTCTTTGTTACCCTCTGTTTGACTTCTTGACAGCAGCTCATGTTGGTGTACCTTTAAGTAGCAACATGAAATATTTGAAGCTGTTCACTTGTTTGAAGTCACAAATTTATCTTCTTTGCTTTTATTCTAGTAACCATGTGCTTTATTTTATTGCATTTACGAGGTCTGTTCATAAAATTCCGGAACTTTGTCCACAAAATTTTTCTACAGTTAACTTTTACTTATTATGTATGGTCTCCTTCGAAATACTCTCCTCCACAATTGATACACCGCTCCCAACGCCGTTTCCACTTTCGGAAGCAGTCTTGGTACACCTCTTTCTGGATCGCGCGAAGAGCCGTCTGCGAATTTTCTTTTATCACGTATAACTTGCAAACCTTCGTCCTTTCAACGGGGTTTTAAACTTTGGAAACAAAAAAAAAAAAAAAAGTCCGCAGGGGCCAGGTCTGGAGAGTACGGAGGATGAGGCAGCACAGTGCATTGCACGTTTTTTGTGCAAGTTAGCACCAACAGGGATGAATGTGCGGATGCGTTATCGTGGTGCAAGAGCCGTGAATTGTCTCGCCACATTTCAGGCCGTTTCCCACATTTTCTCGCAGGCGTCGCAACATGTCCCGATAATACCATCGATTAACAGTTTGTCCCTGTGGCATGAATTCATGATGAGTTAATCCTTCAAAGTCAAAGGAAACTATCAGCATGGCTTTCACATTTGACCTGACCTAACGAGGTTTTTTTGGTCTTGGAGAACCTTTCCCGACCCATTGTGGCGATTGAACCTTGGTCTCAACATCATAACCGTAGACCCACATTTCTTCATCAGTTATGATTCTCTTAAGGAACATCTCATTCTCATTTGCGCGATCCAAAAGCTCTTCACAGATTACGAGGCGATGGTCTTTCTGGTCTTGACTCATGAGCCGTGGGACGAACTTGGCGGCAACACGATGCATTCCAAGATGCTGTGTCAGGATTTCATGATATGATCCAATTGAAATGTTACATTCTTCTGCAATCTCTCGGACAGTCATTCTTCGAATGGCACTCACAATTTCGTTGACATTCCTGATATGAGCGTCGTCATTAGACGTCGAAGGGCGTCCTGAACGAGGGTCATCTTTAACTTTCGTCCGGCCATTTTTAAACCGCGAGAACCACTCGTAACACCGAGTACGGCTTAAGCACTCGTCACCGTAGGCTTCCTGCATCATTTGGTGTGTCTCTGTAAAGCTTTTCTTGAGTTTCACGCAACATTTAATGCAGAAGCGTTGCTCCTCTAACTCTGCCATCGCGAAATTCGCAAACTGTGTGACACAACGTTCTACTCAATACAGCAATGAACAATAACTAACATACATACAATAATGAAACTTCCGGCAGATACACATTAAACACAGGCGTGTGCAGGGATGCCAACCACATTTCGCTCCAACACTCCATTGGCGCGAAATTACTAATGTCCCGGAATTTTTTGAACAGACCTCTTACATTCATTTGCTTATAATATTATTTCGTTTATTTAGTCTTCAGATCATATAAACATGATATAGGAAACCTTAAGATACTAAAATACAGTACTACTAAATATAAATAAAAATTATCAAAGATAAAATAGCAGCCCTGTTCATGTTAATACTTGCCTCTTAGACCCAAGATTGCAGGTTAATTTTGGTCAGAGTTGATGGATTTTTTGGGTTGTAAAAATTTTAATTATTGCTTTCTTTGGAAGGAAAGTAAGACCATAGGCCCCTTTTTGTAGATTTATTGCATCTAAAAGAACTTCAAGCCTGAAAGAAGGGGCCTCTGAGCAAAATTTCTTGAATTGAAAGAGACTGTTGATGACCTGAGATGTAAATGAGCATCCTTAAATAAACCAAATCAACGACATAAAACAGTGTAATGTCCAAAGTTGAATACAGAGCACTGATTAAATTTTTAACTAAAGAAGGACTTTCACCCAGTGATATTAAACCCCTGGACACTGTGCATGGGAAAACTTTCACTTCGTTCCACTATGAAGGAGTGGTTAAAGGTGACCCATGTAAGAGTAGACCTGGAATGTGTTGACACAAAAAAATGTTTCCTTTATCAAGGAAGAGCATTTAAGTGACAGGTGCCTGAAGATGATTGATTTATTTATGGACGCTCTTTAATAACTCAGGTCATCAGCATCCCATTCAATTCAGGGCGTGAAACGGCCGACAAATTTTGCTCAAAGGCCTCTCTTTCAGGCTTGAGGTTCTTTTTCGTGTTGTAAATGTACGACACGGGACCCACGGCTTTACTTCCCTTCCGAAGGAAGCCATACTTAGGATTTTTACGCCCCGAAAAAATCCATCAGTCCTGGCTGGGGCCTGAAGATGAAAAAAATATAGTTGCAAGACTGGGGCTTTTTAAAAACAATTGTTTTTTGCATACTTTATCAACATTTGTAAATGCATAAGAGAAGTGTACCAAGTTCTTTCAGCACTTCAAATACAAATATACATAGAATGCTATCAGAAGTTTTTGAATCTTTACTATGGTAACAAGAGGAATCCATGATCACAAGGTAGAAAACTATGTTTCTCTATGCATGTATCTCAAAGTCAATCACTGGAGGAGCAGAAGAAGAAGTGTAAAGCAATGCCAAGATCATACAGTCCACGATCTGGTTGGTTTTAGACTTCAAAGAAAGGAACACAATGGTGACTTGGAAGTACTATACTGAGCATTGCATCATTTCACCATACCATCAAGAAAAAGAGTGCTGAGTGAAAGAGTTTGTCTAATGCATGACAATACACCAATTGCTGTGAACATTTGTGGCTGCCAGTAGCTGGATATCCACCTTATATGTCCTGGCTCTTGCCCCTCGTGACTATTGTTTGTTTTCTGACCTTTAAGGACAGAGACTGTTGAAAGATAATAATTTAAAGAATACTTGTTTTTCGTCGTTTTGCAGACAGAGCTTTGGAGGGGAAGGAATTGAAATGTTAATCCAAAGATGGGAGATTGCATTGAAAAAGTATACCTTATTTTTATTTTATCTTATACATAACATGATAATGCTGGAAACTTATGATCAGTAGCTCATTCAACTCAGTTTTTACATATATTTGTTTTATTTATGTGCCAGGCATATAAATCATAAAATTCTTCTACAATGATATCTGTAGGCATCTCTAAAGAGTAGAGAATGCTGCAAATTAGCATTCAAGAACAATAACATAGCTGTTCATGCATATAAACTGATACAATTAGTGAAAAATAAATCACTGTTCATAAATAAAGATCTGCACTCTTATCAGACTAGAGGTCAGAGTAATAATAATCAAAACAGCAACAGAAAAAGATGCTTATATGGTATATATTCTTTATAACAAATTACATTAAAAATTCAAATGACAAATCTTTAAATAAAGTTTTAAAAATGTATTTAATTGACAAATGAGGTTGGAAGATTTAAGAAATTGGTATTATTAATCATTTTATTGTCACAGGAAATGTCTATAATTACTGAAAGAAGTATTGCAATAAATAGTATTTTTAATCTCTAAGTGTGCATAGTTTTAGTTTTTATTCACCATGCTTAAATCTTGTACTACTGAATGTATGTATAATAAAAAATAAATTCAAATTCCTATCTGAAAATCAGTCAACTTCTATACTTAATGTTTTGCAGGAATTTTTCCCAGCTGACAAATGCATCATTAGACAGGGTGACAGAGGTGACAAGTTTTATATGATAACTGGTGGCAGTGTAAAGATCACAAAGTTAGAACCTGGTAAGTCCTCTTCAGATTTTGAGATACAAACGTTGTGATATTAAATAGTCATCCAAATTATAAAATTAAACTCAAGTTGGTAGGATGATATTAATTATTTTTTAATAATAGTTTTTATTCACCTAGAGACATACTATACATGTTTCAATTTTTGTCTCATTATAAAATAAATTAGCTTTCATCTCACATTTACAAATATAATTGTTTGAGAGCTGCTTTGGCTATAATAATTTTTGTTCTTTTTCTGCATTATTAATGTCCTATTTTAGTTTGCAATAGTTGTTCTACCAAAGCTTCAATTCTGTATTGGATAAGTGAGATTATTATTCCATAATATACTGATTTTAAAATTTCCTTCTCTAGATGATTAATAAGTTCCTCAGCAAGTTTAACTCCAAGCCTAATTTTTTGCAAAGGATGTCTATACATTCATTATAGTTCAGGTTTTTATCAAAATAAATTCTTAGGAATTTAAGTCATTTACTTGTTCAATAATTGTATCATCTTATATTATTTTACATACATTTTCCTGTTTTCTTAGCTGATATAGAATGAATTTTGTTTTGTCAATAAAAGAGTTTAGATTCATAAAATTTTAAATAAAGAGATAGATTCAGTAATGATAATGATGCTTCAATTCCCAGATGGTTTAAATCTTTGTCTTAACAAATAAAATGAGGTATATTAGCATAGGACATAAGTTTATAATCTGGAGACTGTGGCATATCATTTATATAAATTAAAAATAAAAGAGGATGCAATACTGAGCCTTGTGGAACTTTTGTTTTGATTTTTAACTATGTTACCAATTTCCCCCATGCTTATGAAATACTTATTGTTTGTAATGTTTTCTAAACTAAAAGCCATAAGAAATTATTTAACAGAAAATGTGTTTTATAGTTCAGAAGAATTCACACATAAAACTAAGTAAATCTTTGTATAAATTGAATCTGTCATCTTAACACAAAAGAACAAAAATTATTATTAACCTAAGGTTAGTGAAGCATGAAGAGTGTTAAGATGACAGATTCAATTTACATGATCTTCACTGTGTTAGTTCCATATGAAAACTTTTTTAAAGATTTACAATTTTTAAAAAAATTTTGCTTTGTATAAATATTTTTACAACTTGATGTATCATTGCACAATGTAAATAAAATAAGAATGAGAAAAGAACTGAATTTATTAATAAAGCCACAAACTCACTTGATATTTGAAATACTAAAATTCATTCAAGTCCACTGGCTCACAGAATTTGACATTGAAATATAAAGTAGTTGAGTAGTTTGACATATATGCACCAATTTGTACCGAGATATTTATAAATCATTTAGTTATAATATTATGACATTGCTAGATAGCAGAACTTTAGGCTTTAAAAGGTGGGATTTTACATGTCTAAAATAGGTTCAAGCAGCTTTATTTAGGTTCTATTAAGTGTAAAATGGGCATTAATTATTTGCTAAAGAATGAATCTAGCATTAAGTATCACATTTATTTAAAAAACCCTAACATACTTTTTACACTTTAAAGGTATACACATATCTTTATAAAAATTAAAGACTTTCTTTTATTTACAGCATTTTTATTCATCAATATTATTTCCATATTCTTCTTCACAGTAGAAGAGAAGCACCTTTTTAAATTTTCCATGGTTAAATTATAGCATTAGTCACTCAAAATTAATTTATTAGTAGAAAAAGTGATGAAGAAACAGGACCTTATTTTAGTTCAGGAATGAGATGAGCTGGTAATTAAATTTTACATTTGTTGTGCTGAAATTTAGGAGTTAGTGAGAAGGGTTGTTGAGTTGAGTTGTTTATAGTCATTAGAATTACAAAAAAATTCATGATATCATTAGGATTTAAAATCATACAGGAAGATTATAAAAATAAATTTTAAAAAATACAATAATATTGATAAAGTTTGTATAAGCTGGCATATGTTGTTATAATTTTATTACATGTATGCATAGTCTTCAGTTGTGTAGTCATGTCATGTGATAGACATATAGTGGACTTTTCTTTTTCCACCATGTCCCAATGCATAAAACATAAAACAGGGCATCTTTACTAAGAACTATTGACTTTAAAAGTAATTTAGTATTTAAAACTTCAGTTACAAATATTCACTGAAGCAGAATGACAGATGAGTTTTACTGATTTTTTAAATTGTTTATGATCAAATTGTTTCATGTGATGTGGAAGATGATTGTAGCTTTCTCCAAAGTACTTAAAAACTATGTTCAAAAGAATATATCACCATCTAGATAAAAACAATATTTTAGCAAGGAAACAGTTAGCAGAACTTCTTAATGAATGTACCAAGTGTTTTGGCGATAAGATAAAGCAAAATGCAGCAAAAAATAATGATGTGTTTGTACCTGATGGATTCCAAGACGGCTGATTCTCAAATAAAAGAATGTGTGCAGCAGTTAAAGATGATGTTACAGGAAAATGTGCAGTTTCTGTCATAGGTAATCAATGCTGATAAAACTGAGAACAAACAGCAAAGCTCTATGTAAAAATCTCCATGATTACTCGCACCAAAAAATGCAAAAGTGGTTGCTTCTGTTTGGAAAGTTATGGTCATCTCATATTTTGTTATTCAAGGAATGGTTTACCAACATGCCATACCTGCATACACATCTGTAATTGGGAAATACTACAGAGATATCCTGAAAACTCTGCCATATAACATGCAGAAAGCTACATTTCCGTGCAACAAGGAATGATGCTGCACCATGATAATGCACAGCTGCACATTGCTAATGTTGTTGCTGGATATCTCAAGAAAACCAATGTGAAGTGTGTCCCTCACTCTCTCTATAGTTCAGGTTTATCCCTGTGTGACATTTAATTATTAACATTATTTATTGAACAGCCTTCATAACAGAACTTATAGCCAGACAAGATGATATACACATCTTTATTTTCAAACCTTATAGGCCTGAAATAATTAATGTTCTTATGCAATTTAGCTCAATAATTATAACAGTGGTTACTGAAACACAATGATACAATACTGGGAAAATTTCTGAAAGATATGAATATAAATTGAGTAGGCAGATGAGACACCAGCTATATTATTATTTTTATTTATTGAACTCATTATGTATACTTAGTAGATGCAAAAGATAACATCAAATTAATTTCACAGAATAGAGTTTAAAAATTATATCACTAAATATAAAACTTAATACATATTAAGATTTAAACAATGATAGTAAAATCTTGTGAATCATAAAAAGAATTTGTTAGTAAACTTGTTTTTAATTTTTGTATTAATTTGTTCATATTTGTGATATATTTCAAATCTTGTAGTAGCAAATAATGACATTTTGATTGGTCTAAACTATATTTTAATGGAAAACTTACCTCTATAAATATAAGAATCAAGGAAGAAATAATTTTGTATCTTCTTGTGTAATGAGTATGTACTTCTTTGTTCAAGTGTGAAATATCTACAGATTTTTTCTGGAAGTATAAAATATCATAATTTAAATATATACAAATGAATGACATTATTTTAAATTTGTTAAAATTATGTTAAAATGATGAATGGCCACAATTCTTATTGCTCCTTTTTGTAAAATAAATATTTGAAAAAAACAGGCATTTGTTAAGGAGCCCTAGATTCATGACTGCACATTCCAGATGAGAATGGAATAAAAATGTGTACAGTTTGTAAAGGTACAATATTAACTAGTTGATGTATTAAAAATAATATATTAAAAGTTTAGAATGAGTAAGAGCCAGGTATGATCATCATTGTTGATTAAACCAAAATTTTTGTTAAAAAGGCTAGATATTTTTTCATTATTGTATAATAATTTTGAAGATTCATCGCTAACATTGTATCTTTGCAAGATATATATGCTGTAGTCAGATATAGTAAACATATGTTGTAGGAGCTGAAAATGAGCGAGAGGTAGGAACACTATCACATGGTGACTATTTTGGTGAATTGGCACTAATGAGAGAAGAAACAAGACAGGCTACTGTCATTGCTCTGCCACCTGGTGTGGAGTGTCTAATACTGGAAAGAGGGTATGTATGTCTTATTCATCCTGTTAAATCTTATACATGTACAAAGTAAATGATACAGGACACATCAATAATTTCAAGGTAAAATAGTTCAATTCAATTTATTATGCTATCCATGAAGGTTGCATAACTCAAGAACATACTTGTGAGCAGGAGGTCTGGGGTTCAATTTCTGCCAGGACCATCCTTCCTGATTGAGGTTTTTTCCATGTTTTCCTCAATCTTCATAAATGGCAAATGCCAAGAGATGCCCTAAATTTAGGCCTGAAATGCTTCCTTCCTTTAAAATAATAATTTAAAAAAAAACTTTCCCAATTTATCATTTAATTTCAGGTATCATCCTTTCCACTGCCTGTGATGCCTCAGCAGTAAAAATGAGTATTAAACAGTGTTAAACTAAATTTGTTGGGTATTGTCAATTTCTATAGCTGGAGTTTGTACATAGTTACTCATGTACAATCTTGTCTTACAGAGCTATAGCTATAACATGAAAATGATGCAGACTTTTTGTATCACATAATGATTCAATTTTTATTTGAAATGATCTTGCAATTGTTTAATATGATTTGCTAATCTGTTAAATAAAAGAAGTTCTTGAATAGATTTAAATAGTAGGGATTTTCTCAGTGAAATGTAGTATAGTATAACAAATTATTTATGAGGAATTCACTCAAATTTCAATAGTTTTATCCCACTTACTTGTACATATTTCAAAGGCTATTGCCTTCATCATCAGCATGGTTCTGAAACATGTCCAAATAAGTGGAACAAAATTACTGAAATTTGAGTGAATTCTCATAAGTAATTTGTTATAAGTTCATGTATGTTTCGATCTTTGTCAATCTTTTTCATGTATACAAAAAGTTGGTATTAGGTGACACTAACTGATTAATTCATCAGAACATGTTTCAATAGTGTTTGCTCTCATCATCAGCTGGGGACCGACAAATGCTGGCAGGTGACAAAGTGACCTCTGATGGCTCCAATAAGTAACAAAACAGGAAGTCCATTGGTGGGATGCCAAAGTTCATAACTCTATGTTTATTTTTTAAAATATAATTCTTCTCCCTTATTGCCAATTCCTTGGGATTGTTGGTAGCTTTCAACAGTTTGGCTTCTTTGGCAATGTCATGATCATAAGTCCAAAAATGGTCTGCAACTGCTGATTTATCCACCTGTTTATATCTTACATTCCTGAAGTGTTCTTTGGTCCTTATCTCCAAATTTCTTATTGTTTTGCTTACATATGTCTGATCACAATCCAAACAATTTATCTGATACACTCCTACCTTTTTGCTGGGTGGAATGACATCTTTTATGGTGTTGTTCATAAGATTTCTGATGCTAAATTTATTTTGTGCTGCCAACACAATATCACATTTTTTTAAAAATTTTCATGAATGCCCTCTTTGCCCATGTATGTGATATGTGAATTTTTTAAAAACTAAGCCCTTCTTTTTCATGGAGAGAGTGGTAATGTTTTTAATATATTTTTGTCTTTTGAGATGTCTGATCTTCTTATCAACTAATGAACTGTTGAATACATTGTTGAGGGCAGTCTTGATGATGTAATGATATTCAGTTGTGTATTCTTCTTTGCTGATTGGGATGTTTAGCAATCTATGAGCAAGGCTATTTATAACGGCATTTTGGTGTGGTTTAGAGTTGAAACTGTTATTCTTTATACGGTTATCTGTATGTGTGGATTTCCTTTATATGCCGAACAAAATTATGTGTTTCTCCTGTATATTTTTAGTTCCAGGAAGGGCAAACAATTTTTCTGCTCCAATTCCAGCTCCTCCTCCAATTAGTGTCATTTAATACTGACTTATTTGTATATTTGTATATTTGTATATTTAAAATCAATGTTCCTAACTCCTTTTAAGTTTACAATCTTTTTCATGTTTGTCCTTGGCCTATAATACTAATTTTTTTTGGTGTAATGTTCATTGATGTTATTGGTTTTTTAAAGGATATTTATGAACCGCAAATAATATTGCTTTGTATACATATAAAAATAAACAGTAAGTATGTTATTTTCAATAAATCCATGCTACACAGGACTCTGTGGGATTTATGTTCTGCATTATCCTAAGACATGTTTTTGTAGTATAAATACTCTTTCAATGTACATCTTTGCATAACTACCCCAAATTTCAAAACTATAAGATATAAATCATTTTTAATAACTGCTTATCACTATGGGCTTGAAATATCTCAGTATATAAACTTTACTAATTTTATTACATATATATTCAATGTGATCTGACCAAGACAATATTTATTTAGATTTATTCCTAAGAATTTGTCTGTTTGAATCTAACATGGAGTGGGTAGTTATGGATAATATAAGATCTACATGTATTCTCTTTGATGAGCATATATAGTTTTCTTTTATCTTATTGCATTTAAGATTATTTGCACTAAAATAGTTAAGCAAGTTGATCATTACCTTTTTCAAATTTTGCATTAATATTTTGTTGTTTTTTCTACTGAATTTATCTGTGGTGTCATCTGCATAAGTTATTATTATATTATTTGGCATAGATGGAATGTCATTTATATACATGATAAATGACATATTTAAGTTTTATAGTATGATTTGTAAGATAATAAATGGTTTCCTTTTTGAAAGTCAATTTTTGTAAATAGTTTTCTCTCTTTTAAATAAGAAGAAAGTAGATTTTTAGCTATTGCTCTTATTTCCAAATTTACCATTTTGTGGCACAATAAGTTGTGATGTACACAGTCGAATGCTTTAGAAAAATAAAAAAATAGCACACAATGCAAAAGTTAGTAAAACTGTTGTTGTTGTTGTTGATCTAATGTGCAAGATTTTGATCCATCAATTTTTCCCTGGCCAGTCAATATAATTTGTGTATTTTCCCGTCAGGTGCAGCTTTCCTCAGTTCTGTGCATTCCAATATATGTTCTCCATTTAGAATCTTGTCAGTATTGCAGATCTTACATATGTTATCATTCATAAAAGCAAATCTGTGTAGATGTTCCGCCAGAAAATCATGTTCAGTGGCTAGTCTAAAATGAGCAACTGCTTCCTTCCTTGATAGATTTTTTTTTATTTTATATACTGTTTCTTTTATATTAGAATAATTTTTATTAGATATTTCCACTTGAATATTATGTTGATATTTTTGTTCTAGGTTGTTTTGATAATTTTTAATTTTATATTTAATCCACAGGGTTTTATTGGTTTTGAATATAGCACTGCCCTCTTTTTGGCCAGAAAGTCTGCATTGTCGTTACCTATCACTCCCACATGTGCTGATATCCACAGTAGTATTATTTGTTGAAATTTTGTTTGGAGTAATCTATAATAAGATCTCATGTCCCTTACATTGTAAGATTCACATGAACTATCATATCGTTCTATAGCTTGTATAGCTGAAGCTGAATCTGTAAGAATCATTTACTTTATTTTCTTTTATATCAGTCCTATGGTATAGCTGTTCCAATGCTCGTTGTATTGCCACCATTTCACCCTCGTAACTTGTGGATTGTCTAGGCAGTGTGAAATAATGCGAGAAATATTTACAGTATATACCACCTCCAACATTATTTCTCTGTTTGTCTGCAGATCCATCTGTGTAAATTCTAAGCCACTCTGTTTCTGGAAATTGGTTATGTAAATGTTCAAGTGCTATAGTTCTGCATACCTCTGTTGAGATTTCTTGTTTATTTAATTGTTTTGTCAGTTTTTTATCTGTTACTATCTTAATATAATCAATTGGATTAGTTCTTGAGGGATATGAGATGTTCTTCTCTGCCAGGTTTAAATAATTGTTATTGTTCTCTAAGTAAGCTTTATTTGTGATCTGGGTTTTTAGTTTGTGTTATTTGGGTAGTTGATGAAACCATTGATGTTTACTTGGGTTTGTTAATAAAACTTTATATATAAATTTTGATATTTCTGTTTTTGTAGTGAAGCTTTTCCAAAAACATATTGTTTATCATTAATAATTTTTTTTTATGTGAAGAAATTTAGGATTCTAGCTACTATTAGTTTTACAAAAATTTTTGCTACATTTAAAAAGTAAAGTTAAAGTAAGTTTATAGTTGTTTAGTTAATTTAGATCTTCTGTTTTATATATTTGAGTTTGACTTTGTTTTATGCAAGTAGGAAACTTACTTATTTGAATAGATTGATTGAATAAATAAGTTAATGATTAGCAATTATATTTTATTATGTTTTAGTATTGTAGGGCTTATCTCACCCTACTAATAATTAAATGCATTTGGTATTCAGTTATTGTATTAGTTTGTGAAGGTGTAGTGTAGTCTTTATTTTCATAGTGGATATATTTCTTTGGCTAAATTAATAAACAAATTATTGAAATGCTCACATATTTTTAGTGGGTCTACAATTTTTTCACCATTCACTTTCAATGCTATGTTTTGTGTGTGTGTGTGTTTACTCTAATTTCATTTACCTATTCCCAAAGAGTTTACCTACATAAGATTTGTTAATGCTTTCTTTGTAATTGCATTTATAGCATTTAAAGTTTTTATATAATATTGTCTCAAAGTTTTATATTCCCTACAGACTTTTGGATTTCAAATAAGTCCTAAATTTTTGCTTCCATTTTATCAATTCAGGAGTAAGTTTTACTGTTGATTTCCTGGTGGAACTTAGGTTTATTTCTTTTATTTTTATTGGACAGCATGCATCAAAGTGAATATAAAACATTTTATATAATTCTTCACATTTTTCATTTATATCTTTTCATTTAAAAATATTGTCACATATTTTTGTTAACAATTTTGCTTTTAAGGATTTTAAAGTGATTTTACTTGTTTGCCTATACTTTTTTTTTATTCATCTTTTGATTTTCATAAATCATGTTAGCAAATCAGTATATTATGCAAAGTGATCTGATAGTAAAGAATTTAATACTT
Organism: Metallyticus violacea; assembly: GCA_030762175.1. NCBI lineage: Eukaryota > Metazoa > Arthropoda > Insecta > Mantodea > Metallyticidae > Metallyticus > Metallyticus violacea. The sequence goes on from CM060832.1 coordinate 2,278,037, forward strand.
GGACATTTTTTGCTTTTATACTAGCATTTGTAATAATATTATTTATAGTTGGTTTAGATTTATAAGTAATTCTTGTTGGAACATGGATTAGCTTTAGAAGATTAAATGTGGGAAGCAGATAAAATCATTTTTTATAATTACTCTCAGAGTGATTGAGATTTATATTTAAATTGCCTAGTAAATGAAATAAAAGGAAAAAAGGAAAATACATACACAAGGCTTGATATATACAACTTAATTATACAATGACATAATAAATGTCAATCAATCCTTCATTATGTATATACTTCTAGTTTGCAGATACTCTGATATAGAATAGTAGCAGTACTCCATTAAGTATGCCTAAAATGACAACATAAATGAATTGTGTTGTTTGATATTTTTAATGTACTATGGATGGTTATAATATTTTATGCCTAAATTATGTTCCTTTTTAGCATAAATATGTACTAACCTGTTTCTTGTGCAGATTTCAAGTATTATGTGTATGTAAATGTTCACTCCTAATGAAGAGAAATGCTTGATTAGGAGTATGTCATTATATTTGTTTCAGTTATAATTCTCTTTGTAATAAAATAAACTCATCTTCTGACATAATCTACACACTTGTATGTTATAGGCCATTTACTCAGCTACTTGGTGATCTTGATGAATTGCAGGAAACAGATAAGTACAAGACATATGATAAAGAGAGTGAACCTGTACTGGGGCATGTTACACCAAATGCTAATCTAAGTAAGGCCATAACAAATATTGTATGTTCAATTTTAAATGGGACTCCTTCCCCCCCCCCCCCCCCCCAGAAATAGTTTAGCCTTTAAGACATAAACCTTCTCTGACGTTGGATATTGCCTTTTGTTTTGCGATCTTCATCTTAACTAGGAATAAATGTCATTCATGTTTTTATTATGACAAAACTTAATTAAATTTTTAAATATAGTTCTTAAGGGGGTCATGATGTTACAAAAGAAGATTATAAATATATTCTTGAAAGTTACTTCCATTTTGGTTGGGGAGAAGTATTGTTATGATATACTTCAGTTTGTTTGTGAATTCCTAACAATTTCAATGATTTAGTATGCTGCTTTTATTTACTAATTTGTACAAGAATACTCATAAATAGCAGTTAACAAAATGTATTATGGATATCTCAAATTTAGTTATGTGCATAACTAACTGATGTGACTGTATTCCAGTTAGTCTGTGAAGTAATACATGATGTCATCACTAATTTTGAATGGATATTGGTTAATAGCTCAAAACTCTTGCTTAATTCTTTGAAACAAATAAAACACACACAGATATTATTTTTATTTTATTATCAAGCTTTGGTTAGACTCATCACTCATAACTGTAATGTTATAAAAATCTCAATAAAATTTGAACACATAAATATCTTGATAATCCTGTTATCTGCACTTTGTAGAAGACAAGAGTATTTTCTAAAAATGTAATTTTTTTTTAGTTTTTTTCAGCAGCCTTCAGATAGATACTGCATTTTTTTACATTTAGCCTATTAAATTATTAGTCTGGAAAGTTTCCAGCCATTTAACATTAAAACTGTTATCTTTGGGAAGCATACTGATGTAAATATTTTGAAGAAGCAAGAGCAAATGGGAAACAAGCCCATATGCAATTATGGGTTAAATGGAAGGATTGTGACCCTTATAAAAGGAAACGTGGTAATGGTAGTAATATATACAGCAGGTTATGCCTCAAAGTCCTGTACAAGGTGGTCTGAGAAGTGGAAGATCAACTGTATATGTGTCTAGTTAGGAGAAGGGAGAGTTAAGGTTGATGCAAGAGGGGTCTGGAATTCCAGGATCATGTAGGGGTTGGGATGACATCTCTATCCAAAAGGATATCTTTGGACAAGGACTGAACATGAGAGATTCAAGAGCAGATGAGGAAGAAGGAAGAAAAAAGTATGAAGTGGAATTGTTGTGTCAACATCGTGGGACAGCATCCTTGAGCCTGCTAACATGGTACAAAGGCATGTGGGAATTGAGTTGAGAAGTCGAAAGAAGCTGCATGAATTCAGATGTAGAGTGAACTCAGCATAGCATGAGAAGGAGGAGGTCAGTTCTGGGGTAGAGATTCTGGAACTGCAAAGGCCTGAAAAGGAGTTTGTTAATGGTCTTTATTGAGTCATTAGTTGGTAAGGTACACATATTAGCTGTAGTTGAAACATGGTTAGAAGAGGAGGATAAAAATAATAGATTTTGAATTTTTTGGAAAAATGGGTTCAAGAAGGAGAGGAAAGAGCCTCCGGTGGTTTGGGGTTATATAGAAACTAATGGAAGGGTCAGATCAAAGAGTGGAGATCAAAGATGGAAGGGGTAATGTGGGTGATATGGACAAAGTAGGCATTACGTATAGGATAGTTTATTATCCTAGAAATTCCCAATTTCACAGCCCAGACTCTTCAGTATAGCCTCCCCTTAAGAACGGCAAGGTGCATGTATAAACAGTTTTGCCTCTGTACCCTCTAAAAGTGTTAGCAGACTTTATATTATACAAAAATACCTTTTAACCCAGATCTTGGCAGCCATTCATGAACACCAAGAAGAAGACTTCATATACTGCTTTACAGTAACTGTTTTCTGACTTTCTAGAACGAGTCACCAGATGAAAAGAAAATGACAACATTGTCTTTCTAAACACTCCTCGTCCTTTTGACTTTCATCATTCACTAGTCATTAGGAAAGACCCAAATGGATTTATGGATCAAACTGGTAGATCCAAGTTCCATCTCCCAAGACAAAATCAGATATATGCTGAAACTCTCCATTGTTGGATATTTGAAACATTTCTTGATACCACTACCCTCTGAAGAATTTCTGTCTTTTGATTAATTTATGGAGCACCCATCTTGAACATATTTTACCACTTTTGAGTTACAGAAAGACTGGAAACCCCTCATGACTCAGCCTAGAATCTTCTCTGGTCTTTAGCTTTATATATATGAGTGTGTGTGAGTGAGTTTTATTTTTGGCTACAACATTATTGGCCTGCAGATCCTTTCATCTTCAAGAGATTATTCTTCTGTCTTAAATTTACTGAACCAATGAAATACTGCTATAAGGTGCAGTACATAAGTTTCCAATCTGACCTTATTGTTATACTTTATATTTATAATGTTGATTATTTACAGAGATTATGATTAATAATAAATTCAATTCAAATCTGCCAACTGAAAGCCTTAGAGTAAACTATTTATGCATAGGCAGAAGTTACAAGAAGGGACCTGATTAGTTTTAGAGATGTTCAGATTGGCTGGATTATTTCAGGTTAAATGTATGTTAATATAATAATAAATCAGTGTAAGGAAACAAGATGAGTATTTAACATTCACAGTTGTGCTCTCATTTCCAGAATACACACACATAAAGTTGCAGGACCTGGATATCATTGGCACTCTTGGAGTAGGAGGATTTGGACGAGTGGAGCTGGTCCAGAATCGCAAAGATAAGAATATGACATTTGCCCTCAAGTGCCTCAAGAAATGCTATGTCGTAGAGCAGCAACAAGAGGAACATGCATACAATGAGAAAGGTGTGATGTTGGCATGTGCAGATAGCCCCTTTATATCCAGGTAAGCAACAAGAGAAAACAAGACTGCTGTTTTCACCTCTTTAAAGAGATATCCTTTATAGATGAGAATTACATTTGCTTAGTTTTAACAAAAAGCAGTCAGTATGCTTTTAATATTATGAGGATAATTATTTAATGTTCAGAATTCTACTAACATAGAAAGCCATAACTGTAAACTCTTGCCTATTTCTCTTGCACTCTCAAATCAAAGTTGCATCCTTCAGAATTAGTCATGGAAACAACGGTGCAATGTTGCTTTAGAGATGGCACCATCCTCCTCTTTGTTGGGCAAAATAGCTTTTTCCAAACTCCCAAACTAATGGTCACAGTTATTCTTTGGCAGCTGGAAACAGGAAAAGTCTTGTCAGGCAGGAGCTGTATAAACTAAGCGAATTCCTAAACAGTTTGAATTTGTGAACATTATCACAGAGCACTAGAGCAAAGAATATAGTAAAAAACAAGTCAAACTAACTGAAAATATACATATGTATTTAAAAAAAAAACTTTCATGTTTAAAAGTATATGCTTTTCCTATATCATTCTTTTATTTTTTACATTAACATTTCAAATTGCACTTAACTGTATAACAACTAAAACAGAATGTGATTTAACATTCAAACTAAATAGTTAATTTTAGGCATATGGTTGCTTCCTTTTCTGTGTTCTGAAACCTTTGTGTTCTCTGCATTTTTTGTACACTTTATTACCAAGATTGACAGATATACACTACTTCCTAGAATTTGACTTTTTCCACTGTCATTTGGTACTGAAACCACAGGATAGTTGCTGTCCAATTATTTATTTGTCCATGTGCATGTGCAGACTACTCCCCCATATTCTTTCACATGACACCAACAAGCTTATTGCTTGTGAGAATACCTAATTGTTAATGCTAACAATAAGAATATCCCTCTCTCCCCTGGTCACCTTAATCAACATCCTTGGTGATTACAAAAATGCTATTTTTAGGTATGTCCCCACTGCTAATGTTGTGATATCTATGATTTTCAGAATCTATTTTTATTTTTTTATTTAAATGATATATATGGAGTTTCATTGCAAAAAACAAAACAAGACAAAACAAATATATTTTTAAATTTTGAGTTTCAGGAAACCTCACTCATAATAGTCTGATTTTGCTGATTTTCAGAGACAATTTTTCTTATTTTATTTCAATGGAATATACTGAGTTTTGTTGAGAAAAAACTAACATTGCAGTTGCTAGAGCAATTTTTAAATGTTAGCTTTAGGTTAACCCCCACTCCCAATAATTCAACATGAATTGCTTAATTGATATCATTGTATGATTCAGTTGAACTACACACTCTTAAAGTTGAACTTTAGCCTGGCTGAAGATGGGAACTGAATGTTCTTGAAACTGGTTCCATACATTTATGAAAGTAAGTGAAGCTTTAAGAGTATGTAGTTCAACTGAATCATACAATGATATCAATTAATATGATTAGCTTCACTGTGCAAGTTCCAATTTACATTTAAGTATGAATCGCTTGTTATTTGATGCTGATTTTTGATGAGAAAAAACAAAACTGCGGCCACTAGAGCATTAACACACACACCATTCACACACACATAAATACATAAATTTTTTCATCATTTTTTGTGCCTATAAAGTGGGATTGATGGAGATTTGAAGACAATTTTCAAAAATATTTTCATGGGTACAACCACAACAGCTCTACATTCTTTTGGAATTTGCTAAAATCTAAGGGAGCTAGATTTGGGGTGGTTCACCAGTGTCATTCCTAATTCTTTGCAGAAATTCCATTGTTTTCAAGTGTTATTCAAAGACATTGCCATGGTGAAGCAACAAACCTCATAATTAGACTTGCCAGTCACCCCATGTAATACTACCATGGGTGTCCGAGGTCGTTAAGGCATGGACTCATGAGCAAGAGGTCTGGGGTTCGAATCCCACTAGGAACGTCCTCCCTGATTGACGTTTTTTCCAGGTTTTCCTCAGTCCTTATAAATGACAAATGCTGGGGAGGTACGCTAAACTTAATCCTGGTTCATTTCCTTCCTTATAAAAAATTCTTTCCTAATATATTATTTCATTTCATGTATCATCAGTGTCCATATCTGTAGTACTTAGTAGTAAAACTGGACGTTAAACACAATTAAAAAAAATCATATGTAATATGGGGGGGGGGGGAAATGTCAGGTTTGAAAATCATACTGTAAGTCAAAAATCTGATATTTTGTTTCTTAATTGATCACATGGAACTCACAAACATTCTTCTAAACTTCTCTTACTTACAGAAATCAGAATCAAGTGCTAATGCCAGTATGTATTTATGTTATTGTATATAATGAGTGTATTTAACATGAATATAAAGCATAAAATACAGTATTGTATTAACTTGACACATAGTCATTGTTATGATAAGAGAATGATCCTTTTCTGCCTTTGAGAGAAAATAATTGTGTCCCATATTGGAATTCTGAAAATCTAAATATAATATAAACCAATGCTTAATACTTTTCTTTTCTTTCTTGTTTCTTTAGCTGTTAATATTTATTGTGGTTGTAGGCCATCATAACAATGTGATGAAGGGAGAAATTGCTGGCATAAAAATTCAAAATAAAATTAAAATACATAAACTACTTCTTCCAACATCAATGAAAGTTAAAGTTAAAAATTAATTGTCATGTTTGTTTGACTTTAGGTTATATCGAACATACAAGGATAACAAATATGTGTACTTCTTAATGGAGGCATGCCTGGGTGGTGATTTGTTCACTGTGCTACAGAAGTATCGTTTCTTTGATGAAAACACTGCACGCTTCATGACGGGATGTGTTATAGAGGCATTACAGTTTCTTCATGAGCGAGGCTTTATTTACAGAGATCTTAAACCAGAAAATCTTCTGCTAGATGGAAAAGGCTATATTAAAATGGTGAGTTAAACACTTTTATCATAATGTGAGTAATAAAATTAATTTATACATAATATGAGAAATTATTATTATGAAATCACTCGAATTTCACTAATTTTGTTCCACTTACTTGGAAATGTTTCAAAGGCATTGCCTTCATCTTCAGCCTGCTTCAAACCTACTTCACATTCAGAGGTAATAGTTATACACAAAAGAAGGTTCTAGCAATGGGAAACCCACTTTGGCCATTCTTGGCGGTTATGTACTTAAGTTTTTTGGAAATAAAATTAGTTGAGGCTTTTCCACATTTATATAAATGTTGGTACCGTTATGTGGATGATGTCTTTGCAATAGTAAATGAAAAATTGAAAGAGGATGCAATAAAACTACTGAATCTACAAGACAGCACTGTTAAATTCACAATGGAATTAGAAAACAACAAGGTTCTTCTCTTCTTGGATATAAAAATTATAATATATGACAATATACTGGAAATGGGCATTTTCAGAAAAGATACCCACACATATAATTATATAAAAAATAACAGCCACAATCCAAAACAACATAAACTAGCCATGATCAACAACCTCACATCCAGATTGACAAACCTGCCAATAAGCAAGACAGAATACAAACTGGAGTACCAAAAAATCATAGATATAGCACAGAAAAATGGCTACACAATAGATCTAGTCAACAAGAAAATAGAGAAATTCAGAAAGAAAAAACAAATAAGGACATTACCACACTAAAAGGCTACAAAGGAGATCATATATATAAAAAATGCAAATTCCACCCATGGGCACACCAAAAATTCCAGAAGATTTTTAAACAGGCAAACATCATTTTGGCCTCAGTAAATAAACTTAGTTTAAAAAAAACCACTTAAATGCCAACACAAAAGACAAAATTCCACCAGGAAAGCAATCAGGCATTTATGAAATCAGTTGCAAAGACTGTGAAATGAAATACATAGGCAAAACAAAAAGAAATATTACCATACGTTTTAAGGAACACATGAGAAATGTAAAATATAAATACACAGAAAAATCAGCAGTGGCAGATCATTTTTGGCAAATAAAAACATGAATTCCAAAAGGAACCAAAACTACTAAAAGCTCTTCAAAAACCCATAGAATTAACAGTATGGGAAAATATATTTATAAACAAAAACAAAGATTTTTTTTTATTAAAATGTAAATTGGAACTTGCACAGTGAAGCTAATCATATTAATTGATATCATTGTATGATTCAGTTGAACTACACACTCTTAAAGCTTCACTTAGTTTTCATAAATATATGGAACCAGTTTCGAGAACAAACATTTAGTTCTCATCTTCAGCCAGGCTAAAGCTGAACTGAGTTGAACTGAGTTGAACTTTGGCCTGGCTGAAGATGGGAACTAAATGTTCTTGAAGCTGGTTCCATACATTTATGAAAAGTAAATGAAGCTTTAAGAGTGTGTAGTTCAACTGAATCATACAATGATATCAATTAATAAAGATTTTTTGGTTAAATTTGATCTCCCAAACAACAGTTACCCCATCAATAAGTTCATTAAAGCCACAGAGTGACATCTTAATACCACACTGGGAAGCGGCCAGTGGGACCAGGCTGAAGATGGAGGCAAATGCTTTTGAAACATGTCCAAATAAGTGGAACAAAATTAGTGAAATTTGAGTGATTTCGTAATAATAATTTGTTATATTATACTATATTTCACTGTAAAAATTCCCGATACCTAAAACTAATTTCTACATAAATATTGTACTTAAAAAGCTGTTGACAATGGAGTGGTAATATAACCTAAACTTAAGTATTCATTTTTTACACTAAACTCCATTTACTTACATAAAAGTAAGATGCGTTTCGGCAGAATCTCTCCCATCTTTAGTTGCTCACTGAACCACCGTTACTCGAAATGATGGCTGGACACCCGGATGTTTCTGTGGTTGCCTCTGTAGGTTGAAGTAGGAAATTGCTGAGTTCATCCATAGGTGAAACTCAAAATTCATTAGATTTTCTCTATTTTTTAATATGAAAATTTTTTCCCAATTTTTTTCTCCAATGGGTTGTGGTATAAAATAAATATGAAATAAAACTGGGAATTAAACTGCTAAAACATCTTCACAACCATTGGAGTTAATCACTTGGGAAAAAAAAAAATCATATTAAAAAATAGAGAAAACCTAATGAATTTTGAGTTTCACCTATGGATGAACTCAGCAATTTCCTACTTCAACCAACAGAGGCCACCACAGGAACATTTGGTTGTCCAGTCATTGTTTCGAGTAACAGCGGTTCAGTGAGCAACTGAAAATGGGAGAGATTCTCCTGAAACGTGTCTTACTTTTATGTAAGTAAGTGGAGTTTAGTGTAAAAAATTAATACCTAAGTTTAGGTTAATTTCTACATGTTTCATACTTAACCATCCATCTGAGATATGATGCCTATTTAAATTTCTATCTAATTATGTAGTCCATTTTGTGGTGCACTACATAGCAGGCACAAGGGAGATAATGACTCATTTACTTAAAATTGTTGATTTGTTCATCCTGAAACATGGGGTGCAGTGTGTAAGTTTCTGGCCTCACATAGAACACCAGAAATCATTGTTGCAATGTTTATGTTATCAGATACTCACATTTTTCAGGAGTGTAAACTGTGTATTTCATTTCTGGCCACATCACTCATTTACTTTGAGAAGCTTTTTTTACATCAACATGTTACATGAAACAGTTTAATGTTCAAAATTGAATATACAGCAATGATTCAATTTTCAACTAAGGAAGATATTTCCCCAGTGATATTACATAATGCCTTGAAGGTGTATTCTGGGAAACTTCCCTTTTATATTTACTGAAGGGTGGTTCAAATGACATCTTTGACACTTATAGCTGACTTATAGTGGGAGATTATAAAATTTTGTAACTAAGCCATCATCTGTTAGGATTTAAAAATTCATCAGGCAATCTTTATATTTCTTAATGATATTGATTAATTTTTTAATATACCTGCACTTAATTGAGTGAAAATAATAGGAAAACACAGTTGAAACATTATAGCCTGGGTAGTGCTATGGCAAGTAATTAGATTGCTTGCCATCCACTGATACGGCTGTAAGTGGGATTTGTGGTGGACAAAGTGGCATCTGGGCAGGTTTCCCTGCCAATGATTCCATCATTGCTTCAGCGTCATTTCACTCTTATAATCAATCAGCATAATCTAGTTTGCCAATTTATTGATACATATGTTATAAATGCACTATGCTGCTACCCTCTGCTGTCAGTGTGCAGAACTCCAATGCTCTATCGGGCAAAATAGTTGATATTACAAAACGCACACACGCACACACACACACACATATATATATATTATACTTTGTATGATTTATCATAAATTTTGTACAAAATGAAGTTTTTCTCAGTTAGTTTACCTCTGTTTTATTTTAGAAAACTAACAACCGTCTTTAAAGTTCTAAAATATAAATTGTATAATTTACGGTTTGAATATGAAATTTTTATGATTTTATTATGCTTTCAGATTGATTTCGGTTTTGCAAAACGGGTAGGATCAAGTGGAAAGACATGGACATTTGCTGGTACACCTGAGTATGTTGCCCCAGAGATCATTCTAAATAAAGGTCATGACCGCGCTGTGGATTATTGGGCACTGGGGGTCTTCATACATGAGCTGCTTGTAGGGAAGTAAGTTCACACTTCCACTTTTTAGAGTTAAGAAGTTTCACTATGACAAATTTTTCTACTAAGAACTCTCCATTCTTCCTGTTAATATTTTCAAGAATTGAACAACATTTGTCGCATTTCATTGGTAACTCAACCCCAACTCCTTTCTCAATACTTTCCAAAGAATTGTTAAAATAGTCACCTTTTGATAAAAAAGCTTTTCTTTCAGTAAATCAAAAATGAAATTCATGGAAGTTTTTCCAGGTGATTATACAGATATATCTTCATTTTTTACCTGAATCTTTCTCTAAGGTGTTTAGAGTAGACTGTAATGATTTCTGAGAGTTCCAGATACAGGGCTGAAGGGCCATTTTGCAGAATGATAGTATATAATAGAATCCAATTCAGCATAAGGTGTTCAACTGCAATTGCTAATTGCGAAATCTTTCTATTCCTAAGGTTTGTTCATGGCTGTAGGAACATGTTTCCTGTCATTGAAAGATCCTCTCTCTGATAACTTTTTAACAAATTAGCAAATAGTTTCTTTACCTGGAACATGATTGCCAGATATTTTCTTGTGAATCACCTTACCACTTCTCTGTAACAATCTGTTTCCACATACATATTGTACATAAATATCCATTCTTCAAGATTATATGTAGTGACTTAATTAATGAAGAACAATAAGGCTACATGTGATGAAAACACTGAGTTACACATGAATACAAAACCATAGACTCCTTCAAACTGACTACAATCTGCTATCTGCACATGCATCTTATGGCCTTGATTATTGGTTTCTCTCCAAACATGCAGCTGTACTCTGTGTGACCTGCAACTCTTTAACCCCCTGTAGTACAGGAATACTCTGAAAACATTGATTCTAGAGTGTTTCTACTATAGAATCTTCTATGAGCTTCATGGCACTCTTTGGCTATATTTTTAACAATCATTTCACAGAAGCAACATTTAAATAAACAAAATTAAGTTCTCCATATATGTCGTGAAGCCTGTGTTATCATTAGAAAATATAAATCTTGTGCAATATTATGTTACATCTTATTAAGGTCTGCTTAATCGCTGAAACTATTTCTGTTATCTTAATTGTATTTTGTTATCAGAAAGAAGGTTCTGGATTGTAGTCAGATAATTTGCATATCTGTTTAGTTCTGTCAGCTTCTAGGTATAGATTGTGCTTCAGTTATTTCTGCAGAGAAGAAAATGCTTGGATCAATGCCCTGAGGTCAATATAATATGATTTGGTGGCTTGATTATTTTGTTAATAGTTAGATGCATTAAACTGCACATTTGCTTTATGCTGACTGACCAAGGATATCAAGTCATCCCTGCAATAAACAAAAGATATATCTGGTCTGCATTTTGTGAATGATTAGTAGCAGGAACGATTTCAATCAAAGGATTATAGTGTTCACTTAAAGCAATAATTGGTATTGTAGTGAATAGGTTTTAAACATTAAAAAAATAGATCTAAAATTATGGTTTTTAAGAAGGAAATAAGGTTAAAAAGGATGAGGGATGATGGATTGATGATAGTGAAACTGAACTGGTGAATAATTTGTAATCTGGGATGTGGTTGAGTGTTAATGGAAGATGGAGTGACCAAAGGGTAAATTGACTTTAGAAAGTATCAAAATTATAGATATGAGAGTAATTTGACTTGAAAGAGTTTATTATGCAATGGTTGAATCTAAAACAATGTTTAGTGCATAAGTATGACAGGGTGGAAAATGAATGGAAAAATATTCATAAGAGTCATAGAGAATTGTTCTTTGGGCTGCCAAGAGCTTCATCAAATGCAGTAGCATTACTTGATCTAAGGAGAGTAGGGAGTAAAACTAAAGTGATTGAACAAGGGTTAAAATATTTCTGTAGAATTAAGTCCTTCAAGGATGGAAATATTGTTTAGCAACAGCTCAAAAAGGATGGAATGGAAAAGTAGTTGGTTTGCTAAGATGGGAAAAGCTTTGGAAGAAATTGGGATGGGAGAATTTTATGATGGGTGTGTTGAGCTAAGAAAAGCGCAGACACAATTGGCGAATATTGAGAAACAAGATTTATTTAGTAGTCTAAGAGATAAAGATTAATTAGAATTATATAGAGATTTGAAAAGTGAATGGGATGAGAGATATATTTTGAGTATATGACAGGACAGGAAGAGAATGATATGCTTGGCCAAGAATGGGGTTTACAAAATTAAGGGAGTTAGAGGGGAACTGGACAAGGATGTTTGCCCTTTTTGTGTTAATTTGGGTTCAACATTGCAACAGTAACCTAGAGTACAAGAAAACTGAGTTATGAAGGAGAGATATGGCATTTGAAAAGTGGTAATAGTTTGGAAAATAAGGAATTGGCAAATAAAAATAGAAAGGAGTTTATTACAGAGCTAAGGAAAGTAAGAGAAAAATTATTTAGAATTATGAGAAAATAATTGAGAATGGGAGTAGTAGATGAAGGGAGATGGCATAATTAATTGAAACAAATTGGATTTTTATACACAAATAACCAGACTGTTGATGCGTATAATATGTGTGAAATGAGTAATTCTGAAAATAAGTTAGATATAAGGGTGGTAAAGTTAAATTTGCTGATTTGAATTTTGTAAGGGGAGTAATAAATACTTTTATTATTGTACCTTTGGTTGGATCAAATGCTGGTCCCCTTGATATTCCAGCAGGTAGCTGCTGATGAACTGGAGTCTGAGGCAGTCATATTGTAAAATTTTAAGTTAATTATTTAGAATTAATAATAATATTTGGTTATTTATGAATTAAGAGTAATATGTAAATTTAGTTATAGTGTTGTTTTGAAATAACATTAATTAATTCATTCTCATAATTGTGTGCTGCAACTGGAATTTTACATCAACAGGCTTCAGTTCAAGTTCTTGAATATTTCAAATATAAAATGGAGAAAGGTTAAAACTTGTTTGAGATTTCATATTTATTTTATGTTTATTTCATTTTGTTGTTAAGTGTTCATAATTAATGTTGATGTTTCTGTCAAGAATAAGAAATTCACAATGCTTAAAAAAGCAACTCATGATGGATATCTGTTAAATAAAAAAATATAGGAAAAAACATTGTATGTCCCAAGTAATATTGAGAAGATGATTCTAAACATGACTTAAATCTAAATGTTTCTTCCGAGCTGGGAAGCCATGGTCTGTTGGAGCTAAGGTGTCCAAACGTTTCATCCCCACCTGCAGAAGACATCTTCAGTGGTGCGGTCTGAGTCTTCTAGGCAAAGGTTCTGGCATGACTGAAATGCCAGCTGGAGATGTTATATTTATATACAGGCTTCTCGAAGGGGATTGGTTTGGCTGGAACAGGAGATGTGTACTCGGAGGGCAGGGCATCTCCACTCTGATAGGTGATTGGTTTGCATGATTATTGCGAGTTTTGGCTTGTTTTATATGCTTTAATATCGGATGCCAAATTTTTCTCAGTTTGAGAGCCTCTCCCTTTCTGTTGAAATTGCTAGGGTTTTTGTAAATTTCAATTGCTTCGCGTTGTAATCTAGCGTGGTAGTATAGTATCGAAGAGAGAACAGATGTTTCATGTTGGATAATGTGTTCTCCGTCTGCCCACATTGCATGTTCTGCGACCGCGCACTTTTCCGGCTGGCCCAGAGGGCAGCATCTCTTGTGTTCTGAGAGCCGTGTGTTAACGCTTCGTTGAGTGGTGCCTATGTATACTGCACCGCAGGAACAAAGAATCCGGTAGACCCCGGCCGAAACGAGCGGGTCCCTGGGGTCTTTGACCGAGCGTAGCAACGTGTTGATTTGTCTGGTGGGCTTGAATGGTTTTGACGTTGTGGCGTTTGAGTAGGTGTCCAATTCTCTCCGTGAGCTTATTGAAGTATAGTAGAAACGTAATGCCCTTGCTCCTGGGCGAAACCTGTTTGGCCGGGTGGTGTGTGGGTCAGTGTGTCGCTCTGCGGACTTCTTGTGCCGTATAACCATTCGAAGATAAATTCCGTTCCATATGCCGGAGTTCCTGTTGCAAAGATTCAGGCTCGCAGATGCGAGCAAGCGGCCAATGAGGGTTTTTATCATGGCGCGTTTCTGCTTCGGGTGATGGTTGGAATTTTTGGTCAGATATCGGTTGTTACGGGTGGGTTTGCGATAAACTGTGTGTCCCAGTTTCCCGTCTGGTTTTTTGGTGACCAGAACATCCAAGAAAGCTAGTTGGCCATTTTTCTCTTTCTCAATGGTGAACTGAATCCGTGGATTGATACTGATGAGATGCTGGAGGAAACCTTCAAGATCTGATTCTCCGTGACTCTATACGATAAAAGCGTCATCCATATAGCGGTACCATACGGACGGTTTGAGGGCTGCAGAACTCAGAGCCTGAGACTCGAAGGATTCCATAAAGTAATTTGCAATAACTGGGCTGAGTGGACTGCCCATTGCGACCCCATCTATTTGTTCGAAGCCTGGACCCACTGAAAGTAGGTAGTAGTAAGTACGTGATGAAACAGTGCTAGTATGTCGTCTGGAAACAGATCTTTCAGCTGTGTGATGGCGTCACCGACAGGAACCATGGTGAAGAGGGAGACGACATCGAAACTCACGAGGACATCTTGAGGTTGCAATGTAATGGTCGGTAGTTTTTGTATGAAGTGCTGCGAGTCCTTGATGTAAGTGTCAGTGGAGCCGATATTAGGCTGTAATAAATTGGCTAAATACCTGACGACTGTGTAGGTAGGGGACCCAATGCCGCTGACAATGGCTCGTAATGGTACCTCTGTTTTATGTATCTTGGGCAGACCGTAGAGTCTAGGAGGTTGAACTTCAGATCTTGTGATGCGGCGTTTGTCCTCAGGTGATATGGATGACGTTTTAACTAGACTGTTGGTTTTCCGTAAAATACGAGATGTAGGATCACGTTGCACTTTTCGGTAAGTGTCAGGCTGTAGTGGTTCTAAGATCTGTCACGACGGTTCAGAAGAACAGTAGCATTGCCCTTATCTGCAGAGCAGACATTGATGTCCATGTTGGCATTGAGTCTCTTGAGGGCTGTTCTTTCTTGGTGCATAAGGTTGCTTTTTGGGCGTTTGGCACGTTGGAGAATCCTGGCGCATTCTTGTCAGATTTCTTCTGCAGCAGGAGCTGGAAGGACGCGTATCCCAGATTCAATGCTGGAGATAATCTCCACACCGGCAAGGAAGGTGGGATCACTGTGTAATTGCCTCCTTTGGCAAGTAGTGAAGTTTCTGCAGTTGAAAGCTCACAACTGTGCTCAGAAGAAACATTTACATTTAAGTCTGAAAGCTTCTGACTACTCAATTCTAAACATGTATTGCATTATGTTGCAGGCCTCCTTTTCGAGGTAAGGACCATATGCAGACTTACAACTTGATACTGAAAGGAATAGAGTCTGTACATTTCCCTAAACATGTGACAAAGGCAGCACAGAACCTTGTGCGCAGACTTTGCCGGGCAGTGGCCACAGAACGATTAGGCTATCAGAAGGCTGGAGTTCAAGAGATCAAAAGTCATAGGTGAGTAGTAAAATGAATCAATTTATTAAATTGGTATAGTGGTGTGGTGATTTCTCTTTGTGATACTTTACCTCGCTCCACTTAACAATCAGAGTTTGTATATGATAGTGAAAATTGTATCCTAAACTTAGGTATTCATTTTTATACTAAACTCCACTTAATTATATAAAAATAAAACTCTCTGGTAGTAATCAAGTAATGGCGGTTGGTGAGCAACTGAAGATGGGAGAGATTCTCCCGAAATGCATCTTATTTTTATATAAGTAAGTGGAGTTTAGTGTAAAAATGAATACCTAAGTTTAGGATACATTACCACTCCATTGTCAACAGCTTCGTAAGTATACAATATTTATAGTGGAAATTGGTTGGTTTAGTGAACGTGCAATGCTTAGTAAAATGGAAGTTAAGAGTTCCATTGAAGGAAGCAATTGAGCTTGCTCAATCATGTTAATCATGCCAATGTTTTGCATGATAGGCTTCTATATGTATTGTGAAGTATGCTAAGAGTGAGATTTATATAGTACACTCAAAAAGTTTTGGAACTGCTTTAAAGAAAAATGCATTCATTAAGAAACAATTTATTAACTAGGATTCTACATACTTTCTACCCCTCTATAAATGCCTTGAAACGTTTGAAAACTTGAAAAAAAAAATCTTTAGTTACAGTGTTTAAAATAGCAGTCACTTTCTTTTGAATGGTTTTATTATCAAATCATCAGCCTTTTAACACCCCTTGAGTTTTGGAGAAAAAGTAGTCTGGGGACCAATAACTGATTTTTTTAGCCAAAAAACTGGGAGACAATAAGCTCCTTTTACTTCATTGTACACAACTTTCTCTTATCAAGCACTTAATGCACACTATGGTGAATGCTGTCAACACTTATCCCAATCTCCTTGGACGACATTTTGATGGTTAGATGAGGATTGTTGCCAGTGACACACAATTGAGGGGTTCCTTCTCTTGGATTGTCACCTAGTGACTCCGTGCCATTTTTAAATTATGCACATCATTCAAAGACCTTGCTACAACTTAGACAATCATCACTACATACAGTTTGCACAATTGAAAATGTTACAGTTGCAGTCTTAACCACATCAGAACCTAACTAATTGCTGCACATTACTCCATTTCAAAGAAATGTGACCAATAACAAAGTCATATTCATTTCAGTCATTGAACTCAAAGCAATCAACGTATGTAGAAAGTTGAGAAAGAATGAAACTAAGTAATTCCACTAGTGCAGGTAGTTCCACTGTTCCTTTTCTATGGCTTCATTCCTGGAGCTTTTTGAATAAAATGTATAGGCTAGAATAAAGAATATTTATGTATGATTGTTATATGCCAAAGAAGCTGTACAAGTACTATAGGAGAAAATGTTTGCTATATTTTCAGAAGTAATATCTCCCATCAGAAAGCGCAATTGTTAGATTGGTGAACAAAGTTCAAACAGCAAAGTCATAAAGCCCGGTGCAAAGGAAATTAGTACCTCCCTCAATCATTTATGTAATGAATCTTTAGCATTGGGTGTATTTTCTGAAAGGATAAATTATTTTATAGTGAATCCTCTGTACAAAAAGGGAGAAAAGATAAATGTGTCTAATTATAGACCTATAGCTATTTCATCTACATTTTCTAAGGTGTTTGAGAAAGTAATGTATAATATGCTTTACCATTACCTTCAAAGTAACAATATTGTAGTTAATGATCAGAATGGCTTTAGAAAAGCAATTTCAACAGAAAATGCAATCTTTAAACTCATTAATGAAACATATTTGTTTAATTTTCAAGCTGTTTGCAGTGAAGATATCATGTATTAATTTATATAATACAGGTAAATTAATTCACTAGTAAAATTTTAACTGTCTTTAATGAAAGAGTACATGCAGGAGGAATATTTTGTGAATTATCAAAGGCTTTTGATTGTGTCAATCATGGATAAATTAGCTTTCTATGAAATGAAAAACCAATATTTAAAATGGTTTATATCATACATTAACAAAAGGAAACAAAAAGTAGTAATAAATTGCCCCTTTAAAAATAAAAACAATGCATCAGAGTCAAGAATGATTAACCATGGAATGCTTCAAGTATCTGTTCTGGGTCCTCTTCTTTTTCTTATATATATATATATAAATGATCTCTCCTATCTATCCAGATGTAGGAAATACTGTTCTATTTGCAGGTGACACAAGCACATTGATAAATGGAAATTGCCTTAATGATTGTGCCATTAAACTAGTTCTGAGTTCTTTGTGTGCATGATTCAAAGCAAACAAATTGTCTCTAAATCTACATAAAGCAAATGTTTTGAAATTCATCATTCACAGATCTCCAAATCTCCACTCAGATAGGATATTATTACAGTGTACTTCTACAAACCATAGGTATTAAATTCTTTAGTTTAATAATTGATAACCGTCTGAATTGGAAAAATCACATCAATCTTATTACACTTAAAATTAGCACTGCATTTTTTACACTTATTTCAACTAAACAATGAAATATGATCTTATATTTTGGGGAAACTCAGTTAAAAGTGAGAGTGTCTTCCTATTACAGAAAAAAAACCATACGAATAATTGCTGGTACACATAGCAGACATTCATTCAGAAATCTCTTTAGGTAATTGGAAATTTTAACTCTTCCATGTGAATATATATTATCCCTCATGAACTTTTATATAAGAAATAAAGAAAAATTTGTACAAAATCAAAATATACATGACAAGGATACTATACAAAAAGCAAATGTTCATAGACTGTTTCAGCACTTTCCTGCCATTAAAAAGGAATGTAATTCAAATGCTTTTTATTACAAAATGCTCTTCCCTCTAGCCTAAAAGTCCTAATAAACAATGATAAATCCTGCATTAATGTGTTCAAGTTGTTAACACTAACTCCATTTACTTTACTTTTTAAAACCTAGGATTAGTTTCAGAAGAGGTCCCTCCCATCATCGGCTGCTGTTGACTGAATGCCATTCGAAACGGTGGATGGATACCCATTCGTTCCTGTAGTGGTGTCTGATGGTTCTAGTAGAAACTTGTTGAATTCATCCAGCAGCGGAAAATAAAAATTCATTAAGTTCTTCTTATTTTTTAAAATGAAAATGATACCTCTCCAGAAACTAGTCCTAAGTTTTAAAAAGTAAGTGGAGTTAGTGTTAACAACTTGAACACATTAATGTAGGATATATTACCACTCTATTGTCTACAGCTTTGTAAGTACAATTTTACTTAATGATAAATCCTTTAAAACTGCTCTTAGAAAATACTATTTATAAGGCCTACTATCCTGAATAGGAATATATGAATGACAATATATTATACTGATTTATTGTTAATTAGTTATTGAGTCCATTTAATACTCCTATGCTCCACTTACCATTGAATTATACAGATAATGATTAAATAAATTGTACTTATGAAGCTGCAGATAATGGAGTGGTAATATATCCTATACTTCCATATTCAACTTACTTACACTAAACTCCACTTATTTATATAAAACTCAGACATGTTTCCGGAGTAATCACTCCCTTCTTCAGTTGTTGATCGACTATTGTTACATGAAATGATGGCTGGATACCCAGATGCTTCTCTGGTGGTGTCTGGTGGGTGTAGTAGGAATTTGCTGAGTTCACCAATAGAAGGAAAATCGATGTTCATTATGTTTTCTTTATTTTTTATGATGAAAATATTTTTCCAAGCAGATAGTTCCATTGGGTTGTGAAACCATTTCAGCAGATTAACCTTGTTTAATTTCATGATTTTTGGTCCAAAAGTGAGCTTCTACCACTGGTTTATCAACTTGCTTAAGCCAAATATTCCTAAAGTGTTCCTTTCTCCAAATTTCCAAATTTCTCTTTGTTTTTTTAGTGTATCTCTGATCACAATCTGGACACTAGATTTCATAAATTCCTGATTTCTTTTCTGTTGGTATGGTATCGTTTACTGAGCAACCTATATTGATATTATATTTGTTCTTTGGGGCTAACATTATTTCAAGTTCTTTGAAAATCTGCTTAGATTTGTTATAGTAAGTTAGATGGTATGTGAAACTTTTGAATTTGTATCTTTCCTTGGTGTTCTTCAATGTGAAAACTTCTCTTATCAATTTTTTCTTTTTAAATTTATTAATAATTTTTATTACTATGTCCTTTTTGAAACCATTGGTTATGGCTGTCTTTATTATCTGTTGGTATTCTATTTTAAACTCTGTTTCTGTGAGAGGAATGTCTTGGTTTATCTGTGTGCCAAGCTGCGAAACACTGCATATTTTTATGGAATGGGAGTTTAACTTTCATTTTTTATGTAATTTTCTATGTGTGTTTCTTTTCTGTGGATTCCAAAGTTTAGACAATCTCCATATCTTATGATTTTTAAATTTAGGAATGGAGGCCAACCATGCCTTTCTTCTTCTATGGTAAATTGTATAGATTTATATTGTAGATTAAGAAGTTTCAGAGCATCTATTGAATGTTTTTGCAAATATTATTGCAGATATGTCATCCACATACCTTACCATGTCTTGAAAATTAAAGGGAAGGCTCTGGTAATATGTATTTCAAATGAACTCATCAATAAATTCACTAGAAAGGGAGGTAAGGGGTTTCCCATAGCTAAATCTGAAACTTGTTGGTAATATCTCTGGTTGAACCTGAGGAAATTTTGTGAATGCAAATATTAGTGAGTTTCAGTAAGTTTTCTATTTCTTCTGTTTGTAAATTTAAGGATGCTAACCATTTCTTTAACATATGTATAAACTTCTGTATTGGTATGCTTGGGAATAAGGCCTTTACATCAAATGACACCATTATATCTCCTATTGTAATTGTGTTATTTTTAAGCTTTTCAACTAAATCAAATCGTATTTTGATACTCAAACTTTGGAATTTCTAAAAAGAGTTGAAATTGTTCATCAATTTTTTTGCTAGCTAGTATGTGGGTGAATTGATACTGTTGATTATTGGTCTCATGCTATTATCATTTTTATGTATTTTAGGAAGTGCACAAAGTCTGAATAGTACCAGATTGCTCTGTGTGACTTTCTGTGGATAGTATTTTGATCTTATTCAATGTTTTAGTTAAGTTTTTATTGCACCTACTGAGCGGATTCTTTTCAGTTGGTTATAGTCTTCCCATTTTAACATAATTTCTAATCAATTTGTGTACTCCTTTTGGTCTAAAATGACTATTTTATTACATTTATTATCCTGATGACCTTAGATGTTAAAGAGCATCCATAAATAAACTAATAATATTGCAGTCGTATCCTTGGCCGAAGATGAAGACGAAGGTCTTCGAAACGGTTCCAAATATCACATAAGTAAATGAAGCAATAAGAGTGTTTAGTACGGCATATATCACATGATTCATTCATATAATAATATTGCCTTTATCTGCTTTTGTATATATCACTGGTTTCTCTTTTAACTGTTTTAATGTTGTTCTGTAATTATTTAATTTCTTTCGGTTTTTTATGTTATCCAAAATATTTTGCATTTGATTTTAACAAATGATTTTTCACTTCCATTTAGTTGGTGGGTAGCTATGTTGATGTCAGTTATGTAATCTCCTATTTTTTCTGAGAAATATACACAAATTAAGAGGCCTTTGTTCAGAAAATTACATTAAAAAAAGATAGTTATAATCCCATTCCACATTAATATGCAATGTTTCACAGCTTGGCACACAGACCAACCAACATCCATCTCACAGAAACAGAGTAGAAAATAGAATACCAACAGATAATAAAGACAGCCATAACCAATGGTTTCAAAAAGGACATAGTAATAAAAATTATTAATAAATTTAAAAAGAAAAAATTGATAAGAGAAGTTTTCATACTGAAGAACACCAAGGAAAGATACAAATTCAAAAGTTTCACATACCATCTAACTTACCACAACAAATTTAAAAAGATTTAAAAAGAACTTGGAATAATGTTAGCCCCAAAGAACAAATATAATATCAGTAATTTATTAGGTTGCACAGTAAAAGACACCATACCAACAGAACAGAAATGTATGAAATCAAATGTGCAGACTGTGATCAGAGATACACTAAAAAAACAAAGAGAAATTTGGAAATTTGGAGAAAGGAACACTTTAGGAATATTCGGTTTAAGCAGGTTGATAAATCAGTGGTAGAATCTCACTTTTGCACCAAAAATCATGAAATTAAACCAGAGATTAATCTGCTGAAACAGCTTCGCAATCCAATGGAACTATCTGCTTGGAAAAATATTTTCATCATAAAAAATAATGAAAATTTAATGAACTTTGATTTTCCTCCTATGGGTGAACTCAGTAAGTTCCTACTACACCCACCAGACTACTAGAGAAGCATCTGCGCATCCAGTCACCATTTCAATAACAGTAGTCGATCAACAACTGAAGATGGGAGTGATTACTCATGAAACATGTCTTAGTTTTATGTAAGTGAAGTTTAGTGTAAATAAGTTAAATACATAAATGTAGGATATACAGAACATATTTCATAGGCTTTTGCCCACATCATCAGCTGTGAGTCAGTTGCCAGATTCATTGAGCATAAAAGTATTAAATCCACTCACTAGCTAATTACAAATAAATTAATTGCTTCATTGTATTAGTTCCAACATGAATTTAATTTTCAATTTAATATTATACTGTATTAAAAATATTGCAATTATTTTATATCAATGCATATGTAAACATGTATATAGTAAAATTTGTATGATGAATGACTTGTCTGTTTCTGTTTCTCTGGTTTTTGTTGTTTTGGTTCAGTTATTCTAGTTGTTGTTTTTTAATTTTTATAGTAACTATTTATGCAGATATATATATATATATATATATATATATATATATATATATATATATATATATATATATCATATTATTTGAAAATGTAGAAAGTGTGCTACTGTAGTAATTGTAAATGACAAGTTCTATGTTCTTAAGTATCTGTGACTGCTTTGTGAACTTAATGAATGCTCCAAGAACTAAACTAAACTAAATCCAAAGCCATTTTATTTACTAGAAGCAGAGAAGCAGGAGAAGCTTTATGAAATATCTACAGATTAGCTCTCTCATCAAAATACATGATTAGCTCAACAAGTTGCTGTATCTATTGACAGTGCTTATAAAGCCACCCAGCTGCTACATCCATATACAAATAAAATTATGGCTGTACCTGATATAAAACCCAAGCAGGCACTGAAACAAAATGTCTACAAGGCAGTTTACAATATCTGAGAGGATGAATTGTGGCAAATATTTCAAAATCTTTTAAAAAATATGCAGGCATGTCTAAAAGTGAAAGGGAGGAATTTCAAGAATCTATTATGATGATTATTAAAATATTAATAGCTATTTACTACTAATAAATAGTGAAAAATCATGAAATTTAACCACAAAGTATGATTTTCCATGGCAAGTGGCAAAGTAGTTAATGCACTAATTTCCCATCAGCAAAATCAATTTCTGATTGTGTAGCAGAATCAGAATCTGTAACATATCTTTTTCAAATATTTATTAATTCTGTTCTTTATGTATTAGATTATTAGACCATAGCTAAATGGTTATTGTGTTTTCCTATGTTGCAGATGGTTTCAAGGTTTCAACTGGGAAGCCCTTCGTAATCGGAACCTGCTAGCCCCAGTTATTCGTCCTGTAAGTTTTTGTGATACTTTTATTTCTATTGTACTTGGAAATGTTAATTAGATAACAAAATAGGTATTCAAATTTTATGTCACTTTTTAGTTGATACAACTGTGTAACTCTTTACATACTGGAGTATTTATTTCTTTGGTTTATTTATGGATGCTCTGTAACATCTCAGGTAATCAGTGTCCCAATCAATTCAGGATGTGAAATGGCAGTTAAATTTTGCTCAGGAGCCTCTACCTTCAGGCTTGAGGTTCTTTTACATTCATAAATCTATGACATAGGACTAACGACTTTATTTCCCTTCTGAAGGAAGCCATACTTAGGATTTTTACATCCAAAAAAATCCATCGACCTGGTCAGTATTGAACCTTCCATCTTGGGCCTACATACTGCAGTAGAGTTTCCATATTCTGAAATCTGAAAATGTTGACCCTTCCCCTGACCATTGCATTTCATGTAGCAGTTTCCATCATTATGTCTCTTTGCAGCCTCAATTATTTTTTATTTTAATGATTCCTTGTTATTATACATTGTCAAATATATGTTTGTATGTAAGATGTCTGAAATTAATTTTGCTAAAGCTAATGCTTTCACTAAATTTTTAATTGGTCCATTGTGCTGGTAAACATCTTTCAACACAGTCATTATGGCCTTGTATTACAAATTTAAATAAAATTTCTGGGTTCAAATCCCAGACAGATCAAGCTGTCTGCATAAGGTTTTTTCTGGGTTTTTTTCTTTCTCTGAGAAAGTGAATATCAGATAGCTTTAAGGCACCAGAACTCCAAGCTCATTTGCACCATCATTAATTGCATTCATCCCTACAAACTTATACATATTTAGTCCATAATCTACAGATGGTGTGAGAAGACCAGTGTACTCAAAGGGACAATAAATAAAACACACAAAATAAATAAAAGCCATCTTAAAACATTCTTTAGGCTAATATAACAAATTATTTATGGGGAAATCACTCAAATTTCACTAATTTTGTTCCACTTTCTTGGATATATTTCAAAGACTGTTGCCTTCATCATCAGCATGGTTTCATTTAGGCTTTGTTGACCAGTAATGGACTCCAAGTCTTGCTTATTTGAAAATCTGTCTTTGTTTATATTATCAAATTAGCAAGACTTGGAATTCTTTAATGGCCAATAAATAATGTTTGTGCCACAACACTCCTATCCCCTCCAACTTCTAATAGTTCTCTCCCCTGCCTTTCCAGACTTTCAGTTCACTGATAATGCTGATTATATTATTGGCGAAAGCTATGATTTATTTGAACCAAGGACCATGGTAAAATAGCCTTAAATTTATTTCAGTAATAAAAGTCATCTTCACAAAGCATCATCTCATTTATTGGATCAATAATCTCTTTCATTGCCATTATCATATTTATTTAGCATAAATGCTGATGTATGGTAACCCTATGTTAGAACCCTCAAAGTTATTTCAGCAATAGAGATAAAGTCCTATATTTGAATTCTTCAGTTTTCCCCAGTTGGCTTGTTTACAAAAGTAAAAGGACAAAGAAAGACATTCCCCCACATTTTTAAAGTTTGGTACTGCTACGTCCTTTAAAATGTACTTAAAAAAATGAAAATAAGTTGAATTGAATTGAAAAAAATGTATTTGCTATAATAAACAAAAAATCACTTGGAAGATGCTTTGAAGCTTTTAAGTGCCTGTGATTAAATTCACCATTGAAATTGAAAGAGAAAACATATTGCCATATTTATATCTAAGATAATAAAATGTAATAATAGACTTGAATTTGGCAATACAGAAAAACAGGTACACAAGCAATTATATTAAAGCCCATAGTTTCAATCCTAGACTACATAAAGAAGCAGCATTCAACAATATCACACATAGGCTAGTAAACATAGCACTAAATAAAAAAGAATACCTATACATACCAAAAACTGCTGTATCAAATGGTTCAGCAAAGAGATAATCAACAAACAAAATTAGAAAATTCTAAAAACAAAAAGGAATTAAATAGATGACAGCTCTGTTTGATGTACCAGAGACAAAATGTTTTTTAAAAAAATTCATGTAGCACCTGAAAGCCAATTTCAAGTAACAAAACATTTACAAGATTACAACATTATTTTGGCAGCCCAAAAAGTACAGTGTTAAAAATTTATTAAAATAAAACAAAGCAAATTTCAGGGCAATGGAGAAAAATTTGGGATTTACCAAATTAATTGTCAGCATTGTGGAAAAATGTAAATAGGAAAAATTAAGAGAAATATAGGCATAAGGTTTAAGGAACATTGGAGAAACATTCAATACAATCAAATAGAAAAATTGGCTGTAGCAGCTCAGTTGGAATATAAATCATGAAATAGAAAAAGCGTCATTATTAAGGACAGTTCAAATACCAAAGGAATTAAACATCTAGGAAAGGATTTATATAAGAAAACATAAGCAACTCCTAATGAATTTCAGCATCCTGGAAGCAGACAGCTCCTATAAGTTTGTCATAAGGCTGCCAGAATCAACTTCGACACCAAGCAACTGAACTCCAACAGTCATATAATAGCTGAGAAATGTGCGCAGAGTTCCACGAAATATGTTCTGATTAAATCTCCAGCAAAGAAAAAGTAACAACTATTTACTAAATAGTTCAACTTAGAAGCCAAGATTCCTCAATTCAAACTTTCTGTCTGCTTCACCTTGCAGCTCTTGCTCCAGTTTAATTTCAATGTTGTAGTGTTAATGTAGAACTAATTAAATATATTTTTAAGTTAAGATGTTATTAATTTTTTCTAGGTGAGTAATTTAAAATGCCAAAATTATTTGTTTTAGAAGATGATATCAAGAGTGATTCACAAATTTAGTATATAAAGGAATTATGGGGGTTCATATTTTCTAAAAAAAAAAAAAAAAAAAAAAAAAAAAAAAAATAATAATAATAATAATAATAATAATAATAATAATAATAATAAATACAAATTGAGTGAATAAATAACAAATGAAATAACACTATGCTTTTTCCTCCTCCCCTCATTCACTTTAATGTTTAGAGTTATAGTATTATATGTTAGCTTGGAGATAATGTTATAAAACTCAATTTGAAAGCAAATTTCCATATTTAAAGTAAATGAATGTATGCTATTTATTTTATTCCAAAGCTCCTATTTTACTTTTTTTATACTCTTGCCTTCTTTATTTCCAGTGTCGTGATATAATTTTTTTTATAACTTGTCTATGCCATGCCATGCTCTGTTTGCTCAACCATCTGTTCACTTTGAATTCACTTCATTGCTTTCAAATCTTATTACTTATTAGGTTTATTAAAGGACACTAACATCTCTGGCCATTAGCATCTCATTGAATTCAGATGTGAAATGAATAGTAAATTTTGCACAGAGACCTCTTCTTCAGGTTTAAGGTTCTTTTATGTGCACTAAATCTACAACCTGGGGCCCAAGGTTTTATTTACCTTCTGAAGGAAGCCTTACTTAGGATTTTTATATTCTAAAATATCCATTTACCCATGCCAGGTTTGAACCTGCAACCATGGATATACGAGGCAAGTACAGTTACCACTAGACTACAGTTACCACTAGGACCGACCAATACTTGAGGTGGAATTTAGGATGGAAATTATTTGGAGCAAGATCTGGTGAATGCAGGGACTGGCCAATAAAAATAAAAATAAAAATTAAAAAAAAAACAAACACCCTTCCCATCTTAACTTTCTGTCAGTCCTGGTGGTGTATAAAAATCCTAAGTATGGCTTCCTTGTGAAAGGAAGTAAAGCCTGGATCCCGTGTTGTGAATTTATGGCACGATAAAGAACCTCAAGCCTGAAAGAAAGACCTATGAACAAAATTAGTCAGCCGTTTCATGCCCTGAATTGAATGGGAAGCCAATGACCTGAGATGTCAAAGAGCATCCATTAATTAGCCAAATCAATATATCTTAACTTTCTGAGCAAATCTTGAGCCTTTCCAGATTAATGAGGATGAGCAATGTCATTCAGAATGAGTCAGAAGTGCAGAACTATGCATTTGATTGTAGGTTGAAAATACATCGAGACCTCACAGTATTCCTGTGAAGCATGTAGTTACCAACAAAGACTCCTGATGGTCCCAAAAACCATCACTATTACCTTTGTAGTAGGGTGCAGCTTTGACTTTTACTGGGCATGCTCCAAACTGTTTTGCCATTTTGTCTCTGGGTAGAGTGATGCATCCAACTTTCATTGTCTGTAACAATGGTCCAATGAGTGGATCTTCTTCTCTTTGGTGCATTTCCAAAAAATTCAGGTTCAATTTATTTATTGTAGCTTATATGAATCACCATAGCACCCATCTCGTGCAGACTTTTCAATATTGAAATTGGTTAGACAATATGTTTCCTGTCAATGATCATTCAATTTCAATCCCAGAGTCTTAAGTCTGTGAATTTCATCAATGTGATACAATCTTGTTCAGTGATACTGTGTACTGCATGACTGGCTTTTCAGGTGCAACAGATATAGTCTGGCTGCACCAATCTTTCATTAAGCATATGTAATTATTAATTTTCATTTTTAACTCAAATTTAAACTATTTCTTTATATAAAACTTTATATTAAGAGCATGCTGCTTTACCATGATTCTTATACCTGTGTCATCTAGTACAGCCCAATCATTAGTTTGTTTATTTATGTATACTCTTTAACATCTCAGGTCATCGGCGTCCAATCCATTAGAACAAATTTGACTGCACTTGCCATGGTGACAGTAGATGCTTGCTTTATGTTCCAAAGGGCTTCCATAACAAACTCAGAAGGATGCAGAACCGGTACCTCTGATGTGTTGTAGTTTATGTTGAAATATAAAGATTTTACGTATCAGATTTCTGTTGTATAGTAAGTAGTCTAAAACTCTAAGTCAGATAATTGCATATATCTGTATATTTTTGTATTGAAACTCAACATTATTTTAAAATTAAACCTTTATGTGGAGGTAGGGCTGCACCAAATTTTTATGTCACAAGCCACCATTGATGTACTGCAAGTCGGACATTATTGGAAGATGCTGCACTATTCATTACTTTTTGACAGCCTTATGAACCATATATGGCACTGTCAGACCATTTGAATACTTATGATGGACATTCACAGCAGTTTTGCTGTCAGAAAACATAATTCACAATTGAACATGTTTCCACTTCCTTGATGTTTACTGCCAAAGTAGTGTGCACATAAAACCATTTGAGTGCTGAAAACAGCCTCTAACAAAATATGCCAGTCTACTGACTTTAATTTTTGTAGATTGTTTTTAGAGGTAAAAAAATTCAGAGGAACTTTGTAGATTAAAAGTAAAGAGTTATAAATACTTGTTTTTTAGGTAAAATGTTTCTAAAATACTTTTAATTATACATTGGGTCTTTCATGGTATTGTCATCTGTTTCATGAGTCAACAGTCAGAGCAGTAACTCCTACAAAGCAAATGTGAAATCCATGCAACTGCCTCAAGTTACAGTGAAAATAACAGCATTTACGTTATGACAGGAGATGTTGTCCTGCTACATCCATACATTTCTAGAAACACATAGCTCATCTTTCGAAATTGAAAAAGCATACAAGGTCACTTGTTGTCCTCAAATGCAGGCAGGTGATCCTGTTACTTGGATTTGGACATTATGGAATGTTAATGATAGAATAATTGATCCATGCTTAATATTCTTTACTGATGAAGTATGGTTCCATTTTTGACACAAAACAACAGATAATCTTATTTTATACACAAAACTGTGTTGCATGAGGAGAAAATCTGTGTATAATGTGCAATAAATGCAACCAGAGCAATAAGGCCTATCTTTTTGAGATACCATAATTGCTGAAAGATACAGGAATGATACACTAACAGCATGTCATTTTATTTATGAGGGAAGTTAAAAAATAAAGTGTAGGAACAAACGCTACTATTAGCAGAACTGAAGGAAAATGTAATTGATTCCGAACTCTGATGTATGAGAATGACAATTTTCTAAACAGATGCTAGAAATGTATGAAAGAAGCAGAACATTTCCTGTCATAAGATGTACTTATTTTCATTGTAGTTGTAATTGTAATTGCAAGAACTTAATTCAGTTGAGCGGATAATACATCTGCTTCATCAAGTTCTGACTGCTAAAACAGGGAACAAAATAATGAAAAACCTGGTAGCTTCTTTAATACCCATGATAATTTTTATTTTAATCTATAACAAAATAACTCTGTGTTCTTTTTATGTTAAGTGTGTTACAGTGGGATATTTATCAAAATATATTGTGTTGTGCATTTTGTTAAACATTGTGCTCCTTTGAAATCAGCCATTTTAAGAGATTAATGCAAATATCTTAATCTATGGCAAAAGGAAGTAGTTTGTTCAGATTCATAAGTTTTTAAGCACCAACAGAGTAAATCACAAGGAGATTCTTTTGTGTGTGAGCCAAATTTTCCATCTGTAACTGTGCCATTTCTATATCTTGTAATATGCCACTGTGTTTACAAACATGATAACATCCTTATCTCTCTTCAATAACAAGCCAATATCCCATGTGTTCATTTTAATCAAATGTTGATGAAGTTATTAAAACACTTTTATCTTCCCATTTCCTGATAGTGTTACAGCGGAAAATCAGATATGTGTAATGTTTTGTTTCAGATTCGAGGACCAACAGACCTTGGCAACTTTGACAAATATCCTAAAGACAAAAGGATACCCCCGGATGAGCTCTCTGGTTGGGATAAAGATTTTTAAACATTAACTATGCGCAGGATCACAGAAGACATTACTGAAACTTGATACTTGTTGATAATCATGCAATTAATTGCCTTCTGTTAACTCTCTGCCAAGTGCAATGTATCTTAGAGATACCTGTCAGACCTTTAACATACCTATAGCAACATTGTACTCACAAAACTGTTGACAATGGAGTGGTAATACAACCTAAACTTAGGTATTCATTTTTTATACTTAACACCACTTACTTAATAAAAGTAAGATGCATTTTGGGAGAATCTCTCCCATCTTCAGTTGCTCACTGAACCACCATTACTCGAAACGATGGCTGGACAACTGGATGTTCCTGTTGTGGCCTCTGTTGGTTGGAGTAGAAAGTTGCTGAGTTCATCCATAGGAGGAAACTCGAAATTCATTAGGTTTTCTCTATTTTTTAATATGAAAATTTTTTCCCAAGTGGATAACTCCCATGGGTTGTGAAGATGTTTCAGCAGTTTAATTCCCGATATTATTTCATGGCTTTTGGTCCAAAAGTGAGCTGCTACTGCTGATTTATCCACCTGTTTAAACCAAATATTCCTAAAATGTTCTTTCCTCCGAATTTCCGAATTTTTTTTGTTTTGCCTATGTAGCACTGTACAAATCTGCACATTTTATTTCGTAAATTCCTAATTTTTGTTCTGTTGGTATGGAGTCTTTTACTGTGCAATCTAAAAAATTCTTGATGTTGTATCTGTTCTTTGGGGCTAACATTATCCCATGTTCTTTGAAAATTTTCTTGAACTCGTTGTGGTAAATTGGTAAATTGTGGTAGGCGAAACTTTCGAATTTGTATTCTTCTTTTGTGTTTTTCAGTGTGGAAACTTCCCTTATTCCTTTTTGTCTTTTAGATTTATTGATAATTTTTATCACTGTGTCTTAGTTGAAACCATTGATTATAGCTGTCTTTATTATTTGTTTGTATTCTATTTTATACTCTGTCTGTAAGTGGAGTTTAGGGTAAAAAATGAATACCTAAATTTAGGTTATACCTATAGCAGTTTCTTAAATCCCAATGTAGCACTAAATCAGCTGCTTATTATTTTTGTTTCATTATCAAGGAAAGCTATTCGTGAGATACAGTGCACCTACTCATGAACCAACATTGTTGCATATAATGTCGCAGAAATAAGAAATATTCCACCTAAATAACCCCAATAACTTACAGAAAGTCATTGGATTAAAACATTAGTATAAATAGCTGTTTAATCCTGTTAGTCTGTAATTAAATAACTTTTTAATCTATATGAATAAAAGATTCATTATAGATTCTCGGCACACTTCTTGCAAATCTGTTCTGCATGTTCTAAACATTCCTTGCAGCAATATCTTGAAAGTTGCTACTACTTTGATTCCAAGAAACAGTTTTACAATATTTACATTTATTTTCTATGAAAAAACTAGGAGAAAACATACTGATTTCTTGAAAAGTTTAAAATACCTGATGATTTTGCAATTTTTTAGAGGAAACCACTCAAATTTCATTAATTTTATTCCACTTACTTGGTCACATTTCGAAGACTGTTGCCTTCATTATCAGCATGGTTCCACTATCAGCTTCCAAGTGTGGATTATTTTAGATTTTAAGAATTTAGTGATGAGCTTACTATTGTTTAGAAGATCAAAATTAACTAAATTTTCTTTGTTTTTGTTTACGAATATATCTTTCCATACTGTTAATTCTATGAGTTTTTGAAGAGCTCTTAAAAGATTTGGTTCATTTTGGAATTGGTGATTTTTTGCTAGAAATGTTCCGCTATTGTTTATTTCTCTGTGTGTTTAAAATTGATATTTCTGACGTGTTCCTTAAACTGTCTTTGCAACTGATTTTGTAAATGCCTGATTGTTTTATTGGTAGAATTTTTTCTTTCATGTTGGTTTTTAAGAGGTTTTTTAAACTGCATTTGTTTACTGGAGCCAAAATAAGATTTGTATTTTTAAATCTTTTGGAAATTTTGGAGTGACCATGGATGGAATGTAATTTTGTTATACATATGCTTTTTGTTTTTTTTTTTTTTAATTTTTCTATTTTCTTGTTAAACAGAGCTATTATGAAACCATGTTTCTGTGCTATATCCATGATTTTTTGGTACTCAAATTTGTATTCTGTTCTGCACGCTTGTTAATTTGAATGTGAGATTATTGTTTAATGTAAGTTTATGTTGTTTTGAATTTTGGCTATTGTTTTTATATAGATATCTGTATGGTTATCTTCTCTGGATATGCCAAATTGCAGTAGATTGCCATTCTTTATAATTTGTATGTATTGGAAGGGAAGAACATTGTTGTTTTCTATTTCCATTGTGAATTTAATGGTACTATGTTGTAGGTTGAGAAGTTTTATTGCATCCTCTTTCCATTTTTCATTTAGTATTACAAATATATCTTCTACATAATAGTACCAACATTTGCATATATGAGGAAAAGCATGAACTAATTTTGTTTCTAAGAAACTATATACATATCTGCCAAGAATGGTGAAAGTGGATTTCCCATTGCTAAATCCATATTTTATGTTTAGACATTGCCTCTGAATGTGAAACAGGTTTGAATAATGCAAATTTTGGTGAGGTTTAAATATTGTTCTGTTACTTCTCCAGGCAGGTTTATTGAGTTTACCCATTTTTTTACAATAAAGAGTAGTTTTTCTTTAGGGATGCTAGGAAACAGAGAGACCACATCATAGCAAATTCTGTTTTCTAATTTCACCAGTCTGATTCTTTCTATTAAGTGTGATGAGTTTTTTTATGCTTTGGCTTTTGTATTTTGGTAAAGTATTAAATTTTTTCAAAAGTTAAATGGCTAAATTGTATGTAGGTGAATTTATTGTGTTTAGTATAGGTCTCATTTTATAACCAAGTTAGTATTTTTGGCAGGCCATAGCCTCTGAGTATGATAAGGTGGTGTGGTATAATCTTCCTTTTTTCCTCATTAAAAAAAAACAAATTCCACCAGGAAAACAATCAGGCATTTACAAAATCAGTTTAAAAGACTGCAATATGAAAGATATAGGGGGAAAAAATACATTACCTAATGGTTTAAGAAACACAGTGAAAGTAAAATATAAGCACACGATAAATCACCAAAAGCATACCATTTCTAGCAAAAAAACACTAATTCTGAAATAAACCAAAACTTATAATGCTCTTCAAAAACCTATAGAATTAACAGTATGGGGAAATATATTGATAAACAAAAAGAAAATAATTTTGATCTTTCAAACAACAGTTAGCTCATCACTAAATTCATAAAGTCTACACAGTGACAAACCACCACAGGTGGCCGAGGTCATTAAGGCACGGACTCGTGAGCAGGAGATCTGGGGTTTGAATCCCACCAGGACTATCCTCCCTGATTGATGTTTTATGCAGGTTTTCCTCAGCCCTCATAAATGACAAATGCCGGGAAGGTACCCTAAACTTAGGCCTGGAATATTTCTTGCTTAAAAAACCTTTAAAATGTATATAATTTCATCTCATGTATCATCAGTATCCACCGCCTGTGGACACTATGGACACTCAGTAGTATAAACAGGCATCAAATACCATTAAAAAAAAAACTACACAATGACACCTTGATACCATTGTGTGAAGATGACAATGGAACCATGCTGATGTTATGGGAAACAGCCTTCAAAACATGTCCAAGTAAGTGAAACAAAATTAGTGACATTTGTGAGATTTCCTCATAAAAAATTACAAAATTATACTATTTTTCACTGTGAAAGTCCCATTATTTGAAACAGCACATACTTTATGATGTTTATTGTTTAACCATATTACATATAAAATTATTTTTCTACTCCATGTTGTTATAAATAGCGAAATAAGGCATAATATAATATAAATAAAAAATAATAATTACCATCACTAAATATTACATGCAGAAAGGTTATCAGACAACAGTAGTCAGTATCTCAAAGATATATTGCACTCAATCACATTACAATAGTATTGTTCTGACAGAGAGCTAAACAAAATTGTGCTATTTTATAATGTGTACAACAAAGGAAGTTAATATGGGGAATATTTCCTATAACTATTTATTGGTCCCTCAATGTTTAGTTTAAAATGTTTTTCAGTTCTCCTTTGAAGAATTCTTTCCAAAAGTGCAATTTTATGTATTTTAATTATTGCTTAAAATTATAACATTTCAGAGATTTGAAGCAATTTTTTGTGATAACAACAAATTTCTTGTTTAGCAATTGGAGCTACCTTTCTCCATTTCTAGCAGTTTTATTCATAAGCTCCTTCAAAATATAAATCATCAATGCCCTCCCATTCATTTTCAAGGCTGATGGATACAAATTTGCAATAATACCACAAAATCATTAAATAGATGCTCTGAAACTCCTTAACTTATAAGATAACTGATGTCTAGTCTATCATTTCTGAATTTAAAATTTATAAGAAATATAGAGATCCAACTTTGGATTTTATAGAAGAAACACACATATAAAATAAAAAATAACAGTCATAACCCCATCCCATGTAAATATTTTGTGTTCAGCAGAAAAGTTAATATTTCACTCACAGAAACAGAGTGCAAAACAAAATACCAGCACATAATTAATATAGCAATAGTCAATGTTTTGAACAAAGACACAATAATAAAAATGGTCAATAAATTTATGACAAAAATTGATAAGAGAAGTTTCCACACTGGAGAACATCAAGGAAAGTATCAAATTCAAAAGTTTCACATGTCCACAGAAAATTCAAAGAACATTGTATAAAGTTAGCCCAAAGAACAAATTAATATCAATATTTACTAGATTCCACATTAAAAATACCATACCAACAGAACAAAAATTATTAAATCTAATGTGCAGAATGTAATCAAAAATACATAGGTAAAATGATGAGAAATTTGAGAATTCGGAGAAAGGAATATTTAGTAATATTAGTGTAAAACAAATGGATAAATCAGCAATGATCGCACACTTCTGGGCCAAAAATCACAATATTAAACCAGAGGTAATCTGCTGAGAGTACTTCACAACCAAGTAGAGTTAGTTACTTCGAAAAAAAGTTTATTCTGAAAAATGGAGGAAAATTAATGAATTTTGATATTCTCCTGTGCATGAATTCAGCAAACTTCTTATTCAAACCATCAGATGCCTCCACAGAAGCTCATCAAGATCCAGTCACTGCAGTGAGTAGTTGGTCAACAGCTGACGATGGAAAGATTGCCCCTGAAAAATGTCCTAATGTTGTGTATTTAAATGGAATTAGTGTTAACATATTTGATAAATTCTAATAGAATATACCTTACCATATTGGCCCCATCACTTTTATGGTAATTTTAAACCATAAACTACACTGACTCTTTCTAACCCACTCCTTTAGTTTCAAATCTGCAGATCACTTCACACAAAGTTGTAAAAATAAATATTTTGAAAAAATATTGCAGAAAAAATAGTTAAACACTGTGCCTTAGTATTTCAGAAAGCAGAGTTGTCCCTAATTTTTCAAGATATTAAGAAATACATTTAATTGTATCATTGATACACTTTATATCATAATATTAAAAACTTGCTGCCATAAGTTTATTTTAGATATGTTTATAATGCTCTGGAGAAATCTGGTTTCTGAAGTATTTGTGATTTACTATTAAAAAGATGTAATACATATAATGTAATATTACTGAGATTAAAGACATTATAGTATTTTTAAAATGATTTTATTGCTGTTAAATTTGACAAACCTTGTATCAATAATACTAAAATAAAAAGTTTTAATTTAAAATTTTGAAACAGTTTACCAGAATATTGATTCTTGTAACTAATGTACTTTATTGCAATTACACTGGAATAAACTTGCATAAAATTGTCAAATAATCTTCAATAAATTATAGTAATGTTTATACAGGAAGATGTTTTAAGTTTGTATAAAACCAGAATAATAGGTAAAAATAATTCATATGAAAGAAAGATGGGTAGTTAAGAAAAGCAAACATTAAAAATAAAATTACCCTAAAAATTCCAAATAACAAAATAACCAGAAATTAAAAGTATCTGAGCCCAAATCATAAATGAAAAGATACAGGAGTATGAGGAGTGTTCCAAAATGATTTACAATAGCAGTGTTTTATGCATACTGTGCAATCTATGAGCACACCCATTCTTATGGTGTTGGAGTGATACTAATATGAATACAGACATTAAATGGCAATTGCAAATAGAGTGTGTAGTGAAAGGACAGTGTTTGTTTTTCATCAAGTAGAGGAAGATGTGGATAAGCTAGAAGGCTACTATCATGAATAAAGATGGACTCCATGGTTTTTTTGGAAAGAAGGCATCCAAACTACAGAAATTCATAGACATTTAACTGCATTATATGGTCAAGAAGCTCCTGCATAGAATGCCATTTACATGGGTTTCCTGGCAGCAGGGAATTGTAGCAGAATGTGAGTACTGGTCATTCGTCAACATTGCAGTCTCCCAGAACATTGAGGTTGTGCTGAATTGATATGACTGATAAGCTAACTTTGATGAACTGCAATGTATAGGCCTCAGATGCACAGCCCTGCACAGCATTATTCATGATGATTTCAATATAAAAATGGTGTGCACGCATAGGGTTCCAAGAGAACTTTACATGGGCATGGAAGGACGAAAGAGTTGAAGTCTTGTTATCAGTCACTGGAAATGCATAGTGGAGATCTGGATTTTTGGAGAAGCTGGGACTGCTGACGAGTCATGATGTCAATACCATACACAAGAGAAGAAAGCCCAATTTATGCAATGCAATCATCCAGGAGTCACCAGCTCAAAATATTTTGGCTTCTCTATCTGAAGGCAAGCACAAAATTAAATACATTTGATTAATATTTCTAACATTTGAATCTTTTGAGCAACAACATAGTGCCATTGGCAAAGCTATGTACAAAATGGGATCAAAGTAGTCTGCCTGATAAACATTGAGCTGTTTTTGCTACTACATTTTCAACCATCTTTTGGGACACTTCAGACATACTCCTAATGGACTGGTTTCCTCAAAGAATGACTATTAACAGCAAGCTGTACTGCAAGACCTTTACATAGCTTAGATGCTGTATTCAACAACTGGGAAAGGCTTCAGCTTAAGTAATTATTAATCTCCTCTTCCCAGCACCACAATGCTAACTTAGTATAATAACATGATAAATTCATTAATTATGCTATACCAAAATTAAAATATGCATTCATATTAATAAGGTGAGTACAAATTCCTTTTTTTGTGAGTTACATAACAATTTCAGTGAAGCTAGAGACTATAACATAAATAAATAAAAAATCTTAAACTTCAGTCTTTAATTCCAGCCTTTCGGAATGATTTGAATTCAGATATTGACGATTTAGTAAAAGGTGCAAGTATTTAGGGACAAGACTTGCCAGAAACTATTGTTATAGAGCTCCGAGATGAATTAAAAATATGGTTTAACTTTTTGGAAACTCTACAAAGTAAACCGAAAACTGCTATTGTAGCTCTTCTCCTTCTCCACACCAAAAGCAGCTTCAATCCAAACATCAGGAAACTTCTAATCATCATGTATGTATACCAGTAACAACATGCGCAGCCGAAAAGTAATTTTCAACATTAAGGCATGTGAAAACCCATCTAAGACCCAATATGCAACAGGATAGACTGAATGGTTTGGTGCTACTTAACATCCACCGCAACAATGAGGTGATTCCAGAGGAAGTAGTTAATCTTTTTGCAAGAAAACATCCCAGTTGATTGCAGCTTTAATTGCATATAAGCTACAACATTATTATTACCATATACTTTTTTCTGGGTGCAATTAATTTATTTTTATTTGCATATTGTATTCATGGAACTAATACAACAGTCACTTTTTTGGAATGTAAACTGAAAGTGTGTTTTAAAAACATTGGACATTTTCTGTGGGCTTATGGCTTATTTTTTACAAATAGAATCTGCATCACGGCTGGCAATTTAAATATTATTTTATTTGCTTCAATGTTTAATTAGCAACTATATTAGTATGACCTTAATTCTGATATATCCATATGGGGTAGTCGATTGCCCCCTCCCCCCGTCGAATATTTGTAGATCCGCGCCTGATAGATGCCTTCAAACAGGGCAGGGTGTCCACTGCCGATCTACCGAGCGGCGGGAGTCCTGTATCCACGGACAAGGATGTACGTAGGGGTGACGGTGGGGGAACAATTCTTAGGCGATGATAGGCGCTGGTAACTTGTGGAATTAAAAGAGCAAACAGGAATCCGGCAAAAACATTGCACCGCATTTTATGGAAGGACCTGAACAGGTGGAAAATGTGTGCAAAGTGTGTGCCATATAAATTAAATGAGGTACAGAAGTGGATTCGCTACGAAATATGTCCCAACAATCTGGCGAGATTTCAGGAAATCCACCTCGCCACTGTTAGATAGCACAGGGCACGGGTT
Organism: Metallyticus violacea; assembly: GCA_030762175.1. Classification (NCBI taxonomy): domain Eukaryota; kingdom Metazoa; phylum Arthropoda; class Insecta; order Mantodea; family Metallyticidae; genus Metallyticus; species Metallyticus violacea. Next base: position 2,316,576 of record CM060832.1, read on the forward strand.
TCCAATGCTTCCCTGACTCTGTGTGGCATTCTCGACATTCCTGCTCCGTAGAAATGCTATTTTTAGGTACGCAAGTTGTTCACTTTTCGTGATCTTCACTCCTGACTATGTAGCTCACAAAACAAACTGAACTTCGGAACGTGCTGAGACACGTAGCGTAGCGCTACTCACATACACCATCTGGTGATTTCATTCGAAAGCGCATCCATACACTTTCAATCGTGTATCTTAGATTTTTCGTGTTGTACCTTGTTCACGAGAAAAAAAAAATAGTTACAATGACTTATCTCTTATATAATTTTAAATATACACCATTTGGTTACATAGAAATATGATTTAATAATGAAGTAGTTTATAAGATTTTCCGGTAGCTTAATGCAATTGCAGTGTCTAAGCAAATCCTAATATGAAAATCCACTAATATATTCCAAATCATACATTCATAGTAGTGAGGTAAGCCTAACTTTCAATTCATTGTCAAGTGTGTTCACATTAAAAAAATTGCCACAAACAATTAAGTTAATATTGGCATTATAGGGAGATGAGATCGTTTTCTCTAAGTGACTGATGAAAATAAAGAAATCTGTAAAAGGTGATCTATAGATTGCTAAGACAAATAAGTATTCTCCTTCATATCCAGCAACTCTTATAAACTTGTGTTTTACATAAGTCAACATCTATGCAAGTGTATTTAATTTTATTTTTAATAAAAATTCTCACCACCATTACTCCTGCTAAAACTAGAGCACAATGTCAAATTATTTAAGTTTATACGAGGGTTGGAACTTAAATAGTGGCAATACTGCTGTGGAGACGCTATGCAACGGAATTTAATATTGTCGCTGATAGCACACGTTGTTTACATACGTATCATTTCTCAGAACAAATGGACTCCCCCTTCCCACATCACCTGCGTGCGCACCATCGAGAGAAAAACAGTCAATTGTGAGCTAGCGGTTTAACGTACTGTATTCACTATGTTTTCGAAACAGGAAAAACGGAGTTGGATCAAGATTGGATGTCCAGAGGTCGTACAGCACCACAGTGTCATAAAGGTCTTCAAGAGGCTTGCGGCAATTCTGCATTTCCTTACAGAACAGTGGCACGTTGGGTAAAAGCCTTCAAAGATGGTGGGCAAACTATGGCAGACATTCATCGGGCAGGTCGTCCTATGAGCGTCAGTGAAGAAGTGCATGCTCTTGCCGAGTTACTGGACAGTGATCGACGCCAGAAGATTCGTGAGCTCGCCCAAGAAACCGGATTAGCGCATACGACTGCGCTTCACATCCTGAAGGAACGCCTGGGCATACGAAAAATTGCATCACGATGGGTTCCGCATGATTTGACGGAAATGGAGAAATGGGTGCGTTACGACGCTGCTAAGACGCACTTTGAGCGCTATGAGCGCTAAGGAGAGACTTTCTTACGCCATATCATAACCCTGGATGAGACATGGGCCAAATCATATGAGCCAAAACTTAAACGCCAATCGAACGAATGGCGTCACTATGGGTCACCACGAAAGTCGAAAGTTCGTCAGAGCCCCAATACGGTGAAAGTTATGGTGATTCTCGTGTACGAATGTGATGGTGTTATCCTAACGCATTACATTCCTCCACTGCAGACCGTTAATGCTGAGTATTCGTTTTTGGAGCACCACCTGCGACCAGTTTTGAGAAAGAAGCAGCATCACTTTCTGCAGAATCCACCCATCATTTTGCACGACAATGCTCGGGCGCATACAGCGCAAGCTGTGGCTGATTTGTTCGGTCGATGGAGCTGGGAAGTGTACCATCCACCATACTCCCTGGACTTAAGTCCTTGTGACTTTGATTTGATTCCGAAGATGAAGGAACCACTTCGTGGTATTTGCTTCAGAAGTGTTCCAGAGATTCGACTGGCAGTAGACCATTCCATCTGCACCATCAAGAGAACAGGCTCTGCTAAAGGTATACTACGACTTCCACATCGCTGGCAACGGGTAATACACAATGCTGGTGACTATATTGAAGGACAGTAGAGGTTGTTAACATGCAACTCTTTTGTATCAGTTGTAAATAAATAGTTGCCACTATGTATGTCTCAACCTTCATACATTTCAGTTTGCTGCTGTTATATGATGTTCAATTAAACATCTTAATGTGATACCATAATTAATGTTTTGTAGATGAATATTTAATTGATCTTTTTCTTTCTTAACCTTCATATTTTGATGATGAATAGTTTAATATTTAAGTGGGGGTATATGAATGCTCAACAAAATTTATAAAGGTAACTGATTTTATTTGCAAAGCTATTTTCATCTTCTTCCTAAAAACTTAAGCCAACATCAAGTATGTCAGAAACAGGTCTGCAGAAACCATTCCAAAGTGCAAGCCACTGTCATACTGCTCTAGACAGAGCCAATGCAGTGGAAAGATCCATCCCAGCATTTGCCTACATGATAAGAGGAATTCACTAAAAAACCCAGGGCAGTTACCTCCCATATATAAGTCCCAAGCATTGCCACCTAAACCATCCTGCTCGGTACAGATTTTTTGCTGCTTATACTATCAAGAGCTAAAGTTAAAGATAAGTTTTTATGATTATTCAACAAATAGAATATGTCTATCATAAAAAAACTTTAAAGTGAAAGATTTTTTTTTAATTATATACTATCCCACAAAAATATTCTGCAAATGAAGGTTACAGAGGAAGAACTTATGTCAAGTTTATTACACCTAAATATATTACAATAAGTTGTATAGAGCAATGCCAGAGCAGCTTTATATTAACTGCAAAACTGAATGTGAGATAACTTTTCCACTTTATCTGGCATTAAAATAGCATATCACCAATAAGAAAATGGAGCATATGCATGCTGGATATGTTAAAAACACCTAGTTTTCTTGTGTGACCACCTGATTCAATACATGCTAAACAAATAGTTATTAAAATTGCTATAAAATTGTATAAAATTATATTCAAAACTACATGATTTATATACAAACTTTCTATATATTTTATTTGCATATTTTCATTGCAAGTTAGAATTATACAGACTTAAAAAAAAAAAAAATACTCAAAATGTTATTACAAGTGTGAAATATGTTAAGTCTATGATAATATCAAGATGCAGTTCTCTACAATGAAGGTGCAAAAAGAAGTGCCTATCTTTGTAACAGTTTCACAAAGATAAAAAAAATGCATTACTCCCTTGAATATGTCCAAGTTCCATTTATATTTTTAATATTCATACTTCCCCCCTAAATGATATTTGACTCTGGGTGCTATTGCCAAGTTTTCAGATTTTTGCATCAATATGAATTGGACTTCATCACAGTCTCCAATCAAGTCTGTGGATTTTGATATGAACAAAGCATTACTTGGTTGGATTTTGCATTTTATGTGCATTGAAAGCTTCCTTTATTAAAAGGCTGCAAAATTGACAAAAAGCACTAGTATTACAATACAGTGCCGAAATAGTTAAATATAAAGATAATTCAAATACAGAGTGGACAAAAAGTTTCTTACATATAATTTAAATTTGATTATGCATTCCTTTACAGGTATTGTTCAAAATGAAGACCCTGTTTCTTGATTCATATGGTTGTCAATCCACTACTTACACACAAGCTATTTGTTTGTTTCAATTATGACATCTGTATATATGTACAAGTATGAAATGTAAGAATGAATATTGGGAAATGCAACTTTTTGCCCACTCAGTATGAAATAAAAAAATGCAAAGAAACAAATTGGATTAAGGGAAATTATTACAAACAACAACAACAACAACAACAACAACAACAACAACAACAACAACAATAATAATAATAATAATAATAATAATAATAATAATAATAATAATAATAATAATAATAATAATAATAATAATAATAATAATATACTAATCAGTAAGAAAAAGATCAAAATTCTTGACAAAACTTCTACTCCAGCACCGAACCTTTTAGTACCAAAATTTCTATCTTGGCCATAATGGTTTTTTTAGAGGCCTAATGTAACAAATGTTTGAGCGAAAAAGACTGGTATTGTTTCTTTTGCTCACATCATCAAATCGATTTGAATTTGTTTATGGTGATATTTATCCTTGCAGTAAGCAATATTTGGCTCATTAATTAATTTTTTGTATATCCTCTTCATACACGTGTTCTACCAATGCTTTCCCTAATAATTCAGTATAGTCAGCCGCAAGTATGCGACTAGAAACAGACCAGCACTAATTGTTGCTGCTTCCAGAACAACAATATCGTTCAGATTATGCATTTAAAATTTTGGTATTCGTGAAAGTGAAAATCAAATTAATGATCTCTGAATGAATAACTTAAGATAAAATTCCGAAGTAGGAAAACCGCATTTTTGCAAAACTAGTTTTGCAGTTTGTTCTTGCTGTTCATTTTTTGCAAAGCGCAGAAACGTAAACCGCGGTAGCTCAATTGGCGCTCCAGCATTGGCCGAGAGAGGGCATCCCATTCGGCAGCATTGCGTACGTAAGTGTGGTCATGTCTTATCACGTAAACGGAATGGAGAAAGATGAAAGAATGGCGAGCGATGCTAAGTTACGAATAGATGTAATAGAACGATAAACATCTGTGGGTGATAGTGACATACTTTCAAAGTTGATTCAAATGCATTGTGAAGAACTGATGTGTTATAAAGTGCCCAAGATGACGCAAGGAACAAATTTGGTGGACAATAAACCAAAGAAATCCGAGAAAGAAACAATTCATTCGGGACATTTCATGGTCTCGGATTTCGAATTAGAAGCGCAAGATGATGAAGATCTAGTTGGAGTGCCTGTCCCAGAAGAAGTGAGCAGACTTTCATCGGAAAATCCCGTGGAAAATGTTGCTACAAGTGCCAAATTAAACACAAAGGAAAGAGCAACACAACAACTTTCAATTGATTCATCCCTCAGCAAACTCTTCCAGTGCATGTCCTTGGCATACAGGTGAGATAAATTATGTTGATATACTTAAAGATAAGGAAGTATGATGCATTACAGGGTCTAACGGAAAGCAAACAATGTAAACACTGCCATGAACGAAGCGAAAAGTGTTTTGGTATTCCATATATAATATAGAGTGATCTCAACATGATAGTTTAGTTTAGTTCCTGGAGCATTCAGTGAGTTCGCGAAGCAGTTCAGAGACCTACGAACATAGTACTTGTCATATACAATTACAAAAATATTGTGTACATCAACATAAACAGTTATGAAAAGAACACCTAGAACAACTCAACTAGACAGCCGAAACAGACAAGTCACTTAATCACAATTTTACTATATACATTTTACATATGCATTGATATAAAATTACTGCAGTATTTTTAGCTCAGTATAACATTGTACCTCATGCATTCCTTTACAGAATAATAGGTCTTTTTACATAGTATTTTCTAAGAACAGATTTAAAGGAATTATCATTGTTTATTAAGGCTTTTAAGCTAGAGGGAAGGGCATTTTGTACGAAAATGCATTCATAATAAACTACTTTTTGATGGCAGGAAAGTGTTGAAGCCGGTCTGTGTTGATTTGCTTGTTTGTCTAGTATCCTTGTCATGTACATTTTTATTTAGAAACTTTTTTTGTTTATTTCTTGTATAAAAGTTCATGAGGGATATTATGTATTCACAAGGAAGAGTTAAAATTTTAAATTGCCTAAAGAGGTTTGTGTATGAATGTCTGCTATGCGTAGCAATGATTCTTCGTATGGCTTTTTTCTGTAATATGATATGTTCACTTTTAACTGAATTTCCCCAAAATATTAGACCGTATATCATTATTGAGTTGAAATAAGCATAAAAACACTAGTTTTAAAGTCTTAATTGACTCCAACATTACTAATGGACATATTCATAGCATGCTGTGCTAAGTTTAGGTATGATAAGATGGAAATGATCTTTCCAATTCAGTTGGTTATCAATTATTAAACCAAGGAATTTATATATTTGGTTTGTAGAAGTACACTGTTATAATTTCCTATCTGTAATCTAGATAACTGTGAGTGATGAATTGCATAACATTTGTTTAGATTTAGAGACAATTTGTTTGCTTTGAACCATATACACAAAGAACTCGGAACCAGATTTAGTTTAATGGCATGATCATTAATACTATTTCCATTTATCAACATGCCTGTGTCATCTGCAATTAGAGCAGTATTTCCTACATCTTGGATAGGTAAGGAGAGATCATTTATATGTAAATCAGAAAAAGAAGAGGGCCCAGATACAAAACAATGAAAACAAATTTTATTAAACAGTGGCTTAAAGAATTAAGAGTTAACAAATTAATCATTTATCTTAATTGTTATAGCTTTATATTGCAATTACAGTAAAGCTTTTTTCACTGTTTTTTTTCCCCCTTTTTTTCTTCTCCTTCCCAATTAACTATAAAACAATTAGAAGTTAATTGATTTTTTATGATAAGCCAATACTTTCTTTTGGTTTATGTGGTATGTGTAATGTTATCAATATAAATTGAAACAATATATATAGGTAATGTGAAAGTAATCAAATTTGTTAATGCAGTGTCCAGATAATAGGGTTAGGTTTCAGTTATGATTGTAACACATATTTTCTTGAAATGTTAAAGGTCAGCAAAATCTTGAAAATATTTTGTGGACAATTGCTAAAGAATAATTTTTTTTTAAATATATTTTATTTACAGCAGTATTTAAGCTGTTAGCCCTTTTGATGTGTATATTTGAGTAAAACTAGTGTGAAGTACAGCATTTCATGCAGAAATAACTATATTGTGTTGCACTGTGCACTGAATGTAGGGTTAGGTTTGACATTATTACTAACTTTTGGTATCTACTTTTATTGAGAGTGCAACTCACTTTTTCACTTTTTTTCTGAAATTTCAAGGCTCAGTTGCTGATATAAAACTTGGGCAAAAATTTTGGCTAATAGAGTATAGTTATGTTTAGCTTAGTTCATTTCCTGAAACTTTCCACGAGTTTGCAAAGAGTCACAAACATAGAATTTGTCATTTACAATTATCCACAATAGCACACATTCTATATTTATAAAAAATATTGTGTACATCTGCTTAAATTGTTATAATAAAAATGAAAAAGCAACACGAACTCGGCCAAAACAAGTAAATCAGAGAAGCAGAAGCAGACAAATCATTCAGTCACACAAATTTTACTATATACATGTTTACATATGCATTGATGTAAATAATTGCAGTATTTTTTTTAAATCACTATATTGTCACTCATATATTCCGTTACAGAATAACAGGTCTTTTTACATGATATTTTCTAAGAGCAAATTTGAAGAATTTACCATTGTTTTTTAGGCTTTTGGACTATAGGGGAAGAGCATTTTGTACTAACAATAAAATGTATTCATAGTAAACTCCTTTTTGATGACAGGAAAGTGTTGAAACGGGTCTTTTGCTTTTGGCTTAGTATTCTTGTCATTTGTATTGATTTTGTCATTTTTTTTATGTTTATATTAAAGTTCATGAGGGATAATATATATTCACATGGAAGAGTTAAACTTTCAAATTGCCTATAGAGGTTTCTGCATGAATATCTTCTTTGTGTACCAGTGTTAATTCATGTGGCTTTTTTCTGTAATAGCAAGACACTTCATTTTTAACTGAGTTTCCCCAAAATATAAGACCATATTTCATTATTGAGTTGAAATTAGCATAATAAACTAATTAAAAACTTAATTGATTCTGTGTTACTAAATAAAATAGCTGACAATATATTACAATAACAAAATAAGGATTTAGAATGGGATAGTTCTATATAGTTGTGTATGTACCCAGCTGATGAAAAAAAGATGCAAAATATGATCTTTCTCATAACATTGCCATCTATAAAAGTTTTGATGAAGTGAAAAGAAATATTTTATGGAAATATTAAAAAACAAAAAACAACTCCACAACATCTAATTAATTACTGTTGTTCAAAGCCTTTGTATAGAAACAAAAATGGTAATTGGCAGTAGCAAGAAAAGAAGCAAATAAAAGTATTTAGAACACGTAATAAAAGAATGACTACAGTATTTTAGAGCACTTTATTTTCAGGTAGAGACCACTTTTATAATTTAAAAGGTTCCACAGAATATATATATTTTTAAACATAATATATTCCCCTTTGTTTAATATTAACAATTAATAGCTAGAGGAAAAATATATATATATAGTATAAATGGAACATATTTGAACATTCTAACTAAAATAATAACTAAAGAAGCAAAAAATGAATAAAACACTTAAATATTCGCAGAATTATCATTTGCTATATGTCGAACAACTAGTGTTCTAAAGAAGCAGAAAATGAAATAAAATACTTAAATATTCACAGAATTATCACTTGCTATATGTCAAACAATTAGTGTTCTAAAGAAGCAGAAAACTAATAAAACACTTAATATTCACAGAATTATCGCTTGCTATATGTTGAACAACTGTTGTTCTAAAGAAGCAGAAAACGAATAAAACACGTAAATATTCAGTCAAACAACTAGTATTTTATTTTCAAAGGCAAGAATATTTGTGTTTTATCTATTTGTGCGTCTTTAGTTATTGTTGTATTTGTTAATAACCGATATCAAGGCTATATGCCATTATGTTTTAGAATATAATTTGTATCATCTCTATTATTAACAAAGAAATTTAAATAAAGCTGGTACTTATTGTATTAATGAAATGTGAGTCTAGCACAGTTTAACTCCATAAAGGCACTCATTGAAAGCAAATTTTTCAGCAGAAATCCCAATTTTTTAGACTCTCGATATATTATGACCCACAGATTATTTTCATTTGATTTTTCTCACTATCTTTCCAAGGCTAGTGTCTGATTTTACTAATATATGTTTAGATTTGAAGGATTGCAAGGGCAGACCTTGACTACTTCTGATCCGTGGACCTTAGTAGTTTGAGAAATTCTGTTGTAGAATGCACCCTTATATGAATTCTCTTCACTGATAATCAGATAGTTATGGCTGTTTCAAAAATGACTGCATGAATTATAAGAGGGATAAATTATGGTCGGTTGCTATTGGGGATGCTGATATGTATAATTTTTTCCTATCTTCCCAATAAAAGAGCTTGCAAATAATTTTCCATAGTTTGTTGGTATCAGGTTGGTTGCATTTCAGTAGATATTTTTTTGTTTAGAATAGTATTCTTGTCTCTACACAATTGACAGTAGCCGACCTTATAATTTCATCCTGAAGAGATGTTCTGACATGCACTCATGCCAGGCAATTAAGTGGAATTGGGCAACTCTAATTTTTCTTCATTACAAATAAATATTTAAAAGTTTTTATACCTTCACATGGTTTTTCCGTAAGTTTTTGTTGGATATTTTGTTCTTGTTCAGTATTAATCTTTTTATGAGTTTCAATTTAGAAGGAAGTTCTAGTTCAAAAGTTGTTTTTAATTTTATGGTGGCTCCTGTATTTTTTTGCCTAAGTATCAACAATCCTGTTCCCCTTTAATCTGGGATCCATTATAAAGCTGTTTCTGAGCTGAACTGTATGAAATAGTTTTCTTATTTTATATAGACACATTGATGGGTAACTTAATTCATTGTACTTTGTATGCTTTAGTCACTTAAGATTAATTCTTTTATTTATGTTAAGATCTATACAGCAGATTTTCTAATGCCATTATTTCACCAACAAAATTGTTAGCATGCTGTCCAAAAAGTGTATGTTGAGAGAATTCTTCACAGCATATTCCAAAGCCTTCTTCTCCATTTTGAAGTGATCCATCTGTATATCTACACCAACATCAATCTGATAATAGTTGTTTAGTGCATTAAGTGCTATAAATCTTTTCTTGGAGACAATTGTTATCAAGATTTAGTAATAAATTGTTATCTATATATTATAAAATGCCAGTTGGTATGATGGCAGGTTACTGTTTATTTTTGAAATGTTGTCTAAATCTTCTTTCTCTATGTAATTTTTGAAAGTGTTTTTAATCTTTGTATGCTGCCAGGAATATAAAACCATTTATTTCTGTGTTGATTCATTTTTAATAACTGTTCCAATATTGCCATTTTAATATCTAAATTTTTTAATAGGCAAGTTGTTAGTTATGCTCTGCATTGCAGTGATAGGTATTGTTTTTAAGCCTCCTGTTATTATTCTCAAAAGTCTAGATTTTATTGTATCCAATCTAGTTTTAAGTATAAAGACATAATTTAATAATATCTATACTATAAACAAAATCTTTAGCATTTCAAGGGAAAGTACTGTTAAAAGCAAAGATATAAATTAATAATTGCATTACTGAGCAAATAGAGATTTTAAATATTTCTGTTGTAAAATAGGTAGTAGAAAATGTTAACTATGAATAAAGCCCTAGCATGTTAACCATTATGAGGAATGATAAAAAAACTTATTAAACAAAATCAGCACAGAAATTCAGTTTATATATAATTAAATTTTAGCAGTACCATCTCTTCTGCATCAAACAGAATGTTGTACTTTAATAATAAGACAGATTAAGGTCTCAGAAATGCAATTTTTAAGATGGTTGCAGGACATAAGAATCGATAAACAGCACAGTGAAGACATAAGAAAGAATTAAATTATTTAATTTAAATGATAAGGTGGAGAATTCAGAGAAAAATATTGTGATCACTTGCTATGAATGATGAATTACTGCATCCCCAAAAGATATTGAATTGTAGGCCACAAGGAACGAGAGATAGACTTCAAAGAAATGACTAGACCAGTTTCTATAAGAGGCTGGAAAGGTCATAATGCCTAAACCATGAAGAATTGTGCCTATAATAATTGAATCCGGTTTTATGAGGAGTTGACATATGTTATGTCAAGTACAGAGCAATGTATGTAGGTTAAGGATTTACCATCTTTAACAAACAATTTCTGGAATCTGTGTTGCCAATATGTGTACTCTAAGAATACCTCTATTTTTTTCCTAGATTCCCCACCAAAATTCCAAAATAAAAATATTATTTCAGATTATGATTGAACACTAATCTTTATTAACAACATAATATAACAAATAAAGCTAATTCTAATCACACATAAATTATGTAACTGTTAACCAATTAAAATGGTATAAGAAAAATTACAAAAAAATATAATGACATAGAATAGCTCACACATTAATGTTGTGGATCCTTGATGCTTCATGTTTTTCCTTCAATCATCTCCATCATTTGCACTTCTTAAGAAATACATTGCCTTATTAAATAGTACTTTTTCCTCTTTGTATTTTCAAAGTTTAACAATATTTGTGCATGCAAAAGTTCTTTATAGTGTTTTAGAGTTATGTCTTTAATCACTAAGAATGGTTGCATAATTGGAAAATACTCTTTCTACAGCTGAGGTTCAGTGTGGTAAACAAGCCTTCATATAAAGTTTAGGGGATATTAAAATATCAATTGCTCCATTTAATTTTCTTACTGTTGGCCAAAATTTACCAGGACTTTCTTCATTTGGAACCTCCTTTACTTACATCTGTATTGTCACTCTCTAGAAAATGAAAAGAAAGAAATAAAAATATTAAAAATCCATAGAAACAATAAATTTGGTAGAAATTGTTCCTATATTACATTCCACATGACAGTGTAATTCTCTAGAACTGGGGATAAATCCTTGAAATTGGCAATGCAAACAGGGACTGGAAAATTTGATTTAAATGAGGCAAGTACTGTGAAACAGTGTTGTGATGTTAAAGAAGAGTTTTAGCAGGTAAATAAATATCTATATTGTGTTCTTGTTTGTTTAACATATCTTCTAAATTAATTTTGTACACTCTAGTACAAAGAAATTAAAACAACATTTATAGGTAAACTTGAATCATTTGCAGGACGATTGATAAATTTTATATATAATGAACAAAACTATCAGTTTTTCAAGTTTGGGTTTTTGCATGGAACAGATCAGCATTGTTGTAGATCTTATGGAGAAAATGTTCATAAAGACTTGTTTACTTATCAGGAGTAAAGCCTTTTGCTGTACAGGTGGTTCCCATATCTCCAGCCAAATTGTTGGCTATTGAAGTACGGTATGATCTAATATTTTGAGGAAATTCAGTTAAAATGAACGTGTCTTTCTGTTACAGAAAAAAGTCTTTGAATAATCACTGGTACACATAGACATTCATGCAGAAACCTCTTTAGGAAATTTGAAATTTTAACTCTTTCCTGTGAATATATTTTATCCCTCATGAACTTTTATATAAGAAATAAACAAAAATTTGTTCAAAATCAAAATATTCATGACAAGAATACTAGACAAAAAGCAAATCTACCTCGCCCAACTTCAGCACTTTAATGCCATCAAAAAGACGTTTATTATGAGTGCATTTTAGTATACAATGTTCTTCCCTCTAGCCTAAAAACCTTAATAAACAATGACAATTCCTTTAAATCTGCTCTTTGAACATACCTATGTAAAAAGGCCTATTATTCTGTAAAGGATTATATAAGTGACAATATTATACTGCACAACATATCAATATATATGTAAACAAGTATATAATAAAATTTGTATGATTAAAAATAACTTGTCTGTTTTTGTTGTTTGGTGAGTTGTTCTAGGTGTTCTTTTTTATTTTTATTGTAATTATTTATGTAAATGTAGACAAATTTTTATAAATGTAGATTGAAAGCTACTGTGGTAATTGTATATGACAAGTTCTATGTTTGTAGGTCTCTGTGGCTGCTCCACAAACTCACTGAATGCTCCAAGAACTAACTAACTTTTGTAGACTATCATTGCAAAGAAGAGCAAATTTAATGAATAACAAAGGAGTTAATATAATAGGGGTAATGATGGTGGTACAGTGTCATTGAACGATGGAAACTGCAATGATGATACAGTTTCTGATTTTTGAACAGAACGTACTTGAAAGCAAAAAAATCTTTTGACACCTGGAAAATAGCAGTTTTCCTTAGTTCAAGAAACTAAAAAATGAGAGTGAAAAACAACTTAATTGTTTCATATTTAATTCAATTTGACATAGAAAAAATCTTGTATTTTTATAGCATTAAGCTAAATTGCACAGTGTTTAGCAATTTTGAAAGTGTGAAAATGCTATCACAGCTTATTTGACAAAAAATTACTAAAATTTGGAAGTTGAAAGCTGTTAAGTTTTTAGTTTTCCATGTCACAAACTCCCTTGTCTTTCCAAAAACAATGTTGTAATATATTAGAAAATGTGAAATAAAATGTAAGGATTAGTTGTTATGAAAAGTATTAACAAAATACAAATTCCTACCCAGATGTCACAAATGGAACTAAAAAATTTGATAAGGTCAGTTTATGGAAATATAAGTGGAAAAATTTACTGAGACCAGGGGTCTGTTTCATAAAAGTAGGCAATTCAACAGGTGACAGGCAATAGATTTACAGTTCAGTAACTTGACAAGTTTCTGTTTCATGAAGCATGGCAATTTACAAATTTTTTTTCACTAAACTTTTTTAAGTGTTACTATTAAAAAGTGACAATTTGTTAGAAATATTTTGACATATTTGTTTAATGAAACATAATATTGTTTACGTACAATAATGACAAGCTGACATTGTCAAACAAATTCGAGAGTAGAATGATTACCCATAGTAACATGTGCGGCAGCAGTAATTTATTGCAAAATCTGATGTAAGATACAACATAAATGCTAATGAACATAATTTGGTAAAAATTTGTTTTTTTTTTCTGTCTTCAATATTCACAATAGAAAGCAGCGATTATTGTGTTTTCTTTAATGCTCCCATAGCAAATCTGTTATTTATTTTGTAGCTGAGTTACCAACATCGTGGGCTATAGCTAACTTGTCGTTTGTGTTACTTGTTTACATTTATTATAAAATATATGGTAAGGTGATGAAGATCATCCTTTTAATATCAGTTATTACAGATAATAGGATTATAATATTTCACTATTTTGTAACTATTATAAAATATATTGTACTTAATCAGATTTGATTTACATTTCGATGTAATTAATATTATATCAATGCACATAAAGTGTTAATGCATGGTAAATAGCAAATAATGTTAAATGAACATGGCTAATGGTTCTATGATCGTGACAACACATAATTGCCAGCTTTATGAAACAGCAGTTAGCTTTGCTTTGTGACAAGTTACAATTTTGTACCTGTCGTGCGTGACATACTTTTAAATTATGTGAAAGAATTAGTTCTCATACTTGTTAAGTTACATGAAACGGGCCGAGCTGAATTGGAACTAATGCATACACACATAAACCAAAGGTAATCAATGAAAATGATGATTATTATTTTTCCCGGATTTCAATTAGTTAATACATGTAGTCAACATGTAGTCAACATTCATGTGATTGTCAATTGTTATCCAATGCCAGCCCATGTTCTCATGACGTATACTTTCTGAAGTCGGGACGCTACTGTGTCCCATGGTGATTATGTGCATAAACTAAACGTAGTCTAGAGTCCTTCGCCGCCTCAGTGTAAGGAAAGACTCCGAAAGCAGTCTGATCGGGAGTCGAGCTGAGGACACCCGGATTAGCAGGAGCTACGTGTAACGAATGGCAAGCAATTCCTGCGGATATCAACAAAAACTGACCATCTTCTTTATTCCCAAATTAACACAAACGTTCGTAATTTTTACGATATTTAATTATTTGATAATGTTAGTAAATTTGTCATCCATTATGAAACTTGTCAAGTTACTGAATTGTAAAACTATTGCCATACACCCGTTGAATTGTCAACTGTGTTTAACAGCTATGTGCTGAAGTCAACAATAATGACTTATACCACAAACAATTCTTCTTTCCTCAGTCACAACACTAATTTTGTGCACAACTGCGCTTGGTGCTCTTTGCAGAAAGTGGTTGCTCTTTTGGTAGCAGAGGGTGCTCCATTTTTGTTGTGGTAAACCTGCAGTGTTCTTCTTTCCCGATAACGGAGCTCCGTAGATATCGTTGGAATAAGAAGCTTGTTGATCAATGGCAGCATTAACTGAGCGTTATAAGGAGAAGCTGGGCTTTGTTGTGAACATGAATGAACCAAGCAGTATTGACAATACCGTAAAAAAGACACAAAGGTCAGCAGTTTGTTTTACGACACATCGCATCTAATGTGTCAACACCCCCTTTCAGTGATATCAGTTTTTTTTGTAACATCATTGATTTCTGCCTGCTCACGTATAGTAGACAGAAGAACCCTACTATGTTAGTTTTGAAGGATACAAGCGTTTTTTCCTCCAATAATACTTTCTCGTTTGTTCTGCCTCAAGGTACTAACATATCACTCAGCAAATCATCCGAAGTTATCTACTATAACAATGCGGGTTGTTTCACGAGGATACGCCATCATACATATGACTATTTTTATTCCATACTTGCTATGAACTACGGAATGCTGGAAGTGCAACTTTGGTGATAGCTCCATCTGCACCTTTCAAGAAATAGTTCCCACAATTCCCTAATTGCAGCAATGGGATCTGTTGTTTTCTTACTGAATGACGAACTCAAATCATCACAGCTCTATATTTAGGCCTACATAAATTGCTGTCACACAGTTCTTGAGTTGGTAAGCCGCATTCGATATTCCAAGCAAGGCTTTCAGCTCTTCATCACAACGTTCAGTTGCCTTTGACTGTTGATATTTCACTCTCTTCCGGTTGATTTCCTCATTTGTATGGCCAAGAATCGACCGGAAGATATCGTTTGTAAGGAATGCTGACTTCGCTTCATTAATTAGAGATTGGCTAGTGAGTACGTTACTTTTGGCAGTATGTGCAGTCTTCTTTTTAGGACCAAGTGAAAACCAACGAGATTTATTCTTGGACTGAACAATATATCATTCATCAGCGTTTAGATCCGCGATATCAGAGGATGATGACGATCGGAGCCTTGGTCTTTTCAGCTTCCACCTTCGTCTGATCGAACATTTTCGTGAAGAAATTTTCACTTTCAGTTAGCATAACATTGTCAATTTCAACACTGTTCATCCTCAGTGAATTATCAGAATCAAAATCATCATGAGAAACGCTTTCTTGCTCCAGTTCATGAAAAATAGTGCCTTTTCTGCAAACGATAGATCATTTAACTGGAGACACCCCTGAAAATAATGATGATAATAATAATCCCTGTAAAATATTTTTAAAACATGTTGGACATTTTAAGTTTACCTCTGCGACAAATTGCATTGTATCACACATTCGTAAAAATTACGACAATGATCATGCACTGAAACAAATGAATTCCCATATTTGTGTAATCTGTAGTTCTTCTCCGCGGAGCAGCCGCAACGTTCATAAGTGATGGTCGGGAAGGTACTGCCATTGCTGTGTCAGCACAACAATAAACACCTGCGCTTCGAAAATTTATGAGCGTTTGTGTTGCAGGGCTAAATGAATATTGTCAGTAATTTGCACGCTTTTTTTTTTACTCATAGCGTAAAAAATGTGAAATTTCTACCAAAAGTGAACACGTTTTTACGAAAAACGTAACACACATGCACAACAAATGACAAACTCTTGAAAATAACGGCTGAAATTACAGGCGTTTCTGTGTGTCGGTAAATTCCACGGCCAGTAACAACAAAGGTGAAGAGCAAAGCGTTAAACTCGGAATAATATTTTACTAGAAAGTTGCAATGAACAGATAATAGTTTATTTTTGATTGTGAAAGTGTGAAGAAGCCAGAACAGAATAGTGCGGTATTGTAAAAAAACGTGTACTTTCAATGCGGAATTGTAATGCATTACACAAGTTAATTTACAGGATTCAACACTAGTGAAATCTATCGCATGTAGTTTTTAGTAGCTATCGGTGGGGGGACGTTAATCTACAGTGTGATCAGTGAAGTTTCTTCGAGTGCATTGATTTGCTCCATATTTCTTGTTTGTTTGATATTGAGAAGTACGGTTATATTGAAGGGTAATGATTTGCACCAACTAGTCGGTCCTGGTGGTGTAGTGGTAACCATACTTGCCTTCTAAACCCAAGGTCGCGGGTTCAAACCCGGCCAGGATCGATGGATTTTTTTCGGGCGTAAAAATCTTAAGCACGATTTCCTTCGGAAGGGAAGTAAAGCCGTGGGTCCCCACGAAAAAGAACCCCAAGCCTGAAAGAAGAGGCTTCTAAGCAAAATTTGTCGGCCGTCGGCCGTTTTACGCCCTGAATTGAATTGAACGCTGATGACCTGAAATGTTAAAGAGCGTCCTTAAATAAAACAAATAAAAAAAAAAACGATATTTCGGCTAAGTATTTTTTTGTTTTTATGAAGTTGGTAGCGCACAAAATGTGGTGATCAGTACGTCTACCATGGCGTGTTTGCATTGAGTTGGGGGACATAATTGTGAGGCAGAATATTGAAGGTTGTGGTGGAGATGTTTTAAGGAGGCAGCAATACTTAATGGTTTCAAAGTGTTCACATATATAGGTGTGTTGTACAGTCAAGAAATAATTAAACATGGATACGAAAGCTGCAATCGCTCATAATCACCAGAGCAATGAAAGAGATCGCGTACATCAAAAAGTTGATGCTTCCGTCGTGTAAAAAGTCCGAGATTTGTACTGTGTATTGCACTTTACTGACGTTAAACTATAACGCGAAGCAATATACAGAGAACGTCGTCACCATATGCCGAGACTACCAACACCTTACTTGAAGTTCACGAAACTGTAACTTTACAACCAATGTCCTCTACTAACGAAGATTTTGTGCCACTGAATGATCGCGAAAATAATGTGATTATTTCCCGAGTGAACACAGTTTGCAATATTTTTGCAAAGCAAAAGCGCTTTACGCATATAAAAATTTCAGATACTGTGTAAAATATTTTACATATTTATTTATTGTATGTCCTTTACAATTGACATTTCGTTCCAGCAGTTTTTTCCCCCCACTACCAAGTAAGAACAACGATATCTATCTATTCCTTGATGTTTCGTTTCATAAAGTAAAAGTGCGAATGTTTAGGGTTGAAACTTCTACCAAAGAAAATAATTGCAGATATCAATTAAGTCAACATAAAGTGAGGCAACTAGATCCATATTTAAACGAACCCGTCATATGACAACCAGCACAATTTTTAACCACACCGTGCGCATAGTCACGTGACAGTGAAAATGGGATGAAAAACTGTGCCATCCTAAAACAAAAATGTTGCACGTGAGTTTGAGTTAGTGGCGGAAACACATTATGCATCTAAAGCAATCATGGTAACCCACTTTCCCCCGCGGCGCGGGCTTTTACCTTATGAGCAAGCTCCCATTCTTTTGCCGCGCCATGGAGTGGTAGCAAGAAACTTACTTGTTGACCTTACTGATTGTCGCAGTCGTATTGCAACTGTTCCCGGGTGTGTGTTGTGCTGTTCGTTTCTTAATTCGACAATATACATATGCCTCGTGTGTTTACAACGGCACAGCGTGTCTATGTACTTTACGATTCCTAGTGTTAACTGAGTCAGCTCGTGAAGACTGTTTCAAGCAAGATTCCCGGATGTAGGCACTTCAGATCTAAAACAGTTCATAATTTGTGTAATAAATTTCAGGAAGGAAGTGTTCAGCCTAAGAAAGAAGAAGCACAGGGTTCTCACCGAAAAAAAGATTACATGACATTACTAATCGTTTAGAAAATTCCCCTAGAAAATCTCTTCGTCGTCTTGCACAACAAGTGGGAATTTCTTATGGGTCTGTGCAAAAGGCTAATAAATTTAGCAGCCTGCGATTATTATCTCTGGGATTAATTAAAAAATACGTACACGACGAATCCGCATACCACAAAAGAACTCAAAGATAATATTTGTCAGGAAATTATCTGGATTTCTGAAAGTGAACTACAGCGAGCGATGAATAATATCCTAAAGAAATATAAAAAAATGTGTGAAGAACGGAGGCCGCCAGTTTCAGCACTTAATTTGTTAATTTGGTAAGTAATGAGCCTGTTAGCTTAATTTGTATATTGTGTGGTTGGTTTGTTTTATTGTTTTACCCTTCCGCTACTTACTGAGAACCCGACTGGCTGACTAACCTGCACTCCGGGGGAAAACAAAACTGCTCGCACGGTATGCAAGCACAATAATGCATCTTTCTAAATCTCAATCGGGATGTATGGCAAGTAACTTTCGTACACTGGAACCGTAAGAAAATGAATACAACTTACACTGCACTTAACAACTACAATGTTCGCAATGTGGGTTGTACGACAAGTCTACAGAAAAAATAAGTATTATTTATTACACGGACATCATTATTACAAAACAGCTGTCCCCCAAAATATGCCCAGCTTATGTGAAATCCAAGTGGTCACGCCTGTCTTACATTTTGTTTCGCATCTATTAAAAACAAAAATGTAACATGCTTGTTAAAAGATCGGGAATTTTTAGATAATAAAAATTATCAAGAAGTACTACCAATATAAATATAAGGGATGAAAAAAAATACTTCCGGAATAATACTACACCTGTAAGCGAACTGTGAATGGCCGAAGTATCATTTGTAGGGTTAAAGAACACCAACCGCTTTGCATAATAATATCAACAATGTAGAGGGTTTTGGACTCCCTGCATGACAAGGGTCTTTACGATTGTTTACAGCTGGAGCTTGGAATGGGTTCGTTGACCACCGGAGAATTACAGTTAATATCCCTCAGTCCGTGACCTTGATTATGTAATAGGGTGTTGCCAACTTGATTATGTATCGCCGTAGCCCTGTTTTAAAATTTGAGATTACTGTAACAAATTTGTCTTGTTACTATGCATCACTTCGCTAGCTTAGCGCTAAGGTATATTTCACCGTAAAAAGAGTGGAGAGGAAAACTGCTTTATTTCAGATCACCCAACAACTTGAACACCATCTTTGAAGTTATTTCCTTACTTTTTACACTAAAATTATAAACAGTTTACCCTAAATTGTAATTGAAAATTACAATTGGATGGTATTTCTATTTTATGGCTTCTATTTCAGAAAAGACATTGGCAGGAAGCTACAGAGCAGTTATGTGCTGGACTGTAGAGAATGCCCTGCGGAAATTTCGGGCTGGAGGAATAGGAATGCGCTAAAAAGCATAGGAATAAAAAAACCTATGGTGTCTATAAGAGCGCACCTAGTTAGACAACCCAATATTACTGCGTCTGCTATGTATAAGACAAATCTTTTTCCTTTGAAGAACACGAATAGTTTGAAATATTAGCGAAAATTGTGCGACTATATAGTGTTTTTATCTATTTGTGCTTCTCTAGTTTAATGTATATATTATGTCAACAGTACTCTGCATTTCTTAACTGTAACTGCACCCATCTTCTACCCCTTAGTTGAGTTTCTGCAATACGCGTCTGTAGCTCCGGTCTGCGTGTGCAATTGCACCACTGGGCACCACTTTCTTCATCTGTAATTTTCAGAGTAGCCAATTATTACATAATTTTACTATAAGAATGAACAACGGCGTTCCTTGCACCAACCTAATTAAGCGAGGCTTGCAAATAATACTTAATGAATTTTCTAACTTAAGGTTTGTATTTTAACACGTGTTTACGCGAAACCCAACAAAGTAACCCTTAAGTTAGTTTTACGAGAATTCTTATAGTATGAATGTTTTTTTAGGTTAGGTTTCACTAGGTTTCAAATGAGAAATTTATACTTTTTATGAACTGCAATATAGTTAATTTCTTGCTGTTGGCAATAATAGTGACGCCATTTTCTCCTTCTGCTTCCGAAATGTGCTGCAAATTTAATGGCAATATCTGGGGCGCCTGAGTTTATTATTAGCTTCCAATGAGTTTACTTCTTCTCACAATGATTACTGCTACAGTTTTATGTAAATTTAACATTTTCTTACCTTCCGCACCTTTTTACTATTACGCTTATGGCATTTTACCCCTTCTTGTAATAAAAGGGCAAGTTAACATATTATTTGTTTAAAACACAGTTCATATTTATTTTATGAGGAACATTATGTAATACATTTTGATGAATCCCCTCCTGTTGTGTGTGCAACTGGATAAGGTTTTTAAAATTTATAACGTTATTTGGGGTTTGGGTGCTATATTATAGACGACATGATAATTCTTTAAAATAGTCATATATGAATGAGTTCAAATTACACTTGCAGGGTGTTGTTTATTGTAAAAGCTGTGAAACATTAAATGTGCTATACAAAGACACCAAATGAATAGCTTTGTTTTCATTAAGAGTAAAGACATTTTGATATTGCTGCATTATTTATTTATATGTCAACAAAACAAAGTACATTAAAACTGGTAATAAATATCATTTTAGCTCAGATCAAGCTGTGGCATGAGTTATACTCCGTGCATTCTTAGTCGGTCTAGTGGTAACTGTACTTGCCTTCTAAACCTCAAGATCGCGGGTTCAAACCCGGCCAGGGCCGATGGATTTTTTCGGGCTTAAAAATCGTAAGTATGGCTTCCTTCGGAAGGGAAGTAAAGCCGTGGGTCCCGTGTCGTACATTACGGCAAGAAAAATAACCCCAATCCTGAAATAAGAGACCTCTGAGCAAAATTTGTCGACCGTTTCACGCCCTGATTTGAATGGGACGCTGATGACCTGAGATGTTAAAGAGCGTCTGTAAATAAAACAAATCAACGTACATTCTTAGAATGATTCTAATGTGAGCAAAACAAATTGGTCCATCCGCCAAAAACATTTTATTTACAAACGGCAGTATTCATCAGTATTCATCATCATCATCATCATCATTATTATTATTATTATTATTATTATTATTAATAATAATAATAATAATAATAATAATAAAGTTAGAACTAGAAATATGGAATCGATTAGCATTTGTTCATATGTTTGTATAGTTACGCGTTAGTGTTTTGTTAGTTGTTGATTTTACTGAAATATTTCGAGTAGTCCTTACGGAGAGTATGTGCCTGGTTATTTAATAAATCGATATAAAGGATAATTGAAAATTGTAATGGAGTTTTATTGATTTTGTTGCCTATTACGCAATGCCAGGAACATTATTTTTTCATGGACTAGTTACTAAGGACGAATGTTAGGTGCACTTATACCTAATCTTACCATAAATATATTCACAATTTTTTAGGGTGGTTGTATTTTCCCCCACCTCTTAACAGCTGCACATTCCTGATCTGTGGTGAGTCATTGAAGGTTCAGTTGCAGAAGTGGAAAGTTGTGTGTCAGTTTTCAATGTGAAATGGCGCGATTAAGAACGCCATGTCGTTATGGTAGCTTTACACAAGGTACGTAAGTCCCCAGGCGAGATTTTCAAAATTCTCCAGAAACCGAAAATAGGTTGTACTGTTCAGCGCTCCCTTGAGACTGGAACTGTGAAATGCCGCCACAGTACTGTGCGCACTCCAGCATTGATGAGGACAGTGGTGGCACGTGTGCGAAGAAATCCGGCACTGAGACAGTCCTTGACTCGTGAGCTGAAAATGTCTATGGCTGGCACATTGAGCAATGACCTGGGACTCCGTGATTACAAAAGACGGGAAGATCACCTCACAAGCGAGCTGAAGCGCCAGAGGCTCTTAAAGTGAAATCGCTTACTTCACTGTTGAGTGGCAAATGGGAATCGAAGAATTCTTTTCTCTGATAAAAAATCATTTTTGAGAAGGTTTTCAATTCCCAAAATGACAGGGTATAACCCAAATGCTCTACAGAAGCTGCTAAAAAGGCTCCAAGGGTCCTGGGCGATAATCCTGCATCTGTTATAGCGTGGTTGGGTGTGAGCTGCGAAGGTACCACGAAGCTCCATTTCTGGGGGGGGGGGGATCAAACATCGTTCAAGTGTACCAGGAGACTAGTCAAGAACCTCAACAGCATCTTCTTCCATGGACAAAGCTAGAGCTTCCAGCAGAATTCAGCATATAAAGCTCGAACAAGCCATGAGTGGCCTGAGGCCAATGTTTCTGACTTTATTTCGACCTCGGATTGGCTTTCTGCAAGTTCAGACCTAAACCCCCCCTGGTCCAAGCTTCAGGAGATGCTTGCAAGAAGAGACATCCAAATATTGAAAGTGTGAAGCGTTCTCTTCTGAAGGCAGCAGCAGATTTTTGGATGAGAGTGTTGCTTAATTCAATAGATGAGTGACCACTAAGACTTAAGTATTGTGTGCTTACCAGAGGGTTATTTGAATAATTATATGTGATTTTTATTTATTATACATCCATTTAAATATTATTATTATTATTATTAGGATATTAAAATATCTCAAATCATTTTGTGTAAGTTTATTGGATGCTTTGCGACAGTAAGACTAGGTATAACTCCGAGACTAAAACCAGAGCAAGCAATGCAAATATTTCAATTCGCCATTGCCAATAAAAAAAAAAAAGGGCGAATATGGTACCCGTTGCAGGAAATCAGTTTCTTAGTAGGAGGCATTTGTCTCTTTCAGCACAATACGCATCGTTCTTGTCAAGCAGCTACCCTACCCTACCAACCGGTTTTAATACTGAATGGCTTTTTCCTGAAGAATCCATTGCATGGACCAGGAAACGCAGTTTGGGACCCAGACGGAGATATCAGCAAGTGCATTGCACCGAGGGGCGAATACCTAGAGAGGCAACAGAGTTCACACTAATTTTCGGGTGCGTGCCTCGACTCCGGCACAGCTTTAATGCCCATCAGCGAAATGTTCGGTCCTGGTTGTAACTGTATGTGCCTCGTAGACCCAAGGTCGTGCGTTCAAGCACGGCAAGAGTCGATGGATTTTTAAGGCCTTCGGAAGGAAAGTAAAGTCGTTGGTCCCGTATCGTACATTTACGGCACGTGAAAGAACTTCAAGACTGAAAGAAGTCTCTGAGCAAAATTTATAGGCCGTTCACGCTGTGAATTAATTATGACAATAAAAAAAAATTCCCATTTAAGATATTTTGTAGTAGAGCTGTTTAGCAACAGGACCACTTGTGCGATGGTGCTATGGGGTAGCGTGACTGAAAATGTCAAAGATGGCATTATGGATTCCCGCGAAGTCATCAGATATCGCGTGAAGGTCTTGTAATATCTGGTCCAACTTGTGACCTTGCGGGGTTGACGGTGTTAGCAGGTCATGGACAAACAATTCCATGTGTGAATTTAACGCGTAAATCAGCTGCGTAATCATTTTCTAGTGCCTTTTATTTTTAGCCTGTGAGCTATAATTATTTTGAAACGTACAGTAAAATACAAAATCGCCTCAAAATGCGATTTATTGTTGTTACAATGCTGATTACATTTTTTATTATTACTTTTGATAGTGCATATCTAATTATCAAACCTGTTTTTTCCTTTTGGTTTTACTATCAGTACAGTTATTTGCTACAAGTTGGTTTCCAATTATTTATAGCAATGTTAAATTTTATTAACATAAGTATAAGGTATTGTTATGTTAATCCTCCTAATGCTACGGACCTCGGTCTTAAGTAGCAGTGAAGATGAATAAAAATGTGATTCAGAAAACTGCAGTGGTAACGAAGTGTGTAGTTTAAATTGTTGCTCTGGTCACTGCAAGTATCACGTCGCAGTGACCTCAGTTTGACGAATTCTTCTAAAAATGTTCAATCTATAAGTGATTCATTCAAATTATTTTTTTGATATCATAGACATGATTGTTGATTTCACCAATAAATGCATTCATAATTTGTTAAATGAGAAAAATCCGAATAAGCAAAGAGAATGGAAGGCAACAGTGTTGATGTGTATGCATGTGAAGCATTTTCATAACAATGGGTGCATTGAAAACTAAACGGGAATCAGTGCAATTTCTGTGATGTACAAGAGGCATATTTTGCTTGCTACGATGTCCCATGTTAGATTTGAGAGCATAAGATATTTAGGGATGATCGAAAAGGGCAGGTAAACTGCATTCAGAGATATTTTTAAAATAATTGTTACTAATTGTAAATCTAACTACAATCACATGTAACTGTGGATGAACATTTGGATGTATAGAGGGCCTTCCCTTCCGTGTGTGTAATGCAAATACGGAGTAAAAATGATGTCAAAACTTCATATGCTTTGAATTTACAAGTACACTCTGGGAAGGATGAAAACATCAGTGAAAAGAACCAGGGGTTGACTTCTGACAACCTTTTCACTTCGGTACCACTCGCGAAAGAACTTGACTTACTCCCCTTCCTTTGGTAATTTAGAACGAGGGATGATGTTAAACGTTCTCGGCCTGACACTATTTGGTGTCATCCTTGCGCTGTAAAGTTTCAGTGTTTGTGAGGAGTGTGTAAACAAAGTAGCATTAACTTTTCCACAAAATGGATAAAATTGAAATACGAGTTGTGACAGTACTTTGTCTTGAAGGGTTTAACTCCAACAGAAATACAAAATGATTTAGACTCCACATTGAAAAATTCTTTTCCTTCGTTTTGGACGGTTAAAAAGTGGGCTGTTTGAATTTAAGCTAGTCGTACATCTGTCAAGATGATGACGCCTAGGGCTTGCCGAAATTACTACGAACGGTGAGATTGTGACAAAAGTTCACAATGTATCGACGGGTGCTGCTGAGACAAATCTTGTTTTACCGAGAGTATTGAAATGTTGCAAAGTCGGACTAAATCTTGTTTTCTTGGTCAGGCCGAGAACTTTTAGGACGCTCCTCGTATATAATAATGAAACGAGAAACATTGCAAATATTCCAGCTCGCCATCGGAGGGGGCGAGTAAGAAAAAGGATTAAAATAAAAAGCGAATACGGTACCCTCTTCAGGGAAGCTAATGTTCACTTTCCTTCATTCTCCTCGAAAATAAATAAAACGGAACAGACGCGGATTTATCTTAAACTAAACTTACGCGAACACCTAAGCAAATTCTCTTTTTTACGATGATCATCCTGAAACATAAACCATTGGTATTTATGGATGTAGTAGTTTATAGAAAATGTAAGCAAAGCGTTATTTGAAATGTAGTTTGACAAGAAATTAAATAATCTTCAAAGCAAACGCCTTTAGACTATAGTTCAGTTTTCGAAATTTCTTCTACGCAGGAAATGGGCAATGGATAAAGGCGCTTCTGCTGGGTGTGGTAGCAGTTTGATCCCTTCGAATTCTTGAATTTTCTTCATGCTTCTTCTAACGGTATGGGAACTCGCATTGTCTATTTCGATTATGCCGGGCATCTCTGTCTCATAACTCGAACTGTTCCAGTAGATGAGAATAAAGTTACTCATCTACTGCACGTCCGTTTGGAATAAAAACTCCCAGTCAACATTCCACCAAACATATAACAATACTTCGGGGTCAAACCGATTTTGTTTACCGAAGGCTGGCACACTGACGAAGATCGAGTCACTGTTTCGAGGTGTTAGGATTGCGGTAATGTAGCCATTTTTCATGATAAATGGGGTTTGCGATAATGACGACAGATATCCACTGTGCGTTGGGTCTTTCAGATATCAATTCATGAAGTACAGCTTCGGTATGCTTTTTTAACTGTCTTATTGTGGCGATGTATAACTTTTGATGCACCAAGTTCTTCTGGCAGCCCCCCCCCCCCCCCCGACGGATTTTCTTTAAAAACTCTGCTTGTATTGTCAAAATTCCATACCTTAGGTGTTTCAGAACGTGGTGCATCTTTACTGTTTTCTTCTCCATTATTGAAACTCTGGAAACTTCATTAAGCCACATTCCCAGTAATGACTTCTCTTCCCACTTCAAGTCGCAGTAGCATCTTGTTTCCAGTAATAATTTGTAAGGACTCTTAATCTCAAATTTTGTTACTTCCATTTTAAGTTGGTGCATTAACAAATGACGACTGTCACACGTTCACAGTATACACAATAGTAACCATGGCATCCTGTAAACAACATTGCCAAAAAAAAAAAAAAAAAAAACAATTAAAATCAACAAAATACCAAACTTAAAAACGGACATTTCATATGAGACAACCTAATTTATCTCATGGGGAGAAATGCCGAGTCGAAGCCGATCGATTTGAAAAATTTCAGTGTTACTAGCACTTCACTCAGGAAACAAATGATGTGATACACAGAATACTTAACGTTACCCGCAGAAAAATTCTCCGAGCCGCAAGAGCTCCAGTCCTGGCTATAGCAGAGAGGCGAATTCCTCAGTGCCGAATTGGAGAATATTTTTCTCTGTTTGCGTGGACGCTTGTAAAAGTGTGTATATTGCATGTATTGATTTTGTGTTGAAGATAATGTAACCTATGCGCTGTCCTCGTAACTTTCTGGCTGCAAAATGTTGTTCCTTATTACAAAAATTAGTTTTTCACTTTTTACCACGCGTTGTCTTATTGGAATACGCAATTAATTCATACACAGGGTGTTAATGAACTACACCGAAATATTTTCAGAGATTGTACTGATATATGTAAGCAATTTCAGGTAGACAGTGTTTGGTCCACAATTAAAAATAATGCCTTTATATGGTGTTAAACATTTTGGCATCAGATGCTTATAAATCGGTGTTAAAGCGAAGCACGATTCTTATTGGCAAGTACAACAACAACTACAAAGGTTGTAATTATATGAATTGTTATGTGAAGATTTAAGTGTATAAATTGAAACAACAATTTAAAAATAGGCTAAAAACTGCATTATTAGGCAAGTCAGAAAACAAACAAAATAAAAAAAAAGTAACGAACGAGAGTCGAACTCGAAAACAAATGACCATCTCTTGCCCGAAAGCTAATATTATAACCATAGAAATCGGTGGTTGGCTTGCTGCGGTACGCTACAGCCTGACGGCCTATGCTCGCCTCCTTTTCATAATACAAATTGTTATGACCGGTAAATCACTGTAATTTTTACAATATACTGTCTTATTGGAATTCGCAATTAATATTTTCACACACTAACTTTAACGCTAACCTAGGGTAAGTCATAGAAACCGGTGGATCCAATAGTTTGCTGCGGCTCGCTACGGCCTGACGCCTACGATTCCCTCCTTTTCGTAAATTTAAATTGATGAGGGCGGGTAAATGACTGTTATGGTGGCAAATCTCCTTTGATTTCAGCAGAAAGAAAAATCGTAAATATCAATTTATAGTGCATTGTGACCTCCTTTAACTCCGGGAGAGAGAGAGAAAAAAAAAACATCAGTGTATGAAAATTCGAACTCACCACCTTTACATGACATGCCACACGCAAAACTTAAACTAAATGCCAAGTGCAATATTGCATAGATACGACGCAAAGTAGTAAATTTCCTTATTTTTTGGACACTTGTGAATTATATTAAATTACAAAAAATGGGAATCATATCACCAAAGTAACACAATGAAGGAATGGATGGCAGTGACAGTTATACAAATATTTCCTTTTAATTTTTCAATTTCCATAATTGTGTAGATATTTTTGTCAGGGCCTAGCAACTTTATCGTTGTTTATGACCTCAATGGTTAAAATCTTGTTCAGTCATTTTAACGTATCAAGACATAATTGTGGATATATTTATTTATTTTAAATACATACGCATTAACGAAGGCCACAAACTTGTAAATTTTGTAAGTTAAAAATAAATCACACGCGTGTAAAAGGTTGTGGGAAAGAAATAAGGAAAATGGAGCATTGTCCGTCATGTGTCCGGCGTACCTGGATCCAGTTGCTTCATATTGGTTGACTGTGGACGTATTTCGTCCGTCTCGCATTCTCAGTATGTCACAATTCTCTTGCGATACTAACCTAATCTGTCATTTCAGTAGAGTTATATTATTTTTATCGTGTTTACTTATATGCATGTTTGTATATTTAACCTCCCTCTAAATGTTTTCTTAGATTTTTTATGCATTTCGCTGCAATTCTATGAACGATTTTTCTGCCATGAAATCGCACCTTCTTCAAGTTGCGTAAAATAGTTTATTTCGCTAATAAAAAGTCTTCATTACACGTTTAACATAAACTCTTCAGTTTCCCAATTTGCAAATTGGGCTGATAACATTCTTGTGCTTATAAAAATATTGTAAATAATTTTATTGGCATAAATAAATGTAAGTAATAGACAGCCAGAAGCAACAATTCTACAAAAACAAGAGCCTTATTGAATGAGAAGTGAATAATTGAACATCGTCTAGCATGAACATGATTTGCTTTATTTACAGACATTCTTTAACATCTCAGGTCATGCGTGTCCCATTCAATTCAGGGACATTTTGCTAAGAGGCCTCTTCTTTTAGGAGGCTTGAGGTTCTTTCGTGCCATAAATATACTACACGGGACCCACGACTTTACTTCCCTTCCGAAGGAAGCCACACTTAGGATTTTTACGCCTGAAAAAATCCAACGCTCCTGGCCGGGTTCGAACCCGCGATCTGGGTTTAGAAGGCAAGTATGGTAACCATTACACCACCAGGACCGACTTTTTACGTCTTGATATCAGGCATACTTGGTCGTATAAATGCTTTTTAGTAAAAGTTAATTTATAATAAAAATATAAAAGGATTTTTGCAATCTGTCCGTCATTCGTATGCAGCGTTTTTGTGGCAATTGTCAGAATTGTGAATATGTGTAACACACGATAAAACCACTTCTTTTTTATTATCGGTACTTTTAATCTCAACTGCCATCCACTGTATAGTATAAAAGAGTACACCTGTTTCAGTCCAGACGTGTAAAAGCATAATAATATCTTTAGTATTTAATATAGGCTCCTTAGGACGGAAAGCAAAAAATCCATTCAGTGCAGTTTTCAAATCAGCAAAGGTCGAAATTGCTGTCCTCGAAGGTTATTGGCCAAAGAACACAAAAGACGATAATTTGATAGTGCATCGTCTTTGATGGGGGCACCAGAGTCTCCAACGGATGTGTTTTCACAAGTTACTATAGCTGTATGTGGTTTTCCGTAATCATGCAAAAAAGCAACACCTTCGCAATTTACCAGTGCAGACATCCGAATTTTCAGTTGATCATGAACTCGTTCCAGCTGGACCAAACACAAAGAACTTCTTGGCGTAGTGGAGTGTTCATTCTTCAGGGATAGACTAATTCATGGATCGTCAACCATCGAGTATCAGCTATTCAAGTCCAGAACTCAAACTTCATATTTAAGCTACTACACTCTGTCACAGATGTATTCATGACATACACAGTATTATTTAAATAAATAAAAAACAAATTACTGTTTTTGAGTATATGCTAAAATGTAATAGCCACGGAACCATCACTGGTTGGATAAACTGGTGTATGTTGGGTTCAAGTGCATTTTACTTGAATTGAAATTCTGAGCGTGCATCAAGTACTTGCTTTTCACTTAAATTTTGCTCTGAGTCACTTTTTTCAGGCTTGAGGTTCTTTATCGTGCCGTAAATTTACGACACGGGACCCACACCCGAAAAAATCCATCTATCCTGGCCGGAATTGAACCCGCGATCTTGGGTTTAGGAGGCAATTACGGTTACCACTACACCACCAGGACCGACGACGAGTTTCATCGTTGTGCATCTTCAATTTGGATTTTTAATATATTCGGATGTTTATATATTTCAGATTTAAAATATCTCTAGTTTTCTAAAAAATGTCAAAGTACACATCAATGTAAACAGTGTAAAAATCATTTTAGTGAACATTTCTGTTTTTATAGTTGTCGTAGAAGCCTCCCCCCCAATGATAAATTTGTCAACTTTATACTTGAAGATATAGAATGTAGAAACATTATTATGGAACAAAATGACATGTGGAATTAGTCTATAAAATCAAATTATTATCCAAAATGCGTGTACTGTCAAGCAATACATTGTACCTACATACTATTACATCACCATTTCTACATAACTGTATCAGTAAGTGCAAACGTGTCCATCGTATAGTCTTGTTTTAGTATGTTTTAATTCTCTATATGTTCTGAAAAAATTTTAGTCAAATACGGGTGGGCATACTTTTAATTGTATGTTCATTTCTATCTGCTTAAAAATGTGTTTTCACAAATGTTTTGGATTTTAATTCATATTTTCTACAAAAAGTCAGGTTTTAAACAGCATATTTAATTTATATTTATTTAATAATATGATTTCACCAATGTTTTTGATTTTAATACATATTTTGTACATAATTAGCAAAATATATAACAGTATTTTTTAATTTCATATCTTCTTAAAATGTGTTTTATGTGTGTTGTTTATTTTATTGCATAACAATTTTAATTATATTATTAAATAATATTTTCATTTCACATGCCACCAAAACAAGGTATTTACTATTGGGGATAATGTATAAAGTGCGATATCAAAACTGTCAACATTTGTAAGCCTACACAAAAGTTGTCTCACTCCGCTTACAATAAAATACGCCCATTTCCATGTTTTTATTCCTTCACATATCCCATCATTTCGTCCTGATGTTGAGTCATTGCAGGGAACAATGTTTGTGTATTTATTATGATAATCCACAAATTTGGTCAATACAGAGTGTTACATTTCAAAAAAAAATTCCAAACGATTCGCTTTAAAGTATTAGGCAGCGAAACAAATACCATTTTTATCTGTATGTTGAGCGGAAAACAAGCAAAAAAAGGGTTTTAACACAGAGACGTGAAATAAAAAGGAAACTACTTTAACTTTTGCTATGAAAATATTTTAACTGCTATATCATTTAAAAGTTTAATGTGATACACATATATAGTAAACAAATAATTCTAGCGTACAATGAGGCATCTCTCTAAGCGTGTCGCAGCTTCTGCATCGTTTACTGAGCTATGCGGATGGGGGTCAGAAGAGTGGTACGGGTTTTAGGTTGTGGTAGGAGGGAGTAAGGCCACTCTTAACTTTCACTAGCGGAAATCACTCTATTTTTTCTTCAGATAGGCCACGTTTCAAAACTGAAAACATTCAAAGATACATACTGGAATAGAAATTAAGTGTTTTAAAACCTACGTCTAAACTTAGAAAAAATATTGTTGTTGTATTTAATTATCTCTGCAGTGGTACTGCATTCTGCGATTTGATGGTGGGTATTTTCTGCATCACGCATGTGAATACTGTGGTAAATTTAACGCTTTTTGTTCTAAATATCCATTCAGCTGAATAAAATCTATTTCCACCGTGTTCACAAGCTATAATACACATAAATGATAACTGGATAGTATGGTTTAGATATTTTTACTGACGAAACACTGATACATGTACGTATGTCACATCTATCGTATGTATTCATGTTTCATCAACACGAAAGCACCAATTTTCCTAATAGAAGTTTCTAGAACTTCATCCCCTACTCTTATGGGGTACGTGGCTTTACAGACGGTCATTCTGATTTGCTCTTAAAATGAATCTTACTCAAAGTCTGTCCATTCGCCGTCTTTTAAATCCCGAATGAGAAATATTTAATTTAATGTACAATAAAGAAATATAAGCAGAATGATCTTGATAATTCTGATAATGTAAATTATTAAGCAATTACTGCTTCAATATGAGACTTAAAAGCATAATATATGTAATCTTAGAGATAAGCTCGTCCGCTTCATAAAACAATCGGAACATAGAATTTATTAGGGGACTATGGTTACATCTTGGAGCACGTAGGTCAAAGGAGAAAAAGTTATTTATTATTCTTATGGTGTCACTAGTCACGGGGTTTGCACTCTTCTTTAATTTACGAATTCAAAACCCTTCCTTTAATGTCAGGATGTTTGAATTTCTACCCACTAGCTTTAGTTGCAAATAATGCCAATTTCTGTTGCCGCCACAAGAGAACGTTGCTCTCAGCTACAACGAATTCTCTTCCTGCCTTTCTGTTACTGTTTTTTCAGCTTAAAGAATGACATACTGTACGCTTGAAATTAACATCATAAGATGTTCTTATTTTGTTTGTCTTCCATTTCGCGACTATCTAATTCAATCGCTCTATACAGCAATAGTCTAACAATAAATGTAACATAGTCTAGAATTGCAGCTGTGTATTATAACATAATAAACAATAAATCTGAATCTGCACTCGAATCTAATGCGAACCACAATTTTGAAGAAGAAAGTGCACATTAGATTCGCGCAAATGCGATATATCTGAAAGCAATGTCTAGTGAAGTCAATCTTTAAACATTGTAACGTTCTTATTAATATCCACAAAACTGTCTAGCTGGTAGTTTCTCGAAAAATACTTTCGCTTACTTTGCAAAAATTTACCTTCATTAGAATATTGCTATACGTCAGCATTCGCGGTAGCATATCAAACATTCATTCGGATAAATTAATCACTACATCCCCAGGTTGGCACTCCAATTCCCTAAACTTAGGGTTAAATCCCTAGAGTTGGTATCACATGATGTGCTATTTTCCCAAGACGGCCGGATTTACTATAACCATCAAACAGCTTGTAGAAATCAGTGCAGTAGAATTGAGCGCTGTGCAATGTGAATAGAAAGCAAATTTACTCTTTCATTTTTATATAAAATACATAAACAAATGCTCATTTATTTAAACATAAGTGTTGAGTATTCTTCACTGTGACGCATTTATAGCATAGAATGCTTTAAATGTATAAACATTATGCATGCAGTTACAAGTTTACGTCATAAAATATTGAGTAGACAGCGGATCTTCAGGCAAGTGTGTCAGGAATATTTACGACGGTAGGTGCATAAGTTCCCGGCCTAACTATTATCTAGGTATGATAAAGATAAAAAATATATTTCACTTTTCAATATAATTACCCTTTATTGCGATTAACTTCTCACATCTTTAAATTAACATTTCAACCCCCCCCCCCCCCCCCAAAGAAAAATCTACTCAGAAATCTTGTCTACAAAACAGGCATAAACAGCATCCACCACTTCTTCCTCACACTTAAATTTCCTTCCTTCAAGACCCTTCTGGAGTTTTGAGAAGAGGAAATATTCGTTGGGAGCTACATCTGGACTGTACGGTGGATGGTCGGTCTCCTTGAAGCCACATTTCTTCACTGTTTCATTTGCAACAAGAGCTGTGTGCACAGGTGCTTTGTCGTGAAGAAGGCGCACACCACCACTCAGCTTTCCTCGCCTTTTCTCTATGATGGAAGCACGTAGTGTGTGCAATAGGCCAGCATAGTACTCCCCATTTCCTGTGGTGTTCCTCTCCTTGAAGTCAATGAAGAGTATTACTTCACGGTCGCAAAATATTGTGACCATGATCTTCTTGGTTGACTGAGTGACTTTGGCCTTTAGAGGCGGTGCTTCGCCAGCTTTACGCCACTCCATTGATTCTCTTTTGGACAAGGGCTCATAGTAGAGGACCACAGTTTCATCTCCTGTAACAATGGTTTGCAGAACTTCTCTCTCGTTGCCACGGCAAAGCTGCAAAAATGCCGGACATCACATGACTCGTTGCTGCTTTTGGACTGAGGAAAGGTAGTTCAAGCACCCATCTTGCACTAACCTTATTCATATTTAAATGTTCAAGAATAATTCGAAGGACTATTGTTTTAGAAAGACCCAACCTTGCTGCTATTTCTAACACCTCGACACTTCATTTTGAACATGTCACAATCTTCTACATACAGCCTTCTTTAAGTAATTATATCTGAACTGAACGCAGCGGAGCGGAGAGGAAGTTACAGTCACAATTATTTAATTAAAAGATAAGTCTTTTGTGTGTATATATATAATATAAATAAAAATAAAATAACACTATTAACAATGTAACAAATTAACAGTAATAATAAAAGTAGATAAGGATAAAACACTTAAAGTCACACTTGAAATTGCTATATTTCGAACTACTGGAGTTCTTCAATGGCAAGAAGCCAAACCAAAATATCAAGTGTGACTTTATCCAAGTGTTTTATCCTTATCTACTTTTATTATTACTGTTAATTTATATTTATGTTTATATTTATATTTATGTTTATATGTTTTATGTTTATATATATATAGGACTGCTCATTAAAGGATGATTGAAGCTTTTTGACCGCATACCTTTACTAATCATAATTTTCATGATTTTTCGCAAAGTAGTCCCCGTTGGATGCAATGCATCTGTCCCAGTCTTCAAAGACATGCCGGAAATCCTATTTTGACAGGTCCTTCAGGATCTCCTCCGCAGCCTTCACCACTGCTTCTGATAATGGAAAATGCCTCTCGTTAACGTGTTTCTTAAGGAAAAAGTCTCAAGGGGCTAAATCTGGACTATAAAGAAAGTGGCGGAAATAACTTGCATTAATTTTTGTGTGATACTAAAACATTTGCGATGTGCTACCGTGTATTATCGGGTGCGGCTTCCAGCTTATTGCATGAAATGTGTGTGGCTTAGCAAAGTTTTCTGTAGTATTGCCCGTGTCAGTTGTGTGGTAAATCCTTCTTTGAATATCGAAAAATGAGATCATTACTTTCCTGGCAGAAGCAACTTCTTTTGCTCTTTATGGTGATGATGATTTCCACATAGAGCGTTGCTGTTTGCTCTCAGGATGGAAATGATGTAGTCAAGTTTCATCAGCATTCGTTACCTTTGAAAGAAACTCCGCATCTTTCTGTAACATCATCTTCAACTGCATGCAAACATGCAACTATTCATTTACCAGTGGCAATGATTTCTTCCCTTAGAACACGAACAGGAGCGTCAGATTCACCTTCCTTGCAAGTTGATTACCTCCCCGAGCTGTGCTGTAAAGAAAGAGCAAACTGTACTAAGACCTCAACTGGATTTGTTGCGACGAAAGCAGAAACTAGCACCATGTAGCTTACAAAATATTGTAAAATTAAATTTTATGATCATTCTTTATTGAACAGGACAGAATACTATACATTCACTAAGGTTGATGACAATTTTCTTTATTTGACACACCCCGGTTTTCCAGTCTTATTGACGTAATGAACTTGAAACTTCCTACCCATGGTATTCTTGTGTCATAAAATCAAAATTTAAACCAAGGAGAATGTGCATAAAGTTGAAAGGAGGAATTAGGGGACACTAAGATAATTTAGCTACTAATGCATATGTGATAGGTAACCACAATATTGCGTAAACCTGATGCGTTCTTTTAAATAATTGTAACGAGAGTCTTTTACACACATAAAATAATTGCTTCTCATCATAAAAATACTTTGTGTTGTCTCCCCGAGCTTTTATTACATCGCATTGCCTGGGCATTGAAAGTATCAAATGTTTCACAGGCGAAATCCCACTAAAGCACACCGTATGGATGACTTCCATCAGGTCTCTCTTAGTTCGTGGTGTTTTTCTTTGCTACAGCATTGGCAATCATTTTCCACCAGTTCTCAATGAGGTTGAGATCTGGACTGTTCTCTGGTCATTTGTAGCATAAAGTATGAACTTTTTTTTAATTATTTGAATGTAATATATTAATATAGTTTGGTAAAATTAGTAGTGTGTAAGCAATGTACTCACTTTTCTTGCGGAGTCATCTGGGAAAATGCCCCGCAATAGTCGGCATTGAATTTTCTCTGAAAATGATTATGTATACAACTGCATTTAATGTTCCCTCAACAAAATGTAATGCACACACCCTCTGCTGGAAATACAACTCCAAATCATCACACTGTTGAGTCCAAACATTCTGGCAGAAATTCTTCACCCCTATGACAAGGATAAATATTTTTTCATTTTTCTTCTGACATTAAATTTTGATTCATCTAGGAAGATGACTTTACATCTCTTCAGTCCTTTTGGGTGCTCCTTGGCCCGTTCTAGTCGAGCTTTCTTCATTTAACTGTCAAAAGGTGCTCTTCCGTGACCACCTATCAGGTAGGACATTCTGAAAGTCTATAATCTGATGGTTCTGCTGCAAACCACCGCACCTGAAGCTTTTCCCCAATTCCAATGAAACCATACGCCGGTTTTTTCAGACAGATCCGCTCCAAAACGCGGTCTTTGCAACAGTAGGAGGCATTTTTCTGCCTCTTCCTTTAATTCTTTCGAAATACTCTCTCTCTCTAAGCCAACAATGTTGACATAGTGGACTGGTTATTAAATATTGTCTTTAAAACAATATGTGGAGTAGAAAGGCTTTAGAGTGTGATGCGTAACTACACTCTTTTTGCGAGGAATTAATTAAATTTCTTTGCCCATTTTGTGCACCTGTTATTAAACACACATCACTGAACACTGCATTAAAACTAACGATAAAGGCAGGTAATATCTCAACTGTGGAAAGTGTTTAGAAGTTCTGGTGCATACTCACATTAATGTAATAGCGAGCTCATGGTTGACATAAGTAAATCTATAGGTAGGTTCTGAACCCACACGGTGTCTATAAGTAGACATTCCCCAAGTTTTTGATCAAGCGCGACTGGCAGGCCTGATGTTTACCAACCTCAGCGGAGCTATTTTGGAACTGACGTCGAACATCTAATGTACATCAATTACGTGGTAATCAACTTGAGCGCACATGTTTACTTTATGCCACGTGCCATCGTATGAAAATCTTTACATATAGAAATGTGTTGTATTTCGATTCACAATCGGCGCTTTCCTCATTGTCATGGTGTGTTACAAAGGCGAACTAAGAAAGAGAAATGTGCGGTGAAAGGAAACAAGATACTATCTAATAATGTAAACAATAAAATGAACAGCTGTGTAGGGTGAGATTTTTTTTTGCAAAGGCTGTAGTCATTAGAGCATCGTAAATTCATTTGTGGCAATTCACAATTAAATACATAGATTGCTGCCTCTACGAAAATGACATACAAAGTGGTGTTTATAAGTTATATTAGCTACGTCATAGAATAAAAATATGGTATCATTTACAACCTATATTTTGGATAAGGCTCCCCCTTCCAATTAGTAATGGAAATTGTGCGTTAATAATGGGGCTTAATAATGAGACTCATCAATATTGTAACAGTAATATTCTTGAAGTTAATAATCATGGGCTAACTGCGTGCTCGTTTGGCGTGTGTGAAACAGAAAATCAAGCTCTATGCGTAACTCCATGCTACAAATAGAAATTACGCGGAAGTACCGAACCGTAGCGAAGAAAGGCGACTGGTTACGATTTCCACGCCTGTTAGGGCCAAATTGTTAAATGTGTTGTGAATAGAAAATGTCAGTGTGCACTGTGGTTAATTATATTTAGCCCCACCTCAAATTAAGAAATACACAGTTTGGAATACTGTTAAATGCGCTGCGCATACCTTTTCCCTTATAATTATACTTTCCTTTACGTATTACATTGGTTTCCCATTTGCTTTCCTGTGATGAACTACTAACAGTCAGCTTCTCAGCACTAGTCATTCGGATTTCTCCGATGCCGCTCGGGATTGTTCACGACTTCCGGGTAACTTCTACTTGTAAGGTCGAGTGACTATAGCTGCAATGTTACGAGGTTTTGGTAAGGAAAAAGACTTGACGTTACCCGCAGGGTTGAAATCACTTAACTGCTGTTGCTGTGCCCGACCGGCTAGCCAGAAGCGCGAGATAATGCGTAGGATCAATGGTGCAATAGCTCAAGCGGTTAGAGCATGATACTAGTGAAGATAGAATAGTGCTTTCAATACTATCATCCCACGCTTTCTCTCTCTCTCTCTCTCTCTCTCTCTCTCTCTCTCTCTCTCTGTCGGAGTTAAAGGATATTTTCCCACAATTACAATGATTTACTCGTTCAATTAGATGCGAATCGGAACAAGAGCACATTTCCCACGTTAAAACATTTCACCCACCTAATAATGCTTTCATTACAGTGATTTACCCGTCCTTATGCATTTATATTTAGTTTTCGTTCCTACCGTTACAGTATTTCACCCATCTAATTATGCCCTCATTACAGCGATTTACCTGTCCCTATCCATTTATATTTACAAAGTAAAGTGCGTATAGATAAGTTCCTTTCTCTCCGCTGTCGCTCGCTTCTGGCTAGCCGCTCGAGCACTTAGCACCAACACCAGAAGCAGCAGCAGTTAGTGGTCTCAGCCCTGCGGGTAACGTGAAGTGGAAAAAGCTCCACTCTATCGAGAGACGTGATCGGGTCAAGAGCACAACTCTCCTTGGCCATCGTAACAGCAAATGTTAAAAGGAGCAGATGCGCATTTTTTCCTTCTGAATTACAAAATTTAATTAATCTTGAGCAAGGCAATATATAATGGAGGTATTCCTTTTCATCTCAATTTCAATGTTATAGTAATTAACAGTGTTTATAATCCAATAAAAAGTTTTTTTCCATACGCCCATATTTTTTTCTATTTGTGAGTCTGCATTGCATATCTGTATCAGGATATAGGTTCAGCATAAAAGGCATAACTCTATAACAGAACATATTCATTAATTGTGCCCATTCCAAACTGGGCTATGAAGTCAGAATTGTTAAACATTCTAGTTGGAGGTTAAAAATACTGATTACTTGAACGCTGATGGAAGGTCGGTTCTGTTACCGCTAGGATTTTGAATATTTACGTGCTCCCAGAACACCAAGGGGGAAATGGTACGTACAATTGTAGAAGATATTTCTGCGAATGAGAGAATGTTGAGTTCCTCTTTGTTGCAATTGCTATGTAAATCTTTCTGAAAGCACCAGCTTTTGAAATATTGGCATTGTTCCGTAATCTGTGGGATAAAACGTTTACATAACCAACCGGAAAGTTGTTGTTTAATCTATCCAAACCTCTCTTATTTAATAAATAATGTTATGACGACTGCTTTTTTTAGCTTTATTTCCTTGTAAAAACTGCTCTTTTACGTAAAGCTTTCAAAGTCATTGCATCTTACAACCATTTGTCAGTTAGGAACGACTTGATATATCCAAAATATACAAGGGCTGTTCAATAAAGAACGAATTAAACTTTTTGTGGTATAATTTAACTTAATAGGCACCCTTACTATACACTGTGCCATATTTCCATCAGCGAATCAGTCACTGCCTCGTCTCCAAGAAGATTACGTCGAGCACACCACTGAAGATGTCCACCGCAGTCGTGGACGAAACGTCAGGGAAGATAAAGAAAAAGAATCCCACTGGACCACCGCCTTTCAGCCCGGAAGACTCAGTTTACACAATTGACACTGGCCGTGAAAATATGTGTCCTAAAATTCATAATATTTCGTTGGATTAATGCATATGTGGTTTTATTTTCATTGATATCACTTCCGGTTCCCGCATGTGAGAGGTAGGCAAGTAGGATGATGCCCCGGAGCTTCATTTTGTGTTCTAACGGAAGAAAACATTAACACTGCTGCTGTCATTTTGAGAGAGGATTGTCGAATAACATTAAGAACACTTTCACTGGGTGCCACCCACGCATTGACAAATGTAACGTTAAGCATAAGACGTGTTTGTGTATGCTGATTCCCAAACAAAAGAAGTTCGAAAGCAGTTGAAGATGCCGAACTTTTTTTTAAAGGTGATGAAAATTGGCTACATCATTTCGATCCTGAGAGCAAACAGCAAAGCTCTAACTTGAAATCTCCATAATCACACACACAAATGGTTGCTCGGCAGGGAGAGTTATAGTCGTGTCATTTATCGACATTCAAGGAATGATTTACCTGCACACACATTGTAAATTAAAACTCTCCAAGAATATGTACATACTTGCAAAAGGCTGGGTAATGCACGGCCCCACATCGCAAAAATCAAAGTGAAGGGAGTCTCCTACCCTTCCTATGGTCCAGGTAGTCCTGTGTGACTTTTTCCTTTTCCCCAAATTGAACAAATACGTTCGTGGGAAGCATTCTTCATAATCAGAGGCAGTGGTTAAGAACCTGCCAGAAAAGATTTCCAGTATATTTTTGAAGACTGGCAGACACGCTGGAAGATATGTATTGCATCCAACGGCGACTCATTTGAGAAAGATCACCAAAATTATGAGGAGTGAAGGTATGCTGTCAAAAAAAATATGATAATTCTTTATTGAACAGCCCTCCTAAACCATTAATCGAGAGCAAATTTCAGGGCGCAAATATCACCTCGAACTGTTAATTTCCTTGTATTCATTTTACCACTTAAGAATAGCATAATACACCCAGAAAATAATAATGAAGGTCATGTTTGAGTATTATCCGTGTGAGTTGTCATTATTTAATAACCAAGAGCTTGCAACTTGTAGAGTAATTGGGTCGGAATTACGCAGAGGAATTCAATGGAAGAGGTAGTGCCAACGTAATCCCCAATTATCCAAACCCTGTGATTTAAACAGGATAAATAGTGAATATATCACATTTTTCACTGTGGTTCCAATGGCATACATATACCTGATAGAATGTTCTCGATTTGTATTCAGTTATGTTATCTTTTTATATATGTAGAGCTATGAGCGCACATCTTCAAACTACTGCAGAAACATCTCATGTTATCATAGTTGGCTGCTGCTGTTGAACTTCGCTCGCAGTGACGTGAAACCGGCTTTCCCTAAGATGTAGGCAGCACAGTGTTGGAAACTTTCCCGGTGCCCCGGTTGTCATAGCAGTCAAGGGCAGGGTTGCCAGATGCTTTATCTATCTCCATTCACTAAACACGAGAATTCATTAATTTACTAAGCGTAACGGGGATTTTCAAGAAAGTTATGTAAATTAATGTTATGTGCAAATTTTCAAGAAAAGAAAGTGACTTGGCTTTCTTGACATGTGCGAAATTGCAGCAGGTCTTTCACGGCAGTATTCAACAAAGTTTTTCCACACCAGTGAATTGCTAGGCGAAGTCACAGAATGGCCGGCAAGATGTTCCGACCTTAGGTCTTATTTGTGTGGAGTCAGTTGTTTAACGAGAAGACCCGATAACTTTAAAGATCTAGAGTATCGAATGATGAACGCGTCGTAAGACATACACTCCTTAAATTGTAACTGTAATTAATGGTGCATTGTAGGCAGCTAAGGTCTACCAGTTTTAACACAGTATAAAACTACTTAACTCAATCTTTCACAAAAGTTACAAGTGACGTCATATAAGAGTTGGTGGTACAGCTGTTTGCCACAGATCGTCATATCATTAATTAGGTTATGTCCATTCCTTAGTAATAAGTTCATGTTTTTTTTTAATGTACACCCTTCAAACAAGAGCGCTCTTTTGAACGCAAAAGTCTGGTCCTACTGGTTACAGTGCGCGGTTCACACGGTAACCAGCAAGGCTGTAGTCACCGCAGCAGTTGTGTTATATGACATGCACTAGTGTGTGTGTGTGTGTGTGTGTGTGTAGCGATGCCCTGGTTAACAGCACAGGTTCGCCTCCTGGCGTGAAGCGCGCTTCTTTTAATGAACTTTTGTAATACATAACAAATTAGTTTCATTATAATATAGCCAACTTTAACGTTCACACACACATACATATATATTATCTCCTTCAGTATTTATTCTATCTACATGCAATATTCTTATACGCATTCCCTGCATATAAAGATGGCTTGTGGACACAAATTCAAGAAGCCTGGGATTTTGTAGTCTCTCGTCCACACTACTGTAGAAAGTTGATATTGAGAGCAGTTATACACGCTGAAGGTTCATACACCCTGATATTAATTTGTGTTTATTTCTGTGTGTTTTCACTTTAAAAGATAAAAGATTTCTGTTCGTGTATTTATTTAGTTATTTGTAAAGAATACGCTAATCTGTGATTAGAATGTCGTAATGCTATAAAACTCAAATTATACGGTAAAATATATGGTTCTAAGGCAACATTATGTTCTGCTTATGACTTATAAAAAATAAAACAGTTGTGTGGCCTTTGAACCCAGGAACTTACACAGAGGTGCAAAGCCTTCTAAACAACTCGACCACCATAATGTTCACTTTCCAGAAGCTTATGATTGTGAGCATTACGTTTACAGGCAAAGCACCCTTTGCAGTGTGCCAGTTGCTGCATGCGCGTTGTAAAT
This sequence comes from Metallyticus violacea, assembly GCA_030762175.1. Lineage (NCBI taxonomy): Eukaryota > Metazoa > Arthropoda > Insecta > Mantodea > Metallyticidae > Metallyticus > Metallyticus violacea. Next base: position 2,359,195 of record CM060832.1, read on the forward strand.
ACGTTTACGAGCTTCGCTGAAGTTCTCCGATCGACACGTCAAAACTGTCAATGTTTTTTTTTATGCCAGACGGTGTACAAAGCGGGCTATTGTTATTCTTGCTAAATGAGTTTTGTAAATGCTTTATTATGCATTTGTCAATGTTCAAGTGTAATAGCTCACTTTGATACATATGACTATATAGCAGCATCAGTTTCAATCGACGAGAAATGACAAAAAATAGTTCATTTGATCGTTTATATTTATATTGTTTGACAATAACCTTTTCAGAAAATGAAAACATTGCCAAAAGAGAACGAGGAATGGAAAGCAATATTTTCATGGCCAGAAACTTGAAAAGAAATAAAATAAATATATCTAAGATGCCGGACTGAAATATGCATTTGAAACAAGAATGGCTAATATCAATCATAGATTAATTGTACTTAACTTTTTTATTTACTCATATACTGAATTATTCTATCTTTATACATATTCCTACTCAATAGTTTGCATGTTTGGGTCAAACGATTCCCCAAATGATTAAAACTTGCACTTGTATTTGTAGTTACCAATACTCCCACACTTGTGGATAAATCTATATAAGTTACAAGCATGAGCAATACTAATACTTTGTTGAACAGAACTAGTAAGTATGGAGGTTTAAAGTGCAAGTGTAGCGGAACAGAATTCTACTAATAACTACAAGTTACAATGTATTAGACCATAGTTTTATGATCCATGGTCCAGTTGTAGGTACAATGCTTTCTTATAGATAAATGGCGCATTTTAATTAGTATACGTGGCATAGCAACCTCATTTGTAAATCATTTCGGAAAAAAAGATGATTCATAAATGCAGAAATGCCTATATTGGGTGTTCTGTGTAAAAAGGTCCCTGAGTTCCCTTCAAATTTAACAATAGGAAAAACTTTGCTTTGGGACCGAACAGATTTTGTTAGCGGTGACTTTGGCACGCCCATGTTTCGAGGTGTTAGAGTTGCCGTAATGTATCCATTTTTCTTCACACGTGACAATTCTTCTGATAAATTTGTCAACTATAGAATTTTCGATAAGCTGACTACGTATCTCCACTCTGCGGTGGGTCTGTTCATGTGTCAGTTTAAGAGGTACAGGTCTACAGCTTGTGTCTTGATGTATGGCATTTTTTGACAGCCTAAGAGTATAACGTATATACTCAATATTGCGTACCTTAGGTCCTGTAAGACGTAATAAATTTTGTTAATGTTTCTTTTTTCTGGAATCGTCGTTGTGCTACACGTTCAATAACCGACACTTGACAAATTCTTCGAGCCGCGAGAGTAGTGCTTTACGTTTTTTTTTTTTTTTTTTTTTGTTACATGACTTTGTTTCTTTTTAATTTTTGATTCATTTGTCCATATAATCCGTTGTAGGTGTTTTGTCTTTTATTAGCCGTAATTACTGTTAAATGTTTTGTTAAGAGATGGAAAATCAAATTTCTGAAAAAGCAATTCATGAAGCAAATGCTCAAAATGGCGCCCTTTTTGATTAATGCAGATTTGAACACGCTGTTACAGAGACGTTCTTGTATGCTGCAATATGCTTGCAAGGTTCGCTAATCAACAGCGTAATTGGTTTAGGTTCGCTCTTTTAAATAGCCCCACAGGAAGAAATTCAGTGGAGAGAGATCAATTGATACGTACGTATAGCCGGCCAAGGGACGGGTCCCCCAAGTTCATTCCATTTTTTCCGGACATAATTTCATACGATCAGGGACCAATAAGGTGGCGCTTCACATTGCTGAAACCACATTCTCACCCGTTTCACCGCCAGGGGTGGCCGAGGTCGTGAGCGGGAGGTCTGGGTTCGAATACCGCCAGGACCGTCCTTCCTGACTGAGGTTTTTTCCAGGTTTTCCTCAGTCCTCATAAATGGCAAATGCCGGGGAGGTACCCTAAATTTAGGCCGGGAACGAATCCTTCCTTAAAAAAATCCTTTCCCAATATATAATTTCATCTCATGTATCATCAGTGTCTATCGCCTGTGGTGCCTCTGTAGCAAAAACGGGCGTTAAACACTATACATTCATTTATTTATTTATTCATTCATTCATTCATTCACCCGTTTCATCACGCCACGTTTTCAAATAAGATTGAAGAAACTGAAGATAGCGTGGTCCCGTGTTCGAAGAAACAGGGATGATCCTGCACTACACGTTGACACTTTTTCAGCCAGTGAGGATTACTTACACTCTGTGGTGCATATTAACCACATTACTTAAGAATCCTGTTGCAATAATACCATCGCGCTTGGAAGTGCATTTGTTGATGGTAGAGGTGAAATTTGTTCTCAAAACTAATGTCTGGTTAATGTTCATATCCTATGCGGGATGTTTGCACCGTTTCTTCACTACTTCTAGAAGTCTCTGGAGCATCCCCAGTGATTTTTTGACTGACCCTGTTTCACGGAGGCGCCTTTCAACCCTTCGAAACGTAGTATTCTTCCTGGAAATCGTTTCTCGTACAAGCGTCTTGCTTCACCATAGAGTAACAGCATGTCCATATACACGTCGCTGAGTAACAACAGATTAGAATACTTACCTCATGCGCAGCTACCTGGACACTTCGTATTTTGAAGGATTTACAACAAGGTTGACTGGGTCAAGTTTAATAGTCTGAAGTATTAAAAACGTACCTGCGGACTATGAATTTGTTACCGTGTTCATGATATACGTGCCAGTATTCTCATCCTTTTCATGCAATTTATTAATAATATTTACATAATTTTTATTTCATTGTCCATCATTGGTCGAAAAAAGTCAAATAGAAAGAAAAAAAATCCACCTGCTACGAGAGATTCGAACCCAAATTTTTAGAACACAGTTCCGAACGAAACGTAACAAGTCCGCTCCACCACTGAAGGCTTGGAACGAGCGCCTATTAAACCGCAATGTTATTATAACTGGGTAGTGCGGGAACTCCAAGATTTACTTGGATATTAAAACATTTTAATGTTGTTTTAAGTTCCTTTCGGAATTTTAACATCAATACGCGCAAGCAATACCAAACGTTATGTACAGTAGATTACGGCAGAGTTCAATTGTTAACTTTTGTGACTGCATAATATTCATTATGTAGGCGTAGCCTATCACTTTCTGCGTTGCATAGAATCGCTATTTTGTTTGAAATATTTTCACTTTTGATGCATATGAAAGGTGACTTTCCGTGTAATAAGCAAGAATGCATACAGTAAAATAAATTATTATAACTGGTGCAGTTCTCATTGTGAGAATACAATGTTTTTGGAATGGATTTACATTGCAAATATCTTCTTTCCCTTAAGCCACTGAATTTTCCAGTCGTCTTTTGTCTACGCATTTGTCATTTAGGGTGTATAAACACAAATATTTCCATTTCGCACAAGTTGAATACAACGCCGTGACATAAGGCACTGCTGTAATTTGTTTTGGTGTTTCTGATTTGCCAACACAGGACTGTTCCAATTAAAATATGTGGTCATATTGTGGGAACCTCTTAACACATGTTGATGCTTGGCCACGTAGAATGATGAGCCACTTCGCCGCTATCTCAGCAGTAGAACTTTTGTTTGGAAGCTTCTGGAGTCTGAAGTGCTGGTAATTTAATTGGGGTTAACGAATATTGTTGTCATGATAGTTATTATAATAATGATAACAAACGTGAGTTTGAAAGCCCAATTAAAGCACCTAAGAACATTTTTAAGCAAGAGAGGGATTCGGCAAGATAATTGCATGTAAGAACGATGCCTTTTTTTAAAAAAAAAAATCTTTTACTATAACCATTGACTTTTTTTTTTTTGATTGATTTATTTACGGACGCTCTTTAACATCTCAGGTCATCAGCGTCCCATTCAAATCAGGGCGTGAAACGGCCGACAAATTTTGCTCAGAGGTCTCTTCTTTCAGGCTTGAGGTTCTTTTTCGTGCCGTAAATGTACGACACGGGACTCACTCCGAAGGAAGCCATAACGCCCGAAAAAATCCACCGCTCCTGGCCGGGTTCGAACCCGCGTTCTTGGGAGTTGGAGGCAAGTATGGTAACCACTACACCACCAGGAAGTGATTTGGCTTACCTGTTGGATCTTTCTGAAAACATACACTAGTTGTATTGCAAGCAGAACTGCGTGAAGATTTAAATAAAATAAAGTACTACTGAATACTTACCATTAACTACTATTTTGATATATTCAAGATTGTAATGAGAACTTCTTAAAAACAAATTGACCTTTGAGGTTATAATATTAATTCATACAAAATATAGGAATTAAAAAAAAAAACGAACTATCCATTATTACTTTTTGAGCATCGTGCTTTAAAACTATTGCAAGACTATACATGGACTGAAAGACGTTCTCGTGTAATTATCGATATAGTTGCAATAACGTTTGTGAACGCAATTTTTTATTATTTTGTATCATAGAAGACACAGCTTGTGTCTGCACCTTAGATGTTCTTGCTCCGAGTTGGCTGCAGTGTATTAGATGTCATTTTATTATTGCAGGTAAATTGTGTTTAGCAGTCAGTTGGAAATGTGTAAATTGGGATTTGTTAATTAAAACTTAACCGTAATAAAAATGCACTTTAGACATGAAATCCTCTTATTTGGTTTTGAAACGAAAGGTAATTATGCAGAACACCACATTAATTAATTGGGTGACTTTTCTTTTATCTGGTTTTCGGTTTTGGTTGTTTATTGGTGGTTTCTGAATGGCGGTCAAGTATTTTTAAGCATACATTATTATATCTTTTTCTACTAAATTCCTACTATATGTTAGCTGAGAAAGTATGACAACGTTTTTTAATCATAACGGTTTTTTTATGTAAGATGATTAGGTTAAGGAGCTGGAAGCCTAGCTTAGTTTTATAATTACCGTTAATGACATCTCTGAAATACGTACCAGCTTTACTCATTACTCGATAATGAAATAGGGTAAAGAGAGAAGAATATCGTAAATAGATATGAGTTGTGTTCTGAAATGTTACTATATCAAATATGCTCTTTTTATTCAAAAGCAAATTTCACTGCACAAATAACACCAGGTAATGTGAATTTTTGTGCATAAATTTTCTTGACGGTATTTTACCCCATATGATCAACCTAATATAACCTGAAATATAATAATAACAATAATAATAATAATAATAATAATAAAATAATCACGAAGAAAGGATCACGCCATTTCATAAATTATTATTCGGTGGAACACTTTTGGTGTTTTTTTTTTTTTTTTTAAGATTTCCCAGTAATGAAAAAGAACGTACTTGGAACTTTAAGGGTCAGAATAATTTAGAATTAGAACTTTTAAGGTTAGAATTATTTAGAGGAATTCGATTCAACGTCACAATTTGTGTTATTACAAGAAAATTATCACTATCACAAGAGAGTGTAGCACCAGCAATAGAACCCGGTGACTTAAACTTTAGTGTCATATTCCTGAATTATTGCTAGGATATCAAAGACGTATGCTACCTGTTAAATGTTTTCCGTTTATTATGTAATCCCTTTATTTATGCAATCAACTGTAGGAGAATACAGGCATTAGAGTCAATCTCGTGAAATACCCAAGCCGTCCCTACGGTATATTCACAATTTGTGTTGTGGTCTGTTGACTATAGAAATCTGTCGCAAGTTTTTTTCGTGCTAGAGATAAAAGAAGCATAAAACGTGTAAAGCCAACATAGCAGTGTAGTAAGGTTACTAATAAACAACGCAGTGATGTCGGAACTATTTTAATGTGCAACAGGGACGCCTGTTCACGACTGCTCATTGTCAGATCTCTTAGCTTTGTTTCGTTTACAATGCAGGACATCTTCAAGAAAAACTCGCGGTATTGCGACATCTACAGTTTAGATCTTTTTTGTTACGAATATAAACCCGTAAATTGTCATCTTATTCTGTGTCATTGCAAAGAATCACAACGTGTTGACCCATTGTTACATGTGGCCGAGCGGGAGGTCTGGAGTTCGATTCCCACCAGGGCCGTCCTGCTTGATTGAGGCTTTTCCAGGTTTACTTCAGTCCTCAAATGACAATTGCTGGGAAGATGCCTAAAACAAGCCTGGCGCGCTTCCTTTCCCAGTTTATCTCATGTATCGCAGCCTCGGTAGTAAAAACAAATCTGTGTTGACCCATTCACAACTGTTTTCTGTAACTCTTATACACCTGCATAACTAGCGTTGTTTACCTCAATTTCTTTTCTATGCAAGCGTGCTTCTTTAGATGCCACCAGCCTTCCTTTCGTAGAACGCCGGACTCCTTTTCTGATCACTAGGGCTAGCATTTAATGCTCTAAAAATTTAAAATGTGCAAAATAAAATATATAATTACGATCTAAACTTGCCCTAAAACTGCAAAAGCATGTCCTAACAACAGTACACACTATCTGACTAAGTTTTTTCTCCCCATATAATTTACATTGTGCGGTGTAAAGCAGATTTTCACAGCTTCGAAAATCCGATGATTAATCAATCCCAAATATATTTTATAATTTAGAATCACTCACTAATGCAGTAGAATAGAATGTGTCCTGACATATGTAGCACCTTTTTCATTTTGTGTAAATAATGTACATGTTGTTAAAATGCACTAGAGCGGTCTTTGCAGCGAGAGCCATACGTTTTATGATGGAACAGCCCTCGTAAAAACCTTCAAAATTTTAACTTAAGGAGATGGGGGGACCTCCCTCCGTTAACTCTGTAAACAACGTACAGTTAATCAGGGTAAAACAAACTTGTAACAGTATTTATGGAACGACAGGGTATATGTTCCCACACTGTCCTTGGTTTCATCAATCAATACTCAAATTCTTTTACTTGCAACCCAGTTTCTAACATCAGACGATAAGTGTTTTCTTAAAGATGAAGAGTCCGGTATGAATTTATGAACAGGCCACTTCAGGCTAATGAGAAGGTAGACTTACTTCATCAACTTAGCGAATACGGAAGAAGTGACGATCGTTACTCCTTGAGAAAGCGATATCATTCCCAATATGACCTTCAAATTTGTTAATAAATGACCGCGACGTTTAACGAGTTCTATATCCCATAAAGTTATGACACTAAATACTCATCCATTCTATATAATTTTCTTGCTCATCCAAAATATTTTTTTTCCCTGATGCGTTCAATGAAAACTTTTGTTTGAAGCAATTTTTTCATTTGATGCATCAGAAAAAGGCGAGAAAGATAAATGGAATATTCTGTATATTGAGTTGTGTCTAAAATACTTTGCACCTGCGTCAAAACGCGCCAGAATCTTCAATACGTTGTTGTGTAATCTTTTCTTTTGAAACACAGGGGACTGAATATTCAGGAAGTGTTGCATTTGCAAATTGCGCAACTATCGCCGCTGCAAGTGACCTGGAACAGAGATATCTTGGCAAAGATATGTGGAAACTTTTCATTTTATTTGAGATCGTCGCAAATGTAAGCTGTCCATGAACTATAATTAACACGTTCCCGTTGCGAACGCCTGGGTAGCTGACAACCTGCAGAACAAATGCTGGAGATGAATAAATAGGGCTGACCTGTAGCTATTTCTTTTAATTAGTTGACATTTCACCATGCGGAGATTGTCTTGTCGCTTTTTAGCGAATTCAGAAGGAAAGGGATTTTTACTAATGTATCCAAATCTGCATCGATCGTACCTACTAGGCACAAAAAAGTTAAAGAAGCTTGTGTGTCCGTCCGTTCTCTCTCCTGCGGTCGCAGTTTTTGCTTTATCTCAATGCAACTTAAATCAAAATTTAAACATAAATTTGTAAAAGTTGTTTTCGAAATTCATGGCAATCGGACCACTCGTATACTTGAAAAACTGTTGGGGGCTTAAAGTGAAATTTAAAAATGGCTCTGGCGACTGCAATTTTAAACGTTTTTAAAGGAAATCGGAGTATTAGGAAGGGGGTTTATCTGAAACCCAAACTTTAAAAAAGGCTATTGTAGCATTAATACATGATTTTTTTTGCAACGAAAATCGTATATGCAATTTAAATAGAATAAAAAAATCGTTTCTGAAAATCAGAAATATCGGGCCATTAGGAGGGGGGTGATGTTTGCCTGTAGTCCAAAATGTAAAGTTGCTCTAATATGTTTTTTCGCAGCGAAACTCCCTATGCCATTTAAATAGAATAATAAGAAGAAAAAAACTGAACATCAGGCAAATCGGACCATTAGAAGCGGTTTATTTATTTTTTTAACCTAAAACCCAAAATATAAAAATTGCTCTAGCGGCACCAATATTTGTTTCTTCACAATAAAATTCGGTATATAGCATTTAAATAAGCAAGAAAAATAGTTTCTGAAAATCAGGGCAGTTGAACTATTAGGAAACTATTAGGATACACTTGAAAAAGGAAATTTAAAAAGCGCTGTTGCATTTAATGTTCTTTATATTGTTTTAAAATAAAATGAGAAATTAATTCAACATATAAACTGTATATATATATATATAACAATGCATGTGTTTTATATTTAACAAAATCGTATCGTCGTGAAGATAGCAAATGTAAAATATTAATCTGATATGTGTTTCAGAATTATATTTATATGTAAGAGCGCTCTGTAATAACCTTCAGAAAATGTTTACGTTACATGTTAATAACATTTAAATTAAATTTCAAAACATAGATGAAACTTTGAATTGTTCTTTGCTGATTGTGTATATCTGCTTAGTACATCGAAGTTGTTTTTAAATAGTAACATGTTTTTGTTTTATTGAAACATGTAAACATCATCGTCTTAAATATACAATGTAATTCATTTTAGTGAATGTAAAGATATCAAGGGCTCAGTTCATAAACATAATTACATTTAAAAATGTTTAAAAATACCCACACAGTGGTCATATATTCCATTTAATTAATAGTATACTATTCATTTTTGCAGTTTAATCTCAATAATAATAATAATAATAATAATTATTATTATTATTATTATTATTATTATTATTATTATTATTATTATTATTATTCTAAAATGTGCTTTCTCTTTTATGATACTTATAGGTTGCAAGAAATCTAATTTTATTAACCTAAATAACACAGTAATGCCATAACTTATTTCATTTTATTAATTAATAAGCCCTAATTTGGATTTTATATTGATTTCTATTAAAAGTTACACAACTCGGCGAGGAATTCGCTTAGTTTACGCAGCTCCTGCGTGACGGACTTTTACATTTTATAAGATTTTAATGCTTTTCTTTTGTTGGCAATGCTGTGTTTATTAATGTGTACATTGTAAGCATGTGTCAGTTGTCAGTTTTTAATACACAATCATAAAATGGAGGTAGCAAAGTTTGAGGTTAGAGTTCTTCTAAAGGACTACTGGGTACAAGATTATAAAACTGCTGCCGCGGCTCGAAGTGGTGGGAGAAGTGTCGTTAGTGAGAGTATAGCAGAATGGTGGTTCCATAATGGGTAAGAAAATAGTAAATATTTACCACGTTTTGGAAGATCTATGGTATGGAATATTGACAATACACCTAGAGTTTTTTAAGAAAATCCCCCCAAAATACTCATAGGCTTTCAGTAGAACTTGGTACATCAAAACGTACCAAACATCGTCACAATAAGACACTTAAACTGTAGATCTGTTCCTCATGAATAGGCCCAAAGCAAAGTGGATGGGTATCTGTCGTCAACTTATTGCAAAACCCATTGATAAATTTATTCGAAGTTTCATCTATGATGAAAAATGTGTATGCTATTGCAACTTCGACAGTTATATACAGTGGCTCGATCCTCGTCAAATCTGCCAAAGTCATCGATAAACAAAATCAGTTCGAGTAATGTTATATGTTAGGTGAAATGCTGAAGGTGTGATTCACTGGGAGTTTGTTCCAAACGGGCGTGCAGTAGATGAGTAACTTTATTCTCATCATCTGGAGCAGTTCATCGTGTTATAAGACAGAGATGCCCGGCATTAGTTGATCGAAATGAAGCTCTTTTGCAGTAGGACAATGCGAGATCCCATACCACTGAAAGAATCATGAAAAAAAATTAAAAATTCGCAGGGATCGAATTCCTACCATACCCAGCTATAGCCCTGGTCTTGGCACCTTTTGACAACCATCCCTTTCGATCCTTGGTCCATCTCCTGTTCGGAAGAAGCTTCTTGAAATTGTGGAAGGGGGGGATCATTGAATTCTTTGCATCAAAATTCAGAAATGGTACCCTCGCTGAAAGTGGCTCAAGACTATAATGTAATGGCCTTGACTCTGGATATAGTTTAATTTCTTGTCAAATACACTTTTGCTTTAAAACCGACAAGGTGTCCCAGAATTCAACCACACAGATTGCAAGGATTGTGAAGCGGTCCTAGATTAAGCATTTTGAGATAGGAAACTTGTGATCACTTTTGTAAACTTTCAAAGTTATGAGGTTTTTTCGAAATCGGATATAAGTCAATATAGCGTAAGTGTGTGAATACATTTTCATTCAGAATGCTCACGTCTTGCCCAAGTATTCGGAATATACAGTACACGGGAAGTTAAAATTGTTGACTTTGCTGCTTCGGTAAAATTGTTCGTTCTGCGAGGGGCACGCCAATGTTAACTGTTCGGTGGTACTACGAAATTAACTGCGCAGGCGCGAAGTACCTAGCATATCGCAGCTGAGACTTGACGTTACAAACCCACGCTGTCCTGCGGGCGAAATCCTGAAAGGTAGAGGAGAAAGCCGAATTCTGCCCGAACGGTAGGTGAGTTAGAAAGCGTTAGTGTCTAATTTTGTTATTATTATTATTATTATTATTATTATTATTATTATTATTATTATTATTGTTTGCTATACCTAAACTTTTTTTGGTTAAACCTAAACTAAACTAACCTAGCCTATGAAAAAGTAAAATTTATTATATTAAAAAAAGATCACAAGTGAGAAAAAAACAAGGTTATACTGCGGGGTGCGAACCGTCTATCCTGCATGCGCGGTGATTTCATTCTCGGCGGCTGGGCATGACGCAGTGGCGAATCCTGGTATCACTAACACACTCCAGAGAAGAAAGTTCAATTCTTGCAAAGGAAACATCCTGGGAGTCCCCGGCCCAAGAAATTTAGCGCTGCTACATCTGCGGGCAAGAGATGGACATCTTTTAGGACACTTCAGGCATACTACTAATGTATCGGCTTCCTGAAGGAAACACTTTCAATAGCGACTTAGACGCAGGATTTAGCAACAGCGAAAGTGGAAGTAATCGACAGGAGTGTTCCTCTAGCATGACAGTGCCCGCCTGCACAACGGCAACTCCGCGACCTCAGAGTTGACGCTGGCCACACCCGCCATGTCGATCCTGGTGGTGTAGTGGTAACCATACTTGCCTCCTAAACCCAAGATCGTGGGTTCAAACCCGACCAGGATCCATGGCTTTTTTTCGGGCGTAAAAATCCTAAGTATGGATTCCTTTGGAAGGGAGTGGGTTCCATGTCGTACATTTACGGCACGAAAAAGAACCTCAAGCCTGAAAGAAGAGGCTTCTGAGCAAAATTTGTCGGCCGTCTCACTCCATGAATTGAATGGGACGCTGATGACCTGAGATGTTAAAGAGCGTCCGTAAATAAACCAAATCAACAACAACCGCCATATTCTCGCTCCGTCTGATTATACCTTATTCGACAAAATAAAAGACTCACTGCAAGGTTAAAAAAAGTCGACAAGGAAGAAATTCAGACATGAATGTGGTACAGTACTCCCAAACAATGGTTTTGCGACGTCTTACCAGGAAGATGGTATTGATGCAAAACAAATATTATATTTAAAAGCACTATAGACGCCCCTGTTTAAGTTATGTAGTTAATAATTACATTTAAAGTCCCATATAAATGACTGCATGACATGAAAACAGATAAAGCGCAAATCTTCTGCCTCTCAATTTATTTATGCACCCGTCGTGAGTGATAAAGATTTTCGTCTTATGCTACCGGAAATAAACCGAATCATAGTATTTATTTCAAAAGAGTTCATTGCCCTTTGATAATTCCAAGTATTTGTTTTGTTTCAGACAAAAGCTCACATCACCAAAATGGAACCGGTTCAAAGGTATCAGACTTCGATGGAAAGAAAAGATCCGACTCAACAACGTCATCTGGCGATGTTGGCATATGCAGTGTAAGTAGTTACAGTTTATCAAAATACGTTCTTTAATGCTTAATGAGCTTCGGGAACGTTTTATGGATAGAGAAAGGAAGTAAAAGACGTTTATATTTGCAAATTAAAAGTTCGTGAAAGTGTGGCAAAAAATCATCTTAACTTGTACTAGGAGTAAAAGCAGATCTTGACATGGCAGGAAATGACGAATTGCATAAATGTGTCCTCCGGACACAACATGAATAACAAAGCAACTTATACTTAACTGTAAGTATTTCAGCTTTAAGCTCGTCAGAATTCCCCTAAAGAGTAAAACGCAATGACATCCAAAGTAGTAAACCTTTAGCAGATGAACTGAATGTACGGAACCGGGGTTACCAGCAGAAGTTATTGGAATATCTTCACATTTTAATACCTAAGCCTGAATAACGTCGATGTCCTCATCTTATTATTAGCGAATTCCGAAGGAAGCGGTTGTATCCATGAAAAGAGTTCTTCAAATCTTCATCGATCCTGCCTTCTAGACACCAAAAATGACGATGAAAAAATTATACTGTTTGTTAATGCTCTAGCGGCTGCAATTTTTGTTTTTCTCAAAGAAACTTGGTATAAGCCAAAGAAATAAAACAAAGTTAGTTTCTGAAAATCATCGAAATCGGCCTTATGAATGGGGGTTTACCTGAAACCCAACATTTAAAAATATAGTTGTATATTTGCAACGAAATTCGATATATACCATGCAAATAAAACAGAGAAAAGTTTCTGAAAATCGGTCTATTGTGAGTAGAAGTGAAAACCGATTTTTTTTTTATCGCCGAGGACGTCGATTACGATGGCCCAGGGGATGATGTGGCGTAGGAGAGATTGTTATTAGCGTTAAACATTGGATATTCCCATCAAGCGATAAACCGTTGGTATCAAGTGAATTAATATGGGGAGAATAGTCTGCGCATGCGCATGGACGAATAATCGGACTTTACTGGACTTACCCTTACAGAAGACAGCGGTGGTCCTGGGCCTTCAGTACCAAACGGCAGCGGAAAAAGCCCAATTCCAAGGAATGCTCGGGCGATGTACAAATCTTAAGCGGTAGCGTATGTGCTTTATCACCTTGGTAGTGTACAATAAATGTAGACGGAGAGAACATGACGGATCCGGATCACACACACACAAAGCAATCGTACGTCTAAAATTAACTATGTAGCTTAACTGTTAATCACATTCCGTTTTAGTTGTTATACAGCTAAGTGCAACTGGAAAGGTTAAGCAAACCATATAACACACAAATAAAACAACAATGATGCGGTAAAAGCTTATACTTTTAAGCCTGAAAGTTGTTTATATGCATCTTCAGTTAGCGTTACTTGTTTTTACTGCAAGTACATCCTCAGCTCTTCCGTTCTGTAATAACCTTCACAAATTCAACGAGTTGAGGAATTCGCTCAGTTTACGCAACTCCTGAAGAATCATCATCATAAAGTCACATATAAAATTAATGTTGCCGTCATTAATAACATGTAACGAGTTAAATATAAAATGGGAAAAAATCCCTAAACAATCAACTACAAGTGTATAAGGAAGGAAACGGAACTGTTATCAGCGAACACAATGTACGTGTTGACTCGAGCCCCCGTGAGTGGATGATGATTAGCTTTGCGTCAACTCCATTGCCATCAGCTGATCTGGTGCGTGACGTAGGCGACTGTTTGCAAACAGCTGGGATTGGCCATCACAAGGTCACCCACCGCTAGAGCGAGGACCGGTGCTTTGCTTCCGTAATGCCGATACGGACACAATGACATTTTTATTTTAATTTGTTTACCTCTTCGCGTTGGAATCATTTCAGCGGTAGGGCACTGTTATCCTCAGGTATGAGATGCATTGCATATGTTTATGGCACGAACTACCCGTGGCTAAGGATAGACGTTAGCCACGTGAACTTTCTGTGTGACCCTTGCAAAGGTCTGAGTTCCGCGCCTGTGTACCTGCATAGAAAACTGATTTTCAACTGCTTCCGAATGGCAGATTTATTTTTTGCAAAGTTAGTCATTACAATGTTTATTCTAGTCAGACGTGCCAAGCGAAATCCAAGACTATACAGTGAGAAAACAAGAGACAGACAGAAGCTAAAAGGTTTACGCAAAGAAAACAAATTACTCCACCAGATAAAATTATCACCAGATGTGTGATCGTGAATAATCACGAGAAGATTCCACAGAAAGTTTCAAATTCTTTAAAATAAAAAGCAGCTGATAACTTTAAAATCAAGTAAAAGTGAGAACACTAACATCTTCAAAATTTTTGTCGGTCCTGATGGTGTAGTGGTAACCACACTTGCCTTCTAAACTCAAGGTTTCAAACCCGGCCAGGATCGATGGATTTTTTCGGGGCGTAAAAATCCTAAGTATGGCTTCCTTCGGAAGGGAAGTAAAGCCGTGGGTCCCGTGCCGTACATTTACGGCACGAAAAAGAATCTCAAGCCTTAAAGAAGAGGCCTCTGAGCAAAATTTGTCGGCCGTTTCACGTCCTGATTTGAATGGGACGCTGATGACCTGAGATGCTAAAGAGCGTCCATAAATAAACCAAATCATTAACAATCTTCGAATTTAAAACCGATTACAAATAACTTCGATAATATGAATGAATGGTGTTTAACGCCCGTTTTTGCTACAGAGGCTCCACAGGTGATGGATACTGATGATGCATGAGATGAAGTGATAAACTGGGAAAGGATTTTATTTTTTTTAAGGAAGGGATCCTTCCAGGCCTAAGTTTAGGGTACCTCCCCGGCATTTGCCATTTATGAGAACTGAGGAAAACCTGGAAAAATCCTCAGTCAGGTAGGACCGTCCTGGCGGTATTCGAACCCAGACCTCCCGCTCACGAGCCCGTGCCTTAACGACCTCGACTACCCTTGGCGGTTTCGATACTATGCTATATAACCCAAGAATCTCCATGTAACGCAAATAAATAATGTCAAACACGGGATAGCATTCTTATTATTTAATTATACTGAGAGTAAAGGATTTTCAATGTTACACGTCATGCAAACTTACAGTTGGAGATCATTTAAATTTTGTCCACCACTGTTCATTCTCCATGTAGCAACTGATTCAAAACGTAATAAACAAATGTGCCTCTTTTGGCCTAAGTTTCAAGCCGAAAGAGGGTTTCGTAGATTTCGAAATTTACAATCACAATGCCGTGCAAGAGATCTGTCCTACATCTGAAATCCCTGGATGTTGCTTTCCTTGTCAGACTTGGTGGTAGAAAATATAGGGGATGGGTCTCATTAGGAAGAGTCCCGAAGAAATTAATGTTTGTTTTACTGAAGATCTTAAAGCAATAAAATGGTGCATGTTCAGATTTTCTCTGATTACATACTGGAAACTTTCAATAGCCCAAGATTGCACTCATCAATTAATAGGACGACAAACGGATGCGCAGCGTTCCATCCAAACGTATTTGAATGGCTTTCACTATATCATTAAAAAGAAACTTTTCTGGAAGAACAGATGCTGCTATACCACACTTAAAACCAGCATCGTTTGAGTTTTTTCTAAGTAAATGCTAATTGAAAAACCAAAACTATTGCTAAAAGAACTATACGAAAATACCTGTATAACCGAATTTTTTAAATGTTGTAACATTTAACTATTACAAAATTTAAAAAAACAATTGGAAGGCTAGGTGGTGCTTTAAGGCAGTTGTAGGAATTGATTGTTATGTTGCAGGTAGCCCGCAAACCGACATGATGTGCATGCTGATACATGTTTCATTTGCTTGGAGAGGCTCATATAAAGCACATCTATTGCATTGTGCAACTTGATTTGATTTGTTTTATTTACGGACACTCTTTAACACCTCAGGTCATCAGTGTCTCATGCAATTCAGGACGTAAAACGGCTCAGAACCCTCTTCTTTCAGACTTGAGGTTCTTTTACCTGCCGTAAATCTACGACACAGGACCCACGGTGTTTAGGATTTTTACGCCCGAAAAAATGCATCGATCCTGGCCGAGAGGCATACCATTAGACCACCAAGTCGGACATAATACACTGCTATGTTTTAAATTTAATACAGAGACAAAATTAAATTATTAACTAAAGAAGTACTTTTACCCAGTAATATTGAACAACGGTGTGTATTTGGACAGAGAAAGCTTTGAAGATGACCCTCGTAGAGAAGGAAGGTTCGAGTGCCGGACGTCTTCGCATCAACAGCAGCAGTTCGAATGCAAGTGCACTTGGAATGTTTTTGAACCTTTGCAGCATTAGAGTCTATCGTTTCTAAACCCTCTCTCAAAAAGAGAACCAACGGAACAAGTGCCAATTTCATACAGTTAACGAAGATTATGGCGACAGTTGATGATAAACATAAAGGGGGGGGGACTTTATGAAGATTTGGAGGTACTGGAACAACTGCACACCGCCATCAAGGAATGGAGTTCGTCTGCTGCACGACAACACCGTACAGTTCCTAGCGACGACTATGGATGACGTTTTCAAAACTGAAGTCTGAACAATAATGAATTGAAAGATTCACCATATTTCACACCCCCTAATTTTTTATTTTATTTTTTTGAAATGTTAATCCGGAGAGAAATGCATTGCAATAAACGGAAATTCTATCAAATACCTAACACCGTCACTGCTGGCCGAGATTTAAGGTGTAGAGTTCGAATCCCGCCAGGGCCGTTTTCCCTGACTGGGATTGTTTCCAATTTTTCCTCACTCCTCATAAATGGCAAATGCCATTTGTGGAAGGTACCCTTGGGCCTGGAGCCTTTCCTACCGTTAAAAAAAAAAAAAGAAAAAAAAAGTCAGGCCGGAAGCTTATGCAAAGCACCTTGTTGTGCATTTACATGTAAAATACGTAGAAATTGCAACTTCTTATCGAAATAACTAACATCACAAACATTACTGAATACGAGTAAATGAAAGTTTTCCATTATAGTCGTAAGTTATGAAAATAGCATTTTATTTATACAGTAAGTGTGTTAGAAGGTATTCGTGAATACTTCGCAAATTTCAACACGACCATAGTTTTGTGAGCCTTTATGAGTTCAAATAAAAGCTAATATATTTACAAGCAATTAACTAATAAAACTTCTTGGTGAAATGTATTTGTTTGTGATGTAATGCAAATTTCAAATATAAACTTTCTTACTTTCTTTATTGATAAAAGAAATACGCCTAAACATTTATTTTCTGCACGCAACGAATGAGTATCCTTGGCAATGTGTTAGAGGTTACTGATTCTTCTTTATGCTCTACAACCCGAGATCGGGCCATGGCCTACTGTAGCGACCTCTGCATCCTCTACCTGCATCTTAACGACTTCATTGATAGAGAGCAGTGTTGCAGTGTACATATGACAGCATGCTGTCACCCCACCGTTCGATTATCACATGACTTTCTAGATCAAAGAACGCCATCTTTCTATCAGGCAGCTCCCCAATTATCCTCACGAGGCTGGCTGGACCCCTTTCCAGACTTCCCTTATCTTACGAGCGGCATTCAAATAGTTTTGAAATCAGTCTAACCTTTGTTGGACAATAATGTCTACAAAAAGTAACTAACGCAGCTTGCAACAATGAACCTTAAGCTATCAAAATATGGATAAGTGCAAGTTTAAACTTGTTTAGTCATTGTCGGATAGTCTGTTATGTTCAATAGCTGGTGAAAAATCATGAATATTTCTAAAGAAAGCTTTAGATTCTACCTTTTCACATGCTATAAGCTAGGTGAAAGAGTGAGGACTTGATAGCTGTTCATAGTGATCAAGTAAGTTGATATCATTGCAAGATGGATTCGACAATTTGAAGAAAGGCGAGAGACTTTGAAAGAAACCCTCGCTCTGGCAGGCCTCGGGAAGCTGTGAACAAGAGCACAATTCAGAGTGAGTAACTTGGTGGAGGAAAATGGACATATTGCTGTTGAAGTGCTAAATATGGAAGTGTGTATTAGTTTTGGCAGCATGGCAGCAGTATAATCCATGAGCATTTAAAGCTGCGAAAAATCTGTGCAAAATGGGCTCCACATTCCTCGACCAGAAGAGAACAGGAGAAAGGGATAAGCAAGGAAACTGTTGAACATGTTTCCACCAAATGGTCATAAACTTTTGACAGATATATGCAATTGTGATGGAAGTTGGTTTTATTACTATACCACTCCAAATGTGAGTAAATGAGAATGACCCAAGACCAGTTATTCTTCGGTAAGATTTCTGTTCTCGTAAGCGAATGTTCACTGTTTTCTTCAAATATAAAGGATCATTAATGGTCGACTGTATGCCAGAAGGAATGACACTGAATGGAGAATACAATGGCACTGGATGCTTTATTTGAAGAGCTGAGGTGGCGGCATCTAAACACAGGAATTTCAAGGATGTTGCTTTTGCACAACAATGCATCTCCTCATAGAACAGCTGCAAATTTGAGGAAAAAGTTCACTTGCTTTACCATCAATCCTACAGTCCTGACCTTGCTCATTGTGACTTCTGGTTGTTTTCTCGAGTGAAATCTTGCATTGTTGAAAACCCTTTTATAGGAGTGCAGGACCTTGCTCAAGCTGTAAATTCGTCCCTGTTGACAATATCTCAGTCTGAATATTGTAGTAATTTGACAAGTGGTTGCACCGTCTACACACCGTTGTATGGAGAGAGATGGAGAGTACTTTGAAGGATTGTGAGGATAAGTTTTCAAATTCAGTCCATAGCTTGGACTTGAAGGTAACTTTTGTAAAGGTGTTAGAATGCCTTTCATAGAAAAATTCCTAAGCAGGCACCGGAAGTCGAACCCGGATCCTGCCAATTAGTAGTAGCGAACGCTAACTAATAAACCAAGGAGATGGTAAATCTTTAGATTGTAATTTCTGAAATAATATCAGAGATTGATAAATATGTAAAACCATAACGGCTAATGCATGCCAGTATCGAGGCTTAATCACAGTGAAGGGGAGGTCATGGGCAAGACACCTTAATTTCCTGAATATATTTCTAGAGTAACTGTGACAGCAAAATTAGTTGAAGCAACTTCATGATACTTTTATTGTACCTGTAGACTTGATTTGCAAGTATGGTACCCAGACTGAGAAATGCTTCCAACCATATATAGGCTGCTGTTATTCATTCAAAATTAAGAGTCGGTCCTGGTGGTGTAGTGGTAACCATACTTTCCTCCTAAACCCAAGATCGCGGGTTCGATCTCGGTCAGGACCGATGGATTTTTTCGAGCGTAAAAATCTTAATTATGGCTTCTTTCGGAAGGGAAATAAAAGGTGCCGTGCCGTACATTTACGGCACGATAGAGAACCTCAAGCCTGAAAAAAGAGGCCTCTGATTAAAATTTATAGGCCGTTTCACGCCCTGAATTGAATGGGACGCTAATGACCTGAGATGTTAAAAGAGCGCCCGTAAATAAAACAAATAAAAATATTCAAAATTAAGCATTATTAATTAATTTTGACTGTTTTGTTACACATAGCATCAGTCAATTATCACGACTGAATCAAACACAAAATATCAGGGCTGTTCAGTAAAGAATTATATATTTTTATGACAGCATATCTTTACTCATGCTCATAATTTTGATGACCATTCTCAAAGGAGTCTTCATTGGACTCTGTGCACTTGTCCCAGCATTTCTGCCAGTATTCAAAGAAAAACTGGGAACCATTTAGTGACAGATCCGTCAGAATTTCCCCCACAGCCACTGCATCTGATGATGAAAAATAGTTAAAACAATTAAAATCTCCCGGGTTGTTTTTCCGTGGTCCGTGGTTTAAATTACTACCATAGCTTTCACCAACTACTTCGGTTGACATATTCAGTGGACCTAACTGTTAAGAAGACGACAGTAATGATCGGTCTCTGTCTGGCTTTAGAGCTCGATATTGTGTGCGGCGTAAGTTGCGGGGGGGGGGGGGGGGGATGGAGGGATGGTAGTTGTTTGTTTTTAAGAACTGGTTTCCACGTGCTACTTAGGTGATATCCGCCATCTCTATTAAAGTTGTTTGGATGCTGTTGTATTTCCAATGCTTCCCTCCTGGTTAGATTGAAAAAGCCTTGTGTTTTTGCAACCACTTCTATTTTATTTAAGTATATACCATGCCATCCATTTATTGCATGTTCTGCTGCTGCAAATCGTTTGGGTTGATTAAGGCACAGATGTCACTGATGTTCCTCCAATCGTTTTTTAATTGATCTTCCGGTCATGCCTAAGTAAACTTTGCTACATTCACATGATATTTTATAAATTCCCGTAGTGTCGAGGGGATGCCTAGGGTCTTTTGCATTATTAAGCATTTGCCCTAATTTAACAGTTGGTGTGAAGAGATTGTATGCCATTTTTCTTTAATATCCGTGCTATATGCACAGTAGCGTCTTCTAAGTACGTCAGAAAAGACTTGGTTTTTTGTTTGAGCAGGTGTTAGAGGCTGCCGTTTGCTAAGGGCAACACCTAACATCTTTCTACATTTGTAGATAGATACTTTGGTACTATTCTGTAAGTGTCTGGTGTTAATAAGGAACTCATTTTCTCCGCATACTCGGCTGTCGCCACGGGTGGTCGATGTCGTTAAGGGCGCAATCATGAGCGGGAGGTCTGCGGTTCGAATCCTACCTGACCGAGAATTTTTCCAACTTTTTCCTCATTTCTCATAATTGGCAAATGCCGGGGAGGTACCCTAAACTTAGGCCTGGGACGCTTCCTTCCTTAAAAATAAATCCTTTCCCGATATATCATTTCATCTCATGTATCATCAGTGTCCATCGCCTGTAGCTAAAACGGGCGTTAAACACCATTCATTCATTCGGCTGTATCCATCACTACCATAGCATTACCTTTATCAGCTGGCAGGATCGTGGTTTTGTCATTCTCACGTAAGTTTTTTAATTGTGCTCTTTCCTTCCTATTAAGATTATTCTTAGGAGGCTTTGCTTTCTTTAAAATTCTGCATGCTTCTGAGAGCACTTCTTCTGCATCAACTGTTGGAAGTTCACAAACAGCAATTTCCACTTGTATAATAATGGTTTCTGTTGGAATCTTATTAGGCACTAAGGCAAAATTATTATCTTCACACCAACTGTTAAATTAGGGCAAATCTTAATAATGCAAAAGACCCAGGCATCCTCTTGACACTCCGGGAAATTTAAAATACCATGTGAATGTGGCAAAGTTTACATATGCATAATCAGAAGATCGATTAAAAAACGATATGAGGAACATCAGTGACATCTGCGCCTTAATCAACCCGAACTATCTGCAGTAGCAGAACATGCAATAAATGAATGCCATGGTATACACTTTAAAAAATAGAAGTGGTTGCAAAAACACAAGGCTTTTTCAATCTAGCCAGGAGGGAAGCATTGGAAATACAACAGCATTCAAACAACTTTAATAGAGAGGTCGGATATCACCTAAGTAGCACATGGAAACCGGTTCTTAAAACAAGCAACTACCACCCCTCCATCCTCCCCCCTCCACTTCCTCCGCGCACGTGATATCGATCGTCCTCTAAAGCCATACATAAACGGATCAATACTGTCCTCCTTGTTAATAGTAAGGTCTTGTTCATCGTCCACTGAAGATGCCAACCGAAGTAGTTGGTGAAAGCTATGGTAGTAATTTAAACCATGGACCAGAGCAAAACAGCCCGGGAGATTTTAACTGTTTTAACTAAAACACCAGCCTTAAAAGCCTAAGAAGTACTATGTTGAAAAATGTCTCCCACAGTTTAGGGAAAAGGAAAAAATAACATGGGGCTAAATCTGGATAGGGAGAGTGGGAGGTACACTTCACATTGATTTTTCTGAAAAATTATAGCAACAACATTTGTGATGTGCAGACAGGCATATTCATGTTGCAGCATCCAGCTTACTGCAAGGAAATGTGTCCTTTTGCAAGTATGTGATATGCCTTTGTAGAGTTTTCAGGACATCTCTGTAGTATTGCCCAGTTCAGTTGTGTGTACAGGTACAACATGCTGGTAAATCATTCCTTGAATATTGAAACATGAGATGGCCATAACTTTCCCAGCAGAAGCAACCACTTTTACTATTTTTGGTGTTGGTGACCACACAGAGCTTTTGCTACTTGCTCTCAGAATCAAAATGATGTAGTCAAGTTTCATCAGCAGAAAGAAACCCCGCCTTTTCCTGTAGCATTATCTTCTGAATGCCGGTTTGTTCAGGAATCCACTGTCACAAACACGTCATGTGCAACTTTTCAGTTACCAATATGTGGATGGCAGCCAGTAAATTTACACAATGACAGCAGCAGTATGAATGTTTTCTTCCATTAAAGTACAAATTGGAGTGCTAGATATGTACTAGCAGTATGTTAGTGTAATATAAAGATATCTGTTTAGAAAAATTAAGTGAAATGAGATAACAGGAGCAATGTAAATAGCTGATGGAAGGTGATCAGTTAACAAGAATCTGTAAATGTTCAACTTTTTTGTTGTTGCAGTTATCCGAAAACAGAACACGCTGGTCTGTCAGTTTGCCTCTCCACTGGATGTCAACATGCACGACAAACCCGAGGTATGATCACAAAATATATTTTGTTTCTCTCCCCTACATGCAGTGCTACACCTTCTTTCTCACATACTGTGTTTTTTCCCTGATTTTTTTTTTCTTTTCATTAATTTTAATTCTGTTTTCCTTATTTTTTTTTCTTTCACCTCTATTTTCAAGTGTTTATTCTCCCTGATACTATACTTTATTTCTTATTTTTCTATTTTTGCATTAATTCCTTTTCCTTTCTTTGTGTATTACTTCTATTCATAGTTTTTTTGTTTGTGTTCATGCTGTTATTATCATTAAAGTTTGATTTTCTTCCACTTATTCATTTTTCAAACCAAGCAATATTTGTTTTCTTTGTTATTGAGTTTTCCGCATGTTGGAATAGTGTCGTGTTGAAAGGAACAAACTCTGCACTCATCAGCTAACACTTAGCTGGCCTCTTATTTTGATTGGGAAACCTTAGAAATTAATGGAGCAATTTTCTTGCCTCTTGCCTTTACGTTTGTTAGCATTCACATAATTGGATGGAAAACAAAAACAGCTGCACTATACCAACTTATCCATTTTCTTTCTTTTCTGAAATGTCTAATTTTTTCTGCTTTTTATTTATTTAATTTTTTTTTCAAAGGTGATTATTTTTATACATTTTGTAAACTATACATACTTATTTTGATTGTGTAATACTGATTATTCATTTAGAAAATGCAAGACATTACAGTCTTTTTATGAGTATTGTTGGTGTTACTTAGAGAATTTCAAATGTTCTTACATTTTCAAATATTTTACCTCGGTTTATTCAGTCTCTGTCTAATTAATCACAAAATACAACTACTGTAATGCAAAAGGAACGAATTTATGTATGGATATAAACAATCTATCTCATATAATCAGGATAATCTGAGCAAGTGAATAATGGTAGCATTAACTAATTTGTACATATATTTATCACTTTCAACAATAGCTTAAAAGTATTGCCTTATGCAGATTTAATGAAACTGGGAAGTTTATTTACATGGTAATATCTATATTGTATGGAATTTTATTGTTAGGTTTTATCCTATACTCCCTCTGATAATTATTAATTCCCCTAGAGTTATATTTGTAATGGTCTTTATTTAATGGCTTGTGTACCCTGT
This sequence comes from Metallyticus violacea, assembly GCA_030762175.1. Lineage (NCBI taxonomy): Eukaryota > Metazoa > Arthropoda > Insecta > Mantodea > Metallyticidae > Metallyticus > Metallyticus violacea. The sequence goes on from CM060832.1 coordinate 2,382,938, forward strand.
TTGATTTTATTAGTAAAATAACTCTGTAGACATACAAGACATGATTGTTAGTATCAGCTCTTTTCTAAATATTTCTTTGACAGATTGGCAATTTGTTAAGTTATAAATGCATTTCAGACTTCTTTTCTGTAATTTAAGTATTCTATTCAAATTTTAATTACTTGTCCCTCCTCAGATTTCTATGCCATATGTAATATGTGAGTGTACCAAACCGTAATAAACTATTTCTAGTGTGTCTCCTTCTAATGGTTATGATAATTTTTCTTTATATGTATATTAACACAATTTTTTACAAAGCATATTTACATGATGGTTATAATTTAAATGTTTTATCAACATAGATTCCTAGGAATTTGATGCAGCTGTTTTGGTCAAATTTTTAATCACAAGTATGTATTATTAATTCACTTTCTTCTCTGTCACAAAGTTCAAATAGCATAATTTTTGTTTTGTCAACATTGAGCCATAACTGTGAATTTTATAGTTAATTTGATAATTATAACAATATGTTGTAGCCTTTTCTTCTAAATGTTTAGACTTTTTGTCAGCTCAGTCTATATAAACTTAAGGAATGTTTTATAATTAAAGGCACCAAATATTTCTTGCACTTCAATTCTCAGTTTAATTTCTTTCCCTTTCCATATTTCTCTTACATGGATACATTAAAAAATTTCCATATTTGTACTAACCCAGATTTTCTTCGTTTAATTCTTTGTTGTAAAATTAAGCATTTTCTCAGAATATTTTCTTCCTTTAACATGTTGATTCCGTACCAACACTTGAATGCTCCTTCCATTATTTTCCCCTTATTCCCTATTTGTCCTAACTCTGCTTGAGCTGTACCATTGGGGTCTAAGCAGCAAAAATGAACATTAAATGCTATTTAAAAAAGAAGCATCTTATTTATTTCAGAATATCACATCACCAAGCAGTGTATATGCACCTCCCAGGATAAGTTACCCTGGTCCAAGTGGATTTGTGTCCTCTCTCTTCATTTGCTCATGCAGGTGGAGCAAGTATTATATTATTTCAGTTTCAGTTTGGTCACATGACAGAGATAGAGAATGTCTGTCATTATTGGTGTTTAAATTAATTTTGTTTTTCATTTCTGTACTTTATTGGTTGAAGCCATCTTCGGTTTTCAGTCTGACATCTGGGTCATTGTTGTTATTAAAATTTTGTTCATGTTTATCGTACTAACCAAAAAAGGAGAATAGGACTCCTTGATCTTTGACTCAAATATCTCCCATTCTTTTTAAGTTGTGGAAAGAACACATGTAAGCTTCACTGCAGCAAGACACTATTTCTGGCTGGATGTAAACAACATATTAATCCTCCAACTTGCCAAATGTGCCCTGTTTTTTTGTATTATCTGCGGCTACAAAAATAAAGCTGCCTTGAGCCTTCAAAATATTATTTAACTATTGGTGAGATACATTGTTCCACAAGACTCATTATTTTATTCCTAACTTCACAGTTCTCCGTTCCTGCTTGGGCTGTACATATGTAGAGCTAAGCTTAAGCCTGAACTGTAATACTGGACCTAAATGACTTAAAACCATAATTACACGGTTGTAAAAGTTAAAAAATATATATGTATATTTAAAACTTTATTTGTTGTGGCTATTTTTAGTTTTATGTTCATATTTCCTATTTTTAGAGCTTATTTTAGTTGCCAAAAACCATTGCTTTTAATGCCAGAATGTCTACTGTCTATTCATAACTTTACGATAATATTTGCAGGCTGTTGTGCTGGAAGGGAAATACTGGAAGAGAAAGTTGGCAGCTGTTACAGCAGAGTACAAGAAGTGGCGCATGTTCTACCGCAACAAGCTCATGGGACTGTCTGCCAAAGATGGCAACGATATGGTAAATTCAAAGTGACTCTTGTATTAATAATTTTCTACGAGTATAAAATTAAATGTTACATAATTCTGTCCTTCATACAAAGGATGCTGTTTCATGTAAAAAATACAACAAATAAAAGTAAATGTATACTTTACAGTACTCATATACATAATTCAAAATATGAACCTTTGTATTGTATGATACAAAAGTTGCTTGACATGTGGAAAAAGTTATTCTATTCTAATACTCTATTTTGATCAATAATGACATATTTTAATTTTGAATAGAACTTCTAATAATTAGTTTTTTATTTATGGGAGTTTTCACAAACTGGAATTTGGCATTAACAGAACAACAGCAAACTTGAATTTGGCATTTTCAGATAGGGAAGGGAATAAAAACTAGTGAATGAACAACAGAAAAATAGAATGAATCCACACAACCATATGACACTCAGAATATAGGTCTATGAAAAATACACAAACCAGGAAACAAAATGAAACCAATAGTTATCGTTACCAATTCATCTACTTACAATTTAGGCAATTACATATTATGAAAATTTCAATCCCTACCCAAATACAGTAGCAAACATATCAATATGCTTAACTTAATACAAAAAATTAAACTAAATGTCACTGGTGTCATTGCTCTTTTCCCTAGCATTACCAGAAAAAAAGTTATTTAGCATTTTGAAAAACTGGCTAAAGTTTACAAACCTGTCTGGGGAAATAGTGAAGATTTTTTTTCTCTCACTGAAATGTGCATCACTCAAACATATTTTTCATTCAAGGTTAATTTTTATTCCAAAATATTGGTTTGACAGTGGCAAATCCCCTCTTTCCATTTGTAGTGGATTTATGTATGAGTTCGTTAGAAGCATAGTTAGTTGATTCCTTCCCCTTAGTATATTAAATGCTGGCAGAGAACATGGATGATGTTTTTGTGATTGTCAAGCAAAAATGGAAAGAGGATGCACTAAAATGACTAAGCATGTCAGTTAAATTCAAAATGGAAACAGGAGCCAACAACATTCTCCCCCTCTTGGACATTAAAACTATCAAAAACCACTAGAAGTTGAAATTTGGCATTTGGATTTTCAGGAAATATATCTACACAAGAACAACAGTTACAATCCAAAACCACACAAACTTGTCATAATCAATAGCTTAGCTTTCAAATTAGGAAACTTACCTGTAAATAAAATATTTAGAATACTAACAGATCCAGGATATGGCACAAAAAATGGTTACTTAATATAATGTGTCAAGAAAACAATTGAAATATTGGAAAATCAAGAAAAAAATAAATGGCACCATCACCTTAAAGGCCACGAAGAAGAGCACTTGTATAAAAAATTTATCTACCACCTTTGGGCACACTAAAAATTTCAAAAGATATTAAAAAACAACACCAATAAATGCACTTCTGGCCAGAACGAATAATAATCCAATGAAAACCAGCATTGAAACACAAGCGGCACAATTATACATAAAATTAAAAACAAACCCAAGTAAACATCAATGGTTTCATCAACTACCCAAAGAACACAAACTAAAAACACAGATCACAAACAAAGCTTACTTAGAGAACAATTACAATTATTTAAACCTGGCAGAGAAGAACTCCCATATCCCTCAAGAACTAATCCAATGGATTATATTAAGAAAGTAACAGATAAAAAAACTGACAGAAAATTAAATAAATAAGAATACTCAACAGAGGTATGCAGAACTATAGCACTTGAACATTTACACAACCAATTTCCAGAAACAGAGTGGCTTAGAATTTACACAGATGGATCTGCAGACAAACAGAGAAATAATGTTGGAGGTGGTATATAGTGTAAATATTTCTCACATTATTTCATACTGCCTAGACAATTCACAAGTTATGAGATTGAATGGTGGCAATACAACGAGCGCTGGAACAGATATACTATAGGACTGATATAAACGAAAATAAAGTAGTGATTCTTACAGATTCAGCATCAGCTATACAACCTATAGAACAATATGATAGTTCATGTGAATCTTACAATGTAAGGGACGTGAGATCTTATTATAGATTACTCCAAACAAAATTTCAACAAATGATACTACTGTGGATACCAGCACATGTGGGAGTGATAGGTAACAAGAATGCAGACTTTCTGGTCAAAAAGAGGGCAATGCTACATTCAAAACCAATAAAGCCCTGTGGATTAAATGTAAAATTACAAAATATCAAAACGACCATAGAACAAAAATATCAACATAATATTCAAGTGGAAATATCTATAAAAATTATTCTAATATAAGAGAAACAGTACAAAAAATAAAAAAAAATCTATCAAGGAAGGAAGCAGTTGCTCATTTTAGACTGGCAACTGGACATGATTGTCTGGCGAAACATCTACACAGATTTGGTTTTATGAATGATAACATATGTAAGATTTTCAATACTGACAAGATTCTAAATGGAGAACATATATTGGAATGCACAGAACTGAGGAAACCTGCACCTGATGAGAAAATACACAAATTATATTGTCTGACCAGGGAAAAATTGATGGATCAAAATCCTGCACATTAGATCAACAACAACAACAACAACATTAAAAAATTATAATATTATGTTGGCCCCAGTAAACAAACACAGCTTAAAGAAATTTCTAAACAACAACATAAAGGATAAAGTTCCTCCCAGTAAACAAGCAGGCATATTGAAATCAGCTGCAGTGACTGCAACAGGAAATTGAATTGAATTTATTTTATTGCCTGTTAGTACAAGTATTTAGCATTGTCAATGTAATCTAAAGCTATCATGTATACATAATTGAAGATTTAAATATAATTCAATTACAGTATTTCTTTCAGTAATTCTACTAGATATTGGCAAAATCAAAAGAAATATTACATAATAGATATCATTGTATGATTCAGTTGAACTGCACATTCTTAATGCTTCTGACACACTAATTTTTTTCGATGTAGAATCTCTGTTTCCAAGCATACTAAAAGAAAAACTCCTAATTTATCTACATGATTGGCTTAAACAAGTAGAATTAAGGATACACACATAAAAGAATACATCAAACTCACAGAAATTTGCATAAATCAAGCCTATTTTACTTTTAAAGGAAAATTTTATAAACAAGAAGCAGGACTTACAATGGACAGCCCCTTATCTCCATTTCTAGCTAACCTCTTCATCAGTAGTTTTGAAACACACGTCAACACAGCTGTTCCATACAGGTTTAAGGTATGGTACAGATATGTCGACGATATATTTGCCAAGTTAACAAAACACTCATTGATGATGTCTTAAAACTTTTGAATATACAAGATAGAAACATATCATTTACATATGAAATAGAAACAGATAATATGTTAACTAAAATGTTAATTGGAACATTCACAGTGAAGCCAATCATATCATAAAATGTTTTCAATTAGATAATATGTTGCCATTCTTAGATATTAAAATAATGAAATGTCAAGGAAATCTGGAATTTGGAATATACAGAAAGAATGCACATGCAGATAATCACATCAAAACTGACATTTTTAACCCCGCAGCACACAAACATGCAGTTATCAGTTTAATGCACCGGCTAATTAACCTACAAATTAGCAAAGAAGAATATTTTAATGAATACAAACAAATAGAAGAAATGGTTTTAAAAAAGAACTAGTACACAAAAAGGTGCAGAAATTCAAGAGAGACAACCAAAACACTTTCAGCAAGAAAAGATAAGCTAATTTTTAAAAAGTTCACATATCATCCATGGGCTACAAAAAAATTTCAGAATATTCTTAAAGATTTTAGTAACAGATCGGCACTGATTAATAGATTTAATGTTAAAAACTTACAGATAGATAATGTTAAAGACAGTATTCCACATGAGAAAAAAGCAGGTATTTACAAAATAAATCGTGCAGAATGTGAAAAAATATACAAAGTAAAAACAAAAGAGAAACATTGGCACACTGTTAAAGGAACATTTCAGGATCATAAAGTATCATAGAGAAATCAGCAGTAGCATATCATTTTTGGACACAAAATCACAACATAACAAATAAAGCAAAATTATTAAAATCAGTACGGAATTAGCAACCTGGGAAAAAATCTACATGTACAAATACAAAGACAGTCTAATGAATGATGATTTTAATGAATGATTCGACATTTGCCTGGCTGAAGATGGGAACTAAAAATTCTTGAAACAGCTTCCATACATTATGACAAGTAGGTGAAGCTTTAAGAGTATGTAGTTCAACCAAATCATACAATGATATCAGTTATATGATTCGCTTGACTGTGCAAGTTCCAATTTACATTTTAATTAGAAAGATTACTTTTTGTTTCAAGGAGCACATGAGATACGTGAAATATAAACATGGAAAAATCAGCAATAAAACTGCTAAAAACACTACAGAAGTCAATAGACCCAACAGTGTGGGAAAATTTATTCATATACAATAATAAAGAGGTTAATTTTGACCTTTCAATACAGAAAGGACTCATTTCTAAGCTCATAAAAGGCTACAGAATGATATCTGCAGACCACGTAGGAAAGTTGACAATGCTGAGGATGGAGGCCGTAGCCTTCAAAACATGTCTGAGTGTTTGGAAAGTAGTGAAATTTGAATGATATTTAGCCAATTACATACAAGTTATTTTAATTACTTTTTATACTGCATTAAGCACAATGTAACTTATTACATTATCTATTTATTAATTTCATTAAAATTTAGTACTCCAAAGAAAATAAGACTGGCTTTAAACAAGTTTTCTTGTTAAAACTCTATTGTACTTTATTGCACATATTCAAATGTTTGTTTATTTTGTTTAATGTAAGCAGTGAGAAATAATTTAATGATTTTTGGAATATATCGTGTTGAATCTTGAACAGAAATTTGAGTTAATATTGCTCTGTGGAGACAATCACAGATCAACAATTTTATAAACCATTACACCAAACTATATCCATTGTGATGCAAAATTTTAACACATTTAGCGTAGAAGACATGAGACAAAAGTGGTCATTCAAAGTGTGCTACTGATGAATAACATTCATTGGATGTGATTGCAAAGATCATTCGTAAAATGTCAATGCACTGTATATCTAGAGAGAGTGGGATAAGTAGAAAATCAGTTTGTTTCCATTCCTACAAAATATGGATAAACACACAATGTAGGAAACAAAAGAATGTTGCAGCATGTTGCAACTGGATCATACAGCATTCATTCCCTTCAAAGAATGCCTTTCTTCCCAATTGGGCCTGCTCATACCAAAAATGCACAATATTAGTCTACAGAAAACCCAAGGTGGATGCAGGTGTTCCATAAGTTATGGTATGATGTGGTATATTGATTGGGTGACAGTTTGTGGGGCCATATTTTTTTCATGGCTATTTAAATCAGAACACTTAGAATTGTTGAAGAGTATTGTAATGGAATAAATAGATAAGAATGTGGTGTCAGTAAGATGGAACATTCAGTTTGCCAGATATTAAATAGGATGTTTGGTGTGCAATGAGTTCGAAAAGACCTGAACTATAACCAGACCTCATTCTTCTTGATTTTTTTTCACATTTTCCAAACAAAGCCAGAATCATTGAATGAATGAAAAACAAGATCATGTATGTTAATTAGCATCTCCCAACACAAAATTTTTAACATCTAAGGGAAGAATGTCAAGATTGAGCGAGACATTGTCGTCATATAAATGGGAAATCATTTAAACATTTGTAATAGAGTACAAAATTACATGAAGCTTGTTTAAAGTCAATCTTGTTTTATTTAGAGTACTTTTACATTTTGTTGATTTGTTTTATTTATGGACACTCTTTAACAACTCAGGGCATGAAACACCGGTAAATTTTGCTCTTCTTTCAGGCTTGATGTTCTTTTACCTGCCTTAAATCTACGACACAGGACCTACGGCTTTACTTCCCTTCCAAAGGAAGCCATACTTAAGATTTTTATGTCCAAAAAATGCATTGACCCTGGCCAGTTTGATGGATTTACTGGAATAAATAAACAAATAATGTAATAAAGTTGCATTGTGATTAATATAGTAAACAAGGTAAATATTAGAATTTCTATTCAGAATAAAAATACAGGATGATCAAAAAGGTATGTCAAAACTTTGGGTCCTTGCATATACAGGTACAAATATGCTATATGAACATGGTTGGGAAATGTTTTATTTCCTTGTTAGAACTCTTTGCCTACAACTGCACTTAAACAGTGTGATATGCAAGCTAGAATGATAATTCTCTTGTGGCAATAACCCCACAACAGACAGTTGCTAATTATATATGGTGGGTAAACGTTCACTTTTGTCTTATTTTGATTTAAAGTAAAACACTAAAAATCATGTCGTCACATTAAAACTCTCTTTAAGTTTCACAAACACACTTATAAAAGTAATTTTGGTACATGTTTCGTGAGGTACATTCCTCACATTGTCAACCAAAACGACGACTGAGGAATGTACCTCACGAAACATGTACCAAAATTACTTTTATAAGTGTGTTTGTGAAACTTAAAGAGAGTTTTAATGTGACGACATGATTTTTAGTGTTTTACTTTAAATCAAAATAAGATTAACAAAAGTTTCACTGTGTGGATTCCGAAATTCTGTAAACAGTTCACTTTTATCTCTGGTTAAATGGGATGGAACATTGTAACTACTCTTAGTTCCTAGGCTTACCGTTGTAGTCATTCTGTATCATGTAGTCCACTTGTCATTGCTTCACGTTAGCACCAAGCATATAGTGTCAGTTTTTAAGTTCACTGACCTCATTCCAGGTACAGTAAAACAACTATTCAAATACAGAGTTTCCAGATGCTCATATGATCTATGGATTAGCCGAAGGTGTAGAAAGTCTTCATGCTCGTATTCTGCAAGGCGGCCAAACAATACAAGATACTCCAAGAATACATCAATAAATCTGAGTCCATGTAACTGCGGGTTGTGAATGTATGCATGATATCAAGGGCATTTTGAACATTTTATAATATTTTCTATTTTCCACAGTTTTGTTTTTAAATATTCTGCTATGTGGTGTACAGATGTAGAAAAAGGGGTCTAGCAAAGAAATAAAGCAATTCCACATCCGATGTTCTCATTAAATTTTTTTTATCCTGTATATGTGAGGAATGTTTCCCCAAAGTTTTGATGTACTTTTTTGTTATACCCTTTATAGAATTACGTATTTTTTTCAAACTGCAATAGCACCACCACATGACCCGTAAAGTAATAGGAGGCAGGGAATCACATAGTGTAATTGGTTTCCCCCCCATCACTACTGCAAAGGCCACAGAATGAGCCATATGTGTCAGAATGTTATGCGTGACGATGTAGTGCAGGAGATGAACAAGTAGTTTATGAGAGGCATTAGTTCATAATTTCCGAATAGTCTGAAAACCTTCTGGAAATTTCAAGGTGAACGCTGTACAACATAATATTTTCCATGAAGAAATTTGCTTAACTCCATCTCTCTTTTACTGAAAATAGCTCGTCTTTAGACAGTGTGCACACCTTGAAAATGCTGAGTGCAGTTCTTGGTGAAACATCTACTACCACAACCTCTTATACTGGTCCATGGCCATTAAGCGTGGATATTACCTGCTGATTTATCTGTCATTAATGTTGGACATATAAATTACCTAGTAGATAAATTAATGCATGTTAAAAATATTTTATAAAAACCAGGTCTCTTAACATTTCAAAATGTGCTATCTTTTGAATGTACTATTTGCAGTTGACGGATACATTTGACTGGCAGCCTCACAGCAATGATAGTGTACACTCTGTTGGCTCAATGATGGTGGACGAGGACTACATGGAGTTCATGTCGGATACCCTCTTCTCCACAATCACATCCAATCAACCTTTTGCCTTCCCTGACCCTCGTGAAATCTGTAAGTAATATTGTAAAATAAGTTCTATTCTTTTGGAAGACATGCCAAACGTAGAAACAATATTTAGACAATATTTTACATTAAAGAACACCTAAAAATGAGTGCTACAATGTTTAATGGTAGATATTATCTGAAGTCTTATGTTTAAACAATGCCAAGAATGTCACTGTTTAACCTCAATCTCACACCACAGCAAGCATAAATAACATGGTGCTTATGTTGAGACTTGGATCTGGCACCTCTTTACCTTGGCGACATAAGATAACATTAATGCACACTAGCATCAACCAGAGTTGATATACCTTACCAAGGATTATCCGATATCTTATTTGTGATAATAACCCATAACTGTAGTGTATGGTTAGAGGTCTGTTTCATAATCCAGAAGCAAATTTGTATCTTGGTTAGATTCAGTTGTTTGGATAGGTTTTTTTCAGGGTTTATCCATATCGTACAAATACAAATGACAGGCAGTTCTTGGCTCCATAGTCCCCAGGTGCATCATTGCTTCATTCAATAAACCTCTGTTACAGTAAAATGTAGTTCATGGTCTCATAGGCTATGGTCCTGTTAATAAATAAAAATCGCCTGATGTTTCATGCTTAGCTCGATTTGGCATCTAAGAGGAAGTGTTAACTCCTGGCTAGTTGATACTAGAGGGTTATTAACTGGACCACAGCCTATAAGCCTGGGAAATACATTTTACTGGAACTATGCCGGCCACAAAAGCCTACTATGTATATAAAAGCTCTGTTATTAGTAAGAAAAATATAATAAAATAAAATCTGCAATAATCCATCCCAACACCTTATTACCTATACCAATACGTGCATTTTCAGATTTTATCATTTATTAAATTTTCTTTTTCCCACAATACGTAATTTTACAGATTAAACCTATAATTATAAAACAAAACAAAAATATATCTTAAAGAAAATTTAAACATACCACTACTAGAGAAAAAAACTAAATTAATAAAATTATAAACTTACCAATAAAAATAACCGATAGCTGGTAGGTGGTCATTTACCTAAACTAAAAATATCCCTTCGGAAACTGAACGGTTGAGGTGCTGGCACTCAGCAGCTTCCTCATCCTCTTTTTCTAAATGCCTCTATTGCCCATCTCTTCTTATTCTGCTTCTTCTACATCAGTGCTGTTTTCTTCTGTATTTTCTCCAACCTTCTGTCTGTTATTTAACTCTTCTGTTTCTCTTCTCCTTCTTCTGTACTCATCCAAATTTCTGTTGCAATTTGCATAATTTTTCATTCCACTTCTAGTTAAAAACCTTCTCCTTCCTCCCCATTCTCTTCTTCTGGTTGTAGTCACTAAAGTATTACTGTCTATTATAAGTTTAAGTATCTTCCCCTCCATCACTCCCTTCTTCTTTTCCTCTACCATTCTATTCCTGTTGATTTAATAAAAGTTGTCCTGTACGACATATATTATCTATTAATGATAAATTAGTTGTGTTTTGGGATTGTCTTTGTATATGTATGTTTTCTCTTCTTCTTCTTCTTCTTCTTCTTCTTCTTCTTCTTCTTCTTCTTCTTCTTCTTCTTCTTCTTCTTTTCCTTCTCCTTCTCCTCCTCCAAGATTACTTATTTTGAATGTAGCCTGCTCAAAATATTTATAAAGGCCCTTATTTGTAAGTATATGTGTCACCTGATGGCAACTTAACATTTCTCTTTCTTCCCTCACTTGTTCTAAGTGGCATTTACATTCAAATAATACATGTGCTCTGGGTTATCCTGTGTTTTACCAAATCTACACATATCGTTCTGTGTTCTGTTAATTTTTTTTCAATAAATTTTGTAAGGTCCATGGCCTGTAAGGTAATGTTCCATACTTTTGGTAGGTTGTATAAACTTCAGCTTTAATCTCTAAAAGATGTTAAATAAGTTGAAAGTTCTCCTGCCTGCCTCTGTATTTCCCCATTCGTGCTGCCATTGCACTTTTAGTTTATGTTTTATTTCCTGTAAGTTGTTGCATTGGCTGACAATTATAAATTTACTTTCTCCAGGTTACCTTTCTTCAACCATTAAATAGCATTTCTTAATTTAACCAATAAGTCAATTGGTCATATTCCTATATCTACTAAAAGGGCTATAGTGAGTGAGGTGCTTAATGCCCCTGTAAATCTTAACATCATCTTCCTTTGTGATCTTAGTAGAATTTTTATTTTGACATCCTTCATCCTCTGAGCCCAGACCCCTGCTCCGTAAGTCATTATTGAAGTATGGTACGGTATGTTGTTATGGCATTTAATAGAATTTTAAAATGTAATTGAACTAATCTTGCTAATTTCATCAGAATGTTTTCAGATTTTTTTCACACATATGCAACGTTTAAAATTTTTTAAAAATTGTAAAAACTTTTTTTTTTTTTCTTCCCCTTCCTTCCCATATGGAACTAACACAGTGAAGCTCACATGAATTAAATCTGTCGTCTAACACTCTTCATGCTTCACTCACAGTTGAAGCATGAAGAGTGTTAGACGACAGATTTAATTCATATTCAATATGTTTCCTAACACTCAATTTTTTGTCTAAATATGTTCCCAAATATTTTGCTTCTTTTTGCCATTTTATATTTTTGTGGTCATATTTTATACATGGATCTCTTTTAAAATTACCTCTCAGGAGCATGTAGACTGATTTAGTTGGATCGACTTGGAGTTTAGTTTTACTACACCAAGTACTTACTTTATTAGTTCAGTTATTTGCTTTTCTTTCTATATCTGCTATATTGCTTCCTTCTGTAAGAAATAAAACATTATCAGTATACATGGTGATGTTTGTCACATTTTGGTCATTTAGTTCATCTAAAAGAGACTCCAAAATTATGTCCCAAAATTGATTCTAGGATCGAGCCTTGTGGACATATCTTAGTTATATCTCTGTAAATTGTTTCCTTGTGTTTGCAGTAATCCATTAATATTGTACATAGGCATTTAGGGAGGCCTTTTCCTATAATCTCTCAAATAGTACTGGCCACCATAAATTATCGAAAGTGCCAGAAATGTCAATTAAAATTCTAATTAAGTATTTTGAATTTGAATTTATTTACCATTTCCAGTAGATGGTTTATGGCATCTTGTGTTGATTTTCTTTTTCTAAAGCCAAATTGATTGTTGTTCATGCCTGTCATGATCCTAAATTCTTTTAATCTTTTATGAACAAGTTCTTCTAAAAATTTTCCAAGAGTATACAGGGGACATATAGGTGAGTATGATTTTGGCTCTGTAGGATCCTTCTCGGCACTTTTCTTTAAAATTATAACTTTTGCTGTTTTCCAGCAAAAGGGGAAGCACCCTTTCTGTATAGGGTCATTAAAAAGTCAAAATAGGGACGGTGTAATTTTAACTTCCAAATTTATCAGGACTTCATCAATTATATCATCTCTATCTGCTGCTTTATTCTTTCTTAGCTTGTTTATAGCTAGTTTAATTTCCAAAATATCAAAGGGGTAGATTAGGTTATTAGATGGTAAAACCTTGCTCCCTGTTACTGCTACTGAGCCAAGTGCAGAACAGATCTGTGAAATAATAGTAGTGGTGGAGGCAGTGGCACTGGCAATGGAAGTGGGGGGGGGGGCAGTGCTCCTTTAAGACAAATTTTATAGCATGCTTCATTTTTCAAAGGATATTGCAAGGAACTTGTTATGACATTAGATATTTATACGAGCTTTTGTCTTTTACCTATCTTATTGCAGCTTCTAACATTATGTCTTTTGGCAATTGGTACATTTTATACTATAAAATGGTGATATTGTGAATGTTTTCTTTAATTTCTCAAAACTTTGTTTCTTTGACTTAAATCTGTTTATAAATAACCGCTTAAAATATCTTGGTTATATATGAAATTATAATTTGGATGCACTTGTTAATATTTCATTCACCAGTAAATTTTTTAAACAACAGCGATTTAATTTATCACAATTGATTCTTTCTAAAATATACAAAAATCTCACAGGAATTGGTTCTTTTTAACATACAGGAAACAACTTTTGTAAATATCGCATTATTGAATAGACATTATTGTCTAATGGAGTGACATACTAGTAGCCATTGTACCCATGTTCTTTGTACTTACACCATTGGCTTATAATGAATAAAGACAAAACAAATCAAAATATTGAATTTATAAGTTGGAAGTGATTAAATTAGTAATAATTACATTTTAATAGAGCTGCAGATTTAGGAGCTTACAGTGTTTAAATGGAATACTGGCAAATAATTCATACTTTGTGTATGTGCACCCATTCATGCTTGCTTTTATTTGTTTATTTATTTGGTTTTTATCAATTAGTCTTTTTTGAAAAAATACCTCTGATTGGGAATCAGTCCTGTGCCTGCATATGGGCAAAACAAATAACCAGAGCCTGGAAGCTAGGCAAAATGCCTTTTCTATCTGGGTGGATATATTTAGGAGTCAAATAGAATTGAACATGTCTCTGTACGTTTGGGATGGCAAGGTCAGTTTTTATTTTTTCCTTTTTAACATATTTTGACTTCTGTTGCCTATTTTAAAGTTTAAGGGGAGTATGAAAGGCCTAACCTTGTAATGTTAAATTTACCAGTTTCATTTCCTGTTTTCTCAAGGACTATTAAAGCTAATGAAATTAAACTTTTACAGCCTACATATACACATAATTGAAATACGCTGATCACTGCACTATGACTTTGAAGCAAAATGTAAATTATTTTTGATTGTTTGCTTTTTTCTATTTTTTTCCAACTTTTATATTTTTTACATTGTCATATATTGTCCTAGCTAATACCATAATAGATCCACATCATCACAATAATATCATGAATAAGTGATAAAAGTTTCAAAATGATAGCTTATACAGATCCCCAAAAATTGGAAACTTACGCAAAAAACACAATCTTTCAATAATAGCAGCAGAAAAACTAACTTTTTGAGGGAAACACCAGCTAAAACACTCCCAACATAATAACACAACAAAGGATGATATCTTGGAAACAAGTGCTGCCATTTTATGAAATACAACTTTTTCTATTATTCAAGACAAACCACAGACTTCTAGAGCAAATGTAGAATTTTAATGAACAAGTGCTCGCAAAATCCAAAAATAAAATGGCTTCTGCAGTGACATAATTAAAAATTTGTTAAACATATTATAAGCAAGGAACATTAATGAAAATCATATCAAAATAGAAAATAAAAAAAAGATTTTTGACCCACCTTTCCCTTTAATGCTCCCATATAACATTTTTTTTTGTCTGTTTTGGATTTCTGCAATTATTTATGCATTTTAATTGATATCATTGTATGATTCAGTTGAACTGCACACTCTTAAAGCTTCACTTACTTTTCATAAATGTATGGAACCAGTTTCGAGAACATTTAGTTCCCATCTTTAGCCTGGCTGAAAGTAATGAAATGAAAAGTAAGTGAAGCTTTAAGCCATCTTCAGCCAGGAACTGGAACTGAAGATGGGAGCAATTAGCTCCAGAAACTTAGTTTTCCTCTTTTAAAAACTATTAGTGATGTAAGTGTTACAAAGTCAACTCAGTTATTCTAAACTTATACTAAACATCACTGTTACAAATGTCCACCATATTTAACTAATTAAATGACATGTTCATCTCATAAAAATATTTATTGAAAATCTTGTTATACATTTATTTCTTTTCAAACAGTCCAAAACTTTCTCTTCAACCCATTCACTTAAGCTCTTTAAATAGCTGAACCTTCATTAGTAAAAGGAATGTGTCATTACCTGGGACATGCGAATACCAGGAAATAGGATGAGGGAAGTACTGTAGTTTTGAATAGTCCTGGCAAATGACCTTATATCAATTAGTGTGAGACAATGCTAGGAAATTTGTGGTGGGGCTAATTTCGCAACTGCATAAATGTAACAAACAAATGTAAATGAGAAAGATGAAAGTAGTACAGCTGTGCAACAAACCATCCCTACAATGTGTTCAGTATGGAAGTAAGAGAAATACTAACCTGATTCCCCTATAAATGCATAAACAGAAATGAGCTGGACTAGAAACCATTGCACATCTTTTATTCATTTTCCAGGATATTCAAAACTACTTTACTTAGTCTTGGTTAACCTTTCCATGATGTCCTGAAAGGTGAATGTTCTGTTGTAACTGGTATGGGTACTTTCGGAATAGCTTGTTTTAAATTTGCTCCAATCACTTCAGTGGAAGTAGAACGTTCTTTTTCCATGATGAAAAATGTTCTCTCTAACAAGCAACTGATACCTTGAAAAAACATCTTGTTGTTGCTTGTAACCAAGAAAGGTAAGCTGAAGTACTTTAATTATGTGATAAAGAAATTAATTATCCACAATACCTATTTTCATTAATAATGAGTGATATTACTCTTTGTTTTCACTTTTAATAAATGCCCATTTATGCCTATTTTCAGTATTTTAAGTGCCTTTTTGCCTGCCTATTTTAACTAAAATAAATGCCTTGCTGATAAATTATGTTAGAAAGCTTGGTAACATCTTTTATGAATCTATCTCTTAACCCATTTACTGACAAAATTTAATATTGAAAAGCTTAACACATCTGACTGAAGAGAGTACTATAGCTGTTATTTTAATTTGTACTTATGTACTTCATTGATGTGCAATTGCAACTTATGTTATTACAGCTCGTGGGGCTAGCATTGCAGACTTCATTCAGCCAAGCCTTGTGCAGCTTCAGCCAAATTTGGATGATTTCATGGATACGTTTGAACCTCTGCAAGGTAAAGTGATACAGTTTCAGTTTTATTATATAAAGGCAAATCAAATATAAACCAGAATTTTGATTTTATTGTTTGTGGAACATCAGATGCCTTTAAGTTGTTAAATATTGGGGTTCAGGAGTAGATAGGGAAACTGATTTGCCTTGCACAGGTGTTTTGTTTTGTCAATAGTATCATGTCTGAGATGTTAAATATAAATATATGCCTATTATAAAAACATTTTATATGCTGAATTAATTTGTTCTTTTATTTTAAAACCATATATAAAGACCACAGGGTGATTTTTAAATTTTGGGTTTCAGGTGTAAAAAAATCCCTCCTAATAGTCCATTTCACTAATTTCAGAACTATTTTTCTTATTTTATTTCAATGGCATATTATGGGTTTCCTTTAATAAAAATTTAAAGTTGAGGCTGCTAGAGCAATTTTGAATTTTTGCTTTAACCCCTCTCATTTTGCAGGTATACCCGTATTCCTAATGGCCTAATTGTCCTGATTTTTGAACTACTTTTATCAATTTATTTTAAAGAAATATATCAATTTCCGTTGAGAAAAAAAATGCAGCTGCTGGAGCCATTTTTCAATTATTTTCAAAATTTTCCCCAATAGTCCAATTTTGTTCGTTAACAAACACGACAAATCATTTGTTAATTGATTCAACTTCATAATATGGGTGGCCAAAGAAATCTTGCTTTAAATGTTGTATTTTTACTTTGTTGGTTTTTTAATGCTACTTTTCACTGTGAAAAGTCACATTAAATTATAATTTTACCTTATATGTTACTCAAATTTAAAAAATTTCCACCTACTTGGATATGTATTGAAGGTAGTTGCCTTCTGCTTCAGCAGGCTCAAATTCCTAGATTTAAAAATTATAAGAATTGAACACGGAAAGAATTTCGGAATCCAAAGAAAGGAGACACACACAGAAAGTTACATAAAAATAAAAGTTATAACTCCACCTCACTCAAATATGTAGTCTTCTATAGCTTGGCACACAGAATAATTAAATCCCACTCACAGACACAGAGTACAAAATAGAATATCAACAGATAATTCATACAGCAGTAATGAATGGTTTCAACAAAGATACAATAGTAAAAACTTATCAATAAATTTAAAAGACAAAAAATCTATTAGAGAGGTTTCCATACTGAAGGACATCAAGGAGAGAGATAAATTCATAAGTTTCACATACCATCTAATTTACCATAACAAATTCAATAGAATATTCATAGAACATGACATAAAGTTAGCCCCAAAGAACAAATATAACATAAACAATTTATAAGATTCCATAGTAAAAAGCACCATACCAACAGAACAGAAATCAGAAATTCATGAAATTAAATGTTCAATTTGTAACCAAAAATACATTGGAAAAATGAAGAGAAATTTAGAAATTTGGAGAAATGAACACTTAAGGAATATTCGTTTTAAATAAATTAATAAATCAGCAGTGGCAATTCACATTTAGACCAAAAATCGAGAAATTAAACCAGAAGCTAAGCTGCTGAAAGAACTTCACAACTCTATAGAGCTATCCACTTGGGAAAAAATGTTCATCCTAAAAGGTAGGAAAAATTTAATGAATTTTGATGTTCCTTCCATGGATGAACTCGGGAAGTTCTTACTGGAACCGTCAGAGACTGCCACAGAAGTACCTTGGGATTCAGCCACTAAATTGAGTAGTTGGCAAACAGCTGATGATGGGGGCAATTGCCCAGAAATATTGGTGTATAAGTAAATGGAGTCTGTGTGAACATATTTAATTCATTCTAATATAACACAATTTGAATCTATTAGTTCAGAAACCATAGATGTTACATTTTAGTGATTTTGATTTAGACATAGATTGGTAGAGAGTGTACCAGGGCACATTGTTTGGGGCAGATATCACTCATGTATTCCATCTATTAATCTGTTTTTAAGAGCTTTGAAGATTCTGTTTATTGAAAATACAACACAAGTGAAGCATATGCGAGTAAATGGAAATCATTGATCCTGTTGGCTAACCTGTCCTGTGACTGTTATCTTTAGCACACTTACAAATTAACAGTTGGTATCTTTACTTTTAATACATTTGAAAAGGAACCCAGACTTGTCTGCAAGCTTTATTAGTGGTTTGAATTACTTATTGAGTGCAGGTTTACTTCTTGATGCATTAAAAGATGTTCTGCTTCACTGATTCTGATTCAGTTTCTGTAAAAAGCAGAAGGGTGTGATGAATCAAAATAAGTATTAGAAGAACATTATTAAAAATGCCAGAGTAAGAGGCATCGAATACAAGTCCTTTAAAAACAAAAATGTTGCCGGTAAAGTTCAAGATACCTACAATGCAAGTGTGCAGATAAATGTTATTTCATTGTTTCAGAAGATGCTAGAACTGACCTGAGGACTACTTTTATTCCATGAAAAGTAAAAATGTGCAAGGTGCATATTTACATAGCCTAATTAAGAAGAGAGAGTGTAAACAAAGACATAAGGAATCAATATCCCAGAAAATTCAAGAAACAGAAAACAAAGAAATTGAAGCACGTACCAGTAAATCAACTACAGACACTAAAATTAAGATAAAGAAACATTTTATACTTAAACTTAATAGTGAATGGAAGAATCCAAGAAGTTGGTATAACATTACATGCTAATACAGTATGTAGACTTTGTAATCTTCTTGTTCCTGGAAAAAAGTCCTGAAGATCTAAGAGATCTAAGCTGGGGTGGTAAATGCTATTCCTGTATGATTCAAGATCAGATTGCTCACTCACTATGGTATGAGATGAAAGCATTATTTAGATGCACTGTGATGAAGATTACAGATGCTCTTTAACATCTCAGGTTACCAGCGTCCCATTCAATTCAGCACATGAAACAGCCGACAAATTTTGCTCAGAGGCCTCTTGTCTCAGGCTTGAGGTTCTTTTACATGCTGTAAATCTATGACAAGAGACCCACGGCTTTACTCTCCTTTGGAAGGAAGCCATACTTAGGATTTTTAGGCCCAAATAACACCATTGATCCTGGCCGGGATTGAACCCAGGCCTTCTATCTTGTGTTTAGAAGGCCAGTATAGTTACCACTTCACCATTGGAGATGCATGGCTCAATGTGAAGATCATGCACAAGATGTTCTGTAAAGATCACCCCAAATATGAAAATAAGGTGAAGTATAGTTTTTATTGTAAGTACTTTCTAAAAAATTTTGATTACAGTTTTGGCATTCCACAGTAGATGTAAAGCGAAATAAAAACTACACAGTTGTAAAATTTTTGTTATGTTTGCATGACAGTGGTAGATTTCACAATCAAGCACATCTTTCACACTGCAACAAACGAGTCCTTCAGCATGTGGATAGGATCTACACTCCAGAACAGTATGGTGAACTCATTATATGAGCGAGTCTTACCGGCAGTAGTGACTGATGATTGCAAGTGATACAGGCAGATTCACCATTCAGGAAGGAAGAGGTGACTGATTACACTCTGTCAATGAAAGGTTGGTGGCCGCAATTTTATAAGAAGATTACAACTTCTGATGAGTCTTCTCTGAGAAATTTTTAAGGAGGACAGAGTTATTTTAAAAAAATTTACATGGAATTTTCCTGCAGCAGTCAAAAGAAAGGAAAGGTAATCGCCAGCTCATGCATTAATGGACTGCTTGGGAAACACCTTCAGCTTTGCAAAGACAAACAGTATTCCTTCTCTCCCTTGTATAAAAGCCTATCCAGAAGGAAAAATCCTCATCAAGAAGAAGATAAAGCATTTGAAAATACTGGAAGTCACTTTGAATGGTGTGCAACATTCTCAGTTGGCCAGGAGGTAACGACCATGGTTTATACTATTTCTTCTGATGTTGAAGACGAATATTAGATGTGGCTTAAACTGCTGTGATTGTTTTCTGTACAGCATCTGTAAATGGTACCATATGTTTGATTTTTTTATAATGAGTATCTGATTAGGGAAAAAAAGAAAGAGAGAGAAAAATTGAACTGTTTAGTTTATAAAAGACATTTTGTGTAGAAACACACATGATTTTTTTTTTTTTTAATAACTTCAGCTTTGTAAAGACCCTGTCAATAAAAAGAAGATAAAGAATTAATTTTCTCAAAGTGACAAAATTGTCACATGTGCTGATTCAATTCAAATTTACCTTTAAAGCAGGTAATGAAGGCATATCCAAGTAAGTGGAACAAAATTAGTGAAATACAAGTAATTTCCTATGAAAATATTGCAAAATTATACAATATTTCTCAGTGAAAATTCCTGCTAATTAAAAATACACTTACTTTTAAAAGTTGCAACACGTGTTTTACATCTGAAAGCATGAATAAATATATATCTTCACAATTGCTGTAAATCACATTTGTTTTCCTAGCATATTCCCCTTTTTGGCATTAAAATGTACACTTCTGAAATGATGCAACATTTTGCTTGTGGGCGGAAGTATTTTAGGAAAGTGCTTTCCATTTGACCACCTCCCTGGTCTAGTGGTTAGGTTGCTGACTGCTGGCTGGAAGGCCTGGGTTCAATTTCAGCTACCTACTTAGGAATTTTTATGAGTTAGGGAGGTCTGTAACAGGGTCCAGCCTTGTGAGGACAATTGGAAAGCTACCTGATGGAAAGGTGGCATTCTTTGATAAGGGAGCTGCTTAATAGGTGACCTGTGGGGTGCCAACATGCTGATCACATGTCCCCCTGCAATACTGACCTGTACCAATGAAGTCATGAGACAGAGATACAGGAAGCAGAGGTTGCTGTGGAGGTCAAGGCTCACTCTGGGCTGTTAAGTGCCAAGAAAAAGAAGAAGAAAGTTTTCCATTTAATCTAAAGGTTGCAGGTTTGATGGATTTTCTACCCTCTGAATATTGTAGTCAGCAGTTAGGCTATGAGCTATTGGTATTCTGAAATCCAAGTATGTCATTGGTTTAAGGGGGTTAAGAGCCCTCCAAATAATAAAAAATTATGTATAGTGATGCCTAACATGTGAAAAAAGTAATTTATTGTACCATTTTATGGTTTTTCATACAGATATCTTCCAATAAATTGACACTGTCCACATGCATGTTATATTCCTGTATGTTAGGCTTGAAAATGGTCATATTAGAGTGGGTATGAACTTAAGCATTTTTTAACTATAATTTGATAATGCTAAGACTACCCTTGTATCTTGCCAAGCAGAGTGTGTCAATGATAGGAGCTGACACATTTCCACTCTCTTTTGTGCGTGTTAACCAACATCATTTAAATATGCTGTTCCAATTGTATCCTTTATTCAGTTACATAATGTGAAATCTAACCACACAGTTCTACACTGATCAAGAACAGGTGCATAATTAAGAGGTCAGATAACCCTATATCCTCTGTTGTCAGACTGTTTACTAGTGTAAATGCAAATATCCTGTTTTACTTTTACGGAGAGGAATCTGGTCCTGCTGGTTTTTATATTCGGCTTCTAACTTAATTTATATCCCAAGACACCCTAGTAATATTATTTCTTAGTTGAAGCTTTTTTTGTTTGTATGAAAAGGTAATTAAGTTTAAATAACAGTCCCTTGAAATACATATATATCTCCTCACAGATGGACAGGCGATAGAAACATGAGAGCTTATGAATACTTTTGAGTCAGGCCTGAAGCATATATAATAAACATTGTCTTTCGAAACACACACAGAGGAGGTGATGGAGTTTTGTTTCCCTTGGTAAGCACCCTGAGTCAGATAAAACTAAAGTTTGAATAAATGCATTCAGTCTAAGAATGAAAATTACTTGTATGAATCTGCCCCATACTTTAACCATTTTCAAAATTTTGTAAATTGCAACATTGTTAACTTGAAAGAGCCAGTATGTCATACATGAAATATTCTTTAATCTGTATTTTGTTTCATTGAACTATCTTAACAAATAAAGGAAATATTATATATACACAGAAAGAAGTCTGCATTAGGTAACATTATATTTCACTTACTGATTAATTTGTCGAACATGTTTCAAGAACTTTTGCTCTCTTCCTCAGCTGGAGACTGATTATTGCTGGCAGGTTATGAGTGACCTCTAGTGGTTTCAATATAAATTGAAACAGGAAGTCCATTTGTAGCATGTCAAACATTTAAAGAAAGAAGGAGAAGAAAAAGAAAACTGTACTTTTTAAAAAAAAGTTATGATTTTGAATATTGCTTACTCTGTTTGTCAGTGTTACCATTCAGTTAACAAATGTTTATGTAAGAATATTCAGCATAATAATGATAATCAACAGGTTTCATAACTTCAACTTATGTATTCACTTTTTTACACTTTACTCCACTTACACAAAAGTAAGACGCGTTTCGGGAGAATCTCTCCCATTTTCAGTTGCTTACTGAACCGCCATTACTCGAAACTATGGCTAGACAAATGGGTTTCATGTTCCTCACACATTGTATTCATAATAAACAGTATTTATTTCCTATTAAAAATAACTTTGTAATCTGGGGGGAATCTGGTGGGTTGTCAAAGTTCATAACACGATGCTTATTCTTTATAAAATGAAAATTTTTCCTAAATTGCCAATTTTTAGGATTGTTGGTAGCGTGGTTTCTTTTGTGGTTTTATGGTTGTATGTCCAAAAATATCTGCAACTATTGATTTATCCACCTGTTTATTTCTTACATTTCTAAGTATTCTTTTGCTCTTGTCACTAAATTTCTTATCATTCTGCCTATGTACTGATCACCATTCAATTTATCTGGTACACTCCTGCCTTTTTGCTAGAAGGAATAACATCCTTTATGGTTCTATTCCCAGTGTAAATTTATTTTGTGCAGCCAACACAATACAAAATGTTTAAAAAGTTCATGAATGCCCTGTATGTCCATGAATGGTGTGTGAATTTTTCAAAACTTATGTCCTTTATGGAGATAGTGATGGTGTGTTTAGTATGTTTAAATCTTTTGAAATGCTGCTCGTATATACTAAAGACTGGTTGAATCCATTGTTGAGGCAGTATTGATGATGCACTGGTGTTCTTTCTTGTTGAGTGGGATGTTTACTAATCTATGAGCAAACTTGATAATAATGATGTGTTTAGTGTGGTCTAGGGTTGATGCTATTATTCTTTATGTAATTATCTGTATGTGTGGGTTTCCTAGGTATGTCAAATACCTAGGACATATGTTGTTTCTTCTGCAGATTTTAAGGTCTAAAAAGGCAAACATTCTTCTTCAATTTCTACAGTGAACTTAATGCTTCAGTCATGTAGATTTAGTCATTTTAAAGCATCCAATGTTTTTTTTTTGTACATTTGCAAATATGTTATGTACATAACAAAACCACGTTTAAAAGATAAATGGAAATGCCTTTGTAATGTGTGCTTCTGCTGTGCTCATGAGTAAATTTGCCAGGAATGGAGAGGTAATTATCCATAGCTAAGCCAGAGTTTTGTTGGTAAATTTTCCTATTAAAAGTGAAGTTTTGGTGTATGCACAATTTTGTAAGATTGATATAATTCTGAATTTCATCAGCAGATTGTTGCTACTCTTTAGTCATTTCTTTAGAATAAGAGGCAGCCTTTATTTTCAAATGTGTGTGAACAAAGGTGCAACATCAAAAGAGACATGGGAACCGTTTAGCAAAATCACTGCATTTCAAAAGACTTACAGTTATTAAAGACACCATCATCCACTCTCTGCATTATAAAGAATTGCATATGTTTTAAAAAATTTGCACACCATCCATGGCATACAGGGCATTCATTAAAATGTTGTAATAATTTTGTATTTTGTTATCCCATCCAGCAAAAAGACAGGAGTGTACCAGATAAATTGTTTGGATGGTGATCAGATATATATGGGCAGAACAAAAAGAAATTTAGTAATAAGGGCAAAAGAACGCTTTAGAAATGTAAGATATAAACATTAGGATAAATTGGCAGTTGCAGATCATTTTTGGACTTACAAACATAACATCCAAAAGAAAACTATTAATTGAAAGCTACCAACAATCCCAAGAAATTAGCAATAGGGGAAAGATTTTTATTTTAAAGAATAATCTTCGTGTTATAAGCATTGATATCCCACCAATGGACTTCTTATTTCATTTGATATTGGAACCACCAGAGGTCATATCATTACCTGCCAGCAATAGGTGGTCTCCAGCTGAAGAAGAGAGCAAAAGTTCTTGAAAATGTTCTGACCAGTTAATAAGTGAGTGAAGTATGGTATCACCTAATACTGACTTTTTATATGTATAATCACTGTTTCTAACTTCCTATTAAGTTTCTGAGAAACTTAAACAATGTGGAAAATTTGTTTCCAGTCAATTTAAACAACAGTTTATTGGGTATTAAGGAGCAGCCAGAGGCAGATTTAAAAAAGATCCATTTACTTTGCTGCAAATGGCACACATAATAAAGTTATTGGCTTTTCTTATTTTTTTTCTCTCTCTTTCCTAGTGTTCACAACACCCTGGTTTCATTCAGCTTTTTCCTTACACTTGCAAAATTCCACTTGGGTACTTCAGAATATTGTGTAGTTCATTTTTCTATGTTATGAGGAAGAGTTAGATTTTCTTGTGTTAGTTTTTGTAAAACACTTTCACAACTTTATAATGACTTACCATTAGAAGTCTCTGTATTTCACATGAATTGTTGGTAACATGGTCACACATGTAATAAATCTGTCAAAAGCATTTGACACAATTGACCATAAAAAGTTATTAATAAAATTGAAAAGTTTGGAATTGGAGGACTACTGTACAAATGGATAAAATCATATTTGAATAACGAAACAATTGCTGAAATTAAACACACAGAAATTTGGAGAAGTAAAGAAGTATTGTCAAGTGTGCTAGCTGAAAAGTATGGGGGTTGCTCAAGGTTCTTCTCTTTTCATGCTGTTCATTAACGACTACATTATAACTGATGATTCTGCAAATTCCCTCTTTGCTGATGACACAAATGTCCTGGTAAGGGCATAAACAAAGAAAACTTCTTAAAATTAATTGAAAACATAACAGACCAAATTGTTGACTATTTCATATAAAATAATTTATAATAATAAATCATACAAAAGAAAATTAAGAATAGATAGCTCCACAAATTAAACCCCTAAATCAGACAATTGGGATGGTAGAATCCACCAAATGTTTGGCCTGTGCAACAAGATAAAGGTTCAAACAACCCCTAAAGACATATATAATTAACCACTGCTTCTACTCCATTCAAGATTTCCTTGTAAATAATGATAAATAACCATTTCATAACTGCACTATATGCTAGTAATGTGAGAAAGACCATGTATTTCATATATGTTCTTACCTTGATATTATTGTATGCACTTAATTGTATCGTGATTTTTACCTTTAATATTCTTGTATAAATCCAATATTTATTAAGGCATGTCCAACATTGATTATACTATGAACTAAAGTCAATCAATAAATAAATGCCTTTATTCATCCTGTTAAATCATATACATGTACAAAGTACAATGATATAGAACACATCAATAATTTGGGGGAAAAGCAAAGTAAAAGGGGAAAAAAAGTAAAATACTAAAAGAAAAAAAAAAAAAGAAAAGAAAAAAAAACTGTATATGAGGCTTGAATATGTGCAACATAACTGTATAATCATAAAATAAATCTGTCACAGTCCTTCATATTGAATTTATATTGAGTTTCCAGATACTCTGATACAGCCTAGAAGTAATCCTCTGTTAACTATGTCTTAAGTGACAATGTAAATGAATTGTGATGCCATTTTTACTGATACAGCCTAGAAGTAATCCTCTGTTAACTATGTCTTAAGTGACAATGTAAATGAATTGTGATGCCATTTTTAATGAATCACTATCAAAGAAGGGAAAGCATGCACAGCAGAATTAACAAAAATGCCAACATATACATCCAATTTTTCACCCAATATGGTTTTATAACTGTTCTGGTTTCCATTTCTATGAAACATGTTACTCTGATGACTTAAGATACATGGCAACAAAGGACTGCATGTTGCTTCTGTTTGAAAATTGGAACAAAACTATTACAATAATCATGCTTACTAACAGTCATATTGCTTAAAAATAATTCTGACCATTTCATAGAAATTTACCAGACTGAACACTCCTCTCTCATATGAACCTGAGAGCTTAAAAAAGTAAGAATAATTGTTTTGTTTTGTATTTATGAACGAGATTATAGGTAGTACAGTTAATTTAATGACATGCACACTGAGACTGTCCTACTGGATATATTGTGTGGCAGAAATGACCATGCTGTTAATATGTTTGCACTGTAGATTTGCTTGGTACAAAGCTGCCATCTGTGCCTGAAGAATGTGTGACAGATGAATTGTTCAGGGCAGCGTGTCCAGATGAACTAGATCTTCTGGGTATGAACCAACAACCACCACCTCCACCACCACCCCCTCCACCACTGCCACCGCAGCCTGCCAAGGATGAGAATGCTAGCACACTGCAGTATACTGGCACAATATATGCTCAATCAAAGTTAGAGGGCGCCTTTGCTCAGACAGCTGGTGTTACCTATCAGCAAGGTGAGGAATTGTTACTTTTAACAGTGACACTACATTAGTATTGAAGGTGCAGATAAAATCAGTTTACCCTATTTCCGTGTGAGAAGCAAATTGTAATAGTCCCAGTGAGAGTATGCAACCAAGGAGCATATTGATGGATGGCATATTATAACAACACATTACCCAAAAGTTTATTAACTTACATGGCTTGGAATATCTTATCTTTCCAATGTTAAAATAGTGATCATAAAGTACAAATTTTATGCAGTTGGGAGTTGAAAAATGTGCAGATTATTTATGATAGTTTTGTCAATAATTTAAACAGGTATTTTTTTTTATCTGTGCTTTCATTAGAGAAAAATGTTTATTATTACTTCCTTGAGTCCCCCAATGTTTATTATTTCTGATTTCCCTTATGTCTGCAGTACTCTTCCCTTTTTATGGTTAATACACTAATCTTATACTCTTATATCTTATACAGTTAATGTTCTACATACCTTGCAAATGTTTATTTCTCCTCTGCTAATATAAATTCTTTTATTTACTGCAAAATGTGCCATTGTGTCTACATATTCCATTATTTCACACAAAAGCAGGTCTGTACATCACTTCCTTAGTGCAAATGGAATGACACTTTTTAACTTAACTCCTAGTTTACGTTATTTCTGCTTACATTAGGTTAGGTGTTTGCTATTAAATGTATACACTAATTCAACTGAGCAGGAATCTAGTGCTTTATTTGCTGCTGGTATCACCATCACTCAAATGCTATTTTTCCTTCCTGCTCCGAAATCTGCTATAAATTAAATTGCTTTTTTTTGGAGCTGCAGGGGTAAGTTAATAGCTTCAAATGAGCTCACATCAGTTACTTTTGCAACCTTCCATTAACTTGTAATGACTTTGAATTTATTTCCAATCAGTAATACAACAGGCTTCCACAGTACTCTTTTACAGTCACTCAGTCATACAAGAAAGTACACCCATAGTCACTCTAGTAAATCTTCCCGAGTTGCTGTGCAATCAAGTCACTTGAATAGTTTCAATCTAGCGGTTACTCAATTACCAGGCAACTTTCATCTACAAAATTAACTCAGTCAAAAACCAATTTAAATTCTGTTTCTGCCCAATTTGGTTCCCCCTTTTATGCCATTTTCTTTTAACCTTACCTAAATAATTCCAAACTCCAACATTGTCTTGTTTTCACATTCATCAACTCGTTTCCCCCTTATCTCTATTGGTAAATTATCCCACTTCTCAATCCTAAGTTTTCCTCTCATTTCTTTAATTTCTCTACATTCCACAATTGCATGCCAATAACTATCTAGCATTGCACACATCTGACGTTCCTCTATTTTTAAACCTCCTCTTATTTCTTTCAGATTCACTACCCCTGTGAATCTGGGCCCATGCAATTCACTCCCTCTTCCACCTGTCACCTTCATCCACATAGTTCTCTCTACCTCATATTTCCTTTAAACCCCCTATAAGCCCTCAGTGACTTTTTACTGCTAAAACTACCTTCTATCTCCTGTCTTTCCATTTAATAAATTCTTTGTTTAATTTGTCTCCAAAAACCTCTTTCTTTACTTTCTCTATCATGCAACACCATACCCAAGCGAATTTTTTCCATAATCTCATTGATTCTACTAACCCAAGTATTTCCTTCCCTCAGTTTCTCTTGGGTCACTAGACAGTGTTTCAAAATATAATTCTCTTCTAGATTCTTAATCCTAAACCAATATTTTAGAGCTCTTGTCATTATTTTTCCTTTATTCCCTGCTCTGTTAATTCCCTACTCTGCCTAATACTCTGCCATTTGGTTAGCTCTTTAGTAGGCCCATAATTTGTTTGCAGAAATTCCTGTGAATCAGCTATCCCTCATCACTACCCTAAACATCATTTTAGCCTTTACTACTACTGTATATATTTTCTCCAACTACTTTATGTGCATTTCTGGTACTTTATACCTACAGGCAGTAATAGCTTTCAGAGCTAGTCCCTTTTGCTAGAACCTTTCTTTTTTGTTCCCTCCACCATCTATTCTTGTTAAGCCTAATACCCAAATAGTCAAATTTATTAACAACCTCAATTTCTACCCCTTTCCAATACCATTTCTCATTCTTGTGTAATTTGTTACCATTCTTAAATATCATGATTTTTGATTTTTGAATGTTTTTCTTACAGAATTTAGCGATTAGTTCAATTGATTTCACTAGACCAATATTAGTAATTGACCCCACTACCAAATCATCTGCAAATAATGGTCCCAGAATCTCAACATTTTTCAATTGTGGCCATGTGGGTATTAATTTTGCTAACTTCTTCTAAAATATCATTAATAAATGAGTGAAACAGTGTGGGACTTAACTCACATCCTTGTCTTAGACCTATTGAGTTCAAATTATTTGGAGTCACTCCATCTCAATCTTAATACAGTACTTATTTACATAGTACATATGGTGTAATGCTTTTATAAACTTATTGGTAACTCCTATCCCATTCAATTTTCACCACAATGCTTTGAGGTAAATTGTATCAAACACCTTCTTAGAATCCAGAAACAACATATATAGTCTCCCCCTTTTGTGGCCTAAATATTTCTCTACCATTGTATTAATAATGAAAATTATTCACTGTTCTCTTATTTTTCCTGAAGCCTGCTTGGAACTCAAATAATTTATTTTCTTGTTCTGCCAAATTTTGGAACCTTTCTGCCAGAATGCCTGTATGGAGCTTACCTAAGATTGATAATAGACTAATTTCTCTATAATTAGCACGTTTGTTTATATAATTTTTCCCTTTAAATATAGGTACTACAATCGCTGTTCTCCAACCTTTGGAAACTTTAGTTTCTTTATATATTGAATTAAATATCTATGCCAATAACATAACTCTATCACCACCCTGACATCATGCCCTCCAGAATTCCCCCGGAATCCTATCAATCCTGCAAGCTTTATTTCTTTTTGTTCTTTTTATCTGTTCCTTTATTTCATTTATATCAATCTGTCTATCCAACTAATCTCCACTTAATATATTTTTTTTCCCCACTATCCCCCCCCCGGTGGAATATCTTCTTTACCCTTAAAAGGACTTTATGGTATTGGATCAATACGAGTGTTTTAAAAATTTAATTTTGATTGGAGGCATCATTGTATTTTGGAATATGAACAAACAAAATTATGGAGAGAAAAGTTTCTTTTACCAAAGTGGGATAAATTACCAACTGATAGTGGTAGAATTTCAAAAATTGAAGACCTGATATCATACAAAGAAAGTAGGGAAGTGTTTAGGAAAAGGAATGTGGGCAGGTATGAGAGTGATAATACCGTATTTACTGCTTACCTTTTTGTCCAAATGTAGTATTCAAAATTGTGCTATGCATTAGATTTGAGGCAAATCTGTTTTGTTCCATAGTTCATGGGTAACTTCATTCAAATTTATCATTTATTACATAGAATGTTTGAGTAGTAGGTAGTCATGAAATGGAAGGCAAACAGAGAACTTCTACTTTTCAAGTGTAAAGTAATTCTCTATGCTGAAAAAAATGGTAACAGAAAGGCAGGAAGAGAGTTGAATATATCTGCGGGCAATGTTCTCTGGTGGTGGCAACAGAAATTGGCATTATTTGCAACTAAAGCTAATAGGAACAAATTCACTGGTTTTAGCAAAGGAAAACATCCCAATATTGAAGAAAAGATTTTGCAAGGTTTTGGAATTCATACATGAAAGGAGGAAGAACAGGTAACCAATGACTAGTGACACCATAAGAAATAAAACAAAAGAGGAAACTGAAGTTCTTCGTACGAGGTCTGTTCAAAAAGTATCGCAAATTTTGTGTTTTTTAAAAAAAAGTATTTATTTATTCATGAATATCTATTTTGTGCCATTAAAAGTAATCCCCACTAGATATTATACACTTGTGGCAACGTTTTTTTCAATCCTCGAAGCACTTTAAAAAATCGTTTTTTGTGAGCTTGTTCAACTCCTCCTTCGATGCCGTCTTTATCTCCTCAATCGTGGCGTAGCGTCGTCCTTTCATGGGCCTCTTCAGTTTTGGGAACAAAAAAAGTCACAGGGGGCCAGGTCTGGGGAGTACGGTGGCTGCGGCATCATAAGTGTGTTGTTTTTGCCCAAAAATTCGCGCACAAGCAACGATGTGTGAGCAGGGGCGTTATCATGGTGCAAAAGCCAATTTTTGTTCTTCCACAAATCCGGGCGTTTCTGGCGGATTGCTTCGCGCAAATTGCGCATAACTTGCAGGTAATATTCCTTATTGACCGTTCTACCCTGTGGCAAGAACTCATGATGCAACACGCCCTTGCAATCGAAGAAAACTTCTAGCAAAACCTTCACATTCGACCGAACTTGGCGCGTTTTTTTCTCTTGGCTCGTGTGGCAGCATCCATTGGGATGATTGAGCTTTAGTTTCCACGTCATAACCATAAACCCATGATTCGTCACCAGTTATGACCCTTTGGAGCAAATTTGGGTCGTCGCGGACAGAGTTCAACAGCTCCTTAGCAATGTTAATGCGATGGTGTTTTTGGTCGAAATTGAGCAACTTTGGTACGAATTTTGCAGCGACCCGTCTCATGCCCAAATCATTGGTAGAAATCGAATAGCACGAGCCAATCGATATGTTTAGGTCCTCAGCAACTTCTCTAACCGTGATTCGACGATTGGCCAATACTATTTTCTTTACTTCAATGTTTTCATCTGTTGTTGACGAGCTCGGGCTCTTGAGCTCTTCGTCGTTCACATCTTCTCGACCCTCTGAGAACATTTTGTACCACCGATAAACGTTGCTTTGGTCCAAGGTAGCTTCACCATATGCCACAGTCAACATTCGGAATGCATCCGCGCACTTAATTTTGTTTTTCACACAAAATTTGATACAGATTCTTTGTTCGATTTTTTGGAATAGGCAAAAATCGAAGACTAGCCAAAACACATCCAAGCAAAATAGCTGTCAACAACTAACTGAACATTGAAAAAGGCCGAGCTTGTCAACATAACGTCACAAAACAATCGAAAATCGGATATACGTAGCCGGCAGAAATTCAAAATTTGCGATACTTTTTGAAGAGACCTCATATACCATAACAAGAGTTTAAGGCTAGCCATGGATGGGTGGATCAATTTATTAAGTAGAGGGTCTTTTTTCTAAGATGCCGTACAACAATATGCCAAAAGTTTCCTGCATATACTTTAAGTTTCAAATTTGGGATGTACATTACATTCAGGGTGCATTAGATTCATGTAAATATGGTATTTAAAAATAGCATAATAAAATATATTCCCAACCATGAATGAAATGAAACTCCTAACTTGTTAGTCAATAATCTAAAAATGATATAATTAAAATTTTCATTTTTACCCTTTTTGGAGCCCCTTAAGGTTATTTCTCCATTTTGGAGATGCTGCCAGTACCAAAATCATGGTACCTCACCTCACACCCTTATTGGTCTATCAATGCTGTTTTGACTGTATCGAAATGCCTTTTCTTAAACAGTTTTTTCACATACAACCCAGATGAATCCTGCTATCTTAGGAATATTTTTCATTGACTGCCTTTCTGCTTAATAGAAAATGAAAACCAAAATCTTATTGATATAGACCCTGTGATAAGGCAAATAAGAATCTATAAACAATGTAATACCGTTTTTTTCACACTAACTCCATTCACTTACATAAAATTTGGAACATATGTTTCGGGAGCAATCCCTCCCATCTTCAGCCTGTTGACAAACTGTTGTTAAACATGGCGGTTGGGTCTCTTGATGTTCTTGTGGCGGCATCTGTTGGTTCTATTAGGAATTTGCTGAGTTCATCCAATGGAGGGATATCGAAATTCATCAAATTATATTACATTTTCAAACAACGAACTAAAATTCCTAAACCAAGGAATTCCTAAAACATGTGCAGGTTTCTCCAAAAAAATAGAAGATTACATCACGGATATTAATATAGCCACCAATGAACTGAAAGAAAATGAAAAATTGTTTATCAAATTGAAACGTACAAAAATCTTAGAGAAAATAAAAAACCAAAATAAATTCAACAATTACATAAACATAATAAAACAATTGAAAGAAAAACCGGTAGTATTCACAAAAACAGATAAAGGCAATAAAATTGCCATTTTGAACCAAGAAGACTACATAAACAGGATAGAAACCATGTTAAAAGGTCAAGATTATAAACCAATTACAGAGAATCCACTAAAAACCTGCACTAAAACTTGAATAAAACATTAGATGAAATAAAAATACTGTCACTACCGAAAAACGAAAACTCACACATAGCTACCCAGTATTACCTAGAATGTATGCACTTCCTAAATTACACAAAAAAGACAACAGCATGAGACCTATAATCAATAATATCAATTCACCAACATACTTGTTAGCAAAAAAATTAACCGACATTTTCAAATCCTTGAAAAAATACCAAAGTTTGGGTGTCAAAAATTAACAAGATTTGGTAGAAAAATTACAAAATTACAGCAGAAAATATAATGGTATCGTTTGATGTAGAAGCCTTATTCCCAAGCATACCAAAAGATACACTTATGCTAATGTTAAAGAAATGGTTAATATCCTTAGATCTACAGACACAAGAAATTGAAGACGTGATAAAACTTACGAACATTTGCATTGAACAAAATTACTTCATTTTCAATAAAAAATATTACCAACAAGTCTCGGAACTAGCTATGGGAAACCCGTTATCTCCATTTCTAGCAGATTTTTTTATGAGTTCATTTGAAATGCATATCACCAAAGCCTTCCCTCTAATCTTCAAAACATGGTATAGGTATGTGGATGACATATTTGCAATAATTCCGAAAAAACATACAACAGATGCACTAAAACTTCTGAATTTGCAGCACAAATCTATAAATTTCACCATAGAGGAAGAAAGAAGTGGATATCTCCCCTTCCTAGATGTAAAAATCATAAGAAATGAAAACTATCTTACATTTGGAATTCATAGAAAGGATACTCACACAGAAAATTACATAAAAAATGACAGTTTTAACCCCTTTCCACATAAATATGCAGTGTTTTATAGTTTAGCACACAGATTAGTTAACATTCCACTCACAGAAACAGAGTACAAATTAAAATACCAACAAATCATAAAGATAGGAGAAACTAATGGATACAACAAAGACACAGTAATAAAAATCATCAATAAAACCAAAAAACAATAAGAGATGTTTCCACTCTTAAAAGTGCAAAAGAAAGGTACAAATTCAAAAAGTTTCACATACCACCCAATTTATCACAATAAGTTCAAAAAGATATTCAAAGAACAAGGAATAATGTTAGACCCAAAGAACAATTTTAATATAAAGAACTTATTAGGTTGCAGAGTAAAGGACTACATGCCAACAGAACAAAAGTCAGGTATTTACGAAATAGAATGTGCAGAGTGCGACAAAAAATACATTGGAAAAACGAAGAGGAATTTGGGAATCCGGAAAAAAGAACACTTCAGAAATATTCGCTTAAAACAAATTGATAAATCAGCAATAGCAGTGCACTTTTAGAATAAAAATCATGAAATTAAACCAGAGATAAAACTACTTAAACAACTTTATAATGCAATAGAACTTTCCACTTGGGAAAACATTTTCATTACAAAAAATAAGGATAATTTGATGAATTTCCATATCTCTCCATTGGGTGAACTCAGCAAATTCCTAATAGAACCAACAGATGCCGCCACAAGAACATCAAGAGACCCAACCGCCATGTTTAACAACAGTTTATCAACAGGCTGAAGATGGGAGGGATCGCTCCCGAAACATATGTTCCAAATTTTATGTAAGTGAATGGAGTTAGTGTGAAAAAAACGGTATTACATTGTTTATACATAACCACTCCATTGTCAACAGCTTCGTAAGTACACTTAATTCAAATAAGAATCGTTTGTATAAAAAGAATTAGTCCATAAGAACTAGTCTTCACTGGGCAGAATGCATTTTCAAATCAGACAGATTTTATTTTGTGCTTATTGAAGTTGTAATTGTTTGAGAAAGAGCATGTTTGTGATTTGCAGGCCAGGGTGTTGGAGTGGGTAAAGTTCGCATGCATCGACCCACTAGACCTCATCCAGTTCATCCATCTGTATCACAGCAATCACCAAGCACAGCATCACTATCACAGACAAGGTCCATATTCTCTCAACAGATACAACAGGTTTGTGTGATACCTATTACCTAATTTTCTTATATTACTTTCAAACTAATGAACATTATTCAATTACATTTCACACAGATATACTGTGATATGTAAGAAGCAAGTGTTTAAAGTGGCTGCCTTAGCTCACTTGAAGAAGAATGGGTAGCAAATACAGGACTTTAATGTGTTTATTCAGTTGATGACAGCTGTGATATCTGGAGATACATCATCATCAAGCGAAGGGGAAAAGAAAGAGATTGTGTAGGAGAGAGAAGAAGTGCATATGATGGCATAGAAGGGGAAGAAAGTGTGACAACAGTGTGGAGTGATGACCAGTCATGAGAGAGAAGCAACCGTTGTTTTGTAAATAGGGGAAGGCAAGAGTAGGAGGAAGCAATCACATACTGTCGGAGCGATGGCAGCATTCATGAGTTACAAAAGGATAAACAAAGCAGTGAAGGTCTCCATCTAAGAAACCAAAAATGCTAGAAAAGTTTAGGCCCCTTAGGAATAGAACAGGATTGCAATAGCTAGCAGTGAAAGTAAGAACCCTAGTGTTACGGAATTGTGAAGGATTAAAAAACAAAATTGCCTTAGGAACTATACAGCTTTTACTGGGGAAATTAGACTTCTTAGCAGTAGCACATAGATGTTAAGAGATGATAATATTGTATTTTAACTACTTACTAGCAAAGAAAGAGAGAGCATCAGGAAGACTTGGATTCTATGTTAAGAAGACACTTAGCTAAACAATTAAAAATCGTGGTCTAGATGTAAGATAAGCAGGTAGTAGATAATAAAATGTGCATGGGGATAATTTAAACCCTCCTGTTACTTCACATTTCCACATTACACCATCAGTTGGAGAACTGATGTAACTGAAGAAGTGGCCAGGGCCAGTTTCATTGGGCAGTCTTAAGACTTTGTAATTACTTAAGTACTTAAATAAATAAATAAAGTAACTATTATTATTCCCAGCATAAGAATTGCTCAAAACTTTTCCCTTGATAAGGGAAATGTTTTCTTGTGTCAACCCATTCACTGGCCTTCCCTCACATAGGTTTAAACAAAATAATTCCTTCAAAATAGAATATAAAGGAATCTTCCTCCTACACAGTGTTTAATAATTAGGTGAACATTCTTCTTTTGTTAAAAGTTAATCATTGTTATATATTTGGTTTTGAACATAATGTGCTATTATGGAACAGTCTGCTTTAATTGAGCCTCTGCAATCAAATGAATAGTGTGACCAGAAAAAAAATGTAGTGTTTACACTTCTGAAACATGTATCAGATACCATGAACATCCTTGTCAGGCCAGTGACTTAAGAACTGCACCTTGTATCTTATTGCTAGTAGTTACCGTGAACTTTATTGTTGTGATTTGGGGTTACAGCAGCAACAGCAGCAGCAGCAGCAGCAGCAGACATCACCACACCAGCCAGTAGCAATGGAAATGAGTCTTCCTCCTTCGCAGTATCAAACGTTTACCTTAGCTGAGCTTGCTACAGGGACACCCCCAAGTAACTCGCCTCCATTACAACATGGCTATATTCTTACAGCCCAGATGCCATCCTTACAACAGCGAACAATTAGACCATCACAGCAGTATCAAACTTACAGAATGCCATCTACTGTCATTGGTGCAGATGGGCTGACTACAAAAGTGCCTTCCATGCGCTCTAACAGCCTCCCTGGACCACAAGATGACAACTTTGTTATGCCAAAGGTAAAGTGTTCATAAATATTCCTGAATACTGAAAATAAATTTTCATGAAAGTAGAATAAAATTAATAGAATTGAAGAAGTTGATAAATACCTATCTTGAAACTAACCCACAAAATGTTGCCTCTTTACCAAGTAGAAATATCTCTTCATATAAAATGATACTAGTTACTTTAAAAGAAAAGCATTGTATAGGTTGGGACTAGTAAAGGATAATCCATAATATATGTGTGTGTGTGTGTGCAATGAACAAAGGACAGAAACATGTTGTGAAAAATTTTGCCTCCTATGTGATAATTTAAAAAATATGCTAATTACTGACCTGAACTGTACATCTGCTAAAAGCTTGTCCTCTACCAGAGATTGTCTTTATATTTCACATACCATCTATGTTATTCACAGGAACATCAGACTAGTCAATCCTAGTGACAAATAAATCAGGCACCAACAATAAACTGCAGCTTGCACCTCCCCATCACTGGTGTATGGCGTTCCTTCAGATGTTCTGTTATTTTCAGAAATAGGAAAAAGTTGCCATGTCTGCTGGACATGGTGTTTGGTGCAAATTACCTCATTCATACATGCTTTATGTAAACTGCAGGCCTTTCACACCCACATATGTGATGTAATAGCACTTATCTTTTGATATGTCCACAGGTACATTACTCTGTGAGGAAATTGACAACTCATTGTTTCAACTGCATTTTCAAATATGTCACTATTTGTCACTTACTTTAGGATGTTTGAGTTTGCAAATGAGTGCTGTTACATTCTGCGTCAAATCTCGTACATATGGCGAAAGTCAATAGCAGCACACTATAGTTTAATCATTTGACTTGATTGATTGATTTATGGATGCCCTTTAACATCTCAGGTCATCAGCATCCCATTCAACTGAACATGGCGTGAAACGGCCGACAAATTTTGCTCAGAGGTCTCTCTTTCAGGCTTGAGGTTCTTTTTCGTGCTGTAAATGCATTTGGCTTTGATTAAGCAAGACAAGTGCAGCATGTTGTATTGTGTTGTGAGACACCCAGTTACATTAAATTTGAGAAATAAAAATGATCTGTTCTCTTTCCAAAACAGATGCAATAGCAGATAGCCTTATGCACAAATTGACAACTGTTCTTTTTCAGATCTGCTTTTCATTGTTCAAAGCAAATACATTTATAATAACACTGCTTATAAAAAGATAAATGTTCAAGCTAAAATTGCAGTTCTTTTTCCATATATATATTTACAGATAATATTCATTATAAATATTGTACTTACGAAGCTGTTGACAATGGAGTGACAATATAACCTAAACTTAGGTATTAATTTTTTACACTCCCGAAACGCGTCTTACTTTTGTGTAAGTGAATAGTGTAAAAAATGAATGCCTAAGTTTAAGTAATATTCATTATGTCTCATAAACAATTTGTATTTACTAGTTCTGACTAAACATCGCCATATGCTTATAATTCATTCAGCCTTTGGAGTCATTTGTAGGAGGTGTGACACACACTGTAAGTATCACAATATATTATTTTAATTTCATTTCTCACATATTGTTGAAGTTGAAATTATTGCATAGGAGGCATAACAGCCTCCTCCTCCTCCTCCTCCTCCTCCTCCTCCTCCTCCTCATATATTTACAGTCAATAGATTTGGTACACTTACACAAATAATGAATGGTCGCTTGTCAGAAACAAATATTACTTCATGCTTCAGAACATGACTGAAGTTGCAGGTAGACACCCACAAGCTTTGTTACTACAGTACATTACATAGTGTAATTGTGAGTAATATTGACGTAAATCAATCTTCAATGATACATTTCTTCATTAAAATCAGAAATGTAAACTAGTATTGGATTTTTATTGATTAAATGGAATGCAGTCAGCAAAAATAATTTGGCCTTTCTACTAAGGAATTCCAAGCACCTTTAATCTTGAGCCATATCTGAACAGACATCCTGGGAGTTGGAAGACGGGAATTTGAAGAGTCTTCTTTATTTCTTCCCAAACCTTTCAATAGGTATTAGATCAGATGATTTGGGAGGATGAAGTATCAATGAAATATACTCTTGCCAATCAAACAAATGCTGAACTATCCTTCACTTGTGACAGTTATGGTTATCCTACAGGAATGGGATTGTTCCATTTAGATACCTTTACAGGCAGATGGAATTAAATGAACTACAAAAAGTTGCAGCAAGTCGAACTGTTTAATCTTTAAAGAATATTCATTAAAGGGGTTCAGGACCTTTGAACAAAATTGAGCCCCAACATGAGTAGCATGTTCATATCGATGATGACATGGTCTGTGCATGCACTGTTGCTCTGCCAGAGAAAGCATCGAAATATATGCAAGATGGTCCATGACATGTTCATCATACAGGACCTACTTACATAAATCAAACTCTTATAGTCTGTAAAAAAAAAAGAAGAAGAAGAAGAAAAGTGGCAATATACCTTTGATTCAGCAGCAGATAACAAGGATCTTCTTTTTATCTCAGCCTAAAAACGTTCATTATCCTCCCAAATAGAAATCTTTATTGCCTATGCTGTCAATATTCTGTTGTTGGTGTTCCCTATAATGCTGAGCCTTATCTCTCCCAGTTTATTCTGCTGTGTCCGTAAACAGCCTCATACACCTAAAATCTCGCATTACTCCAAGTTAATACTCATTATTGCATATAGTTATACTGATTAGTGTATTTAGATATACTGATTAGTGTATATAGTTACACTGATGAGTGTATGTAGATATACTGAATAGTGTATTTAGATATACTGATTAGTGTATATAGTTACACTGGTGAGTGTATGTAGTTATACTGATTAGTGTATTTAGATATACTGATTAGTGTATATCGTTGTATCATAATGTATGTTTAGTTATACTGATTAGTGGATGTAGTTGCTGATTAGTGTATTTAGATGTAATGATTAGTGTATATAGTTACACTGGTGAGAGTATGTAGTTATACTGATTAGTGTATTATTTAAATATATTGATTAATGTATGTAGTTATACTGATTATTATACTTAGCTGTGCTGATATTATAAATATGCTGGAACAATTTTAAGTTTCATGCCTGAAGAAATTTGCTAGTTTGGAGCTAAAGAAGTTGCCAAGCCATATACAAGGTATGTTCAAAAAGTATCGCAAATTTTGTGTTTTTTAAAAAAGTATTTATTTATTCATGAATATTTATTTTGTCCCCTTCAAAGTAATCCCCACCAGATATTATACACTTGTGCCAACATTTTTTCCAATCCTCGAAGCACTAAAAAATCGTTTTTTGTGATCTTGTTCAACTCCTTCGATGCCGTTTTTATCTCCTCAATCGTGGCGTAGCGTCGTCCTTTCATGGGCCTCTTCAGTTTTGGGAACAAAAAAAGTCACAGGGGGCCAGGTCTGGGGAGTACGGTGGCTGCGGCATCATAAGTGTGTTGTTTTTGCCCAAAAATTCGCGCACAAGCAACGATGTGTGAGCAGGGGCGTTATCATGGTGCAAAAGCCAATTTTTGTTCTTCCACAAATCCGGGCGTTTCTGGCGGATTGCTTCGCGCAAATTGCGCATAACTTGCAGGTAATATTCCTTATTGACCGTTCTACCCTGTGGCAAGAACTCATGATGCAACACGCCCTTGCAATCGAAGAAAACTTCTAGCAAAACCTTCACATTCGACCGAACTTGGCGCGTTTTTTTCTCTTGGCTCGTGTGGCAGCATCCATTGGGATGATTGAGCTTTAGTTTCCACGTCATAACCATAAACCCATGATTCGTCACCAGTTATGACCCTTTGGAGCAAATTTGGGTCGTCGCGGACAGAGTTCAACAGCTCCTTAGCAATGTTAATGCGATGGTGTTTTTGGTCGAAATTGAGCAACTTTGGTACGAATTTTGCAGCGACCCGTCTCATGCCCAAATCATTGGTAGAAATCGAATGGCACGAGCCAATCGATATGTTTAGGTCCTCAGCAACTTCTCTAACCGTGATTCGACGATTGGCCAATACTATTTTCTTTACTTCAATGTTTTCGTCTGTTGTTGACGAGCTCGGGCTCTTGAGCTCTTCGTCATTCACATCATCTCGACCCTCTGAGAACATTTTGTACCACCGATAAACGTTGCTTTGGTCCAAGGTAGCTTCACCATATGCCACAGTCAACATTCGGAATGCATCCGCGCACTTAATTTTGTTTTTCACACAAAATTTGATACAGATTCTTTGTTCGATTTTTTGGAATAGGCAAAAATTGAAGACTAGCCAAAACACGTCCAAGCAAAATAGCTGTCAACAATTAACTGAACATTCAAACTGGCCGAGCTTGTCAACATAAGTGAGGGACATGAGTACCAACATAAAGCCACAAAACAATCGAAAATGAAATATACATAGCCTGCAGAAATTCAAAATTCGCGATACTTTTTGAAGAGACCTCATATAGAGAGCATTTTGATTATCAAATGAATGTCCTTAATGGTGTTTTGATAGAGATTGAAAAAGGAGGAAGTCTGAGAATGCAAAATGGGGGTAATAATGGGAAACAATCTGCTGGATACCTTCTTTTGTCATATTACTACAACAGATATGCATTATCAGGCAGCAGCAGTGCTTTTCAAATATGAGGTCGAAGGTGTCTGATTTGTTGGCAGTGGAAGTGAAAATGACAATTGGGAAGCAGTTTTTAGTACATGATACCTTTAACTTATGTATAGTTCAATGTGCTCACTTCATGGAAAAAGATGTAGCAATTTACAATAGTATGTTTAGACCAAATGATGTAGAAAGTGTAGGAGATATGTGTGCAGCACCTAGAGGATTAATGTATCTCTTAATTTTTGGTTTTGAGTGATTAATCATGCAAGTTGTTAACACTGATGTGTTGTGTTCTTATTGCAGTACAGTCAACTGAAGCAACGTAATCGCTCACGTAGTGGTTCATCTTTAGTGGCACCAAGTGGCAACCAAACCCAGGGAGCATCTTCGTCTAGGGCACCTCCCTCTCTAGCATCACATGCTAGTGATCCTGTACTCTCAACTCAGTCCTCGAACAACTTTCAGCCGCTCTTAGCTCAATTGCTTACCACAAGTAAGTTACTATATTCCGGTATAGTGATACACATGATTCTGCATGCATGCCTTGCGATATATCAAACATTTCCCAACATGTCCTCTATTTCTTTCATCCATTTTTTTTCTTCCTCCCAGTGCAGTTGTCAAAACTAATAAATACAAACTGAAGGTCTCTATGAATGTTTTGGTACATGAACATGTTATGGATGGTAACTAGAAATGTTAATTTGAACTTGTACAATGAAGCCATATATATATATATATATATATATAATTAAGATCATTGTTATGATTGAGTCAAACTACGCACTCTTATTGCTCCACTTACTTGTTTACAATATACAGTACTTGTTTCATGAACCTTTGTTTGCATTCTCAGCTACCTGTAGACTGCTGGATAATTTGATGTTTTCATCCCCGGAAGGAAGTGTCAAAGTTCATTAAACTGTCAACAACACACAAACATGCAGTGATCAAGAGCTTAACATGCAGGCTAGTTAACCTACAAATTGGCAAAGAAGAATACTTTAAAAAATACAAACAAATACAAACAAATCACAAAGTGATTAAAAATGGTTTTAAAAAATTAGTACACAAAAAAATTAGGAAATTCAAGAAGCAAAAATTTATTAAAGAAACCACAACACTTTCAACAGGAAAAGAAGAGCTAATTTTTAAAAAATTCACATATCATCCATGGGCTACAAAAAAATTTAAAAATATTGTAAAATATTTTAATATCAAGTTGGTACATGTAAACAGATTTAATTTTAAAAATATCCTGATAGACAATGTTGATGACAGTTTTCTACAGGAGAAGAAAGCAGATATTTACAAAATAAATTGTGCACAATGGAAAAACAAAGAGAAACATAGGCACATGGTTATAAGAGCATTTTAGAAACATAAAATACAAGCAAATGGAGAAATCAGCAGTGGCATCTCATTTCTGGACAAAAATCACAACATAGTGAATAAAGCAAAATTATAAAATCAGTACAAGGACCTACAGAACTAGCAACTTGGGAGAAAATCTACATTTACAAATACAGAGACAGTTTAATAAACTTTGACACTTTCAGGGATGAAAACATAAACTTTAAGTTCATCACGCCTCCACCAGAGCAGAATACACATTACCACAGCATAACGAATTATCTGGCAGTCTACGGGGAGCTGAGGATGCATACAAAGGTTTGTGAAACTGGTACTACATATTATAAACAAGTAAGTGAAACAATAAGAGTGTGTAGCTCAACTCAATCATATGTTGATCTTAATTATATGGAAGGTAACTTTACAGTGAATATGTTATATCTTTTTAAATTATGAACTGTCATGGAGTTGTATAACCACACATTTTTTATGCTATAATTGCTATATATAATATGCTGGGGTCATGTACAAAAAATAATTCATGCTGCAAAATAAATAATTTACATACATTGTTAAATTGAGACAAATCTTGCCAGCCATGTATGTAGACAGTGGAGATCCAATTCAATGCAAGCATTCTCATAAAAGCTGTACAATTTATGTAATAGTTGATTTATTGCA
Organism: Metallyticus violacea; assembly: GCA_030762175.1. Classification (NCBI taxonomy): domain Eukaryota; kingdom Metazoa; phylum Arthropoda; class Insecta; order Mantodea; family Metallyticidae; genus Metallyticus; species Metallyticus violacea. The sequence continues at coordinate 2,426,489 of CM060832.1, forward strand.
GGTTTGTATTCTAAAGGAAATGTAAGCAGTAGTATTTATTGTAATTAACATTGTAAAATAAAATATATTATGTAAGTTACTATGGTAATGGGATATTAGATTAATTCTTAATTTAAAAAAAAATCCTTTCAGAATGTACATCTATACTTTTCTTTAGTTGGTCAACATGATAATGTGCTAAGGGGGGGGGCTAGAGGAAATGGTCCCCAACATATTACTCTTAGATTTTTTTTATGCAGAGAGAGTATCAGCAGCTAAAAATATGAATGAAGGTTCCGGAAACATCCCCCCCCCCCAAAAAGAAAAAACTTTTCAGTGTGGAAAATTCATATATATGTTTGTGATATTCACAAGAAATTGTGGCCTTTCAGACTCATTGGGCATATATAATTTTACTGGGACATCAGAAAAGAGCAGGACACAGTCAGTAGTGCCAATATTACCAGCTCCAGGACCCATCCAGTCAAAACCAACAACTGTTCTTATTACCACTTCTACACCAGTAACTGTTTCACCCTCTATGGCACATGTTTCCAATCAGGTGAGTAACTGACATATTCCTCTTGCTGATATTTGTTAAGTGAAACAAAACTGCAACTACAGATTACATAATAAAGCACAATTTTTTTTCAAAGCATGAAAATCAAAATTGAAATGTAGGAAAACAGTAACACTAGTCAATAAATTTTAAGAGTTGTATATATCCAAAATGAAACCAATGACATACAATTTAAATTTTACTTGTTAAATTAAAAATAACAGTAGAAATTAGTTCTTGTTTTGAAAATACATGCAATATTGAGGTTTATTAATATTGATTTCATTCATGTACTAAAATATATAAACATGTCTTGTGTATTAATGGATATCATTGTATGATTCAGTTGAACTACACACTCTTAAAGCTTCACTTACTTTTCATAAATGTATGAAATCAGCAGTAGCATATCATTTATGGACACAAAATCACGACATAATAAATAAAACAAAATTATTAAAATCAGTACAAGGACCTACGGAATTAGCAACCTGGGAGAAAATCTACATCTATAAATACAAAAACAGCATAATGAACTTCGACATTGTCGGGGATGAAAACATAAACTACAAGTTTATCACACCGCCACCAGAGCAGAATATACATTCCCACAGCTCAACGAATGATCCGACAGTTGAACCTTAGCATGGCTGAAGATGGGAACAAAATGTTCTCGAAACCGGTTCCATACATTTATGAAAAGTAAGTGAAGCTTTAAGAGTGTGTAGTTCAACTGAATCATACAATGATATCCATTAATATGATTGGCTTCACTGTGTTAAGTTCCAATTTTACATTTAAGTAAATGTCTTGTGTAATTTAACTGAGCGGCACCTCTTATTATAGACCAACAGTATATCAGGAATCATAGATGTACTAGAGTAGTAACTTCTTGATGAAAACATATGCATTATAAAAAGGTGCCCAGCATCAGGAATATGTTTAATGCCCTTGGCATCAACATCGTAATAAAATTCAATATTTTCCTGCATAGAAGAAGAAGAGGAGAAAAACAAAAATTAACAGTGAATATTGACGAATTGAAAGCTGGTAATTTTTACATTTTTATCAAGAGCTGTGATGCTGGCAATTCACCTTATTCTTAGGCGGATCTAACTTTCTTACCAGTTCTTTAGTTGTTTTTTAGTAACTATGGGTTTCAGAAACTAATGTATCAGGCACAAAATCTTTAACTGGAGAAGATGATGGTTCCTGTGTTGCTTCATCAGAACGGAATGATAGTATTTTGTACTCATTTCAGAATCAATTGTGCAGGAGACTGAAAAATAAGGTATTGGTAATTTATGGTTGTGGGCACATAACAGATGGCTGGGACAATATTTGGATAAATTAAAACATATTCCTGTACTAAAATATTGTACTTACAAAGCTGTTGACAATGGAGTGGTAATATATCCTAAACTTAGGTATTCATTTTTTACACCAAACTCCTATAACTTACATAAAAGTAAGACATGTTTTGGGAGAATCTCTCCCATCTTCAGTTGCTCACCGAACCGCCATTACTCTAAACGATGGCTACACACCTAGATGCTCCTGTGTTGGCATCTGTTGGCTGAAGTAGGAAATGCTGAGTTCATGCATAGGAGGAAACTCGAAGTTCATCAGATTTTCTTTGTTTTTTAATATGAAAATATTTTCCCAAGTAGATAACACATTGGGTTGTGAAGATGTTTCAACAGTTTAATTTCCAGTTTTATTTCATGGTTTTTGGTCCTAAAGTGAGCTCCTACTGCTGATTTATCCACCTGCATAAGCCGAGTATTCCTAAAATGTTGTTTCTTCTGAATTTCTAAATTTCTCTTTGTTTTGTCTATGTAGTTCTGCTCACAATCTGCAATTTTAATACATAAATTCCTGATTTCTGTTCTGTTGGTATGGAGTCTTTTACTGTGCAGCTCAATAAATTCTTGATGTTGTATCTGTTCTTTGGGGCTAACATTATCCCATGTTCTTTGAAAATTTTCTTAAATTTGTTGTGGTAAATTGGATGGCAGGTGAAACTTTTGAATTTGTATTCTTCTTTTGTGTTTTTCAATGTGGAAACTTCCCTTATCTCATTTTGTCTTTTAGATTTATTTATAATTTTTATCACTGTGTCTTTATTCAAACCTTTGATTATAGCTGTCTTTATTATTTGTTTGTATTCTATTTTGTACTCTGCTTTCACAGTTTGGCACACAGATTGATGAATATTCCACTCACAGAAGCAGAGTACAAAATAGAATACCAACAGATAATAAAGACAGCTATAATCATTGGTTTGAACAAAGAGACAGTGATAAAAATTATCAATAAATCTAAAAGGCAAAAAGGGATGAGGGAAGTTTCCACATTGAAAAACGCAAAGAAGAATACAAATTCAAAATTTTCACCTACCATCCAATTTACCACAAGTGCAAGAAAAGTTTCAAAGAACAGGGGATAATGTTAGCCCAAAAGAACAGATACAACATCAAGAATTTATTGAGCTGCAAAGTAAAAGACTCCATACCAACAGAACAGAAATCAGGAATTTACGAAATAAAATGTGCAGATTGTGAGCAGAGCTACATAGGCAAATCAAAGAGAAATTTGGAAATTTGGAGGAAAGAACATTTAGGAATATTTGGTTTAAGCAGGGAGATAAATCAGCAGTAGCAGCTCAATCTTGGACCAAAAATCATGAAATAAAATTGGAAATTAAATTCTGAAACATCTTAAAACCCATTGGAGTTATCCACTTGTGAAAAAATTTTCATATTAAAAAATAGAGGAAGCTTAATGAATTTCCAATTTCCTCCTATGGATGAACTCAGCAATTTCCTACTTCAACCACCACTACAGGAACATCCGGGTGTTTAGCATCATTTCCAGTAATGGCAGTTCGGTGAGCAACTGAAGATGGGAGAGATTCTCCTGAAACGTGTCTTACTTTTATGTTAGTGGAGTTTGGTCTAAAAAATGAATACCTAAGTTTAGGATATATTCCTGTACTATTTATGCCAATAATAGAAGGAACCATGGAGAAATAGCAATCATTATGTACTTGCTTTGTTACCTCCATACTGTTAGGATAGAGAAATTCGTAGATTGCATATTTCCTTTTAGCCATTTGTATAGATTTATGGAACAAGTTCGGCAACAAATATGGGATGTAAATTCCCTATCCTGATCTTTATCTTGCAACCAAAATAAATATTACACACCATTTTAACAATAGGAGTTAACTCTACCTTTTGTGCTTTAAGAGTAACTTTCCATAGATCTAACAGAAATTATTTGGATTATTAACACTCTTAAACAAAATTTTGTATGTTAGCACAAATTTCTATTATAAAAATACTAGAATAATCATATATTGCTTTATATTATTATCATCATTATTATTAATTAATTAATGAACTATTATTTCAACTAGACAGTTATTAAAATAGGATCAAAGTAAATACTTTGAGAGTTAAGCAATAACATTTTGTTAAACCTGAGAAGAAATTAATCTTAATTATAAACTTGATGAGCAAGAGCACTTTTTAAATTTCGGTTTTCAAATTGAAGGAATTATTTGTTGCGGGAAGAATGGTGATGGAAGTTTGATTGTATGCAGATACAGCTCACCACTCAATAACTTGTCGATCTACAGGGATGTTGCTGGTTTTTGGGGTCTCATAATGCTTGGTTGAGTGTGGGGAATTTAAGGGAGGTGGTGAGGAGTAAGAACACCTTGTTATCTGCTAGGTGACATCGTTTATTCAACAAAATGTGTGTACCAGGGCATTTCTCTTCAAATCGCAGTAATGAGACTTTTGGCAGACATGCAGAGCTGTAATACCTGACAAACAGTAGTTTTCTGACTACTAAAAAGAAGCACTGAGCAGAATTGATGTTCCAGTGCGAGTTTCCTAGACTAGATTCTGACTTCCGAATCCTGAAAATCCCAAAAGGGCGATTTCATGTACTTAAATACTCAATAAGACTCGCTTCAGCATGTGATACAGGGATGCTCTATTTTCCCGCCACTATGGATTTAGACATCCTTATAGGCTATCGGTGACTTCATGCAATTCTCATATTATTGACTAGTCAGATTATCTGAACGTAACAACTTGGCGATTCGTCCACCATTCAATTTCAACTTTTGCCATGCTTTAGAGTTCAATGTACCTTAACAGTAGCGTGCTATTAACAGCATTCGTCTTTGCCAACCAACCTGCCCGGGGGCAGGTAACCCTCCTTCCAATGAACAAAAGAAAGAATTCACTCTATTGTCTGCCAAAATGGTCCCTCTGATGTCCGAGCAAGAATTTCTGCTTTTCATGACATTTTTACACACTTACAGCTAGCTCAAATAAAATGTTACATATATTCTAATTAATTTCTCACAATTGATGGGGTACCAAGGACGATATCAAAATATATCTTTACTCCTCATAGTCCAAGATCGCTAATTTCAGGAACAATTCTCTTTTTTATTCAAATAGAATATGCAAATTTTGTTGTGAAGAAACAAATATTGGTGCCGCTAGAGTTATTTTTAAATATTGGGTTTCAGGTATACCTCCACACCTAATTACCGGATTTCCCTGATTTTAGGAACTGTTTTTCTCATTTTATTTTTTACATAATATATGTTGAATTTTGTTATGAAAAAGCAAATGGTACCTCTAGAGTAAATTTTAAATTTTGTGTTTTAGGTAAATCCCAACTCCTAATATTCTGATTTTACTGGTTTTCGGAAACTTTTTTCTTATTTGATTTAAATGGTATAGGGTGAGTTTTGTTATGGGAAAAAAAAACAACAAAACAAATATTGGTGATGCCAGAGCAATTTATAAATTTGGGTGTCAGGTAAACCCCCACTCCTAATGGTCTGATCTCCCCTATTTTCAGAAATGTTTTCTTATTTTATTTATATGCTATGTATAGAGTTTTGTTGCAAAGAAAAAAAAAATATATGTATATTTATTAATGCCACTAGACCAATTTTTAAATTTTTGGTTTCGGGTAATACCCCCCTCCTAATGGTCTGATTTCACTGATTTGCAGAAACTATTTTTTTCTTCTTACTTTTTTCAAGTTTCCTTTTAAAAAAAAAGTAAAAAAAAATTCTACAGCAATTTTTAAATTTTTCCTTAACCCCCAGTTGTTTCTCAGGTAAACTCCCAACCCCAATAATCTGATTTCACTGATTTTCAGGAACTATTTTTCTTATAAATATTGTACTTACGAAGCTGTTGACAATGGAGTGGCAATATAACCTTAACTTATGTATTCACTTTACTCTATACTCTATTCACTTTATTCTATAGAGTATAGTGTAAAAGTGTAAAGTGAATACATAAGTTAAGGTTACTATTTTTCTTATTTGGATTAAATGATATATGCCGAGTTTAGTTGTGAAAAAACAAAATATTGGTGTTGCTAAAGTGATTGTTAAATTTTTGGTTTCAGATAAATTCCCACTCCTAATGGCCCAATTTTCCTGATTTTCAGAAACTATATTTTTATTTTATTTAAATAGTATATATTGAGCTGTGTAGTGAAAAAGAAAATATTAAATGGAACTTTTGGCAAGGGGGGGGGGGTTATCCACAATTTGAAATTAATATTTGTTATTCTCAATGTAACATTTAAATAAAATATGAAAAATAGTTCCTGAAAATCAGGGTAATCAGGTCATTAGGTATGGGGGTATACCTGAAACTCAACATTAAATTGCTGTAGCAGCACCAATATTTGTTTCTTTGCAACAAAATTTATATATACCATTTTAATAAAAAAGAAAAATAGTTCCTGAAAATAGGGGAAATGAACTATTAGGAGTAAACGTGTACTTGAAAACTGAAATTTAAAAAGTGCTCTTGCTTTTAATTTTCTCTATATTGTTTTAAAATAAAATGAGAAATTAATTCAGATATAAACTATATTTATAATGTTGCATATGTTTTATATTTAACAAAAGTATCGTGAGGATAAAAAATGTGAATTATCAATCAAATATGGCTTAAGAATTATATTTGTATGTAAGAGCACTGTATAATAAATAACCTTCAGAAAATGTTTTGTATTATATGTTTTTAATACAATAACATTTAAATTAAATTTCAATGGCAATGGATATTTATGTAACTTTTGATTGTTTTAATTTGCTTTGTACACTTTATTTGTTTCAGAAAAAAAACATTTTTTTGTTTTATTGAAAAATATAAACATCTTAAATAGGCAATGTAATTCAAAACTTTCTGTTATTTCTCTCTGTTTTAGTGAATGTAAAGATGATACCAAGGGCTCAGTTCATAAACATGGTTACATTTAAAAATGTTAAAAATACTCACACAGTAAAGCTTTTTCTCTCAGTGGTAATACGTTAAATTAATAGTATACAATTAATTTTTGTGATTTAAACTCATTAATGATAATTCTAAAAATATAGTTTCTCTTTTGTAATACTTTTAAGTTGCAAGAATTCTAATTTTGTTTCCCTAACACCACACAGTAATGCCATTACTTATTTCATTAATTAATAAGGTCTAATTTGAATTTTATATTCATTTTTATTAAACGTTATTCACCTAGATGAGGAATTTGCTTAGTTTACAGAGCTCCTGCATGAGGGACTTTCGTTTATAATTCAGTCAGAAGTAATATTGAGGTGGTATGACATTTGTTACAGCTTTTATTAAGTTCATTGGGTGGAACACCATCTGGGGTTAAAGGCTCTGATTCACCAAGTGACAGTTCAGCTGTACCCTCACCAGCTGGTTTGAATTTGTCTCCCCTTTCTTCGCCCCTTAATGTGGTTGCAGCCAGCAGTCCAGGACCTCTCTCCCCTTCCAAGTCTTCAAAGACAGATGTAGACCATCAACCTACCACAAGCTGCAAGAGCAGTTCCCCAGAGAAGGTATGTAACCTACTTGCTGTTATATACAATCTGTAGCTATTAATAAATGTCTACTGTCTATGGAGATAATTGTTAATCTTGAAACTTTAGGAATGTAGCAGAAGTAGTTTCATCTTGCTATGCTAGTTAGTATTCTTTAGGGCTCTGTTACAAAGGCTGTTCAATAATGAATGATCATAAATATTTTTATATATATCATTTGTCATATAATTTGCACTAAAATTCTTTACAACATTTTGTTAGCTTGATGCACACATGTTCTTGTTTCATTGTTGTCACTTTCTTTTCCTGCTTGTCAGAGGTGTGCAAGTCAAAAAATGTTCAGTTTTTGCCTACAATAAAATGGAGGGGAGAGTGAAGAACAATATGGTGCATTGAAATTCTGCTTTCGTCTGAATAAAGTCAAACTTTGCTTAAAAGAAGGAAGGGAGTCAGTTTTGAAGGAAGATGGACCCAGCATCCTGCTTTGTGCTCTAATGGAAGAAAACATTGACACCGCTGCTGCCATCCTTATAAGAATCATTGAAAACATTAGAAATACTTCTAGAAATTCTGAAAAATTTCATCGGATGCCACCCACATGTTGGTAAATGAAAAGTTGCACATGAGATGTGTTTGTACATGGCAGGTTATAAAACTGCTGATTCCCAAACAAAAGGAAGTTTGCATTTATACTTTGCATGGAGTTGAAAATGATGTTACAGGAAGATGTGAAGCTTCTTTCAAAGGTAATCACTGTTGATGAAACTTTGCTATATCATTCCAATCCTAAGAGCAAACAGCACAGTTCTGTATGGTAATTGCATCACCAACAAGGGGAAGGGAAAAAAAAAATGATTGCTTCCTCTGGGAATCTCATTTTTCAGCATTCATGATATGGTGTATTAGCATTCATATCTGCACACCCAACTGCAACTGAGCAGTGCTACAGAGATGTCCCAAAAACTATGCAAGGCCATATCACACACTTGCAAAAGACCACAATTCTGTTTAACAAGCTGGATGGGGCTTCCACGATAATACCCAGCCATACAACTCAAATGTTTTTGCTGAATATCTGACAAAAATCAATATAAAATATGTCCCTCATTCTCCCTATAGTTAAAATTTAGTCCATGTGACTTTTTCCTTTTTCCCAAATTAAAGAAACCACTTTGTGGGAAGCATTTACCATCATCAGATGGAGTGGTGAATGCTGCAATTCTGAAGGTTCTGTCCAAAACTGGGATCCATTTGAAGAATGGATGAGTCCTCATAAAAAATTGCAACTTGAAAAAGAAAATGGAATTAGGTTTATTGGTTATTTGGACTGCACATATGAAAATTAAGTCTCCTGGTACAGGGAAATGTGAGATCTTCAGTAACAGAAAAAGTAAATTTTCATTAAGTATATTGGGATTAAGTGACTAAAATCTCATGGGAAATATTTTTCCAGGCTTTTTGTTTTACCTTCAATCTCACTTCATCAGTCTTTATTTTGTATAACTGCATGTGGCAACTCCAAAAATAAGTACATTAGTAAAATATTATGCATCGTGAGGCACTTTAACTGTTGTTGAATATTTAATAAGTTGATTGTATTTCTTGCTTTCAAAGGCAGATCGTCGGCGGTGTCATATAAATGCAGAACAGAAAAGGCGGTACAACATTAAGAATGGTTTTGACACTCTGCATTCTTTAATTCCACAGCTTCATCAAAATCCTAATTCCAAGGTAATTATTTTCTTATATTGAAAGAAAATGTTTATTCATAACTGGCAAATGCCGGGGTGGTACCCTAAACTTAGGCTTGGAACGTTTCCTTCCTTAAAAAAAATTCCTTTCCAAATATATCATTTCATGTATCACTAGTGTTCACCGCCTGTGGTGCCTCGGTAATAAAAACATGCATTAAACACCATTCAAAAAAAAAAAAAAAGGTCTCCAGATAAATAGGTTGTTTGTATTGTATTTCAGTAACTTTTGTGCATTCTGTCTGAGCTCTATCTTTGCCATTAGTAATCCTCTTGAAGATTATGAATAGACACCAATATAACTATTATTAAATGAAAATTGTTAATTAGAACATTGTACAGTCAAGCTAATCGTATATTGAGATCATTGTGTGATTGAGTCCAACTAACATTCAACTGCTCCACTTGTTTAAATATGTAGAACGGGTTTCATGAACCTTTGTTCGCATCTTCAGCTAGAAAGTTGACTGCTGGATACTTTGTTTTCTGTTGGAATTTGTATTCTATTCTGATAGAGGTGTGATGAACTTAAAAGTTTATGCTTTCATCCCAGAAAATGTTGAAGTTTAATGTTTAAACAAGTAAGTGGAGCAAAAGAGTGTTATTGAAATATTGTACTTATGAAGCTGTTGACAATGGAGTGGTAATATATCCTAAACTTGGGTATTCATTTTTAAACTAAACTCCATTTACTTACATAAAATAAGGCATGTTTCACGAGAATCTCTCCCATCTTCAGTTGCTCACCGAACTGCCGTTACTTGAAACGATGGCTAGACACCTGGATGCTCCTGTGTTGGCATCTGTTGGCTGAAGTGGGAAATGGCCGAGTTCATCCATAGAAGGAAACTCGAAGTTCATCAGGTTTTCTTTGTTTTTTAATATGAAAATATTTTCCCAAGTAGATAACACTTTGGGTTATGAAGATGTTTCAACAGTTTAATTTCCGGTTTTATTTCATGGTTTTTGATCCTAAAGTGAGCTCTTACTGGTGATTTATCCACCTGCATATGCTGAATATTCCTAAATGTTCCTTCTTCTGAATTTCTAAATTTCTCTTTGTTTTGCCTATGTAGCTCTGTTCACAATCTACAATTTTATTACATAAATTTTGTTGGTATGGAGTCTTTTACTGTGCAACCTGATAAATTCTTGATATTATATCTGCTCTTTGGGGCTAACATTTATCCCATGTTCTTTGAAAATTTTCTTAAACTTGTTGTGGTGAATTGGATAAGTGAAACTTTTGAATTTGCATCCTTCTTTTGTGTTTTTCAATGTGAAAACTTCCCTTATATCTTTTTGTCTTTTAGATTTATTGATAATTTTTATCACTGTGTCTTTGTTGAAACCATTGGTTAAGCTGTCTTTATTATCTGTTTGTAATGTTTGTACTTTGCTTCTGTGAGTGAAATATTCATCAATCTGTGTGCCAAGCTGTGAAACACTGCATATTTATGTGGAATGGGGATATAACTCTCATTTTTATGTAGTTTTCTGAGAGTGTTTCTTTTCTTTAAATTCCAAAATTCAAACAATCTCCATTTCTTATAATTTTTAAATTTAGAAATGGTAGCCACCCATTTCTCTCTTCTTCTATGATAAACTGTATAGATTTATGTTGCAAATTAAGAAGTTTCAGGGCATCTGTTGAGTGTTTCTCTGTATTATTGCAAAAATGTCATCCACATACCTATACCATGACTTGAAAATGAAAGGGAAGGCTTTCGTGATATATATTTTAAATAAACTCATGAATAAATCTGCTAGAAAAGGTGGCAAAGGGTTTCCTATAGTTAGGCCTGAAACTTGTTGGTAATGTCTTTTGTTGAAGGTGAAGAAATTTTTGTAAATTGTATCTGATGTTGCCTAACACACACTTATGCTTCACTTATTTTTTAATATGGTGGGACGAGTTTCGAAGAGAATCCTCTCCATCTTCAATCAACTTGATGACTGGTATGAGAAACTAACATCTATGAGAACCTGTGGCTCCATCCTTTTATAAACTGGAAATTTGTATTACATTTTCCTGTAATGTCGAAATTCACAAGATAATCCCTATGTTTATGAATGTAAATCTTCTCCCTTATACCCAATTCTGTACGTCTGTATACTTCTTTAAGTAACTTTATTTTTTTTTTATGTCGCCACTATCTTTCCAAAAATGGTGTGCTACTGCTGGCCTATCAATCTGTTTGTACTTAACGTTCCTGAGATGTTCCTTTAACTGTGTTCCTATGATCCTTTTAGTTTTTCCAACATATATCTTATCACATTCTTTACATGTTATTTTGTAGATGCCTGACTTTTTCTTTTGTGAAATGTTATTAAAACTGTTGTTTACTAAAGCATCTTTCAGAGTGTATCTGTTAACAGGTGCCAATTTTTGAACGATTGGTTAAAGGAGATAGGAATTAATGAAACTCACAGGAAAGAATACGTCTGGCTTAGTAACATTTTATAAACCAGTTCTGTTTTCCATTAGCAGGAGAATTCTATAAACAGAAAACAGGACTCACAATGGGAAATCCTTTGTCCCCCTTTCTGGCAGATTTATTTATGAATACATTTGAAACTCACATAATATCCACCTTCGCACATTATTTTAAATGCTGACTGACATGTTGATGACATTTTTAGTATGGTGAAAAAAGAATTAGTTGAAGATGCTTTGAAGCTTTTAAATATACAAGATAGGAATATATCCTTCACACTGGAAACAAAAACAAAGGGAATGTTGCTGTTTTTAGATATAAAAATTAATAAGAATCATCGAAATTTAGAATTTGGAATCTATAGAAAGGATACTCACACAAATAACTAAAATCAAATGGGTTTAACCCCATAACTCACAAGCACTCAATTTTCAACAGCTTAACATATAGACTGGTGAATTTACCAATCAGTAAAGAGGAATACAAAAAAAAAATTGAGAAGATATAGGAGATTGACTTTATAAATGGTTTTAACAAAAATTTAGTAAACAAAAAACTTAATAGGTCCCTAAAGAAGAAATTGATCAAGAATACCACTACACTATTAACTGAAAATGAGGGACCAGTTTTTAAAAAATTCACCTACCCTCCAGTAGCTATGAATAAATTCCCCAAATTTTTTAAAGATATTAACATTAAATTGGCTCCTGTTAACAGATACACTCTGAAAAATGCTTTAGTGGACAACAGTTTTAATAACATTCCATGGGAAAAAAAGTCAGGCATCTACAAAATAACATGTAAAGAATGTGATAAGATATACATTGGAAAAACTAAAAGGAAAATAGGAACACGGTTAAAGAACCATCTCAGGAACATTAAGTACAAACAGATTGATAGGTCAGCAGTGGCACACCATTTTTTGGAAAGATAATCACGACATAAAAAGAGAAATAAAGTTACTTAACGAACCACACAGACGTACAGATTTGGACACATGGGAGAAGATTTACATTCATAAACATAGGGATCATTTTATGAACTTCGACATTACAGGCGAATGTAATACCAATTTCCAGTTTATAAAGAAAAAAACACCAGGACGGAGCCACAGGTTCTCAGATGTTAGTTTCTCGTACCAGTCATCGAGTTGGTTGAAGATGGAGAGGATGTCTCTTCAAAACAGGTCGGAACCACAGGTCCTCATAGATGTCAGTTTCTCATACCAGTCATCAAGTTGGTTGAAGATGGAGAGGATGTCTCTTCAAAACAGGTCCCACCACATTTAAAAGTAAGTGAAGCATAAGAGTGTGTTAGACGATAGATTAGATATAATTTACATTTAACAAGCTTGATTGTATGAGTTCGAACAGCATTTTTTAAAAATGTCTTATTTTTAGAAAGTTGTTAAATGAAGTAATTTTTTGAATGCAAATATTAGTAAGTTTCAATAAGTCTTCTATTTCTTCTGTTTTTAAATTTATTGATATTAACTATTTCTTTAACATAAGCATAAGTTTTTCTGTTGGTATGCTCATGTATAAGACTTTTACACCAAATGATACCATTATATCTCCAGCTGTAATACTGCTATATAAGTTTTTGGACTAGATCAACTGAATTTTAATGCTGAAACTTTGGAGTCTCTTTAAATAATTGAAAACTTTGATCAATTTTTTTGCTACCTGGTATGCAGGTGAATTGATATGTTAATTATTGGTCTCATGCTGTTATCATTTTTATGTATTTTTGGTAGTGCATAAAGCCTGGGTAGTACTGGATTACTCTGTGTGATATTCTGTTTTTCATCAGTGGAGAGCGTTTTGATTTCATTTAATGTTTTGTTTAAGATCTTATTGCATTTGATGAGCTGATTCTTTTCATTTGGTTTTTCTAATCTTTTCCTTTTAACATAGTTTTAACTCTATTTATGTATTTGTTTTTGTCTAAAACAGCTATTTTATTACCTTTGTCTGTTTTTGTGTATATCACTGGTTCTTTTAGTTGTTTTAATGTCGTTCTGTAATTTATTGATTTCTTTCGGCTTTTTGTGTTCTCCAAAACTTTTTTGCATTTACTTTTAACAAACTATTTTTTATTTTCGTTTAGTTGTTTGGGGGCTATGTCAATGTCAGCTATGTAATCTTCTCTTTTATCTGAGAAATCTATAAAGTTTTAGAGGCCTTTGTTTAGGAGATTGATTTCATTTTCTGAAAATGTGGCACTCAAGAGATTAACTACTTTATCTTTGTGCATGTGGGTGAGGCTGGTACTATTTTTATTTGGTGTTTTTGTAAGTTCTGGAGTTTCTTTTTTAATTTCTGGTTTTTTGTTTTTCATTTGTGCACTTAAATTTTGATGTAGATGGTGTTGTAAATTTTTCATAAGTGAAATGCTAGTTTTTTTTTTTTTTTTTTTTTTTTTTTTTTTTTTTTTTTTTTGTCAGTTTTAGATACAGATCTTAAATATCTAGGTATATTTCATGTAGTCTTTTATACTGCAAGCTCTTTTCAATTTCCATTACCTTTGTTTCTGCTGCCTTCTGGTGTATGCTGTTGTTTATATTAACAGTTTTTCTCATGAATATAGGTGTGACTTTTCTTTTAAGTCATAATTAAAATCATATTTAAAATTACAATTCAGAAAAAGACAAATTACGGCAAACATTAAATTTCTAAAATCATGTCTTAAAAGATAAGTTTAGGATGTAAAAGATCAATCACACAATGATTTTAATAACTATTATTTCAAATTTTCATATTTTTGAACCGTTTTTATTCTATTCTTTTGAATTTTCAACTCTTTTCTTTTTATTTATATGAAGAGTGCTTTTCTATTGTAGTTAAGCAAGGCTGCAATGCTTCAGAAAGGAGCAGATTACATAAGACAATTGCGAGCTGAGAGATTGCAACTTCGTGAAGAAATGGAAGGCTTGCGTCAGCAGATTGACTGTCTGAATCAGGCCATCAGGTTTGTCCTAGTAAATCAATACTTTTCCTGCATTAAGCACTGCATAGATCTTATCATTTCTAAACTTAGTTTAATGTTAAAGAGCCTAGGCTGGTGTCAACTATACAAATTCAGTTTTCCAGGTGGTAAGGTCATGGTCTAATGGGATGCTTTTGGAGGAAAACCACAGCCTTTCAGCCTGCAAGGTCATGGGCTAATGGGATTCTCCTGGAGGAGAGCCGCAGCCTTACAGCCTGGTAAGAATCCCATTAGACCATGACCTTACAATCTGTAAGACTCAGTTTGCATACTTAGTTTCATGTGTTATAAATTAAATTTGGTGTAGGTAGCTGATTATCTCAGGTGGAATGTCACCAATTGCTACTACATGACTGCTGCCATTTAGTGACAATAGCCTCAGGGGCCTCATTCAAACATATAGTACTCCCATATCAATTTGTAACTTATTTAATGACTTATCTTTGTAACATGAGTGATTTCTATATATAATTAACTAAGAAACAATTCCATTAATTTACATACATGTTACATAGAGCACATTATAACAAGAATTAAATTAATTAATTAATTACACATTTTTTCTTAACACTTATAAGATGAGTTTATTTTCCCTGAAAAAGGGGTTGTTATTATTCTAAAGAAAGGATGTTATTTAAAGTAAAAAGGAAATTATTTTAATTGTTTCTTAGGGAAAACCATAATGCCATCCATTGAAAAATGTTGGAATACCCACTTTATTATCAATTGGGATGTTACCTTTTATAAAAACTTCTGTTGTATTCCTGGCAAATTTGTAGACTGCATCCTTCTTCTTACATGTATTGAGGAGAATGGCTATAAATGCCTGGCATTTAGTTCCTCCTACATTTAATAAAGATAGCTGTTTGTGGTTCTCCAATTGTATATGTTTCACTCAGGAATCCTCCCGATCCCATGGCACAGTTACATTGCAAGATTTGCAAATAATTGTTTGGCTATCACTTGCATAAAGGCCATGCCTGCCAAATTCCCTCTCATGATCTTTTGCCATTGAAGTTGGTTTTGGTATTTTCCTTATTCATTTAGAACAAATGGAAATTAAACCTCTTTTCTTTTGAACCAGAATCGACCAGAAATATTGCACACTGAATTAACACGTGCTATCACAACCATGGGTGATCACACAAGCCGATTCAAGCTACAAGTTCCAGTTTTAACCATCCTAAATAATTCCAAATCTCAACAACCAATGAAAGTGGCTAACAAGTGACCTTATCACAAAATGTTTGCTCTAAGAAAAAAAGGTAATAACAGCCAGAGCTAAAAATCAGGAGCTTGCAGATACCAGTTTTTATGTACATGAAAGTACATAAGTACCAGAATACTCTAAGTATATATATATATATATATATATATAAAAGTCAAGGTATATTCTTTAATAAAGGACAAAATTGCATTATTTCTCAAAATTATGTAAAAATTACATTTCTGTTATGTATAAAATCTAAAATATGCATAAAAATTGTTTTTTTGCAAATGCAAATGTTACATGTGCCCACCTATAATTCATCCACTCAGTAGAAACATTTCTTAATCGAGAATGTGTTTAAGTTCTTTTATAAATTTCTTTCCCTATTTTCAGTTTTATTATATCTGGTAGTTTATTGTACAGGATTATGCCTTTAATAAACGGATCTCATTCTGGTGCCTTTTTATTAATGGTGATTTGATGTAGAATATTTTGAAGTAGAATGAGGCAGGAAAATAAATTAACTCAAAGTTCATTGGATTCAAATATTAAACTGTTTTTCTTTCTTTATACACATGCATACTCTCATTATCATCATTAATTTTGCTATTACTGCACTTGTAGAGAAATCTGTACAAATTACAATAATACTAATACTTTTATGGAGCAAAACAATGAAAAATCATCGCTTGTACAAGTAAGAGTTGTAAAGCACAAGCATAGAACACAATTCTACTAATAATTAGAAGTTGCAAGTCCACACACTTGTAATATACTGGGTGATTTTTCCATGTGCAGTTGGCTGCAGTTGACCAAGCTCTGCAGTTCTCAACTTATTCCCATGCTTGAAAGCCAGCCAGGGAGCCATGGGGAAGTCAATGCAAATATCCTAGAAATGTACAAACATGTTCTAGTGTGTGGTGTGACTGTAATAAGTTCATACAGAATCACCTTGCAATGTACAGTGTGTTTCAAGAGAGATTTGATATTCAACTTCCAGACGAAATTCGATTCACAGATTGGTAAATAATTTTATGAAACAGAAAATATTCTTTATAAGAAGTGTACACAGCTACATGCAGTGCTCACAGAAGAAGTGTTAAATAACAATGGACATGCTCTGGAACATTCCCTTAAAAAATCACTTCATTGTCTTTCTCAGCAAACAGAAATTTCCTATTCCTCTGTTTGAACAGTTACAAAGCTACTAAAGTCACAACCCTGTAAAACATTCTTGTAGCATAAGAACTTAAACTGGAGTAGATTTTGTGAATGTATGTGCATGGCTCAAAAATTTATCCCAATGTAATTTTCTTTATGGACGAATCTTGGTTCACCAGTGGGTACGTTAATTCATACAGCTAATACTGGAATTCACATTAACCTAACCTGCTTCACGAGGAACCCCTACATGATCAAAAGATAGTAGTGTGGTGTGCTATTAGCGGCGAGGGAATAATAGTCCCTATTTGTTTTGAAGAAACACTAGTGATATACGAGGGTAGTTCCATAAGTTTCAGGCCTAACCATTTTCTAGGTTTGATAAAGACAAAATCTATATTTCACTTTTCAATATAGTTACCCTTTATTGCAATACACTTCTCTCATCTTTGAATTAACCTGTCAATCCCCCCCCCCCAAAATAGTCAGAAGTCTTGTCTGCAAAATGGGCATAAACAGCATCCATCACTTCTTTGTCACACTTAAATTTCCTTCCTCGAAGGTCCTTCTTGAATTATGAAAAGAGGAAATGGTCACTGGGAGCTAGAGCTGGGCTGTAGGGTGGATGGCCAATCTTTTTGAAGCCCATTTCTTCACAGCTTCCTTTGCAACAAAAGCTGTGTGCAGACACACATTGTTGTGAAGAAGGGGCACACAATCACTCAGCTTTCCTCGTGTTTTCTTGCTTGATGGAAGCAAATAGTTTGTGCAGTAGACCAGTAGTGTTCCTCTCCTTGAAGTCAATGAAGCGTATTCCTTCACAGTCCCAAAAGATTGTGGTCACAATTTTCGTGGTTGACTGAGTTATCTTGGCCTTTAGAGACGGTACTTCACCAGGTTTACACCACTCCATTGATTCTCTTTTGTACAAGGGATCATAGTAGAGGACCGAAGTTTCATCTCCTGTAATAATGGTTTGCAGGACTTCTCTCTCATTGCCACGGCAGAGGTCAAAAAATGCTTGACAACAGGTGACTAGTTGCTGCTTTTGGACTGAGGAAAGAAGTCTAGGCACCCATCTTGCACTAACTTATAAATGTTTAAATGTTCATAAATAATTCAAAGGACTGTTGTTTGAGAAAGGCCCAACTTTGCTGCTATTTCTGTAACTTTAAGTCAGCCGGTCTTCCATAATTTCTCCTTCCACAAGAGCAATGTTTTCAGGTGAGCACCTCCAAGGCCGACCTGCACGCTCTTCAACTTCAATGCTTACTCGACCCGTTTGAAAAAGTTTGGCCCATTCTTTTATGGTATAATATGAGGGGGATGCTTCCCCATATACACCGTCCAATCGCTGTTTAATTTCATTTGGAGTAAGACCACTTATGAACAGCTTAATAACAGCGTGATACTCCATTTTGAATATATCACAATCTTCTACTCATAGCCTTCTTTATGCAACTATATCTGAATAACTGAACACAGCAGAGCAGAAGTTACAGCTGCAATTATTTACTTAAGAGATAAGGAATGACACCAGATAAGATTTTTGTGAAGGAAGTAATCCTTATTGGAAGGCTGGAAACTTATGGACCTACCCTCATATATGTGCAGAATTTTTTATAACTGTTTTTCCGTGAATTAACTGTGAGGGAATGTAGGTTAGTGACTTGGAGGACTCTGTAGTGGCACATTCAGCCCGTATTTCCTTGCTTGCAATTTATGAAATATTTGATAATATAATCATAAGCAATTCATGAAATATTTGATGATAGAATCATCACTTACAGTATATAGCCCCCTCAATACTGCAATTTAATGCCTTGCGATTTTTATCTCTGTGGAGCATTAAAGGAAATAGTGTACAAGACAAATCCATACATACATTAGATGAATTGAAACAATTTTCATAAAGAGATTTCTTCCATTTCTCAGAGGAAACTGTAGAGGGTTATGATTAATTTCATGTTGATGTCAGAAATGTATGGAAGAGTTGCAACATCTTCTTGCTTGATAATGGTCAGTAAATGTACTTTAAGTGTTAGTAATAACCTAGGCGATATTCATAGTTGTGGACTCCCATTCACTGCAGTACTAGCTTTAATTAATGGACCAGCCTTTAGGATGGAGGAGTTCCAGAGGGAAAAATTCTCCATATTAGACCATACTTTTGTGAAATAGAGCCCTGGGCAAAAGTTTACATTTTAGCATTGTTTGTGTTTCCCAAGTTAATTTTCCTTTAGTTAAGTGCATGTTGTGACATTCGTATCAATCAGAAAGGATTTAATACAATTATTTATTGTTATAGTAACTGCCAGTCAATGCTGCCAGCAACTGGTGCACCAGTTTCTCGCCAGCGTGCCAGCAAGATGCGAGAAATGTTTGATGAATATGTGCAAGTACGAACATTAGAAAACTGGAAATTTTGGATTGTATCCTTATCACTCTAGAGAAATATAAGTATTTTGTATATTTTACAATGGGTAATTGGAGCATGACATTAAATTCTTTTCTTTGCACTTATATCTCTGTATGTGCTTTTCTTTAACCTACATTCAGTTCAGTATACTTCTGGAGCCTCTGCTCACATCTTTCAACGCTACAGTGTCTACCACAAGTTTAGAAGATCTGTACCGTTCCACTTTGCTCTGGGTTGAACAGCATTGCTCCCTAGTGGACCTTCGACCAGGTAAATTATTTTTATAGGAAGTGAGAGTAGCATTTGTTAGGTGCTTAGACACCATGGTAGCATTTGTGAATGCTAATAAGGATGTCGGGTTCAATTCCTGATCAGATCAAGTCTGGTTGAGGTTTTTTCTGGAGTTTTATCTTACTTTGAGAAGACTTTAAGGTGGCAAGGACTAAGCTCATTGATGTCCATTATTAATTCATTTCATGCATCCCTACAGACCCTAGGTACCAATAGATTGTAAAGATCTCCAAATGCACCATAACTATAACCATACAAATTTCACTATCATTTCCACTGGGACAACATAGCAGTGCCTAATGGGTGTCCTGGTCTCTTAAGTCCACTGTAATACTACCATGTCAGGCGAGAATGTTCACAAGTTCACGAGACAATGGGCTAGCATTTGGAGAGAAGAAAAAGGATGAGGTTGGAAAAAAAGCACTACTATTATATTATTTGTATTTTTTATTTAATTCTCTATGTTTATCTTTAAGTGTTTTTATAGTGTGTATCAAACAACTCTCATTGAGCCTGTGGTGAAAGACTTGAACACCACTTTGTTCAAGAATGGGTATTAGAGCTTCCAGCAAGATTGAGAATCAGCTCTTAAAGCTGAGTCCACACTCTCTTGGCTTGAGAGAAATGTTCTTGATTTTATTGTTGACCAAGACTGGCCCTGTAGTAGCCCTGATCCCAATCTTGGACTGCAAACTATGGGCAGTTTTTGAGGGTGTTGTTTATAAGAAAAGTCACTGCCATATTGAGTATCTCAAGTGATTCTTGGAGGCAGCAGTGGATATGGAGATAGTGTGTGCTGCCATTATTCCACAACCCAATAGACCAAGGTTCTGTATAAAGGGAGTCATTTTGAAAAATAATATGTGCACTATTTACACTTCTCAAATAATGAGTGGCTACTTGTTCGAAACAAGATCACTTCATGCTTCTGAGCTTAAATAAAGTTGCAGGAGGCTCATATAAGTGATGTTTTCAGTACACATAATGTGATTGCAAATAATATTGATATAAATTAAATGTCAATAATACATTTATTTGTTCATGAAAACCACAGAAGTTTACCATATTCTTTATTAAAACGGAAATGTAAAGAAGTATTTGATTGACATGCAACCTCAAACTATCCAAGCAGTTTAAGGCATTTTTTGATAAATTATATGTACAAAGTAATGTGTGTTCAAATCTTGCACAATTTCTACACTTTTTAATTTTTTAAATGTAAGAGCAAGTTTTAATGCTTGTAGCTTTAAATAAAAGTTTACATTTGAGACACAGTTAAGTCCCTTAAAAATTAAAATAAACAAACAAAACGTAAAAGTAAATAAAAACCTAATACTAATCTATTATCCTTCATGCTCGAAAAGTTGTTAATTCTTTTCGGTATGGAGTCTAAAAATAATTGGCCTTTTGGCCAGGGAATACCATGTGTCTAACACTGCACCATAACTCAGTGGAAGTGCTGGAAGGTGGGAAATGGGAGTTTTGAAGAGTCTCCTTTATTTCTACCGGAACCTTCTCAATAAGGTTTAGATCAGGTGATTTGAGATGGTGAGATATCCTCTTGCCTGTCAAACCAACACTAAATTTCCCTTGACTTGTGAACAGTACGTTATGCTTCAGGAATTGAATTGATCGAGAACCTTTAAAAAAATTCAGCTCCAACCAGATATCTAGCTTATGCGACCACTGTGAGCATGAGTAGCCACATAAAGTCAATCATATTGCTGACCATGTGCACTGGCACATAACATTACACTACAACTTTGTCTGCAAAGATTACTTTCTGCTATTTGGTGTTTCTAGCATCGACAGCATATGCAAGATGGTCCATGGCATGTTCCTGTAACAGGACCTCCTTAAGCTAAGTAGTTGCCTAAACCGAACTCTGTACAGTGATACCTTATGGCCTGTAAAGAACCGGAAACATGATAAGCTGCCTTCATTTGGCAGCAGATGAAAGGGTCTTATTTCTACTTCTACCTTGAGACATTTACCTTGCTCCCAAGTACAAAGTATTTTACAACCTGTGCTATAGCATTTCTACCC
Source organism: Metallyticus violacea (assembly GCA_030762175.1). Classification (NCBI taxonomy): domain Eukaryota; kingdom Metazoa; phylum Arthropoda; class Insecta; order Mantodea; family Metallyticidae; genus Metallyticus; species Metallyticus violacea. The sequence goes on from CM060832.1 coordinate 2,448,214, forward strand.
GTCTGTCTTCCCTATTGCTGGGCCCAATGCCTCCTAGTTCATTCTGATATACCATGTCTACAAGCAGCCATCTGAGCTAATATAGTGGTTTTCTTTTAATTCAGATATGTCTCTTTGGTGGACAGACGTGCCATTATATTAGCTTTGATTAAGATTTTTGCCCAGCTAATATAGCAGTGCATCTATCCACAAGGCAGCCATATCTCAATGTCACTTGAAAGAAAACATGTCAACAGCAAGAGGTCCTGAGAATTGAAGTAGTATTCTTTATTGTAATCTTAAAAGAAGTTAGAAACAATGAAGTTGTTACATATATAAATGAGTCAGTATTAGGTGACACTAAAACTTCACTAACTGGTTAATTCTTCAGAACATGTTTCAAGAGCATTTGCTCTCATCTTCAGCTGGGGACCGACTAACTCTAGCAGGTGATGTAGTGACATTTGGTGGTTCCATTAGATAAGGGAACAGGAAGTCCATTGGTGGAATGTCAAAATTCATAACTCTATATAAACAATGTAATACGGTTTTTTTCACACTAACTCCATTCACTTGCATAAAAATCGGGACATATGTTTCATATGGAGTTAGTGTGAAAAAAACTGTATTACATTGTTTATATATATATATATATATATATATATATATATATATATATATATATATACCACTCCATTGCCAACAGCTTTGTAAGTACATTTAATTGAGGTCATAACTCTATGTTTATTTTTTAAAATATAAATCTTTTCCCATATTGCCAATTCCTTGGGATTGGTGGTAGCTTTTAACAGTTTGGCTTCTCCTGCAATGTCATGATCGTAAGTCCAAAAGTGATCTGCAACCGCTGATTTATCCACTTGTTTATATCTTAAATTTCTGAAGTGTTCTTTGGTCCTTGTCTCCAAATTTTGTATTGTTTTGCCTATATATATCTGATAACACTCCAAACAATCTATCCAATACACTCCTGACTTTTTGCTGGGCGGAATAATGTCTTTTATGGTGCTGCACTGAGGAATCAATTGCAGCCATAGACAACCTTTTAAGGGAGAATCGAGGAATTGCTACTTGAGAGATTGCAGAAACATTGTCATTGAGCAAGGGAACTGTTCATACCATTTTCCATCAATGGTTGGGATACCACAAGGTTTGTGTGAATGGGTCCCCCAAGCATCTTTCTGAGGAGCAGAAGGCCTGGCAAATGGGTGCTTGCATGGAGCATCTGCTGCGTTACTAAGCAGAGGGGAATCTGTTACTTTGAAGATTGGATTCCTAATTTAACCACAGACATTCTTTGCTTTCATTTTATTTTATTTACTTTTTTTTAATAGTGTTTAACTAATCTAATACAAACAAAATAAATAAAATACTTGAACATAACTCAGTTATCTAATTAATTCAAAACAAGAGGTCAAAATAAGTAAAATCTTGGAAGAACCCCTCCCTACGAGAATTTTGCCCAATAATGGCCGTTTTTACTGCTGAGACACCACAGACAGTGGACACTGATGTACATGAGATGAAATAATAAATTTGGAAAGGTTTTTTTAAAAGGAAGGAAATGTTCCAGACCTCAAGTTTAGGGTACCTCTCCAGCATTTGCCAGTGCTGAGTGCTGAGGAAAACCTGGAAAAAACCCCATTCAGGAAGGACGGTCCTGGCAGGAATCGAACTACATACCTACTCACAAGCGCTCAGACTATCTATAACTATGTGATGCACTGATGCACTTGCTTGAACAGACGGTGACTATGTGTAACGGATATGTCACCAAAGTATCACTCTTACTTCCTGTATGTTCAAACATTCCAACCAATAATTCATTAAAGAAAGGAAAAAAAAAAGTATCACTTTCATTTGTGCAAACCATATACATTAGAACAGAAGAAGGCAACTTGGCAAAAAATAACAGTTTTTTTCTTGTAACTAGGCAATGACACTCTTAATTTTTAACATTGTGTTACATAATATCACTTGAGAAAAATGAAAATGATTATATTTGATATTGTTATCCAGCATCTGTGTATGAAAAAGCAAGGTATTCATAGCAATGCAGTCATTAGACTTAGTGTTAACAGCAGTGCTAAAGTAACAGATTCCTTTTGATACTTGGTCTTTATTTACTCGGCAGTAAATAGAATAGAATTCCTTCTGGTTTATGTAAACAACACCTCTGATAATTGGAGCAGTTTATTCTAATGTTAGTACAGTCAATTACACCTATTACTCTGAGAAGCTTATCCGTATGAAGAGTAATATAAAGAATAAAACATGAAATGATGGTAATAAACAGTAATCTGTAATAATAAGGCTATACTCAAAAGTTAATGCTTATCTGAAAAGGACAGCAAAAGCATGTTTAATGAAAGATTAACATCAGGAAAGTTGATTTGTCTTTTCCTCAAACTGTTGATGGTAGTAGGGATACAATCTTGTGTCCTGCACACTCAAGTGTACATCACAGTATCACCACTTACAGCATAAAATGCACCAGTAGCCAAGAACCATAACATAAGGAGAAGCTGTAATGCGATTGGTAAAGGTGTATTATCCTACACTAATGTATTTAACATGTTCACACTAACTCCACTTACTTAACACTAAGACATGTTCGGAGCTATTGACTGACTACTTCAAGGAGTTAGTGCAAACATGTTGATTACATTAATGTAGCATATATTACCACTCCATTGTCTGCAGCTTCATAAGTACAATTTATTTAAAGGTGTGGTGCTCAAGTAAGTGTTTGATATCATTTAACTTGCAACTTCCTTTTAAGAAACAAAAGTATGCTATAAAATTTGTTTCCCAGTTTGTCTCAAAAGGATTATTGTAATCAAGTAAAATATAAGAGAATGCTGTTGAACTAGTATATCTCTAAAACACTATTTACATAAATATACTGAATGTGTTTCATTGAATACACCCCACATTTGTATACTGTAGTCTGAAATTTAGGTGATACAGTGTCTGTAGTAGTGTTTAAACATTTTTAAACATCGGCTTTAGACAGTATCTACTATTAAACATCGTCCTTGTAAAATAGCTGCTATATTTAAGTTGTTTAATGTACAAACTGTCTAAATATTATTTCTGCAATTTGCACTCTCTGTCCAGCTAGTTGTTTTTTTGTTTCCAATAATTCAATAAAGAAATTAACAATGGTCTAAAGTTGGAAGTTATGTGCATTGCTATGCTTAGTAAAGCATAGTAGTATGAACTTGAGATAGATAAAAGGTAAGAGTGTAACTCAACTAAATTATGCAGTAATATCAATTAGATAAAAGGTAATTTTTTTGTTTCAGCTGTCTTAATGTCACTAAGATACTTGAGCACCAATACAGACATCCTATCGGATCCCTCAAGATTGCCTGAAGAAGCAAGACAGGCAGTAATGAAACGGCAGCAACACAGTGGAATACAGTGACCTGAGCGGACTTTTACAATCTTGAGCGTAATATTGACTTTTTCTTGAATGCAGTAATCATGAATAGGCTTTAAATAGAAGAAAGTGAATGAAAAGAAATGGATTACAATGCTGCAATGGCTTGTAATGTTACATGTCATACTGCTGTTAGTATTGTTGAAATCATCACACTAAATGGCACATTTATGAGTAAACAAGTGAGGTTAATAATGGTCACCATCATTGAGTAATACATAATTACAGCAATTTTGATTGTGATTGACTTTGAAAAATTTAGCAACACAGGGAAAGAAAACAAATGTTGCATTTCTCAAATATAAATAATCAAGTTTAGTTAGTAAAGGAAAACAATATCAGTTAATGGGACCACCCTTAGCCTTTATGTAATCTGGTTTGACATAGAGGTAATGAAAGCAACCATGATACAGTGAAAGGCGTGAGAGTATTAGTCAGCACAAGAGCCCACGGTTAAACAACATGGGAGAAAATCTACATGTATAAATGCAAGGATAGGTTAACAAACTTCAATAATACTGCAGATGAAAACACCAGAACACTATTAATCTTGATAGTAGCTGAGGGTGCAGACAATGTACTACATATAAACAAGTAAGTAGAGCCAAAGGAATGTTTAGATTTGACTGAAATTGTCAAACAACTTAATGTTTTCAATATAATGATGAAGTTTGAGTGTGGGCAAGAAATCCTAATAGAAGCTTTAAACTTACCTAGAATAAAAGGAGGGTAAATAACAGTTATTAGGAGATGATATAGTGAGCAACCCACCCACCGACCCCAATTTATAGGTGAAATTGCACCAAGAAGGAAAAAATGTTGGTCATGATTGTACCAACAGCAAGAAGTGCACTAAAATTAAGAAAACTACTGTCATGGCATTGAAATTAAATGTTGCCTGTACACACAGCCCATGAGATTTTACATGAACAATCAATTGTGTGATAAAATGCATTGGATAACGTTGCACAGGAGCATGGGATATGGGACAAAATGAAATTAAGGCAAATTTTAGAAACCAGAGGTAAGTTAACATTTAACCTAACCAGACCCTAACACGTGAATATTCATTTTACAAGGATCCCTATGAAATTTAAACCTAATTAATTTTAAGATTGTGATTGCACACATCCAATCCATTACAATCTTAAAATATAAACTGTAAGTTAGGTTTAAGATAATAGGTGATATTAACAGACTTAACAGTACTTATATATATATATTGCTACAGTTCCATTATTCTTGTCCCACAATGGTATATGGCAACTGTAAAAAGTAAATGATGAACTACTAAAGTTGATGCATAGACCCATCTGGTGGTGAAAATGAAAGACAGATGCAAACATGTCAGTGTTGAACTTTGCTGTATTACTAAATTCACCATCTACTTCTCAACTCTGCTATAATACTATCTGCACTAATTCTTCTGTTATCTTAGGTATATTTAAGCAGTTGTCACTGCATACCTGTATTCAAGCATCAGTCATGTAACATTTTTTTAAAAAAATGGCTAATTTTAAATGCATGTGAAAAAGCATAAATACTTCTAACTTGGCAGCATAGACTAAATGCAATTCATGCATAAAAAGACCTTCATTTCTACTTTCATAATGTTAATGATAATTAAAGATTGGTTTAACAATTATAGTATTGGACATGTCATTGTAGGCAGTAACAGCACTCATGTTTTGCAATTGGTCAGTAGATTCTCTGTAATTTTTTCAAAAGTTAAAATGAAGATGAAAATTAAATACACATATGTAACTAAAATCTGAAATGGGGAACGTATACATTGTACCATTATCTCTTTCCCTGACCAAATAGGTTGCAGTGCCAAATCAGAATGACATTGATGAACATATTACAGCTGAACAAACAGAAGTTGCAAACACAGCAATTATATGATGATGTGCCCCTCACACTTAGAAATAGAATCCAATTGTTAAGACACATCTTAAATTTTAAATATATGAGTTTGTAAGGGCTCTGCCAGGGACTGTATATTCACTCAACCTCTTCTAGAAAATGTAATCCTTTAGGTATGTGGGTATAGGCAATTCCCTCATACTTCACCCAAGACTGACTGACCAAGTCTAAGATAAACTTGGTATGGTGAGGAGGTTCCTGGGTTTCTGATATTAATGAATCAGACTGGAGAATACAGTAAGGAGATTTCAACCAAAGCTCCCCTGAAGTCAAGGGCACAAAGAATCTCCCCTTGCACAAGATATCTTTCGAAACAGTAGTCTTTCAACCATCTGGGCTTGACTTCAGCAAAGTATCCCTTCAACATGTGCATCATATTTTGATTGTATCACAGATCTCCTCATGCACTGTCCTACAACATCAGCTTAGTAATAGTAGATATGACTCTATCTATGAGAATGCTTGAACATTTGTTCATAAAGGAGAATGTATCAAATGTAGAGCTTCATCTAGCACATCTTTCCACTGCTGTATTGCATGCTTCTTGTTTCTGCCATCTTCCAGATAACTCTTGACATATTTCTCTGCCTGATCATTCACCAAGGATTGTTCTGCTTGTTGCTATCCCTTTAGATTGAAAAAAATATCTTTATTACAAGTTCTAACCTGCTAAATACAGCTTATGTTTTTTTTTTTTTTTTTTGTAAAAATGGAAATCTAAAACAGGAGTTATAAGTTATCAAGTTGATGCATTAGTTCATAGTTTTTTTTTTAATAAAAGTTATTTGAGATGAATTGCATACATAAATTAATCAGTAATATATTCTCTTCCATTATCTATGACTCTCAGGTAGTTTCTTGATCCCACATTTGAAGAAATCTTTTGGTTAGGAGCTAAAGAAGTGGTCAAGCCAAGTCTGTAAAGCATGTTCATTATGGAAAATTATTGGATAGAGAGCAGAAAAAGTGGAAATCAGAGGGTGCAAGATTGGGGAATTTGGAATCACCTCCCATTCAAGCTCTCAGATAGCTGCTTTCATTATGTTAGTGGAGAGTGACATGCAGTCTTCTCAGTTGTGACTGCAAGGCATTTGAATTACAAATTTTAGGAGTTAAATTACATTCCTAAAAAGCAATTTGTGCTACCAGTGACTTCTCTATTCCACCAGAAGCATAACGTCATCTTCTGTGGACAGAAACTTCTGCACAGGGTATTTCTTTTACTTTAGAATTCAGCCATTTCTTTTTATATGTATAAAATGTTATATTATGTTGGCATAGGGCATCATTTTTCATCACAGTAATAATCTTGGATAGGAATGTTGATATAATTCACAAGCTAACTGATGACGAACAAATTGCCACCCACTGATTTTTATTGTTTTCACTTAAAGTGTGCGGTACCCGTATGCTGGATTTTTTTAACCTTGCCTATGGGATGCAAATGTTGCAGGTCACAATTCATTACATGAGCTAATTCTCAACTTAGCTATGTGGATAATTATGTGTTAAAGAGTTAAGATGGTCTTTGAACGTGGTGATGCTCACTCAAAATTGGCCCTCTTTGAAATGATGGAACCATTTTCTTGCTGTGTTAATAAATAGGCGAGCAATAATTTGCCTAATTTTTTATATTGAAACTTATCAGGAAAACCAATCACATGGAATTCTCTCCTTAGGCTGCACAAGTGTTTCAAGTTGCCTTTGCCTCTATTAAACTCAAAAAGATGAATAGGTCGGAAGATTTACACTTTACACTGCATCTTTTGTAGTTCACAAATAGTGCAAACTTGCTTCAAATCTGCAAAATTCTAATTATTTACAAGGGTAACACTCCATAGAATGAATGACAGATGACAAACAGTAAACAATGTCCTATCAATGCACTGTTGTGATTACTAACAAAATGCTACAACTTATGCATCAGCTTAATATATCAAGCGTATTTCCTTATTTTATTTTAAGTAGCTACCCAGTCATATGTTATTATTTTGATTAATATTGAGTGAAAGGTGCTCAAAAATGTACAAGAAATACACAGTAAGATGAAACTATAAATGCAATTATAAATAAACCCTTTATATTTTGAATTGAGTCTAGCACCACATCATCTACAAAAGGTGTTGTTTCATCTAAAGACGTGTAATTCATTTAGATCAGATAAAGCAGGATATGCCCTACACAAGGCTTTTTTACTATTTCCTTGAGGTACTAATATTTGCTGCATGCATGCATTGAATATTTGACTATGTACATCTATGACTAAACACAAGTTGAAAGATTTTCATTTAATTTTTCTCCTTCAGTTATACACTTCTTGAATAGAACCAAACTGGTAAACAAAAAGTTTGCAGAGATGTGATTAAGCTTAAGCAAAACTTAAGTTAATAGCACATATTTTCTTTTATACATTACAAATACATTTGTTTAAACAATTTCTATTTTCAGCCCAGTTAGGTAATTTAATTCACACAAGTTTTCTTAATGTGAAACAACTTATTTTTCAATAACATTATATTGCATATATAGACCAACGTATCACTGGAAGCATAATATATTTACTCTAAATTGGTTTGCACTATTTTGTGATGAGAAATATTAATTTTATTTAAGTAATACTGTTCATGAATGCAAGATATTATAATCTGCCTGTATTTGTTCGTGGATGATGTCATTGTGTGAACATGGTCTATGAGAGGGAACCAATGTCTTTGCCACTCTTCTACCCTTCTCTTTCTGAGTTTTGCATCACCTATTTAGCATATTGGCAGCTAGGTAACAGAGTGATAATAAATTTAAGTGTTTAACTATTGTGTCAGAAGTTTTATCTGCATAATACCAAAAATGCTGGTCCAGAAAAAATGAAAAAACTAACAAACTTTGTCCTGGAGTCAAATAGAAAGTTTATCCTACATTAATGTATTCAAACTGTTCACACTAACTCCATTTACTTACATAACACTAGACATGTTTCAGAAGCTAATTGCTTTTATCATCAGCTGTTGACCAACTACTTGAAATGGCATCTGGATCCTAAGATGCTTTTTTGGCAGTCTCTGATGATTCCAGTAGGAACTTGCTGAGTTCATCCAGGGGTGGGAATCAAAATTCGTCAAATTTCAAATTTCTTATTTTTTCAGATACAAATCTTGCTCAAGTGGATAGTTCTATTGGTTTGTGAAGTTCTTTTAGTAATCTAGTCTCTAGTTTAATTTCATGTTTATTGGTCCAAAAGTAAGCTGCTGCTGATTTATCAACCTGTTTAAAATGAATATTCCAAAAGTGTTCGTTTTAAACAAGTTATAAACCATTGTTGTCACTAATTCTGAGCTCCTCTTCACATAATCTGTTAGTATCATTGCAAGCAGGGGAGAACTGACAAAACAGGTGTCATCCTTGAAGCTGTTGAATGTACTTTACTTGTTTTCTTGAAACTTTTCTCAGTTACTTCTCAGTCCAGTCTAACATTAATTGTAACTAATGTATTTTGTTTCATTGGGTTTGTAATTCTTGTAATGTTACTTTCATCAAATAGACAAGCACTATTAACTGCATGGTGTCAGATTTATCACTATGCTTGAAGCTGACTGGTAGGGTGAGGGTAGATTTTTGACCTGGCTAGAAAAGCATTCTTTGTCATAGCAACTAAAAGTAGCCATAGTGTATGTAACCATGATGTCATTGCTCTTTACCATTATAACAAATAAAAATGGGGATGTGTAAACTATGCGAGTAAACACAATACTTTAGACACTGTTAGGTTGTAAAAATAATCAACATATATAAATTAAATTACTTTTTGTACCATGTCCAAATTTATTACATGCAGAACAGTTTAGCTAGGAAATGTTATGATTTATTTATTGAGTATTAAGAAAATCACTAAGTATTTGCACAGAGATATTGAAAGTATCAGCCATTAGATTTTATACAAATCTGGACCAGTTTATTTTATTTTAAAATAATCTCACTAGCTCATATTAGAAATGCTACATAAATACACAGTTGTTGAATGAGTATAATAAAAATCAGTTACAAAAGAAATCAAATTAATATTAAATAAACAGTGAAGCTAATCAAATAATTATGAATATGTTGTGATGAGTCAAACTAAACACCCATGCAGATTCATTAACTTAACATATTTCAGTAGAATATTATGCATAATCAGCTACTAGGAACTAGTTAATTGATCAGCACCAATAATGAACAGTTTGAATAAAACTTTACCTACTCTCATACCTGAGGCCTGTTTCAAAAAACTTGATAATTCAACAGATGACAGGCAATACAGTAACTTAATTATCTGCTTCATAAAGTATGTCAAATTTACAAAATTGTCAATTTGTCATATTCTTCCAATTCTAATATATTCAGGAATGAACACAGTGAAAATGAGTATAAAATCTCCAGTAGATATAATATTTTAAAATTATTGAACAGTTGACGAGGTGAACAAAGGTCCCACAAAACCTGTCCTGATTTTTAAATTTAGGGAGTGAAACGTTAAGAGTGTTTTATCATTATATTAATGTTTTTAACTCATTCTGTTTCCTTGTTTATTAAGAGGTAAGCCACAGAGGTATTTTTTAAGCATTTTAAAATATTTTATCTATTGGAGATTTGACATATTTGATTTATGAAACATAAAATTGTCACATACTTGGTGACAAAGTGACATATTTGTAAAATTGTCAAAAATATTAGACAGAAGAATTTTTTATCTGTCATAGCATGTGCGGTAGCAATGAGCAATATGATCATTTTTGCTTTAATGCAATGTAGTTCCTATGAGATAATAAACATACAATCAATCAACAAATTATTTATTTGTTAAATGATTGTTAATTAATCTGTTTTTTTAAAAAAAATTTTCCTTCATCATTTACATTATAAAGAAATGATTATTATGTTTTCTTCAATGCTCCCATAGCTTATCTGATATTTATTTTGTAGCTGAGTTAATGTCGGCCAAAGCTAACTTCAATTGTATTGTTTACATTTATTATAAAATAAACAGTAAGATGAGAGAGATCACTCTTTTAATGCAGATTATTACAGATAATAATGTACTAATAATAATAATTTAATTAGTTGATAAATATTATCAAATAAATTGCACTTTATCATTACAATATAATTTATTATAATTATATCAACACAAAGAAAGTAGGTATTAATGCTTGGTAAATAGCAAAGAGTTTTCTATGATTGTAGGAACACAATCATTTGTTGACAATTTGTTTTTACATAATTTGTCTTGCAACAAGTCACAATTTTATACCTGTCATATGTTATATATTTGTAAGTTATATGAAACAATTAATTGTCACAATGTACCGACCAATTTGTCTAATTATTACACTTGTCAACTTTTGTGAAACAAGGCCCTTGTAATTATAATTTACATTTAACAAGCTTCACTGTGTGAGTTCCAACAGAAATGTTTAAAAATGTCTTATTTTTCGAAAGTTCTTAAATGAAAGGCCGTTATTTTTTGTTCTCCAGAAGGAGGGTGCCTGCTCATTATCGAACAACCCTAAAGACATGGTCTCATGCCTAACTTGTCCTGAAGTAATATAGTATGATGTAAAATGTTTACACTTTAGTATGAATGATTAGGGTCATGTACCTGAAAATTAATATGAGCTTTAGTCCTTACCCCATCTCCTGTTCTGGATTGTAGAACCACATTTCTGCTAAGTCCAGTGAATAGAGAGGATGTTATATCGATATTGCTTGACAAGGGTAATGGTGTTTTGAGCAAACACCTCTGGGCAACAAACCATATCTTTTTATGTCTTCTTGCAACTTTCTAAGGGGCTTATGTGCCTGTCTGAAAGGACTAGAGCCTTCATTTTTGTAATGATGATGCATGATCTTCAATGAACCACTAGCTACTCTTGAGCACTGCTGTTCAGGAAGTGATTTTTTCCAATGCTTCACAGTGTCATAAAGTGGGTGGAATTAAACTGACAGTACTGATAGTGGTCCATTGTGGATGGTAATGAGCATATGACATTGATACTTGGTAGATATGCTAATGGAATAGAAATTGGTTCCACTTTCCATATCATGATGAACAATAAAGATTATGTGCTGATAATCAGAATGGCAGCAATAGAGAGAATATTGCCAGCTGAAAGAGGACCTAACAAGTTGAAGGATGCAGGTAATTTAGATGTGTCCCTGGGGAGAGGAAGGGGAAGTCCTTGAGAAGGTTGCTGTGGCTGTAACTGACCATGCAACATGTACCCCAGTGCTTGAGAGCTGTCAGGGTTCCCACATAAAACTGGTATGCCTCATTTTCTCACTGCCATTCATGTAAAAGATTAGTGTCACTATATTATATTATTTCCTGTGTAAATATTGCATAGTTACAAGACTTAACGGTTTATAGCAAGTACCCTCCACAGACATCCAGGCATCACTGCACTCGTATGACAGTGTTCTGATTAACACGTAATTCTTGAGAAATGTTATTTATCTCATTTGTAATGCTCTCTTTCAGTTGCTCTATCATACGAGGGTGTTAGCATACACTTTGACTTTCAGAGGGGCTTCCCATAAATAAAAATCACAGGATGTTAAGTCTGGTGATTGTGGAGGTCATAGGTTTTTGCTGACAAACCTATTTTTTGGAAACAATTTGCTGATATACAGGCAATACTCTGGTTGGATCTGTGGGAGGTAGCACCATCTTATTGAAAGGTGCCATACTCATTTTAATTTTTTGGTAAATGTGAATAGAACAACTCAAAGATCTGCAGATATCGTGTGCTGTTGTTTATTTCATTGACAAAAATGTGGTCGATAATGTGCATTCCTGACACTGCACACCACATGCCTATCTTTCAGAGTGAAGTTCTTCATGACAATATGTAGGTTATTCTTTTACCAATATCTGCAATTGTGAGAGTTAATATAGCCAGACAAATGAAACCAGGCTTTTGTGATAAAGAAGAGCTTGGGGTCCAAGTAAAGATTGAAGATAAGAGCCAGTTGTAATAAGTAACTTCTTTATCTTTGTGTGTTTCTTTTATCCATCCATTATGCTTACACAAAATTTGAGCCCTTTTAACATTCCAGTGCATGTTGTACCAATTTGCTGATATAATCTCCATATCGATTTTTGGGGGCTTCTCGTTATGTTCATTTGAATTCTGTTGAATACCACTGGGGTCTTCACTATCGGACACTTATTCCTCTTCACATTTGCAGAAGGTCATGTAGTTCTCCATTTCTTATACAGATCTATAATTGTGCAGGTTATGGCTGGATACCAGGATATTTCACCTCAAACACGTCTTTACTCTCCTTAATGGAGCCTGACTTTGTATAAAATTCCACAATATCAATTTGATGTTAAACTAAAAGCTGCACCATTTCTGTCAACACTTCCATGATAATCACAAGTACTGTTAAACTCAACTGTTGAAAACTAACTATTATGTAAACAGATGCAGTGTAGCCAAATTCTAAATATGAATGCAGTGAGGCATACCAATTTTATATGGGATACACTGTAAAAAGTTTTGCAGTTCATTTTATGCTGGTACCCCTACAAGATCCACATTGCAACAACTACAATCTCATGATTCTGAACCGTGCTATGATTATGCCCTTCAGTATATATGTGGACAGATGAGATGAATTTCACCAGGAAAATGAGCAGACAGAACTGTTACATAAGCGGTTTGGCTAATCCACATGTTCTGCATGAAAATCCATTATACTCAGTTTCCTTTAGTTCAATAACTTTCACGACATCACTTATTAACAGTGCCACATTTTTGCATATTTTGCCATAGCACTATTGACCAAATATCCCCTCACAGACTGTTGCAAAGAAACCCAGTTTTTATGATAGTGACCCACATATATTATTTACTTGAGACTACTTGCTATATCAAAATATACCTATTTTATTCATAAGAATGTTATTTCCATTTCTGTTTTATTCAGGAAAAATAATATAAGACACATGGTTTTTGCAAATACCAGTAAAATTTTCCAAAATGGACAGGATACTGGAATATTCAGGCTCCGAAATGGACTGGTTTCACTGTATGGTACATTTATTTTTAAACCAGCTTATTCACTATAAAAAGGGGGGGGGAAGTCAATGGTTGATAGGTTTTGAATGTGACTGTTCACATTTGCCAGCATTTCAGTGTTCAATTCAGTGTTTCTTTCAGATATACTTTCTAGGATTTTTTGTTGATTTGGTTTATTTATGGATGCTGTTTAACATCTAAGGTCATCAGCATCCCATTCAGTCAGGACATGAAACGGCCTGCAAATTTCGCTGAGAGACCTCTTCTTTCAGGCTTGAGGCTCTTTTTCATGCAGTAAATCTACTACATGGGACTCATATGGCTTTACTTCCCTTCCAAAGGAAGCCATACATAGGATTTTTATGCCTGAAAAAAATCCATCAATCCTGGCCGGGTTTGAACCTGTGATCTTGGGTTTAGGCAAGTATGGTTACCACTACACTACCAGACCAACTACTTTTGAGGAAGGATGGGCTTTTCCTTCCCAGAGTTTTTCAACTGTTTCCCCCCCCCCCAGATAAATGTGACAGATAAAACATACCTCTGATGCCACAGATAGTAAAATTTGGTTGTCATAATGTACCTAATTAGTGAAACAGTGTTACTCCCTGTGCATCCAGTGTGCAGAATGTTTCCAGCTATTTTACTATATATATTTTTTCTTCTCTAATATTTGAATACATATTTTATTGATGTATTGAAACACGGAAAATAAAAAATGCAAGATTGAGAATCATTAGTACAAATACCTAAGTACACATTTTGTATTAAGTATGCCACACACCTGCCGCATGCAATGACCAGCAATGCTCAAGAATTAAAAATTCTTTGCACCCCCTCCCCCCAAAAATTTCTGGAGAAAGCACTTGTTCTATTTTGATGAGAGTGTACTTCACCTACCCAATGTCTAGTTTTTATGTAAGCTTTGTCTTTGTATAGCCAGAGTTGCAAAAGTGTGAGATATGAGCCAAGGTTTACTCCTCCTACCTAGCATTAGAGCGGCAAAGGAATTCACTTTGTGCATTACATCATTAATTGCTAACTGCTACAAGTGCATTGTGCAGATCTGTTGTGATTATTCAGCTGCATTATGATACTTTCTGATATCAATAATAAGTCCAGACCAGAGCATAGATCAACTGACCCTGCTTAAGACATGCATTTCATAACCAGTGCACATACGTCATTCAGTTATCTTAATCAAGATCATAGGAAGATTCCCTCTCTTCTCCCTTGGCTACTATCCAGTTTCTATGTTTGACAGACCTGACCCTAGAACCTTGTTGTATAGGAACATGTTTCTTAATTTTTAGCATGCATTCTTACAATCATATACTTGTACTAAAATTTAAAAAAAGTATAAGTCAAGCAGAACTTAAATAAATTACCCTGGAGCATTTAGGAAGAATGAAGTACATTTTAAATTACAAACTATCTATGTTATAACATGTGTGCTAATGAATTGTCATTTGGTAGCATATTTTATTTGGAGGGGGGGGGCTTTTATATTATATGGAACATAAAATTATTGAGATTCTATTGAAATTACTTGATATTAATGTTTGAAAAGAATCTAAGTATACCAGAAAACAAGAAATGAAAGTTCGTAATTGTTATGAAGTATAATACATGGTACTTGCAATTTCACTTATTAGTTACCAGTAGTATTGAATAGTTAATATGCATACATGAAACAATTATACTTACAAATTGCAATTATTTATGTAATATTTTCTATGAAATTGCCATTATGCTGTTACTGTCTAAAAATGGTATTAGCTTTTTTGACTACTGTTAGCACTAGCAGCTGTAACATTTCCTGAAAGAAAAAGTGCCAAATTTGAATTTGAAAATTAACAGAGAACTGAAGGAAATTAACATTGCACTGTACCATGCCTGCTTATTCTAGTCCCATTAAACTTAATTTAAATGCAAATATATGCATCATATACTTTACAACTATAGAATTATTCTAAAGTCAGTTCCCAGTTTCAAATGGCCATAACTTTGGCAAATTTTTAGATTGTGTGAAGATAAAAACACTAATTTGTTGCAAAGAAATGGAATTTTATTATAATAAGAATATAGTAAATGAGTAAACAAGAAAAGTTAAATATGACCATCACCTTGTTCAATATGACCTAGTTCTATGCTAGAAACAGAATTCCTAGATTAGCTATTTGTTAAGTTCCTAGATTTTGTTTTCTACTAATTTCAGTTTTTATTGGTAACTGCATAAGCTTCCTCAAATTTGTTTAACAGGATATGAAATTATCCGCTTCTCAATCTATGTAATACTCAACGTCTCAATACATTGGGATAGCATTGAATGAAGCCAATGTGAACTTGTAAAAGCAAAACTATTCTAAAAAGTTTTGTTTGAAATAAGCTATAATATTCTAAACCACAGTTATTCATACAAGCATGACACAGTTATCACAGCAATGGAATTTAAACACATGAGGAAAAATCTCTGAACCCCTCTAAAGCATAATGGTAACCTATGGAACCAAACATTCTTCATTTTGTGGGACTGTCCTGCACGTGACAGAATTTTGGTCTGCAGCTCACATTCTCTATACTCATGTGCTTAAGTGGTATTGAATGGCATTAAAGTATCTAACTTCCAGGTTTGATTTTTCAAGAAATGGTATTCTGTTCAAGGCAAGTGTCATGGCTTTGACAAAAGAAATTAATTTTAATGTTTGGCTGGTATTGGTTCAGAACTTTAAACTGTAATTGATGCGGATGAATTACATGAAGAATAAGTGATTATCATCTATAAACATAGCTAAAAGAAATAACATTGAGATTCATGTCTGAACAAGTAATTGATAACCATAAACTTTTTTTTTCTTCAGAAAATACTTAACAGATGAACTTATTTTCAATTCCTCTATCGAATACTTTTGTAGAAAGAACCTTCAACCAAGGAAAACATTGTGGACTGACATTAGGAAAGACATATAGAAACATTGAAAGCAGAGCTTAGGTGAAAATAAATTTTATTGTAGATTGTTAGGGGTTTTATGAAAAAGTGTTATAAGAAAAGGATATTGCTTTATACTGTGCTAGGACAGTATAAAGCAATACCTGAAACAAAATTTTCTGGGCAAAATTCTGTGGTTCATGGTTTTATATGCTACCATAACTTTTACCAATTTCTGCTGTTGGCGTCATCAGTGGACAAAGAATAACAGCTGACTGCTGGAAAGACAACAATATTGATCCTTCTCTGTCTGGATGTAGAAGTTGATCAATATTACATGTGTAGGGGAAGTGGGTAGTCGCTTGTTTATAAGAACCTGTTCTTATATACTACTTAGGTGATATCCACCATCTCTGTTAAAACTCTTTGGATGTTGTATTTATAATGCCTCCATTATTTTAATTACAATACCAGCTGTGAAAGCCTAAGATGTACATTAATTTTAGAAAATAAGCAGTTTACACAAATGTGTTCTGGGGTGTTCTCAAATATGTTCAATGTCCCTCTTTTTTAACTTTTCTGCCTCTCTTTTTACATCCCGGGTTTGTTTGCCTAAACCCAACTGTTAATATTTACATGAAGATACAGCCATTTTAAACTGGGAAATTACTTAAGAATAATTCTAAACTTATAAATGAAGGCATAATGCAAATGTGTTAAGTTTAAGAGTTAAGTTATTTCAGTGATCCAAAGTTCCTTTAGTAAATGTCATGGAGGTTAATAACTTAAAGTAAATTAACAATAAGTGACTTACAAAATATCTGATTAAGAGGAATATATAATATAACTGTGCTCAGGTGGTTTATGAAATTTAACTGTGTACTGCCTAGAACATTTTATATTTTCATGTCACACCATGTAATATATAACTATTCTAGTAAGTGACAAATGATAGCTTTAGTTGTAATGGTTTACATTAAAAAATGACATTGTAAATGCATTCAGCATTTGAATAGAAGAGCTTTAGGCATGTAGAGAGCAAAAGTTTTAATGTGCCATATAACAGCAGCCAATCTAAACAGGGAAACTGAAGTAGGAGAGAGTATTTCCTTTCTTTGAAGTAACATATTACCAAATTGATACTTTTCTCAAGAATTTTTTTTCTTCTATGTTTAATTTTGTAAAATATTTTTAAAAGATTGAAGCAGTGTGTAGAACTGGTAAGAGAACATAATTATTTTCCTTGTATACTTTCAAGCATATGTTTATATTTTACATATTTACAAATAAAATACCATGATACTGCATAAGTAGTTAAATAAAAGTGAGCAAACATGAATGAGCAAGTGAGTGAAATTACATTTGTGTGACAATTGAATTAGTGTATGTTAATTGTGAGAGATTGGAGTGGGATGAATTGTGATTCATCCTTGTACATATTCACTGCTGAAGAGAGTCATATTACTGAGTTCCAAAGTTTTTATAATAAACATTAACTTTGCACAACAGAGATAGACTAGACCTAATGAAAGGAAAGATTTAATTACTGCCTACTTATTATAGAGTAGACTTTTGCAGTAGAGGACCTTCACATTCTTGTTCTTCACTTTCATGTTTAAAGTCAATTCATGCAACATCTTGCCAAGCATTAGCCTTGTTTAATGCAACATTTTCCCCATATGATTGCTAATGCTCCACAAAATGTTACTGAAGCCATTAAGTTCTTAACAGAACTCTGTAAATATTGTAGATTTTCATTTTTTGAGAATTGTATAGGGTGTACAAATGGTGCTGACCAAGAACTACAAGATGTGGTAAATGACAAATAGGGCAAGTAGTTTCTGCAAGTGCTGTTACTAACTTTAGGGTGGAAGACTGTTTTGATGTTTAAATATAATTAAATGTTTATTTACTTAAAAATCTGAGCTTTAGTCATAATATATGAGCTGCCTGACATATTCCATCTAAATGATTTTTTCTCCCTTAAGAATGCAATTAGAAAAAATAATTTTTAAATTCTTATTACCAAATTCATGCTAATTTATATGCAATATACTTTTTAACAAAGTATGATAAATAAATGAGTTATAAATTTAGGTGGAACATATAGATTTTAGACTGAAAAACAAGCATCTTAAGGGTTTACAGAGAAAAGAGCACCTGAAATGTGAAAAGTACAGATTTCAGAAATCTGTATTTAAAGGTAAATGTATGGATATGAGCAATGCTTCACATATTTAGAGAATTCCTGGTACATAATCCAAATCTTTTGTATCTTCTCTTGTCTCCCCTAATTCTGGCCTCCTTAGTCATGTTTCTTTCTACTTTGATAACTCTTCTTTTATCTAACATCTTCAGTACTATCCCTCACAGATATTCCAAGCTGCTCATATACTTTAATTGTCACAGCCACCATTAAAACACTGTGCATCTGACATACTTTATATATTATAGCCTCAATATACATTTTTGAGGATGTGCCCCAAAATTGTATGGTAAGAACATTCATTGGAATTCTGGGTGCAACCATATAGATATATTTTTCAGGGAGCATCTTTAGCCAGATCCCTGAAAATGTTTATAAAATCCACATCGTGAATCTGAAGCCTAAAGGAGGGCTGCACTACAAACCAAAATTTACCATCCTTCTGTACCAAGATTTGGAAAGAAATAAGTGTATACATGTGTCACATTGGTGATATGTTTTCCGAGGGAAATGGCATATATTCAGTGTTTTTAAGCTATTTCAAGTAAATAGAATAGTGAATAAAATTAATTACCCTCTTTTACCCATCCTGAAATCATTTTATCTTTTTGGCAGTACTTAAGAAAAGGTTTTCAGTGTGGGAGGCAACACTGGGGTATAAGGGGCATTCGGGAATGATGTACAATACTAGTTTTTTGTACCTTATTTATTAAGTAACATGATTCAATGCACATAGGATCTCTCAATATACTCCCTACCATGAATGCACCTTTGCCATCTTCATTATGGTATCACAAAACCATTGTTTGGGAGTACTATGCCATCACTTGTAGAGTAGAGGCCTCTGAGCAAAATTTGTCAGCCGTTTTACGCCCTGAATAGATGTTAAAGAGTTAACGAGTGTCTGTAAATAAATCAAATCAACAAAAATCACTTGTAGACTTGAATTGCCTTGTTGTAGAATTTTTTACCTTGCAGCCACAGCTTCATGTTGTTAAATAAGGCATAATCAGATGGAGTGAGATCTGGTTGTTGTGGTACAAAAAGAACACTAGTAATGCCAACTTTGCGGTCATAGTGTTGTTGATATGGGGGGCTGCACATTGTTATGTTGAAGGAACACTCCTCTTGACTTCCGCTGTGTAAGGGTCTTGCTGTTGTTCCTTGAGGAAGCTATTACATTCCATTAGCAGATATTCATCTGCTTTCCCGCAGGTGGAGCAGAACAAAATTTCTTGGGTCAGGGACTCCCTGGATGTTTTCATTGCATGCATTAAACTTTTCTCTCTGGTGTGTGGTAGTAACATGACTCATCACCAGCTTCCCCAAAAAATCTTGATCTTCATTATGCATTTCCAGTAACCAATGATTTTCTTGAACCCTCATGGCTGTGTCATTGAACTTAATGTGCACATACATTTTCATATTCAAATTGTGTGCAAGGTTGCATGTCGAGGCTTGTCTGACATTCCATGAATAACATTTTATAATGTTAAATTTAATCTAGGAAACTTAACATTTTGTTATGCTCTTAAAATTTTTTAAAAATTTATCTGCTTTTGGGTGTTAAGTAAATTTCTTGTACTTGCCATTTTAATCCATTTAAGCGATTCTAATGACTTTAATTCTCTTAAATGTAATAATTTGTTTTGTCTTTGTAGAAACTGTTCTAAAGAGCAACTGTGTTGAGGGTATTTTGGATTTCTATCTTATATTCTTCTTTGGCCAGCAGGACATTCTCCAATCTATGTGTAAGGTTGTTGTTGTGGTTGTAGCAATTTCTCTTAATATATAAGAGTTATATTTTGCACATTTAAGAGTGTTAAAGTATCTTTAGAGCATGTCTTGGAAACTATCACAAAAATGTCATCCACAACCAGTGCTAAGTGTTGGAAATTAAGGAAAATGCTTTAATAATATTTATTTTAAATGAACTCATGAACAGATCTATAAGGAGAGAGTTGATATTGTTGATTTGTTTTATTTATAGATGCTTTTTAACATCTCACGTCATCAGCATGCCTGTCAATTCAAGGCATGAAACGACAGATAAATTTTGCTCAGAGGCCTCTTCTTTCAGGCTTAAAGTTATTTTACCTGCCGTAAATCTGACACAGGACCCATGGCTTTACTTCCCTTATACTTAGGATTTTGACGCCTATAAAAACTGCCAATCTTGGCTGTTTATAACCGAAAAATATCCATTGAACCTGTGACCTTGGGTCTATGAGGCAGATAAAGCAAGAGTGAATTACCCATTGCTAATCTAGAAATGTTAGTAAAAATTATTGAAAATGAAGAAATTCTGATTAATACACAGCTCTGCGACTCTGGTAGTCATGTATCACATGTTAAAAGGGGTTAGTATAAACAAAATATTAACACAAACAGATGTTGAAACATGAGAGACAAAGTAGCATATAGCTGACTATGTTCAGCCATTCTATGCAATTATGTACTTCATTTAGCATAATGCATTTTCCAAAATATCACTTAATTGTTGATGTAAAACAGCTTTTCCTTTATGTATTTTATCAGTGGGGTATCCTCTTTCAAGGTTTGTTACTCTTGATTGTATTTTTTTTTACATCCTATATAAAAGTTTTTTGCAAGCTCACATTCAGATGAAATCCCATAAAAACAATGTCATGTTTTATAATTGTTTTCCAAGCCATCATAATATCTAAAATATATGCAAGAATGTTATGCTATTTACCTTTAACAACTCTTTATGAACATTTGGTAGCCTGAGGTAGAAAACAGAATTCTCCATTCATACTTGGAAAAATTATCTTTAAATGTGTGATTTTCCACATAAAACTACAGCTTTCTTGTCAAAATGTGTTATGTAGCATATTGAAGTATCTCTGTGCCTCTTAAGTGTACACCACACTGATTATTATACAATTTTACTGTTAAGACTTGGGTACTTTCCATTTCAAAACAGAATATGTATAAAACATATTTTTTGCAAAAATCATCAACAAGAGTTTTCATAATTAAAATTTTTTAAAAATTGTAAAAACTTCAAAATAATTTTCATATGGAACTAACACAGTGAAGCTCACATGAATTAAATCTGTCGTCTAACACTCTTCATGCTTCACTAACCTTAAAAATATTTGGTACTGGTTTCAAAGATACGTTATCTCCATCTCAGTCGTCCATGGCTGAAGATGGAGATAACATATCTTTGAAACTGGTACCAAATATTTTTAAGGTTAGTGAAGCATGAAGAGTGTTAGACGACAGATTTAATTCAAAAGTTTTCTAATTTATTTTTAACCTTATTTGTGAGATGTTTCATGATATTAGCATTGGAACCACTGAAATTGCATATTCATATTTGAGCTGATCATGTGATGTAAAATATTCCTTTTTCTCACCAGAAGCTATCGTGCGAAGAATCATTTCAAGCAGTAATTATAGTTTGCAAGTTAATTCAGTAACATTTTGTGATTAAATATGCAGAGTTGTCTGATGTGAGCAAATTGCAGGTCCCATTTTCTTAAATTACATAAACCTGTGAAACAACACAGTCCAGAAGTAGTAAACTAAAATATACTTCATTCTCTCATTAGATAGTATGTGAAAGTCTATTGGAAAGTTTTACCTACTCAAATGTGATCAGTAGCCAGGACTTGTGAATAAACCAAGTCAAAATGTTTCCTATTTGGATTGTTAAAACAAAATCTAAAAAAAAAGTCATTTTCAATATTTGGAGGCTTTATAATTTTAAGAAACAAAATTTTGAATGTTAATTAAAAAATTTTTAAAAACTTTTAATAATAGCAGCTCCGGTAAGTTGTAAGAGAGTGTTGGTTTTACATTTAAGTCTGTTCACATTTAAGGAATGTTGTAGATAAGCAACTTTGTACTTGAGAATCTATTTTGTCTTCACTGCATGTGCAAAATGTGCCACATTGTTATATCTGAATGTACAAATATTTGATAGAAATATTAAACATAACCTAAGTATAAATTGCTTTTATTTTTCCTTTCTTTCTGAAAGAATTTGGGACATTCATGTTCCACTGACCTTATGGCTATTCAAATGTAGATGAAGAATGTGTTGCATAGTTGTTTTAGAAAGACTTGTAGCTTTTTCATTGTCTTTAGAACCTCCTTGACAAGGGGGTGTTCTCTTGTGTCAACATATCCATTTACCTATCCTTATATGGGTCATCTTAAAGGCTCACTCAGCCCAAAAAAAATAATTTTGTCTCTTTCAGAGCAAAATATGAAGGAGAAACTCATAGACACTGTCAAGGCATTGTTTAATATCATTGAGTGAAAGTCTACCTTTAGTTAAAAATTTCATTTGTTTTCAGTTTTAAACATCATGCTATATTGTACAACACATCTGACTAAAATGAGCTTCTCCAAGCAAATGAATGGTGTGACTGGAAAATAAATGCAGTGTTTACATTCCTAAAATATGTAAATATCAGAATGTATGAACACCGCAACAATTAATTATGGCTTTCCACATCAGGCCTGAAACTTATAGACTGCATCGTGTAACAACAAAATGAGTGCCACCTTCTATACAGACAGTTGCCCCACTTAGTATGGGGTGATGTTACATATTTTCATGGTGAGGTTCCCTGTCGCCACTACTGATTATAATTATGTGATGTTCAGGGGCTGGAACAGTTGCCCTACAACTTATTTCCACCGCAGGGAACTGTGCTGCACAACAGGAAAACTTTCCAGAGACACTTGACCGTGATGGGATGGCTAGAAGCAAGACCTTATTTCAGCATTCCAAACTGCAAAAATCTATGAGTGATGCATCTGGTGAATTCACTGGGATTCTTTTAAAAGGTATAATGTTGACTACCATTTCAACAGCTTTCTAGTGGTGGTAGACAAGGAATGATCTGACAGTGTGATGTCTTATCCATGTGGATACAAACATTTGGAGCATTGTCACTTTACATCCGGGGAATCTCTTCATAAAAAATTGGGTCCATGACATTTTCTTGGAAGAAGGCTATATTTGCTTTTGCGCAACCCTGTGAATCTTGTGTTGCCCCTGAATGCAATAACTTGCAATCACCATGAACCCCTTGGAGAACTTTCGTTTGTTATCCCAAATGAAGTTAGTCTTTTGTTGATAGTAAATTTCATGGAGTTTGTATCATCTAGAAAAGTTCATACTTTATCCAGAGAAACCATCCATTACCACTTTTCACCTGCCAGGCAGTGTTCATACAGATTTCTAGAATTGGTAAAGCATTCTCTGATGTGCTGCTCTCTCGAGACATGTTCGCATGCTTTATACTGCCATTCTATACCCGAACTTCCATGGATTATGCCTTTAAATGTTCCACTGTGGCTGGCAATGCTTCTTTGTACTAGTCCATTTTCTTGCGTCATTGCAGCCCTTACCTTGGTCACTTCTTTTTGTTCCTGTTGGTTGCATTCTTTATCATATTAACATTTTTGCAGATTATGCCGAGATGGAACTCCATTTTTGTGTAGGTGTGTTATATGACCCACTACCGACTTAACTTATGGTAAGACCCTTCTATTTATATTGTTTTACAATCATTGAAAGACTGTAACCAGTATAGAAAGTCCAACAATATACCCCTGACACATCTGCATTTTTTGAAACCATTATTGATTATTGCATCTAACTATACCAGCACTGTCTGCAAGTGTTAGCAATAAAAATGAAGAGTGAGGGATTGTGATTTCGTTTATTTACGGATGGACATCTTTAACATCTCAGGTCATCAGTATCCCATTAAATTCTGGGCGTGAAAATAGCTGATAAATTTTGCTCAGAGGCCTCCTCTTTCAGGCTTGAGGTTCTTTTACATGCTGTAAATCTACAACAGAGGACTCATGGCTTTACTTCCCTTCCAAAGGAACCCATATTTATGATTTTTATGCCCAAAAAAATCCATTGATCCTGGCTGAGATAAGAGTGAGGAAGCCATCTGAGCTCAAGTGGTGCAGCTCTTCATAATGCCCATGCCTTCATCAGAAGTCAAAAGAAAAACTCACTAAGCAGGAAGCATGCCAAAAGGTTTAGGGAAGCCTGGATTTTGTCTATTTTAAAGGGGCAAAATAATGAAAAATAGAAACTAATATTACTTCCATTAAAACCTATAATTACACCACCAAAGGTGTTGTTGAACCTGAAAGGGGTTTTGTGATGGTTTGGTATGTTTTTCATAACCTATAATAAAATTTACTGTAATCTTGAACCAGTACATATGACAAATATTATCATGTAGCAAACATCTCTGTGAAACACCTGGAATGCTTCTATCTTCCAGGACAAGTGCCATGTGCATAGGCCTAATGAGCATCCCACAATGCTCTTGTACCTAATTGGCCTACTAAGGCCCTCAAATTGAATCCAACAGAAAATCTGTGAAACTATTTGAAACAATAGAATAAGCATCCATCATGTATTCTGCTGGGACTTGAAGAGATGCTAGAGGTAACCTGTGCTAAGGGTGACTAATATTTTGTCAGAAAGATTGTAGTTTTCAACAGTATGAGGAGAATTTGGTCAATAAATATTTGGTAGAGGCAAGAGGTACTCCCTCAGTTCACTTTTGTTGAATATGTGCTTTCTGACAATGCCATTCAACCACAGATGAGTTTGTTTCTGTATGTACTAATGCTTTAATCTTTGTGTTGGTTCTGGTGGTGTAGTGATAACCATACTTGCCTTCTAAACCCAAGGTTGTGGGTTCAAACCCGGCCACCAGGATCAAGGGATTTTTTTTCGCATAAAAATCCTAAGTATGGCTTCCTTCGGAAGGGAAGTAAAGCCATGGGTCCCGCATCATACATTTACAGCATGATAAAGACCTCAAGCCTGAAAGAAGAGGCCTCTGAGCAAAATTTGTTGGCCATTTCATGCCCTGAATAGAATGGGACACTGATAACCTGAAATGTTAAAGACAGTCCTTAAATAAAACAAATCAATCTTTAATCTTTGTGAACATGACATCAAAGAAATAGCGGTGTTTATTACTGAAAGGAGATTGGAAGTCTCAATGAATGTACTGCTCAATGAACATAGAGGAAGCTATTGACCATCAGGAGCCTTTTTCATAAAAGTTAATAATTCAACAGGTGACAGGCAGTTGTTTTACAATTCAATAATTTGACAAATTTATGTTTCGTAAAGCATGACAAATTGTCATGAAATATGACAATTCTGTTTGGTCGATCCTGGTGGCCTAGTGGTAACCATACTTACCTTGTAAGCCCAAGATTGCTGGTTTGATCCTAGCCTAGCCAGGGTCAATGAATTTTTTTGGAAATCCTAAGTATGGCTTCCTTTACAAGGAAAGTAAAGCCATGGGTCCTTTGTCATAGATTTATGACATGCAAAAGAACTTGAAGCCTGAAACAAGAGGCCTCTGAGCAAAATTTATCAGCTGTTTCATGCCCTAAATTAAATGGGAAGCTGATGACCTGAGTATGTTAAAGAGTATCTGTAAATAAAACAAATCAACCCTCATTCTGTTTCACAGTTTTAGTGTGACTGATAAAAAGTGACGATTTGACATTTGTTTTATGAATAAAATTGTCATATACTAATGTATTTGTAAAATTGTCAAACAAATTGTTTACATGTTTACATGTCCTAGTATTTGTGACAGCAATGAGCAATATGTGATATACTATAGTGCCTGTGAGATAAACATGCAATAAGTATTTTTTTTAAATTAACATTAGAAAGAAGTGATTATTGTTTTCTTCAATGCTTTCTGACATTTATTATAGTTGAGTTAACATCAGCCATAGCCAACTTAGCATTTGTGTAGTCTATTTATGTTTATTATAAAAGATGTGGTAAGGTGATCATTCTTTTAATTATATTATTGCAGATAATAATAATAATAATAATAATAATAATAATAATAATAATAATATTACTAGCTGAAACCATCACATTGCACTCCATCAGATTTAATTTACATTATGACATACAATTTAATAGTAATGTTTGATAAATGACAAAGAGTCTTGAATGAATACTAATGCTAATGCTCTTATGATCATAGCAACACAGACATTTGTTAGCAATTTGCCTTGTGACACATTACCTGACATATTTGTAAGTTAAATGAAACAGCTAATTGTCAACTTTATGAAACAGGCTCCAGATGGTGTTTTGTGAAAATGGTGGCTACATCAAAGAAGGTATTTTGTGTGCTGGATTTTCATGTTACTAAATTCATAATCATAGTTCATTGCTGTTTGAGCATACCATATTCTTGCATGGTATATGCAATTTAAAAATTCTGATTGTCTGTGCAAGAGGAATTCAACTATATGTCGTCTACATCTACACTCATCATGGATCATGTGAAACTATGCTAACAATGTAACCTTAAAAATCACTTTGAACATCTTTGAAATTAATAAAAAACTGTGAAGAATCACTGTCTTTGCTATGATAGTTTCATTAGTGTAAAACTCTAGATATGTTGCATTGTTAAGTGCTAAAATGTAAAGTGATGAGTTATGGACCACCATAGTGCTGCTGCGTGCTGGCAGAAACCAGTCACCAGGTCTGTAATGCATGTGGAGGTAGCATCTTATAGTTAGTTTGAGGGAAGCTTTGGTCAGTAAATGGTTATGCATTAATACGTTACTGCTTTCATTGTATGTTAAATTCATTAGTTATGCTACTACATAATGTTGAGAAATGGTTTGCAATACATATATGAAAATGGATTCCTGCAGGAAAGTGTAAGGATATTCACAAAGTAATATCCTGATAATTGGATTCAAGGTAGAGAAACTGTTGCCTAACATGTTAAAAAGAGCCAGAGACACACTGTGTCAATGACAAGAAACATTCAGAACCGCCATGTAAATTTAGATGAAATACAGGAATTTCCATGGAGATGTCGGCAATATTGATACTGAGGGGCATCTTATAACACAGATTAATGCTTATTATTAGTTTTAAATACAGTATAATTTTATGCTTTCAGTAAAAATGAAAATATTAACTTTATTTGCAGTAGCTGCATTCCCCGGCAAGCAGCCGCACATATAACCTTACACAATTGCTTGAGCCAGATAAATTGGAAAATGATAAAAAAATGAGCATATTTTTTAAGTTCTAATTTATCTAACACTGGATTAAACAGCATGTCTTTACAGCCCTTGGCTATATTCTGTCATCACCAGTCATATCGAGTTCTCCAGGTCAGACATGGTGATAGTTGATGGTTAAAAGGTGTATAGCAATACTAAGTTCAAGTACTACAAGTATGTGAATTTTGCTATTTTTGCAAGTAAAATTAATGTTTAATGTATACATGATAATACAACTTCGACTTATAAAGCCATATTTGAATTTTAAAGCATTTATGCTCACACACAAACACAAAAAAACATTTAATGTGTTTAGAAGCTATTAACAGTAAAGCAGCTGAAATATTCTACGTTGAATGTTTTGGAATGTTGACACAAACTTTACATACAGGACTCTGTTGAAGTTTCATAAATACACTTATAAAAGTAATTTTGGGACATGTTTTGTGAGGTACATTCCTCACATTCGCAACCAAGTGACGAATGACGAGTCAATTTCGGTAGGTATGTGTGTTGCTGTGTTTGTTCTGGAGGTCTGTTAATGAACTTAAACAATATGTTGTCTGCTTCCGGTATATCAAAATTCATAAGTTTGTATTCATATTTTTTTATGTAAATTTTTCCCCATATATTAAGTTCTTTCGGATGTTGAATTGTTTTTAGTAATATTATGTCCTTCTCTATTTCATTACTTTCATTCCAAAAATGTGCAGCCTGAAAAGTTCAGGTATATATAGAATTAATTGCAAAGACTGTGACAAAATATACATTGGAAAAACAAAGAGAAATCTGGGGATAAGATTAAAGGAATACTGGAGAAATATTAAGATACATACAAGTAGAAAAATCAGCAGTGGCTGCACATTTTTGGAATGAAAATCATAAAATATGAGAAGGGCATAATATTACTAAAAACAATTCAACATCCAAAAGAACTTAATATATGGGAAAAAATTTACATAAAAAAATATGAAATCAAATTTATGAATTTTGATGTACTGGAAGCAGACAACATATTGTTTGAGTTCATTAACAGAACACCAGAGCAAACATAGCGACACACATACCTTACAGAAATTGACTCGTCAGTCATCAATTGGTTGACAATGTGAGGAATGCACCTCAAGAAACATGTCCCAAAATTACTTTTATAAGTGTGTTTGTGAAACTTCAAGAGAGTTTTAATATGACGACATGATTTTTAGTGTTTTACCTTAAATAAAATAAGATTAACAAAAGTTTCACCAAGTAGATTCCGACATTCCGTAAACATTTTACATACAGGGTTTTTAATTACAACTTGTTTCAGGAACCATTGTTCTTATTTTCAGCTGTTGACTGGTTGGTAAGTTTTGAGTTGGTTGATGTGGTCATGGCTACTCTGTCAACGTCTGTTGGCTGGAATAGGAATTTGCTGAATTCATCCAGAGATGGGATATCAAAATTCATGAATTTTTCTTAATTTTTAAGAATGAAAAAATTTTCCCATATGGGTAGTTCTATTGGAGTATATGCATTATTTCTTTAACAAAATTTCTTGCTTAATTTCATTGTTGTGCTCCTAAAAGTGAGTAGCTACCACCAATTTTTTCCAATTGTTTAACCTGGATTTTTCTAAAATGCTCTTTCTTCCTGGTTTCCCAAATTTTTTTCATTTTTCCTATGTATTTTATATCACAATCTAAGTGTTTTATTGCATATGCTTTTTTTTTTTTTTTGCTATACTATCAATGAAGAACCTATTGTATTTATTAACTAAAAAGACAAGTAAGTGAAGCATAAGAGTGTGTAGTTCGACTATATCATAAAATGATTTCAATTATACTATTGTATTTATTTTATGGTGCTAATTTTATGCCATATTCTTTGAAAATCTTGCCAAACTTGTGATAATATTCTTGATAACATGTGAATTTGCTGTACTTGTAATTCTTTTCAATATTTTAAGTGTAAAAATGTCTTTTATTGATTTTTGTCTTTTGTATTTGTTAATCTTTTTAACTATAGTGTTATTGCTCCATTGATATTTTGCAATTCTTTTTTTGTGTTCTGTTTATGAGAGCAAGAGATTGACTAGTCTATCAAACTAATAAAAATGTCATATTTATGTGGAATTGAGTTATAGTTATTGTTTTTATGTAGTTATTTGTTTGTGTGCATTTCTCTACAAATGCTAGAGTAGGGTATTTCTGATTTCTAATTTTTCAAGTCTGAAAATGAAAGTCTCCATTTTCTTTGGTTTCTATGGTGAATTTTATGGATTTCTCTTCTATATGGAGGAAAGAGGATCTGATGAATATTTATTTCTTTAATATTATTGCAAATGCATTATCTATATATCTGTATCACAAAATTATCAGAAAAGCGTTTTATGACGTGTTTAAAAAAATTCATAAATAAGCTTGCTGTTAATGGATAAAGTGGATTTCCCATGACTAATCCTGATACTTGTTGGTAATTTTGTTGGAAAAAAAAATGTTTTATACATAGGTTTGTGAGTTTTATTAAATTCTATTTTTAAATGTACAGATTTTAGCCAATTTCTAAGAGGTCTGTAAGTTTTCCTGTAGGAATGCTGGGTATTAAGGCTTTGAAAATAAAAGGATATCATTAAGTTTTCTGTTGAATTGTGAAGTGTTTTATTTAATTTTTCTTCTAGATCAAATGAATTTTTAACACTCTGACTTTGAAACTTTTGAAAGGATTTGATGGCTTAATATTAAATGCAAGAATATTCAACTTATAGCATAGTAATATTTGTTTTCAAAATTAAGATCATTGAGTTGAACTACATACTCTTATTGGCTTCATTTGTTTAAATGTTAGCTGAAGATGCAAACATGTACTACATTTAAAGAAGTGCAGCCAATAAGAGTGTGTAGTTTGACTCATTCACACAATGATCTGTATTATAGGATTAGTTTCACTGTACTGTTTTAGTTCCAATTAGTATTCAAGTAGGAAATTAACAACTTTTTAAATGAAATGAAGACAATTTATATTTTCTTTTTAGAATATTTATTAATCTTCCATGTGTTTTGAAAATGAAGATGATTAATGTACATTTTTGTGTTTAAGCATAAATGCCTTAAATTAAAAGATATATTATTGCCATATATTAAACAATTTTTTTTGCAAAATCTAACAAATAAAAAATTCAAGCATAACAAGGATTCATACCCATGTAGTTTTTATTACTAGATGCATGCTTTTGTCCAATCATTCAGCAAACCCATTTTCTGTTTATGGTATAACTTGCACATAAACTGAAGGCAGCATTGTGAGCAGGTACAGCATCAGGTGCTTTTGATGTTTTTGCCGTTGCTCATATTTTTGGTTTATGGGTGAATCTGAATAAAACAACGAAATCTCTTAATAACTTTATTAACAAGTTATGATGTATAAAAAATGTTAAACAACATTTTTAGAAGTACAAAAATGATCTACGAAAAATAAAATCAGGTTGTCTCTTTTATTTATCAAACTGAAGTTACGGAATTAACTTTGA
Organism: Metallyticus violacea; assembly: GCA_030762175.1. Classification (NCBI taxonomy): domain Eukaryota; kingdom Metazoa; phylum Arthropoda; class Insecta; order Mantodea; family Metallyticidae; genus Metallyticus; species Metallyticus violacea. The sequence continues at coordinate 2,479,369 of CM060832.1, forward strand.
AAATTAATTTTCATCACTTGTTAATTTTGTGTTCTGCTGAAAGAAGCGCAGAACATTTAGCAGTAAAAGACGTGAAAGTTCAAGGAGAGGGAAAATACAGAAATTTGTATCACTTTAAGTTTGCATTTATCATTTCATGCTAAGCTGCATTTAAAAACAGATTCAAATAGGAGGGTTAAAACATAGGCTGTGATACAGAGATCTGGGCACTCATGGATTAGAAATCTCTCCATTCATTTTTGTTTGTGTAATTAAAGTCTGAAGTTTGTTTATGCTAATGTCCTTGGCAAGCTATAGAGATGAAAAGTGAGCATTTTTGAGCCAAAAAGTAACTTAAGTAGCATACAGTCACTTGAGCACTTAACACCAATCTTTTTGAGTCTTTCCTCCTTCATTTGCAACAGTTTTTCATAGATTAAAAATGAATGTAGGAATCCACACAATGAAACTATCATAATCTTGTTTAATTAAAAGTAAAACTTCTAAAATCATGTCATATTGTCAGACACATCCAAGTATACATCCTACTGAAGAGATCCATTAGTTGTCAATTGGTTGACAATGTGAGCTAGTGACTCACAAAACTAGTCCCAGCTTACTTTTTAATAAAAAAAAGTTTTAATGTGAAATGCCAAGAGAGTTTAATATATTGACATGATTTTAAAAGTTTTACTTTTAATTCACCAAGAGTATTTCATTAGTTTAGCAAATTTAAGAGGGGATGACAATCCTTTAGAGACAAAGGGAGAAGAAGCAAACAAACAACAGTAGTGACTGAAGAAAACATCTCCAGTGTGGAAACTTGGATCTACCACTTTGATCCTGAAACCAAGCCTTAGTCTTCCATTGGACTTTCCTTATGACCAATGAAAGTCAAAGGGCCAAGGAGTGCTGGAAAGAAAATGGTTGCTGCTGACTTTTCAATAAATGTTCATCTGGTGAATGTTGTTACAGCAAATTAGAAAACAGGCTGCAAAGGGCATACTCAAGTCTCCTTCCCATGTTCTTCGACAATTAGGGAGCACAGAAACAAAGCTGATGTGGTATTCACACTAGGTGAATTTTTCCTTTTTTCCTGACTCTAGGGCAGCTGTTTTCCAGCTCTGAAGCAGTTGTAGCCTAGGAATTGACTGCAGAGCCAAAAACAGAAAATGAGTACTTCTAGAAATGGGAAGAGTGTACTTTGAGTACTTAAAAACTTTAAGTGATCTCATAAGAAAAATTCAGGGTCTGACAGTCTTGTTCACTGCAGATGGTTTGCCTTGCACAGCCATTTTGTTTGTCAGTAGCAACAAGAGATACACTAATAATTTATGCAACATATTATTATTATTATTATGTTTCTGGTGTGGGAGGGTGTAAAACCAGCCCAAACTTTGCAAAATTAAGAGCATAGTTTGGTGATAAGATGCTGTGTAAGACATAAGTGTATGAATAGCACAGAACAAAAATCTGAACATCAGTCTTGATCTTACACAAGCATAATGCAAACAAACATTTGGGGCCTTATTAAATGTGGCTGATATTACATTTTGTTGGAATAAGTTTTGGAAGTGTTCAATCCATCATTTCAGATGACTTGGATTACCAAAAAGTCTCGGCAAGATGAATTGCTTAAGTTCTCACTGGAGTGTGGCATAGGCTTTTGATTCAATACCAGGATCAAGGAGAAATGTTTCTGCATTGAATCTTAACATGCAATGAAACATGGGTACACCACTATACCCCTGAGTTAAAGCAAGTGAGTGAAGGAAGGAAAAGCAGGTAGTTCACTCCTGTCAAAGCAACTGCCAAAGTATTTTGTTCATTGATGTTCTTCTTGAATGTCAAAGGAGCTTATTATTGTCATCTTCTGGTTGAGGCAAAATGTGTTTATTGGTGAAAATGATCAACAATGGATTCTAGAAGCTCTTTTCCCTTAAGACAATGCCCATTTGCATACATTTGCTTTGACAAGGGTAAACGTCAGAGGAAATCCAATGGACAGCACTCGTACATCATCCATACATTTCAGACTTAATGCCTTAATGACTGCCATGTTTGGACTTTAAAAGAAGCATTGGGAGGTTGCAATCCCACAACAATAAAGCATTATGTGCAATTGTCTGAAAATCCAACCCCACTCTTTCTTTGATATGGGATTAAGTTGCTTCCTGTCTACTGGGAACTTATGTAAAACATGAGATGTACCCCATTTTTATTTTATTCTGGTTCATATATGATTCACCCTTATACTGATTGGAAAAGTTCACACAGCTGTTGCTAGTGAAGAAAAAGATTAGTTTTCTCATTCCCTTTTAATTCACATTGTCTGTCTCCATGGTGTTCTAAAAGCAACAGTTGATAACACTGATATTACAGAACTAAAGCCATGGTCTCTTACTGCCAGATCTAATTTGTAAACATAATTTTTAGTAAGTATTCATAGCTGAAGCTGTGATGATTTTAATTAACAAATTGTTAATGAACCTGATGTTTTCTCTGTAAAGTATCACATCAATTATCTTCTATAACCAGTATGATGCTAATGGGAATTTTACTTCTATAAGAAGTAATATTTTTTTGACAGAGAAATAATACAGCCTTCGGCTGCTGCTATAGTTTTTTTTTTTTTTTGTACGATATAAACTAACTTAAGCAATGGAAAAAATTACACTGAATAATTATGATTTAGAGTAACTGACAATACAGGACAGTGCAGCAAACTTCATAATTTGCAAAAACTACGATATGCTAAATTATATAAATCTGAGCTGACAGTGAAAGACTGTTCTAAAAATGCTGCAGAATTTTGCAGCATAATGCACACCTTCAATAGACATTTTATAACTATGTTGCAGGGAAGTAGTATGAAAAATTACTTACATTGGACATAAAACTTTTTGCATAGAGGCTAATAAAATAATAACTTTGCGCAGATGTGAATTTTTTTTATTTCTGTTGCGATTATTTTATTATTCTGTCCTGAATTTGTTTACAAATATTTAATAAGTTTATTTATTATCATTAATCCTTTTCCAAAACAAATAAAATTTTAATTTTGATACCTCACCACCCTTCTTGGTCCATTTAAGTTTGCAGCACAAGTGTATTTGTAAATAGAACATTATAAGGAAATGTCAGTGAAATACAACAATTTTGTAATAAAATTCATTAAGTAAATTGTATTTTTATGATATGCACTAACTTTATTTACCAGGAAAGAAGATGAGAACATCTTGGTCATTCCATTCATTCTATTCCATTTTTACATAACCTAAATGCTCAATATCTGATCACAAAACAGCTTTACATGCAACATGGGCTAAAGCCATTCTACATGTGTAACCAATAACATTCTACTAGAGTCCCAATAAGAAGTTCAAAATGTTGATATTATTGTATGATTGGCTTCACTGTGCAAGTTCCAATTAACAATTTAATAAGTTAAAAATAATATCCAAAAATTAAGCAAAATTACTTTCTTATAAAACAATATCCATGTATGCACACGCTTGACAGATCATGCAGATTTGTGTTTGCATATCCTCTGCTAACACATGGAACTGTGGGATTCCATAGCAACCATTACCATGTCTATCAACACAGTTCTGAAGTCGTTGGCCAATATCATTCAAGCTAAGAGATGTAGCAAGTTTTGCAGAGCAACCATTGCAAGTTATGTATGAACCCTCAGATTCCATTTTAAGTGCACATTTTTGACAAAAAGGGCATATGATTTCATTCTCCATGCTTTTCTCAACCACCTCAGCTATCAGTGCTTCTTCATTCATCAGCATTACTTCATACTCTGCAATGATATTCTCTTCTACAAAACATAACAGAAAAGTTTTATTAGAAATGCAGCATTGCACTTTCATTTCTCCCTACTTCACCACATTTTATGTATGTGAGCAAGAGAGAGAAATCACGCACTGATACAAAGTATTGGTTCAGGATCAACTGGCTAGAGAAAGAAAATATATTAAGTCAATGCTGAATTTTTAAAGAAAGGATAAAACAAAGAGTATTATGTATTAAGATCATTGTATGATTGAGTCGAATAACACTCTTTTTCCTACACTTAGGTATTCATTTTTTTACACTAAACTCCACTTACTTAATTAAAACACATCTTACTTTTATGTAAGTAAGTGGAGTTTAGTGTAAAAGAAAATGAATACCTAAGTTTAGGATATATTACCACTCCATTGTCAAAAGCTTCGTAAGTACAGTATTTAACACTCTTTTGCTCCTTTTACTTGTTTAAATATGTAGGACCAGTTTCATGAACCCTTCGTTTGCATCATCAGCCCCTAGTAAACTGGAAGATAAACCGTTATGCTGTGGGAATGTATAATCTGCTCTGGTGGAGGGGTGATGAACTTCAATTAAGCTAATTGAACTGCAAGAAATATTTGGTGGCTTTAGTAATAAAAATTCTTAAATATTATACTTACGAAGCTGTTGACAATGGAGTGTTAATATATCCTAAACTTAGGTATTCATTTTTTTTTCTTAAATAAATCAATGGTTTCAACAAAGACACAGTGATAAAAATTATCAATAAATATAAAAGACAAAAAGAGATAAGAGAAGTTTCCACACTAAAAAACATAAAAGAAGAATAAAAATTCAAAAGTTTCACCTACCATCCAATTTACCACAACAAGTTCAAGAAACTTTTCAAAGAACATGGGATAATGTTAGTCCCAAAGAACAGATACAACATCAAGAATTTATTAGGTTGCACAGTAAAAGAATCTATATCAACAGAACAGAAATCAGGAATTTATGAATAAAATGTGCAGATTGTGAACAGTGCTGCATAGGCAAAACAAAGAGAAATTTGGAAATTCGGAAGAAAGAACATTTTAGGAATATTCAGTTTAAGCAGGTGGATAAATCAGCAGTAGCAGATCACTTTTGGACCAAAAACCATGAAATAAAACCAGAAATTAAACTGCTGAAACATCTTTACAACCCATTGGAGTTATCCACTTGGGGAAAAATTTTTATATTAAAAAATAGAGAAAACTTAATGAATTTCGAGTTTCCTCCTATGAATGAACACAGCAATTTCCTACTTCAACCAACAGAGGCCACCACAGAAACATCCGGATGTCCAGCCATCATTTCAAGTAACGGCGGTTCGGTGAGCAACTGAAGCTGGGAGAGATTCTCCTGAAACACATCTTACTTTTATGTAAGTGGAGTTTAGTGTTAAAAAAAATGAATACCTAAGTTTATATAGAGCTTGCAGCAAATGCTGGAAATATTGTCCTCCTTCAGCTAAACAAGTATTGTACCAGGTAATACATTCTGATTTAGATCAATCACTGCAATATTTCTTATTTCATTGTATGTTTTCCTCGAGTTCTTCCATGTGTGAAGATTTGTTTTATACACTTTGTCCTTCAGGCTACCCCACAAATAAAAATCTAAGGCTGTTATATCTGGTGAGTCAGAGGGGCTGTACACCAGCACTAATCACTCTTATCTTCAAACCTTCCCTAATTTTACCAATGAACTCTTCTACTGCTTGAGAAGTGGTGGTATCTTGTTGAAACCACCATAATTTCTCTTCTTCTATCAGCTGATTAAAAAAAAAAAGGTCAAAATGTCATATCAGTAACTCTCTCCATTTATTGTTTGCTTGTAAAAAAATGGACTGATTACGCATCTTGTGCTAATTGCACATCAAACTCCAATTTTCCTATCATGAAGAGGGGTTTCTTGTATACCTTTTGGATTTTCAGACATCAATGTGAGACATGAGACATGACCATTTTGGTGAAACCACACATCTCGGGGAGGGGGGGGAGAAAAAGAAAAGAAAGGGTAAAAAAAGCTATGGGTTGATTAACCCTTCAATCAATGATGAAAGAACCCATAACATACATATGCTATAGGATCATCTTGTCATAGACAATAGATGCTTGTACATTTGTAAGGTCTGAGTTTTAACAATTTTATACTGTATGTGCAGAAGACAATGAAACCCCAACTTGTGCTAATTTCGGTAGAGATTTTGTTGGTGAACATTCAAAATTTGTGCCAATTTTGTCTAATTCATCTTCTGTCAAAATAGTACCCCTACACATGTGTTTCTTGTTTTGCACTGAACCATTAGTAACAAATTGCAGTTAATTGCACAAGATCATGAATTGTAGTTCTGGAAAGAGACAATTCCTCATGAACATGACAAGCTCATTCGCAATTATAATAATATTTACAAACAAAAATACACTGCTATAAAGTTAGCTGTCTTGTCACATTTGCAAATGTAGACTGGTAACTGTTTGGAAATTCAAGGACAGGCATTCAGGCAGACAGGTGGAATGGGGAGGGAAGTCAACCTTGGCTAAAATGCAAAACCTTGTGCTAGCAGTGAAGACATATTCTGAAAGCTCAGTATATGGGGAAAATAAAATATGTTGAATATCATGATAAGGCTTTATATGAATCAGAACTGGAGTTGTAAATAGGTGGAAGACTTAATATGCAGATGTGCCCAATGTGCGGAGACAAGGATAATTTTTGGCATGGTTTATTAGAATGGTTATTGAAAGAGAAATCATTTTTGAAGTAATGGAGTAGTTGGGAATAAGATACTGAATTTAAGTTCAAAGAAAAAATGTAAAGAAATAGGAAGTTATTCAGAAAAAGTGATGAAGGAATGATTAAGGGGGACCAAACAAGTTAAAGAAATGAAATATGTGGAAAATTATTAGAGATGACAGTTTTAATCATATGGATAAATCAAATATAATGGTAAACAATGTTATGAATATTGGATCAATAAGAATTTAAGGAATGAAATTGAGATAAAATATTAGAAAATTTATAAATAATAAATGCAAACAGTATGTGGTGATAGATTAACATATACTGTATTTTATCCTGTATGTATTATATTGCATATTGAATTGAATTCATTCTTTCACAAATTCAAACATTTGACTGATGCCTACAGCCAACTTTCCTTAACAATAAACACTTATGACATGGCTCTGTGTGATACAGAACACCAGAAACTACAAGCAAGCTTTCATTAAAAAAGGTTTTAAAAAAGAACTAGTACATAAAAAGGTGCAGAAATTCAAGAGACAAAAACATATCAAAGAAACCACAACACTTTCAGCAAGAAAGGATAAAATATTTTTTAAAAAATTCACATATCATCCATGGGCTACAAAAAAATGTCAGAATATTCTTAAAAGATTTTAATACAGGCTGGCACTGATTAATAGATTTAATGTTAAAAACTTACTGATAGATAATGTTAATGACAGTATTCCACAAGAAGAAAAATCAGATATTTACAAAATAAATTGTTCAGAATGTGAAAAAATCTACATAGGGAAAACAAAGAGAAACATAGGCACATGGTTAAAGGAACATTTCAGGAACATAAACTACAAGCAAATAGAGAAATCAGCAGTAGCATATCATTTTTGGACACAAAATCACAACATAATGAATAAAGCAAAATTATTAAAATCAGTACAAGGACCTACGGAAACCTGGGAGAAAATCTACATCTACAAATACAAAGACAGCATAATGAACTTCGACATTGTCGGGGATGAAAACATACACTACAAGTTTATCACACTGCCACCAGAGCAGAATATACATTCCCACAGCTCAACGAATGATCCGACAGTTGAACTTTAGCCTGGCTGAAGATGGGAACTAAATGTTCTCAAAACATGTTCCATACATTTATGAAAAGTAAGTGGAGCTTTAAGAGTGTGTAGTTCAACTGAATCATAAATGATATCAATTAATATGATTAGCTTCACTGTGCAAGTTCCAATTTACATTTAAGCTTTCATTTGTTTTCTGCGGGCAGAGGATAATGAACTCTACATAAACAACAAAAGTACCATGCAAATGGTATTTAGGAAAAGTGGCAGAAACTGAGCTCAAGAAATGGAGCACCATGGCGAGCAACCTTTACAAGCCACTATAAATATCTGGAATCATCTTCTAAATAACAGGTATATGATTTTGCCAATTTTTATGAGGAAATCACTCAAATTTCACTAATTTTGTTCTACTTACTGGAATATGTTTTGAAGGCTGTTGCCATCATCATCAGCATGATTCTACTGTTAGCTTCCCAGCATGGTATTAAGATGCTGCTGTGTAGATTTTATGAATTTAGAGACGAACTTACTGTTTTTAGAACATCAAAATTAACTAAATTTTCCTTAATTGATATTATTGTATGATTTAGTTGAACTACATACTCTTAATGCTTCACTTACTTGTCATAATGTATAGAACTGGTTTCCAGAACATTTCATTCTCATCATCAGCCAGGCTAAAATTCAACTGAATCATACAATAATATCAATTATATGATTGGGTTCACCTGTGCAAGTTCCAATTTACATTTTAATTAGTAAATTTTCCTTTATATAAATATTGTACTTACGAAGCTGTTGACAATGGAGTGGTAATATATCCTAAACTTAGGCATTCATTTTTTACACTAAACTCCACTTATTTGCATAAAAGTAAGATGCTTCAGTTGCTCACTGAACCGCCGTTACTCAAAATGACTAGCCATCATTTCGATAAACTGAAGATGGGAGAGATTCTCCTGAAATGTGTCTTACTTTTATGTAAGTAAGTGGAGTTTAATGTAAAAAATGAATACTTAAGTTTAGAATAAATTTTCCTTGTTTTGCAAATGCCTAGCAGAATTTTGTCTTTTGTGTTGGTTTTTATCTTAAAAAATCTTCTGTAATTTTTGGTGTTCTCATGGTTGAAATGTGAATTTCTTGTACATGTGATGTCTGTTATTTGTTTTTGAATTTTTCTATTTTCTTGCTGACCAGATCTATTGTGTAGCCATTTTTCTGTGCTATATTTTGGTACCTAATTTGTATTCTCTCTCACTCATTGATAGGTTTGTTAATCTGAATGTGAGGCTGTTGATTATTACAAATTTATGTTATTTTGGATTGTGGCTGTTGTTTATGTATTTATTCATATGGGTATGTTTTCTGAATATGCCAAATTCCAGTATATTGCGATTTTTTATAATTTTTATATTCAAGAAGTAAAGAACTTTGTTTTCTATTTCCTTGTGAATTTAATGGTTCTATCTTATAGGTTGAATAGTTTTATTGCATCCTCTTTCCATTTTTCAATAACTATTGCAAAGACTACATAACCACCAACATTTGTACATACATATGTGGAAATGCAACAACTAATTTTGTTTCTAGAAAACTCATGCACATATATCATATCATATGCTTTATTCACTTTTGGAAATTTGTTACAATTTCATGGCTTCATCAATTACAAAATATAACAATTTTAAACTATTGATACTTATATATATATATATATATATATATATATATATATATAGGTAGTTTTATTAAAGTATGCTTTGAATTCTTGTATACTATAAAAACACTGATTAATTAAAAACTTCTTAACTTTCTTCCTGAGTCTAATCGGGTGCTTATCTGTGATTTCGTTGGTTATTAGGTTATACATTTGGATGCCACTATGCAGGATTGAGTTGATCTTTTAAGTTGTTCTGGCGGTTTGTAGATGGATTTTATTGCTGGTTCTATTACTGTGCTTATGGATAGATTTATTGGAGTAAAATTGTTGTATACTACTGTTTATGAAACGTACACTTTCTAATATGTATAGGCATGGTATGGTAAGTATATTGTTCTGTATAGTTTAGTTTAGTTCTCGGAGCACTCAGTGAGTTCGAAGAGCAGCCACAGAGACCTATGAACATTGAACTTATATACAATTACCACAGTAGTTTTCAATCTGTATTTACAAAAATTTGTTTGCATCTACATAAATAATTACAATAAAAATAAAAAAGAACACTTAGAACAACTCAACCAACACCAAAAACAGATAAATCAATCATACAATTTTTATTAATACATATTTACATATACATTGATATGTTGTGCAGTATAATATTGTCACTCATATATTCCTTTACAGAATAATAGGCCTTTTTACATAAGTATTTTCTAAGAGCAGATTTAAAGGAATTGTCATTGTTTATTAAGGCTTTTAGGCTAGAGGGAAGAGCATTGTATACTAAAATGCACTCATAATAAACGCCTTTTTAATGGCATGAAAGTGCTGAAATTGGGCGATGTAGATTTGCTTTTTGTCTAGTATTCTTGTCATGTATATTTTGATTTTGAACAAATTTTTGTTTATTTCTTATATAAAAGTTCATGAGGGATAAAATATATTCGCAAGGAAGAGTTAAAATTTCAAATTTCCTTAAGAGGTTTCTGCACGAATGTCTGCTGTGTGTACCAGCGATTATTCATATGACTTTTTTCTGTAACAGGAAGACATGTTCACTTTTAACTGAATTTCCCCAAAATATTAGACCGTACTTCATCATTGAATTGAAATAAGCATAATAAAATAGTTTTAAAGTCTTAATTGACTCCAACATTACTAATGCACGTATTCCATAGCATGCACTGCTTAGTTTAGGTGTAATAAGATCAATGTGATCTTTCCAGTTAAGATGGTTATCAATTATTAAACCAAGGAATTTAATATATTTGGTTTGTGAAAGCACAGTGCTATAATATCCTATCTGTAATTGTGGATCTGGAGATCTGTGAGTAATGAATTTCATAACATTTGTTTTATCTAGATTTAGAGACAATTTGTTTGCTTTGAACCATACACACAATGAACTGAGAACCAAATTTAATTTAATGGCACAATCATTAAGGCTCTTTCCATTTATGAATATGCTTGTATCATCTGCAAATAGAACAGCATTTCCTACATCTTGGATAGATAAGGAGAGGTCATTTATATATATTAGAAAAAGAAGAGGACCCAGAACAGATCCTTGAGGCACTCCATGGTTAATCATTCCCCACTCCGATGCATTGTTTTTATTATTGAAGGGACAATTTATCACTACTTTTTGTTTCCTTTTGTCAAGGTAGGATATAAACCATTTTAAATATTGGTTTTTTATTCCATAGAAAGTTAATTTATCTATCAGAATTTCATGATTTACACAGTCAAAAGCCTTAGCTAAGTCACAAAATATTCCTCCTACATGTGCTCTTTCATTAAATGCAATTAAAATTTCATTAGTAGTTTATAGATTGCATTTTCTGTTGAAATTCCTTTTCTAAAGCCAAACTGATCACTAACTAGAATATTGTTACTTTCAAGGTAATGGTAAAGCCTATTGTACATTACTTTCTCAAATACCTTAGAAAATGTAGGTGAAATAGCTATAGGTCTATAATTAAAGTCATTTATCTTTTCTCCCTTTTTGTACAGAGGCCTCACTATTGAATATTTTAGCCTCTCAGGAAATACACCCAATGTTAAAGATTCATTACACAAGTGACTAAGGGGGGTACTAATTTCCTTTGCACAGGCCTTTATGACTTTGCTGTTGATCTCATCATAGCCAGAAGAGTTTTTTGATTTTAGTTTCCTAATGATATTACTAATTTCTAGTGGGGTAGTGATACCTGGTTTGAATTCTTTATTATGATGAGGAGTTGATGATTGTAAAATTTTTAAAGCATCTCTTTTGTCACCAGAATATAAATTTAAATTGTTTGTTACATTAAAAAAGTAATCATTAAACTCATTTGCTATGTCTGCAGGGTATTATATCTCTTGATTGTTAATATTTAAGATTATTGCATCGTCTTGTTGCAGATTTTTGCCTTTTTCTTGTTTTATTATATTCAAGTAGTTTTTATTTTGTTTTTTGACTGATTGATAAGTGTTTGGTAATGGAGGCCTTTCGCTGCTTTTATGACTTTCCTAAGTATCTTACAATATTTTCTAAAATGTATTTTTAATTTAGGGTCTTTACTGAGCTTTTGCTCATTATATAATTGTCTTTTATGTTGACAAGATTTTTTAATTCCTTGGGTTAACCATTCCCTGCTCTTATTATAACTTCTTTTTTTTATTTTTAGTGGGAAATATGCTTCAAAATGCAATTTTAAAATATGTAAAAAATTATTGAATTTACTATTAACATCATTTGCACTGTAAACACTATTCCATGATCCTTGTCAAAGTGTCTCCACCATTTTATTGAAGCTCCTGCTCCCAAACAATAACCATGTAATGACAATTGTGATAATTCCTGTTGTTTCAAATGATGTTCAGATAGGCAGATAATATGTGGTTTTATATTGTCACAAGTTAAGCTGTTTAATAATTCATCTGTTTTGCTTCTAAGTCCTCTAATGTTTTGATGAAATATACAGAGATTTTTTATTGCTTGTTGAATACTCTTCAATTTTACTTTATTTTCTGTGCTATCATGATCATTGATATGATTATCATTTGATTTAACATAAGTATACTATAAAGTACATTTTACAGTGGGTGCATTAGTTTAGATTAAACATTTTACGTACAATTTTCTTTTGGGCTAAAAAGAGTGTATTAGTATCTACTGAATTACCCCACAAGATATTGCCATAAGTAAGAACTCGATTGTACATATGCAAAGTAGATCATTTTTAAAGTGCTAAGGTACATAAAGTGCATATCTTCCAAGAATGGTGCGAGTCAGTTTTCCATTGCTAGACCCCTTTTTTGTGTATAACTATTGCCTTTGATTAATGCAAATTTGATAAGGTTTAGATATTGTTCTATTACTTCTCTAGGTAGGTTTATTCAGGTTAGCCATTTCTTTACAATAATTAAGTAGTTGGGGATGCTAGGAAACAGAGAGAAGACATCATAAGAAACTTAGTAAATCCATATTTTCTAGTTTCACATGCCTGATTTTTTTCTATCAATTCTGATGAATTTTTATGCTTTGGTTTTTGTATTTTTGTAAAGTATTACATTTTTTTTAACGATAATTGGCTAAATTGTACGTTGGTGAATTCATTGTGTTTACTATAGGTTTCATTTTATTACCAGGTTATGTATTTTCTAGTCCATAGGTTCTGGGTGTAGTAGGATTGCCTGGTATTATCTTCTTTTTTCCTTCCTTGTTTAGAATGGCTACTTTTTAATAATTTGTTTGAACTAATAAATTTCTGGGTAGGATGAGTTTTCATTTTTTCCTAAATTATACATGCTGTTTTCATAAACTCATTCATTATGACTATTTTGTTTCATTTGCCAATCCTACTTAAATAACACTTTTTTTCTTAAGAAATCTGCGTATCCTGTGATATTGTCTTTTTTGATAATTTATTTTATCAATCACTCTAGAACTTTCCTACATTGTGATCTGATGCTATTTTTTTCTTCATCTGGTTTGTTGAAAACTGATATTTTGATGTCGGCTACATATTCTGCTATATTTTGGGAGTAATCTATACAAGAGTTAAAACCTAAATTTAATAATTGTAAATCTTTTTCTGAGAAATGTTTGTTTGACAGTATGACATTTTCTATTGGGCTGTTTTGGTTTTCTTCCCCTTTTTAACCTTTTGTTGCTTTTATCTAAGATTTTCTAGCATTTTGTCTACAATTTCCCCATTCCTCATAAAAAGTTGCAAAATTATACTATATTTAACTGTGATAATTCCAGCTATTTAAAACAAGTATATGCTTTAGCATGCATATCAAAGACAGGTTCATTGCCACAATTAGAACCATAAACAATATAAATTATCTACATAGACCATCCATAAGGGCAGCAAAGCAACCTTTCCATGCTGACATTTGTCCTACAAATAGTATGGAACTATCTGAAGAAAGAAGACTTAGGACTCCTGGAAAAAGTAAAAACCACCTACTTAAAAAGAGACTGAAGGGTGTCAAAATTTACTCAATCCAAACTTGTATATGAATTTGCAGGGGAGCTATTCCTAATAGAGAACCTGAGGAAGTTAGCAACTATTAGCAAGTAATAGTTATGACGAGTTCCTAGCAAAAAGAAAAAGGAAACAGAGAAAAATTGGACTGGATTTCTATGCCATGTGAGCAATGTCCACAGTAGAGAGAACTCTAATCAACCCTAGTGACAAATGCTAACCAGATTTGCTGTTCATGATAAAAATCATAAAATCTGTTACAAAACTGGTTTTCATCAATCTGTGTGGAATTAAATGCATATACAATATAACTTAGAATTTTGTACAAGGACAATGACCTTAATACATATAACAGAGAAGAAACATCGTACATCACTCATGCACTTCTTTCTGTACGCATTTTCTCTTTATTAAATCACACAAATTGTAGTCTTTGTATAAACTAGAACTATACCAAAATTAGGTTATGTAACTTACCCTCTTCTGTTATAGGAATGTCATACTGCTCATCAAAAGAATTTGCCTCAGAATCCAACACGTTTATTATCTCATCCACATCTGCAGTACCCGACAGATTTCTCAGTTTATCAAATAATCTGCATCGATTTCCCTTTATCCTTTCCCGACAACGCTGTAACATAAGTTACTTTCAAATCTTAAGAGTTAATCTATCAAGTAGAATGTTATATTTAAAAAAAGACAACATTTTCATGCAGTAGATACTAATAAAATACAACTGCAAGCATTTATTAAAAAATAAAATATACAGAAAGTAACTAGACACAAACCTTTCGCAAAACATCTCTAAATTTTGGTGAGCCATTTCTTAATTTGTGTACTGCAATTCTGTTAAGATGTGCAATATCTATTAAATTCCTTTGGGTAGAAACAAAAGCGGTCATTTTTAGACAAATGACATTAGTACTACTTCATACTAGTCATAAAAATTGGTTATAACTGCCGCCTTCTTTGCGTAAATATCATCTGCTTTCCATTATTTACCATTGAAGCTCAGGGGATTCGCATACTCGAAAATCTAGATAAACTGAAAACGAAATATCGTCGCTCACTCCCAATTGCTTTGCTCCGCTCCGTTCGCTAGCCAGTAAGCATGTAGCTTTTGCAAATAACCCACTTTCCACACATGAAGCAGGCAGGTGGAGCAATGTTATCATAGAGCAATATTGCAGTTAAAGGAAGTGAATGAATTAAAGTTTGTGATTTTTTTCTGGCTTACGTAGTCTTCAATGTAATATACTAAATTCAGATAATGGCAGGTGTTTTCGATATAGAACTACTAGATGCAGAAGTTGGGCAAGATGATTCTGACGATGATGCCATTGAAATTGAAGAGGTGAGGTGGTGTGTTTATTGCAAATATTAATATGAATGGTATATATTCATTTGCGCAGCTGACAGTGTTGATACAGCTAATGGTTCCCGTGAATTTAATAAACTATTCTAATTAGGAAATTAAGGTTAGTTGAAAAGCATTCGTTTTACTGTAAGAAAAACATAAATGTGATCCATATTTTTTGTGTTTTTCAGGGTGATTATGATCAAGATCCTAATGTAAATGCTATAATAGAGTGAGTAATGCTTAGTTTATATAATACACATGTTTGGTATTTATTCATTCAAGTATTATATTTTGTTTGGTGAAGGTTCATTGCTGTAATCATTCTCCATATCTACAGGTCTGAAGATTTAGAAACTGTTCAGCTATCAGAACAAAATGTCAATCCAGGGAATGAAAAGACAGGCCCACAAGATTTTGAATTACGCAAGGTTCTAGGGAAAGGTGGTTATGGGAAAGTGTTTCAAGTTCGCAAGGTAACTGGCCAGGATGCAGGGACAATTTTTGCAATGAAGGTCCTAAGGAAGGCATCAATAGTGCGAAACCAGAAAGACACTGCACACACTAAAGCAGAAAGGAACATCCTAGAAGCTGTCAAGGTGAATTGCTAGGATGGTGTTGTCTTGAAATGAAGGTGAATAACAAAATTACAAGTGAACTAAATCTTTATTGCATTTGTTTTTCCTCATGATACCCAGCATCCATTCATCGTGGACCTGATCTATGCCTTCCAAACAGGTGGCAAACTTTACCTGATTCTGGAATACCTAAGTGGTGGGGAGCTCTTCATGCACCTTGAACGAGAAGGCATTTTCTTGGAAGATACAGCTTGGTAAGATACCATTAAAATTCCCAATTTAGAGTGAATTAGTGCAGAAGTTGGGTGTATGGTGAAGGTTATGGGCTATTATGTATGTTTATTTACTTAAAGAAAGGCAGAAATGAAAGTATTTATTTATATGATCTGCATTGAGGAGAGAGAAAAAATTAATTGGGACCATTACTAATGTGACATGGATGAAAAACTCCCTAAAATCAAAATATAGTAGCTAGAAGTTAATTATCAAACTATGCAGCCTAATATGAAAGTGAAAAAGTTTTCTGTCACAAACTCACACTTATGCTATTCTCCACTTTTCCCCTTGTCCTGCAAGTCTTGCTAATTATAAAATAACTTTATTTTACAGTATAAGTGTAGCTATTTAATTTTCAGGATTTTAGGAAATAGAAGGTCATAACTCATGAACTCAAAACTATTTCTATTTGAAATAGTCTCCCCACTCTTGATAAA
This sequence comes from Metallyticus violacea, assembly GCA_030762175.1. Taxonomy (NCBI): domain Eukaryota; kingdom Metazoa; phylum Arthropoda; class Insecta; order Mantodea; family Metallyticidae; genus Metallyticus; species Metallyticus violacea. The sequence continues at coordinate 2,495,792 of CM060832.1, forward strand.
AAGTTGTATCCTATGGTAACAATCATGGAAGCAGCCACATTTTGCTTGGACAGAGATGTCACCAAAGTCCTATTCATAGGGTCCAATAGCTTTTTCCAAACTAATGGACTCTTAGTTAGAAACAGATAAATTCATAGGGATCCAGATCTAGATTGTATAGTGGGTGGTTCACCAGTGTAACCCCCAGTTCTTGCCAAAATTCCATTGTTTTCAAAGAGGTGTCCAGAGAGGCATTGTAATAGTAATGAACTAATCCTTGTAACTTAGGTTACACTCTTTTTTTTATAGATTTTGTGTAGGAAAACTATGGTGCACCAGTTGACAATGAGTATGTTTTTCAAGATATGAAATGGTTGCAATAAGGCCACTTGTTAAGAAAAAACTGGGTTACCATCTTATGGCCTATACTTTGACATCACTTAAGGTCAATTTCATTAACAGATGTTAAAAGTTAACAAGCTGTTAGACTCCTTTAACATTCAAATTAACAAAAATTCTGTTTAATCAACCAATGTAAACTTTTCCTTTTGGAATTTGTGGTTCTTTTGCCAGAAATGGTTTGCTATTGCTGATTTTCCCATTATTTATATTTTACATTTCTCATGTGTTCCTTAAACTGTATGATATTTCTTTTTGTTTTGCCTATGTATTTGATATTGCAGTCTTTGCAACTGATTTTGTAAATGTCTGATTGTTTTCCTGGCAGAATTTTGTTTTTTGTGTTGCCTTTTAGGAGATTTTTAAACTACATTTGTTTATTGGAGCCAACATGATGTTTGCCTCTTTAAAAATCTTCTGGAATTTTGGTGTGCCCATGGGTCAAGGGTGAATTTCTTATATATATGGTCTCCTTTGTAGCCCTTTGGTGTGGTGAAGTCTTTTATTTGTTGAATTTTTCTTTATTCTTGTTGAAGATCTATTATAGCCATTTTTCTGTGCTTTATCCATGATTTTATGGTACTCTGATTTGTACTCTGTCTTGTTTATTGGTAGGTTTGTTAATTTGAATGTGAGGCTATTGATTATGGAGAATTTATGTTGTTTTGGATTGTAGCTGTTCTATTTTATATAATTATCTATAGGGGTATTTTTCTGAATATGCCAAATTCCAGTAAATGTCAGAAGTTTTTTAAAGAAGCAAACGTCATTTTGGCTCCATTAAATAAATGAAGTTTAAAAAATCTCCTAAAAATAATCACAAAATGCAAAATTCTGCCGGAAAACAATCTGGCATTTATGAAATCAAGTGCAAAGACTGCAATATAAAATACATAGGCAAAACAAAAAGAAATATTACCATAAGGAACACATGAGAAATGTAAAATACAAACATGCAGAAAAATCAGCAATAACAGGCCATTTCTGGCAAAAGAACCATAAATTCCAAAAGGAACCAAAACCCTCAAAAGCTCTTCAAAAACCCTAGAATTAACTGTGGGAAAATATATTCATAACAAAAATAAGGAAAATTTGGTTAATTTTCATCTCCCAAAGAACAGTAATCTGACCACTAAGTTTGTAAAATCATAGAGTGACATTGTAATACCAAGCTGGAAAGCTGACAGTGAAACCATGCTGATGATAAAGGCAACAGCCTTTGAAACGTGTCCAAGTAAGTGGAACAAAATTAGTGTGAAATTTGAGTGGTTTCCTCAATAATAATTTATTATACTATACTATATTTCACTGTAAAAATTCTCACTATTCAAAACTATTCATGTTAAAAGTTTAACAACTAATAACAGTTTGAAAATGGCAGCCATAAATCCAGCTATAGATGTCAAAATCCTATATTTGGGTGTATTAAGTCATTCATAACATAGAAACATGTAGTAACTTTGGAATTTGTATACAAAAGATCATTGTTTACTGAAAATGTAAAAAGTATGCCGTGATATTGTAGATGAAATATGAGTGATGTTACAATACATAAAAGAAACGTGCTTCTCTCTCTTTCTCTTCCTCTGTTTTGAGACAGTGACTATTTTGAAAGCTATTGTTTTTGATTATCAGAAAATTTCTGCAACTGTTGCATCAAAAAGAGGAACTTGACATTACCTAATTTACTGCAAATTATAAACAATATCTTTTTATCACATACTGTTTTCTGTTTTGTGAGCATTTGATTGGACAGACATAAAAATTCTATATCCTAGTAGCAATAAAATTAAAATGTATTGTATTTACTTAGACTGCTTTTCCATCAGTGTTCCTAACCTCAGTTGCTAGGTGGTTTGATTCAGTACATATGATACTTAACAATTTGAAATGGTATTATCTAAAGGTGTCTCGTCAGGTAATAGGTTTCCTTAAGGAAATTTCTTTTAATGCTTCACTCACATCCTGAAACAAGATACATGTTTGACATGTGCTAAATAGTATAAAAAATTACTTTTTTTGGGATTAGTAATTGTAGCAACAACTGTGTTATATAACATTGTAATGCAGATACCTCCATTATTTCTTTATACCTTCTAACCTGACAATTATGTAACTTTTCTAATTCAAAAAAGCATTTGCCCCTGCTTCTTTAAATATTCATTGTATGAGCTGTATGTTACAATTATTCTATGCAAATAAAAGTACTTCCTAGTGCATTCAAAGGTCTTTCAGTTATGACACTGCATTCTTGATCCCAGCTATTTCCATTTCTTGAGAACTTTAACATGTTTTCCAACATTATCCTGGAAAAGGTCAGTGGAACGCAGGAGTCTTAACATATTATTAAAATATTAACACAATGTTATTAGCAACATTTTTAACATCTGTTGATGAAACCAACCTTTAATGTTTGCTGGAAGGAGGATTCATACTTTGGCGAGACCCAGTTTGCCAACTGCCTCTTTAATTCTCAGTCATAAAAAAGAACCTTGGACACATATATCAAGTGCTATCAATGTAAAATTGACTAACCATTTCCAGACATCATTCCACACCTGCTGCCTTTTGTTCTTCTGTGAGGTTGTAGGGTACCCAATGATAATGATAAACTTCCTTACATAAAGATATTTGTGCAGGACTTCTGACACTGCAATGAATGAATGTTGAGAAACTCCTCTCTCTTGTAAATCACTTGTGGAATGACTTCTGCATGAGTGATGTTTTCACTCTTGCTAGATGCTTGTGCTCCTTTTCTTTCAAGAATCTTAACTCTGCAATTTATTATTGACTTTGTGCATAAAGGAGCAAAGTCTGGAAAAACTTTCTTTAATTTTTCCAGGCATTCTTGTTGTCTAATGCCGCATTTATTATTGTAAAAAATCATTGTGGCAATATGCTCTAAGAACATGACTGCAATTAACATTTTGAAGCAGCTACAATGATGAGTGCTGCATCCTAACTTATGTCTTATGCTTACCTATAAAAACATGCTAACAACAGGAAACTTAAAACCTCTCATAGTTTCTTAAAATCCCCAAAATTAAATAGCAACCTTATGTGACAACACATTTATCCCTTCCCATCTTCTCATTTATGTCTGGCCGGTAAAACAGTATTCTTATTGCATTAGCAGTAAGCACACATAGTTGTCATTTGTTAGTAATGATAGTACCCAATTTAAATCAAAACTGCCATAGTATCCTTATCTGTATCTTTGCACCTCTCCTCATTGGCCATTCCAGTTTGTTCAGTAAACATCATACTGGCTGATATCTGATACACACCTGGGGCCTGTTTCATAAAAGTTGACTACTTAACAGGTAACAGGCAATTGTTTTACAGTTCAATAACTTGACAAGTTTCTGTTTCATAAGTATGACAAATTTACAACATTGTCATGACATATTTGTCATATTCTGTTTCATAAAAATTTTGGTGTGATAAAATTGATAATTTGTTGGAAATATTTTAACATATTTGTTTTGTGAGACATAAAATTGCCACATATAATAGTGAAAATGATATTTATAAAATTGTCAAACAAATTCAACAGGATAATGTTTCTAATCTGTCTTCTAACACACTCTTATGCTTCACTTACTTTTAATACGGTGGAACCGGTTTCGAAGAGACATCCTCTCCATCTTCAACCAACTTGGTTGCCAACTTGGTCCCACCGTATTAAAAGTAAGTGAAGCATAAGAGTATGTTAGGCGACAGATTAGATATAATTTACATTTAACAAGCTTCACTGTGTGAGTCCCAACAGAATTTTTTAAAAATGTCTTATTTTTCGAAAGTTCTTAAATGAAGGATAATGTTTGCCTGTCACAGCATGTGTGACAGTGATAAGCAATGTGCAGCATGATAATTTTGGCCTTAATGTGATAAAGTAGTGCCATCGAGATAACATAAAATAAGATATTCTTAAATAGCTAGTGAGTCGCTTTAACACTCTTATCCTTCACTTACCATTGAGTTATACAGAACATGTTTCACAGGCCTTTGCTCACATCATCAACTGTGAGTCGACTGCTCGATTTGTTGATGGTTGGATGGACTTGGTGTAGCTAATATACATTTTATGAACTTTTGGATTAATTTGTCTTTTGTTGGGATCTCAAAGTTCATAATCTTATCTTCATATTTTTTTATAATTTTTTTCCCCCATATTCCCAGCACCAAAGGTCTACCTACAAATTTCAGTAATTTGATTTGCATTTCTATATCATGTTTATCTCTCTAAAAGTGATGTGCAACCACTGATTTGTCTATCTGATTGTACCGGATGTTGTGGGCAAAGGCCTATGCAACATGTTCTATATTGTTGTTGTTTACATTTACTATAAAATATGTCATAAGGTGACAGAGATCATTCTTTTAATATAGATTATTATAAATAATAATGTGCTAATGTCATAGTAACAGCATATGCTTTTATTATAATTTTCTTTATAGTTATACCAATTATAATTTGAGGTTTTGGAAATGATTATTGCCTTAACTCAACCTGGCAAAAAATAAACAATTGTTTTTGGTTATTATTATAAAATGGCTAAGAAATAAATATGTTGCATTTCTTAACACTGAAACTGTAATCAAACTAAGATCTATAAGTGGCATTCACAATTGATTCACAATAGCTGTGTTTTACGAACACCATGCAATCCATAGATATATCCATTAAATGGGTGATAGACTGATACTAGTATGCCATGCAGATGCTGAATATTGGTTGTAAGCAGAATATATAGTGAGACAGTGCTCATTTGTTGTCAAGCAGAAAAAGATGTGGACAGATGGAAGGCTACTATCATTCATAGACATTTAACTGTGGTATTTGGTCAAGAAACTCCTGCACAGAAGACTGTTTACAACTGTGTCAATGGATCCAGCAGTGACAGGGAATCTGCACACAACAATGTGAGTACTAGTTGTCCGTCAACTTCATGGTCTCACAGGTACATTGAGGTTGTGTCTGAATTGATTATGGCTGATAGGCACATAGCCGTTGATGAACTGGAATGTCAAACAGCATCAGCTGCTTAACCCTGTACACCATTATTCACAATTATTTGAATAAGAAAAGGATGTGAGCATATTTGGCTTTCAAGGGACTTGACACAGCTACAGAAAGACAAAATCATTGGAATCTGTCATCAGCGATTAGAAATGCGTATTGGAGATCTGGAGATTTTGAAGAATCTGGTGACAAGTCCTAATGTCTCTAACATACACCAGAGAAGGAAGTCCAATTCATGCAATGGAAACATCCACACAGTTCTCAACCCAAGAAATTTTGTACTGCTCCATCTTCAGGCAAACAGATGATTGCCATCTTTTGGGACACTTCAGGCATTGTGCTAATGGACTGGCTTCCTCAAGGAACAGCGAGGTGTACTGCAAGACCCTTACATGACTTACATGTAGGATTCAGCAATGGCAAAAGGGGAAATGGTCAACAATAGTGTTCTCCAAAATGGCAATGCACAGCCCCTCACCAGTAACACTACGACTGCAAAGTTTACATCACTGGGGGTTCATTGTTTTGTCATCTATCATAGCCACCAGATTTCACTGTCTGATTATTTGACAAAAGGGCAGGAAATTGCACTACTGCATGGCACCAAGAGGTTTTTATTAGGTCCCATGAGCATTGAACCTGTTGCTTAATAAGTAAGGTACTGTTCTAAATCATTTCAGAATGCCCCTTGTATATGTTAGAAATCTCATCTCTACATCTTTGCTCAAATTTTAAGGAATATGCCATTTCTTTCTTGTTTTAATAAAGCGTACTTCTTTAATTAATCTGTCATTGTTCTTGTTTCAGCTTCTACTTATCAGAAATTATTTTAGCACTGGAGCACTTACATACTCAAGGAATTATTTATAGGTAAGATATTTATGATGACTGTGGCATTAAATGATGTTCTTGGGTTATAAATTAATTCATGAGTTGTTTTTCAATTTCAGGGATTTGAAACCTGAAAATATTCTTCTGGATGCACAAGGACATGTGAAATTAACAGACTTTGGTCTCTGTAAGGAGCACATACAAGAAGGAATAGTTACACACACATTCTGTGGCACTATAGAGTACATGTAGGTATCACATAAAATCTTGGTATCGGGTTGGTGCCCCAGCTGAGAAATGAATTTGGTTCATTGCAAAATAAGATAATAAAAGATATTAATTAATTACTTCTGTATGTTAAATGTTTATGTGCATATTATACCCCGAGAACTTCTCCCTTTTCATGGGTTAAATGTTATACACATTTGGAAATAATCATAATTAAATAAATAGACTACCTAGATAGTATCTGTTAATATTCAGGGGTACAGAACACTGCATTTCTTTTTATTGAAATGAAATAAAAAGGGAATGCATCTATTTTCCTACATAATTTCTTGATTTACAATTCTATTTTTCCCACCAGATAGAAAGCTTCTTAATTGTATTATTGAAAATAGAGTGAGGTTAGGTTTCCAGCCAATTATGCATGAATGTTTCCACATTTTCATTGCCATCAAACCACTGATCTCACAATTCTTCTTTAATGGTCCAATTATATTGTAAATGCAAGGTGATGATTCCAGACTATATGGAGGGTTTTCTAATGCTTGATTGGATTTTCTTCAGTTTTCTCACTGTCAAAGCAGCTCTATGCGTATGGAAAAGAGTAGCTTCTCAAATTGGTTGTTGACTTTTTTTGCTTCAACCAGAAGCTGGCAGTAGACTGTTTGAATGTTTATAAACAAATTATTTTGGTAGTCTCAGAAACTGTCAAGAAAACCTTTCCAGCTTGACAGGAGTGACTTCCCCACTTTTTGCTTGCTTGTGCCTCAAGCAGCAGGTAGCCTTAGGTATGTTTCATTGCAGATTAGCTTTGATGCAGAAACATTTCTCCCTGATCCCAGTAATTAGACAAAAGTGTTTTAACACACTTCTGCATAGCACCTTTTGATCCTTATGTTTTGAGGAACCCACCTTGCAATCCAAGTCATCTGAAATGAATGCTTCTGTAACTTATTCCATCCCCAAAAGCAATTTCAGAAATTTCCAACTTAGTCACATGATGTGCTTGTCCAAGGTCAAATTAAGACTTACATTTTCCAAAGCTTTTTCACCTTGTCCAAGTAAGTGATTTCCTCAATAATATCATTTCTTCACTTTCTTTGAAAACATGATACGCTTGTGTTTTCAGACAGTGTCTTGTCCCTTTATCTTTGCAAAATTTTAGCCTGTTTTACACCCTCCAGTGCCAAAAACTTAATGTGTTTTGCAATTGACAAGTGTATCTCTTGCATGGCCATAAAGAAGTGACTGACTGTGGGAGACAAATCAATTTCCCTACTCCTCTATTTGTCTCACTCTCTGCTCATAAGTGATAAAATAAAAATTCTGGTTTTTATTTAATTTGTCATTTTAATACTCGATAAGCACCAAAATTACTGTCATGTATCTTCTATGCAGTGGGTGTTTTTCTTCCAAATATTTAATTGCATCTTCAGTGCTATTTTCATTGTCAAGTGTCCTGTTCAGAGTTTCAATATAGTGCCTGGGATCGTCAGCTTTTAGATGCTAAAATACATTTTGTGTGCTGATTGATTTACATTAGTAAAGCTACTGCCATGGGTGACTGAGGTCGTTAAGTTGTGAACTCTGAGCAGCAGGTCTGGGGTTCGATTTGCACCAGAACTGTCCTCATTGATGGAACGCTTCCTTCATTTAAAAAGAAAAGTCCTTTCCCAGTTATTTCATCTCACGTATCATCAATTTCCACCACTGTGATGCCTTGGTAGGTAAAATGGGTGTTAAACACTATTAAAATAATATCAGGAAGTTGGCCTATGATTGGTTTTAAAAAATACCAGGAAGCTGGCTTATGATTGGTTTGAGAGGTTGAGTGGACTGGCATGTGTTTTGAGAGGCTTGAAGCGCACGTGTAGTAGTGTCAAATACAAGTTTTATTAGTTTAATATCTTTTCCTTTTCTGTTGTTATTAAGAGTGTTTATTGATCTCAGTGACTTCTCGATGTGTGCAGATATGCATGATAGACCATATTTAATTTATTATCTTTAAACTAAAAAGGAAAGTCTTTCATTGGAACTGACTATCTGAATTTTCCTGTACATTTTCATGCCTTTATACATCAGTAGTAACCCTTGGGTGGAAACAGCAAAATGGCTTTAAAGTTCAGTTATCACTTACCTCTGATTTCAGTGGTGATTCATGTTTTTCTGTAAAATGCTGCAGTAAATTATACTGGAATTAATGTAACTTTCAACTGACCATTCACTAGGCATGCGGTTTATGTGGTTCTCATAAGTTTTATTTTTTGCAGTTCAGCATAGTGGAAAGTTTCATATTTGACATTGTCAAAGTGCATACAAAAAAATACTTTTTTTTTTTTTTTGATTGATTTATTTATGGATGCTCTTTAACAGCTCAGGTCATCAGCGTCCCATTCAACTCAGGGCGTGAAACGGCCGACAAATTTTGCTCAGAGGCCTCTCTTTCAGGCACGAGGTTCTTTTTCGTGCCGTAAATGTACGACACGGGACCCACGGCTTTACTTCCCTTCCAAAGGAAGCCATACTTAGGATTTTTACGCCCGGAAAAACCCATCGGTCCTGGCCGGGTTCGAACCCGCGATCTTGGGTTTAGGAGGTAAGTACGGTAGGTAAATAATATACCATCAGGACCAAAAAAAAAAAAAATACAAAAAAGGTACAAAATTGCAGTTAATCGTAAACATTATTTACTGTTTATAAAATCTTGAACATTATAGTAAGCTTTCTTAATTATATATTGTTGTAACAATTTTTAAAACATTTGCAGTTTCACAAGATTTAATTTCCATGAAAGTACATTATAGGACTTTATTCTGTTATAACTAAGCAGCTTCTTAAATTGGTTTTCATTGAAAATTTAAGCTTTAATAAGTATAAAACAGTTTTATAGATATATGGGCTAGAGAGTGCAACATTTTGTACTGTCTAAAAATGTTTCTATACATATTATAGCGGGTTTAATCCTGGCCAGGGTTAATGAATTTTTTAGGGCATAAAAATCCTAAGTATAGCTTCCTTCAGAGGAGAAGTAAAGCGGTTAGTCCTGTGTGGTAGATTTAAGGCACTTAAAAGAACCTCAAGCCTGAAAGAAGAGGTGTCTGAGCAAAATTTACTGGCCATCCAAATTTTAATGGGACACTGATGACCTGAAATTTAAATGGTGTAAATAGCCAAATGCTACTACTGCATGTATCATTGTACTTAGATTAGCCAAATACCTAACAGCCTTTTTTTTTGAATTGTGAAAATTTGTGAAATCCTGCCCTTGAGGTATTATCCCAAACCGTAATGCCACAAGAAATGTGTAGAACAATAAGAGAACGATATATCATCCTAGCACTAGTGTGTGTTACTTTAAACTTAGTAGTTTAACCTCATTAATGCTCTTTATGTCATTGCCATCTATATGTAATTGCATTGGTAGAACATTATCTTTGTATCCAAAATTTATTAAATGGCATTTAGAAGGATTCACATACATTTATTCAAGCTTAAATAATCCTTATTAGCAGTATCATTGGCAAATTGAAGCAATGAGCACCAGTAGGAATTAACCTCATTTATATCATGTATATAGAATAAACAGAAGTCCCAGAATAGATCCTTGAGTTACACCATATGACAGTTCATATGTGGTTGATATTCTAGACTTTAAAACTATAAAATGCTTTCTCTGAGTCATAAAAGATTTAATTAATTTAAATCCCATGCCTACCCAAAGCCTACCTGGTCTAGCTTTGTCATCATATTGTAAGATGAGCTCTCTGTTTTTATTGCACTGAGCCAATAAATTGCTTTTATTTTTTGACATTATGTATATTAGTGCAGTGTAATGAATTTTGTGTGTCATTTAACCTGTAATTATTCAGTTAATGAATTACTGATATTGTGTAGAATGCATCCAGGAAATGTAATCATCTCTCCTGGTTGTGATTCCACTTTGGAGCAAGGAGAGAATGCAATTTCTTCCTTGGAGTGAGTCCTTTGACATCTTAAATACATCATAATCATTATTTTATCCAAATGTCCTGTATCCAAGCCAGGCATGTAGACTATCAGAATTTTTGCCTGAAAACAATCTCCAAAAATTTTGAACATTCTCTTAATGGTTGTATATTGTGGAAATGGCTATTAACGCATGCAACTGATAACCGCACTCTTGCAGTAGAATGATGGGAACTGTAGATGTCAAAAGTAACATTAATTTGACTTTAGTAGTATTTGAAGACAAGTGCTACTTTAGAGCATCTGCATAATTTTGGTTGGCAAGCAAAGGGTGACTAAATGGAGCCTTCTGGCATTTCAAAAAGAAACTAATCATCATTGAATTAAGAGTTAAAAGGTGTGATTTTGTTTAATTAAGATCGTTGCATGATTGAGTTGAACTGCAGACTGTTATTGCTCCACTTGTATTATGACTAGCTTTACTGTACAAGTACCAATTAACATTTCTAGTGAATTTATTTATTCAAAACAGAGTTTTCCTTGTGAGATGTTTTGAGAATGTTTACATTGATACCATTGCTTATTTATGCCTTTTTTTAAAATTAAAGTTATTTTCTTTTTTTAATGTATATATAACTTTAATAAATTCACACAATTTTTAATTTTAATGATTAGAAGTTGCATAGCTCTAAAATCAACCAAAAGAAATAAATGTTGTAACCAAGTGTGATGATAAATTACAATAATATCCTTCACTTGCAAAAGTGTAGTTAGTAATAGGACTTAGCAAAGTTATACCATGTCTTCATTTCACTGCTTAATCAGCCCAGCATGCCACTTGCAAGCAGCTGTTGACTTTCAATGCGTAATAGATAAACTGTAGATCAGTGGCAGTGAGTCAGTCAGTGGCTACTTGTTGAAGCAACAGGTTAAACACAGAAACTCTGTGTTAACAAATCTATATAATGCAGAAGATTGTATAAAATAATAATACTATATATGAAGTGTAAATTATAATAGCTGTTCAATAAAGAATGCTTTTTTTTGCCTTTACTAATACCTTTACTAATTCACATAATTTTGATGATCTTTAAAGTAGTCCCTTTTGGGTGCAATGCATTTGTCCCAGTATTTCTGTCAGTCTTCAAAGACATGCCGTTAATCATTTTTGACAGGTCCTTCAGAAGTGTCTTCAGTGCTTCTGATGATGGAAAATGTCTCCCACAAAGATGTTCTTTCATTTTGGGGAATAGGAAAAACCCACACTGGGCTAAATCTGGACTATAGGAAAGGTGAGAGGCATACTTCACAGTGATTTTTGTGAGATATTTAACAACATTTGCGGTGTGTGGCCATGCATTATCCGTGCAGCATTCAGCTTGTTGCCTGAAAATGTGGCCTTTAAAGTATGTGAAAATGTCCTTGCAAAGTTTTCGGGGTATCTCTGTAGTATTTCCCAGTTACAGATGTGTGTACAGATATGACATGCTGGCAAATCATTCGTTGAATATTGAAAATTGAGATGACCATATAAACTTTCCCATCAGAGGCAACCACTTTTGCTTTTTTTGGTGTTGATAACATAGAGCTTAGATGTTGGGTCTCAAAATTAAAATGATACAACCAAATTTCATCAGCATTGCTTACCTTCGAAAGGTATATAGCATTTTCCTGTAACATAATCTTCAGATGTATGCAAGCACCCGTTTGTTTGATAACCAGCGATCTTGAAACCATTGTGCACAAAATGTTTCATATGCAGCTTTTCAGTAGCCAGTGTGTGGATAGCACTGAGTGAAATTGTCAGAGTTTGTGAAAGTGTTCTTAACCTCTTCCTGGATTTGGATATCCAGAATAAAATGGGTTAGAGTGATATGGACATGTCTGGCAAATACTACAAATTGAATGATTTTCAACCTGTAATTATTTTAATATTTCTTTAAATAATTAACTGAAATAATTCTAAAAACTATTTCAAAATTGCCTGTAAAAGTTGCATTTTAAATGATAAACCTAGAAGCATGGGTAGTGACTTAAGAGTACATCTTCGCATTCACCATAAATCATATTGGTTTCTTTACGTGTGTCCCTTTTGCGCCATGCTGCACATTTCAGAAATGGATGCAACTTTTTTTCCGTAGACTGTATCCTTTTGGGAAAATTATCTTTGTTCAATTTGAGGGTGGCAGGGATTTTAGAATTTCAACCCCCTTTGTGTGTAGACCTCTGAATTTGGTAGCATGCAATTAGTCTGCAAGCAATTGATAAGCAAAAATCCAGATATGTCATTTTTTTTTTGACATATTTTTTTATGCTGCAGTGGTTTTCGGAATCCATAACACTCTCTCATTAGTGCACATTATGATTTGAACTGGAAATAACAAGTTTATAACTTTGTAATTCCATGTCAACCTTGCCTCATTAGTATTTAGCTGAAACGAAAATATTCCAAATAAACAAACCTAAACATATGGTGCCAAGAACAGATTCCAATATCAAGTTGCTAATTTATCTATCTCAGCAGCTGAAAATTGTATAGTTAACTTGAACAAATAAGTTAAACTTATTGTGTCATGCTAACACAATCATATAATTCAAACACTTTGTCTATAGCCACACATGTGTTGTATATGAAAACCTACTCTCTACAAATGATAAAAGGTGTGTGCATGGCTGCTTCGCATTACATCATACATTTCAGTACTTATTACGGCAGTGTGCTGGCTCAGCTAAAAAGCTTGCAATGTTTATAAACACTAGTATTGAGTGGTAGTAGCCTTCAAGGCAAAATATACTGCATTTAATATCTTTAATTCAATTTTTGTTTCATTAATATATAATAAATAAGCTAAATATAAAGGTTTGTTCTGTAGTGAGATAATTTAAATTTTGGGCCATTTAAATACCTAAATCCGTTTATTGGGTATCTGGGAACTGCCAGTGCAGGGTTTAAATGGCCATCAGGCAATGGGTTAATGTTATTTGATGACCCTCTCTCACAGTGACATAAATGTGAATTTTTTCTTCTAATAAAGCATAAACTGGAGGGCCACTTCCACCTTCCTTTGAAATTTTTGCCTCCCTATTTAAACATTTTAACTATTTTTGAGCTGTGCAATAGGGAAAAACTAACTCTCCATAGGTCTCAGTTTAGGATTTGTTGAGATGAAAGCAGAATTTCAGAACAGCATATTCTTTGTATGTCACCTTCATTTTGCTGTAGGCAGAACTGAACATGTCTCAACTTGCACATCACTCACAGGCGAGAGCTGGAAGTAGCAACAATGGAATTAGTACCACATATATACATTTCACATTAAACTAATAAAATAAAAGTTTAAATGTTATGGTTGCAAAAACATTTATGATCATTCTTTATTCAACAGCGCTCTCATAAAAACAATAAAAGCAGCAGGAGAGATGGAGATCACAATAAAGAATAGTTTTTATTACTCAATCTGTGTTCTTTGATTTGTTGTTTAGAAGTAATGCCATCTTGTCCTAGCTGTCTACCTCTGTGTGTAGTTGAATACAAGTACCCATTGAGAATGAACATTAATGCTTTCTCTGGATTGACCAACATGAATTGCCCCTAGATCTTTTCTTTAAAGGCTGTGCAGTGTGTCATGTATACGACTCCAGTTGACACAAGACGTGAACTAATTCAATGAATATTCGCTGCGACAGGCACTGCTTAAAGAGTGTAAGAAATATAATCTGGATCATGGCAGTAACACCTTCAATAATCTCTCCCAGGTTATTTGCAGAATAAATTAACAAAGTTATGTAATAATTGTTAAATGTTGTTAATGCCTGTTTTTCCTATTATATATGCTCCTAAAGGATGTGTAAGAGAACATAGGTTATTTAACAAAAAATGTTCATGATTGATAAGATCTCTCTTCTCCAAATTTGTCACAGAGGTTCTGACTAATTCTGTATAATGAGCAAAATAAAAATTAATACTTTCAAAATTAAATAAAATCTCCAGAAAATTATAGATGGAAGTAAACAGTCTGAAATTTAAGTTTCAAAACAAGATAGCAAACATTTCTTATGGAAATTATAAGTAAAATAGAACAAATTAGCAAATGAAAAGTAAGCCTACTGCTAACCAATTAAAGACAGGGATGTATAGAATGTTTGAGGTTATGGACCTGCTTATTGAGGAAGTATAGTTGCTGCAACCCAAAAAAGGGAGGTAGAGTTGCTATGTGTGAAGTAGTACTTTTATTTTACTAAAATGATCCTGTATTTAAATTGATAACAGATTAATGTGTGTTATTGGAGACATTGAGAATGATGCTCCTCAGTGGCAACACATTGCCAGCATCTGTATTTCACCTAACTTTTCTTATGGAAGAACGTGGCATTTCTTGTCATTGAGAGATTCTGTCTCTCATAACTTCATAACTGGTAAACGATTGCCAGGATATTTTCTTGAAAATAACCTTACCATTCTCTATTGTACTTTTTCAATACTTTTTATGTAGTGGCATAACTAACATAGAACAATTAGCACTGAGTTATGATACAATAAAAACAGAGTAGTATACAAAATCACAACCACTTGCTGATGAAGCCTCCTTCAAACTAACAAGCTCATTCCTGCATGTGTTATATCTGGCCTTGATGACTGGCTTCATGCAGCCATTCTCTGCTGACCTGTAATTCTGTTACTGAGGAAAGGAATAAAGTTCATAAATAGCTTTTTTCTCTTAATCCACCGTTGAGCTAGAATAAGATTTATATTAGAATATTAAATATTTAAGTCAGCTATGTAAATAAGAAATCATAAAAGTATTGCAGAATAAAATTTTGTGATATATTTCCAGGAGTATCCCATTTAGTCTTTAAGTCACAATTGCCAAATTAGCATTCAAAATTCAACCAAGGACAAGGATGCAGAACCAGAAAAACAAATATCAATAATCTCTCAGAATATGTGGACCCATATTAAAAGTAGTGGCAGTCCTGGTTTACTAATTGAACCTGCCCTTTATGATCAAAAGATAGACATGTGGTGTTGCAATTAATGCAATCTCTATTGGGCTCATATTTCATGAAGGCACACTATTCACCAATATATAAACAAGATATACTGAATCTATTTTTTATTAATTTGGCATTTGCTGAAGAAATATGTGGATATTTTATGCAAGATTGTGCAAAATTACACAATAAAAGTGTTCAAGCATTGTATGGTAAGAAAATGGGAGGCTAAAATCATCCAGGTGGTCTCCTAAATTCTCAGATTAAAATCCACACAATCTTAATGTCAAAATTTTAAAAAGAAACTGTACCACAACTATCCATGTTATCTAGAAGCACAGAAAGAAAATATCCATGAAGCAGTTCCCAATATCAAGCAAAATGAATTAAAACAAGTTTCTCAACATTTTTTCAGAAGGATTCAGACAAGTCTCATAGCAAAAGGCACAAATATTGAATGTTCTTTTATAATGGGGAGTGCAATATTAAAATTAGGAAAACGTGCCCGTTAACAGTCATGATTGCATGCATAATTTTTCTCAGCAAGTTGAAAGGCCCTTTTGTAATAGCTTGTGATGGCAAAAACAATATCTGATTCACCAGTAAAAAATATAAGATATACTCTGTTTTCTCCAGAATCATGTAAAATGGATACTTGATATTAGATAAAAATACATAATTTGGACTCAATCAAAAGTGATAAATTGACATCTCACATATTAAATTCTAAGATTGTCCAACATTCTTTAATGGTACTGCCTTGCTGTTACAGGGCACCAGAGATCTTGACTCGTAGTGGACACGGCAAGGCTGTAGATTGGTGGTCACTAGGTGCTTTAATGTATGACATGCTTACTGGTGCGGTAAGTGTGCTATAACATTACAACAGCATGACAGATAAATGTCATTATAAAAACATTTTGTAATGCATTTAGGATTTCATGATTTTATATCTTAACAACATCGGCATTTTATTAAATCTTCAAAACCCTCAACCATGGTAGAATTGTTTTGAATTTTATAATTTTAAGAGAATTATGTTAAAACCTGTTATGTTCTTTCTTTTTTATATATATGAGGGGCATTTGGAAATGATTTGCAATACTAATGTTTTACAAATACTGTGCAATCTATGGAAACATCCATTAATAGGGTGATGAACTGATACTAGTATGCCATGCAAATGCAAGATGGCGGTTGTAAAGAGATTGTGTAGTAAAAGGACATTGTTTGTTGTCAAGTAAAGAAAGATGCAGGTAAAGTTGGACTGCATGGTTTTTGTTCCAAGAAAGGTGTCTAAACTGCAGAAATTCATAGACATTTAATGCAATATGTGCTCAAGAAGCTACTACACAGAAGAGAATTTACAACTGGGTCATTGGGTTCAACAGTGGCAGAGAATCTGCATGCAAGAATGGAAAACTGGTAGTTTGTCAATATCACGGTCTCCAAGGAACATTGAGATTGAGTCTGAAAAGTGCTCAACCTTGCACGCCATTAATCACAATGATTTAAATATGAAAAAGGTGTGAGCGCATTGGGTTCCATGGAACTTGACAAGGACACAGGAGGGTTGAAGCCTGTCATCAGATACTGAAAATGCATCATGATTTTTTGGAGAAGCCAGTTACTGGTGATGAATCATGATGTCATTATGACACACCAGAGAAGAAAACTCAATCCATGCAATGGAAATATCCAGAGAGTCCCTGGCTCAAGAAATTTTGTCTCCTCCATCTTTTGAGACACCTCAGGCATACTGCTAATGGACTGGCTTCTTCAGGAATGACGGTCAACAATTAGATGCACTGCAGTACCCTTACAAGGCTTAAGTCCAATGCACACCAGTAGTAAAAGGATGGAGTGTGGTTTAGAAATACATTGTTATGACGTGATGCTGCATAAAAGCAGGACACACAACTATAAAAACTAATGCTGTGTTATCAGCTGATGCTGTGTCCTTGGAATCGCGTGTGCATTTACCCATGCAAAATAATATATTTCTAAACTGTACTGTGTCCCTGCATCCTTTTAGCACTAGTGTGCTTTGGGCCTTAGAATGCAGCAATGGCAAAAGGAAAAGTAATGGACAGGAGTGTTCTCCAACATGACAATTCACGGCCACAGGCCAGCAACACTATGAGTGCAAAGTTGACATTGCTGGGGTTCATTTTGTGCTGCACTTACTATATTGAATGGATCTGACTCTGTCCAATATGCCTAATTTACTACATTAAGAACTTGCTGCTAAGTAAAAAAAAAATTGGCAACAATGAGGAAATTTAGGCAGCTGCCCACGAGTGGTGGCATAGTACTCCCAAACAGAAATTTTGCGATGCCATAATGAAGTTGTCAGAAAGATGGCAATGGTACATTGACGGTGGTAGGGAGTTTATTGAGAGATTGCATGTGCATAATAAATAAATAGGGCACAAAAATACAATTGTAAATCATTTCTGGGCGTCTCTAGTAATTACAATATTTTTTACAGGTAGAATGGTCTTTTTATTATAAATGGACCTTGACATTGGAAACAGTCTGAAGTACATCAAACAGTATAAAAATTTAATATTTATAGAGTGGTTTAGTAAAATCTCTGTAATGAAATAATATTTAATATCTCCACAATACAGGGTCCAGTCCATTAGTTTCTAGCTTGATTATGTTTGGTAGTTATTAGAACAAAAATACAGGTTTCAATTTTCAACTTAATCTTGCTGTGTCACATCTCTAGATTACTAAGATATAAAATTCATAAAGTTAGAAAGTAAAACTTGGAAATGTAACATCTGTATTGTGGAAAGAAGAAGCAACTTATATGATGAAGAAAAGGAAGAAGTGTTAGGCTATCAATTGAAGGAATGTGTGATTTAATTAAAACATTAACTTCAGAAGTAAAAGAACTGGGAAATTTTCTGAACTCAGCGCTTGAAAAACCAGATGATAATAAAGAAATATTGATGAAGCAGGAAAAAATTATCAATAACAATTTATCTGAAAAAAATTAATTCTGAGCTACTAATATGAATGGTGTATTTTAAACAGCATTCAAAAATAAACATGATTGGCATTCATAGGGGTACTCCTCAAAAAATCTGAAAATGCAGCTACAGTAAGTAAAGAAACTGGTCACATGTTATAGGTGGAAATTAAAGATGATATTGATGCATGTCATCATTTACCAACTGGTTCTGAAACACAGATTCCTGCATTAATTATAAAGGCTACTAGGAGATGCTTTAAGGAGAAAATGCTACATAAAAAAATAGTGAAATTTACTTTAGATGTGGGTTATATTTCAGTAATCCAATATACAGGATGTTAATGAACTACACTAAAATAATTTCAGAGTATATATATATAAAATAAGCAATTTGAGATAGAAATCATATGGACTATCTGCTCAAATTTAGAAGCTATGACTGTAAGTTTCTAAAGTGCCAGTATGCCACTGGCTAATGAGGATGCCCCTTGAAAGCATAGTACATGGTAATGAAGGGAAATTTCAGAACATATATCTCTGGGGCCATGGTTATGACATTAGCTTTCCGATAAGAATTAGTCATTTGTTTTCCAGCTCGAGCCTTATTCATCACTCCCCCCGTCGACTAGGACCGAATAATACAGCTTTTAGCCTACATTTTAAGATAATGTTTCAATTTATGCACTTAAATCTTAATATACCAATTCATTACAACCCTTGCTTAAAAAGGTAGAATTAGGGGTAATCTTAAAGAGTTTGATGTATTCAAAGATTACCTAAATTTCATTCATAATTCTTTAGTAGTGTATCGCAGCACTTAATATTTAATAATGAAAATTAACAGCATCGGAAGAATTGAACCTACAGCATGTGGAACATCAACTTTTGCATTATGTTGTAAAGAGTTCCCTCTAGAGTAGGCTACATGATTCAAGAAGGCAATTAAGTGTGTGTTACATAAATTAAGTTTTAGACATCATGTTAGTAGTAAGCTTATTAGCTATTGTATGTTGGTAATATATTCATTATAGAGAAAGAAACTTGAAAGCATTAAGTAAATAATTCTTTAATATGTGTAATGCTCGTATTAAATAAAAAAAATTCAACAGTATGACAAGAATTGAACTTGCAGTCTGCAGAATATTCACTTTTGCACAATGCATTTATGGCACAAGCAGTAGAAGAGCTTATTAGGAGTAGGCTACATAACAGAAGAAAGCAGTTAATATATGTTCAGTGTCACACTGTCAAATGATAAGTTGGAAACTTGAGATTTTTATGACACTAAATCTGAAACACACTGACAATGGGCTGCAGAAAATCAACATTTCTATGATCGCAAGGCAGTTCTAAAGACATAATTTTTTAACCCGTCTTTATCACCGACTTATTACCATTTGATGCAAAAATGTTTAACACCATATAACTACATGATATTTAGTTCTGGACCATACATTGCCTTACTCAATTATATATAACATCTCTACACTCTCTGAAATGATTTCAATGTAATTCATTAACTTCCTGTACATAAATGAAAGCCTATGTTTGGAAAGAAGGAAATTATATGCTAAAGCAAGAGAATTAAGAAAAACAAAAGACATTAATTACCTGTCAACTTACAATGGTAAAATAGAAGAGATGATCAATCTGTGATGATCCAAACAAATAATGTGGATGACTTTGATAAACTTTAGAAGTACATTTTTAAACAGTTTTATTAACTATCAAAACAGTTATGGTCTATGGTCTATGAAGTAAAATGCAAATGTTATACATTAATGTATTAAACAATTATGTTGTTATCTGCTCAACAGAAACTTGGCTCAATGATGGGACATTTAATTCAGAGCTCTTTGATGATAGATACATTTATGTAAGTAGTAGGTAATATGAAGGATGGTGGAGTATTATTAGTAATTAAAAGAACATTGTGTTCTGAAAGGTTGTCATTTTTAGAATGCAGTATAGAATCATTAAGGGTGAAGTTTATAACAAGAGAAAGTATAATGGGTGGTCGAGGTCGTTAAAAGAATGGACTCGTGAGCAAAAGATCTGGGGTCGAATACCACCAGGATCGTTCTCCCTGACTGAGTTTTTTCCAGGTTTTCCTCATTCCTCATAAACGGCAAATGCCGGGGAGATACCCTAAAACTTAGACCTGGAAAGTTTCCTTCCTTAAAAAAAATTCTTTCCTAATATATCATTTCATCTCTTGTAATCATCAGTGTCCACTGCCTGTGGTTCCTTAGTAGTACAAACAGCAATAAACGCCATTCAAAAAAGAGAGAGAGGAGGAAGACGAGAGAGAGAGAGAAAATATTTTTAAATACAGTGTATATACACAATATTATTGTGATTTGTTTAACAAAGTTGAGGATAATATAGATTTATTTCTTGGAAGTGAAATTCTTCTCATTGGTGATAAGAAGTGGTTTTAATATTCTAGAAATACAGGACATTTCAATTAAGTTAATTAATGTTTCTAATAAGGCTAAAGAGCTACAAAAATTAATTAATTTATTCAATCTCAAAACGTTTAATAATATAAGAAATGTTAATGACAAAACTTTGAGTTTAGTAATTTCTAATATTGAATTCAAATTGATGAGGAGGTCGGTACTCTGATACCCAAGGATTTTCATCATCCATTGCTGCATCTATCAATCTTATCTTATAAAACTGTCATAAAAGATGTTTTTATTTCACATTTAAATTATGATAAGGTAGACTTCTTAAAAATGTATTACTTATTAAAAGATAGTGATTCGAATAACTTGTATATTCTGAGAATAAACATTGCAGTTGGTTCTTTTTAAAGTAAGTTATTTTCGGCCATTTATGAATGTGTTCTGAAAGTTAAACAGTATAAACAAAAATATCCATTTTGTTTAATGGTAAAGTAATTCAAAAATTAAAAATAAAAGAGAAACTTAAAAAGAAAAAAAACATCTATCGGAATATTGGTTACAGAGATATAAAAAAATCAGAGAGAAAGTGAAAAGGGATATTAAAGAAATGTTTGATATTTATTTGACATCAATGGAAGCTGATATAACCAGTAATAGGAATTTTTGGAAGTTTATAAAGGATAAAGAAAACAGAATATGTATGAATTTGAAATGGTTTACCAAATTGAAACTCTTTGTATATCACAGGACATCACCAATTGTTTTGTAGAGTACTTCAGGTCAGTATATTCACCAACACCTAAGTAATACATTTTATTTATGCTTAATTGCTTGGTTTGCAAAAATAACACCCCTATTAAGCCAAAGTCAAACAAAGCTCAAGCAATTGCTTGGCTTGGGAAAGTTGGAGGGAGAAGAGTAAATAAAGGAGGTTTAAATTTGCACTTGAATCTAATGTGCACCCAAACTTAGAGCTCCAATTTAGCCCAAAAAGTTATGCATTAAATTTGTGTAAATATATTTTTAACAATTTTTAGTTTTAAGGCAAAAATATATGTGGGGGTTCCACTATTGTTATTTTTATTTATTTATATATATGCTTTTTTGACTAGGCAGAAGAGACCTTTCAATGAATTTCTGCAGTTAACCCTTGTGAGTGGCTAAGCAGAGCACAAAATCATAATTGTCAAAGTCAGTAATGTCACACTGTTATATGATAAGATGAAAATTATTAAACTAAAGAGTAAGAAAAATGAGATGGTGGTATCCAATACCTGGTTTATTGGAGTTCTTTCTTATGATGTTAGATGACAGTAGTATAGTCCTTTTGAATGCATGCACCAAAAATCGACAGACTACATTTCACTAGGTGAGGTGAGGAGTGACTGACATGGATAACTAGAGACACTGAAGGAAACCTCTGATGCCACATTGTCTACAAATATACAAATACCACTTATGGCTGCTGGGATTGAACCTAGGTCACCATGGTGGAAGGCTAGCATAATGTTAAAGTATAATTATACAAACGTGTTTGGCACTTTAAAAATAAAGATAAATGGGTGGATTTCAGATGGTAACAGCAACATGAAAAGAAAACAGAAAAAACAGTAAGCTATAAAGAAATAATGAACTGCTATGTAAATGTATGTTTGTTCATGCTCTTTTGAAGATCATATTTCTGCAGACCCAACTCTTGAACTGGCAAAAAAACTAAAATAAGCTGGTATTGGGGTCTTTTAATGGATAGCCAGAAAGTTTCAGAAATGGGCACAAATTTGCTGGAATCAGATGTTTGGGCAAGTGGGTGATTTTAACAGTCTTATCTTGTCACTGAGTGGGGAATAAAAAACAGATAACATTGTATTAGAGGAATTTCATTCAAATGTTGTTTACATTTTAGACAAGAGATTCTCTACAAAATCGCCCAATTTGTATGAAGGTGAGAAGATTCAAAAGAATGCTTAGCTGTTTTTCTTTGTTTTTTTCAAATACTGCAAATGATGAGATAATTCATTTTAACTTCATACCTAAATAACAAGAAAAGCTATCAGTCAGTTTTATCCTGAAGAGTTGTCACTGTATTTTAAGCCAAATGAAGAATCATGAAATTGTCTACCCTATTCTTATCCCCATAACCTTCAGACCCCCCTCTCTGAATTTTAGTATATGTGATAATACATTGTTTTGCTTTATTTCTGTTCTTAATGTGTTTTGAGATATAATGAAGAACAAGCTTAGAGGTGTGTGGCACTCCTAATGCCCAGCTTTCATTACAAATTGAGCATTTTTCATTATAAGCCAAAGTGAATTGCCCCATCAATCCTCAGTTTGCTTATGAGGCAATGTTTCATCTGTAGTTAAGAATGATGATCTTGAGATACTGGTGACAGAGTGATGAAATATGTGATAATTTAACCTTCTCTTGCTTATAGTGATATGAAGAGCTCATGCTGAAATTACATTTCTAATTAAATCAGTTTGGGCATTCCTACATCACACAAAAAAAAAAAATTCCTGTGTTGACTTGCATACTGAGCCCCCTTTTTGCCAATTTTTATAATCAGAAATAAAATAAGAGTGTTACAATTTGCAAGACCCTTCTTATTTCATGTGGCAAATAGATGCTCTACAAAAGTCATTCAATATTGTAAATGATTTGTAAACAAACTGGCTATCTAGAAAGTGCTCCTCAGTAAAAATTGGTCAGCCATCAAAATTATTACCTTTGTTCTAAATTAAGATTCATAGAAATTACATTCTTGGTATTATATACTACAGGGATAAGGCATTAAGTACAAATAAATGTAAAACTTGAACAAATAAGAGTTCTGATTTGATAAATGCTTTTATTTCTCAACAGTTCCTGTACAATGAGCACTTGTCCCATCATGTCACAAGCTCCTGATATCCAGCAGCATAAAATTCCTTGGACTGCTGTCGAAACCAGGCAGTAACTTCCCTTTGTACAGCTTCATGTTGGAAAAATGTTGACATTAAAGATTATTTTTAGGAGGGCAGAACAAATGGAGCAAGGTTGAAGCTATAAGAAGTTGCTTGAGGATTTTGCAATTGAAATTTCACAGCATCTCATTTTTCTTGTTGACAGTATGAGGATGCATGTTATTATGAAAGAGCAATATGTTTTTTGGTAAGGAGTCTTTGTTGCTCTGTTGAATAGTCTTACAAAGTTTCCTGATGATGTTATAGGATTCAACATTTACGAGTTGTCCTTGAGACTGAAATGAGGTGAGTAGTATGGCTTTGTGATCCCAGAAGACTGTGAGTATAGTTTTCCTAGCAAATGATGTCAGTTTGAACTTATTTTTGCTGGAGACGCAGAATATTTCCACTGAATTAATGCATACTTTATCTCAGGCTGGTAATAGTGAGTCCAAGATCCATCATCTGTGACATTTCAGGTTAGCTTATTGTTCCTTCATCTTGGTGGCAATTGAGATGCTGTAATGCTAGACCCATTCTTAGCATTTTGTGTTATGGGATCAACATGTGCAGCATTCATCATACAGACTTTGTGAAAATTTACCCATGCACTATCAGGTGGGCACAACCAATAATGAAAGCTATAGTGTTTATAGTTAACCTTCTGCATGCTTGGATTAAGTCTTTATTAAATCATTGCAAATTTGCATCTGTGGCAATCTCCATTGGCTGGCTGATGCACTGTTTGTCTTCGATATGTGTCTGTCCTTCAGAGAACTGTGCATTGAATTGTAAACAGTTTGATTGACAGGCACTTCTCACCATAGTTTGGAAAGCATTTCTTTTTAAAATTTCTTTGATTCCATACTTTTACTTTTAGCCCCCACAAATCATACTGTTTAAGGGTTCTACACTCGCTTAGAGATGCATCCATCTTGCAACTGCTGTTTTGCTATTGTATACATAGACTTTCTTGTGTCAAATGTCACCAGATTAATACTCGAATCTAGTGGCAATAGCCTCAGGTAAGGTGCCTCATTAAAAGTGTTGTATCCTACATCAATTTGTAACTAACTTAATGGTCTTTATCTCTCCATTACCACAGCCTTCAGTTCATGCATGTGGTCTTCCCATATACAAGTGTTACTCCTAAAGTGTTTACCAGAAATATTTTATTTTGTGGTAATTTTTTAAGCTTTTCAAAGTATTCTTCATTAAGACATATACACTCTTGTATTCAAACCAGTTTATATCTCACCAAGCTTCATTTATGAGGGCAATATTTAATTCTTTGGATTTGAAGAAACTATGGGAGATATATGTTTCCTGTTGGCAGCACTGGAGAGTATCATAGCAATTAAAATGCATAGCCCATTTTTTAAAAGTTATCTCATCTTTTTCTGCTAAAAGTGTTGTGGTTTCTTTAATAAGTTTCTGCTTCTTGAACTTCTGTACTTTTTGTGAACCAATTCTTTGCTAAATCCAGTTTTAATCACTGTCTTTTCTATTTGCTTGTATTCTTTGGGGTATTTTTCCTTGTTAATGTGCAGGTTAATATTTTTGCTATTCAGTTATTCAATTTTATTTTGTGGTGTGTTTCTCTTGGGAAAAGATAATTTTTAAAAAATTCACATATCATCCATGGGCTATGCAAAAATGTCAAAATATTTGTAAAGATTTTAATATTAGATTCGCATTAATAAACAAATGTAATGTTAAAATCTCCTTAATGACAATATTCCATGGGAGAAAAAAAGCAGGTATTTACCAAATAAGTTATGCAGAATGTGAAAAAGTTTATATTGGAAAAGCAAAGAGAAATATAGGCACCTGGGACATAAAGTACAAATAAATGAATAAAAGAGGTAGCATCTCATTTCTGGACAGTCGGTCCTGGTGGTGGTGGTAACCATACTTGCCTTCTAAACCCAAGGTCGCGGGTTCGAACCCGGCCAGGATCGATGTATTTTTTCGGGTGTAAAAATCGTAAGTATGGCTTCCTTCGGAAGGGAAGTAAAGCCATAGGTCCCGTGTCGTACATTTATGGCACTATAAAGAACCTTAAGCCTGAAAAAAGAGGCCTCTGAGCAAAATTTGTCGGCCGTTTCACGCCCTAAATAGAATGGGATGCTGATGACCTGAGATGTTAAAGAGCGTCCATAAATAAACAAACCAAAAAAAAAATTCTGGACAGAAAACCACAACATAGTGAAAAAAGCAAAATTATTAAAATCAATACAAGGACCTACAGAATTAGCAACATGGGAGAAAATCTACATTTGTATATACAGAGGTAGATTAATGAACTTCGATACTTCCGGGATGAAAACATAAACTGTAAGTTCATCACACCTCTACCAAAGTATCATGAATTATCGAGCAGTTGACAATGAGCTGCAGATGCTGACAGTGACCTATGAAACATGTACTATGTATAAACAAATAAGTGGAGTCAATAAAAGCGTGTAATTTGACTCAGTCTTAATTATATGATTAGCTTCATTGTACAAGTTCCAATTAGCATTTCAAGTTAATCATAGCAAACTAGTCATGCACTTGTGTATTGTTCCAAGATGAAGGGGACTTAAGCATTTTTGTATGACTTGGGCTGAGCCATGGTAAATTACAAATTGTTAATATCTCATTTGAGAGTTTAGAGAAGGAAAAGATGAGTAGACATTGAACATCCAGCAAATAGTCTTTTTATAATTAAGAGCATTGTATGATTAAGTCAAAATACACACTCTTATTGGCTCCACTTACTTGTTTATATGTAGTACATGTTTCACGAACCATTGTTCAGATTCTCAGCTATCCGTCAAATGCTGGATAATTCGTTAAGTTTTTTAAAACCATTTTTAATCACTGTTCTTTCTATTTGGTTGTATTCTTTGAAGTATTCTTCCTTTTTAATTTGTAGGTTAACTAGTCTGTGTGTTAAGCTGTTGGTCACTGCATGTTTGTGTGTTTTGGGGTTACAACATCAGCTTTGATGGGATTGTCTCTTGCGTATTCTTTCTGAATATTCCAAATTCCAGGTTTCTTTGATGCTTCATTATTTTAATGTGCAGGAATGGTAACATGTTATGTTTTGTATGTGAACGATAATGCTTTTATCTTGTATATTCAGCAGTTTTATAGCATCATCAGTGAGTTTTTGTTAACTATGGCAAATATATTGTCAACACATCTTACCATATTTTAAATATCAGTTGATGTTTCAAATCTGCACATGAAAAGGTTAGCTAGAAATGGAGATAAGGGGTTGCCTTTAGTAAGTCCTAATTGTTATTAATAAAATTTGCCCTTGAATGAAATAGGGTGTATGCTAATTTAAGTGCTTTTTATGTTTTCTTTTATGTGTGCATCATTAATTCAATTTGTTCTTGGCCAATCATGTGCTGCACAGTTATCCCAAGGGAATAAAACAGAACAATCCAACAATGGCGAAAATTTACAGTTTACCAAAAATTAAAAAACTGGTAATAATGTGTTATTCATCATTAACAATATCAATACACCTTCATACTATTTAGCAAAATGGCTAGCTAATAGATTCTGGACACTGCCAAAATTTCATAAACAGTTCATTTCAGCTAATAGAAAAAATTAAATATATAAAATTACAACCTTCTGATACATTAATATCTTTCAATGTAGAATATTGTTTTCAAGCTTACCTAAAGGTAAACTCCTAATTTATTGGCATAATTGGATAAGAACAAGTGGAATTAATGATGAGCAGATTTGAAACACACATCAACTCATATTTAAAATATGGGTACAGATATGTTGACAATATATTTGCCTAGTTAACAAAAACTCAGTGATGATGCCATAAAACTTCTGAATGTACAAGATAAAAGCATATCGTTCACATACGAAACAGTAATGGATAACATGTTAGTATTTGTGGACATTAAAATAATGAAACATCAAGGAAACCTGGAATTTGGAATATACAGAAAAAATACACATGAGACAATCACATCAAAGCTGATGGTTTTAACCCCAAAACATAAATGTGCAGTTATCGCAGCTTAACACACAAACTAGTTAACCTACAAATTAACAAGGAAGAATATTTCAAAGAATACAAGCAAATAGAGAGAACAGTGATTAAAAATGATTTTAAAAATGAATTAGTTCACAAAAAAGTACAGAAATTCCAGAGGCAGAAACTTATTAAAGAAACCATAACACTTTCAGCAGGAAAAAAGATAATTTTTAAAAGTTTCACATTATACATGGGCTATGAAAAAATTTCAATATATTTTAAAAAGATTTTAATATCAGGTTGATACCTATAAACAGATTTAATATTAAAAACCTCCTGATAGACAATGCTAATGACGGTATTCCACCAAAGAAAAAACAGGTATTTACCAAATAACTAGTGGAGAATGTGAAAAAGTTTATGCTGTAAAAACAAAAAGAAACAAATGCACATGATTAAGAGATCATTTTAGGAGCATAAAATACAAACAATGAAGAGATCTGAAGTAGCATCTCATTTCTGGACAGAAAATCACGACATGGTAAAAAAAGCAAAATTATTAAAATCAGTACAAGGACCTACAGAATTGGCAACATGGGAGAAAATCTACATTTACACATACAGAGACAGATTAATGAACTTCAACACTTCTGGGGATAAAAACATAAACTTTTAAGTTCATCACACCTCCACCAGAGCAGAATACACATCCCCATAGCATATCAAATTATCCAGCATTTGACAGGTAGCTGAGAATCTGAATGGTTCGTGAAACATTTACTACACATAAACAAGTAAGAGGAACCAATAAGAGTATTTATTTCGACTCAATCGTATAATGATCTTAATTATATGATTAGCTTCATTGTACAAGTTCCAATCAGCATTTCTAGTTAATAGTCCTCTTCTTATGCCTTTAAGTGTCTGGTTTCTTCAGTCACTTTCTGACCTCTCCTCTACCTTCTGCCATTTCTTACAATTCTCTTATCTACTTCCCATAACTGTCGGTCCTGGTGGTGTAATGGTTACCATACTTGCCTCCTACACCCAAGAACGTGGGTTTGAACCCAGCCAGGATTGATGGATTTTTTCAGGCGTAAAAATCCTTCGGAAGGGAAGTAAAGCTGTGGATCCCATTTCGTACATTTGCAGGACAAAAAAGAACCGCAAACCTGAAAGGGAGGTCTCTGAGCAAAATTTGTTGGCCATTTCTAGCCCTGAGTTGAATGGGACGCTGAAGACCTGAGATGTTAAAGAGCATCCATAAATAAATCAATCAAAAAAAAAAAATTCCCATAACTGTGCGCCAATCTCTCCATTTATTGTTTCCACTCCAATCCTGGTCTTCTTCTTCTTCTTCTTCTTCTTCTTCTTCTTCTTCTTCTTCTTCTTCTTCTTCTTCTTCTTCTACTACTTCTTCTTCTTCTTTCCAGCCTTGCTTCATATCTATCTATTGTCATTTTTACCACATGCTCAAGTGCTTTCTTTCCATTGTACTAATAATGATTTCCTGATCTAAACTCACCCTTAATATTACATCTCTTCTAGTCTTTCCAGTCACTTTTCTTAATATTTCATCTGATGTGCTTCCATTCTGCTAGAATGTTTACCTAGAATGGTCCAGCTTTTGCTCCCTTACAGTAAAATTGCTTCATATATTTCTTTATATATTCTAATTTTAAAAGGAATGAATTTTTTTTATTAACAGAGATTTATCAGTAGAGCAGAGAATCCTGAAGAAAGAACTAGTGCAATAGATGAAGAAAGCAAGATTGGAGGGTAAGCACACCTATATACGTAACCTACAACTGTGGAAAAGGATCTAAGAGACATCAGCCGAAGGAATAAAGAAGAAATGAGTAAGCAAATTGTAACAAAAACAAAGGGAGAAGGACGGAAAGTCTAAGGGTCGAAGCAGAGCCAGATGATGATGGTAGGAGAGTAAATGATAGTCCACATATGGACCAAGAGGAACAGAGGATTATGTCACAGATGAGGATATCACCGGATAAGAGGGAGTCAACCTCTGCTGCCCAGCTGGCGAGGTAAAGTAGGTCAAAAGCAAGAATGTGAAGTAAGACAGTACCAGCTGAGTCGAGGCCAAGTTCATCTAGTGTCATATCTATTTATTGCAAATTGGAGATATAGTGCAGCACAGTGTGTCTAAGAGGTACTGCCTGTCAGTGTCAGTCAACATCCTAATAGTGGAAGAATGCTCAGGAGCAAGAGCAAGTTGGATTCATTTAGTTTCCATTATGGTTCACAATAGGGTGAGGAAGAAAGAGGGAAGGTTTTGGAACTGTGAAGGAATACCTAGAGGGATGAATGCAGGTTGTTTCAAGGAAATTTTGAATAAGGTCCATGTGTTAGCACTAGCTGAAACCTGGCTAGAGAGCAATGAGTGCATTACATTTCAGGGGTATGAATTAATTTGCAAACATGGTTTAAGGAAGAATATTAAAGATCAAGTTTCTGGAGGTTTAGGTTTGCTGCTGAGGAGTAATCTTGCAAGCAAAGCATAGGAGAAGCAATTAAAAATTAGTGAGGTCATGTGGTGGTAATGCAGGAGTGGAACTTATGCATTAGGTATTGTACAATCCACCCTTGAATTCCAGACTTCACAACCAGATCTCTTTCAGCACTTAGAAATGGAATTATTAAATATAAAAACAGAATTTCTTTAATGGAATTTATGTTTTAATAGGAGATTCGAATGCAAGAGTGTAAAGATATCTTAAAGTGTATGCTCTTTCCAGTGTTATTACTCCTGTACCTTTCTTTTTTGCTTCACTTAGTCCTAATATCCCCACTCCATATTTCCTCATTTCATCCATTGTTTTCTTTTCTAGTCAGAGAGGTTATTTTCATACTCCCAATCTCAACTTTCTTTTCAAGCCTAATCATCTTCTATTAACCTGTCCAGTTCCTCTATTTTTCTCGGAATAATGTACATTACCCAGGTGGATTATTAACTCTACATTGAACTAGCCTGGCCTGCTGGATTTGTTTAGGGTTTACTCCCCTAGCCTTTGGAGAATCAAATCCTTAGCCACTAGGCAGCAGTTACAACAATAGTCAGAATTGAAGTGAAAAATGATCGGCACTGACTTACAGGAAGAAAATAGAGTCTTTAAACATTCATTCACAGCAGCAAAATCCTGCACAAATATGTACATGTTGTGTATCCCACAACCTCACAGAAGAACCAAAGGTAGCAAGAGTGGAATACTGCCAGGAAATGCTTTGTTATTTTGATAGTGGCAACTCCCAATAGGTCTACAAATCTTAACAGGTGATGAAAGCTGTGTTTACCAATATAACCTGGAATCAAAGAAGCAGTCAGCAATTTGTGTCTTCCTAATGGATAGTTCAGTGATTAGGAAATGGTTGGCAATTTCTTTTCAGCAAATAACCATGTTACAACCATTCTAATCCAGGAACAAAAAAGGCTATTGCCAGCTGATATACTGTATTTGCCTCCCCATTGTCTAGCAAACAGAAAGAAGCCTTTTAAGTCTAGGTTGTGAGGATTATTGCTTCACTGTGACTATGCCTCTGCTCAATCTCTTTTAAAACAATGAAATTTCTGCAAGAATGACTTTCCCTGTGACTTTTTCCCATTTCCAATTATGTTAAAGCTGAGGGACCTTAGTTTGGCAGTGTTATTATTTATTAATTTATTTACGGACGCTCTTTAACAGCTCAGGTCATCAGCGTCCCATTCAACTCAGGGCGTGAAACGGCTGACAAATTTTGCTCAGAGGCCTCTCTTTCAGGCTTGAGGTTCTTTTTCGTGCCGTAAATGTACGACACGGGACCCACGGCTTTACTTCCCTTCCGAAGGAAGCCATACTTAGGATTTTTACGCCCCGAAAAAATCCATCGATCCTGGCCGGGTTCGAACCCGCGTTTTGGGAGTAGGAGGCAAGTATGGTAACCACTACACCACCAGGACCGACAGTTTGGCAGTGTGGAAGAAACTTTTGCATCCTACAAGAAAGAGTTGTGCCATGTCTAAAGAAGCATGATGTTCCTTCTTGTAAGATTGGCTCCAGAGAATGCAACTTTGTATCAAGAGTGGGGGGAACTATTTCTAAATTGAATTCATAGTTACTTCCTTCTACTTAGGAGAATGAATTCTGACAATTAAACAGTGACCCTCATAGAAGGTCATTCACAGCCTCTAGTAAGAACTGAGTTTTTCATGTGATGAGAAATTGAAGCTTTCTTTGGTTTTAAAGAAAATGTTTAAGTCACATGGTGCCAGATCTGGAGAATATGGGGGGTGGGAAGCATCCTAACATTTTGGTTCACGAAGAAGTACGTTCTTACTGCTGTGTGTGCAAAAGCAACAAATGAAAGTCTTCAAACTTGAATGCTTTGTTATTAATGCAAAGCATAGATTTTTTCGGATAAAGTTTCATAAGATATTTTAGTGTTTCTGTAAAACTTACAATCTCTCACATTTCAGTAATGTATTTTCTGTTGACACTATAACCACACTCTCTGGGACAAAGGAATTTACACTTTGTGTTGTAACTGATATTAATGTGAAATGTTTTCTCCTTGCAGCCACCATTCACAGCAGAGAATCGTAAGAAGACAATAGAGAAAATCCTGAAAGGAAGACTGAATCTACCTCCATATCTAACACCAGATGCAAGGGATCTTATCCGGAAACTGCTCAAGGTAATACAGGCAGATAGATATCTTGTGTTGCTTACATGGTAGCCTGTAAGTTCTGATAACATGCATTGCCACAGAAGATCTATTCTTCTTGACTGTTTGAGATGCTAGTTTGCATTTCTGTCAGATAATCACAGAGAGATGTAGTTACATAGGTAGGCATAGCTGTGCAGGGCTGTGGGAAACATGTTCACATACAAACAATGATATAGGATACACTGATTAAAATTTTGCAAAACAAGAATATTATTGACTTACCAATTATGTGCATCTACAATGTACATTTGAAAATGGTTTACAGTAATATTTTTCTACCTTTTTAAGCAACATGGTTCAGTGCACATGGAATCTTTGAATACACTCCCCACCTTGCCAATTCACTTTTACCTTCCTCCTTTTAACTTCATTATGGCATCACAAAACCATTATTTCAAAGTACTAACCCTCCACTCAATGGAGCAGTGCAGTGATGCAGCTGAAGAGCATGGGAGAAACTGAAATCCTAGTAGGAACTTGCCTAGATGCCACCCTTTGGAGAACAAACTGTAATGAACAGAGAAATTCTGACTTAATGGAAAGAAGTCCATTTTATTTAGTTATACAGATTAAATTATGCAACCTAAGTTTTCCAGGCTGTAAGGCTGTGGTCGTATGGAATTCTTCTCCATCTTCCCAAACATTTCATCCAGGACTGCAGTGGGTATAATCAGTGATGTGCTTGAAGTGATCTTGAAGACAAGGCAGTTACTGGCTCATTAATGGAAATTGTGGTGGTATATATAATGATGTTGCTGTGAAACTGAGCTGTGTTTGGTTCACTTGGCAGAGGAGGTTGGACCTAAACTGAAGCTCTTGGTGTTTCTAGTAGGGCTGATCAGTTTGTACAATTTCTTTATCTCGGTATTTTGTAAAGCCAGATATGAGTATAGGTCCATAAGTTTTCTGCCTCGCCGATAAGGATTATCACCTTCACAAAACTCTTATCTGGTGTCATACCTTATCTGTTAAGTAAATTATTGCAGCTGTAACTTCTGCTCTGCTGTTTTCAATTCAGATATAGTTGCATAAAGAAGGCTATGTGTAGAAGATTGTTACATGCTCAAAATGGAGTATCGACCTGTTATTAAGTTATTCACAAAAGAAGGACCTGCTCCAAATGAAATTAAAAAGCGATTGGGTGGTATATGGGGAAGCATTCCCCTCATATTCTACCATAATAGAATGGGCCAAATTTTTTTCAATGGGTTGAGAAAGCTATGAAGACAAAGAGCGTTCAGGTCAGCCCTTGGACGATCTCACTCCTGAAAACATCGCTCTTGTGAAAGGAGAAACTATGGAAGAACAGTAACTCACAGTTCCAGAAGTAGCAGCAAGGTTGGGTCTTTCTAAAACGACGGTCTTTTGAATTATTCATGAACATTTAAACATGGATAAGGTTAGGCAAGATGGGTGCCTAGACTTCTTTCCTCAGTCCAAAAACTGTCTCTAATCTCTGTTGTCAGGCATTTTTGGAGCTCTGTCATGGCAAAAAGAGAGTAGTTCTCCAAACCATTGTTACAGGAGATGAAACTATGGTCCTCTACTATGATCCCTTGTCCAAAAGAGAATCAATGGAGTGGCATAAATCTGGCACACTGCCACTAAAGGCCAAGGTCACTCAGTCAACCAAGAAGATCATGGTCACAATCTTTCGGGACTTGAAGGAATGCTCTTCATTGACTTCAAGGAGAGGAACACCACAGTAAATGAGGAGTACTGTGTTGGCCTACTGCACAGACTATGTACTTCCATCAAAGAGAGAAGGCGAGGAAAGCCAGTGATGGTGTGCACATTCTTCACGACAATGTGCATGTGCACATAGCTCTTGTTGCAAAGGAAGTTGTGAGGAAATGTGGATTCAAGGAGATCGACCATCCACCCTACAGCCCAGATCTAACTTCCAGTGACCATTTCCTATTCTCTTAACTCAAGAAGGACCTTCTAGGAAAGAAATTTAATTGTGACAAAGTGAGGGATGCTGTTAATGTCCATTTTGCAGACAAGACAAGACTTCTAATTATTTAAAGATATGAGAAGTGAATTGCAATAAAGGTAACTATATTGAAAAGTGAAATATAGTTTTTGTCTTTATCATATCTAGAAAATAGTTTGGCTGGAAACATGAACCTACCCTCATACCGTGCTGAGTGCAGTTTCTGAGGTTCTTCTTTCCTGTTAAAGTTGTTACTATACTTGAAAATTTAAATTGCTTCCCCATATAATGAGGATAATAATGAGATGTTAAGGCTAGTATGTCAGTATCTTGAAAACCAATTAGATGCTCTCTGTCAGCTAGGAGAGCATGCTGAGCTAAAGCTGATTTTATCTGTCTGACCTAGACAGCAATATCTCTTATGTTCTGAAAGACTTATATTAATACTGCATTTTATGGTACCATTGTAAGCTGCAACTCAAGCATGGTATTCTGTAGACTCTGACTGAGGTAACAAGTGGTTTCCTTGTGAACTTTGTGGAACTGAATGTATTTCTTAACTGTTTTGTGAGTTTAAAAACTGTCTGAATGTTGTGTCGTGTAAGTAACTTGATGATGCGTTCAGTGATGTTTTTCAAAAATGGAAGAAATGCTGTTCCTTCATTTTGGACAGTGTGTCAATCTGTTTCGTGTTCTATCTAGGATAAAAGGCCCATCTCACTTCCTTCTCACCCATTGGCTTGTAATACTTTATTCTAAGTGTTTCTTCTCTTATCCCAGGAGATCACAGGTCAGAGAGGCTCGATCTAGGAGAGTTTTAATCATAGAACATTTTGGCCTTGGAAGGCGATTGAAAGCCTTGTTTAGATATTTGTCTGTTTGTGTAGGCTTATGGTAAGCTGTGTGCCCAAGGATACCATGTTGTTGACCAAAAAATCTATGAAAGGAAATTTACCATGCATCTCCACCTTCATTGTAAGCTGGACTGTGAATTGATGTTCAGGTGCTACAGGAAACATTTGAGAAGATGAAGGAACAGAATGCCATTGGATCAGAGCCTTGCAGGCTGGAAGACTAAGTTTGCATAGTTGTCTCTGGCCACGAAATCCTACATTCTACAATTTTACAGATTAAACATTAGTAAAAGTTAAGATGGGCTTGGAAATCAGGTTGCAGATATTCAGAACTCTTTGACCCTATGTTCTGGCTAGCTTATTCAGGGAATATGTAGAAAAGAGATTTTTCTGATAGTCATTTTTATAGCAAGCTGATGAATCTGAGCAGGTATGAAATTGATAGGTCAGAAAAAATTTTGTCAAGGATTAAACACCAACTATCTGGTTCAGTTAGGCTCCTTGATGCTTGATGTATCATGTCAGTAAGGATGAGACTGAAATATTTCAACATGTTCATGTTCGTTTTTATTTTATTTGCCACTGTTAAAATTGTAATTTAAATACATATCTAATATTCTATGCACCTATCAGTGCACAAAAAGTTCATAATTTTTTTATATCTCAGTACCTTTTTAACCAATTTCAGCCATATGATGGTTGCAGAGTATTTTTGGGCCTTTAGCCACTATTGCTGCCAGCAATCTTGCCGAAAAAGTGAAATGACTTTTTTGTCATTGTAAATCATAGCACAAAAATGCTCTTGCATTAGATCCACCCTTGTTTTTGTCACAGCAACACATACACAAAAGTGCTGATATCGTACATTGTTGAGGCATGCTGAGACTTGCACATGTTGCTATCTGAACTTCAATCTAAAGCTGGGAAACCTGCACTGGCTTGTCACAACTGCTTGGTGTCCATTCTCAAAACATCCAGAGTGGCCCTTGTAAATTAATGTTAGGTGATTTAGTAATTAAAGTTTCAATTTCTTTTTTTAGTTTTCAGTATATCAAAGAGCATAGCAATACTTTAAACCATTTAAGATGTTTAACCAAGCAATATTGTCTCTTAAGAACAAAAAGAGCCCTGGACCAGAAAAATTCATAGTGAATACATTCAAGAATTTAGAGTGCAGAGCCAAGAAGATACTACTGAACATATTCAACGAGATCTGGAACAGTAAAGATAGCATTCCTGTCATATGGGAAAAACCATAATCATATCAATTAAGAAGAACAAACCAGCAGGCCAGTTAGACAATTAAAGGCCT
Organism: Metallyticus violacea; assembly: GCA_030762175.1. Taxonomy (NCBI): domain Eukaryota; kingdom Metazoa; phylum Arthropoda; class Insecta; order Mantodea; family Metallyticidae; genus Metallyticus; species Metallyticus violacea. The sequence continues at coordinate 2,532,347 of CM060832.1, forward strand.
ATATCCTTTAACCTCAGTACTTGCTAAAACAAGAGAGAAAATGATCAGTACAAGATTAACTTACTATCTGGAATCTCAAAATCCCATTTCAGACAATCAAGTAGGTTACAACAATCAATCAGATTTTACATTTAATACAAGATATTCAAAATGCCTTCAACAAAAAAGAAACGATGCTCACTTTCTTTGTTGACTTCAAAAATGCCTTTGACTAAGTGTGGAGAGAGAAATTTATTTATAAAATGACTAATATTGGGATAAGAGGAAACATGTTGAGATGGCTCATGGATCTATATTCACAAAGGTACAAAGCTGTAAAATGGAATGATGGCCTCTCTAAATGGCATACAACTAAAGTAGGCCCTTCTCAAGGTGTTGTCTCCAGTCCAATTTTTTTTCATATTTTCATAGATATGAATATTAGCTGACCTCCCAAAGGTAAATATGGGATTGTTTGCAGATGATATCGCCATATAGATTAGTCAAAAAAATAATTAGAAGACAACACTACAAAACACTAGAAAATGAAATGCAGAAAATTATCAATAGCATAGAAACATGGGCATCCACCAACATAATGGAAATAAACACTAAAAAGACAGTTTTCCAGCTTTTCAGTCTTCAACACACTACAGAAGAGCTTAAAATCAATAATGAATTACTTCAAGAGAAAGAACATACTAAATAACTTGGTATGGCACTTGACAAAAAACTTTCCTTCTCTGAACAGATCAACAATATAACTAAGAAAGTGAATAAGAAGAATAGCATATTAAGAAGACTAGCAGTAGTCAAATTGGGAGGATCCATAGGTCTCCTAAATGACACGTACAAAAGATAAATAAAGCCCAATTTGCTCTGTGGAAGTGAGATAATGTCCACAATGGACAACCAACTTAAATATTGTACTTACGAAGCTGTTGACAATGGAGTGGCCATATAACCTAAACTTAGGTATTCATTTTTTACACTAAACTCCATTCACTTACACAAAAGTAAGATGTGTTTCAGAAGAACCTCTCCCATTTTCAGTTGCTCACTGAACTGCCATTACTTGAAACTATGGCTGGACAACCGGATGTTCCTGTGGTGGCCTCTGTTGGTTGAAGTAGGAAGTTACTGAGTTCATTCATAGGAAACTCGAAATTCATTAGGTTTTCTCTATTTTTTATTTTATGAAAATTTTTTCCCAAGTGAATAACTCCAATGGGTTGTGAAGACGTTTCAGCAGTTTAATTTCTGGTTTTATTTCATGGTTTTTGGTCCAAAAGTGAGCTGCTACTGCTGATTTATCCACCTGTTTCTGAAATCATGTCTGAAAAGAAAAGTCACATCTATATTCGTGAGAAAAACCATTAAAATCAACAATAACACACACCAGAAGGCAGCAGAAACAAAGATAATTGAAATTGAAAAGAACTTACAGTATAAAAAACTACATGAAATAGACGTAGATATTTATGATCTGTATTTAAAACTAACGAAAAAACTAGGATTTCAGTATGGGAAAATTTACAACACCACCTACATCAAAATTTAAGTGTATAAATGAAAAACAAAAACCAGAAATTAAAAAAGAATCTCCAGAAATTACAAAAACACCAAATAAAAATGGTTCCACCCTCACGCGCACACAACAGAAAAAGTAGTAAATCTTTCGAGTGTCGCATTTTCCGAAAATGAAATCAATCTTCTAAACAAAGGCCTAAAAACTTATATAGAAACAAAAACTTTTGGTTTCTCAGATAATATAGAAGATTACATTGCAGACATAGACATAGTCACCCAACAACTAAACAAAAGGGAAAAATCGTTCGTCAAAAGTAAATGCAAAAAATTTTAGAGAACATAAAAAACCGAAAGAAATCAATAAACTACAGAACAGCATTAAATCAACTAAAAGAAAAACCAGTAATATACATAAAAGCAGATAAAGGTAATAAAATAGCCATTTTAGACGAAAATGAATACATAAACAGAGTTGAAGAATGTTAAAACGAAAAGACTACAAACCAATTGAAAAGAATCCACTCAATAAATGCAATTAAATGTTAAATAAAACATTAAATGAAGTCAAAACACTATCCACTACTGAAAAACAGAATATCACACAGAGTAATCCAGTACTACCCAAGCTTTATGCACTACCTAAAATACATAAAAATAACAGCATGAGAACAATAATAAACAATATCAATTCACCCACATACCAGGTAGCAAAAAAATTTATCAAAGTCTTCAATTCTTTTAAGAGATTCCAAAGTTTCAGCATTAAAAATTCAGTTGACCTAGTCAAAAAACTTGAAAATAACAGAATTTCGGCTGGAAATATAATGGTTTCATTTGATGTATAAGCCTTATTCATGAGCATACCCATAGAGGAACTTATGCTTATACTGAAGAAATGGTTAACATCAATAAATTTAAAAACAGAAGAAATAGAAGACTTATTAAAATTTACTAATATTTGCATTAAACAAAATTACTTCAGCTTCAACAAAAAATATTACCAACAAGTTTCAGGCCTAGCTATGGGAAACCCTTTTCACCTTTTCTAGCAGAGTTATTCATGAGCTGATTTGAAATACGCATCACAAAAGCCTTTCCTTTAATTTTCAAGCCATGGTATAGGTATGTGGATGACATTTTTGCAATAACACCGAAGAAACACTAAATAGATGCCCTGAAACTTCCTAATTTGCAACATGAATCCATACAATTTACTATAGAAGAAGAAAGAAATGGGTGGCTACCATTTCTAGATTTAAAAATTATAAGAAATGGAGATTGTTTGAATTTTGGAATTTACAGAAAAGAAACACACACAGAAAACTACATAAAAATGAGAGTTATAACCTCATTCCACGTAAATATGCAGTTTCTCACAGTTTGGCACACAGATTGATGAATATTCCACTCACAGAAGCAGAGTACAAAATAGAATACCAACAAATAATAAAGACAGCTATAATCAATGGTTTCAACAAAGACACATTGATAAAAATTACCAATAAATCTAAAAGACAAAAAGGGATAAGGGAAGTTTCCACGCTGAAAAACAAGAAGAATACAAATTCAAAAGTTTCACCTACCATCCAATTTACCACAACATGTTCAAGAAAATCTTCAAAAAACATGGAATAATGTTAGCCCCAAAGAACAGATACAACATCAAGAATTTATTAGGTTGCACAGTAAAAGACTCCATACCAAAAGAACAGAAATCAGGAATTTACAAAATAAAATGTGCAGATTGTGAACAGAGCTACATAGGCAAAACAAAAAGAAATTTGGAGGAAAGAACATTTTGGGAATATTCGGTTTAAACAGGTGGATAAATGAGCAGTAGCAGCTCACTTTTGGACCAAAAACCATGAAATAAAACTGGGAATTAAACTGCTGAAACATCTTCACAACCCAGTGGAGTTATCCACTTGGGAAAAAATTTTCATATTAAAAAATAGAGAAAACCTAATAATACTTCAACCAACAGAGGCCACCACAGGAACATCCAGTTGTCCAATCATTGTTTCAAGTAATGGCGGTTCAGTGAGCAACTGAAGATGGGAGAGATTTTCCCGAAACGCATCTTACTTTTGTGTAAGTGAATGGAGTTTAGTGTAAAAAATGAATACCTAAGTTTAGATCAACCATCTTAAAATTAAATACTGGATACAATACAAGCTAGGTCCTTAAGAACAACAGGAGCCATTAAAATGAAGCTAGATTTAAAACAGCTATACTGGGACAGAAATTAAAAAGTAATCAACACAATAGTTAAAAACACAACAGACTTTCAAAAATTACAAACGGAAAGAAGATTTAGACAAATTTAAAAAATAAGCACTAAACCTACCTTTATACTAACTGATCATTTACAATATTTAGATATTAACGTGAAACTGAATCTGGATACCGTGGTCTCCAAGAAGAATGACTTACCTGCAGTATTAAGATTGATAGCTCTTAGTAAATTAAACAACTATTATTCAACTAATACTTGGTGTATAATGTATACAGATGGATCTCTTAAAAATGTAGAAGCAGGTTTTGGAATACACTATGAAGAATTCTCTCAATATACACCTTTGGGATAATATACTAACAATTTTGATGGTGAAACAATGGACCATTAGAGCAGCTTTAGAAAATCTACTGTATAGACCTAGAATAAATAAAAGAATTGTTACCTTAAGTGACTCTAAAATAACACTACAAAGTATCTTATTTTGATTTAAAGTAAAACACTAAAAATCATGTCGTCACATTAAAACTCTCTTTAAGTTTCACAAACACACTTATAAAAGTAATTTTGGTACATGTTTCGTGAGGTACATTCCTCACATTGTCAACCAAAACGACGACTAAACAGGAGTAAATTTCAGCAAAGTATGTATGGTACTATGCTTGCTCTGGTGGTCTGTTAATGAACTTAAACAATATGTTGTCTGCTTCCCGTATATCAAAATTCATAAGTTTGTATTCATATTTTTTTATGTAAATTTTTTCCCATATATTAAGTTCTTTCGGATGTTGAATTGTTTTTAGTAATGTTATGTCCTTCTCTATTTCATGATTCTCATTCCAAAAAATGTGCAGCCACTGCTGATTTTTCTACTTGTTTGTGTCTCAATATTTCTCCAGTGTTCCTTTAATCTTATCCCCAGATTTCTCTTTGTTTTTCCTATGTATATTTTGTCACAATCCTTGCAATTAATTCTATATATACCTGAATTTTCTTCTTTCTTCTTTTTTTGTTTAATTTAATTTAGATTTAATAGTTTACCAACACTATATCTGTTTATTGGTGCCAGAATAATGTTTTACTTTTTGAAAATTTTTTGGAATTTATGGTTAACATAAGGGTGATATGTGAATTTTTGATAAGTATTTTCTTTAAGTGAAGAACTGAGTGTAGTGATTAGTTTAATTTCCTTTTTATTTTTAAATCTTTTTATTTTTTTTATCTACCATTTGTTTGTTAAATCCATTTATTTCTGCTGTGTGTATTATATGTGCGTATTCTTTCCTGTATTCTTCTTTACTGAGTGGTGTATTAACTAGCCTATATATCATACTATTGAATGCTGCTTCCTTGTGGGGTCTGGGGTTGAAACCTTTTGCTTTTATGTAATTGTCGGTATGTGTATCCTTTCTGTATATTCCAAATTCTATATTTTTATTCCTTTTTATTATATTTAAGTCCAGAAAAGGTAAAGTTTTATTAACCTCGGTTTCCATAGTGAATTTTATGGTTTTTTCTTGCAAGTTCAACAGTTTCAATGAATCTTCTATGAATCTATCTTCTACAAGGCAAACACATCATCAACATATCTGTACCATGTTTTGAATATGTATGGGAAGGCTTTTGTTATATGTGCAAGCAAGCAATCATAGTAACATGCATACTTTGCTGAAATTGACTCCTCAGTCGTCGTTTTGGTTGACAATGTGAGGAATGTACCTCACAAAACATGTACCAAAATTACTTTTATAAGTGTGTTTGTGAAACTTAAAGAGAGTTTTAATGTGACAACATGATTTTTAGTGTTTTACTTTAAATCAAAATAAGATTAACAAAAGTTTCACTGTGTGGATTCTGACATTCCGTAAACATACTACAAAGTATAATGAATTACAATTACCCACTGACATACACTATAAATGAAATAAGAAAACTGTATCATACAATCCAGATCAGAAATACAGAAATAATTTTACAATGGATCTTGAGCCTATGGGATTGAAAGGGAATGAGATTGTCGATGCTTTAGCAAAAAAGGAGCCACCATAAAATTAAAACCACCTTTTGAACTAGAACTTTCCTCTAGATTGAAATTCATAAAAAGATTAATATCTGAACAAGAACATCAAAATATCAAACAAAAGCTTAAAGGAAAACCATATGGAGATCTAAAGACTTTCAAACATCTTGTATTGAAACCAAGAAAAATTGGAGTTGCCCAATTCCTCTTAATTGTTGGACAGGTTGCCTGTCAGAAAATCTCTTCAGAATGAAACTAATCAACGACAGCACTATACCACTGTGTAAGGATGTGAATACTATCTTAAATAAAGAACATCTGCTTAAATGCAGCCAACTAGATAGCAACAAACAAATGGAAAATAATTTGGAAGTAAGGGAAAAAAATTATAAATATCAGTATTCCCAATGGCCACTAGCAACCAATCGACTGACCAGATATTTAAAGGCAATGAATAGGATATGAATGTATGGAAGAATTTACCAAATCCATTAATTTGATATGGAGGGTGAATTTTCTCAAACACACCAAAAATGCCTGGTTTCTGGGGAAATGTGCGGAATTTGGGCTTGGTGTGGAGAGTGTTGAAACTAACATAATGATATATTTGATATCATTGTATGATTTAGTTAAACTATACATTCTTAATGCTTCACTTACTTGTCATAATGTATGGAACCGGTTTTGAGAACATTTAGTTCTCATCATAAGCCAGGCTAAAGTCCAGCTGTCAGATCATTCATTTTGCTGTGGGAATGTGTATTCTGCTCTGGTGGCAGCATGATAAACTTGTAGTTTATGTTTTCATCTCCAGCAGTGTAGAAGTTCATTAGACTTTGTATTTGTAGATATAGATTTTCTCCCATGTTGCTAGTTCCTTAGGTCCTTGTACTGATTTTAATAATTTTGCTTTATTCATTACGTTGTGATTTTGTGTTCAAAAATGATCTGCTATTGCTGATTTCTTTATTTGCTTGTACTTTTTATTTTCCTGAAATGTTCCTTTAACCATGTGCTTATGTTTCTCTTTGTTTTTCCAATGTAGATTTTCTCACATTCTACATTGGAAAAACAAAGAGAAACATAGGCACATGGTTAAAGGAACATTTCAGGAACATAAAGTACAAGCAAATAGAGAAATCAGCAATAGCAGATCATTTTTGAACACAAAATCACAACATAATGAATAAAGAAAGATTATTAAATTCAGTACAAGGACCTATGGAACTAGCAACTTGGGAGAAAATCTACAATTACAAATACAAAGACAGTCTAATGAACTTTGACACAGCCGGAAATGAAAACATAAGCTACAAGTTTATCACACTGCCACCAGAGCAGAATAAACATTCCCACAGCTCAACAAATGATCCAACAGTTGGACTTTAGCCTGGCTGATGGTGAGAATTAAATGTTCTGAAAACTGGTTCCATACATTATGACAAGTAAGTGATGCATTAAGAGTGTGTAGTTCAACTAAATCATACAATGATATCAATTATATGATTAGCTTCAATTCCTTCAAATAGTTCCAATTTACATTTTAATTAAGTAATAATATATGTAAACTTTATAATTAAGAAAATGCCTTATCTAATACATCAGTGGGATATATAGTTCTGTGTTTAATTTAATCAAACTTAATATTGTTAAGAATTCTTTACTGATAAACTTTATTGGTGTTTAAAATTACAGAGACAGGTGAATCAGCGCTTGGGTTCAGGTCCTAGTAATGGTGAAGCAATTAAAATACATCCATTCTTCAAGCATATAAACTGGACAGATGTCTTAGGGCGAAAGTTGGAACCTCCCTTTAAGCCTGCACTGGTAAGTTGACAATATCCTTTAATTTTATCGCAGTATTAAAAGTTTGTGAGAGATAGGTATGTCAGAAAGGTGAGGAAGAAAATGGCCATTCCTATAAAAAATGTAAGGGCTTTTCAATAAAGAATTATTCCCCCCCCCCCCCCAATATCTGATGCATTCCTTTACTCATCCTCATAGTCCCTGTTGGATGCAGTGCACCTTCCCAGCATTCCTGCCAGTCTTCAATGTACTAGATACCATTTTTTGACAAGTTCTTCAGAATTGCCTCCTTGAAAGTGTTTCTTCAATTAGAGGAGAATAAAATGGTTGCACAGAGCTAAATCTGGACTGTAAGGAGGATGAGGGACATACTTCACATTGATTTTTGTGATATATTCAGCAACACCATTTCAATATGTGGGCATGCATTAACGTGGTGCAGCATCCAGCTTGTTGCATGGAAATGTGGCCTTTTGTGTGTGATATAGCCTGGCAAAGTTTTCAGAGCATCTCTGTAATATTGCCCACTTACAGTTGTGTATACAGATGGAACATGCTAGTAAACCATTCCTTGGATATTGAAAAATGAGATGACCATAGCTTTCCCAGCAGAAGAAACCACTTTTGCTTTTTTGGTGTTGGTGATGATGCAGTTTTCCATACAGAGCTTTGCTGTTTGCCCACAGAATTGAAATGATGTAGTCAAATTTCTCAGCAGTGATTGCCTTTGAAATAAACTGTGCACCTTCCTGTAACATTCATCTGCATCTTAGATAAATAATCTGTCATGAAATTCATATAATCCTACCTTACATGTAACTACTAATAATCACATTAGGAAAGCACAAAGATACCAAATTTTTACATGTTCAGGTTAACAGGCACATGTAGTCAACTTCTGATAATTTGTGGTAATTGTGCAAGAACTTCTGCAAATTATCTTTTTTCACCTAAAGTTGATAAAAATATTTTGACAGATTGGACAAATAAAATACACTTCAAAATCAATATATTTGAAACACTGCAATGCATTTTAAGATACATACCTGCAGTGAGTGATACAAATTTAAAAAATAATAAACTTTTCATGTTTTACTTTATCGGTAAAAATGAAGAAGGCTTTGTTTGTATCATTGAATATCATTCATTTTCCTGATTTTAGCCCATAAATTTTGTAGGAAAACAATGTTCATAAATGAAAAGTCATCATCATTTTCCATATATGGTAGAAGTGTATTAACAGCTTGACTGTGTGATCAGCATCAATAATCACACTACTCACAATGCTATTGAAGAGCGGAAATGGCTTGATTGTATGAGGCTCAAAAATTCTAGGGGAGGAGGAATGGCTTCAGTGGAAGGCAGAAAGATGCATTATGCAGGAAAATTGGAGAAAGGAATTAACAAATCAAGTAAAGGTGAAATATTATATGTAAAAAGAGAGAGAAAGAAGATGAACTACAAATTATGTACTTATTATGAGGAGTTGACTGTAATTGGAAAATACATAGAGGATATTGTACCAAAACTAAATTCAATAGATTACATGCTTTGTTCATTATATCATATTAGTTCTGAAGCCACCCTCAAAACTGCTTAATATGCATATTTTTCTTCGATTATAAAATTCAGTTTAATATTCTGGGGAAAATCTTTTAAAAGCAAGAATGTTTTTTTATTACAAAAGAAGGTAATGTGAAAATATATGTGGTAGAAATAGTAACGTTGTATATAGATTTGTTTCTGAAAACTAAACATTTTAACATTTCCGTAAGAGTTAAACTTTATCTTAGGAACGCATTAAAAACATGGAAATACATAATCTGAATAGTTCCTTATACATTTAACTTGGTATCGAAAGTTCATGAATGCATCAGAATATGTAACTTTCTCCTAATTACTCTCAAATTGTTACTGTCCAGTAATAGGGAAAGACTGAAATTGGCCCTTGCAGAATACCAATGCAACAAAGCCTATTATTCAGTAGACAAATTCACAGATAAATAATGTACACAGTCCTTGTTTGGACACATGATCGGCTTACTGGAGATTTGCTTGGCACCAGTAAGCACGCTGATAGCCAGTGGAGTCAGATATTCATAACCCCTTTAATTCAAGCTCATGCATTTCTCATGCAAATTATAACTACAATAACCACATCCCTTTGTCATAGAAGATGTTGAAAATAATGTTCTTGTGCAGCCAGATGTCTCTCACACCTTGTAAGAAAATTTGCATTAATTCTTATTCTGCAATTTCTCATTTTACCTTGTCTTTCAATTCTTCAAATGTTTGCAGGTTATTCTAATACACTTTTATTTTTATAGGTCCACCATAAATAGAAATTGCATACAATAAGATCTGTAGACTGTGCTGGTCACAATTTTCTATTGATGATTCTATCTTCAAAAATTTCTTCAATTAATTTTAAGGAAAAAATCAGCTTGCACTTTAGCAGAATCTTGTTGAAAATATACCACTGTACATTTAATGTCACACAATTTTTCTAGGAATGGTGTGAGTATGTTATCCCTGTACCCTATGCCCATTCACGTATCTTTAAAAAATATAGACCCTATAATTCTGTAGGCATTCACAGCATACCAAACACCAATTTTTTGGTCATACAATGGCAATTTATTTTCAAAATCAGGTTTTTCTGTGCTCTAGTATCGTTTTGTGTCTTTACATAGACTTGGAAATAAAACCATGCTTTGTGCTTAAAAAAATATTAAATGTGGATCATTGGAATGAACATTAACATTATCCAACATTCAATAGCATAAATTAATTCAATACACATTATCGTGTGATTGCAATTCCTGAACTACACAGGGTTTCAGTTTTAAAAGTTTAGAGGAATTCCAAGTCAAGGTTTGCAAAATACCTGATTCCTGTGCAAGCCCTCTCAGAAATTTCTGTAGACTTTGTTCTAACTTTTCTCCAATGTCATCAAGTTTTTCCTTCTCTAAGAACATGGCATTTTACTTTCAGTTTCTTATGAAAAACAGATTCCGTTTTTCTAAATCTGTTCATAAGATTACAAATCAATTCTTTGTAAGGTGCATCAAAATCTGTCTATAAATTGCCGTCTTACTTCTCAACATGAGTTTGTTGTCAAATAGGAATCATGCATGAAAATTCTATGTGCTAAAGTATACATATTCTTTGGCACTATAAAAGCACTAACACACTATATAAACACTGAAACAGAGGGTCTCACAACATTCCACTTCTGTATAGCACAAAGACTGGGTGTCAGCTGATTAGCCTGCACATGGAGAGGTGGAGAAGTGGGGGGGGGGAAACAGAACCAGCTAGAAACAGGGCAGGCAAATTTCCTTAAGCCGGTCATGTGTCCAAATATAATGTGTATAATGAGTGATATTATTGTAAGATTTAGTTGAACTACCCACTCTTAATGCTTCACTTACTTGTCATAATATATAGAACTGGTTTCGAGAAAATTTCATTCTCATCATAAGCTAGGCTAAGATTCAATTGTTGGATAATTCATTATGCCATGGGATTGTGTATTCTGCTCTAGTGGTGGTATGATTGTGCAGAATGTGAAAAATTCTACATTAGTAAAACAAAGAGAAACAAGGTACACGGTTAAAGAAACATTTCAGGAACTTAAAAGTATAAGCAAATACAGAAATCAGCTGTAGCATATCATTTTTGGACACAAAATCATGACATAGTGAATGAATTGATGATTAAAATCATTACAAGGACCTACAGAACTAGCAACTTGGGAGAAAATCTACATCCTCAAATACAAAGACTGTCTAATGAACTTCGACACTTCTGGGAATGAAAACATAAACTACAAGTTTATCTCACCGCCACCAGACAGAATACACATTCCCACAGCTTAACGAATTATCCGACAGTGGAATCTTAGCCTAGATGATGTTGAGAATGAGAATGAAATGTTATCAAAACTGGTTCTATATATTATGACAAGTAAGTGAAGCATTAAGAGTATGTAGTTCAACTAAATCATACAATAATATAAATTATATGATTGGCCTCACTGTGCAAGTTGCAATTTACATTTAATTAGTTCTTTGTAATGTTTTATCTTAAGACAATGTCTATTATAGCAAAATACTCTATAGTATATAGCATATGACAATGTACTACTCTTTTGTTATCTGTATTGCAATATTGCAATTTTGTAATGTTTATTTGTATAGTTTAAATAATCATATAGAAATCATAATATAACACACTTAGTCTCTCTAAAATCATGTTTTAAAAGAAAAGTCACACCTATATGAGAAAAACTTAAAATAAACAATAGCATACACCAGAAGGCAGCAGAAACAAAAGTAATTGAAATTAAAAAGAGCTTAGAGTATAAAAGACTACATGAAATAGACTTAGGTATTTACAATCTGTATCTAAAACTGACAAAAAAACTAGGATTTCACTTATGGGAAAATTTATAACACTACCTGCATCAAAATTTAAGTGCACAAATGAAGAACAAAAACCAGAAATTATAAAAGAAACTCCAGAACTTACAAAAACAACAAATAAAAACTGTACCAGCCTCATACACACGTACAATCGATAAAGTGGTTAATCTCTCGAGTGCCACATTTTCTGAAAATGAAATCAATCTCCTAAACAAAGGCCTCAAAACTTCTATAGATTTTTCAGATAAAAAATAGAAGATTAAATAGCCGACATTGACAAAGCCACCCAACAACTAAAAGAAAATGAAAAATGGTTTGTTAAAAGTAAATGAAAAAAAAATTGGAGAACATAAAAAGCGGGAAGAAATAAATAAATTACAGAATGACATTAAAACAACTAAAAAAAGAAAATCAGTGATATACACAAAATCAGACAAAGGTAAAATAGCCATTTTAGATGAAAAGGAATACATAAATACAGTTGAAACTATGTTAAAAGGAAAAGATTGCAAACCAATTTAAAAGAATCTGCTCAACAAATACAATAAGATATTGCAATAAAACTACTCAATCTACAAGAGAGCACTGTTAAATTCACAATGGAATTCACAATGGAAATAGAAAACAAGGTTCTTCTCTTCTTGGATATAAAAAGTATAAAAAATGACAATAAACTGGAATTTGGCATATTCAGAAAAGATACCCACACAGATAATTATATGAAAAACAACAGCCACAATCCAAAACAACATAAACTTGCCATAATCAATAGTTTCACATTCATATTAACAAATCTACCAATAAACAAGACAGTATACTATTCGGAATACCATAAAATCATAGATATAGCACAGAAAAATGGCTACATAATAGATCTGGTCAACAAGAAAATAGAAAAATTCAAAAAACAAAAACATATAAAACATATCACCAAATTAAAAGGCTACAAAGGAGATCATATATATAAGAAATTCACACCCATGGGCACACCAAAAATTCCAGAAGATTTTTAAGGAGGTAAACATCATTTTGGTTCCAGTAAACAAATGCAGTTTCAAAAATCTCCTAAAAACCAACACAAAAGACAAAATTCTGCCAGGAAAACAATCAGGCATTTACGAAATTGGTTGCAAAGACTGCAATATGAAATACATAGGCAAAACAAAAAGAAATATTCCCATATGGTTTAAGGAACATATGAGAAATGTAAAATATAAACATGGGGAAAAATCAGCAATAGCAGACCATTTCTGGCAAAAGAACCACAAATTCCAAAAGGAACAAAACTCTTCAAAAACCCATAGAATTAACAGTGTGGGGAAAATATATTCATAAACAAAAACAAGGAAAATTTGGTTCATTCTGACAATAGTCACCTCATCATCAAGTTTGTAAAATCCACAGAACATCATCTTCTGTTTGTATGTGTGGAATGGTGTACTGAAATGAATTTGATTTCTTTGTTTCAGGCTGGGGAGGACGATGTGTCACAATTTGACACAAAGTTCACAAAGCAAACGCCAATAGATTCTCCAGATGAATCAACACTCAGTGAGAGTGCAAATATGGTTTTTCAGGTGAGTTTTAGTAATTAAAATAGATTTATTACCTTATACATACATGTTAGCTTTTCTCATAATTAATGTTGCTTTTTTTCCCTTGACATTTTTAAGTGCACAATGTCTGTTCAATAAAGATGATCATAATTTTTTTTTGACAACATCCATAATTTTGATGTCTCAAGGTAGTCCCTGTTGGATGCAATGCTCCTATCCCAGTATTTCTGCCACCTTCAAACGTGCTGGAAACAATTTTTGACAGCTCTTTCAGAACCTCCTCTGCAGTCTTCACAACTGCTTCTGATAATGGAAAATGTTTCATGAAGGTGTTTCTGCATTTAACTGAAAAGGAAAAAGTCACATCTGGACTATAGGTGGGGAGAGGGGGGGGGGCACTCCACATTGATTTTTGTTAGATATTCAGCAATAGCAATGGTGATGTTTGGCCAGGCATTATCATGGTGCAGCATTCAGCTTGTTCCACAGAAATGTGGCCTATGATATGTTTTGCAGTTTTAGAGACATCTCTGTAGTATTGCCCTGTTACTGTTGTGTATGCAGATACAACTTACTGGTAAACCATTACATGAATATATCCTATTAGAATTTATTAAATCTGCTCATACTAGCTCCACACACTTATACATTAAGACATGGTTCGAGGGTAATCACTCCCATTATCAGCTCTTGACTGACCATTCGATGTGGTGGCTTCTGATGGTTCAAATAGAAAGTAGCTGATTTTATTTCTGGGTAGATAATATGAAATTTCATTAAATTTTTTCCTCTTTTTCAGGATGAAAATTTTTTCCCAAGTAGATAGGCTCTATTGGTTTGTGAAGTTCTTTCCAGCAGGTTAGCCTCTGGTTTAATTTAGTGATTTTGGGTCCATAAGTGAGCAGCTACTGCTGATTTATCAATTTGTTTAAAATGCATATTCCTGAAGTGTTCCTTTCTCCAAATTCCTAAATTTTTTCATTTTTCCAATGTATTTTTTTATTACAATCTGCACATTTCATAAATTCCTGATTTCTGTTCTATTGGTATGTGTCCTTTACTGTGGAACCTAGTAAATTTTTTATATATTTGTGTTTTGGGCTAACTTTATGCCATGTTCTTCGAATATCCTATTGAATTTGGTGTGATAAATTGTATTATATAAAACTTGAATTTGTATATTTATTGGTGTTCTTCAAATTGGAAACCTCTCTTACTTGGTGTGCCAAGCTAGAACACTGCATATTTGTGTGAGATGGGGTTGTGGCTGTTAATTTTTATGCAATTTGCTCAGTGTCTCTCTTTTCCAGCCGGTCCTAGTGGTGAAGTAGTAACCATACTTTGCTTTCTAAACCCAAGATTGCGGGTTCAAACCCGGTCAAAAAGATATAGATCAAAAGCCTCTACAAAACATTTGTTTACAATAAAGAGTTGACATCCAAAGAGCATTAAATTCATCAATGAGAGAAATACCCAGAAATGATGCTATAGATAGAGACAACACTTTCCAACGATTTGGCAACATATTGTTGACTTGGCAGGGAACATTATTTTGAAGTATGTTATACCAAAAGTAACCTTAATAATTAGTTAAATATGGTGGACGTTTGTAACAGTGCATAAAAAATATACCAAATTCTAAACTAAAAGAGGACATTCCTCAATAGAACAAATCAGGAATATATCAGATGGAATGTATCGATTGTGAAAAAATTTACATAGGAAAGACTAAAAGAAACACATAAAAAGAACACATCAGGAACATAAAACAAAGACAGGAAGAAAAATCAGCACTAGCTTGGCATTTTTGGAATGAAAAACATAATATAAACAGGAATCCCAAACTACTTGAAAACATTACAGGGAAAACAGAATTCGCCGTCTGGGAAAACATTTATATCTGGAAGAACAAATGTAGCATTTTCAACTTTGAAATCCCACCAAGTGATGTCTTAATACAGAAGTTCATCCAACCGCCACCAGGGACAAACCAAACCACCACAAAGAACAAGGCCGGCAGTCGAACTGGAACTGAAGATGGGAGTGATTAGCTCTAGAAACTTAGTTTTCCTCTTTTAAAATTATTATTGATGTAAGTGTTACAAAGTGGACTCAGTTATTCTAAACTTAAACCTTAATAATATTAATTAGATACAATTAGTGTTGTATTACATTACATTACACTTTACTTACTTGCATTTATTGGACATGTTTCGGGAGCATTTGCTCTCATCATCAGCTCTGTCACAACTGATGATGATCTGGAAGCATCCATTTATGTATTCTATTAGAATGTATTAAATATGTTCACACTAACTCCACTTCTACACATTTCATGGGCAATCACTCCCATCATCAGCTGTTGACCAACTAAGGTCTTGAATTTGCTTTCTGCCCAGGGGTGGTAGGTAAACCTTTTAAGGTGGTGGTCTTCTATTTCTGTTTTAAAAATGGTGATCTGCTTTATTGCTTTTAGTCTATTAAACCTTGCTATTGTTTTGTCTATGAAGTCTGGATTAAAACCACTGTGAGTTGCTGAGTTCATGATCTGTTGGTGAGCTGAATAAATGTGAGTGAGTAAAATGTATTGTGTTACAACACCAACAATCTATCTTATTAATATTGGATTGCTTTACTACAACTTCTAACGATTAATATGTAAACTTAATAAATTTAGAGTGAAACAGTAACTATGTTATCATTACTTTTGAATGCTGTAATAACAATAGAAGACTATTGTCATCCACCAGACTACTGAAGGATTAAACAAAGAAAGAGGAGTATTTTGTTACAACTAGCACATATGGGGTTGGATTAAATGTAATCTGACCTTTCTTCTGGGTGGCCAGCAAACTCCTGGGTGAGGGATGGGAGATTCCATGGTAGTAGAATAACCACACAGCTGCTTAAAGGCTAATACTGCTCATTGTCTTTGAGTTGAGTTTGTTGTTCTGTTGCGGAACATATTGTCATAGGGTTTCTCACAAAGGAAGATGCTTTGTCTATGCATCTTCGCCACTGACTATGTAGAGGGTATGGGGAATCTTATGTGAAATGTTGATACAAACAATTTTGCGAAAGATAAGAATCCATGAAAAACAGAAGCCGTCAACATCACCTCAATATCAGCTTCACTCCAGACATCACAGCTGTTCGAAACTGTATTGAGGATGATCGTCACTGCACAGTTAAGAAATTCATGCGGAACTTGGAATTGGCTACAGAAGTGTCCAATCCATTATCAAAAGTGAGTTTCAGTACTGAAAAATTGCTGCTCATTGGGTCCCAAGGAGGTTGAATGAACAAAAGAATCTACAGGTGATAATTTCTCAGCATTTTTTAGTGCACTGAAGAAGAGACATTTCTATATTGCATAGTGACCTATGATGAAACATCGGTGCTCCACTTCACCCCAGAATCGAAGAGGACCAGCAAGGAGTGATGACAAAAAGATAAGATGTGTCCAGTAAAACCAAAAACTGATTTAATAGTGGGCAAGATCCTGGCATTGGCTTTTGGGACTACAGAGATGTTTTGTTTATCGATTTCCTGCATGAGTGCAGGACATATTACCACTCCATTGTCTACAGCTTCATAAGTACATTTTTTACTTAAGTAATTTGGTCTGTTAATTGCAAACTTCTGGCAAATGTGCAATTGCCTCATCTGAAACATGCTGTTGTTCCATAATGTGAAACCCCACACTGCAGCTCATACATAACAAAAAATTGGTGGAAATGCAATGAGCTGCCAAACCTGTCACTATGTTTGGGCTACTCAAAAAGGCACTTGGAGTGAAGCATTTCTGCAGTGATCAGCGGTTGGACAGTTCATGCACAACTGACTGTAGATACATCCTCCTTCTTTCTTTGAGACTGGAATTAAGAAACTTCAAAAGTGCACAGACCAATCCAGAAAATACAGTGCAATGAGCATGCTATTCCCTGTGGTGCAAGGTTTTTCCTCGGAGCAAGCTTTAAATTAGGTTGTTTATGATATGGTTGGTTTGTTTTATTGTTTTAACCTCCCACTAATCACTCAGACCTGGCTGGCGCTAACCAGCTAACAAGCAGCACTCTTGCTCATAAGCACAACATTCGGGGAAAACAAAACTGATGAAAAATGAGATATGTATTGTGTTGTAAACTAAAGACTTAAAAATGAAGTTTGTTTATATTTGATCCACCCTCATAACACTGCTTTACTATTTGTATTTCACTGTTATACATTTCTATAAAATGAATAAGCAGAAGAGCAAAAGAGCTGATTTAACATTATATCTAGTCTGTTGTCTAACACACTCTTAAGCTTCACTTACTTTTAAATATGTTGGGACCGAGAGCTGATGTTTATGTGCAGGGGTTCACATATGTAGCACCATCTGTGTTGGAGGAGATGTACAAGCCACCTCGCATTGTGAAAGCCCGGTCACCACGCAAGACAGCGTTCCCAACACCTGCAGCAGCTCTGCGTAGTCCCTTTAGTCCACGTCATCACCTCAGTCCAGCCTCAGGGTTCATGTTCGGCACACACACCAACACACTTGACAGCTCCAGTTGCCAAGAGGAAATGATGGAAGTTCAAGGACTACCACATGTATAGTGAGTACCACAGTCAAGCTATGTTTTCAGTATTTAATGTTTAATATTTCATATGCACCAAACACATTTTCATGTTTTATAACAATAAGAGATGGATTCATTTTAATAGCTTGCCCACAGTTTAGGCACATACTCATGAACTGGAGATCTACAGTTTCATTCCTGCTACCTTCACTGAAAGTTTTCTCTGTACTCACCAGTGCCAAATGCCAGGGAAGTAGGTTAACCTTACATCTGGAATGTTTCCCCCCCCCAAAATTCCTTTCCCAATTATCATTTGATCTTTATTTATCATCAGTGTCCTTCAACTGAGATGCCATAAAAGGGGGTATGTTAAAAAAAAAAAAATAACAACAACTTGCCACTGAATGGTTATGATTAATGCAAAGTTTTTTAACCTAGCAACCTGGCTATACTAATATATGTCTGCATGGAAAGTCACCTGTGACCACATTGATGTAAACCCTAAGTGATCTTGAGTGCCATTTGGAGCTTGCACAGTGAAGCAAATCATATAATTAAGATTGTTGTATGACTGAGTCAAACTACACAGTCTTATTGACTCTACTTATTTGTTTATATTTAGAAGTGTTTCATAAACCATTGTCTGCCTCCCCAGCTAACTGTCAACTGCTGGATAATTCATGGTATTTCTTTGGGGATGCACATACTATGCTCTGGAGGAGATGTGATGAACTTAAAAGTTTATGTTTTCATCCTGGAAGTGTTGAAGTTCATTAATCTTTCTCCGTATTTATAAATGTACATTTTCTCCCATGTTGCTAGCTGTGGGCCTGTGCTGACCAGAAAAAAAAGCAGGTATTTACCAAATAAGTTGCAAAAAATTTATATTGGATAAACAAACATGGGCACATAGTGAAAAGAACATTTCAGGAACATAAAATACAAACAAATGGAGAAATCAACAGTAGCATCTCATTTCTGGACAGAGAACCATGACATAGTGAAAAAAGTAAAATTATAAAATCAGTACGAGGAACTACAGAATTAAGCAAGATGGGAAAAAATCTACATTTATAAATACAGAGACGGAATAATGAACTTTGACACTAAACATAAACTTTTAAGTTCATCACACCTCCACCAGAGCAGAGTATGCATCCCCAAAGGAATATTGTGAATTATTCAACAGTTTGCAGTCTGAGGATGCGAACCATGATCTCAAAACATGTTATAAATATAAAAAAGTATGGAGCCAGTAAGAGTGTTAGTCTTGATTGTACAATAATATTAATTACAATTGACCTTTTTTATATTTGGCAAATTTACCATTAATTACAGGCAATGTTCATCATTAATAATGCAACCAAAATTTAATATTTACACATATATTAGATCCAATTTTCCTTCATTTTTATAGTCGAGAGAAATTTAGGAGGTCCAAATCTTAATCATGCTTTCCGTTAATCTGTTATTACTAATGACATTGTTAAAGCCACAATCTTTTTGGCATTTTTGTCATTCTCATTGATATTGGTGCTATTATAAGAGTTAGCAAGAATTATTTTGTGGAATCTAATTTGTGAGTATAAAGTATTTAAACAGTTCATGAAACAAAATGTTTCATAAATGTTATTTCTAAAACTGTGAAACCATCAAAATGTTTTGTTTGTGAAGGATTTTGAAGGAACCTTTTCTTAAAAATTATTAATGTGTCTAATATTTCCTTGGTAAAAAATCTTGGCACTGTTATCCCAAAAGCTCCCCTTTCCCAAATCTTGATGAGAGCTCTTCTGTAAATCTATGCTATAGTAAAGAAGACATAACTTTTTTGGAAAAATATTGTTTTATTTTTAAAATTAAAATTTTACCATGTGGATAATTCTATTACATTTTTTTATAAACAAAATGGTTTCTTGTAAATTTTAATTAATCTGTTGTCTAACACACTCTTATGCTTCACTTACTTTTAAATACAGTGGGACCGGTTTCGAAGAGACATTCTCTCCATCTTCAACCAACTTGATGACTGGTACGAGAAACTAACATCTATGAGGACCTGTGGCTCCATCCTGGTGGTATTTTTATAAACTGGAAATTGGTATTACATTCTCCTATAATGTCGAAATTCATAAGATGATCCTTATGTTTATGAATGTAAATCTTCTCCCATAGGTCCAATTCTGTATGTCCATGTGCTTCTTTAAGCCACTTTATATTCTTTTTATGTTGTGATTGATCAATCAAACAGATTGATAGGTCAGTAGTGGCACACCATTTTTGGAAAGATAATCGCGACATAAAAAGAGAAATAAAGTTATGTAAAGAAGCACACAGACATACACAATTGGACACATGGGAGAAGATTTACATTCATAAACAT
Source organism: Metallyticus violacea (assembly GCA_030762175.1). Lineage (NCBI taxonomy): Eukaryota > Metazoa > Arthropoda > Insecta > Mantodea > Metallyticidae > Metallyticus > Metallyticus violacea. The sequence continues at coordinate 2,552,846 of CM060832.1, forward strand.
AGGGATCATCTTATGAATTTCGACATTATAGGAGAATGTAATACCAATTTCCAGTTTATAAAAACACCTTCAGGACAGAGCCACAGGTCCTCATAGATGTTAGTTTCTCAGGTTGGTTGAAGATGGAGAGGATGTCCCTTCGAAACTGGTCCCACCGTATTTAAAAGTAAGTAAAGCATAAGAGTGTGGTAAATGACAGATTAATTATAATTTACATTTAACAAGCTTCACTGTGTGAGTTCCAACAGAATTTTTTAAAAATGTCTTATTTTTCCAAGGTTTTTAAATGGAAAATGGCTTCTTGCTTATTTTCATGGATTTGTTCCCCAAAATGAGTTACTATTGTCAATTTTTCCAATCATTTTAGTTCTAAAATGTTCTTTCTTCTTGGCTACCATTTCCTCGTAAGTTTTTCCTGTGTATTTTAAATTGCAGTCTTAGCATTCTGATGAATTCTTAAGTCAGACATTAACAAAATCAGTTGCAGAGACTGCAGTATGAAATATATAGGCAAAATGAAAAGAAATATAAACCTATGGTTTAAAGAACATGTGAGAAATTTAGTATAAACTTGCAAAGAAATCGGTAATAGCAAACCATTTCTGGCAAGAAAAATTATGAATTCCAAAATGAACCAAAACCCTTAAAAGCTCTTCAAAAACCCATAGAATTAACAGTATGGCAAAATATATTCATAAACAAAACAAGAAAATATAGTTCATTTTGATCTTCCAAACAACAGTAAGAGCTTCTCCTTGGTTGGGAGGTCCGGATTCAATTCCCGGTATCTTTGCTTAGGACTTTTCCTAAGTTAGGGAGCTCTAGAATGGGGTTCACCCAGCCTCATGAGGACAGTTGGGAAGCTGCCTGATGGAGAGGTGGTGTTCTTCCATCATGAAAGCCGCATGATATGTGACCAGTAGGGTGCCGCATGCTGATCACATGCCCCCTGCAATATTGCCCTCAATAGTTGAAGATAGAGGAAGCAGAGGTCACCACGGTAGGCCAAGGCTCAAGGCTCATCGCAGACTTTAGTGGCAAATGAGAAGGAGAAAAAACAATAACCTCATCACTTAATTCGTAAAATCTACAAAACATCTTAATACCAAGCTAGGAACCTGACAGTGGTACCATGCTGATGATGAAGGCAACAGCCTTTGAAACATGTCCAAGTAAGTGGAACAAAATTAGTGAAATTTGAGTATTTCCTCATTAAAATATTGCTAAACTAAACTTTTCAGTCTTTAACACACTACATATGATTTGCAACTTAAAATCAATGATGAACTACTACAAGAGAAAGAACACACTAAACATTTTGGAATAACACTTGATAAAAAACTTTCCTTCTCTAAATAGCTTGACAATATATATAAGAAAGTGAATAAGAAGGCAGATGTCAAATGGAAGGGATCCATAAGTCTCCTTAATGACATGAACAAAAACTACATAAAGCCTAATTTGCTATATGGAAATAAGATAATAGCCAGAATAAACAACCAGCTTAAAACTAAATTGGATATAATTCAATCTAGGTCATTAAGAATAATAAACAGGAGCTGTAAAAACAACACCTATTGCTGCAATGAAGAACATAACTTACAACTTGCCAATTAAAACTGTGCTAGATATTAAAATGCAATACTGCAACAGAAATTAAAGTAATTGATACAGGAATAAATGGTTTTATATTCCTGACAGCACACAAAATTTAAAAACACAACAGACACTAAAAAATTATATATAAAGAAGATTTAGGCAAAATTTTAAAAATAAACTTAGCCTGCCACCATACCAACTGACCTTTTACAATATTATAGCTATCAGCATTATTGGATATAATGGTCTCCAAAAAGAATGACACACCTAAAGTATTAAGATTGGGAGCACAATAGTACACTAAACTATTATACAGATGAATCACATAAAAACAGAGAAGCAGACTTTGGAATACACTGTGAAGAATTTTCTCACTATATAACTTTGGGACAATATGCTGATGGTGAAACAATGGCCATTAGAGCAGGTTTAGAAAATCTACTGTATAGACCTAACATAAATAAAAGAATTAAGTGACTCTGAAGCAGCAGTAAGTGCAATGAATTATGGTTATCCACTAATGTGCATTATAAATGAAATGATTGGAGTAGTATGCATTGGGACCAGATGTTAACAAGTAACTTAGCAAAATTAATAATTGTATTGAATTATTGTAAAAATATTATTGTGAATTTTTGGATATTTTATGTATATTTAATTGTAATGTTGGTTGTAGAAAGAAATTCATTCAGTATAAATGGAATAAGAAAATTATATCATACAATTCAGATTAGAAATGCAGCAATAGTTTTACAATGGTTCCTGAGCCATGTTGGATTAAAAGGGAATGAGATTGCTGATTCTTTAGCAAAAAAATTAAAACCAATGTTTGAATTAAAATTTCCTTCTAAATTAACTCATAAAAAAATTAATAAGCAAACAAAATGAAAGAAAAATGCACATTTGCAACTGTAACTCCTTTCTTTTGTCGTGGACACAGTCTCTGCTCAGGTTTGTATGTAGACAAAGAAATCTCATTTATCTTAACGACGTATATTTGCAATTTCCTTTAAAGTACAGCATATCCCAAAACAAGTAATGGTTATGTTCCAAGTTGAATGTTTCTGAATGTTGACAAGAACCTCAACTACAGGTTTTTTTTATTATAGCACATGCTTTGGGATGTTTCTAAAGCTGTGCCAATTTCCTTAAAAATTTAGAAATATGACATCCTACCTCTGGACAAATTCAGCAGTCTCCTGTTCCAGACGACAGAGGTCAACAGAGTAACAGCTCGGATTCAGCCACAGCCACATCAAGCAACTAAAAACTTACCAAGCAACCAGTCAACAGCTGAAAATGAGAAGGACACTTCCAAAAACACGTCCTTATATTAAAAAACTCTTAAGTGAAGTTTGTGTCAACAATAATACATTCAACTTGAAATATTTCAGTTGCTCCACTATCAATGGCTTCTAAACACGTTAAATAGTAATAGTTATCCTTGTAAATGTTATAGCAACTTTATTGCATTGGTAGACACACACATTTAATTTTGTTTACATTTTACAATTTTACTTTGGACACGTGGAAAGTTATTGCTATGTGACATATTTTTGTTTTATACTTTCAGGCCCAAGTGGAGTGTATTAGGAAAAACATAAAGAAGACATTACTTGTAATCATGGGGTTGTGTTTAATGCAGCGCTTCAGTCTTTATTTATAATATCCCCCTTCCTCCCTTAAAATATCATCAGATGCATTGTAGCAGCAGCATGGACAATGACAAGTTAACCAGCCAACCAGCAAGTGTTCAGGGAAAAAATAAAAAATAGTATTATGTGACATGTTCTCCTGTGGCCTATTGCTGCGCAGGCAAGCATAGAGTGGTTGATAATCCTAGTCATTGTGTTTGCCTCGCACTGTAAGGAGATATGCAGGTAGGTTTTCCCTATATGTTTGTAGTTTATGATTGGTCCATTTACTTTTGCTCAAAATACGCTCATGGAGTATATAAAATTTAAATTGATTTTTATATCTTTTTTTTTTAAACTTTATTTTGTACAGTGTGTTTTGTTGCATGACCAATCAGTAAACATGTGACTTATCACTGTAAACTGTGCAATTTCCATTGAATCAGTTCTAAACTTTGTACTGTGTGAGTGCATTACGATTTGTAACAAGGGATAAGGGTAAAACAATATTTGTATAGCAGATGATACTGGAGGTTACAGTAAGAGCATGTGTGTGTGTGTGTGTGTATGTGCGCGTGCACATTGGCAGGAGTTGTCTAATGGCAGACAGACTTAACTGATTACAGCTGTAATTAATGTGATATATCCAGAAATAAATGTTATATTTTATATATATGAGGATAATTTGAAAAAAAAAGGAATTACGTGTTTAAATCTCTTCTTATTTTTCAGTCTAGTCCTGTTTCACCCATTTACATACCCTTCCCAGGTAACAAAAATCAGATTTTCCAGGGATTTGGAAAGCATATTCATATATAAATCATAAAAATAAACTCATTTTGCAAAGCAAGAACTTTATCGACTTACAATTATGTACATCTAGTATCATAGTTTAGAATGATGTACCTGGAAGTAGTTCAACAAATGGAATGGAAAGTAACCCTAAATATTTTACACTGTCATGTTGTCTCTGCTGCAGCCTACCATATCTTTCAGTTATATTTTTTTCTTTTTATCTGTAAGAGGAATGTGCATCAGAAAATGAGTCCAACTTTTGCCTTGCAAATGCAAAGGCATAGGACTGGCCTAATGTTGGCCTGTAATAGAGTACTCAGGCATTTATGCAGATGCAATCAACTGTTTTGCAAGATTACTCTGAAGTGTAATAAGTTTTCTTTTTCCTCTCTGAGAGTTTGTAAGCATCGCGCGCGCGCGCGTGTGTGTGTGTGTGTGTGTGTGTGTGAGAGAGAGAGAGAGAGAGATCAATATTTTTCTGTACCCCTTGTCAGTGAAAGGAAACAGAACTGTGACTTAATCTTATAAGTCTATTCTATCCATCCCTTTCTGACACCAGGGCTTTCTTATCTCTTCCAGGGAGTTTGTCCTTTCTTCCTTCAAAACTTCCTGTTCCTCAGGTAAGCTGTTTTGTATTTAGAGTAAGGAAACAAATATTTTTATTGACTGTTCATTTCAAACATAATTAGTTGGTTGATCATATTTCATACTCTCCACAATAAAACTGCTGGACTAAATATTACTAAAAAAGACTCACTGATGACTTAACAGAAGCTGATGAGAGATGGGGATTCCAGGCACCATGTGTTTCTGCTCTTTTCATTGTTAGTGTCTGGTTGAACATTAATACTACATGTGTCTCTGTGGAGCAGTGCAATGATGCAAGCTCAGTTTGTGTAATGTAAAGGCTCCTGAAAATACTCTGGAACCAGGACTTGTCATGTGACTCAAATGGTTGTTCATCTTTCCAAAATCTGTAACCATTCAGTAAGTTTTAATTTAGATCAGGTAGTAAACCATATTTCAGTTTATTTTTCGTCATTGGAGTACAAGCATTCTGGCTTTCAGATCTTAGTTAGTTTAGCAGGTTAGCAGAGTTTTCTCCAGTAACAGTTGTCACTTTAGAAAGGTAATCAGCAGGATTTCTGAAAACTTTAACCACAATCGTTCAATCTGATACTTTAGCAGTGTTTTCACTATTGTTCTGTTTCTCGTTTAAAGTAGTGTACATGTGCTGTTTGTTTGTCATAAAAGGCACACAAAACTATTGAATTGTTATAAAAACATTATCTACTTTAAATTTGATATTCTGGATCTTAACATTTCTATCTTTTTTGGATATGTTTTCAATGCAGTTATATTTATCATCAACTACTTTCTCCAACAATTGTTTTGTCAATGCTTGTTGAGCTATCACTCCCCTGTGAACTTTACAAACTTCATTTTCTTTAGTTCTAGTTTATAAAAACTTTTCATTAACAGTTAATTCTCTGTAGTATTTTGCTGTTTTTATTAATTATTTTATGTATTTCATGGTTTTTTGATAAAAGGTGGACAGCAACTTTACATTTGATTTCATTTGTTGCCGCATTCAAGTTTCTATTTGTCCTCCCAGTATGTACCTGGTTATGATCTTTGCAATTTATTCAATATAAGCCTCATCTATTACTTCTTTTAATTTTATCTTTTTATGATGTTCGTATTACTTACTTGAAAAAATTGTTCTAAAATTCCAGGATAATATGTTCTTTGAATATCTCTGAATTTAGTGTGTGCCCAAGAGTGGCATGAGTTTTTTTAATGTTTTTAAAGTGCTTGAGTCTTTTATGTCTTTCTGTCTGAATCTTTTATCAGTTTTTATAGTTCATTTTTGAAATTGTTTATTGCAATTCTAACAACATCTGTGCAACTCATCTTTCTGACAGAAGATGAAATTTCTTCTCCCTGATTCAGTGGGCTGTAAGACATGCACTTCTCTACTAACCTTGTAGGAATGAAGTTGTGCTAACTTTGCAGTGATATCATTCAGTTTTTCTGAGCTGCATCATATTTTCTTGTTCAACACTGATTTTGTTCGTACTTATTTAAGCACAATTTTATAAACTATAGATCTGTCAGGTGATGAAAACATTCTTGAAATTCTGCACAAAACTGAGCAATTGACAAATGAAAATACATTATTTATGAGGAAGTCACTCAGATTTCACTAGTTTTATTTTACTTACTTGGACATGTTTCAAAGGCAAATTTCCTCATCTTCAAGAGCTGATGATGAAGGAAATTTGCATTTGAAACATGTCCAAGTAAGTGGAATAAAACTAGTGAAATTTGAGTGATTTTCTCATAAATAATTTGTTATATGATACTAGATTTCACTGTGAAAATCCCAAGCTATTCAAATTTATGTTAGAAAATGCATTGTTTTGCATTAAATCTTTGAATCATGGCAAATGGAGAAATGATATGCAATAACATAGGAACTCCTCTGTTCCAAAACTAAACACACTTTAACTGTCCTTATCAGTGGCATTGGTGTGTGAAGCTGTGATACATGTGAGGAAAAACAAAATAATAACTTGATATGTTCATTTTTTTTTATAATCCTTTTTGGTGATAGGTATGTTAACTAATATGTGTTAAAGGCTAAGATGATGTGATCTAGGGTTCAAGCTGTCTTTTTTATGTAATTTACTGAGTTTGTTCATGTTCTGTATACTTCAAACTCTTAACTTATCATTTTTATAGGTAATTATTTTCAAATCTAGGAAAGATAAATAGTTCGATCACTAGAAGACCAGAAGATCAGTAGAAGACCAACTGGTAGAAGCATACTCTCTAAGCGATGAGAGAAATTTATTGAATATATCTAACAATGCTGTCTCAAAATTCATGATGTGGTTTTTATTTAAGTTGTCAAATTTTTCCCATGTCATTCATTCCAAGTGTGTTTTAATTCTTTTATTTATTTATGTTTATTAGTTTTTTTTATCATTTTCACGGTTTTCTGACCAAAAGTGGGCTGCTATAACCAATTTCTGTACCTGTTTGTAACAAATACTTCTGAAATGCTCTTTGGTACAGGTTTCCTAATTTCTTTTCATTTTTTCAATGTATACCTGATTATAGTCTTTGCAATTGATTAAGGTAGATACCTGACTTCTTGTCAGAAGATATAAGAATTTTTCAGGAAGGTTGTAATAATTTTTTAACACTATGGACATTTTGTGGAGCAAACATTATTTTGTTTTTTAAAACTTTTTTTTAAATTTATTGAACATGCTAGGGTGGTATGTAAATGTATTGAATGTATATCTTCTTTTGTTTGTGATAGCATGCTTGTGTCTGTGATGTCTTTATTTCTTATACTTTTTAATCATTTCATCCACCAATTTTTTATGGAAACCATTATGTAGTGCTGTGTGGATGATGTATTGGCATTCTTCTTTGTATTCCCATCTACTCATTGGAATATTCATTAATGTGTATGCAAGGCTATTTAGGATGGCATGCTGATGTGTTGGGGGTTACAGCTATTATTTTTTTATGTAATTTGGGTAGGTTTCCTATATAGGCCAAACTGTTATTGTCTCTTATAATCTTCAAATCCAAAAAGGGAATCCATCCATTCCTTTCAATTTCTAATGTAAACTGTATTGATCTTTCCTGTAAATTTAAGAACTTTAAGGCATGGTTAAACAGAAGTTTAGGTTTAAAGGTAAATATAAGTCCACGTATCTGTGCCAAGTCTTAAAAATTAGAGGAAAAGTGTCGGACAAATTTTAAAATCACTCATAATCAAATCTGCCAAGAAAGGTGAAAGAGGTATACTCCTAATGATTGTAAATAAAAGTTATCATTAAATTTAAAAGAATGCTTGTTGATGCATAGTTCTATTAAACTTATAAAATCATCTATTACTTCAGCAGGTGTATATATGGATATAAACCCAATTTTTTAACAATTTATATATTCTTTCTGTAAGGATGCTAAGGAATACTACAGACACATCTATACAAGTAATTCTTCAGAAAAATTTGTAAGTTCTAAACTTTTTCAATAAAATTAAAAGTTTTTTATTCCTGAACTTCTACATTTTGTCAAAGAGCAGAATTTCTGGGAAAGCCATTTTGCTTTCTTGCAAGTTGGTGAACTAATATTGTTTATAATCAATCTGATAATGTTTTCTTTTTTTGTGAATTTTCATTAGGCTTGATTCTTCGATTATTGGGCTTAATTTTTTGGATTTTTATATTTGTTAAGGTTTTTACTTCCTGATGCTCTCTTTTGATGGATCTTCTTTAATTTCAAAGTATTACTAAGTTCATATGAAGTAGGCTTGTTTTTATTCATCTGTTTAATTCTAACCAACTCTGTAACACTGCAAGAAACTTTTATTTAAGAACTGTTCATCTGTGGGTAGTTTAAAAATTTTAATTTTATCTATTAAATCTGTAGAGTTTTTAATCCCCAGACTTTTAAATTTTGTGAATGTTCTGTATTTTTCTACTATTCCTTGAGCTAATTTTTAATGCCAGAGAGTCAATATTGTTAATTATTGGTTGTATTTTCTTTCCAGATTTATGGATTTTTAGAAGGACATATATCTTTGGTAATGATATGATATTGTATTTTATTTTTTGAAGTCACTTTTGGTCAGAAAATCATGAAATAAATATACAAGAAATCTTAAAGAACTAACTGTTTTGGAAAAGATTTTATATTCAAAAATATCCGACGGCAATTTTGAAATTCCACCAGAACATGACCTCTTAGGGAAGTTCATTAAGCAAACCATGAAGGAAGAGGAGACCAGCAAGAAAATAACATTTTTAGAAAATAGCTAATGGTGAATGCAATATGTCCAAAAAAATTAAAAAATGTTCTGAAATTGCAGTGTAAAAAATCAACCAAGCATTTCAATATAAAGATGCCAAACTTTGCTTAGAAATTTGCATTCTGATTGGTTTTTAATAAAGTATCTTGCAGATAATTTTTAATGAATAATTTCTCTATCAAAATGTGGTATACCTGAAATGCCTGCAGCTTCAGTTGACCTTGATTGGTGATCCTCCAATAACATGTTATGCATTTTTTCAATATTTCCTGATCTTGGTTCCACATCAAGAAAATCATCTTGCAAGTTCTTGTGACCTCATTGCAGCTACATTGTTTACTTCAGAAGTACGGAAAGTGTATCACATTTAGCTGTAATCACTGCAACTCTTCAGTAAAGAGGTGTTAATAGAAGAGATGGCAAAGTGCATATCATAACAAGCTAGGAACTATTGCTATGTGTAAGTTATTCCAAGAACTTTTCTAATTATCCTCATATAATGTATAATTGCAACTGCTTATTGTTAGCATGTGGTTCAGATTTCAGAGCATTAGTGATTTTTAACTGATACAGAAAGGGACACAAAATAAAGTATTATGGTGATTAACAAATAAAGAATTGATGATAGCATTTCTCTAATGTGTTACATTTTTATGTGAGCTACCACATGAGTGTCAGTTTTTGAATTAGTGAGGTTGCCATAGTGAAGTCTGGTTTTCTGTGTTTGTTGAGGTTTCAAAGAAATTAATTTATGAATTCCCTAATGTGGGTATTTCATAACAGAGCAATAAATACAGTGTGTCCAGGAAAAGTTGAGTGGAAAAAGAAGAAATCCTATTTCAGAAACTAATGCAATTATTGTTTCATAGTTGGCATATTAGAAAGCTTTATTTACACTCAAAAGTACATTTTGATGAGTGCCATTTGTGGCAGGTAAAACTCAATCTCTTACAACGTGTGCAAGAGCATGTTAATGTAGGATGGTGTTACATCATTCTGTTTGATGCATTTCAGCCAGTCACCAAACTCAAATCCTTCTCTTGTATGGTTCGTAAAACTGCAATGTCAGTGTCATAGTATAAGAGTTGCAATATGGGAGAAACAAATATGTGTGTGTGTGTTTTTCCCCTCCCCATAGCTTGCTGCCAGCTGCCAGTGCAGTGCATTGAATTTATCTTTCGAATGCTCAAAGTGAGACAAATAAATTCATTAGTTTCTCAGATCAATTTCCTCTTTTTAAGTAGATTTTTCCTAGATATCTTGTAAATCCTGATAACTATAATTCAAAGACCATTAAATGTAAAACAAATCTCAGAATAGATTTGTCATTCCTTCTCACAATGAGCTAATAACATTTATAGAGTGCAATAGAATTGAGATCCAGTATATCAATTACTTTCATGTTTATGTAATTTTAAGTATGATTTTGTTTATCTTGATAATTAAACTTATGGAATAATCACATTTGGTCTACAAAATACATCAAGATTTTTTGTGAAATTCTTGCAAGTTGTGGTGCCAAAAGTGGAAAGAGTTATTAGTTAACATTCAATGCTGCTATATCTTCTGTTTGTGGCTGTAGATATTTACGATGGAAAACATCTGCTTGAAAACTTAAAACTATCATGCACATAATATAAAATAAAAACTAGTCATATATTTGTCTGCCATTTGCAGCGATAGATGCCCAACCTTGATGTGAAGCATTTGGCTGTCTCACATGAAAGTTTAATGTGGATCTAAAAACTCTGAAATAAGCATAAGGTATTCCTCATTGCCAGAAAGTTATTGTTTCATTTACATATGTAGGCAAAACAGAACAAATAAAATGTATAATTTTGCATAATTATGTGTTGAGTGAAATGGAAAATTGGGAAAGATATTAACAAATAAGAATGTTAATTATCATGGTTTTTTGGACAAGAAAAGCTCTAAAATTGATTTTATTTTGGAACATATATTTAGAGAGGATATTTGGTTTTTAATATCTATATTCATATTTATAGTTGTCATTGGCATCTTGCAGTTAAGCTTTAAAAACAAAATGTTAATAGTGTCACACTCATTAGAAAGTTTCTTAAGAGATATGCTTTATAATAATTAGGCTTGATTTCGGATCAAATGCCATTATATACAGTCCTGCACCACCTAAATAACTTTTGAAGCATGTAGTTCAGAGTCATGAAATAATTCTGTGGGAATAAACATATACTGAGAACTCACAAATAATATGACTGACTTTTTTTTACTTCCAGCTTAACCGGAAGTAACTCCAAATGTCGTATTTTAAATGGAATATCCAATATATTATTACCTTGATGAATAATGCTCATTAAGATCTTTTCAAACAGTACCAACATACTTCTGTACAAATTTATTGTTACTAAATCAAGAAAACAAAAGAGTGAAGCAAATAATAAAAGGCTCCTTAGCAAAAACAAAACTAGCTCAATGTCTAAATTCTTTATTTAAACTGATAGTCTTCAAGTGCTTGACAGTGTGCCAGTCGGTTATAGAAACCAGTTGACTTAACCAGGCTTTAGGAATGTGTACAGCTTCCATTATTCGATATTCCAGATCTTCTAAGTTATTGGATCATTTTCAATATATTATTAACTTCAAATGGCCCCACAAAAAGAAGTCCAAAGGTAACAAATATGGGGACCTGTTTTCCAGTCTGTGTGATCTCATACCAAGCCACCGTTGTGCAAAAACCTGATCTAGTGCTGACGAACATTCTGGCCATAAACTTCAATGCTAATTGAAACTTGTACAACAATGAAGCCAATCATATAATTAAAATCTTTGCGTGATTGAGTCGAACTATACGCTATTATTGGCTCCAGTCGTTTAAATTTACTACATGTTTCACAAACTTTTTCCGCTTCGAGTTGGAATATGAGTGTGTAGTTCGACTTAGTCATATAATGATCTTAATTCTGCCATATTTTATTATTTGGTTTATTTACAGATACTCTTTAATGTCTCAGTCATTAGCGTCCCATTCAATTCAGAGCATGAAATAGCAGATACATTTTACTCACAAAACCTCTTCTTTCAGGCTTGAGGTTCTTTTACATGCCGTAAATCTACAATATGGGACCAATTTTTTTTACTTCCATTTGAAAGGAAGCCATACTTAAGATTTTTACACTCAGAAAAATCCATTGACCCTGTCTGAGATTTAATCCACAATCTTGGGTGTACAAGGCAAGTAGTAGACCACCAGAATCAACTCTCTGTTCCATTAGTACTACATGATTTCAAAGCAAATCTAAATATCTATTAGCATTTAGCATATCTGTAAAGAGGAAAGGATCAATGATATGATCATCAATAAAACCAGCACAAACATTAAGTTTTTGTGGATACTGGGTGTGGTTCTCCTCCATCCATTGTGGATTTATAACAGACCAGTACTGATAGTTGTGTCTGTTGGCAAATTCATTTAGGTAGAATGTGGCTTCATCTGAGAATACAGTTTGTATAAGAAAAACTGGATTGTTGTTAATGTGCTCCATCCTTAATTCCCTTCTATTGGGATCATCCTCTGATAGTTCCTGCAAAAGTTGAATTTTATATGAATGTGACTTGGCAGTTTTAAGGATTATCGTAATGAAACTTTGGCTTATATTTGATTCTAATGACAAATTTGTAGTAAAATCTTTCAGATTTTCTTGCATACAGAGATCATATAATAATGTATTCTTATCAGTTGCATTTTTCCAGCTACCTGATCTTGGTAAGTGCTTTGCACTTCCAGATTGAATACAATCCTTGACACTGTTGTTTATGGAACTGGATTCCAATCCAGATGCATATCATGAAATAAGTTTGCCACTTCTCTGAGAGCATTGACCGTCTCCAAAACCAACCATAAGTAAAATTAAAATCATTCCCTTTCGCTCAACATCAGCTAGAATTATTATTTAATACAATAGATGTCAGATAACCCCTTAAATAATATGTATCTGTATTAATAAACATGATTCCATGGATATAAACAAGGAACAGTACTTAGATTATTATTGACAAAACACAGCAAACAAAAGAAGTGTTTTATTATTTGCTACAAGTTTTTGTTTTCTTGATTTAGCTACAATAACTTTGTACAAAAGTATCTAGTATGAGTACTTTTTGAAAAGCTCTTAATGAGCATTATTCAAAAATATAAAAATATATTGGGTATTCCATTTAAAATAAGAGATTTGGAGTAACTTAGAAACAAGTCAGTCATATTATTTTTGAATTCTCAGTATATGCTTATCCCCACAGAATGAGTTGCATATTACTGTACTATATGCTTCAAAAGTTATTTAGGTGGTGTGGAAATTTTAACTAACCTGTATAAAAATAATATAGCAAATGCTATTTTTATACGGGAATTTTGGTTCATTTGAGCTCAAGATTTCAATCATTGTGGACTCGTGCATTAGCATATTATACTTATCATGCATTAAACATTAGCTAAAATGAATAAAAGAGGAAAGTGACAAAATTGTATGGAAAAAAAATTGCCTTAGAAGTAGTTTTATAGAGGTTATCTAGTCATTTTTCCTAATAAACCTAAATAATAAACTTTTGTAAACTAAGGGGAACATAATTTTTTTTATAGTCAAAAACATAAGGGTGGCTTGATATGCAAGAATTATACGATTATGTCTTGTAGTTTTATAGAGGGCAATGTTAATATAAAAACCGCTTATATTGAAATTACTGTAATTTATAATCCTAAACTAACATCAGTTACAATGGTGATATTACAAATATTCTTTATAAGTGAGGCACAAACAAAGAGCACATTTTTATGAGTAATAAATCATGAAGTATAAACCTGTTAGCATTAAAATGAAAGTATCATTGTGCAGCAGCTATATTTCTTGTACAAAATAAAAACATTTCTGGTTCTATTTAACTTGCAGCATTATCAAAGCCAGCTGTAATGGAAAGCAATCATTATTTTACATTGTCATGAAGTTGGTGATTTCCTGAAAGAGTTTATGAGAATTATTTAAAGGGTTTAACATTGCTTTAAAAATGTTAACAGACTCTTAATATGTAGTAATTAATCAAGTGGACATTTTTTATTCGTAGTATAATCTGATAAAAGAGGAATTAATGAAAAGAAAATTATATATAAATAATTTTTAAAGTGCATCATGCAGAAATATTATGTATTTCATAGTACTTACTTTGTCAGCTGGCAAATACAGGTTTGACTTTTGTGTTGAAGGAGGTATCATTATTAATTTGTTTCATTGTCCAAATGATCTATGGCAGTAGGCATAGGATGTTAAAAGCTATATGGTGTGTTCCCAAAAGCTGGATTTAGTATGAACTGAAAGGATGAAGGTTATCAAAAATGTAATTTTTTAAACCAGTATGTCTGGCACTCACTGCATTTTTATTTAGATTTGGCTACTTGCGCTTCATTCACATAATTGTTAGAATATGACAGTTGAATATAACAGCAATTATTGTGAAATCATGAGATATGGTGTAATTTCTAGTTAAAAACCTAATATTGTTGAATATTACATAAAGAAGACTAAAGATATATTTGAGGCAAAATCTCCACAAAACCAGCAAAATTTGATCTGTATAAAAAATGGAGGACTACAGGCTCTGTTACAAATGTGAAGAGAAATAAATTGTTTCCGGAAAACGGGCTTGTCAACAAAAACCTATGGCCTCGCAATTTGCCAGAATTAACAACCTGTGATTTTTATTTATGGGGAGCTGTGAAAGGTAAAGTGTATTCTAACAACCCTTGGACAATAGACCAACTGAAAGAGAGCATTATAAATAAGATAAATAACATCTCTTCTCAAGAATTACATATTAATCAGAATTGTTGTACAAGTAAAGCGATGTCAGTGGAGGACACTTTCAGCACTCTTATAACTAAGCGATATTTACATAGGATGTGATGTAATATAGTGACACATGTAAATGGCAGTGAGGTATACCGGTTTAATGTGGGACACCCTGTATTATACTCTAAATATGAGGGCTATTCATAAAGTTGCTTCCATTTTCACATAGAGGTGCATCAAACACCACAGCAATGCCATTTTTACACAACTGTGTAGCTTTGAGCAGTGGTAAAGTGAAGGTTACACAGTGATTACTCATTAAACTGTACATACTCAAAATGTATGCTGCCACCGCGGGTGGCCTAGGTCATTAAGGTACAGACTTGTGAATGGGAGGTCTGGGGTTCGATTCCTGCCAGGACTATCTCCCTGACTGAGATTTTTTTTTTCGGGTTTTCTTCATTCCCCATAAATGGTAAATGCTGGGAGGTACCCTAAACTTAGGCCTGAAATGCTTCCTTATAAAAAAATTCCTTTCCTTGTTTATCATTTCATCAGTGTCCACTACCTATAATGGCTCAGCATTAAACAATATTAAAAAAAAAAGTGTGCTGCAATTGAAATATCTCTGTGATACAATTTCTTGTGGCAAAATACTGTAAAGTGGCTGAAATCCATCATTTGCAGACCAAATATGAGTGCTGAGCAATTGTATCCATGAGATAATTATCTTGCTGACTTTCATGAATGAAGAACTGATTTGGATGATTGATGAAAATGTCAGAGAAAGTTGCCGATTTATCATTTTGGAGCTTTTGAATCAGTTTCCGCAGGTCTTTCTACTCAGTTTTACAAAGTGATTATTGAGTAGTTCCTGATGGATCTCACACACAGTGAGGTTCTCAATTGCAGCACACATTTTGCAAGTAATAAGTGTATGACCATCACTTTGCCACTGCTCAAAACAGTTCTTTGTAAACATGGCATTGCTTTAATGATGTAGTATCCACTACATGAAAATGGAAGTAACCTTATGAATAGTCTGTTTAAAGACATTCAGAGCCAAAAATAATCCATAAAATAATTACAACAGAAATAAACAATAAGCAATATATTCACGGCACCTTTTTAAGAGAAAAGCTTAATAATGCAGTAATTATTTCTTCTTGCTGCATTTTCGTGAAGATTACAAATGAATAAAATGTCCATTGTAGATGCACATGCCTTGTTTGTCAAAATATCCTTTAGGCCTTCATTTCACTTTCTCATTCTTTGGTTTCTTCTTTTTAGTGAATTCCAAAGGAATGTAGCTATTGTGTTTATACCTATAAAAAGATTTTTGAAACATTTCTCCAAATTTCCATCAAACCTAACTACTATGCACTGAAAATGACAATGAAAAAAAAATTATATATATCTGTGTGTGTATGTCTGTGTCCACTCTAGGGTCCACAATTTTTGTTTTTTCTCAACGAAATTTGGTATATTCCATTAAAATAATAATAAAAATAATTCCTAAAAATCAGGGAAATTGGGCCAATAGAAGGGGGAAATTACCTGAAACCCAAAATTTAAAAATTGCTTTACTGTTACCATTATTTGGTTTTTAACAACTAAATTCATTATATATAATTTAATTAAAATAAGAAAAATAGCTGATGAAAATTAGGAAAATCTGATCATTAAGAAGAGGGGCATATCTAAAAACTGAAATTTAAAAAGTGCTCTAATGTTTAATTTTCTCTTAATTTTTCAAAATAAAAAGGCAAATTAATTTGGCATATAAACTGTGTTTATGAAGTTGCATATGTTTTATATTTAACAAAAATATTGTTGTGAAGATATTAATATAACATTTGTTTCAGAATTGTAATTGTATTTAGGAGAGCTCTGTAAAAATCTTCAGAAAACATTTGCGTTACATGTTTTTTAATACATGAAATTTAAATTTAATTTAAATGCCAATTAAAATCAATGGAACTTTCCATTGTTTGTTGTTGGTTATATATATTTACTTATTACATTGTAATTGTTTTTAAATAGTAACATGTTTTTGTTTTATCGACGCTTATACACTTCCTCTTCTTAAATGCACAAAGTTTCTCTCTGTTTTTATCCTACATTAATGTGTTCAGTTGTTAACACTAACTCCACTTACTTTTTTTTTTTTTTAAACTTTAAAACCAAAGTCTAAAAAAAGTAGGATATATTACCACTCCATTGTCTACAGCTTCATAAGTACAATTTTTACTTTCTCTCTGTTATTTGTCTTTATTTTAATGAATGCAAGGGTTCAAGGGTTCAGTTCATAAACATGGTTACATTTAAAAATGTTTAAAATTACCCACACAATATAATTTTATCTGTTAATGGTCATATATTTCATTTTAATTTTTGCATTTTAATAATAATAATAATAATAATAATAATAATAATTCTAAAATTGTGTTTTCTCTTTTGTGATACTTATAGATTGCAAGAATCTAATTTTATTCCCCCAAATTTTTGAAAATTAAAGTAATTTCACTATATACACTTATTTTAAAGTGACTTTTACGGGGAAAAACAGACAAACCTAGTTAAGTAATATAATATAGTCCATTTTTCTTTTATTTGCTAGCTTTAGAGTTTGTCATGCTAATTAACACACTGTACTTCCATAACTTATAAGATCATAACTTGGATTTTATGTTCTATTTTGAAGTTGCTCTACTTGCTAAGGAATTTCCTTAGTTTACCCAGCTCCTGCATGACATACTTTTTCCAAAATAATATGATTTAATTATTTCCTGCAACTTTCATTTTTTGAAATCACTATACACTACTTTACAGCCTGATATCAGCACAGAATCACATTTTTTAGTTTCACTATTTGTAGAATACTTTTTTTGAGTGGCATGTTATTGAATGAATGAATCAATTGAGTGAGTAATGTCCCTTCCAGGGCTAGGGCCTCCACAAGCAAGAGGAGCTCATTGATTCTCATATAGTGAGCCACAGTCCCTATAAATTTATTCAGTTTATAATATTTCTTATTTTACAAGTTTAACACCATTTAAACTTGAAGGTTCAAGTGCAGAGTCTACAAATTTGGTAGCACTCTGACTATAAGCTTCAGTTATCATTGTTTTCTTTCTGCAGCTTGTTTTTAGGTTCTTCTATCTACTGCTGGGCCAGTATATCTCGACTGTTTTCCTGAAGGAGTCTGCCAACCTCATTATTGGTCTCATTCTTCCTCTTCTACCAATATGTGGATCCCATGTGGTAACTGTATGTCCCATCTGCTGCTCAATAGCCTTGCTACATGGTCACCCCATTTCCATTTCAGACTGTTTGCACATTGAGCTCCTTCATTTAGTCCTGACATCTTTCTTAGTTCCACAGATGATATTTTGTCCATTCCTATTTTCATTCTATATTACGTTTGCAAATAATGTTAATGGAATGTTTGTCATGATCTGCTTTTTCTCCATGTTCATAGATAAACCCTCAGTTTTGCTGTGTTTGTTGAGATCTTGTAGCATTTTTTGAAGGCTCCCTGCTGATGTGGCAAGTAGGACTATATCATTTGCAAATCTTAGATTTGTGAGTTTCTATCCATTTATGTTAATTCCAAATCTGTTTCCCTTTTTTATTTTGCAAATAACTTGTGAAAAGTTTCAGGGAGATGTGTCTCCTTATCTAACCCCCCTGCCTTGCTTGAATTGCCCTTTCTTATCTACTGCTACCTTAGCATATGACTCACTGTACAGTTTTAGTTTTTATGTACTTTTGTTCAACTCCTTGCCTGGATCATACTTTGGTATAGTCAAAAAAGGTAATTTAAATTTCTCCATCTTCTCCATTACCCGGTTAATCATTTACACAACAAAATTTGCATCTTCACCATAAGCCAAGTTCAGTTGGATACTAAGTCACTAGCTTTACTTTTATATTGTATGAGGTATGTACATGCAAAATTAACAGTATTTTTAGGAAAAATACTCCTTTTAGGAAAGGAGAAAAATATTTGTATGCTTTCCAGTTTGTATTAAAAGTAAAGTACCAGGATTGTGTAACTGAGTGGAAAATACTGCACATCTAGTAAATAAACTTTTTTTTTCAACTTCACAGATTTTCCTTGCAATGCAACCACTAATAATTCAAGTGAGTTTTTATCTATTCAAATACCTAAAATTAATTGCAACTTAAAACCAGTGTAATACTAGTTTAGGCACTCAACTGCAGCTTTGAGTAACACAAGGACAGACATGAGGGTTGATTGCTATGCTACAACCATACTTGCCTGCTAGAACCCAACATCATGAGTTCAATCTTGGCCGGGGCTGATGGATTTATTTTCAGGTATAAAATCTTATGTATGGGGCTTCTTTTGGAAGGGAAATAGTAGGTTCCTTGTCTTAAATTAATGGCATGTAAAAGCAGCTCAAGTCTGAAAGAAGAGGTCCCTGAGCAAAATTTATCAACAGTTTCACACCCTGAATTGAATGGGATGCTGATCCTGAGATGTTAAAGAGCATCCATAAATAAACTAAATGAACTGTACAACCAAGTGTTATCATATCTTTTGTTTTCTGCCATTGCCTGGCAACAAACTCTATTATATGATTGTGGTTTGCATTTGTACAGAATAAGTCAGTAATAGAATGAAATTAGAATTTTTTTTTTTGGGTAGTACAGTGAGCGCAGTTATAAAATTCAGCTAGTCAATGACTAGATCCCCGCATTTCTGCCGGTATTTTCTTGCATGAACTTGCAGAATTTCACATTTTAAAACTTATTTTGAACATATTATATAAAAGAATTTGGTATCCACCGTCTTTATTACTGGTATTAGGGTACTGAAAATGTTGCCACACAATCCACATCTCCTTAGAAAATTATCAGATCCCCATCACTAGTGGACCTAACTTTGTTTTAAGTTCCTCCAGTGTGTGAGGGTTAGTTGAATATACTCTTACTTTTCAACATCTCTGAAAGATAAAAGTCACAAAACATAAGATCTGGGGAACAAGGAGGACTTTAATGCAAGCTCTTATTTCTTCAAGTTTTTCTTCTGTTAGCACGTGACATCTTTGATTACGTTTTTGGTAAGTAACAGAAGCTGTTTCATTAAGCTTCTGTACTAACTTTGATATTATATATATATAGAATAAAACTTGAAAAATTCTCGTCACATTCAGAATTCGTAGAGGACATGGTATCTAAGTTGGTAAGCACTAGCTCAGAAAGCTGAAAACCCTTGTTTCGAATCCTGGCCGTGACTCAAAATTTTCAACTGATTCTTCATTTCCAACTTATGTCAATGTGAAAGAACAATTTCTATACATAAATTAAGCCATATATTTGGTTAAGCTTGGATCATATGTACTTTACAAGTTGCATCTTAAGGATCATAATCTTTCATGTAGTAGAGAAATCTTAGGGATGTGTATATAGGATCAGGTGAGACAGATGGTGATTGTTACTTTGAGAAGGACACAGTAGCTCACAGCGTGAAAAGCTGAAGATCTTTGGTTTAAATTTGGGTGTCACCTAAATTTTTCAAGTTTGATTCTTCATTTGTAACTTCAATATTGTTTTTGTGTTGGAATGGGGCTGCCTGTGTCATTCTGCCACATGAGCCTTGAAGATGAATATCTCATCATTGCACAATAATACTGTGCTTTAACTGCACAACACAACTGCTGATCATATTGAAATCCCACTTGTAATTGGCTGGAAGAGAACAGAAAAATGCAATGTTTGCATTTCCATATTAAAATTACTGCATGATGCAGATGTGAGTGTGAAAGTAATAAACCGCACCACAAGTTCATGGTTCCAGGTCACAGCTTCCTCCTCAATGCAGACTTCTGCTTAATTGAATTAGATATAAGAATCAGAGCGAATGGCACCATGGGCCTGCCAATCTAAATTGTGGAACTTTTTAACTACTCTCACTGTATTACTGCAGCCTATCAAAACTCCTGATTAATTAGCTTACATTCCATTCTTTATTGTATATTATTCTATATTTCACTATGTTGAAAAAGTGTATTACCAAAATGCAACTATACATTAAAGGCCCAATGAGTTTTTTTTAAGGGAGGGGGTTATTTGTCCAAATTCAAACAAATCTTCAGGTCGCAGTGCCATGACAACAGGAGAAGAAAAAAGTACCTGTTGGTGTACACATCTCAAAGTTGTTTAGGATTATTTTCTTGGGATATGATTTCCTCCTCTTCTCAGGAATAACACTTTGAAACTGACTGTGCGATACTTCTGTTCATGCCATATGGAAAGGGCAGTGACTCGGAGAAAGAATGTTTGCATTTCTGTTGTTTTTGGGGAAAGATATTCAGGTTGTTTGTTGGTGCTGACATTTGATAGGGTATGTTACTCTTTTCTGAAGACAAAGCATGTGAACATTAAGTGAACTATGCGGAAAATGCTGGGTGTGTACAAGTTGTCCCTACATTCTAGTTTAATTGCAAGAGCAGTGTTTAGTAAAATAATGTATATACAACTAAAACATTTAATTGACTTCAGGTTTTGCATTTGGTTGTCTCTTATGTGTACCAGTTACATTTCAGGAATTTTAAATGCATCTATTCTTAGTAGCACCAACATTGATCCCCTAAAAGCAACTCTAGTTTATGTCAGATTCATATTAAACTTAGCTAGTTGGCACTTGAGCACATCAAAGGTTGAGCATCACAAAAACTACTCCTGCCAGTGAATGTGGAATAATGGTAGAACATATACATATAAACTCAATATCAATTAACATTTTTATCTTCATCTTATAAGTAGTGTTACTTTATTTTTTTGTTTCTATTGTAAAGTTGGTTGGAAATGCTGTTTGTGAGTATAAATGCTAATTCGCGCAATTGTTTGGACTGTTTTTAATTCACTGGACTGAATAAGGTGTATCATTTATCTTAATTTGTTTATTTTATGGGGGTATATTATACATAATTTATATAGTCATGTAAATATTATAAGTCTATAATGTAGAAATCATGTCGTTTGATAGACTTTTACATCGATTAAAGATTTCTTTTGCAGAGTTGTGTATTGTGTGATGAGGGATACAGAACATGTAAATATATACAGATTCATCACGCTTACTGTAATTAATTAGCATTGGGAACCAGAAAGAAGAAGAAAAGAATTGTTTCAGGTTCCACTTGATAAACAACTCAAGATAGGCTGGCAATGCTTTCATTTATATAAAATATGTATATAGAAATAATAATTGGTTTATATATCTTTATTAAATTTCAGTAAATAAGAAATTATAGAACTTCAAGTGTGAAGTAATATAAATTCTAATCATTATATGGTAATCAGTTTATTTTGCATACCAGCATGCTGTATACATAAAGAAATATAAAATAAGAAAATTTTCCAGAAAAAGATTTATGAACTTTATGTAATAGGATTTGTGTTTCTCTGTTTTCTAAAAATTCATATTTTAGTGAGATTTGTACTAAAATGCAAGATACTCATGTAAAAACCATTATATAGTGCCATTAAAGAAAGAAGTTGGCTTCTTTATTTTATGAAGTAAATTAAAACAGAAAATGGACAATATACTGGACAAAAATAGAATAAAATATAGTGTGAAACACTTTGCAAGGTTTCCAGACCCTGTGTCTATTTATAGCTTTCCACATTATGCAGTATATAGAAAGGTTTCCTTTACTCCCACCATGTGATTTTTGTTGTTAAACAGAACAACATTGAAGTAGCACATTTGCAAATAGAACATTACTTTCTGCGAAGAATGGTCATCGAATGGTCATCAAGTAATCCATTTTTTATTTTTTTAACAATAAAAACAAGTGAAATTTACACTGTAGATAGTAAAAACTGATTTGATGTTTTGAAGTAACAATTAGTTCTTCATTTCCTTAAGTTATGACAAGCTTTATGTTTTGTTAAGAATTTTTTGCATGCTTCCCCAATAAGGATGTAATGTTGACATGAACATGTTTTAGGAACCTTTGTTCCCATCCTCAGCTTTTGAAGTTTAGAGCTATCTAAATTGCTTCTCTGTCAACATCTGTTGCCTGCAATAGTTAACCAAATTCGTCCAGAGGTAGAATGTTAAAATTCATTAACTTAACTTGATTTTTTAAAATGAAAATTTGTTATTATGGGGATATTCAATTACAGCGTGTATTCCACCAATAACATATAATGTAATTTGATTATGATGAATTTCACTGTAACTTGATCTGGAGCTATAACAAAGCTGAGTCATACATTAGAATTTTTTTTTTTTGTTACAGTTTAACATTTCGCATTACAACAGTTTAGAGAAATTAATAAGTATTTGATGAAGTAAATGTATAAATGAGTTTGGAGCTCACAATTGCTTAAGTTACTTGCCATCCATCTTTGGATTTCATTGAAAAAGTTGAGAAAAAACTTTTCCAAAGCAACTGGCCTTAAGGGATTCGAACCTGGGTACCAGATTTGCAGGCAGATCACAAGACTATTAATGTAGTCCCATTATAATATGAACAATATTGACAGAAAAGATTTTTATTTATAACATGGTTAAGCTGGAAAGGTCGCAACACTAACTTTCATTACAAACAATTTTAAAATATTAGAACCCTGTGTGCATGATTTCAATTATTTTTTCTCTTTAAAGCCCTATATTTATCAGTCTCTGCATCACAGCTCTGCAAGATATCCAGTCTTTTAGGATGCTTCTGTGGAACCCTGTGAATTTATTTCTGTCATCTAATGTCTGCACATTTTCATCCAAAACAATGTGTTTTTTTTTTTTTTTCATTATACTTTCAAGAATGATCACAAATTATTTATCATCAACTCTGTAAAATTATGCCTTATTCTATTCTATAACAGATTAAAATATCTATTGCATTAATAGTTATAATCACATGTTTTCCAGCTACATTATTTTTTAACACTGTACAATAGTACCTCAATCATCCATCCAAGTAAAAGGGAGGGGAGGAGTAGTTAATTGAAAAAGATGGATTTCTTACCTTATTTTTATACCCCAGAAGTCTGTAATTTTTTTCTGAACTTTACTACTTAAAAAGTTGGTCCTGGTGGTGCAGTGGTTACCATACTTGCCTCCTAAACCCAAGATCGTGGTTTTGAACCCGGCCAGGACCTATGGATTTTTTCGGGGCGTAAAAATCCTAAGTATAGCTTCCTCCGGAAGGGAAGTAAAGCCATGGGTCCCATGTCGTACATTTACGGCATGATAAAGAACCTCAAGCCTGAAAGAGAGGCCTCTGAGCAAAATTTGTCAGCCGTTTCATGCCCTGAATTGAATGGGATGCTGATGACCTGAGCTGTTGAAGAGAGTCCATAAATAAATCATTCAAAAAAAAAACTACTTAAAAAGTTTTTTTTGTTCTTATGTCCATTATAATTCTACAAAGTGGAACTGTTCAAAAACGAGGGGTCATGTTCTTGCTCCAAAAGTTGCATAATTCAATGATGTCCCAGGTACCACAGCAATGTCAGACATCAAATCCATTAACTAAGTTAACTGCCATTTCATTTTCATTTTCACTTTCATTTCTATATTCAAACTTTGTGTTTTCTCTTAACCTAAGAAAAGCCGGCCACTATATGAATATGAATATGAATATTTTGCTCACATATTATTTTAAGCCTAAACTTTTTTTGATTCCTCATATTATGAGTTTATATTTTATTCTAACTTTTTATTCTTCTTGCATAGGCTGGTACAGTCTAAAGTTTATGCATTGTAATTGTGTTGACACATGATCTTTCATTCACTTTTGCACATCAAGCATTATTCTCGATTCAATAGGTTTGTTCAGGTATATCTATCAACTGGTGTACTTCAGCAGCTTGCATCACCATAATCAGGGGTCTCCTGTGTGCTATCTCATCACTTAACCAACCACACAGGGGTTTTGTGCAGATGCTGGAGGATTAGTGTAACCGAAATGGATGTCCATACACCAAAAATTGTTTTTTAATAAAAAGTTTCATTGTCTACAAAATTTCACCTTCTTTTGAATAGCCCAGATATACTGATAGCCAGAAAATTGTTACCACAAATCTGTCAAGAATATTTTTCCATTTAGTGAATGAAGAATAAATGAATTTATTCAATATTACAAATATCAAGAAAAGTTGGTTTACAAAATTATACAATAATAATTTAATTTACATAAACACAAAATCTCTAAAAATTCAGCAGCACTAAAGCTGAGGCCCTCCCATATTCTAACCACTAGGTTATTTGTTTAGTAAAGGACCCTTAAAATGAATCACTAATTTTCATCACTGCATGTGCTCTCAAGCTCCTTCCTTATACTACTTTTCCACTTTAATCCACTTTTCCTAAAACTCCCCATCTTAATCATTATCTCTACTGTCGTTTCTGATAACATTTTTGTTGCCACTATTTCTTGTTGTAATTTGTCCCATTTTTCCAGCCCAGATACTATACCTCCACTTTTATATCATTTAACATTCAATAATCAATGGAACCAACTTTCCACTTTCCCATACATAATGCATCCTTCTTTACAATTTATCCTAAGTCCTTTTAAAAGTAACACCCCTGTACTCATTCATGCAAAACCTACTCTTCCAAAATGGTCACAAATGTCTATATATTTTTCCCATACCCAATTTACCCAATTTCTGTCAACTACTTTACGTAAATCGAAGGAACTTTTGTCCTCTAAGCTAGCCCAGATCTTCTACCCTCTGTCTCACTTCTTTCCAAAATCCACAAATATTATTTTCACCCAATCGCCATACATTCATTCCAATTTCTTCTAACGGTTCGATTTAGTGAAAATACTTGAGTGACTTTGAGTTATTTTTTCTTGATGTTCAAGAACACTTATCACATGATTTTCTAAGTGAAAATGAGTACAGTAGAAGAAGACTATGCAACTAAATCAAGGAGCTCTACACTTTCCTAATTTTTCGCAGACTCCTATCGTTAGAGCATGCTCATGGCTAATAAGAATGAATTTTATTTTCTGAAAACCTCCAGTAAAATAAGCAAAACTGTACCATGAGCAAAATGCTCACATGCAATCATTGACCTTTTGCCTGGTGACAACTGTCGAGTTAACTGATGATAAAGGTAAAATTTCACAAAAAAAATTGCCTTACAAGCTTGCGAATGGCCAAGTGTTAAAAGAAGGGGTCATTGTACATGACCTCCAACCATTATGCAGTAACCTCAAAATAGGGCCCTTATAATAACCATAATATTAAAAGTACACAGATGGAATTTTAGTGAGATTTTCACAATTATTATGTTAAATTTAGGATTGATTATACTACATATTTTCATTAAAATCATTTTGATCCAACTGAAACAGTTACCTTAATAGGAACTTTTCATAATGTGAACAAATTTTTCTGTCAGTGTCATGTTTCAATCTGTATCTCACTTTTTCCTTTGGCTCCTCTTCTATAGCAATATCCTGTGTTAAACAAGACCTTCACTTTTATGAAAAAATGGAAGCCACTTGGGACCAGATTTGGAATGTATGGTAGGTGGTCAGTGATCTACCTGTAAGTACTTTGATTTCCTGGCATTGATTATGCTGCAGGAAAATCGCACACAATTTTTGCATTCAGAAATCTAATGATAATCTTTGTGTCGTCTTTTTTACTTCATTTCAAGCACACACTATTAACAATAAAGATGCCACTAGTTGACCTTCTTTGGGTTCATTTATCAGCACTTGCAAATAGGCAATACTCCTTATATGATCCTTGCATTTTTTTTTATTTGGTTTATTTAATTTTTTAACATCTCTCATCATTAGCATCCAATTCAATTCAGGGTCTGTAAAGGACAGTAAAGTTTGTTCAGAGACTCTTCTTTCAGGCTTAAGGTTCCCTTATGTGGTGTAAACATGGGACCAGCGACTTTACATCCCTCCTAAAGGAAGTCGTACTTAGGATTTTTAAGCCCTAAAAACAAATCCATCAACCCTGGCTGGGTTTGGACCCATGACCTTGGGCCTATAAAGCAAATATGGTTATTATAGACCACCAGAACTGAAATAACACTTACTGCCTAATTTTGATCTCAGTTTAACAATGTTTCAAATTGCAACTTCTCTTAGGTTTTTCAAAGTGCCGATTATGAAAAGCAAGAGGTGGGAAAAGTGTGTAAAAGGAAATAAATTATTTCATAAACTGCATTACCATTGTTCCATGTCACAGAATGGTGATATTAATGAAACAAAGTTATGTTATTTATCACAAAAGTTACTCCATGTTCTGTGATTTGGAAACTTTGCAAAGAGTTTGGTTTAAGTAAATTGCAATTAGGAAGGTAATCAATGTTCATCATTCCTGTTTTCTATAATCTGCTTCAATTTTTGTGATCTCAATATATATCTGCATTTATTGTATACATTTACAAATTACAAGTTTTTTGAGGTGCTATGATAAATTATTTATGAAGAGTAGACATCTAGCTATAAGCCTAATGCTTTGGCTTTAACCTATCAATAAATTGGTGGCAAAATTTTTTTTTAAAAAATTGAAGCAGCATAAAGGAAACAACAAAATAAATCAATAATTTTCAAGGCTTCCAACTATACAAATCACTGCAAAATGTTTTGAATATAGTTTTATTGTCAGTGATTTCTTTTTTGAACTTAATATGGCAGTACTGTAAGTCATTTGATTCAGCGACAAAAGATTTCTGTTTGCTTAGATTTGTAATAGTGAAACTGTGATGAAGTTAGAAATCACTAAAAAGAACTTTGCTGACAAAATGTTTTCACTGTGGTAGCATTTATATTAAATAAATTGTAAAATGGGAATAATATTCATAATAAATAATATTGACTTATGTAAAGAGGGCACAGAACACAAAAAATTGAATTTTCATTGTATACTGAACGTAAAACAGAATTTGGAGAAGCAAATGACTCATGAGAAGTTTTTATTTGTTTCACAGAAAATGCAGAGTGGAAGGAATTAAAAATGTGTACCAATGGAAAAACCTATAAGTTCCATTGCTGTACAGTTACTACTTGCTCCCTATTACCAAATGAACAAAACTGTCAGTTACATCCTGATTAATGTAAATATTTTGCTGAGTTGTAATGCAGCCAGTTGAATGGAAAATAATGATTGGGGTGTACCTAAATTTTATGAATCACACTCCCATATCTTCTTTTTCTTCCTAAATTGCTACAAAGTCAGTTATTAATGTCTTTCCGTTTCCTTCTGTCCAATAATGAGGCTTTCCAGACTTTAATTTTAATTATTTTAAATCTTTTTCATTTCCATCCTTTGTTCCTGTTGAAACTGTTGTCTTTGTAGGCTCTTTAGTGAAAATTATTTTACAGAGTTATGAAGTACCTAGGTTTGTTCCTTTTAAAGCTTTAGAAATTCACTTTCTGCCTTTCCACATCTCTGCCATCAAAGAGTCAGAGTGTGGAATTTGCAGAATACATTGTTGTAAGGTTTTAATAACATGCACCCTTTACTCTCACAAGCTCATTTACTTACTGTAAAATTATTTTACAGAGTTATGAAGTACCTAGGTTTGTTCCTTTTAAAGCTTTAGAAATTCACTTTCTGCCTTTCCACATCTCTGCCATCAAAGAGTCAGAGTGTGGAATTTGCAGAATACATTGTTGTAAGGTTTTAATAACATGCACCCTTTACTCTCACAAGCTCATTTACTTACTTTCTATCACCACCTATGTGTCACCTTGTAGATACAGGTTTAATTTATCCAATTAGAATGCATTAAACATGTTCACACTAACTCCATTTGTGCAATGTTAGGACATGTTTCTAGAGCATCGTCTGTGGTCAACAGCTGACGATGGAGAGATTGCTCCTGAAACATATCCTAATGTTGTATAATTAAGTGGAGTTAACATACTTAATACATTCTAATAGGGTATATGACCACTTTAGTGTCTGTAGCTTCTTAAAAACAATTTAATTCTGTTACAAAGTTTTGTTGAATAACAATGTGCATGTAATATGTTTAAGTGTGGTACTCACATCTATATGTATGAGGGTGGTTAGATATTAAAGAGAACAAGTTCAGTCTTGCAATGTATTGTTTATCCAACATAGTCCCCTAAAAGTTCAATGCACTTGCTCCAGGTTGTTAAAGTACCCATTTATCTGCTGTATGACCTCTTCATTTGTGTCCAGCTAGGAAAATGTTAAGTTTCAGTAAAAGATGATAATCTAAGGGGGGGCAAGATCAGATGAATACAGTGGATGCAGAAGCATTTCAAATAATAAATTTGGTCAATTATCCTGAGCAACATTCATCAAACATTGTCATGGTGGAACAACACCTTTTTGGCCATTCCCAGACATTTTCACTGTCTTCAGTCTCTTCAAAAGTTTTTCCCTTCTCCAAGTAATTCCTTTCTCATCCCAAAAAACTGAAGCTATCACCTTTCCAGCAGATGAAATGCATTTGGCTTTTTTGGAACTGGGGTTTGCTCATACATTTCACTGTTTAGATTGCTGTTTTGTTTCCACTGTGTAGTAATGAGTCCATATTCACAGAATGCCATAAATAACAGTTGGATTCTTCTTAAATATTTCCAAAGTTGATCGGTATTCATTTGCATATTAATTTTGCTTTTGCTCTAGAGTCGGTAGATGTGGTACCCATACTGTGCAAAGTTTTTTCATGTGTAATTCATTGTGCAAAATAAAATAACTCGCTCAGTTGAGATGGCCATTACCTGTGCTAATGCATGTGCTTTCACTCATTTGTCAGCTAAAGCAATATAATGGACTTAATGATTTCTGGCCTTACAGCTGATTTTGAGCTCCAGGACCTGATGTGTCTTTGATGCTTGTTCTGCCATGCTTGAATCAAAGTGGAACAGTTTCATAAGAAGGGCATGATTCACCCAATTTAGGCAAAAGTCTCTCATGAATTTTCTTTGCTCTTTTCCCCATCAGAAAAAAGAACTGAAACACCCCACGAATTCTAATCTTATCCATTTTTCACTCTTACTCAAAATGCTTGTGTTTAAACAACTGCCAAACAATGAATTGACATCAAAATGATTTGTGACCATGTAACAGAAAGCAAACTTTATGACTATATATATACACAGATGTTGCTGTTGCACTCTATTAGAACCAAGTTACTTATCAAAACATCCTTGTAGCACTAATCATTTTTCAATATTTGCCCACTTTTTCCCTCACACGTGATTGAAGTCTAGAGAAATCTGCGACTGCTGCCTCCAAGGAACCGCTCAACATTCTTACATATTACATAGACCAATCTTGAACAGCAGGAGAGGGAATATTTCTCTGAAACCAGATCTGGGTGGACCTTGCTTTGTGAGCTAGTGCTGATCCTGCTGAAAGCTCCAGTGTCTTTTCTTGAACAAAGTTGTGTTCACCACAGGTTCAAGGACAGTAGTTTTATACATATTGACTGTTATCTTTATTTCCTTTAATATCACACCATAGCTGACTTCCCACTAAATGAAGCATATTATTTTGATGATCATAACCTCTTTAGTAGCTAATGTTTATTCATCCTTATAAAAGAATTATTTGTTAGCATGACACTCCAGTATCATTTTCATTTTGTTCCCTCTATTTCTTCTGTCTATCCAATATTCCAATAAACCTCCAGTTAGATCTGGAGACATTCATCTCATGCACCACGACTTTTTGCTTCTCTAGCAGATTATGTCAATACAAGCGGAGCTTGGATACTCATCCCAATTACCAGATTTGCTGATTCTCAGTTGAGCCCAATGGAGGGCAATCACAGCAGCACTTCTTATAATCTCCCCATTCCTGATTAAAATTTTTACTTTAAATGCTCCTTTTTTGCTGCAGTTCAACTAAACAATGACCATGGTGAGGGTTTAGTAGGAAGTATATTATTGGAATGCCAAAAATCTGGTACAGATTCTTAAAATTTTGTAATTGTATTTGTGGCTAGACCGATATTTTTAGGAGTTTGGCCTAAAGCTGTAAATGCAATTACTTCCATTGATTTTAATCAGAAAACATAAATTTGTTATATTGTTAGGCAGTTCTGAGATCACAGATGTCACATTGTCAACACATCTGCTAGTTGTCTTGTTATTCTTCAGGATAAATATATATCAGCTCATGGTAAGGTACCTGCTTGGAAGTTGAATACCAATATAATGAAACCTATGAATGTAATCTTATTGAATTTGTAGCACTCCACTAAAACTCTGTGCAAAACAGGAAGTTTAAAACATGTTGTAGATTTACAGCATGTTAAAGAACTTAATATCTGAAAATAATTTTGTCCATTAAATTTTATTTATGTCTAAATAACCCCTTAGAATTACAATAGATAACATTTGAAGCTGACCACCCATCCCTCTGACATCTGTAGACACTAAATGTAACTAAAATGAAATGGTTCATATGATGCGTCAGGATCTAGAAATGGTCTTAGGTCTAATCCTTATAAATCAACGATGATGATGATGATGATGATGATGATGATGATGATGATGATGTAGTATTAATGTTTTATATATCCTAAATGAGTCATTCCATATCAAATTACATAATGGAACAATTTTTTACCTTCATATCTCCAAGTCTATTTATCTTTCTTTTTTTTTTTATTAATTAATTTTATTTTTATTAATTCTGTGGGTTTGCTAAACTAACACATATGTATATATAGAAATAATTCTTTCATATTAGCTGTATGTAGGACATTATTGGAAAAACATCATGGGGAAATTCTTGCTGAGGTATCCTTTTTAATTTTTTTTTAAATCTCCATAAATATAGGAGATACAGGAAAAACTTAGTTTTTTTTAAATGGCACTATATACATTTTATTAAAAAAAATACATTTACCTTCTGCAAGGGCTATTCCAAAACGTATCACACTGTCAAGGAAACAGTAGATATGAAAATGATAAATGCAAGACCTTTTATTTAATAGCACTACAGTACATTTAACTAAATCATTTAACTCTTCAATAATAAAATCAAATAAATCATTATCTGCCAACTTACATTCTCCATAGATCAGAAGCATTTGTATTTTCTGTTCATGCATGTGCATATTGTAAGTAAAATTATAGTCACAATAGCTCTGTGCAATACTCGGCTTACACTGATGAATGACTACAGTAAACCGGTATGTAAGCTAAAAACGACAATTTGAAGGGTGAGGGAGATATCATTTCTTCTTCCTATATAATCAAAGTTGTATATCTCCACACTTTCCTCTTTATCAATCCATGTCTCTGTCACTGCTAACACATCATACAATTTTAAAATCTCGGACACTTCACCATTAATTATTTTTCTTTTTAATCCTTCTCATTCCAGAATATCATCTTAATTTCCAATCCCTATTTAGCACTAGATCTCGCCACTGGTTTAAATTTGTTTAACTTTGCTCTATGTCTTGTTTCTGCACTTGCATATGCATTTTCTAAAATGTCACTTTCAATATTCGATGCTTCATGTTGTCTTTTATTAAACATAGCCCATAAAAAGTAATCTAAGGGTGTAAGTTCAGCGGGTTGGCCAAACAACAAATTCAACATGTCCAATCCATTTATCATGGAATTTTCATTTAATAATTCATGGTGGTATGTCTAGCAAAGTCTTCTTGATGGCTCCTTTTCAGATTTACAAACTGCGTTAAATATACTGTAACCATTGGAAAGAAAGGCTAATACTAAAATTGTGATAATATCAGGAGTGAATTATCTACACTTTTAGAAAATGTTCCTCTAAATTGTAAAAATGTGATGCCAGCAAGATGGCATACCACCACAGTTTGCAAGACATACACATTAATTATTTAACCATTTTTAGATTCACAAATGCATAGACCACTGAAGTAAAAATTTTGCTTTTGGTCCAACATTCTTTCATCAATGTGAATAAATAAATTAAATTAATTAATTAATTAATTAAGAACTACAGCAAACATAAAAGTTTTATATGACAATTTATTATACTATATTTCACTGTGGGAATCCCTGATACAAAAAATTACATAAAAGATTCAATTCAGAATATAAGCAAACAAAGGAACAAATTTATAGTATTAATTTCATATAAACAGTTTAACACACACCAAGAATAATACCCTTGGGCTTGAGTCTTTGGCTAGTGTTGAAGGCTCCATTTCACTCTTACAAATACAAATTAACAAATGGTAATATTTATATTCTTGCAATTCTCTAAGAGAGATTCTCACCACATTCTTTACATAAATATCAAATCTTTATTTTGTTTTTCCCTGCAAGTTGCTCAGGCTGGCAGCTGGGAGCATACAGCACAGTGCCCATATGCAGGCTGCTGGCGATTGACAAAGTACCGAAAGCATTACATTTAAAAATCAACTTTGTATTGTAGCAACTTCACTGACACAATGAATCCATTTTGTACTCTTATGCTCCATGTACCACTGAACTCATCAGAACATGTATCATGGGCCTTTGTCCACATCATGCTGTGTAAGTCTCAAAAGTAAGTGGAATATAAGAATACAAATTTGACTAACTAACCTAATATGGAATACTGAAAATATACTTAAAGCTCAGTGGGCTATAAGGCATGCATTTCGGTAAACTTGTAGGGATGAAAGTGTAACAGAACATGATGTATGGTTAACCCTGTTTTTTTAATTAACTTTTCAGTAGATTTTCACTCTAAATCAAGCAGGGATATCCAGTTTTTTGTCTGTCAATGCATGATACCTGCATTTTATTTTCTTGTCCAACACTAATCCTCTTTTCAATTTAAGCTATCAGGTAAATGAATTGCTGAAAAACAACAACACTGAGCCTCTGATTTATTTCTTAAAATGTATTGTTACATATTAAAGCTGTGAATAGAGAAATGAAATGCAATAACACAGTAACTCCATATGTTCCAAATCTAAACATGTGCTAGTCTGTGGCAATATGTCGTTGACTGTCCGTGTGTGCAGCTATGACCTGCCAGCTTTGGATCCAATTTATGTGAAGGGAAAAACAAAACAAAGACCCAATACATGTTCATTAAAATAATTCCATAATTACTGATAATTCAAAAACTATTTCAACATGTCCTATCATTGCAGCTCTAGTTGCTTACTATTTCCATATATATTTGGTGTTGATCCTGGTAGTCTATTGGTAACCTACTTTTGCACACCCAAACCTGGCCATGTTCGATGGATTTTTAGGACGTAAAAATCCCAAATATGGCTTCCTTTGGAAGAGAAGTAAAACTGTTGGTCCCTGTTGTAGATTTACAGCATGTGAAAGGAGATGCCTCTGAGCAAAATTTATTGTTCCACGTGCTAAATTGAATGGGACGCTAATGACAATAGATGTTAAAGAGCATCCTCAATTAAAGCTAATAATAAACAAATAAATTCCTTGGTTGTGGGGTAATATAGATCCATTCCATTCCTACAATATTCAGTTTTATGCTTCCATAATTTTTCCAGCTTCTTAATTAATCCTACTTTTTCCTTTCTGTCCCTAAACACTTTTTTAATAATCTGGTATATGTGTATTAAAAATTCTTTTTATTAATTTTTTTATTTTCTAATGAATTCCATTTATCAATTCCTAGAACATTTCTCCATAATTCCATTCCCCTGCATACAATGTGCTACTAGTCTCATTTTCAACACAATGTACATATTTGCATATTTAAACCATACCTTAATTCTCATTTGGAGGTACGACAAGTTTAACACTTAAAACTTTTGTTTTTCACATTTTCTATTTCTGTTTCTATAAGAAATATTAAATTTAATTTTTTATGTTTAATGTTTAAAACCTGCCCTGTAATATAAAATAAAAATATTCCTGTATGTTATAAAAAAAAAACACCAAAATTATTCACCACATTTTGCACTTTTCTGAATAATTTCTTCTTTATTTTAAAGACAACATCTAAATCTACAAACTGAACCTGAACAGCTCCTTGGTCTAATGGTCAGCATTCTTGGCTATTCCTAGGTTCGATTCCTGCATATGCCATTCAGATTTTTTCTTGGATTGGAAGATTTCCATGACATCAATGGTCTGATTAGATTAGGTCTCACTAGATTTAAGGACTGCATTGGATCTACATAGTTGCACCTTATGAACTTGGCCTCAGAAGACAACTACACTGAGGGGGGGGGGTTGCATGAAATTTGGACTAATAATTAAAAATACCTTAAAAAGACCTGAAGTAGGAAAAGGGTAATGGCTGGTGTTGATTTAAAAGCTAAACTGTCATCACACACTAAAATGTTTAAATATATAACTTGGTCAGTTTTGTACATGAAACTGAAGTTTGTGTGCAAAAGTGTTATGTACCCCCTTAATAATAATACAACTCCCATGCATATTGTTCTCTTCCTACTTTATTACACATGACCCTATCTATTCTGTCCTTAAGAGCATCCCTCTGATTGTTACATCTTTTCAAAATATTCTCCATTACATTGTATACAATATCTCTTCCGTTCAAATCATTTTGTAAATGCTGAACACTGCTTTAATTAAGGTGCAAATACTTTCTTCACATGCAGCCACTACAGCTTCAGGCGAGTCAAATCCTTGACTACAATTTTTTTAGGGGAGGGGGGGAATAGAAAAAAGTTGCATGGAGCCAGATCTGTACTGAAGGGAGGATGGGGCAATCTTGCAGAAATTGAGTGGTTTCCTGTGCAATTGGATAGAGGCATTGCTGTGATGTAACAGAATTCCATGCATTAAAAGTTGTGGTGTACCATCTGGCAGTGAGTTTTTTTTTCTTTCATATGGAACTGTTACAATGTGGCCACTAGCTGAGAAGAAAGAACAGATCATCTTCTTGCCAACACTTTTGTTGTTGAGGTACCTTTCCTGGGAAGACCCAGATCAATGATTGTCGCTTAGTAAGCTTTCATCACTTATTATGATGTTAAATGTTTTTTGATCCTCCCTCAAATTTTTACAATATGCACCGATCCACACATTTTTTTTTTTTCTCTTTTTCTGTTCATCTTTGAGGTGGTGGGGGATCCAATTGCTACCGATTAAATATTCAGAGCTTCTTAAACCTGTTAATATGTATAATGATTATCTTCCTGTAACATATGCTTTGCTTTCATGACATTTTCTTGTTGCTGAAGCAGGCCATTCTGCACAATTCATCTTCAAGCGAGTCCCTTCCTCTCCCAAAATCTGCAAATGATCAATAAATGGTGGGTTATGAAGGACAAAGATCCCAAAATGTACAATGCTTTTGTTCAATCTTTCTTTTTCCTCTAAAGTAACTTTAAAGTTGTATTTTTTATTTATCTATTAAGTGTGAACAGATAATAATATAATAGTATGGCCTGGTTCAGCTCAAGTTCTACACCAGGCAAATTAAAACACAAGCCACAAAATAATTTTTACTAACACATTGTTAAATAATTATAATATTTCTAACATACAAGTTGCCCTGAATAAACCCATGCCAAATCAATAGTTCTCTCTCTTCACGGACTGTATCCTTTTGTTCTTAACTCTATACAAATATTGCCCCAGTTCCCTAAATTGACTTTGATCACCAACCATTTTCTTAGCTGCAGTTACCTTATTTGACTTCAACCATTTGCCATTTATCAGTTGTTGTCTTCTTTTCCATGTTCCTAAGCATTCAAATAGGATATATTCTACATTTTCCACATATAGGACAAAATCTATACACACCACTGGTTCTAAAACCCCTTAATCTCCAAATTCCCAATCTAAACCATGCCATTCCCTCTCTCCTGCTTATTGCATTTACTAATATATCTTTCTATTTTAGCATCTTTTTTATCTCCTGATTAAATATTAACAAACTCATCTCTGGCATTATAGATTGTAGCATCTGCCCATCTATAACCTCAAATCTCACTTTAATCTATTTCCAGAAACCTCTCTTCAAATCACCTCTTCTTAGTAATAAATCCCCCATTCCATTCCTCCTTAACCGTTCCCCAACTTTATGCACCCAATAAAATTACCTATCTCCAACTCTTGGAATATTAAACATTCTTTTAAAACGGAGGTCCGTGACATCTGTTGTACCCTGAGCCAATACTTTAACACCCTCTCCATCACACCAACTATCTCCATTTCCAAGAGTACACCAACAGTTGCAGCATTTTGTGAGATTCTCAAAAACAGTAATAAGTATTTTGTTTATCCATTTCCAGCTTTCCTCTATCCCCCAATTTTCAATACCATATGCTCACCTAGACTCCACCATTGCCCTACATAACCGTTCCAACCAATTTAACAACAGCTCGGGTGCAACAAACATGCATTTCTTTATTAACGTAAATCATCGTGTGGAAATACTCGCTTAAGATTCATCATATTGTCTAGCACAGCAACCCTGCATACACATACATAACACATTGTTGTAGCATGCTCAGACTTGCACATCAGTCTGAAGCTAGGAGAACCTGCACTGGATTGGCAAAACTTTTTGTTGTTCATTCTGTGTGACCCCCACAAATCTCACGCAAACTACCCTCCCGTCACCCATTTTCATATTTTCAATCCTTAATCTGACTCTTTTCTAAAAATTTTTCTTAATAGCCTCTCTCACATTACAATTTGTTATAAAATGGCTGGAGAACCTTTTCTTGATTTTAGAGATTTTCTTGCCACACAGTCTCTGTAAGCTTTCATTGACATTTTGAGTAGCAAATTACATGATTGTACTCCTTATGTTCTATCAACAGTCATACTCTAGGCAAATGAGTGGTGAAGAGGAAGAAGCTTCCTAGTGTCAGACCTAACTTAGAGCACCATTCTTCATTGTAATGTTCAGGATTCAACAAGAATGTTAAGACATTTTTTTGTCTTTGACTGGTCAGATTCAGCCACTGTACCTGTTGTTTCCTTTTTAAAAAACTCAGTAGTAATAAAAACAGTAGGAACACAATGCAGTTCATCTCCTATTATGATGTATGCAGAATGTTTAATTCTTATGTAGTTCAGTTTACGAGATCCTTGCTTGTGACTATTTGGGTAAAGTTTTGTGGCAAAAATTATTTCTGGTACTTGTCTCAGGTAAAACATTATCATCCTGAAAATGTAAACAGTTGATGATAGATGAATACAAATGCTTTGCTGGTCATTTGTAGGTGCTAAGTGTGAATGTGAACAGTTTTAGGCCTAATCCTTCTCAGTTGATGATGACCCAACAGCCCTCACTAGGTTCAAGACCTGCTGTAGCAAACATTGAGATTGAAAAGATCACACCTCTATCAGGCAGCTCCCGGTTGCCCTCACAAGGATGTTCCAGACCCCATGGCTCAGAAAAATTCTGGGTAGATGCCAGGAATCAAACTTGGGACCTCCCAGGCAACAACACCATCAGGCCATGTATATATTAGAGATAATTCCACAATTTAAAAAACCGCCTGTGGTGCCTCAGTAGTAAAAACAGGTGTTTAAACACTATTCAAAAAAAAATTTAAAAACTCAGACAAGTTTTGGGAACAAATGCTTGGTGCAATTTAACTGTCTGGTCAAATTATTGTTGATTCTTGAACTGCTTCTGTTTTGATATCAATAATTTGCTGAGTTCATCCAGAGTTTTAGTTTTTTAAAATGAACATTTTTGTCCCAAGTAGATACTTTTATTTAGGTATGAAATGCTTTTATAATATGACTTATTGTTTGATTGTGTGTCCAAAAGGGTGCTCTTATTGCAGATTTTGCCACATGTTTCTAAAATGCTTCTTTTTCTTGGTTGCTAAATTTACTTTGTTTCTCCTGTGTATTTTTAGTTTAAAATCTGATCATTCTATTTATACCTGAATTATTTTCTGATGACATGGTGTCTTTTTAACAACAAACCTAATTTATAATGCTGTGTCTGTTTTGTAGTGCGAATTTTATTTCATAAAACAAATATGTTTTAAAATTTTCTCACCTTCACAATTGTTTATTAGAAAACCAGAGAGAGAACCATACAATGAAGAGAAATGGGAGCTAACTTCTATGAAAATTGAAAGAGAAGGAAGGTAAAATTAAAGAAAGTAATTTTATGAAATATTTGCTAACACTAGAACTTTTTAAGTATTTATGTTTTGAAAAAGTTGGCATCTTCTGTATGAATTGGGAAACCATAATTTTTACTGATGAATGTATTTATTTTCTTTAATATAAGACTTTTGTTTCACTCTCTTTGAAGTCAAGAAGACATCTAAGTGAAAGTAGCTAATGAAAGGATCAATTAGTCTTCAGTAAATAATGTAATTTAATGGGTAAATAAGTTACCCATAGTGTATCATTTTAAATGGCCTTCTGTGTTTTGTTAAGGGTTCAGGTATTCTAAAAACAATCTCATATGGTGCTGTGTTTTTGATTGTGATCCCTCCAAGTTCTGTTAAGACCGAACCTATCTAAAAAATATGTTGGCTCATGTTTGTTAATTTCTATTGATGAATAGCAACATTTCCGAATTTGAACATTATCTGTGACAGAGCTGATCACCATTAATGCAGTCAAAAGTTGCACAAGTATAGTAGTAGTTTTCTAAGTCGCTGTCTTGGAGATATGAAGCGGGTGTACATGTGTTTTTGTTACTATGTAGGACAGCCTGGTTTCGGCCTATTTGAGTTTGTATGACCTCATCTGGAAGTTGAACAGATGCATATGATATCATTTTAAAATATAACATTTAGCCATTTTTAGTTACATTATGGTGTAATGGAATCGTGTAATTATTTTATTTTAACAGTAAATGCCAGTTACTATGCTGTATTTTTTTAAACATCCCCAATCACACTTTAGTTTATGATAGGTTGGTAGCCACGCTCTATTTCAATATAACAGAACAGCATGATATCTTACTAAGATTATAGCGAAAGGAAACGTCATATACAAGTAAAAAGATCAGAGGTTGATATTACATACTTTAGGATAACTCATGGAATATAAACTTTTGTTGGAATATAAACTTCAATATTGCATGTAATTTAATTATAGCTTACAATGAGAAATAATGAACAAGAAGTTGATGATATTTTTATCAAAACAAAGGAAATGTGTAGCAATGGTTACTCAAATTCCTACAGTTCGGCAAAAGAAAGTCTGAGTCCTCTTAGAAGACACTGATCGCTCATGTTCTTCTTTTGCTTTCTATGCAGAAACCATAAAAGAATTACATTTTATCCTGTTTTGGAAAGCCTAGTACAAGATCTCAACTCAACATTAACCGAGAAAGTTATCTCTGCTACAGCAAAACTAATAGGGTTAAATCTTGGTCATTGCAAATGTGAAAGTAATGACTTCTGTGAAGTTCTGCCAAAACAGTTCAGTGTGAATGCTGTGGAACTAGAAGCAGAAGTGAAACTTTTGAAGACAAAGAGAAATGGGGACACAAACTTTCCATTCAAAACTGTTCCTGATTAGCTATCAAAGTTTCAGCAAAGTACAATCCAAAAAAACTTCAGTGCAGTAATTAATAAATTTTTAACAATGCCTTTACTAGCTGTTACTAGCTTCTACAATGCATGAAGAATGCTTGGAAAACTTGATGATCCCATTTGTGGAGCAAAAATTGGCTGCTAGGACAAACATAAATGCTGTCGAAGACAAATTCTAAAATATTGTTCCATTTGATCAACAGATGCCCCTTTAAGTGGATTTTCCTAATGTTTTTTGTTCTAGACTTGTAAACTTAAACTTGCGGCAACTCTTCGTGAGTAGATAATTTTACTAGAATGAAAATATTTGTTCTCAAATGAGTTTTTTATTAATATTTTAATTTGTACATAAATATATCATTGTATTAAATAAATTAATCAGCTAGACTTGCTGGATCATTTATGTGCTGACAAAATATTTTTTATATTTCTTTAGCTACATTGTCATGATGTTAATAAAGTTAAAAAGTTTCTCTCTTTTATTCATGTTATCTTTCTGATTGAATGTTTTACATAGATATTTATTTTAAATTACAAAAATGAAAATGATAGTATTTATAAATTATTTAAATCTTTGCATTACATACTTTGAGTAAAACAACTTCTAACATTTCAAACTAAATTTACTCTTTATAATCTTTAAATTTTACAAGAGGTTATAATATTTTTACAAAAATTATATGGCTAAAACATTTTGTATTTCTGTATTGCACAACTGTTGTAAAGCTTTAAAAACCTAAAGAAAATTCTGAGAGATTCTAACAAAATAAGCCAATTTTCTATGAGTTTTGCAGATTTGTTACAGTGTAAAAATAAAAAACTAACATTTAGATTGTTTAAAAATTGTTTGCATGCAATGCTCAGATTTTCAGGGAAGAGGAGTGGCATGGGTAATCTGAAGTCCTGTACATGTCTCTGTGATAGTTACAATGCTATAATTTTGGAGTGAAAGTTCACTACAGAACCACTTTTGGAGTATATGCACTATAAATGAGATTTTCCATTAATTTCTGTGTTTAATGCCGTAGCATACTGTGTACAAAACAACAAGCTTTGCCACTTTGTACACTAAATTATCAAGTTGTAATTAAGAAAGTTTTCTATTTCAGCACAGTAATAGTAGAAATATGTTGCTAGAAAATCTGACATTATGTCCCTTCATTTCCATTTTAAATTGGTGAATATCAACTAGTCCTGATAGCAGATATGTCTATCATAAAGAGAAAGCTCTTAGGGTTGGCCATCCTGGCCTTAGGTTTTTTTGTGGTTTCCCATGGCTGCTTAGGTAAATGATGG
This sequence comes from Metallyticus violacea, assembly GCA_030762175.1. Lineage (NCBI taxonomy): Eukaryota > Metazoa > Arthropoda > Insecta > Mantodea > Metallyticidae > Metallyticus > Metallyticus violacea. The sequence continues at coordinate 2,594,231 of CM060832.1, forward strand.
ATTGGATCTTTCCTTTTCTGTGAATTTTCCACTTTCTCAAGTGGAAAATCCTTTTATTATGTACAGGATCAAAAGTCCCAGTGCAAGATTAGGTGGTGCAATGTGATGGTAGCTTACTCTTTGGAAAAGTTTCTGCCCTGGCATCTTGGTATGGGAAAACATGCCCCTTCTGAGGAGCTTGAACCCCTTAGGGTGTTTTATCTGGAAACAGTGGTAGGGACTCCATCTGTACTAATCATATTTTGGTAATGTATATTCTATATTAGCTTATGGATACTGTTTTGGAGAGGCCATTACCATCTCATGCTCACAATAAACCTTTTTTTAAAGAATTAAATGTACTTACATTACCTTCCATATTTATTAGAAACTGTATCATTTGTTCATAATAATAGGCAGTTTTAATCACGTGCATTACACTAGATCAGCTTACAGTAATAAACTTATAGTATCACAAAAAACAACAATTATGTGTCACAAAAAGGTGCAATCCTGTATAATAAATTATCAAACTCACTTAAAATCCCTTCACGTAAAAAAACAATTTAAATATATTAAATACCTACTAATAAAACACAATTTTTATACTGTGGAAAAATTCTTGGAAACTAAATTATAGAGTTTGGTTTGTATATAATAAATTTGTACTTATATATTAAAATAAACAGACTAAGTCAAATGTGCAAACTGTACATAATTGGTGAATAAATAAATGAAATGAAATTATCTTTGGAATACTTACAGAATATCAATAATGTTTGGTGGTAAACTTAAAAATATTTCAGATGGTGGAAAAGTTACTTCCTCTCACTCTGCATAATCTGGCAACAGAAACATGAAAAGTAATTTTAGCAAGACCATTCTCCTATTAACAAGACAGAGAATGGAGGGAAAACATATCACGGTGCTTCATATGTAACATTAAGCGATGTGCTTGCATGAATATTTATGTAGTGTATGCTGTCAAAATTACAAATTTATCATAGAAAATAGGACAGCATTAATGCAAGCATTCAGTAACTTAATCAATAATTCAATTTAATGCCAGTCAAAACAATAAAACAAATAAAAAAAAAATTAAAGCCACAGAAATGTATTATGTTATTCTAAATGTTTTCATTATATAATAATGTAAAACAAGCAACATATATAAAAACATATTTTTATCAGAATGGATGCAATACATGCACATAATAAGATAAAATGTGGGGCATGGTGTTTGTGTAGGAAACTGTTCACTTGAGATAGTATGTGTGTGTGTGTGTGTGTTCTTTTTCTAATGGTCACAACAGCCCAGTGTGATTGATTCTGTGTACTACAACAGCAATACTGATCATTATCACGTGTTCTGTGCCTTTTGCTGTGTTTGGTTTCAGCAGCCTCCTGTTATTGTGTTAACGTACAATAAACATGTTTATCCGCTGCTTGTGTTCTCATTCTCAGGTGTAAAATATACAAGTTATATTATTTCCAAATAAAGGGAGTAAAAGCTTAGCACTGTGCAGTCTCTACTTTTAAGGGAAAGAGTATATGTTTGTAAGAAACCTTGCTCTATCTCATTATGAGGGGTTATGCTGGCTAATGATAGTTGAATTTAAATATAATAATGGAATCAGCACAAGATAATTAAACAAAAAATTTACTTATTTTAAAAGCATTCATTTACCACTTTACATACTGCAATAATTCAGAACCTATTTCCATTCTTAACTGTAGGTTGACTTTTAGCTGCTGGTCACATGTCTTTCCACTATTGTTTCAGTTCTGAGGATGATAGCCAACAATCGCTGAGAAAAATTCTTTTTTTATCTTGTTCTGTTTTGGGGTAGATGTCCTTTTCTTGCCTCTTCCTTTTACCAGATCAACATTTCCCTTTTTCATGCATTACTTTAGTTCTCATAAAATAGTAGACCAATGAAAACCTGTTCTAGAGACTATGCCTCTAGTGCTTAGACCAATGAAGAAGTAAGCAATAATTGCACCTTTCTTCCTCAGCATTAACTCCACTTCTTTGCTCATCTTGTCACCACAATGTCTGAGCTAGAAATGAGTATGTATTGTATTTCTGCAACGTAAACTGAGAAACTGACAACAGTGTAGTATTGTCAGTAAAAATGCACTTGGAAGTTCAACAATGGAGACATTAATGCACAAGCAACAAATTAGCAACATTGGATATCTAAGCAGTGCATTTCATTGAAGGAGAAGAATTCTATTGGACCATGGCCTACAGCCTGGATGACTTGGTTTGCATAATGTGCATCATCATCTAGACTTTCTCTGCCCAAACACATAATTTTGACCACTCCTTCAAAGGAGAATATGAAGGGGAAATTTCCTCATAAACACCATCAAGACTTCAATTAAAAATGAATGTAGGAATCCACACAGTGAAACTATCATAATCATGTTGAATTAAAAGTAAAACTTCTAAAAACATGTCAATATATTAAACTCTCTTAACGTTTCACATTAAAATATATTAAACTCTTTTCAATAAAACAAGTTTTAATGTGAAACGTCAAGAGAGTTTAATGTATTGACATGATTTTAGAAATTTTACTTTTAATTCAACATGACCATCAAGACTTGTTTAAATACTGAGTGAAAGTCCTTCCTTAGTTAAAAATGCAATCATTGTTTTGAACATTATGCTCTATTTGCAACATGCTAACTTAAAATGAGCTTCTCCAAGCAAATGAATGGCATAGCGAGAAAGGAAATGCAGTATTTACATTCCTGAAATGTATGAAAATGGATAGCATAAGCACTATAACAATGTCAGCTGGAAGCTTATGGACTACTTTTAATTTAATTTTATTTTCAATCCCATAGTTTTCATTTTAAATGTGTTCTTGTGAATTTTTAATTTGTTATATTTTATATTCCTCCAGTGTTTTTTATAATGCGGTACCTATAATTTTTAAAATTATAAACAGTTAATTGGGCAAATTAATAGTTTATCTTAGTTGATAAGTTATCCATTTTGTTTCTTTTTATGACATTTTTATGTTGTACATATTCTGAAGTGCTGAAGTAATATTGAATTCCTTAAAAATCTTCTGAAATTGTTAAGGGCCCATGGGTGGTATGTAAGTTTTTTTAAAATGTTTAGTTACAACATAAAGAAGAGAGTCTTAATCTGTTTACTTTGTTCATGTTTATTGAATTTCTATAAGTATTTGTGGATTGTTGCCTCCTAAATTCATGTATTTTAGCAGATTTTAAAATGTATGAATATTGTATAAAATATAGTGAACTTTTGTAACAGTGATGTTAAATATTAACGTTTTAAAAAAAATTGAGCCAAGATTGTAACATATGCACCACTAAAATTCAATAAATGGAAATTTAGTGGTGTGTATGTTACAATCTCGGCTAAATTTTTTTAAAATGTATGAATATTCTTTACAATTTTGTTCTTTCTAAAGCTATATTAACTAAACTACGTGTCTTACTATTAAATGTTGCTTCCTTATGGGCTGTAGAATTGAAACTTTTAGGCTGTTATACAGGGTGCAGCAAAAATGTGTGCAAACAATTTAGAAAGTGGTCAAAAAATAGGCACTCAGGAATAGGGACAAATGGTTTAGATTGCTTGTTGCAAACAAGCAAATTATGTGTTTATAGATGGTAAAGTGGACTGAAAACATTAAACAAATACACAGCATTACCTCAATTATCCGCCTGTGCATTACCTTATGATGCACTATATGTCAGGTGATTGCCAGCTGTTTATCCGTGAACATCAAGGGATAATACAACAAATTATTTATGAGGAAGTCACTCAAATTTCACTAGTTTTATTCCACTTATTTGGACATGTTTCAAAGGCAAATTTCCTTCATCAGCACGGTTCCACTGTCAGCTTTCCTGCATGGTACTAAGATGTCACTCTTTGGATTTTATAAACTTTTTGATGAGGTTGCTGTTTGGAAGATAAAAATTAACTAAATTTTCTTTGTTTTCGTTCAAGAATATATTTTCCCACACAGATAATTCTATGAGTTTTTGAAGAACTTCAGAAACTATCAAGGGATAATTTCTGAAAAACATGAATTCCCTCTTCCCTGTACATTTCATTGTAATAAATGGTCAATATTTGGCATTTTAAGAAATATTGTGCCTTTGAAAATAAATTTATTGAACTATCCACTGCAGAAACACAAATTAAAATGATAACATTACCTCCTTTTTGGAACTTTCTTAATGATATATTACCAATATTTATTTATCTAATCAAGGGTTGTTATTTCATTATAATATATCTTATAGAACTGCATTCATTTTAAAATATTGGAAACATATTCTACTTTAAAAATGTGGTATATCAGAAACAACTTACAAAAATTGAAACTTATTAAATGCATGGTGAAGGGTTGTTGGCATGTATGGGCTTTCTTAGGATGAAATAATATTTAACAAAGAGCTATTTACATCATATATCTTTATCAGGAGCTTTCACTTAATATTAATATAGTTTATATATTTCAAAACATATCAGAGTATTTAATTCAAAAGTTCAGATATACTCTAACTTGATACCATTCTAGCATAGAAACTATGATATTATGCATGAAGCTTACTCTCTTCTGTCTTTGTCAGTTCACAAAGTTTTGATTAAATATAAACATAAATCTAAACATAGAAAGAGTTTTGCTGTTCGATTTCACATGGACTGAATTCATATATATCATTCTCATATTGTCTTTTACCTTTATGCCTATCATTATATTCATTAATTTATTTCATGTATTACTTTAATCTGGTTGACAATAACAAAAGGCCATTAAAAGCATCTGAGACCATTCATTCCCACTCTCAAAATACTTTGTGTCAAGCCCCTTTCTAATTCATAAATTCTTTGTGTATATTTTTTCTGCATCTGTATAAATCAAATTCTAGTTTAGAATAAGCTTAATTGTATTCAGATTTAGGAAAGGAAGTGTGAATTATTTAGCTTTAAATGAGTATTTCAAAAATAAGTCTACCCTTTTGATTAATTATGATAATTGAATATTAAGTTCACAAATGTCATTCAATTGGAATTCTCTAAATGTAAATTTTAAGCCATATCTTTCTAAGGTCTTAGAAAGTCTTTAAACCCAGAGCTTTATTATGAAATCTTGGCAGATACTTTGTGAATCTAACTCCTTTTCTAATCACAGTTGAGAAAAGCTTACATGAATTTAAAAGGAAATGGGAATCCCTAAAAGATAAACTTTGGCTAACAATGCACTTCTGTTACATCAATGTTGTAAGGAAAATAATATAGCACTTCCAGAATATGTTCTTAACACTTGCATGGGGTGTTGCATCTCAACAGCTGAACATGTCACAGCCAGTTGAGCTTGTACTTCAACATGATCATCTTGGTGGAACCATGCTTTGTCCAAAAAGAACACAATCTGTAGGTTGATTAACCCTACAGTCACTGATAGAAGAACGCTTCCCCCAGAAGATTTCCATATGATAACACAGAATAAATCACTGTAAGAACATTTAGACTTACAGAATTCCTCATTGAATATTTACCATAATATTGTTTACTAAATTTAATAAATAACATGTCAATATGTGAGTTCCAAAATAAATTCTTGTATATAGTTACTCCCAGTGCTTGAGGTAGAATGATAAAAAGAACCAAAATGGGTAGGCCCTAAAAATATGAAAATGAATGCCTACATAAGTAGCAAAAGGTTGTCAGAAAATGATAATGATAATAGATAACCAATTTATATTTCATTCAAACAATATGAAATAAAGAAAATATTTTTAAATCAACATACACACTTATAATAGTACAAAGAAATTGAAATGGTGTTAATGATACTAAGAAGAAACAGGATGCCATCCTGCCTCAAGCACTAGTTACTCCAAGAAATTTTATATCTGAAACATGTTGGATAACATTGCCTTGTTGGTTAATGTTCAATAAGGGAGTTTTCTTATTGATTAATGTTGGAATGAAATGGTCACAGTTTTATTTTACTATTAAGTTTTTATTAAACCATAGAAGATAAATTTGGCCAATTAACTTGACTCTTAATTGCATCTCATTCATAATTTCCCCTGATATTGCAATATTAGTGTTATCACTTTGCTTATTTTCACTTATTCAGACAAAAATATTGAAAAATTTGGAAATTACATAGGTAAGATGGGCCAGACAAATAGGAACAACAATATACATGATTATCAAATACATGCACTCTAGTGCTTCACTTACTTTTAAAATATAGTGGGGCCAGTTTTGAAGAGAATCCTCTCCTTCCTCGACCAACTTGATGGCTCAGAGGACTCTTCAAAACCGGTCCCACTATATTTTAAAAGTAAGTGAAGCACTAGAGTGTACGAGATGACAGTCTTGGAGAATCATTCATATTTTATCTAGCTTCATTGCATTGGTTCCAACAAAAATTTAAAAAAAGTTGTTATAAGGACCAACAATATTGACAATTGCACTATCTAGAAATGAATATATATCTTCATTACATACTCAACCTGGTGTTAATGGTAATGGGTATGGAAAGAATGTAACTACAATCAGGGTAATTAAGTGGGAAATTTACATGTTTTAATTGAAGTAAGTTCAACCATCAGAGGCCACCACAGAAACATCCGGGTGTCCAGCCATCATTTCGAGTAATGGCAGTTCGGTGAGCAACTGAAGATAGGAGAGATTCTCCCGAATTGTGTTTTACTTTTATGTAAGTAAATGGAGTTTAGTGTAAAAAAAAATGAATACATAAGTTTAGGATATATTACCACTCCATTGTCAACAGCTACGTAAGTACAATATTTAAGTTTATGTGTATTAAGAATAAGGAAATGTAAGTTGATTACTTTGATTTTAACATGTTTACTTGTTTGTGAAAAGTATGTGAAATTGGTTCTGTTATAAGAAAATCAAATAAGTTGTAAAATTTAACAACGAAGTGAATCTCAAAATATTCTTTGTATTAAATCCTAGAGAATCTAATAAGGTAAAATTAAAGAAATTTTAAGCTTATTTGTGTAAAGATATTAATAAATAAATTCAGCCACAGTAGTAAGATATTGATCCTGTGGAAGAGAGCCCTAGAAGTTTAAGTGGTACTGGAACCTCTGCCATTCTTGCAAATCCTTATTGAAAAACATCAATGTTAATTTATTCTCATACCCTCACAGGCATACATATATACCCTAAACTTAGGTATTCCTTTTTTTTTTTACACTAAACTCCATTTACTTATTTAGTGTAAAAAATTAATACCCAAGCTTAGGATATATTACCACTCCATTGTCAACAGCTTCGTAATTACAATATTTATACATATATATATATATATATATATATATTTTATAAATGAAAAATAATGTAACACTTTGAACAATTTAAGTAAAATAGCAATAACTAAAGAAGCAGAAAAAACCAAACACTTTAATATTCACAGAATGATCACTCACTAATGTCGAACAGCTTGTGTTCTTGCCTTTGAAGAACACATATAGAAAGTGATAATTCTGTGAATATGTAAGTGTTTTATTCTTTTTATGTTTCTTTATATATATATTTATATATATATATATATACATGTATATATATGTATATATTCACTTTTATATCATCTGACTGATAAATTTAACTTCATGGCTAATTGTATAGTGCATGGTTATTTATATTAGGCACAGAATTGGTTTATAATATTTTTTTTTTTTTCAGATGGGGTGTTTTTATTCTGCAGTATAGGTGTATAATAGTCTTCCAGCTAATTTAAAATTTCTGGGTGACTCACAGACTTTAAAAACCATACATTCAGAAACTCTGAATAACTAATTCATTTTAAGATATGAAAGATTAATTTAATATCAGCACAAAATAAGCCAGTGCACGCCCTTATTGCATAATGCATATGCAATTGCATATTAATACATAATTCTTTAGTATGACATATTCTATATCCTAAAGTTTTGCTCAATGTGAAGTTAATAGTATAAGGTTTGGCTTATCATATAATGTTTATATTTATTTACTTTTAAAAGCCTTTAATTTTAGTGAAATTTTGGCATTATAAAGATAACCAAACTCAATAAAGGCATTTTGTGCATCTGTGGCAAAATAAATATCTTTTTTAAAATTATTTTAAGATAATTTGATAATCAAATTGAACCTAGATCAGGTAAAATAAACATAAATTGGTGTTTTATACAACAGAAAATGAGGTTAAACATAAATTACAGTTAATTTTACAGTTTAATTGTATGATTCAGTTGAACTACACACTCTTAAAGCTTCATTTACTTTTCATAAACGTATGTAGCATATCATTTTTGGACACAAAATCACAGCATAATAAATAAAACAAAATTATTAAAATCAGTATAAGGACCTACAGAACTAGCAACCTGGGAGAAAATCTACATCTACAAATACAAAGACAGTCTAATGAACTTCAACATTGCCGGAGATGAAAACATAAACTACAAGTTTATCACACTGCCACCAGAACAGAATACACATTCCCACAGCTCAACAAATGATCCAACAGTTGAACTTTAGCCTGGCTGAAGATGGGGACTAAATGTTCTCAAAACCAGTTCCATACATTTATGAAAAGTAAGTGAAGCTTTAAGAGTGTGTAGTTCTACTGAATCATAGAATTAATATCATTAGCTTCACAGTGCAAGTTCTAATTTACATTTTAATTTTAATAAATTACAGTATTTCAGCTCTGAAACTTCTAATGGTAATAGACTATTATGGCAACATTTATAGTGTTTATCATTCAATAATGCTACAAAACTCCTTGAGGGTATGGGGAGGTCTTTCAAAAGTAATAGTAGCATATTTTGAGAAACATTGATCAAGAAAATAGCCATATGACAATGACCTTTAAAATATATAACATCAGTGGTGGTTAGAAAAATACTTTTATAAAAATTAGTCTTGGTCATAATATTTCTCTATGCAGAAATCATTGTAATTGTTAATATTTAGATAACACCTTCAAAATTAAGTAAACATAACTTTTATTGATAGTACATTATAAATAGACATTTTTCTTTTGTTTTCTTAAATTACTAAAAATTAATTCACAATTTAGTAGCAAATTAGGCATTTACTTCACTAGTTGATGATAAGAAGAAGAAAAGTATTAATTTTCACTTTATATTACAAACTTTGTTAGCATTTGCAGTTTACTTAGAATATATTTTATAATCTTGAGTTATTTTACTAGGGTTTTTATTATGTTTTCATGCCAAATTCTGGAACTATGTCTCACATATAAATTTTAATTACTAGCACTGAATTTTTGCAAATGCTTCCATAATATTTTTAGAGCATTTTTTATTTCATTACATTTAGAAAAATTCATCTTTAGTTTCAACTTCCATGGCAACTGTATCTCTTTACTTTTAAATAAACATTGCTCTTAAAATAAACTATATAAAATTTAAAAATCAAACTATTATAATGAAGAATTAAATATTATTATTTAAGTTTCTGAGTAAGTGTACTGAAAAATGCACATTTTTATGTTTGAAATAAGTGCAATCACTTCTATGGGTTCCTCACCACTTAGTGTAATATTATTTAAGGTTAAGTGATGGTATATGTGAAGCTAAATCATGAATAGCATATTATTTTCAAGAATTTATGGGCATTTTTTCTGTGTTTGTTATGAAAGAATTTCACCTTAAAACACATTTTTCGACATTTGCATCTATTGTTCATGATAAAGTATAAACAGAGCTTGTGATTCTAAAACTTTTATATGAACAATTTTTTTTTTAAATTCAGATATTATTTTATGTCTGAATCAAGCTATTGAATTTTATGAATTTGAAGGAACTCGAATCAAAATTCCCGCGTTTTTTTTTTAAGTTACAGATTTGTTTTGTTGAAGCAGGTTGTCCAATATTTTATCAATACCAACTTAGTTGTAAGTTGCGGTGTGCAGGGTGTTTTGATTTGTTGATGAGGAAAATAGAAGCTTTTTGGAATGTACTCTTTATTTCAATATAGGAAATAGACAGTTATACATATTTAACTAAGTAAAAATGAGGAATCGCTGTGCAGCAAGAACATGCTTTAATACCGAGGGTTGTCGTCCTAACCTAAAATTCTTCAACTTTCCAAAAAATCCACAAACGTAAGTTTTTCCCCCCCTTCAGAAAACAAAATCCTAATGAATAAATATTTAAACTCTGGAATTTTTCATAAAATTAATTTATAAAATTTTGCGTTACAGTTGCCGCCAGTGGGCTCTAAACTGCGGCAGAAAAGATCTTTTGGATAAGCCTGTGGAACAACTATCTAAGTTTAGACTGTGTGCAGACCACTTTGAAAAATATTGGTTCATTAATCCCAAGTACAAAACTGCGTTTATCCGCTCTGGGCAGTATCCTATTCCAACCATATTTCGTAACAATTTGGCAGATTTTATGCCCCGTTCCCTGAAGAAAAGTTTGGCACTAAAGACACCAGATGATACTTCAGGTAAGAGCAAAGAAATACCTGCACTTTTATTCGGGTGTTATTTTCTATAATGTTAATGTAAAATTAATTTTACTTTCAGATAAAGGCAGTGATTCATCACATTTCAAAGTGTCATTAGATGAATCGGAGCAAGTGTATGTGCAGAGGAGTACAGAATGTATAATGGACTTTATAAGGGATAACTCATCTTCTCCAAATTCCGACAATTCACGTCTTGAACTTGTTAAACAAGAACCATGCTCAGAGGATTACACAGTAGAAGTGAAAGTTGATGGAGAATCTTCTGTCACAAATGGTTGTTACAAAATGTGCAGATTGTGTGCTTATCTTGTGTATGAACACAAATTACTGCCCATCTTCTCTGCAGATAAGTCACAATGTTTAGCACAGATGATCAACAGGCTTCTGCCTGAAAAGGTGAGTAATGCACATACAGAAATGGGTAACAGTGCTAAATGTTATCTGTATGAATGATTTAACAGGCTTACAGTCTCAGATAGTGCTGCATCTTATAAATTCATAACTGTTCTGTGATTGTTAACGATTTCCTTTACACTTTTGGAGAACAGGTGTTATCCAATGGGACCAATGACATGCTTGCTCTAAGAGAGGTTAGTAGAAGTAGGGAAATATGAATAAGAGAAAATGCACCTAACTTAGCTCTTTTAATGTAAAAAATATAAAACAAAATGTGGTAAAATAAGCACAAAATTCTCTTAACAAAATTGCACAGGAAAGCAACCTTGAAACAATATTATTAATTTCATTAATCTTCATTCAAATAATCCTAATGTTTCATTTCATTTTAATAGTTCCTTACCACCTAGCCTACATTTTATCCAAAGCCACTAGGTAGATTACTTTTTACGTTGGTCTCAGAAAATTGTATGTATTTACTTATGTATACAGAATGTACCAATGGACTGGCAGCTTTAAGGAGGGACTGTCCATTACAAAGATATTAATTAGGCAGCCAAAAAAATTAATCAGTATAAAAAATTTCACTTAAATGTTAAGAGTAGTTGGTGATGATTACAAAATTAATCAATCAGGTATTTGAATCATTTGTATCCTAGAATTGAACAAGTTAATTTAGATTACAATAAATTTTAAAAAGATATTTAAATAATTTCTTTTTGAACTGGTACAAATTCCAGGACCTCTTAATAATTAAAGGAAGGTTTTGGTAGCATTATGTAACATACCTTTTAACCTATATTTTATAGAGTTTACATATTCTATGCAAATTTGCTCAGCTAATATTGTTTCGTAGGAGTAGGAGCTTTCTTGTATCTAATGGAGTTGGTACATGGCAGATTATTGTATTTCTATCTTTTATATTGATTGTACATTTTGCTGCCGTTACTTAGGTCCAAAATTACAGTGTTTCTCAAATAGGAAGCAGTTTGATTCTCAGCGAGTGAGTCATAAGTATTTGCCTATTGTCAGATGTGCATATCTCCCTATCACTCACTCTGCTTATTTTTTCATCTCACTCAGATGCATAATGCATGTACTTCAAAGGGACGCTAATTTATAGCCCTTGCTCTGTAATTTTAAAAAAAAATTACAATTATAATGATAATGATAAATAAGCAAAATAATATAAAATATATAAAGATCACTATGTTAACAGAGTTGAGAAGTTGTTGAGCGGGAAATATTACAAAGAAATAAGCAAGAACCCTCTCAAAATTTGCAAACCTATTATCAACACACTTAAAGAAGTGAACATCCTTTCAAACATAGCAACATAACCCTAGACAATCCTACTCTACCAATATACAACTGAGTCAGTATTAGGTGACACTAAAACTTCACTAACTAATTAATTCTTCAGAACATGTTTCAAGAGCATTCGATCTCATCTTCAGCTGGGGACTGACTAACTCTAGCAGGTGACGTAGTGGCATCAGGTGGTTCCATTAGATAACGAAACAGGAAGTCCTTGGTGGAATGTCAAAATTTATCACTCTATGTTTATTTTTTAAAATATAAATCTTTTCCCATATTGCCAAATCCTTGGGATTGGTGGTAGCTTTTAACAGTTTGGCTTCTCCTGCAATGTTATGATCGTAAGTCCAAAAGGATCTGCTACCGCCGATTTATCCACTTGTTTATATCTTAAATTTCTGAAGTGTTCTTTGGTCCTTGTCTCCAAATTTTGTATTGTTTTGCCTATATATATCTGATCACACTCCAAACAGTCTTATCTGATACACTCCTGACTTCTTGTTGGGTGGAATAACGTCCTTTTTGTTGCTGTTCAGAAGCTTTCCAATACTAAATTTATTAGTACCACACCAACATGCCATTATAAACAGCCTTGTCCATAAATTGGTAAACATCCCACTCAACAAAGAAGAATATTCAGCAGAATACAGTTATATCATCAAAACAGCCCTCAACAATGGATTCAGCAGCTCTTTAGTTGATAAGAAGATCAGACATTTCACTAGACAGAAAGATATTAAAAACACCACAACTCTCTCCACGATAAAAAAGGACATGGTTTTTAAAAAATTCATATATCATCCATGGGCAAACAGGGCATTCATGAAGATTTTTAAAAATTATGATATTTGTTTGGCAGCGCAAAATAAATTTAATATTGGAAAGCTTCTGAACAGCACCATAAAAGAGGTTATTCCTCCCAGCAAAAAGTCAGGAGTGTATCAGATAGACTGTTTGGAGTGTGATCAGATATATATAGGCAAACCAATACGAAATTTGGAGACAAGGACCAAAGAACACTTGAAAAACGTAAGATATAAACAAGTGGATAAACCAGCGGTTGCTGATCATTTTTGGACTTACGATCATAACATTGCAGGAGAAGCCAAACTGTTAAAAGCTACCACCAATCCCAAGGATTTGGCAATATGGGAAAAGATTTATATTTTATAAAATAAACATAGAATTATGAATTTTGACATTCTGCCAAAGGACTTCCTGTTCTGTTATCTAATGGAACCACCAGATGCCACTACATCACCTGCTAGAGTTGGTCAGTCCCCAGCTGAAGATGAGAGCGAATGCTCTTGAAACATGTTCTGAAGAATTAATCAGTTAGTGAAGTTTTAGTGTCACCTAATACTGACTCATTTGTGTATGTAACAACTTCACTGTTCTTAACTTCTTTTAAGATTACACTACTCTACCAAGACTTTATGCACTTCCAAAAATACATAAACAGAATATAGCATGAGACTAATAGTACAGATCATCAGTTGACCTACCTACCAATTAGCAAAATGACTTAATAGTGTATTTAACTCCTTTCAGAAGTTTCAAAGTTGAAATATTAAAAATTCATTTGATCTAGTAGAGAAATTAAAACACTTCACCTCTTAAGAAAATGAATAAAATGTATACATTTAAAAATAGATGAAATAGAAGATTTAATAAAACTCACAAATCTATTTATACAGCATTTTTTTTTTAATTTAACAAAAAATTGCCAACTAGTATCAGGGCTAGCCACGGAAAATCCACTTCCTCGATTTCTTGCAGACTTTTATGAGTTTTTTCTAAACACATATCATAAACACTTTTCTGTTAATTTTTAAAATGTGATACAGGTATGTAGAAGAAGTCTTTGCAATAATATCAAAGAAATTATCATTTAATGCTCTAAAACTCCTCAAATTACAAGAGAAATCTGTAAAATTTACCATAGAAACTCAAGAAAATGGTGAACTTCCATTTTTAGACTTACAAACCATTAAATATGCAAGAAAACTCAAAAGTTGGTATTTATAGAAAAAGCACACATACAGATAACTACATAAAAACAACAGCCCTAAACTAATTCCACATAAATATCTAATATGAAAAAAAAATTTTGAGAATAAGTAATTACTGATCAAACACAAAAGAAATTATAAGAGATATTTCTCAAGGTTCACTACTAGAGCCTCTGTTGTTTTTAATGTATATAAATGATTTACCTAGCAATATTCAAAAGACTGATATAATTCTTTTCGCAGATGACACTATCATTCTTGTAAAAGGAGATAATGAAATGGCATTGCAAAATAAAGTAAATATGATAATAATAATCTCAGAAATTGCTTTAAAACAAATAAACTAATTATAAACAAAGGAAAAACTAAGAACTTAAAATGATTAAGTCGAATTTGTAACACTTACATCACATATTTAAAAAGGGAAAACTAAGTTTCTGGAGCTAATCACTCCCATCATCAGTTACAAATTGACCACCAGCCTTGTTCTTTGTGGTAGTTTGGTTTGTATCTAGTGGTGGTTGGATGAGCTTCTGTATTAAGATGTCACTTGGCGGGATTTCAAAGTTGAAAAACGTGATTTTTGTTCTTCCAGATATAAATGTTTTCCCAGGATGTAAGTTCTGTTTTTCCTGTAATATTTTTAAGTAATTTGGGATTCTTGTTAATACTATGTTCCTTTCAAAAAAACAAGTTACTGCTGATTTTTTTTCCTGTCTTTGATATATGTTCCTGATGTATTCCTTTGCTCTCATGAACAAAGAAGAATATGATCAAGAACTGAGCAATATAATAAATATAGCTATAGAAAATAGTTTCACACAAGAAGTGGTATACAAGAAAGTAAACAGAGCAAGGAACAAAACATCAGTACACTTACTCCTAACAAGGAAGAATAGAATGTACAAAAAATTCACATGTGAAAAAATTCACCATCCATCAGCCTTCTGTAAATTCCAAAAGATTTTAAAAAATCATAACATTGTTTTAGCTTCAAAAAACATTACTCCATAAAAAATATACTAAATTCTAAACTAAAAGAGGATATTCCACAAGAAAACAAATTAGGAATATATCAGATGAATTGTAATGATTGTGAAAAAAATTATATTGGAAAAGACTGAAAGAAACATAAAAACATGAGCAAAGGAACACATCAAGAAAATAAATCAAAGACAGGAAGAAAAATCAGCAGTAGCTTTGCATTTTTGGAAGGAACAACATAATATTAACAGGAATCCTAAACTACTTAAAAATATTACAGGAAAAACAAAACTTCAGTCTGGGAAAACTTTTTTTAACTTTGAAATCCTGCCAATTTACATCTTCATATAGAAGTTCATCGAACCACCACCAGAGATAAACCAAACCACCACGAAAAACAAGGCTGGCAGTTGATATGGAACTGATGATGGGAGCGATTAGATCCAGAAACTTAGTTTCCTTTTTTAAATATTATTGGTGTAAGTGTTACAAATTTGACTCAATCATTTTAAATTCTTAGTATTAAACATCACTGTTACAAAAATCCACCATATTTAACTAAAGAAAAAACTATTGCAATGAAACTTTGAACATGGCATTGTAAAAACAGTATCAAACCTCAAATTACATAAAATGGAAATAATATTGATTATAAGTGAGAAACAAAATTTGGGGTATATATGTGAATGAAAACTTTAAATGGGATTTGCACATTCATCATTTAGCAACTAAACTTAGTCTAATTAAAATGTTAATTATAACTTGCATAATAAAGCTAATCATATAATTGAATTATTGTATGATTTAGTTGAACTACACACTTTAAACAAATAAATGAAGCATTAAGAATGTAGAATCATACAATAATATCAATTATAAGCTTAGTCTCTTTATAGCAGAAGTCATAAATCATACTAAGAGATATCAAAGAGAACTATGTACAAATACAGATATCCATTCTCATAATACAAGAAGAAAAAATGACTTATGTTCATGTATGCAGAACAAATATTCTAAAAATTATCTCACAAATCTAGGCATTAAATTAATCTAACTTATATAATAAACTACCAACAAATATTAAAAGAAATAACATAAAACAATTTAATAAAGAAGTTGAGGCCTTTCTGCTACAACATACCTTTTATTTAGTAAGTGAATGTATGACATTTTATATGTAAATAATATATATTGTAAATCCAGAATAATTGTTCTCGTATGTGCTATAGATATATATTTCTGGAAGAAGCCTACATCATGCACTATGATCTAAATGGTGAATCATCAGTAATGAATACAACACTAATAGTTAAAAAGGTTAATGTATTCAAAAGACAAACATTTATTAAAGACTTTTCTGCACTTAAAAATGTGAAAGAGAATTACGAATATAGCAGATTCACATATCATCCAGAATATCATCACAAGTCTGGGAAGATCATCAATGAACACGGCATAAAATTAGCACCACAAAATAAATCAATGTTAAAAGCTTATTTGGTTCTTTCTTGAAAGATAGCATAGCATCAGAGAAAAAATTAGGCATACATGCTATAGAATGCTTAGATTGCAATTTGAAACACATGGAAAAAATGAAAAGAAATTTGGAAACCAGAAGAAAAAATATTTTATAAATATCTTATTAACAATTTGAAAAATCAGTGGTAGTAACTCACATTTGTAAACACAACCTTAAAATTAAGCAAGAAGCTATTTCATTAAATGGGATGCACACTCCAGTAAAATTATCCACATGGGAAAAACTTTTCACTCATAAAAATTGAGAAAAATTAATGAATTTTGACATCCCATCTCTGGACAAATTCCAGCTAACAGATGGATACTGAGTAGCAGCTTGGATCTAGCCATGACCACACCAAGCAGCAAATGGGAATTTCCCGAAACATGTTGTAATTAAAAACCACACAAATGAAGTTTGTGTCATGTTCATAAACATTCAAAATGGAACATTTCAGTTGCTCACTGTCATAGCTTCTAAACACATTAATAGTTAATCAACATATTCTCAAAGTAATCTACTCCTGCTTTGATGCAAACTCATGGCATGTTTTGGTGTTAACTACTGAAAACTCATGGAGTGGTTTGTATTAACCCAAATGCATTTTGGATAACAGAAGTAGCATTAAGTAAGGACTTTAAATGTCCCCACATTAAATTAAAATCTGGTGATCAAGGAGGGCATTCAAATGACGATAAACTATCCAATTAAAGTGAGCTGGAGCACTATTGTATAAAAACCGCATTGGTCAAATGACATCTAAGATATTTTGTGAATTAAATGGTGCAACTCATTTCTAAGAAATTGCAGATAAACATACCTTGTCAGATGCAGAGGGAAGAAATAGGAACCAAGAGGGTGATTATGAATGATTGCTATCCAAACACTTAGACTTAATTCTGTGGGCATTTATCCTGTTATATTTCATTAGGTTTTTCATACTTAATACTACAGCCTTCATGAATGCATGGCCAGCATAACGAGGATTTGCTTGGTATTGGGAGGCATGCTGTTTGCTGGTGTGGAGTCAGATATTCTTAGCCCCTTAAATTCAAGCTCATAGATTTCTACAGCACACCAAACAAAAAGTTTTTCATCATACAATAGCATTTTGTGTACAAGATTGGGTTTTTCTGCATTCCAGTATCTATTGTTTTGTGTTGTTACATGGCCAGGTAAATAAAACAATGCTTCGTCTATAAAAAAATTCAATGTGGGTTAGTAGAGTGAACATTAACATCCAACACCCAATTGCAGAAAGTAATCTTATTCACACAATCGTTGCAATTGCTGAACTACAATTATCTTATAGGGTTTTAATTTTAAAAGTTTAGTGGCATTCCAAGCCGAGATTTGAGAAATTCCTGGTTCCTATGCAAGCTTTCTAAAAGATTTCTTTGGAATTTGTTCTAACTTTTCTCAGAAGTAAAGGTTGTTCTCCTTAAGAATGCAGTGTTTTACTCTCAGTTTCTTATCAAAATGTTCTCTAAATCTATTCACAAAATTATGAACTGTTTCTCTGTGAGGCACATGATCAGCAGGGAATTTGTCTATAAATCACCGAATCACTTCTGCACATGAGTTTGTTGTCATACAAGAAGATTATGTGTGCTAAAGTATACAGACTTTTTGGCATTATAGCAGCACCAACATGCTGAAACACAAACAAATGGTTTCACAACATACAACTCCTATATAGCACAAAGACTTCTCGTCAGCACACAGAGAGGTGGGAAAGTGGAGGGGGGAATAGAACCAGTTAGAAACAGAGCAGGTATAAAGCCTTGTTAAACTAGCCACATGTCCAAATGAAGACTCTATACAAGAAATCCATGAAATTAAATTCCTTGACTTACAAATAGATAACTACTTGAATTGGAAAGTTTATATTGATTATTATCATGCTCTAACTTACCTCTGCATGTTATGCAACTTGTGCATTATTAACCTTAAAATCACTGAAAACTTTAAAGCATTCGTAGTTCCAGATTCTTAAAACTGAGAGGCTCTGGATGAAACAAAAATTTGGGTAATAGAATACAAAAGAAAAGTGATCATAGTTATGAAAATATATTGGGCAGCATTAGCAGAACTATTTATATAGAAGTACATTCAATTACAATAACATATTATATGCTACTTTTTTTTAAGAACATTTAATGTATTTAGAACTATGAACTGAGAAGTTAAGTTAGCTTTGCAGTGCAGAGGTCAAATCTAATATTCATACCCTGAATAAAATTATAAATGCAGTATGAGGCAGTGTTGAGCACTAACATTGCCTATGTAATAACTAACGTTTAATCCCCAAAACACCAAAGTACTAAAACTGAAAAAGAAAATATAGCGAGTCAAGATTAAAATAAATTGTAACCATTAGTGCTGAAATATTGATCTATGTTCTTCTTTCCTCATGAGTACTTTAATGGCATAAAATGAACATTTAAAATGCTCAACTCATGATTATGTAACTTTTAAACATTTTTATTTTATTGATCAAAACTTTTAATCCTTATATGTTAAAAATAACATACACATAATATAACACACAAAAATAACATTTTAAAATCTTAAAATTACAAACTGCCTTTGCTTTGAAGTTAGTGTTATGCCCAATTTAATGCAGTAATGAAATACTAATTTCATTATTAATATTTCAATATTAATTCAACTTGGAATCCAACACAGTGAAACACACATTAATAATCTCTTTTGAGTCAAAATATTTAGAACACTCTTCATGGTTTCACTTACATTAGATATTTGGACTCAGAAGAGATTATGTACTCATTTTTTTGGAAAATGCCTTGAAAGTAAGCATATTTTTCTATTACAAAAAAATAAAATCATGAATAATTTCATGTTCACATTACAGACATTCATGCAGAAATCTTCCATGTGATGACACATATCCCTATTGACATTTTTATATAAAAAAAATAAATTCAAGGTATTCATGACAAAAATACTATACAAAAAGGAAATCCACACAGACTAGTTTCAGCTTATCCTTCTGCCAAAAGGGAGTTTATTATGAAGGCATTTTTCTTCCCTCTGACCTAAAGGCCATAACTAACAAATGATAAATCCTTCAAAACTGCTCTAAAAATACCTTTGTAAAAGGCTTACTATTCTGTAGATGTGTAAATGACAATACACAATATTGGACTTTTGCATATAATCAGTGTTAATCTGTATATAATCATATAAGGGCTTGCAGAATTTGTCCTTACCATTCACAAGATGATGAGGTTTTGCATCTCAGTAGCTGGACATGCCTCAGCTAGCCTCTGACCTAAAGGCCTTAATGAACAATGGTAAATCCTTCAAAACTGCTCTTAAAAATAGCTTTGTAAAAGGCTTACACTTCTGTAGATGCTTAAATGACAATACACAATATTAAACTTTTGTATATAAATGATGTTAATCTGTATATAATCATGTATATAGGCATATAAGGGCTTGTAGAATGTCCCTTACCACTCAAAAGGTGATGATGTTTAGCATCGTAGCTAGACATGCCACAGCTGGCCGCACCATATGCATTTTGCACTAATCCACACAAACTCCAATTTTCCTATCATAAACAGGGGTTTCTTGTATACAATTTTGTATTTTTTGGAACACAGAACAGAATAGTGTTGTGAGTGTTCACATGTTTGAAAGGAACACAAGTTGTGGATCAATTAACCCTTTAGTCACTGATGAAAGAAACCACTCACAATAACGCACATGTGCTATAGGATCACCTTGTCATAGACAATGGACACATACACTTGTAAGGTTTGAGTTTTAACAATTTTGTTGCTACATGTGCAGAAGACACTGAAACCTCAACTTGTACGGATTTTGTTAACAAACAACATTTCAGATTTGCACCATTTGTCTTCTGTTAAAACAGTATATCTTCACATTTGTTTCTTGTTTTGCACTGAACCAGTAGTATCAAATATATCTTATAAGAATGTATTAAATATGTTCACACTAACTCCACTTGTAGAACAATAGAACATGTTTTGGGGGCAATCTCTCCCATTCTAGCTGTTGACCAACTACTTGATGTGATGAAGGTGTTTCTGTAGCACCTGTGATTGTTTGAATAGAAACTTGCTGAGTTCATCCATGGATGAAACATCAAAATTCATTAATTTTTTTGTATTTTTTAGGATGAAAATTTTTCCCATGTAGACATCTCTATTCGATTTTGAAGTTCATTCAGCAGCTTAGCCTCTGGTTTAATTTTATAATTCTGGATCCAAAAGTGACCTGCCACTGCGATATATCAATTTGTTTAAAATAAATATTTCTAAAGTGTTTTTTTCTCTGAATTTCTCTTTGTTTTTCTGATATATCTTTGGTTACAATGTGCACCTTTGATTTTGAAATTCCTGATTTCTGTTCTGTTGGTATGGTATTTTACTGTGGAACCTAATACTTTTTTGATATTATATTTGTTCTTTGTGGCTAACTTTACGACATGTTCTTTAATATCACTAGGTTACAAATGAAAACTTTTTTTCTCTGGTACAATTAAAAATAGGTGACTTTTGCTAATTTTAGTGCGCAGAATTAAAAAATGCATTCCATTTTTCTGTAGCACATTTTGTTTTGAATATGACAATTTTCAATTAAAATATAATTGCAAAATTTGCAAAAGTATTACACAACCATATACAACTTTTAAAGAAAATAAAGAATAATAATAACATGAAAGCATACCTGAATTTGGGAATGTATGTTAATTATCTTGTGTATCCCTTTTTCTTCTCCCATGGAACTGCAGTGTACATGATTTTCTGCAGTGTTTTCTGGTAGGTTCGTCATGTGCAAGACACCAGCAGTAATTAGCCATCATATGTATGTCCCAACATCCCTGATAACATCGTTCAACATCTTTCAAGTCCTGGTGAAACCTTTCACCTTGCTTTTCACTGACAGCTCCTAAATTCAACAAAAAGTAGTCAAGATGTGACTTCAGGAAATGAAACTTGAAATTCCTTTTACAGCCAAGCAGTCTGAAATTTTCCAGCATATTTTCTGATAATTTCTTTGTATTGAGGGTCTTTCACATTGCCTAGAAATTTCTGAACAATCTCTCTGAACCCATACCACACATCTTTTTCAATTTTATTCAAAGAGCTGGTAAAATTAACATCTTTCATCAATTTCCTTTTCTGTGGTCTATCAAATACTCCCTTTCTAATTTTAGCCTGTGACAATGATGGAAACTTTGTGCATAAGTACTGGAAGCAAGGGCAACTTTTGTCAAGCCCTTTACGAATTGTTTCATCATGCCAAGTTTTTGTGTTTAATGGAGGGATAGAATTTTTTGACAATCAACAAGAGGCACATTAGTAACATTTTTTTTATTCATGTTCCGGTTGCTGTCTCTCAGGCCATTGATCAGTTTTCCAATATTTTTCCAATATTTCGCCCTGCAAAGAAAACAAGGGAATTTTGTGTATCGTCCCTGTTGTCCTAGTGACAGACCAATGACCTTCACGTATTTGCCACTCATGGTCTCGGCACTTAATTTTCTTAAGAACACACTGCAGAGTTCCATAAGATTCTCTTAGGTTCGTAGAATGTGCAAGTGTAATGGTAACTTATTGCCATTATGAAGTAACACTGCTTTAAGACTTTGTTTGGAAGAATCAATACTTGACTCATATGCTTCTCTGCCCAACTGTTGAATAAGATTACACACATCCACACAAAACACAAGTTGATCTTCTTCTGCATAGTGCTTGTGGAACTGTATTTCACAATTTCACAATTCCTATACCACAAAAATGTAATGTCAGGTGAAAACAAATTCTTCTCCTGTGGTCTTTAGTCCAGTAATTTACTTTTTTGTTTTTTCAGGCCTAAATCCCTCACTAAATCATTTAACTAAAATTGATTAAGCTGTTGAGAATTGTCAAATTCTTCTGGATCATAAACCAACTCATTTTTGGAAGTCACAGAGGTACTTTCAGATTTACTAAAATTGAGGTCTGCTGGTGGTGTAGGTATGAGCGTTCGGGTCCATGAGGAATAGGCCGTGTAGCTGAGTTCAGATTTGGTTATTTAATCCCTCCCATATTTTTTTTGTTGTAGCCAGCAATTTTGCACATGCAAAAGTAACAATCGTCATGATGATTCTCCTGCTCTCTCCATATCATTGGTTTGGCAAATGGCATTGCCTTCCGTTTTCCTTCATACCAATAACATAATCCCTCAACACAACTGTTACATGCAATATGAGGCACAAACCATTTATCCTGATCATTAACTTTCTCTTTGAAATATGGGTAATATAGTTACTTTGTTACGTACCTTCCCATCAAACACGTAACACACACAAATGTAACAAAAATTCTGAGGACTTTTTAGACACTGTCTTCTGTGTAATTTTGATTAGAAGTCATACGTAAGTTTTTATTTTAGCACTACATATGTAAAAGACGAATGTGCATATTACACAAGTTTTCAGCTCAGCTGAAGTTGAGATCTATGATAGCTGTAAATGTAAATATAAATACCTCACAAGAATATATACCTGACCCATAGAACAAAACTGATAAGTGCTGGGAATATAAACATAACATCTGGGTGATAAGGGAGGGTGGAAGTGAGTGGACTAGGAAGAAAATCAACAACAGATTTAGAATATCATAATGAAACATAGCAGTAAGCTGTATAAGCAGAATGAATTTAATACCATAGACATATATGCACATATCATAACAAGTAGATGTGATAGCCAAAAACGGACTTCATTTTTTAAATCAGGGCACTGATTTCCATTAAAGTCACATATTTTTCTTTGTACCACAGAATGTCGGTCCTGGTGATGTAGTGGTAACCATACTTGCCTCCTAAACTCAAGATCGTGGTTTCAATCCCGGCCAGGATTGGTGGATTTTTTTGGGCATAAAAATCCTACGTATGGCTTCCTTCGGAAAGGAAGTAAAGCCATGGGTCCTGTGTTGTACATTTATGGCACGTTAAAGAACCTTAAGCCTGAAAGAAGAGGCCCCTTGAGCAAAATTTGTTGGCTATTTCATGCCCTGATTTGAATGGGATGCTGATGACCTGAGATGTTAAAGAGCATCCATAAATAAATCAGTGAAAAAAAATTATACAGCAGAATCAATGTGACCAGTGTATCATATTGAATTTGTTATGGAAAGTTGAATGGAATGTGAAACTTTTGGATTTGTATCTTTCCTTTATGTTCTTCAGGTGGAAATCTCTCTTATAGTTTTTTGTCTTTTTGATTTATTAATAATTTTTATTACTGTGTCTGCTGAAACTATTGATTATTACTTTTAATTATCTATTGGTATTCCTGTTTATATGAGTGGAATGTGTCAAATTGGCAAGGTGTAGAACACTGCATATTTATGTGGGGTGCAGTTATAACTTGTTTTTTATGTCATTTTTTGTGCATATCTCTTTCCTATGGATTCCAAGTATAAATTTATTCAAAGATCATGAACTGTGTTCTGGAGGAGGCAATTGCTCAGAGAAGTTCCAAATAAATTCCCCATGAATGGGATGAGCTGATTCATATTTAATAATAACATTTATATCCATAAATACGTTGCTCTAAAGTCAGCTGTCTTGCCACCTTTGGAACAAATGTACAGAGGTGACAGCTTGGAAGTTCAAGGACAGACGGCAGGTGATGATGTGGGCGAAACATGTTCTGTATAATTCAGTGGTAAGTGGAGCATAAGAGTATTAAAATCAACTAACTCACTAACTATTTAAGAATATATAAATAGCAGTTATAACTAACAAAATCTATAGTTACACAAACTTACAGAATGCTCTGGAAACTAAACTAAATCGACACATATGTGATTGTTATGTTAGTTGAAGATATTGTCACACATAAGGCCAGTCTTCTAAGAAATGCATGAACACAGTGCACTGCTGTAGAATGCATTGACAGAGTCTTCTTTGTAGCCGAAAGTCTGCTGCTTTAAGTTTTTGCACCTGTTAAAGGTGTTAATATACAGAAGATTTTTCATGCAGAAAATTACAAATAATCATGTGATTAACTCCTTTTGTTAATGCATTTTCCCAATACTATTTTATGAATTTCCTGTCACATTATAAAGAACTTGTTACTCAAACTCATGATTTTGTACCTCTCTTGGTCTCCCAGCAACCAAAACCCTCCTCTCAAAAGAGCCTATCTGTTACAAGTATTGGTGAACATTCTTATTGTTGATACCTTTCTGCGTAAAGTACATATGTTCTTAATGCATTCCCATTTGCAAGATTGTAGATGTAATGCATATCTGTGATTTCAATCACTGAATAAGTTTTTTTCCTGTTTTCTTCATTAAGCAAACAACAAAGTCAATCAAACAAAGGAAAACAAATGTTATGGCCTACTTTAAAGAAAAAAGTGATTACATAATCAAAGCATTATCAGTTTACTATTTCTCAGGGATAAATGTATGGATAAATTCCTGTTAACTCTGAAAGGAAGACTTTTTAGACCCATATTTATATGAATTTTTTAAATGTTTTTTTAGAAAAAGTGTCTAAAATATTTGACACTAATTTATCTATATTCTGTATATTATTAAAATAATTGTAATATATCAAGTTTGCAGCACTCTATATAAAATAAATTAATGAAAATGAAACCTCTTAAGACAGTAATTACTTATTTCATGTAATAGATGTTATTTCAGGCATTCTTATAATTTTATTGTATCTAAGTGTCATTAGAGATTTATTGTTTTATGTTCTAAAGGTTAAAGCAGAAGATGGTTTGCCCCAGCATGTGTGCCGCTCATGTGTAAAAAGGTTGAAGGAATGTGATAAGACTGTTCAACTGTTTGCTGCTGCTGACAGAAAACTGCGAAGATTGTTCTGCTCACAAAATTGGAATTCCATTATATCGGAAAATGAACTGTCTCAAGAGGTTTGTATCTGTTTCAACACCTTTAGATGTAAAATTAATAAAGAATGACTTCTAGGTTGGAGGTTGGTGGTTTTTAACAATGTAAATACAAAAAATAATGATAAAAAAAAAGAGTTTGAAAGAAGATATTTATATTTAAAAAAAAGTTTTAACTCTGAATCTTTATTATAAATTAAAAAAAGACTCTCTTTACATTTCTTCCTTTAGCTAATTCTTTTTCTTTTGTTGGTCATTGTTGGCGAAACTTGTGTTTGTGTGGTAAAATAGGGTGATGCCTTCACTGGACTGTCGATTGTTCTGGTTCACACGCCCTTGCCCAAGTTTCATCAATTTTAATGATGCCACTCAACATGGTATTCCCTTCTTTCTGTAATTTCCCCAGATTGATGCGACATGTTTCATAGTGATTTCACTTCTTTACCTCAATTTATGTGGCACCCAGTTTGCGCACGTTTTTCTCATATTCAGATCCACCCATAAAATGCAGTGCACTGTTTTTGTCCGATTTCCTGTTTGCACTTCTAATTAAATAAGAGTCCAGTGCCAATAATCGTGTAAACACTGTTCAACCACCATCATTCCTACATCTTTGCCCGCAGACACAGGATGGTCACTGCACAGAGATCGCAGTCGAAATTCTGCCCCGTTTGAAGGCCTCTGTCCACATCACCACTGTTAGATAGGGCAGAGTATGCACACCGGTATCTCAGTGTGGTATTCTCGTGCTTTTTCTGGCACGGAGAAACGCCATTTTCACATACATTGTTCACTCTTCGTGACTTCCATTCCTGACCACTTTGTTCACCATCAGAACTTCGGGGGTGTTGGGATATGCAGCTCTATTCACACACACACACTAGCTGGTAGCTTCATTCGAATGTACATTCCATACACTTTCAATCATATATCTTAGATTTTTCATGTTGTTTGGGAGAAAAAATATTTGCCATGACTTATGATTTATTCCTTGTATATTGCAATCATAATGGGGAAAATGCCACAAAAACATTCAATTTCACCTTCTCTGTCTATGAACAGCTGAATCAGATATTATATTACCTAAACAAAAGGTAAGGCCTACCTATTGTTGAAAATAAAACTGCAGCTTAGAAGGAATTCACATATTAAAAAAATAACAAATAAATAAATTAAATGAATAAAGAGATCAGGCTGAGATCAAACCTATGATCTATTGCACCACTGGTTTGTATGAAACTGCTGAGATAGCTTAATGCATTCAAAATACTTACAGGAAAACATATACCATAACTCTAGGTTAATGGGCATAAAATGGTTGGTAGTTTTAGTATGTGAACAAGGTGATGTATCAAAATGAACTGGGACATGTTCAGGCTTTAAGAGTTAGATTATTATTTTGCCTTAAGATGTGTGTTTACAAAGTGCACTCTATAAGTTTCTTGTCTCACTTTATTGGGTAGGTATTATTTTTAAATATCTTCCTTTACCTCAATGCATTTCTCATGTCTCAGGATTAACATTTCATTCTCCCTAAAAAAAAATAGCCAAAGCTTGTCTGCAAAATGCTGGAAAATAGTGTACCCATTATTATCACGAATTTCCACCCTCAAAGGTCAGATTTCCTTTTTGAGAATAGATATAGTCAGTGGGACAAGTCCTGAAAGTCACATTTGTTCACAACAGCCATAGAGACTGATACATTGTTGTGCAGCAGACAAACTCTTTGACTCAGCACTCTATGCCTCTTTCCTTGGTGGCATTGCACAATTGATGCAGTAGCTCAGCATAGTATCTCCCAGTCACTGCTGTGTTCCTTTTGTTGAAATCTATCATAAAATTTGTTCTGCAGACCCAAAAAATGCTTACCATTACCTTCTTCATGGGTTGTATGATCATGATCTTTTTAGGGGATGCTTCACCCTTCTTCTTTTTAAGAGGGTTATAGTAAAGGATCATAGTTTCATCCCATGACTATGGATTCTAATACTATTCTCTCGTTACCATAGCAGAGGTTCAAAAACTTATCACAACGTTCAGCGCACTTCCATTTGAACCGCTGAAAGAATTCAGAACATCCATCTAGCTCTGTCCTAATGCATTTGCAAATGTTGGTAAAAGATATGAAGCACAGTTGTTTCAGAAAGCCCCAAACTTACAGCTATTTCTTTTGTCTTCAGTCGCCTATCACTCAGAACGTCCTCTCGACAGGAAGATGTTTTCTTGCATCACATTCAACAGCCTACTATCACATGAGTCATCTTCAAAGCTTTCTATGCCCCCCTTCCAAAAAAATATTTTGACGCTTCTTCACATTGGTTACACACCATTATTTAATATCGCAGGGTGAAAATCCTTCTTTAATATTTATTTGCTGCTCTTTATTCAATTCAGAACATCACACTCTATTATGCCTGAGTTAAATCAACATCCCCAAACAAATGAATGGCATGGGTTGAAAGGAAATGCAGTGTTTACACTTCTGAAACATGTGCATATCAGATAGCATGAACATCTCAACAAAGAATCATGGCTTTCTTCAGGCTTCAAACTTATGAACTGTGTCTCTATTTTTCTTTGACACATTCAGGACCAAAGGCAACTTTTAAGAGCCATTAGAATTTGCACCCACAAGAACTGTTACTCTTCCTATATTTAATATTCTTCCATGCACCTTTTCTTTTTAAAAGATTTATTTAGAATCAGGTTAAATTACAAATCACTTTCCCTGCATTGAATTTTAGTTAGTTAAAAGTCCAATAATACCTAAATAGTGTTTGAAACTTATGATTCCGTGATATGAAACTCGGCCATATAGTAAGAATTCAAAAGTTATATCAGCTTTTTTCCACTTCCAGTTTAAATCCATCACACATATTTAAATGGAATACCCAATATATTTTTACATTTTCCAATAATGCTCATTAAGAGTTTTTCAAAAATTGCCCACACTAGATACTGCTGTAGAAATTTATTGTTGCAAATCGAAAAAGCAAAAGAGTGTAGCAAATAATAAAATTCTTCTTTTGTTTATTGTATTTTGTTAGTAATAACATAAATACTCTCCTTTGTTTATGTTCATCAAATCACTTTTAAGATACAGAAACATCTTATTTAAGGGATTAAATCAGACATCTAGAGTATTAAATAATTCTATCTGATGTTGAGCAAAAGAGAAAGAATTTAAATTATGGTTGGCTATACAGTCAACAATCTCATTGAGTGGCAGTGAATTTATTTAATGATATACATCTGGAACCCAATGTAATTTCACATATAGCAGTAACAAGGATCATAAAGAAATTTATTCAACCTGGAAGCATAAAGCACTTACCAGTATCATGTCATTGGATAAGTGCAACTGATGAGACTATTTTATTGGTTGTTCTCCATGTGTGCAAGAAAATTCAAAAGTTTTTACTATACATTTGTCATTAGAATCAAATATAAGCCAAAGTTCTATGATGAAAGTCATTAAAATTCCAAGTAACATCCTTATAAAATTAAATTGTTGCAGAAACTTTCAGAGAAGTTCCAAGAGAAGAATACATTTTTTGAACGGAGCATATTAACAATAATCCAATTTTTCTTAGACAAATTTGTTTCAGATGAAGCCACGTTCTGCATGAATGGATTTGTCAACATGCATCACTGTTCATATTGGTCAGGCATAAATTCACAATGGATGGAGAACTACACGCAATATCCGCAAAAACTTAATGTTTGTGCTGTATTGTTGTGATCAATCATTGATCCTTTCTTCTTTAGAGAAACACTAAAAGCTAATAGATATTTGGGTTTGCTTTGAAATCACATAATACCTGCTATCACAAATTTGTTTTCACATCCAGTCAACAATGGGCTACCCAGCATGATATCAATTTCCAACAAGATGGACATAATGTTCATGAGTACTTAGACAAGGTTTTCCACAATGATGGATTGGCAGAGATCACATAAAGTGACCAGCAAGATCCCCAGATTTGGTAACTTTTGACTTCTTTTTGTCAGGTCATTTGAAGTCATAATATTGAGAAAGACTCAAGAACTGCAGTAACTAATACTGGAAGAAGTGCAAGACATTCCTAAAGCCTGGTTAAGTCATTTCTTAAATGGTTTTATGCTTGGCTGGTACATTGTCGAGCAGCTGAGGGCTACCAGTTTGTAAACTAAATTAGACATTGAACTTGTTTTGTTTTATGTAAATTATAATTAATCTGTCGTCTAACACACTCTTATGTTCACTTACTTCACTTCACATCATCAACCAACTTGACGACTCAAGTCAAGTTGAAGATGGAGAGGATGTCTCTTCGAAACCGGTCCCACCGTATTTAAAAGTAAGTGAAGCATAAGAGTGTGTTAGACGACAGATTAATTATAATTTACATTTAACAAGCTTCACTGTGTAAGTTCCAACAGAATTTTTTAAAAATGTCTTATTTTTCAAAAGTTCTTAAATTAATTGTTTTGTTTTGTTTTTGTTGAGGAATGAGCATTTTATTATTTGCTACACTTTTTTGTTTTTTTGATTTGCAACAATAAAATTGTATGACAGTATCTAGTGTTAGTACTTTTTGAAAAATTGTTAATGAGCATTATTTAAAAATGTAAAAATATATATTGGATATTCCATTGGAGTTGGAGTTACTTCCAGTTACACCAGAAGTAAGAAAAAGTTGGTAATGTTGTTTTTGAGTTCTCAGTATCTCCACACATGAAGGGTCATGTTACTGAACTACTGACTTCATAATTTATGTAGGTTATTCTAAACTTTTTAATAACTCTGTATTTTACAGTCCTGTACATTTCTTTTATTGGTGTTTTAAGCTAAACAGTGTGAATAGGACTAGAATGCATTCCAAATGTGTATTTCTTTATTTTGAAATATTTGTACAACATGTATTTACTTGTAGGTTGATGACCAAAGCAGTATATGCGTTGATGCAGTTGAAAACTCTGATCTGTTAACTGGAGTGGGGAAACTTTTCATTATCAAAGATCATATGATGAGTAAGCAAGATAAATCTGTTACAAACAGGTAAAGTAAATGCAATTGTGATGATTCCAAGACTTGCAAATACGACTTTAACAGTGAAGTTACTAAAATTATGATATTTAGTTAGGTTTTTGACAATGGAATTTCAGTAACTTCTTTACATTATGGAATGTTTTGAATGCCTTGCATTCGTCCTCAGCTCTTTCTCCAGCAGTTATTGCCTTGTCACTATTTTCTTCTTGCTCTTGTGGTTGTCTGATTAGGTCAACCTCAGATGGGATTTTAAAATTCATCACAAGTTACTTGTTTTTGTGTATAAAAATGTTTTTCCATTGGTTAGTTCTGTATGATTTCTTACTGTCTTTAAAAATTTTGTTTATTTTATTGTTTCTTGACAAATGTGTGGCTACTGCAGATTTTTCTGTTTCCTTGTATCTGAATGTTTTTTGATATGTTCTTTTATCCTGTGCTAAATTTTATTTTATCTAGTAATACACACACATACATATAAATGAAAAATAAAGTAACACTATTAACAATGTAAATAAAATAACAATAACTAGAAAAGCAGCAAAGAATAAAACACAAAGAAAAAGTTGCAGATTAGTAATCACTATATTTCGAACTGCTTGAGTTCTCCTATGGTAAGAAGACAAGTGAAGGTGATAAAAATAAATATTGAATATCGAAGGTAGTGTTATGCATGGAAACAGATGAAACAATTCAATTAGCTAAATATGCAGGTAACGGCTTTATTTCTTGTTGTGCTATTACTGGTGTTTATCCTAACGGAATATTAGTTCATTTAGCTTTGTCTGCTATAGCTCCTAGCGCCCATAGCCAATTCCACTTATTTAGGGACTGTAACACCCAGCAATTTCTATGAATGATCCTCAGTAATTGTCAATATTTGCAGCAATTTCATTTGTCCAATTTACTTAGTCTTATTAAAATTATTGTGGCATGTTCTAAATATATTACCACAGTTAATTCTCTCAATGAAAATTATCTTCATAAATTATTGCAGTTATATTTACAATATTTAAGAGCAGGTTTTCCTATTCAGTTTGCTGCATCTTTCTTCCAAAACTTTTCACTGACATTCATAGCCTCAGCTCCTGACTTGTTTTCTATTTTCAATTTATCTCATCCATCTAAATTTTACTCCATTACTGCATACTAGCAGCCCAAGAGCAAATGTACCCCTTGTACTTCTCCTGCAAGTAAAAGTGTGGTATTAATTTATTTTCTATTCCACTTTCTGATGCTGATACATGCTTTTGCAAAAAGGATTATCTTTTGCCCCAACTCCTAAATTTAATCACCTTAAATTTGTTTCAGATGGTGTTAAATTTTGCCGTAATTTAAGATGGCATTACTGTTGGCATACTAAATCTTCTTAGCCTACTTCAAATGTTACTCCTTGCCCTCTCAAGTTTCGTCCTCCCTCCTAACCTTAAAAGTATATTTTGCTGAAACCTATCTCCTTTGAATTTACATTGTCCAGTTACGCAGGTTCATATCCTTGCCATGCCCTAAATAGCATAACCAGTGTGCTAATTATGCCGTACCATTCATTCAGCAGCCCTAATTTATCCAGAGAACTTAACATTTCTTCATTTGCTACTTGTTCTTCTAAGAATGTCGTATATATGTTATCTTGTAAGCTTTGCAAAGCATTTTATATTGGTTTAACTTGTACTGTTGTTTTGCTACGTATGAACAATCATAGACGTTCTGTTAAAACCAAGTCTCCCTTGCCAGTTGCCCAACATGCCTTATCTTACTGTAAGGATTTAATGATGCTTTTAATTTAACGCTTATTGATGCGTTAAAGTTAAATTAGATGATATCTACTCATAGCTCTGAAAGTTTACTCAGAGATAGAGAAATAGTAGCTATATTTGCATGTATACCATGGGTTTAAAACTTACATATTACTTTTTTTTTCCTCCCTCTTACTGACTCTTGTTGCTTGTTTCATCTGTTTCCATGCATAACATTACCTTGAATATTGAATATTTATTTTTATATCCTTCACTTGTCTTCTTACCATAGAAGAACTCAAGCAGTTAGAAATATAGTGATTTCTAGTGACTTTTTCTTAGTGTTTTATCCTTTTCTGCTTTTCTAGTTATTGTTATTTTATATACACACACACACATTTTTTGCAATTTATTTGGCATATTCTTGGTGATTGTTTGCTTTACTTTTATCTTTTTGTGATGTTTTTAATAATCTAGACAAAATTTATTCTGGGTAGCTAGGATAATGTTTTATTGCTAAAATATATTTCTGAATTTATTGTCTGCCAAAGGATGGTATGTGAATTTTTGAAAATTTGTCTTTCTCTTTTTCCAAAGTGCTTGTGTCTTTTATGTCTTTCTTTGGTTGTTTTTTTTCTCCCTTCTGTTAGTTTTCTTTTTTTTGAAACCATAGTTTATGACAATTTTGATGATGTCATTCTTTTTACTGCTGCATTATCCCCAGCCCTCAGAACAAGTCTCTAAAAAAGATAAAATTAAAACAAACAATAGATCAAGAATATACCAAAGAAATTACAAAGAAATAACCAGGAACAGGGCTTCCAGAATATGTACTTATCCACTTGCACATGATTTTGCATCTTGCCAACTGAACAAGCAACAGTCGGCCATGCCTAATGTGTCTTGCACTAATTGCACACCAAATTCCAACTTTTCTATCATAAAGAGGGGCTTCTTATATACACATGGATTTTCAGAAAACCATTAGAAAGTGTTGTGTTTTATGTGACCATTTTAATGGAATCAGGCCTTGTCTGAAAAGATCACAAGCTATGGGTCAATTAACCCTTCAGTCATTGATGAAAGAAACCACTCAAAATGACGCATTCATGCTATGAGATCACCTTTTCGCAGGCAGTGAACATGTGTGCATTTATAAGATTTGAATTTTAATAATTTTCTTGATGTATGTGCAGAAGATACTGAAACTCCCAACTTATGTTAATTTTGCTAGTGGCTTTGTTTCCGAATGTTCAAGATTTGTACCAATTTCATCTAATTGGCACAAAACTGAATATCTTCACATGTGCTTCTTGCTTTGCACTGAACCAGTAGTATCAAATTTATTAAAAAAATTGTGAATTGCAATTCTTTTTTTTTTTTTAATGATTTATTTATGGACGCTCTTTAACAGCTCAGGTCATCAGCATCCCATTAAACTCAGGGCATGAAACGGCTGACAAATTTTGCTCAGAGGCCTCTCTTTCAGGCTTGAGGTTCTTTTTGTGCCGTAAATGTACGACACGGGACCCACAGGTTTACTTCCCTTCTGAAGGAAGCCATACTTAGGATTTTTACGCCCCGAAAAAATCTATCGGTCCTGGCCGGGTTCAAACCTGCGATCTTGGGTTTAGGAGGCAAGTATGGTAACCACTACACCACCTGGACCTACGAATTGCAATTCTAGAAGGAGGCAATTGCCCAGGGAACTTCCAAATAAATAAGTCACAAATGCAGTGATGTGATTTGTATTTATAATAATATATTATACTAAAAAACATGTGGGTTTAAAGTCAGCTGTCTACCCACCTTTGAAATAAATATAGACTGGTGACTGCTCAGAAGTTCAAGGACAGGTAGGCAGGCAGGCTAGTGGCCATGAGTTGGGAGGGGACCTGGCCTTGGCCAAGATACAAAACCATGCAAGCAATCAGGACACATTCTAAAAGCCCGGTATATATCAGATGGGCAATATGATATTTAGGCATAAGGACAAAAAAAAATTTCAGAATGTCAGTTACAGGGAAACATAAATCTGCAATAGCTGCACATTTTTGGTCAAGAAACCATGAAATATATACAGAAACAAAAGTATTAAAAACAGCAAGAAACCATACAAAACTAATTATTTGAGAAAATATTTTTATACACAAAAACTAGCAATATGTGATGAATGTTGAAATACTACCTGAGGATGACCTAATCAGGAAGTTAATTAGACAATCACAAGAGCGAGAAGGAGATAGCAATAGGAGAACAACAATTGGAGAAAGGAGCTGAGATTTTTTTATTTTTTTTTTGATTCGTTTTATTTAAGGAAGCTCTTTAACATCTCAGGTCATCAGCGTCCCATTCAATTCTGCTCAGAGGCCTCTTCTTTCAGGCTTGAGGAAGCTGAGAATGAATGCAAGTTCATTTGAAAAAAGTCCAGAATATAAAGAAGTTAAGTAACATTCAAGTGTTAAAAATCCAACCAAATATCATAACAGTTTGAATTTTGCATTCCTAGTGTCATTTTGTTTCTTTTCAGTATTGCAAATAGAACAGATAGGAGAGAAGATGTGGATGTTGAGCAAACATCTGAACATTCTACTGCTAATGTGGAAGATCATGAAGCAGATAAGTGTGGATCAGAGATAATGGAGGAGTCTGCTGTTATTCGAAATGGTGAGGTGCACCCAACAAGTGAGATTAAGATTGAGGCAGACCCCTGGATAACAGAGGACATGAACAAAACATATCAATGTTCTCACTGCCAGGCAGAGTTTCCAGAACGGAACAAACTTTTGATTCATGAGATCACAGAGCATATCTTTGAGGAAAAGGACAGTGCAGGTACGCTGGATATAGCTGTGCACAAGGTAAATCGGGAGGTGAATTCATGTAGCGAATGTGGACAGACATTTGGGGGCAAGAAGCCTTTGCGCAAGCACATCCGTGAGAAACACATTCCTGCTGAGAATATCTGTGAGTTCTGTGGGGCCCATTATCAGCTATACAATCATTTAGAGGTAAGTATCATATAGCAGTAATGTATTCAACATGTTTTGGAAGCAAGTGCTTCTGAAACATGTCCTAGTGTTATGTAAATGAGTGGAGTTAGTGTGAACACGTTGAATACATTATGTAGGATTACCACTCCATTGTCTACAGCTTCGTAAGTACAATATATTTAATCATATAGCAGTTTTCTTTCTCAAAAATGTTAATTAATTGAAACATATAGTATATATGTATGTCTACTGGAATTGATCCTGATCACGCCCCAGGTATACAGCCACTACAAACTAAGAAAATTTACTATTACATCATAACCCCTGTTTAGTGTTTTTACAGAAATTGCTATTTTGGCCTTAAATTGAGGTTTCACCAAAATATATACATTTTCTGTAAGTCTTTGTCTGTTATAAAAGAAATGGTACCAAAGCATATTTATATGACAACAGTAACACAAATGATATCTACCCTACATACTATATTGCAGTTACATTACTTTTTATATGCCATAAATACTGTAGCACAAGATTATAATTTCCTAGCATTTGCACTACAGTATCAAAGCAACTAATACTAATACGACCAAATTTACTTGAATTTGATGTGTCATTGAATGGAATGCAAACCCCAAATTTGAAACTTAAAATCATAAAAAATGATTTTGACATATTGTTACAGGGTGTCTTAGAGATAAGCACCTCCAATTCATAAAACAATCAGAACACAGAATTTATAAGTGAACTATTGTTACATCTTGGAGCATCTAGTACAAAATCCATCACTCGTGCTGTTTCAGTACAGTTAGCGTAGGTCAAAGAAGAAAATATTCTTTCTTATGATGTCACTAGTCACAGATTGCCTGTTCTTTTTCCATTCATGTATAAATTCCAAAACTTTTTCTTTAATGTCAGGATATTTTCCTTTACAAGGACCAGTGAATATCTTCCTACTAGCTTTAGTTAAAAATAAAATGTCAATTTCTGTTGCTGCCACAAGCAAATATTGCTCTCAGCTACATTGAACTCTCTTCCTGCCTTTCTGTTATAATTTTTTTTAGCATAAAGAATTACTTTACACTTGAAAGTAGCATCATAAGATGTTCTTCTCTGTTTGCTGTCCATTTCATGGAGAGACAATAAAGGTAATGAAGTCAAGAGTTGCAGCAATGCATTTTGATGTAATAAATGATAAATTTGAATGAAGTTACCAATGAACTACAGAATGGATTTGCACAAATATGGTATATACAACTTTTACTGTACCTCATTTTTCAAAATAATCAAAGATGGTAGTTTCCTTTTTAGAAATGTTGCATTTTAAGTTCAAAATGTCCATCTCTAACTGGTTTACTCTTTCTATCACACAGCTGTCTACTTAAGTGATGTGATAAACCTCTGAACAATGTACAAGGGAAAGTAAAATATTACCTTCATTTTTTAATAACAACCTTTAGGTTTGTTACATGCTTTCTGTGCATGATGCTTAAAGTTGTACTATGATAGTCACATGATCGAAGTTTGACCTTTTCCTTGCTGCTCTGACAGTATAAACATGGCCACTTTTGTAGCAGTCCGCACCAAGGAGGAACAAAGAACAGTGATCTGATATCTGTAATTGCAACATGTTAGGGACTGAAATTCATTGGAGGCTTTTAACACCTCTGATGAGAACGTTCAGCAAGCTGGGAAAATGATACTGGTGAACCTGCGCGTTGCCTTCAATAAGGTAACATGTTCTCTGCAGAATAGTCATGGTTCTGTCCATCAAAATATCTACAAGCTCACTTTCCATAAAGTATGTGCAATGGGTGCCAAGTGAGCTTACAGTAGAGCATAAGTGGAAATGACTTGAGATCTGCCAGCACTTACACTGCTACAACTACAAAGGCATAGAATTTTTGAGAGGATAGTCACAGAATTAAACATGGGTCCATCAATAAGAGCCAGAATATGGAGTGGAAACATTCAGGATCACCAACAAGAAGTAATGCAAACTTGAAATGATAATTGGAACTTCTACAGTGAAGCTAATTATATAATTAATATCATTGTATGATTGAGTTGAACTACAACTTTTATTGGCTCCATTTATTTGTTTAAATTTAGGATGCAGGCAAGGCCTGTGAAACATACTAAATTTAAGCAAGTAAATGGAGCCAATAAGAGTGTGTAGTTTGACTCAATCATACAATGATATTCAGATCTCATTCTTCCCTAGGTAAGGTGATTTTAACCGTTTTTGACATATATTGGAGAAGGGTGTGTGATCAACAGTGCAAAATATAGTGATTTAGCAGCCAACAATTTGCACCTGCAGAGGTCTGTTGTTGACGAAAGTGTCCCATAATAAACACAATTTTTGTTTTAATAATGAAGCACAAACAGTGCTATTAAACTGAAACAAAACATTAGGCAAATGTTCTCCATGGCTTTGTTGGCACACCTTCACTCTGTTGGCAAAATTTTCAACTACTTTAGAGTGAAGTTCCAGCTGAATTTCATCCATGACACAACTAATTTCTGCCTTGAGTTGAGGGATTTCACATAAACACAAGATTTTACATATCCCCCCCAAAAATAGTCACATGGTGTCAAATCACTTAATCTCGGTGGCCAATGGAGAGGGAGGTAAATGTTTAATACTGCAAATTGTCCATGACTTCAGCTCTTTTGTTAGTTCAGTCTTTAAAGAATGCATTGCAGGTATTTTGTTAAAATTTGCTGCTGTTTCTTGGAGTGGTTAATTGTTGAGAACGGTAGCGAATCAAATTCATTGGGCTTGTAGCAATGCTCTGTCTAATGAGGGCAACATTCTCTACCGATTGACGAGAACATCCAATTTAATGTACTCAGACAATCCTGTATCTTCATTATAAAACTCAATAGGAATCAACATGGCTAAATGTATGTAATTTCTTTGTGTAAAACATTTCAAACCAGTTAAAACTTCTTTCCCAAAGGAAAGTTTAAAATTTTAAAATGATTAAAATATTCAACACTCTTGAGCATTTCACTAAAATTCAGGACATGTTTCGTGAACTGTCATTCATATTGTAAACTAATACGAAAGAGTCATGCTGGGTTGGAGAGGCAGGTAATGTAAGTGGCTCTGATGGTCTATGAAAGAACTTATACAGAATGTTGTCCACTATTGCAATTTCAAAGTTCATAAGTCTGTGTTCATTTTTCTTAATAAAGATGTTCTCCCATATACTCAGTTCTTTAGGAAATTGGACAGCTCTCAGTAAATTAATATCATTATCAATTTCATGGTGCTTGTTATAAAAATGTGGCGCTACAGCTGATTTTTCTATCTGTTTGTGTCTAATGTTTCTCATGTGTTCATTCTGATACCTATGTTTCTCTTAGTTTTTCCTATATATACCTTTTCACGGTCCTTACAATTTATCTGATTTATCCCTACTTTTCCTCTTTGGGTCTGCCAGCTACTTTGTTTAGTTAGAACAATTTCCTGACCTATATCTATTTTAAGGAGCCAATATAATATTGTACTGATTAAATTTTTTTTGAAATTTGCTAAAACACTCATTGTGGTGATTTGATTAATTTTCTTTGGTCTCTGAAATCTTACAAGTTTTTGATCTGTCATCTGTTTTTAAAACCATTAGAAATGGCTATGTCTATTTTGTACTGGTATTCCTTCTTATATTCAGTACTGTTGAGTGGCACATTAGTTAATCTTTGTTGGTCCTGGTGGTGTAGTGGTAACCATAGTTGCCTTCTAAACCCAAGATCACGGGTTCAAATCCGGCCGGGATTTGGATTTTTTCGGGCGTAAAAATCCTAAGTATGGCTTCCTTCAGAAGAGAAGTAAAACTGTGGGTCCCATGTTGTACATTTATGGCACGAAAAAGAGTCTTAAGTCTGAAAGAAGAGGCCTCTGAGCAAAATTTGTTGG
This sequence comes from Metallyticus violacea, assembly GCA_030762175.1. Taxonomy (NCBI): domain Eukaryota; kingdom Metazoa; phylum Arthropoda; class Insecta; order Mantodea; family Metallyticidae; genus Metallyticus; species Metallyticus violacea. The sequence goes on from CM060832.1 coordinate 2,633,548, forward strand.
CTGTTTCATACCCTGAATAGATTGGGATGCTGATGACCTGAGATGTTAAAGAGCGTCCGTAAATAAATCAAATCAAAATCAAAAATTAATCTGTTTATCATACTGTTAAAAGCTGTGTCTTTATGGGTTCTTGGATTGAAACCATTGGCCTTAATATAATTATCCATGTTTGTATCCTTTCTGTAGATGCCAAATTCCAGTCTGCCCTTACTTATAATTATCTTTAAATCCAAAAATAGTAAAATATTATGCATTTCCATTTCTGTTGTAAATTTTATTGTAGATTCTTGTAAATTTAACAGTTTAAGTGCATCCTGTATGTATCTTTTTTGAACAATTGCAAATATGTCATCCGCATATCTATACCAAATCTTCAAAATATACGGAAAGGCTCTTGTAATGTGTGTTTCAAATGCGCTGATGAATAGCTCAGCTAGAAAAGTTGAAAGAGGACTGCCCGTGACTAATCCTGATTTTTGCTTTAAAACTTCTCCTTCAAAAGCGAAATAAGCTTGATTCAAATATAATTCTGTAAGATTAATGTATTCATTGATGTGTTTCTCTGTTAGATTAGATGTTAGCCACTTTTTCAAAAGACTTAAGACTTTGTTTTGTGGTATGCTACGGTACAGATTTTTGACATCGAAAGAAACTAAAGTGTCTTTTGGAGATAGTTGATAATCTTTAGTTCTCGTGATGAGATCCATTGAATTTTTCATGCTTAGGCTTTCAAATCTAGGAAATGTATTAAACTGTGAAGTTAACCAATTTACGGATAATTAAATTAAGGCCAATGGTTTCAATCCAAGAATGCATAAAGAGACAGCTTTTAACAGTATGATGTACAGATTAATTAATGTGCCACTCAACAGTACTGAATATAAGAAGGAATACCAGTACATAATAGACACAGCCATTTCTAATGGTTTTAAAAAACTGATGATAGATCAAAAATCTTGTAAGATTTCAGAGACCAAAAAAAATTAAGCAAATCACCACAATGAGTGTTTTATCATGAGGTAAGATCTATAAAATTTCACTTACCATCCACAATTGCATAGCAAATTTCAAAAAAAAATTTAATCAGTACAATATTATATTGGCTCCTCAAAATAGATGTAGGTCAGGAAATTGTCCTAACTAAACAAAGTAGTTGGCAGACCCAAAGAGGAAAAGTAGGGATAAATCAGATAAATTGTAAGGACCGTGAAAATGTATACATAGTAAAAGCTAAGAGAAACATAGGTATCAGAATGAACACATGAGAAACATTAGACACAAACAGATAGAAAAATCAGCTGTAGCGCCACATTTTTATAACAAGCACCATGAAATTGATAATGATATTAATTTACTGAGAGCTGTCCAATTTCCTAAAGAACTGAGTATATGGGAGAACGTCTTTATTAAGAAAAATGGACACAGACTTATGAACTTTGAAATTCCGGAAGTGGACAACATTCTGTATAAGTTCTTTCATAGACCATCAGAGCCCCTTACATTGCCTGCCTCTCCAACCCAGCATGACTCTTTAGTGATGTTAGTTTACAATGTGAATGACAGTTTAGGAAACATGCCCTGAATTTCAGTAATTTAAAGAGTGAAATGCACAAGAGTGTTGAACATTTTAACCATTTTACAATTTTAAACTTTTCCTCAGGAAAGAAGTTTTAACTGGTTTGAAATAGGTTTTACACAAAGAAACTGATTCTTCATATTTCCTTACCATTTTCTATACTGCTGACAAATTAGGTGCATTTCATCTACCAAAAATTACACAGTCTTTGAACTTTCTTGCATAACATTCATCGTACTTAAAATGCACTTTCAGAATCTGGATTTTTTAATTGATTAGTGTTTAACTCCCATTTTTACTACTGAGGCACCACAGGCGGTGACAGGGTGATACATGAGATGAAATGATATATTGGGAAAGGATTTTTTTTTAAGGAAGGAAACGTTCCAGGCCTAAGTTTAGGGCACCTCCCCATAATTTGCCATTTATGAGGACTGAGGAAAACCTGGAAAAAACCTCGGTCAGGGAGGATGGTCCTGACGGGTTTTGAATTCCAAACCACCTGCTCACGAGTCTGCACCTTAACAACCTTGGCCACCCATGACGATAGAATCTGGATGCATTGATCTTTCATCTGCTACTTTAATGATTGTTGTTTGTGTGTATTGTTATCAGCTAAAATAATCACAATATAAGCAAATGACAGTCTCAATATTAATTCAGTTTGGAGTTGAACACAATGAAACGTATTAATAAGCTTTTTTCAATGCTTTTGCATTGAAATATTTAGAACACTCTTTATGGTTTCACTTATATAAAGAGTGCTAAATATTTTGACTCAGAAGAGATTATAAATGATAGCCTGTTAAATTTCAGGTCCTGCAACCTAACAAACTTACAGAGAAGCTCAATTTAAAAATTTTGTTCATTATGGGACACCCTCTAGTTGCATGACAATGTAATGCCACACACGACTGACAAGATCAACAATTTGGATTTCTAGTTGATGGAACACCCTAACTACAGCCCAGATCTCGCTTCATCAGACTATCATTCTATTTGAACCAGTCGTCCATGCTAAGGTCAGACATATACGTTAAATGTTTGTTCTACTTAGTGTAAATTATGCTAAATCAAGGCCATGCAAAACCAGGATTATATAGTATATAAATTGCACAATTCTGCCAACATTATATAATAATAAAAGGTAATATTTTTACTTGCTCTCACTGCACTGCCCATTTCCATTTATTTTTCACTTTTAACAAGTATTGTGGAACCATGCTGATAATGAAGGCCTTCGAAACATGTCCAAGTAAGTGGAACAAAACTAGTGAAATTTGAGTGATTTCTTCATAAATAATTATATTATTGTCATAGATGCTTGCAGTCATTTGTAAGCCTTCATAGCAATAGTTCGACCCATTTTAAACAATTATTGAATTTTAATCTTATTCCGCTGGTTTTCAATTTTCTTACATTCAAACACTCGGAGGGCAGATTGATAAGTCTGGTAAAGTTCAACGAAATGGCAGGAAATTTTATTAAGAGGTGTTTCCTTTGGTAAGCATGATTATTGTAATGGTTTTGTTCAAATTTTCAAACAGATGCAATGTGCAATTCTTCGTTGGCAGCAATCTCAAGTGATTAGTATAACAAGTTTTGTAGAAATGGATAAAGATGAGTATCGTACAGTGATTAAACATTTTTATTTAACAAAGTTAGCCGTGACCAGATACAAACTAAATTGAAGTTAATGGGAGCTCTGCACCAGAGTATTCCAGACCATTTATTATATCATGGCTGTAAGAGCACTGCAGATGCTACATGTTCTGTATGCCTGATTGAAGTTTCTTCTGAATAAATGGTCATTAAAATTCATATTATGATAGAAGACCATCACATTAAGATTCATGAAATTGCAAGATGGTAGGCATCTCATATAAATGGATACATAATATCCTGCATGAAGCTCTGCATATGAAGAAGCTGAACACAGATGGGTGCTGCGTTTGTTGACTCCAAACAAAAATGCTTCAGGAAGGAATTCCAAAATCATGTTTGGAAAAGTTGCAGCCTGATCAAAATCACTTCTGGCATTGTTTTGTGACTATAAAATTAAACTTGGATCCACTACTAAGAGAAAACAGCAGTTAAAACGGGTTGCTGAAGGTCAAAATACACTGAAAAGTGCTGAGCTTTTATCAGCTGGAAAAGTGATGGTAGCTTTTTTGGGACTCACAGGATACCATTATGTTGACTATTTAAAAAAGGGTAAAACATCGATCGGCTGTTATTACATAACATTATTGGACAGTTTGCATCGTAAGTTGAAGCAAAAGCAACCAAGATTGGCATGCAAAAATGCATGATCAATCCACCCTCATATATCTTCATCTTCTTTTGCCGTACATAATGGACACAGATCTAAAAAAACTGTTCCTTTGCCCTTTTAATCTTCCACTCCTGCTCTTACCCATCCAGTACACTCTCTTTCTTCTTTGTTTACTTTATGAATGTATTTTTTGCTCTCACAATTATTTTCATCAAAACATAATACTAATGAGCTGTTTTCTGCTGATTTCTGATATGTTTTATCTTAATCAAGTTTTCTTTCTTTTTTCTTTCCCCTTTCTTTAATATTATTTATTGTCATTTTGGCTGCATTTGTCTTCTCGCAACACCTGTAGATTGGATATGAATTCTGTAGGTGTTAAGTCAGTAGTTATGAATAAAATTAAATTAATGATGGCACAAATAAGCTTGGAATTCTTCTCACCTTAAAGCTATTCATCTTCTTGGGGTAAGGAAAAACTTGGAAAAAACCTTGTTCCCTTGACAGTTTTCTGGAACAACCAAGGCATTTTGTTCATTAGTTTTCTTCATGAATGTCAGACAGTCAATGCAGCTCTATACTGCCAATTTCTGGCTGAGGCAAAATGTGGATTTTGGCGAATAAAACGTCAACAATCAATTCAGAAGTTCTTATCCTCTTAAACAATGTCGGTCCTGATGGTGTATTGGTAACCATACTTGCCTCTTAAACCCAAGATAGTGGGTTTGATCCTAGCAGGACCAATGAATTTTTCGGGCATAAATATCTTAAGTATGGCTTCATTCATAAGGGAAGTAAAGCTGTGGATCCCATGTCATACATTTATGACACGATAAAGAACCTCAAGGCTGAAAAAAGAGGCCTATGAACAAAATTTGGCCATTTCACACCCTGAATTTAATGGGACGCTGATGACCTGAGATGTTAAAGAGCATCTGTAAATAAATTAAATCAAAAATCTTAGACAATGTCCATCTACATAAAACAGCTTTGGCAAGGGAAGAACTTGAGAAAATCCAGTACAGCATAGTAACACCCTCCGTAGAGTGCAGGCTTTTGCCTTGAGATTATCCTATGTTTGGACTATTAAAGGAAGCATTGGGAGATCATTAGTTCAATAGCAATGTGAAAGCATTCACACACAGTTGACTGGAAAACCAATGCCACTCTTGCTTTAATAATGGAACTATGGAGCTTCCTAACTGTAGTGAAAAATGTGTTTGCTGATCAGTAAATTGTGTAGGTAAATTAGATATATCCCCATTTCTTTAACTTGGCTTCAGAAGATTCCAGTTCAATCTTATTTAATAGTTTTTTTAGCAGCTCCTTCCTTTGACTTTCATAAAATTGGACAAGGATAAAATACTTTATGTTAATCAACAAATTAGTTTTTAAGGCATTCCATTGATATTCTTACATGTTATACAGGTACACCGTCGTCTGCACACTAACGAGACGCCATTCTCCTGTGACAGCTGTGGAGCAAGTTTCCGCTTTAAGAAAGAGCTGCGCATTCACCGGAGAACACATGTCCAGACCAGACCATTCATGTGTAGAGCATGTGGTAAGCAGTGTCCAACACGCAACTCTCTCTGGCGACATGAGAAGACACACACAGGTGATCGCAGTGCTCTGTGTCCTCAGTGTGGCAAAGTCCTCTCAAATCCACAGAGTCTGCGTGTGCATATGCGTACACATTCAAGTGACAGGCCGTGTTCTTGTCCTACTTGTGGGAAAAGTTTCAAAGACAATGCCTCTGTAGCAAAGCACATGTTGATGCATTCTGCCAGTAAAGACTATGCTTGTGACGTGTGTGGTCGAGCATTCTACAGCAAAGCTCTTGTAAAACAACATAAACTGTCACACTCTGGTGTCAAACCACATCGTTGTGATGTCTGTGGTGCTGCTTATAATCGCCTGGGTAATCTTAATCAACACAAAAAGAAACACCGTGGCACAAATGGGGAGAAGGCTACATTACCATCAGATCTGCCTCATGAGTGCATTGTCTGTGGCAAACGAATGCGCTCGGAACTTACTTTGAAATACCATCTTGCTAAGCATACAGGAGAGAAAAAACCATTTGACTGTGAGGTATGTGGTAAGAGGTTTGTTGCTGTAGACCCCTATCGAGTGCACATGCGTATTCATACTGGGGAGCGTCCTTACGAATGTCCTACTTGCTCCAAAACTTTCCGCAGCTCTTTCACTCTCAAACAACATCAAGCTCTTCACAAAGACGAGTGTCCATATGCATGCCCTTACTGTGAACGTAAGTTTAAGAGATTGCAATCGCTGGTAGTTCACCGCCGCACGCACACAGGGGAGAAGCCCCACAGATGTCCAATATGTGGACGTGCTTTTGCACAAAAAGGAGATATGCTGAAACACACCAAAACTCATACAAGGGAAAGGAATTCTGTGCTAACTGTTAAGGCACAGAAGGTAGGGTCAGTTGTAATGGAAATTGCAGATCTGGCACTAAGTGACTCAGAAATGGCAAGCGAGTTCCTAATTGACATGCCAATTGTAGAAGTTGAGACCGAAATTAACTCAGATATAAATGCATAAAACTCAGTCATTCCATTTGCTTATGGTGACAGTGATAACTGTTTCTCATCCCATAAAGCTTGTTTGTATTTTGTATTTGAATAAAGACTGCCTATATAATGCAACTAGCAATAGAGCAAGGTTAGTGCTATTTTGAAACATTTTCATGTCATAATGAAAGTTGGTTTTAGTGCTTAGGAATGTATTCATTAAAATAGATGTTCACTTATCACTTATTTATTTATAAAATAAATTCATATAACCATGTACTATAGAACCTTTATTTAAGTCTTAGATGCTTAGAAAACCTTCCTCCTTTTTTTTTTTTTTTTTTCCCCCATCTGGAAGAAAAAAATCACGTTTTCAACTTTGAAATCCTGCCAAGTGACATCTTAATAAGACAAACCAAACCACCACGAAGAACAAGGCCGGCAGTCGATCTGGAACTGAAGATGAGAGCGATTAGCTCCAGAAACTTAGTTTTCCTTTTTTCAAATATTAATGATGTAAGTGTTACAAATTTGACTCAATCATTTTAAATTCTTAGTATTCACGTCCTTACACATCGGCTGTCCTTGATTTTTTTCTTCCTGAAGAGATGCTTTGACAGTCATGCCCAACAATTTAGCAGAATTGGGCAGCTCCAATTTTTTCTTGGTTTCAATAAATGATGTTTGAAAGTATTTAGAATTTTATATGGTTTTCCTTTAACTTTTTGTTGAATATTTTGTTGTTCTTGTTCAATTATTAATCTTTTTATGAGTTTCGATTTAGAGGGAAGTTCTAGTTAAAAGAGGTTTTAATTTTATGATGGCTCAGTTTTTTTCTTCATCAGCAACCTCATTCCTGCTTAATCCCATATGGATCGAGATCCATTGTAAAACTATTTCTGTATTTTGATCTGGATTGTATGATATAGTTTTCTTATTTCATTTATAGTGTATGTCAGTGGGTAACTGTAATTCATTACATTTTGTAGTACTGTTTTACAGTCACTTAAGATCATTAATGTAAATATATTAGATTAATAAATGTATACATTTATGAGGATAATTTGAAAAGCTCTTGGAATGAGTTACAATGGCAATAATAGTCCCAAACCAGTATTTTTCCTAGGAATACAATAGGACATGAAAATGATGGAGAAACACTTTCAGATTCTGTTCATTATTTAGGAAGGTTTTTAAGTGAAGTTATTTGAATCATGAAAGTTGCTTGGGTTTTTACACTGTACAATCTTTTATTTTTTGGACATGTTTCAAATGCATTCATCACCTACTTTCCCGAACTATTACTTCACTTTGATAACTTGCTTGATAAACTTCATGATGAAATCATCTTCCAGTGGAATTGCAAAATTCATTTATTCATTTTTAAACAGTTCTGTATGATTTCTTGCTCTTTTTAATAATTTTGTTTCTGTATCTATCTAATGGTACTCATTGTAGACTCCTTATCATCATGCTTCATAGTGAGTATAAAATTATGCCTTTATTGCAAAAAAGAAATGTTCTTAAGGAAAAGGTGTCTTTTTTAGCTAATTTAAATGCTCATATTGAGAATTTCTTTTTTTTCCCCCTCCATTTTTCTTTCTTTTTTTTTTCCTTCCCCCCTCTTTTTGAAGGATATTGGGGAAGAACAAAAGCATCAACTTGATATACTTAGTCCGAAAATGCCTATTCTACTCTAGTTGAAAAGTGAGTAGGTTATAACTCACATAATTAAGATCATTGAATGATTTAGTCAAACTATGCACTCTTATTGCTCCACTTACTTGGTTATAATATGCAGAACTGTTTCATGAACCCTTTTGTTTGCATCCTTAACTAACCATCGATTAACCTCAACTGAGTTGATGGTTAGCTGAGGATATGAACAAAAGGGTTCATGAAACTAGTTCTACATATTATAAACAAGCAAGTGGAGTAATAAGAGTGTGTAGTTCGGCTCAGTCATACAGTGATCTTAATTATATGATTAGCTGCACTATACAAGTTCCAATTATATGATTAGCTGCACTATACAAGTTCCAATTTTTAGTTTATAACACACGTGCTGGTGGGAGGAGGAGCAAAATATGATGTGTTACTGAAAAGTTACAATGATGGACATTTTCTTACTTGCAGAGCCTATAAACAGCAGCTAAATTATAGACCTCTGCATATCATTATATAAATGAAATAGACTGGTTGATATTCCTGTTTACACCAACATGGCTAGTCTGTGGAGATTTGTTTAGTTTTCATGTCTTATTTTCCACTCTCAATTTTATTTCTTATCATCATGCCAAAACATGACTTTTTGTATAGGATTGGCAAATTAATGGAAAGCCTACTTTATGATAAATATACCATTAAAATGTCTCTGTAATGTTATAATAATTTTTTTTATATTAACAATTATGGCGTTGTGACTATAATAATGTATATATCAGAGATGCCAAGTTTTCTATATTCCCTCATCAGAGGTACTCATGATAACAAAATTATTGAATGCACACGGGACATGCTGTACTTAAATATTTTAACTGTTTTTCTTGCTAGTTAAGATGTATTACATTCTGGACACATTCAAACTTAATTAATGTATTTACATATCTGCATCTGCAGGTGGATTGTTCCCTTTATTGTAGTCAAATCATGAAAAATGGCACAAGATATTATTGTATTGCCATAGATTGTCACCGGCATACTTAATATTCTGCAGCTTACATATTATAACAGATGAAACTGCTCCATGCAAAATGTGCAGTTAATATTTTTGCCTATCATAATAACAATTAACAATGCTAAACCGTACTAATGAGACTGTAATATGAAATGATCAATTGATGTACTGTGTTCTTTAGCTACCAGTATCTATATATTAAAAAAAATCTGTTTACTATTTTCCTCATTCTTTAGCCCCCTAGCAACAAGTTCCTGGGGGTACATGCCCTTTTGCCCCCTTTGTAGTTGGCATCTCTGCATGATGATTAATTAAATTACATGTACTGTAAAATAATTAATTTTCCAAACTCACTCTTGATCCTGCTTGTTTATAAATTGGATCCTGTAGTCTTTTTTCTGTAAACACACACATCAGTCACTCTTGAAATGAATTCTTGACATTTCACTGCACATGAAGTTTTAATATTATTTTCTGTATAATCCTAGTAAGATATCGCACCATTTCACTACAGTTGACAATTACATAGAAAAAGAAAGGAAACAGTTAATTGATATCATTTTATGATTCAGTTGAACTACACACTCTTAAAGCTTACTTTTCATAAATGTATGGAACCGGTTTCCAGAACATTTATGAAAAGTAAGTGAAGCTTTAAGAGTGTGTAGTTCAACTGAATCATACAATGATATCAATTAATTGCATATTACTTCATTACAACTATAAATAGCAAAACACCACGTATTAAAATGATATTTTCTAAATGTTGGGCTTCAGATTTTGCAAAATCTCAGAAGAGGGCAGGCTAAGCAATGGGTTTGGCCCAAGGCTAGCCTAATGAAAATTATCATGAAAGACTCCTTTATCTCTTTAAGATAGTTATTTGAAAAATCACTACCATGCTTAAGCAAGGCAGAATAAATCTTATTGATGATTGGCTATCATGTCACAGACAGTACCTAGTTCAAATAGGGAAATATTGCAATTTGTTAATAAAAATTAACTTATATAACAAATATTGTCATGACATAGTTACTGAAAAGATGGCAACAGATTAAAATAGGATTTGTGTGTTATTTACTGCTACACATGGAAATGCCTAATGCTCTGGCATCTTGCAACAGGTTCGAACTGCTTTAGGTATTGGGGCTTTTATGGAAAAGAAAAAGCACATCAGCTGGCAATGAAGTGTACTGACATACCCTACGTCGGCTTTGAATATGTGGCTGGAATCAGTACATGCATAGCTAAGACCACAGTAAAAACGGATTGGGGGAAAAAACTTAGGAGACAAACCTATCCTGGACAAAAACAAACTAGAGAACTGTTCCTAGGTCTAAGCAACACTCTATCCTCATCTCTCCTAAAACTGGGCAAAAGGGGAATAAGGAAAGTAGTTGCATTAATTATGAACATGGTCACTTTAGAAAACACCAACTTAAAGTGGGACTCTATAGAGATGAACCCATTTGTAGAATGTGCAAACAGGATGAGGAGATTGCCTTGCATATTTTGTTTGATTGCCCATTACTGGTAAGAAAAGACATACTGTTCCTATAACCAGGGAAGATCTAGGAATGAATGCTGACGTGGGAACCAAGATGCTGCAACTTGTTCAGGGAATGGTTTTTGGAAAACAGTGAAGTCTCTCTTCCAACTGGGTTGCATAATAAGCCTTATATAAAGCTGAAGTGTAGTCAGTAAAACCTCCAGTTATCTAATCTATTGCTACACTAAATGAAATGAATACGGGCACAATTCCACAACTGTTTGGTAACTTTGCCAAAGAGCCTTCAATTAGCACTCAAGCAGCAGTGTATGAGTGTTACTCATATTACAGTTTGAAAAATACAATGGAAACAGCTGCACCCCAGAAAGTTTGTCTTGAGTCCTGAACTTCACATCTTGCACTGTGTTCAATCAATGCAGTGAATCCTCTAGTATTTTTCAATGATAAAGCCTGTTTCACTAGAGATGGGTTGCTTGATAGAGGAATAGTTGTGTGTGAATCCCAATGCAACAGTTGTAAGGAACTATCGACAAATATTTGCAGTGAACTTGCATAAGACGTAATCAACGAATTATATCTTTTTTCACCCCATTTAACTGGAGCAATGTGTACTGCGATGTTGAAAGAGACTCCCCGAGATATTCCATTTTATGTTTGTCAATACTTATATAGATGTGGCTGCAGCTGTTTCTGCAAGTGATGCTTGTGAGTAATGATACTTTTCCTGAAAAGTTAATAGGAATAGGGGGTTTGTTACTTGGCCACTTGATCTGATCCCACTTGATTTCTTCTTGTAGGGACATGTATAGAATGGAGAGGACCTTCTAGCAAAAATCCAAGCTATCTGTAACATTGTCATGCCTGCATTGAAATGGAGGGATGTCATTTTGAACAGCTGCTGCTTTTAAGTAGTAGTAGTGGTAGTAGTTTATTAAATTCACAGATAAATCTCTACATTTTCTTCTTCTACTTTAATAGGCAGCCCAAACAGTTTTGACTTAGCTTTTCTGGACAAAGGTCTGAGATTGATGCTTATGTCCTCAATCATCCCTGAAAGTTTGTAACATAATCATTAAAATTTTCTCTATAGTTTTCTGTAGTTCTTTTATATTCAAAGATAATTTTTAAATACAGCATGTTCATTTTGGAGTTTAATCAAATCCTACAGGTATGAGTTATGTACTACATATTGCATAAGAGATTGAAAACTAATGAAATAGTCTATTAGAAGATTTGACCTATTTAATAGCTGGTTTTCTGGCATATACTCTTTGATTTAATACTTTAAACCACATTTTGCTACAAGTGCTGTAAGTTGCATATTTTAAGAAATATTTTCCATAAAGAATAAGAAATAACCAAGTTAAATGTCCATAACCCCAGATGCTTAATGCCTCTCTCCAGTAATGGTGCTAAAATCTCTGTGTATATCCTATAAGAATGTGTTAAGTATGTTCATATTAACTCCTTTTACTTATACAACATTAGGATATGTTTTGGGGGTAATTGCTTCCATCATCGGCTGTGGACTGGCTACTTGATTTGGTGACTGGATATCAAGGTGCTTCTATGGCGGTCTCTGATGGTTTGAGTAGGAACTTGCTGAGTTCATCTATGGGGAAACATCAAAATTCATTAAGTTTCTTCTATTTTTTAGGATGAAATTTTTTTCCCAAGAAGATAGTTCTATTAGGTTGTGAAGTTCTTTCATTCGCTTAGCCTTTGGTTTAATTTCATGATTTTGGGTCCAAAAGTGAGCTGCTTTTCCCGATTTGTCAATTTGTTTAAAATGAATATTCCTAAAATGTTCCTTGCTCCAAATTTCTAAATTTCTTTTCATTTTTCCAATGTATCTTTGGTTACAATGTGCACAGTTGATTTCACACATTCCTGGTTTCTGTTCTGTTGGTATATGTGTTTTACTGTGGAACCTAATAAATTTTTGATATTATATTTGTTTTGGGGGCTAACATTATACCTTGTTCTTTGAATATCCTATTGAATTTGTATCTTTCCTCTATGTTCTTTAGTATAGAAATCTCTCTTATAGATCTTTTATATTTATTGATAATTTGTATTACTGTCTTTGTTGAAATCATTGATTATTGCTGTATCAGGAGTGGCAGCCCATTTTTAAACCCAAAATTATGAAATTAAACCATAGACTAATAAGCTGCTGAAAGAACTTCACAACCTAACAGAGCTATCATAAAAAGTTGGAAAAACGTAATGAATTTTAATGTTCCACCCATGGATGAACTCAGCAAGTTCCTACTAAAATCACCAGAGACTGCCACCAAAACGAGTAGTCGGTCAACAGCTGATGATGAGAGCAATTGCCCCCGAAACATGTCTTAATGTATATAAGTGTGAACATATTTAATAGGATATATTGCCATTCCATAAGTGCAATTTAATCAATCTCTGCTTTATGCTTTATCAGAAAAGCACATTACAAGTCTCGTATTCCATTCAGAATGGCAACTAATCGAGAATCAACTTGCAGACCTTGCAGTCGTGTTGGTAAGCATTCAAAATCTGCTTGCTCAATCTCTGAACAAGGATCCAGTTGTTGAGATGGCAGCTTGGGCATAAACTGTGGTGCTAGAAGTCGCTCACTCAGTGCACAAAGTCCAGCCCAATTTCGAAATTCCAGCAAGTCATAATCTTCCCAACCAATTAGATTACTTAGATATTTAGCTTGTTCTTCAGACAGGGGATGTCCCATGACTTCTCCAAGGGCTGTTATTATGTTCTGAAAGAGAAAAACTGATCTTTACAAGTGCTGAGCATTTTCCAGCTCTTGATTTCTGAGCATAAGCATTTGATTCATCTAATATGACCTTTCCTAATATCCTGCGCTCCATTTCAACATTGTCTGTGCTCTTGGAATCTTCATCTTCATCTTCTTCAGGTACAATCTTGTGTCTGTTGAACACTCTATTATATAGCAGCTGTCGTCCACTTGTAAGGGAGACATATCTACTGATGTACTGCATTGGTGTCATGCCTGCAACATTTTGAGTTATATGAATTATTTCCCAGAATTTATTAATAGTGAAGCAGAATAATAATTTAAGTTGATTTTATAACACTAATACTTCACTTACATGTAATATTTCAACAACACTTGTTCCCATCACTAACAGTAGAAAGAGCAGCTCTCTGATGAAGGCAAAAGAAACTTATAGAATATATCTAGTTATGAAAGTTCATGATGTGGTTGTTTTTTTACCATACCGCTAATTCCATAGGAAGTTTTCTTTTAATATCAAGGTGATGAAGTTTTAAAGCAAAAATAGGCAGCAGTTATTGATTTCTCTATTTGTTTGAAATCAAAATTTGTGATATGTTTTTTCATTTGGGTTTGCAATTATCCCTACTTAAATTTTATGTGGATAGGTAACAATTATATATTTTTATTGTGTTAAAATCTGCTCCCACTTATAAAGCCAAAGCAAATTAAATGAAGCAAAATATATTCTTTCACTCCCATCTAAATGAACCAAACTGAACAAAATAACAAAAATGAAGTGTACTCGTGGCATATCAGAAAATGGATCACATATTAGCATTACATCATTAATGTGAAGAGAGGTAGAAAGAAGAAATAAATAACAGGTAAAAACCAAAAATATATATGAAATTTTTTTTAATAAGAGATAATGGCATGGAGAATTTTGTGTGTTTTATAACCTCCTGATGCAGGAAAATTTATGCATGTTTTTGAATGAGCATCCCAAAGCCAAAAATATAAAATTAAATTTTTAACAAATATGCATGTTAAATTTTCCATATTTAATGTGCTTATAGCACTATCTGGGTGTAATCATTGCAATAATAATTAAGACATGTAACATACGAATAACTCTGTAAACTATCATGAATAGTTTATAAAGTTATTAAATTTCCTTATTTTATTCTTTAACTATTATATTTCAGTGTGCAATACTACATTCTAACCTCCAATATGAAAGTTGCTGCATTGTTTTAGGTTGCTCTATCAAATGTTTACCTGGAAAATCCATGATTACTTACACTATATACAAAACAAAAGTTTAATGCCAATAGTGGAACAAATATTCTTGCCCAGCAATTCCCTGTGATTGAATCTGCACATCTGATTCTGCTAGTTTACATTTAAATACATTGCTAAGAGAAATTCCAGTCAATTTTATTTGATTCTGCTAAATGGGAGCAAATCCATAGATTTCCCACAATATATAGGAAATTAAATGGTCTTCACTGTCTGTCTGCACTTGTTTAGAACCATTAAACAATCTAAGGACTGTTTTTAAGCTTACACATTTCTCAGCTTAAAAGAAACATTTCTTGTTCATTTTACAGTTACAATTTATAATATGATGGAAAAATGAGAGTCTCATAAGTCATTGTATTTTCAGAATAAAACAGGAGTTTTTGCATACCAAGTTAATGATATCCCTAAGTGCCATAGATTTTAATAGGGTACAATATAAATGAATTGTAAAATAACAACATCTAGAAAAATAAAGATTTTGAAGGGAAAACTTCTGAGATAGGTTTGATTGATGTGCCAGATCACATCAAATTTTTGCTTGCTGTAGCATCTTACCAGCAAATACTTATTCCATAAATTTTTTTTTCCATGTATTTAATTTTCTTTCTAAGATCCTGTTGACATTCAATAACATGAAGATCTCAGATTTTTTGGCCATGATCTATCTGAAAACATCTTACGTATCGCTTTGCCTACTGCTTCCTCGTAGAGCCTCACATACTCATGTTGGATCAGCAAGGGACAGTACTTTGAAAACGCTTAATGCAGCAGAGGGCAAATGTTGGGTAAGAAATTCCAAATTGAATGTTGAGACATGCACTTCACTTACAGGGTTTTATTATGGACATGTCTCAGAAACCTTCGTTCTCATCTTCAGCTATTGACTGATTGCTGGCTAAATTTGGGTTTGGAGTGGTCATGGCTGGAACTGAGTGGCTACTTGTTGATATCTGTTGAGTTGATATCTGTTGACTGGAACAGGAATTTACGGAATTTGTCCAGAGGTAAAATGTCAAAATTCATTCATTTATATCTTGATTTTTTAGAATGAAAAAATTTTCCTCATGTGGATAGTTCTATTGGAGTATGTATTTTTTTTAACAAAATGGCTTCATGCTTAACTTCATCATTGCGTTTCAAACAATGAACTGCTACCACAAATTTTTCCCAATGTTTTAGCCAGACATTTCTAAAATGTTCTTTTTTTTCCTGGTTTCTAAATTTCTCTTAGTTTTCCTATGTATTTTAGAATGCAATCTAAGTATTCTATTGCATATATGCGTATTGTTTTATGTTATATTTTAGCAAAGAACCTAATAAGCTTTTATTTTGTATTTATTTTGTGGTGCTAATTTTATACCATGTTCTTTGAAGATTTCTCAAACTTGTGATATTCGGAATAATAAGTGAATCTGCTATATTTGTAATTCTCATTGATATTTTTAAGTGTAGAAATATCTTTAATGTATTTTTTAAATTTGTTAATCTTTTTAACTATTGTGTTAGTATTGTATTCATTGATTATTGATATACTGAATATACATTATAATTCTTTTTTGTTCTCTGTTTTTATGAATGAGACATTGACTAGTTTAATACCGTCATCTCATACACTCTAGTGGTTCACTTACTTTTAAAATATAATGGGATCGGTTTCAAAGAGAATCCTCTCCATGCTTGACCTATTTGATGACTTTCTATATTTAAGATGATGTTTATATATTTCAATAAAACAAAAACATGTCAATATTTAAAAACAACTTTGATGTACTAAGCTAATATACAGAATAAAAAATAAACAATTGAAAGTTTCATCAATTTTCATTGCCTTTGAAATGTAATTTAAATGTTATTGTATTAAAAGCATATAACATAAACGTTTTCTGAAGGTTATTACAAAGCTTTCTTGCATGCAAATATAGTTCTCAAACACATATTAGATTAATATTTCTTATTTGCTATCTTCACTATAATGCTTCTGTTAAATATAAAGTATATGCAGCGTTATAAATATAGTTTGTATGCTCTATATTATTTTAAAATAATATAGAGAAAATTAAATGCAAGACTTTTTAAATTTTGGTTTTCAAGTATACCTGTAATCCTAATAGTCCAATCTTTCTAATTTTTGGAAACTATTTTTCTTATTTATTTAAATGGTACATAACAAATTTTGTTGTGAAGAAACAAGTATTGGCGTCGCTAGGCAATTTTTAAATTTTGGGTTTCATGTATACCTTCCACTTCTAACGGCCTGATTTTCAGAATCTATAATTTTTTTTATTCTATTTAAATGACACATAAGGAGTTTTGTTGTGAAAAAACATAATGTTAATGCCACTAGAGTGATTTTTAAATTTTGGTATGTGGGCAAATCCCACTCCCCCCTCTTAATAGTTAGATTTCACTGTTTTCCAAGAAATATTTCTTTTTTCATATTTTATTTAAATTATATAATGGAGTTTCATTGCAAAGAAATATGAATGCCTCCAGGATCATTTTTAAATTTTGGGTAAACCTCCCCCGCTGTTAGTCCAATTTTACTGATTTTGAAAAACTATTTTTGTTATTTTATTTCAATGGCATAAATCAAGTTTCCTTTAAAAATGTATATAAAATTGAGGCCTCTAGAGTTATTTTTAAATTTTGGTTTAACTTCCAACCCTTTTTCAGGTAACCCCCCCCCCCCCCCACTGTCATAATTGCTCGATTTCCCGATTTTCATGAACTATTTTTATTACTCCATTTAAATGGCATATAAGAAGTTTCATTGCGAAAAAACAAATATTAATGCAGCTAGAGCAATTTTTAAATTTTGGGTTTCAGGTAACTTCCCCACCCTTCTAATATTTTGATGTCATTGATTTTCTTATACTATTTTTCTTATTTTATTTCAATTACATATACTTTCCTTTAAAAACATTTAAAATTGCAAATACAGAGCGATTTTAACACTTTGCTTTAACCCCCAGCCTCTAGAGCTATTTTTCAAGTATTTATTATTATTATTATTATTATTATTATTATTATTATTATTATTATTATTATATTTTGTCCCCTTTGGTTGACCCCCATTTCAATGGTCCATTAGATCGCCTATCTGTTCATATTTCGAAGCTATGGTATAAGTTTCTAAAGAGTCAATATGTCACTAACTGATGAAGATGGCCCTTGAAAGCATAACATACGATAGCAAGGGGAGGTTTTTGAATGTATCACTATGGCGCCATGGTTTGACATTAGCTTTTGAGTAAGAGGTGGCTATTTGTTTTCAACTTTGAGTCTCATTCATCACTTTTTTTTTCTCTCATATTCTGACTAGGACATAGTAATACAGCTTTTATCCTATGTTTGAAGTTGGTGTTTCAATTTAAACACTTAAATCTTATACCAATTCATATAATTATACCCCTTGCTTACAAAAAGTAGAATTATAAATCTTAACATATCAATTCATATATTTAGACCCTTGCTTACCAAAGGTAGAATTATGGTTATCTTAGTGAGTTGGGTGTCATATACTCAAAGATTATCAAAATTTCATTCATGATATTTTAGTATGTGTATTGCAGCACTTCATATTAAATAAAAAATTTTAACATCATGGCAAGAATTGAACCCACAGTATGGAACATCAGCTTTTCAATTATGCATTATGTCATACAAGCAGTTAAAGAGTACCCTCTGGAGTAGGCAATATAATGCAAGAAGGCAGTTAAGAATGTGTTAAGTAAATTAAGTTTTAGGCATGAAGTTAGTAGTAAGCTTATTAGCTATTGTATCTGGTAATACATTCTTTGTTGAGAAAGAGAATAAAACTTGAAAGTATTAAGTAAATTTCATTCATAATTCTTTAGTATGCACATCACAGCACTAATGGTATGACGAGAACTTAAGGGCCTGCTGAATATCAGTTTTTGCATTATGCCACACAAGCAATTAAAGAGCTTGCTTAGAGTAGGCTGCATAATGCAAGAAGACACTTAATATGATAATCAGTGCCAAACTGTCAAATGATTTGTTTCAGATTTGAGGAATTATTTTTTAGCACTAAATAATGAAAAAACTGATAACGAGCTATGGAAAATTGATATTTCTATGCTGGCAAAGCAGTTTTAAAGACAATCTAAACCAATTTTTCACCTGGGTTTCACCAACTTATCAGCATCTGATGCCAAAATTTTAACAACATAAAAGTGCATGATATAGTTGTGAACTATACATTGCCTATCTCAAATTGCTTATATATCATATCTCTACACTCTTCTGAAATATTTTGGTGTAGTTTATTAACACTCTGTATCTATACATATAGATATGAATTTTTTATTTATTTTTTTTTAAATGTATAGGTGCCTAGTAGGTACGATTGATGCAGATATGGATAGATTAATAAAAGGTCTTTCCATTGATTCAACCACAATACCTCACATTCCTTCTAAATTCGTTACAAAAAGTAAAATAGCTGAAAAATAAGCAGATTTTTCATGGTGCCAACTATAATAGCTTCATTTGTTTGGGATTTGCTAAAATGTCATATTTATGTTGAATTAGGTTATAGTTATTTTTTATAAAGTTATATCTATGTGTGCCTTTGGATACTGTACTAACACAATAGTTTAAAATATTAACAAATTCAAAAAGACATTAAAGACATTTCTACACTTAAAAATATCAGAAAGTTACAAATACAGCAGATTCACATATCATCCAGAATATCACCACAAGTTTGGAAAATTTTCAAAGAGCATGACATAAAATAAATACAAATAAAAAACTTATTAGGTTCTTTACTAAAAGACATCATACCACCAGAGCAAAAATAAGGCATATGTAGGCATTAGATTTCAATTATACTAAGAGAAATTAGGTAAGCAGGAAGAAAGAACACTTTAGAAATGTTTGGCTAAAACAATTAGAAAAATTTGTGGTAGCAACAACTGGGAACTCAAACCATGAAATTAAGCAATAAGCCATTTTTTTAATGAAATAAAACTTCAATAAAATAATCAACATGGGAACATTTTTTTATTCTAAATGATGAAAAGAAATTAGTGAATTTTGATGTTTAGCCTCTGGATGAATTCAATAAATTCCTTTTCCAGCCAACAGATGTCGACAAAGAAACAATTCATTAAGAGCTTAAAACTTGTCAAGCAGTCAGTCTACAGCTGTAGAAGGAAATGAAGGTTCCCAAAACATGTCCTAATTAAAAACTCTGTAAGTGAAGTTCTTATCAACATTCAATTTGGAATATTTCATTTCTTCACTATCAATAACTTCTAAACACACATAAATATTATGGGAAAAATCATTTATAATTAAAACCAAGAACTTTGAGGCTCTATCACTGAATATATTTCTTCTGCTGCCATCAGAGAGCTCTTCCTCCATTTGGTCTAGAGCTAGCTGATGATAGAAACAAATGATCCTAAAACATATATGTAAAAAAAAAAAAACATTAAGTAGCCAGCTGAAATTGTTAACTTTGATTTTGAGTTATGCCTACATGAATGATGGCTATGATGGGCCTAAGAGGCACTAATTTGATAAATTGATATGGGTATGCAGTGTTATGAGAGCTATACAGGGGGAAGAGACTTAACCTGAGAAATATCATGTAATTTTGTAGATTTATGTTCAACCCTCTGTCAAACCAAGTGCAATGTATCAGAGATACCGGTTCTGTAGTGTGTTTGAAGATTATAATGTTTTATTTATATTTAGTATTTCTAAAGATAATACAGTTAAGTATATGTACTGAAGTGATAAGTGCTTATTACTGTAATGGAAATAAACTATAATTATAGTCAAACTACAACAGGAGAAAGAAAAATAACATTATATTGCACAATAAATTGGTAAACAATAAAGTTTATCAGATATTTCAAACTTTCCATGAAATTAGCAAATTTTCTGCTAATTCTTCCTCTAAAATCAACACAAATTTTGAAAGTGCTTTATTTAATAAGACTTCTCAGATTACCAGTTACAAAACAAGTTTTTGGCCATCCTGAGCTTTGTGGCTTTAATCAGGAACTAGTGCAATCTATGTAAACATAGTTCTTTTATATTATAGGGAAAGATTGTGAAGTTTGCTTCTATTTACAGCATGCAGGACACATTTGCAAGAAATGTGCGAAGAATCTACAGTCAACCTTTCCAATGATATAGACTAAAAGTTATTTCTTTGCAGACTAACAGAATTTTGCAGCTAATTGTAATAATGTTATATTCCCAGGGCTTTTTGTAAGTAATTGAAATCTTTTAGATTAAAATTTTCTCATTTCTGTGAGAGAGAAAACATGGGTGAGAGCAATAAATAATGAGAAACTTGAGCGAGCTCAATGTATTTCACAGATATTTTTGCTTGATAATAAAACAAAAGTAACAGGAAACTTAATAGGAAGTTAGAAACATTGATTATATGCATATAGAAGTTATAGCAAACTTCACTAACTGATTAATTCGTCAGAACATATTTCAAGAGCTCTTGCTCTCATCCTCAGCTGGGGACTGACTAATGTTGGCAGGTGATGATGTCACCTGTAGTGGTTCCAATTCAAAGTGAAACAAGAAGACCATTGGCAGAATGTCAAAGTTCATAACACAATACATATTTTTTTAAAATGAAAATCTTTTCCCATAGAGGTAATTCATTGGGATTGTTGGTAGCTTTCATTTATTTGGTTTCTTTTGTGATGTTATGGTTGTTCATTCAAAAATGGTTTATTATTGCAGATTTATTCATCTGTTTATATCTTACATTTCTAAAAAAAAAATTGGTATTGTATTGGCTGCACAAAATAAATTTAACATTGGGAACCTTTAGAATAGAATCATAAAGGATGTTATTTTGTCCAGCAAAAAGGCAGGAATATACCAGATACAAGGTTTGTTAAAAAAAATCCGGAACATTCGTAATTTCGCGCCAATGGATTGTTGGAGCGAAATGTGGTTGGCATCCCTGCAAACGCCGGTGTATAATGTGTATCTGCCGGAAGTTTCATTATTGTATGTCTGTTAGTTATTGTTCAGTGCTGTATTGAGTAGAACGTTGTGCCGCACAGTTTGCGAGTTTCGAGATGGTAGAGTTAGAGGAGCAACGCCTCTGCATTAAATTTTGCGTGAAACTCAAGAAAACCTTGGCAGAGACACACCAAATGATGCAAGAAGCCTACGGTGATGAGTGCTTAAGCCGTACTCGGTGTTACGAATGGTTCACGCGGTTTAAAAATGGCCGGACGAAAGTAAAAGATGACCCTCGTTCAGGACGCTCTTCGACGTCTACAGACGACGTTCTTGTCAGGAACGTCAACGAAAGTATGCGTGCCAATCGAAGATTGACTGTCCGAGAGATTGCAGAAGAATGTAACATTTCAGTTGGATCATATCATGAAATCCTGACACAACATCTTGGAATGCATCGTGTTATCGCCAAGTTCGTTCCACGGCTCAGAGTCAAGACCAGAAAGACCATCGCCTCGCAATCTGTGAAGAGCTTTCGGATCGCGCAAATGAGAATGAGATGCTCCTTAAGAGAATCATAGCTGGTAATGAGACGTGGGTCTGCGGTTATGGTGTTGAGACCAAGGTTCAATCTTCACAAGGGTCGGGAAAGGTTCTTCAAGACCAAAAAAAAAAAAGCTCAGGTCAGGTCAAATGTCAAAGCCATGTTGATAGTTTTCTTTGACTCTGAAGGATTAGTTCATCATGAATTGGTGCCACAGGGAAAAACTGTTAATCGATGGTAGTATCGGGATGTGTTGCGACGCCTGCGAGAAAATGTGAGAAAGAAACGCCTGAAATGTGGTAAGACAATTCATGGCTCTTGCATCACGATAACGCACCCGCACATTCATCCCTATTGGTGCGTGACTATGCACAAAAAACGAAATCACTGCGCTGCCTCATCCTCCGTACCCTCCAGACCTGGCCCCTGCGGACTTTTTTTTATTTCCAAAGTTTAAAACCCCGTTGAAAGAACGAAGATTTGCAATGATAGACGAGATAAAAGAAAATTCGCAGACGGCGCTTAGCGCGATCCAGAAAGAGGTGTACCAAGACTGCTTCCGGAAGTGGAAACGGCGTTGGGAGCGGTGTATCAATTGTGGAGGAGAGTATTTCGAAGGAGACCATGCACAATATGTAAAAGGTAAGCACAGAAAAATTTTGTGGACAAAATTTCGGAATTTTTTGAACAGACCTGGTATGTTATTTGGATTGTGATCTATAGGTAAAAGAATAAGTCATCATCATCATCATCATCATCATCATATTATTATTATTATTATTATTATTATATTTTCATAACCCAAAGGAGCTATCTACTTGAGAAAAAATTATCATCATAAAGATTTTAAAAACTTAATGAATTTTGATGTTTCACCCATAGATGAACTCCGCAAGTTCCTATTTGAACCATCAAAGACCGCCACAGAAGCTCCTTGGGATCCAACCACCAAACTGATTAGTCAGTCAACAACTGATGATGGGAGCGATTACACCTGGAACATGTCCTAGTGTTGTATAAGTAAGGGGAGTTAATAGGAACATATTTAATACATTCTTATAGGATATATTGTCATTCCATTGTTTACAGCTTCGTAAGTACAATTTAATTAAGAAGATTGCATTTGAAAAAGCATTGCGCAAGATTGGTGCTGTGTTTACTAACAGCAGATCAAAAATGCATTCATATATAAATATCATAACAGTTTTGGGAACTAATTAGAAGTTAATAACAATTATAACATCAATATTTTCAGAAACAATCATAAACAGCTTAACTCATAGATTGGTCAATGGCCCACTAAACAAAGAATACAACAGAATACCAATTAACTAAAATTGTTAATTGGAACAATGCACAATGAAGCTAATCATATATTAAGATCATTATGTGATTAAGTCGAACTAATGCTCTTTTGCTCCACGTACATGTTTAAATATGTAGAACTGGTTTCATGAACTAAGAATACCAATATTTAATCAGTACTGCTCCTGCAATGGTTTTAAGTGCATGCTAATAGATAAGAAGGTCAAATATAAAAGATTAAAAAATATCAATAATGTGTGGTCCTGTAAAACAGCTTGGGCCCTGCACCTTTTTAGCACATGTGTGTTGAGAGCACAGTACAAATCACTTTCACTCAGGAGGGACTATGAGATTCTTGAGATTTTGCCTGCCAGCCTTGATACTCTAGAGCAAGACTAATTCCCATATGTATTTGGATCCACCATCAGACTCTAGAATGAAACAGCAGTCAAACAACAACAAAATCTGCCTGTTCAGCTAAAGAAGACTAAAGTCAGTTTAATCTGCAGGAAAGGTTATGGGATGTTACAGGAATTTTACTTCAGAAGGATAAAGTCATAACCAGAGAGTAGTATTTCAGTCTTTTAAACTAACTGGATGAAAGAATTTGTGAGAACAGATCCAGTTAGCAAAAAAAAAAAGTAATCATTTTTCAACCGTGCACCTGCTAACAAAAGTACTTTAGTGATAGAAAAATTGAGAGATTTGAGAGTATGCATTGTTGGAACATTCACCCTACTTCTCATATTTGGTCCTTCTGTCTTCCATTAGTTCTCAAAGCTCAAATTCTTCCTTGTTAGTCAGCATTTTTCATCAAATCAAGAGTTAATTTGCAGCTGTAGAGGAGCATTTTGCAGATTTGAAAAACCACTTTAGAAATGAGGTTAGGACACTGAAATAAATCAATGTGTTTAATTTAAGCAGATTATGTTGCAAAATAAAAATTATCTTCCAGTTGAAAATTTGTTCCTTTATTGTTAGCCTGAGAACTTTTCAGACCTCCCTTGTACAGAGAGTTCACATCATGCTTTCTTGGATCAAGAGTTCTGTATAATATCAATTCTTATATGTGCTAAAATCTATAGTTCTCTTCTCTGAGATACATACCATTAAGAAGTCTGCTATCAAGTGGCAACTCAAAACGGGCACTTCGACGACTGAAGTTACGAGGCAAAGTAAGCCAACTTCCCAAGTCACATGGTGGCTTTTGCAGTGCTTGCCTGAGCTGCTGTATCTCATCACTTTCATGTTGTGGAAGTATTTTGGGACGGAACTTCATAGCCTCTTCTAAAGCAATCTTTCGCTAGAAATACAGAAACAAAGTTCTATGTAATCAGAATTTCTGGTGAATTCTGAAGGAATGGTTGTACCCATGAAACGATTTTGAAAAAATTTCTTCAAATCTCCATCGATTCTTCTACTAAGCTCCAAAAATGAGAATGAAAAAAAAGTGAGTGTGTGTGCTTGCATGTTTTTTTGTTTGTTAGTTTTAATGCTCTATCGGTTGCAGTTATTGATTTTTGTCAACGAAAATGGGCATATAACCATCACCATAACTCATAACAAACGGTTCGAGTTCATTAACCAGCAAAATTGGACTATTCGGAGTGTGGGTTAGGCTGAAATGCAAAATTTAAAAATTACTGTAACAGCACCAATATTTGTTTTTTCGCAACGAAACTCGGCATATGCCATTTAAATAAAACAAGAAAATAGTTCCTGAAAATCATTGAAATCAAATTATTAGGAATAAGGGTTTACCTGAAACTGAAACAGAAAATATCTGGTTTAAGGCCCTAAACTCTCATTGATAACAGTTGTTTAATTATATTAATTTAATAAGTTTACTTTTTTATCTCAAAATCAGTTAGTTTATGCATTGGATTCTGTTGAGAGAGAAGTTATGTTTTAAATTTCATTAGCAGAAATCGTGGTTCGTACTCCATATAAAGAAGCAGCATTTTAAAATTACATAAAGGTAAGTGGCAATTAATATTTCTTGGAAGAAAGTGCAAAATTATTATTTGTGGTGAACAATAGGAGTTAGAAGTTTGATTTAATATCCATATAGGAAAATAATATATGAGTTACAACAGGACAAAAAGCACAGTTTTCGGGAGAGAAATATAAATTATAACATGTCTGTCTTGTATTCAGTCTGCATCTTATGGTACAATATAAAATTTACAATGGAAACAGAAAATAATGGCACACTTTCATTCCTAGATGTTCTGATTTGACACAAGGCCACTTTAGGACATTAAGTTTACAGAAAACCTACACATACCAATGCATATCTCAATGCATGGTTCAACATCACCCAGCTTAAAAAGAACTCTAATTAAAACACTGATCCTATCATATCATATATCACTTCAATCTATAATTTCTAGAATGAGTTTAGCCAACTCATTAGTCTAACTCTAGGGTGTAGATTTCATTAGAAATTACATACATTGTGTACATTTGATGAAATTGTCAAACTCTGCATATTTACAAATTTTAATTCTGGTGTAGTAGAGTTTGTCAGAAATTTCAATTTTTTACATAGTTTATATTAAAATGCCATCTTATGAATAAATCATATTAATGGTAAATTAAATTTTTATATTTAATATATTTATAAAACTGAATTAATTCAATGCAGAAATCTTAGTACACTTTTTTTGATTGTATGAAATCCTTCTCTGTATAAAAGTGTGTGATAAGATATCTTTTTAATGATAACCTGAACTTATTTGTATTAGTATGCAGTTCCTTTGTAGATGATGGAAGTGAATTAAATAATATGATATCATTGCGTAAGTCCTGCCTGTGTTTGATTTCTTTGCTGTGTATATTTTTTATGAATACTGCTGAGTTGTCTACAATGGATAAAAGTACAGCTAGAATGTACTCACAAGTTAATGGTAAAATTCCAAATGTTTTGTATATTAGTTCACAATGAGTTGATCATTTTTCCCCTCCCATTATTCTTATTACTTTAGCATTTACAGAATTTCTCCTAGAACATTATTCCATAAAGAATGGAAGTAAGCATAATATACTGTTTTTACGATGCTCTTATTTATAAAATGAGTTAATTATCTGATTGCCAAACTTAGTTTGGTTAAGATTAAGATCCACGGATTCAAAAATATTAGCAAACCTGAGGGACTAAAAGCTGAACTTAATGATCTTCAGAAAGCCTTGCAAGCAAATGGCTATTGCAAGAAAGAAATTGATTGAGCCTTGAAATCTTAAAAAATTGGGACTTCCATATCAGACCATAAAGATCAAAATTAAACATTCTTGTCCTTTATTGCAGACATACACTAAGTATTGCTTGGGTTTTGAGAAAGAAGAAAATAAAAACCATTTTTACAATCCCAACAAAAATAGGTTCAGAAACTGCATTCTGTGAAAGACAAAAGGATCTTCTCAGCTCCACAGGAATATATAAAGTACGAGCAAATGTGGAAAAGTATACATTGATATGAATGGGAGATTCATTAAAACTTGGTTCGTAAAACATACGCAATATTTACATCTTAATCAGTCAGAAAAATCTGTGATTACAAAACATGCCATTCAAAATTGCCATGGGATAAAGAAAAAACAGAAATAATTGCAACAACAAAATATTTAAATCTGATTAGAAATTAGAGGTCTTAGAAATTGAGTAGCATCAGATGATATAAACAAAGCAAGATTGATATCATTGTATGTTTATTTGAACTACACACTTTTAATGCTTAACTTGTCATAATGTATGGAACCGGTTTCGAGAACATTTAGTTCTCATCATCAGTCAGGCTAAAATCCAACTCAATTATATGATTAGCTTAACTGTGCAATTTTAATTAATAAATAAGCAAGACTTTGAATCCAATTCTATTCAACAAATAATGTCTGTGCCACACCTTGGCCAACACTGTTAACCTCTCCTACTTCTTACAGTTCAGTACATCTGCCTTTCCTCACACTCTAAATTCACTAATGATACTATTGTAACACTAGAAAAAAATCTGACTTTTAAATTAATTTAAATCAAACCAATGAAAAATAGTCCAGTAATTATTGGTTTCATTAATAATGCTGCATTGTTGACATTTAAGTCATTGGTCATCTTGTTTTCCAATTTTTTTCATATATAGAGGTTTAATAGAAGTGACTGGAATTGTTACAAATTACCCTGCTTCATTTCTTCTTTAAAAGTTGCACAGTGGAAATATTGATGAAGAAATTAGTTAAATTTTGTTCAAGAATTTCACTAGAAAATCCATATGACCTAATCAGAGTGTTGAAATTGCAACTTTCTATGGGTAACCAGGAATTAAATTTTGTCTTCTGCCAAGACATCCCTAGCTTATTATTTTTTTTTTTTAATTTTCATGCAAATGCTCTAAAGACATACTTTGAAATTTGGTGTTGTCTTTTAATTGTATAAAATGTTAAATTTTTCACACATTTCTGTATCAAGTTACTTCCCTTTTTGGCAAAGTGATCAGTGTCCATATTGCCAACCAAATTGAAATATGATAGTGTCCATGAGAAACTATTCTTTTGTAAAGTTAAATTAGTTAATTCATGATTTTCCAATGTTCTAAAACTCTTTGACTTTAAGGTGATAACTTGCAATGATAACTGCTCCAGAATCAAGGAATATAACTGCTGTTGGAAATAAAAAAGCTAATATAAAAGATTTTTGGGTGCTATAGAAATATCTTCAAAATGTCCATTAAATTTAGAGTGCCACAAATTAGGATTTATAAATAAAGTTGGCATGTAGCTGCAATCCCTGTTCCATTTTGGTTGGGCAATAGGGAACTATCAGTAAAAATACAGTCATTCTTTGATAGGATCCTATTTATCATTTCCAAAGCTAATAATTTTAACACTTCTGCTCTTGACATTTTCTAACAAATACAGATAATACTCTATCTTTATTGTTTGGCATAATCAATCCTAGAAATTAAATTTTCTTTACAAATTAATCTTATTCAATGTTATGAACTTTAAATACATGCAGATAATCTCCATTTACAGTTATACTACTATAAATTCAAGTAAGTTGTCCCCTCCCTCTGCCCCCCAGAAATTCTCCTGTTTTTTATAACAGCTGAACATGCTAGGTATGATATTTATCTGATTAAGAACTGACTTCAAGGTTCACATTAGGCTTTTTATGTTAAAATACCCATGAGTAAGGGCTGGAGGAATAATTTTTAAAAACATCCATAACAAAAGATTACTTGGGTATAAATGCATATATCTTTATAGAAAACTGTTCAATAAAAAAAAAGTTTTCTTTGCTTAAGTCTTATTATTTTTATGCAATTTACAATTTTAATTAAACATTTAAAACTTTTATGGTTGTTTTAACCTTGCTCTGCAAGTGAATTGTAGAAAGAGAATAAAAATAAATTTAAACATTTTGAAAGTAAGCCTACAAACTGAATATCTTAAATGCTTTTTATGAAACTTTACAATTTCGGGGGGGGGAACTCTTTGTGTACCTTTGCATCAAATTCGCAATCGATGATTTCTTGATCTAGTGCTCTGCACAGCTGTTTTAAAATACTTTCATCAATGAAAGATTTGCTTTCCTGGGTCAGAGTGTCAGTTGGGGCAGGTGGGATTGCTTGAGCAACATCTGTTTCTGAGGGTGCTTCCCCAACAACTATAGATGGACGTGCACTTGTACCAATGTTAGACTCGTCATTTAATGCAGAAACCTGTAAATTAGGTATAGAGCCTAACTCAACTTTTCATTTAAAAACATAACTTAGCAATTAACAATAAACAGATTTAGACTTTTGAGCAATATAATTTGAACTTAAATATGCAAAAAAATTAGGCAATGGCAAATATGAATTACAATTTGTTTTATTTTAGTTCAACAATGCAATGCTATGTAATGCATTGGACATGGTATTATGTAGAGGGATTGTTGACTGTATTGCTACAACTAATATTACTTAATACTTATTATACTATTTTCCTTCTGAATAAAAAATTGTGAAATTTACAATTCTAAGCTTGCTTTCTCCTAAACTGATATTTTAATCAACATAAACAAATGGGCAATAAAGATTTAAAAAGGCATTTATAGGCACTAATAAATGTTCCGAAATATACTTTTAACTTAAATTTTAAGCAATGACTCCAGCTTACTGATGATGCAGATAACAAGTCTTTGAATCTTATTTAACTTTGTCCAAGTTAAATAAGCATATATTATCCAATTTAAGTTTCAGAGCCCAAAATAATCATCCTAAAAATTGAGTAGCAAATATGATAAACATGTCTGATATTTTAACAGTTTAGTATACCTCAAGAGCCCAGAAACTCTTCACTGTATAGAAAAAAAGCTGTTAATTAAATTGTACTTACAAAGCTGTAGACAATGGAGTGGTAATGCATCCTACAAGAATGTATTTAACATGTTCACTCCAACTCCACTTAATCACACAACACTAGGACATGGTACATTTTCAAGACATGGTACAGGTATGTGGGATAACATAATTGCAATGATACTGAAAAAGCATTCAATTGATGCTCTGAAACATCTTAGTTTACAACATAAACCTATACAGTTTACCATAGAAGAAGAGAAAAATGGTGGCTCCCATTCCTAGATTAAAAATTATAAGAAATGAAGACAGATTGAACTTTGAAATCCATACACACACACAGATAATTACATAAAAATAACACTCTAAAAACACAGTATTCTACAGCTTGGCACACAGAATAATTAACATCCCACTCACAGACAGAAATAAGAATACAAAGTAGAATACTAGCAAATAATTAATACAGCAATAACCAATGGCTTCAACAAAGACACAGTAATAACAATTTCAATAAATTTAAAAGACAAAAATTTATAAGAGAGATTTCCACACTGAACAGCATCAAGTAAAGATACAAATTTAAAAGCTTCACATACCATTTAACTTACCACAACAAATTCAATAGGATATTAAAAAAACATGGCATAAAAGTGGGCCCCAAAGAATAAGTACATTAGGTTCCACAATAATAGATACCATACCAACAGAAAGCAGGACTTTAGATATAAAATGTGCAGATTATAGTCAGAAATACATCAGAAAAACAAAGAGAAATTTGAAAATTCCAAGAAAGCACTGTAGGAATATTCCTTTTAAACAAATTGATAAATCAGCATTTGCAGCTCACTTTTGGACTGAAAGTCATGGAATTAAACCAGAGGCTAAGCTGCTGAAAAAACTTCATAACCCAATAGAGCTATATAGTTTGGAAAAATAGAAAAACACTTCATGAATTTTGATTTTCTACCCATGGATGAACTCAGCATGTTTCTACTCAAACCATCAGAGACTGCCACAGAAGCACCTTGGGATTCAGCTACCACATTGACAGTTGGTAAACAGCTGATGATGGCTGCAATTGGCCCCCAAAATATGTCCTAGTGTTATATAAGTAAATGGAGTTAGTGTGAACATGTTTAATGCATCCTTGTAGAAAACAAACCTGTGTCTCTCCAGGTTCTGCCAACCCCTGAAACTCCTTCTCAGGTCCCTTATCTTGTCCAGATTTCTTGCGACGGCGACGATGTTTACCTCGCCTTCTGGGTAGCTCCTCATCACCACTCCCCCCTGTCGTATCAGCAGTGAGGTCTGAATTATCTATAGGAACTGGAAGTGTCTTTACTCCCTGCATCACCTGCTGTTGTAACTGTAGCAATTTGACTTTGAGATTAATGTCGAGTACAAGCCCATTCATACAGAGATAATCGCTTATTTAGAGATTCAAAATTAGCTGTAATGTCTTAAGTAATTACCAAACTATATCCGGCACCTTAGATCAAATTAGATATATGTACAGCTCATTAACAAATCAAAACAATAAAACAACAAAAAGAACTCAAATCCAAATAAAAGAAAAACTGATTAAGGAAATTCATGCAAATATTGAAGAATTTTGTAACAGCATCTTACATGAAAACAGAAAAGAAAGTAGAATACCCTTTAGATTAAAAATCAACCATGATTGTTTGAATGGCCACTTATATAGAATGAGAATTTCACACACTAGAACATGTACCATCAGCAGAGACAATAAGGACTATCTTCTTCATTGTATAAAGCTAAATAAGGGGATGCAGAAGAAGGAAGATTTGTCATCTGTGCACTGGGTAGCTAGAAGGAAAATGGTCTAGCAGTACTGCACATTGATAACAACAATAACAATTTATTGCTCATCATCACAAAATATATACAGGGACAATGGCAGAAAGATTACAGGAATGGGCAGTAAAGGAAAGCAAAATAACTGAGTTTCAAGTAGTTTCAACAATTTTATACTTCCAGTATTGCAACAATAAGAGTAATAATTCTGAAATAATGTTAAATGGAAAAGTGACAGAAGCAACTCATTGTTTTAATTTCATGGGATTATACCTTGATAGGAATCTGACATATAACTACCATGTAGATCATATATGCAATAAAATGAGCATGGGATTATATCTGTTAAGGATACTCTAAAAATTTCTGGATACTGCTCTACTAAAAATGGCATATTGTGATATAATTTATCTTCATATACAATATAGCTTAGAACCCTGGGGTAGCAAAGCTATTGGTAACCTAAACAGACTGCTAGTTATAAAAACAATGTATAAGAATTATTTACAGACTTAACAAAAGAACTTCATGTCGAAAAGTATTTAGAGAAAATAATCTGTTAATTGTAATCTTGCTATATGTATATAGACTAATGCTATTAATTGTAAATAGCAATAAGCATACTGGCAGTAATAGCCAATACCACATCTATAACATAGGGGAAAAGCTAATTTACATCGAGTTACTGTAATCAAAAAAGCATCAGAATATGATTCATTTATCAAAGGTGTAATTTTGTACAACTAATTACCAGAGACTTTAAAAATAAAAAACAGGGAGAAGTTTAAGAGAAATCTAAAGTTATTCTTGACTGAGAGATGCCTATACAGGGTGGATGAATTGTAGATAATTGTAGAAAAAAGGTGTAATTTTCCTTCATTGTTATAAACATGTACTAAAATGATATAAGAATAAGTTATTGAATATCTGATTCTGTTAAACTTTTATTATTCTTATGCAATACTTTACAATAGTATATGAATTATTTAAACTAGTGTCCTTAGATTTTGACAATGTCTGAAACTAGTGTACATGAGCCTATTGACAACAATACATTTATTATTATTATTATTATTATTATTATTATTATTATTATTATTGTTGTTGTTGTTATTTACAGAGAGGAAAAGACCAGCAGATAACATAATAGTAATACAGACAATAGTAAGCAAATACTTCTTAAAATGTAAATTGGAACCTTGCACAGTGAAACTAATCATATTAATTGATATCATGGTATGATTCAGTTGAACTACACACTCTTAAAGCTCCACTTACTTTTCATAAATGTATGGAACCGGTTTCGAGAACATTTAGTTCCCATCTTCAGCCAGATTAAAGTTCAACTGTTGGATCATTTGTTGACAGTGGGAATGTGTATTCTGCTCTGGTGGCAGTGTGATAAACTTGTAGTTTATGTTTTCATCTCCAGCAATGTCGAAGTTCATTATGCTGTATTTGTATCTGTAGATGTAGATTTTCTCCCAGGTTGCTAGTTCCGTAGGTCCTTGTACTGATTTTTTTAATAATTTTGCTTTATTTATTATGTCGTGATTTTGTGTCCAAAAATGATATGCTACTGCTGATTTCTCTATGTGCTTGTACTTTATGTTCCTGAAATGTTCCTTTAACTGTGTGCCTATGTTTTTCTTTGATGTAAATTTTTTTCACTTTCTGAACAATTTATTTTGTAAATACCTGATTTTTCCTCTTGCGGAATACTGTCATTAACATTATCTATCAGTAAGTTTATAACATTAAATCTATTAATTGGTGCCAATCTGATATTAAAATCTTTAAGAATATTCTGAAATTTTTTTGTAGCCCATGGATGATATGTGAACTTTTTAAAAATTAGTTTATCTTTTCTTGCTGAAAGTGTTGTGGTTTCTTTGATATGTTTTTGTCTCTTGAATTCCTGCACCTTTTTGTGAACTAGTTCTTTTTCAAAACCATTTTTAACTGCCATTTCTTCTATTTGTTTGTATTCTTTAAAATATTCTTTTTTGCCAATTTGTAGATTAATTACTGCATGTTTGTGCGCTGTGGGGTTAAAACTGTCAGCTTTGATGTGATTATCTGCATGTGTATTCTTTCTGCATATTCCAAATTTAAGATTTTCTTGGTATTTCATTATTTTAATATCTAAGAATGGCAACATGTTATCTGTTTCTATTTCGTATGAAGAACCAGAGCAGAATACACATTCTCACAGCTCAACGAATGATCCGACAGTTGAACTTTAGCCTGGCTGAAGATGGGAACTAAATGTTCTCAAAACCAGTTCCATACATTTATGAAAAGTAAGTGAAGCTTTAAGAGTGTGTAGTTCAACTGAATCATACAATGATATCAATTAAGCAAATACTTTTACAAATGAGGAAGGTGTATATGTTATTTGCTTTTTTTGAAAAAATATTTGATACTATCAATTAGGTAGAATGGAAATTAAAAAGGAAAGGGAGAGTAAATAAAGAGTTTTTATAAGGATCAAGAAAATATGCAAAACAGTGAAGTTTTGTATTAGATGCAGCAGTAATGAAATAACAAATGTAGTTGACTAAAAACTGGGGTTAAGACAGGGATGTAAGTTGAGTCCCATCATATTTAATTTATTTATTGATGAAATTTTAGAAACAGTTGCAAAAAGTAGGTTATATATTCCAGTGATAGGAAACAAAGAGATACCACAATTACTTTATGCAGATGATCTAATGTAAGTTCAATAACAGTTGTAGGTTTAAGAAATCTATTAATGAAATCAGTAAATACTGCAAAGAGTGGAATATAAGAATTGATGTTAGGAAATCTAAAATAATGATATTTAAAAAAGGAAGTAGATTAAGGAAAGCTGAAAAATGGTATATGAATGGAGAGGAGTTGGAAATAGTGAAAGAATTTGATAATTTAGGAGTGAGATTAAGTAGTAATGGAGGCTGGGAGTTTTGCATGGCAAGAAGATTATTGCTATGAAAAGAGTGAGAGTATGTTTATAAAAGATGCCATAAATGTCTGTAAATTGATTGAAAAGGTATGGAGTGGTAGAATCAAAGATATTACATGGAATGTAAATTTGGAGATTATCAGAGATTGTGAACAAAATTGTTATAATACATAGGATGTATAGTTATTGGGGGCTACCAAAAATATCACCAAACAGAGTAGCATTGGCAGAAAGGTAGAACAGGTAGAAAAGAAATGTGGTGGAAAAGAGTCCTGAAATACTCATATAGGAATCTGAAACTAGAGGATGGTAATATAATTAAACTTGTATGAAATACCAATGAACAGTTTTGCACAATTGGAAGAGACTGAAAGAAACATTGGAAAAGATTGGTATGAGCAATGTATAGCAGAAGGGAGAAAATAATTCAATATGTTTCTGGAGGAAAGTAAGGTGAAGGATAGAAGATATTGAGACACAAGAGATACAGTCAAGTTTTAAGAATAAAAGTTCTTTCAGATTATATGGTATTAAAGAAGGAGTGGGGTAGAGAGAAATATGTTGACAGCTGTGATAAGCAAGGAAGGGAAGGATAGGCATGGATATGAATGCGGGCATTGTACCTTAAAGGATTTAGAAACAGCAATATAGAAATACGTGTTAAGTGTGGGGAAAGAGAGGGTATATTTCATCGTTTGATGCAGTACAAGGAAACAAGTAAATGGAATATGGAATCCAAAATAGAAAACAATATTATAGCAATAAAAATGTTCACAGTTAGAGGGCAGGAAAGATGTAGGAGTATGAGTGAGTATTTATGAAGAGTATGAGGCAAAGTTATGAGGGAAAATGAGGAAAAATAGGGGAAAGAGGACTCTAGTTCAGGTTGGTAGCCAGGGTGTCATGACATGTTGGGTCAGTCTCAACAAATCAAATGACAAACAAACAAATAAATGAATAGTTATAGTCAACTAGTCTTCAGTTAAAACATTGATTATACAATTATAAATGTTAATACTATATAAATAGAATTAATTTAACATGAAAATTCTACAAACTAATAGAAAATTTATTTCTAAGTTGCCTGCATGCCCCTTCATTCATCAGTACAGACTAACTCCATGTTGCCTATATTGATGAGTCATTATTTTCTTAGCTTTAATAATAATAATAATAATAATAATAATAATAATAATAATAATAATAATAATAATGATTCTAAAGATTAATTTCAAATTTCAGATTTAATGAATATTTCTAAAATATTTTTTATAATTTCAATATTAATTAAATTTGGAATTGAACACAGTGAAACACACATTAATATTCTCTTCTAAGTCAAAATATTTAGAACACTCTTTAGGGTATCACTTACATGAGATTTACTCAAGACATTTGTCGGTCCTGGTGGTGTAGTGGTTACTATACTTGCCTCCTAAACCCAAGATCGCGGGTTTGAACCCGGCCAGGAGCGATGGATTTTTTTGGGGCGTAAAAATCCTAAGTATGGCTTCCTTCGGAAGGGAAGTAAAGCCGTGGGTCCCGTGTCATACATTTACGGCACGAAAAAGAACCTCAAGCCTGAAAGAGAGGCCTCTGAGCAAAATTTGTCGGCCGTTTCATGCCCTGAGTTGAATGGGATGCTGATGACCTGAGATGTTAAAGAGCGTCCTTAAATAAATCAATCAAAAAAAAAAAAAAAACTCAGGACATATTTCTTGGAACAATTGTCCACATCCTCAGCTATTAAATGACTGTTGGATCATTCGTAAAAATTGGGTGGGTTGACTCTGGTGGTCTTGTGATAAACTTGAATAAAGAGCTGTCTTTACATCCCAGAAGCAGACAGCTAGGGTTAGGGGAGGCCTCTTGCCCATAAGAATTAATATGCACATGTACCACCTCTCATTATGTGCATTCCCAGAAAAACTTGCCTCCATTTTCAAACAGATCAGTTGTCTTTGCATTACAAAGTTGAATAAAAATTGTTATATTGAAACAGATATTAATGGCAACACAATCATATATATTAAATATAGGAAAACTTCCAGTTTTCTCAGTATCAAACATTATTATATTTGAAGTAACAATACTCTCATGCAGACACCCTCTAGCAGCAATAATCAGTTATTTTGTTAGTCAGCTGTTAATAATGGCAGGCTAGTGAAGTTTCCTGATAATTCGTGAAGTAGTTATTTTATTTCATTTTATGTTAATTGAATATAAAGAAAATTAACATTATACAAAGCTTCTGGGTCTTTTTCTTTGTAACCATTGGAAGAGTCCTATGTGTATACCATATCATGTATTGGAATTCCACCCACCGATGCACCCACTCATCTACCTTACCCCCCACCCTACCCACCATACCCAACTACCTATTCCAAACTAGTCACAGTATTCTCATGGCTATATTACTTTTCATACTCAAAAACCAAAAAGAAGGATACCTTATGGCCAGGACCCTTGTCATTAGCAGTGTCATTATTCTTAGCACTTGCTAACACACCCCCTTTTTTCTTTATGGTGTTCTTCTTTTTATGTGGTGCTGGAGCAGCACTTCTCTGAGTAAGGGATTGCTGAGGGGTGCTCTGCCAGCCCGAGAGTGTATCTTGGCTATGACTTCGTCGTAAATCCAAAATGAGATGGGTGCGCTCTCTGGCAGCTGGTTCAGGAGTCACACAACGACGACCAGAGCCTCTTGTGGTTCCACCACTTGCCAAAGTTGGTGCTGGTGTAAGGGGTCGTGAATCGGTCTCTGTATATCGTCGAAACAGTTCCTCCGGCACTGCATCCTCACCATCTGCATATGGAGCAGGCATCAATGCTGCTGCTAGTTCCTCTGTTGCCTGTACATCCAAAATATGCAATGTATAAACTATTTTGAATATAAATGTGAACTCAGTGGCTGTAATTTGGAAATAATTTACAATAAAACATTATAAGAGATATTCTATATCGACACATAGCATTTCAATCTTAGAATATCCAGTTTTAAATGCTGCTGCTAGTTCCTCTGTTGCCTGTACATCCAAAATATGCAATGTATAAACTATTTTGAATATAAATGTGAACTCAGTGGCTGTAATTTGGAAATAATTTACAATAAAACATTATAAGAGATATTCTATATCCACACATAGCATTTCAATCTTAGAATACCAATTTTAAATGCTGATAATGACTAAATACATATTTATAAAAAAGAACCTTTGAAAGAGGAGCTGGAATTGAATGAATAGTTTATCCACCTATCTCAGGAAGAATCATGCAGGATCAGCTTTAATTTAACCATTTTCTCTTTACACGTTGCTACAGCAATAATAAATAGTTTAACATATAGACTTATGAACACCCCACTGAGCAAAGAAGAATTTATAATAGAATATCAATATATTAATAGATAGCTCATTGCAATGGTTTTGGTTATGTTTAATTGATAAGAAGGTCACTAAGAAGCAAACACAGAAGGTTCAAGATCTTCAAAGAAATTAACACCCTTCCAATAATAAAAGGAAGAAAAAAAAACGTTTATAAAATTTACTTCCTTCCATGGGCACACAATACATTTAAGAGCATTTGAGTGTAGAGATGTCATATATAAGCAATTTTAGAAAATATATGGCCTATCTGTTCAAATTTTCAAGCTATGGCTATAAGTTTCTAAAGAACCGTATGCCACTGGCTAATGAAGATGCCCCTGGAAAGCATAACACATGATAAAGAAGGAAGATATCTGAACTTATCACTCTGGTGCCATTGTTATTACGATGGCTTTCCAGTAAGAGGCCATTTATTTTTGAGTTCGAGTCTCATTTGTCACTTTTTTATGTCATTTTCTGACTAGGACCTAATAATACAGCTTTTAGCCTATGTTTTAAATTGGTGTTTCAATGTGTACACTTAAATCTTAACATACTGATTCATATAATTAGAACCCTTGCTTACCAAAGGTAGAATTATGGGTAACCTTAATGAGTTGGGAGTCATGTATTCAATGATTACCTAAATTTCATTCTTAATTCTGTAGTATACATATCACAGCACTTCATATTAAATAAGAAAAAAAAAAAAATCCAACTACATGACAAGAATTAAAACCTGCGACCTATAGAACATCAGCTTTTGAGTTATGCATCACACAAGCAGTTAAAGAGTTCCCTTTAGAGCAAGCTGCATAATGCAAGAAGGCAGTTAAGTAAATTAAGTTTTAGTCATCATGTTGGTAATAAGCTTATTAGCCATTGTATGTTGGTAATACATTGTTGAGAAAGAGAATAAAACTTGACAGCATTAAGTAAATTTCATTCATAGTATGCAGTACTTCATACTAAGTAAAAAAAAATTCAACAATATGCCTTGAATTGAACCTGTGGCCCTGTGGAATATCAGATTTTGCATTATGCATTACACCACACAAACAAAGAGCTTCCTCTAGAGCAGATTACATAATGCAAGAAGGCAGTTAATAGATGTAAATTATAATTAATCTGTCGCCTAACACACTCTTATGCTTCACTTACTTTTAAATACGGTGGGACTGGTTTCGAAGAGACATCCTCACCATCTTCAACCAACTTGAAGACTAGTATGAAAAACTAACATCTGTGAGGACCTGTGACTCCATCCTGGTGGTGTTTTTTCTTTATAAACTGCAAATTGGTATTACATTATCCTATAATGTTTAAATTCATAAGATGATCCTTATGTTTATGAATGTAAATCTTCTCCCATGTGTCCAATTCTGTACCTCCGTGTACTTCTTTAAGTAACTTTATTTCTCTTTTTATATCATGATTATCTTTCCAAAAATGGTGTGCCACTGCTGACCCATCAATCCATTTGTACTTAACATTCCTGAGAGTATCCTATAACCATGTTCCTTTGTTACTTTTAGTTTTTCCAACGTATAACTTATCACATTCTTTACATGTTATTTTGTAGATGACTGATTTTTTCTTTCTCCCATGGAATGTTATTAAAACTGTTGTCCACTAAAGCATTTTTCACAGTGTATCTGTTAACAGGTGCCAATTTAATGTTAATATCTTTAAAATTTTTTTGGAATTTATTCATAGCTACTGGATGGTAGGTGAATTTTTTAAAAACTGGTCTCTCTTTTTCAGTTAATAGTGTGGTGGTATTCTTGATCAATTTCTTCTTTAGGAATCTATTAAGTTTTTTTTTTACTAAATTTTTGTTAAAAGCTATTATAACGGCAATCTCTTTTATCTTCTACCAAGGTTTCAAAATAGAAGCATAAAAAACTCGTTCCAGTTAATAGAAAAAATAAAACATTTTAAAGTTCTACCCATTGATATTTTAGTGTCTTTATTCTTGATTATTCCAACTCACAAGTTTTTATCATTTTTGAATGATTGGTTAAAGAAGATAGGAATTAATGAAACTTACAGCAAAGAATACATCCACCTTACTAACATTTGTATAAACCAGTCATATTTTACATATGCAGCAGAATTCTATAAACATAAAACAGGACTCGCAATGGGAAATCCTTTGTTCCCCTTTCTGGCAGATTTATTTATGAGTACATTTAAAACTCACATAATTTCCGCCTTCCCACATTATTTTAAATGGTGGTACAGATATGTTGATGACATTTTTAGTATAGTGAAAAAAGAATTTTTTGATGTTT
Organism: Metallyticus violacea; assembly: GCA_030762175.1. NCBI lineage: Eukaryota > Metazoa > Arthropoda > Insecta > Mantodea > Metallyticidae > Metallyticus > Metallyticus violacea. The sequence continues at coordinate 2,673,742 of CM060832.1, forward strand.
TGAAGCTTTTAAATATACAAGATAGGAATATATTCTTCACACTGGAAACAAAAACAAAGGAAATGTTGCCATTTTTAGATATAAAAATTAATAATAATCATGGAAATTTTGAATTTGGAATCTATAGAAAGGATACACATACAGATATCTATATAAAATCAAATGGGTTTAACCCCATAGCTCACAAGCACTCAATTTTCAATATCTTAACATATAGATCGGTAAATTTACCAATCAATAAAGAGGAATGCAAAAAAGAATTTGAGAAGATACAAAAGATTGCAATTATAAATGGTTTTAACAAAAATTTAGTAAAAAAAAACTTAATAGATTCCTAAAGAAGAAATTGATCAAGAATACCACCACACTATTAACTGAAAAAGAGAGACCAGTTTTTAAAAAAATTCACCTACCATCCAGTAGCTATGAATAAATTCCAAAAAAATTTTAAAGATATTAACATTAAATTGGCACCTGTAAACAGACACAATGTGAAAAATGCTTTAGTGGACAACAGTTTTAATAACATTCCATGGGAGAAAGAAAAAATCAGTCATCTACAAAATAACATGTAAAGAATGTGATAAGTTATACGTTGGAAAAACTAAAAGTAACATAGGAACACAGCTATAGGAATCTCTCAGGAATGTTAAGTACAAACAGATCGATAGGTCAGCAGTGGCACACCATTTTTGGAAAGATAATCATGACATAAAAAGAGAAATAAAGTTACTTAAAGAAGTACACGGAGGTACAGAATTGGACACATGGGAAAAGATTTACATTCATAAACATAAGGATCATCTTATGAATATCGATATTATAGGAGAATGTAATACCAATTTCCAGTTTATAAAGAAAAAATACCACCAGGACGGAGCCACAGGTCCTCATAGATGTTAGTTTCTCATACCAGTCATCAAGTTGGTTGAAGATGGAGAGGATGTCTCTTCGAAACTAGTCCCACCATATTTAAAAGTAAGTGAAGCATAAGAGAGTGTTAGACGACAGTTAATTATAATTTACATTAACAAGCTTCACTGTTTGAGTTCCAACAGAATTTTTTAAAAAATGTCTTATTTTTCGAAAGTTCTTAAATGAATCAGTTAATAATGTTCAATGTTGTACTGTCAAATGATTAGTTTGAGATTTGAAGAATTTTTATGGCATTAAATTAAATTTTGAATATTATGATAAGGGGCTGCAGAAAATTGATATTTCTAAGCTTGCAAGGCAGTTTTAAAGACATTTTAATCCAATCTTTCACATGGTTTGGCTTTAACAGTGACTTATCACCATCTAATGCAAATATGTTTAACACCATAAAACTGCATTATGTTTAGTTATGGACCATACATTGCCTATCAAAAATTATCTAAATATAACATCACTACACTCTGAAATTATTTTGGTATAGTTCATCTGTTAAACCATATACATGCACAAAGTACAGAGAGTTTGCATCACGCTTGATCTGAAAAAGCATAACTTTATCTCTCCTTACAGTGATGTAGAACATGTGAATAATTTCAAGGAAACTGTAAGGAAAAGGAGAAAAGAAAAATAATAAAAGGAAAAAAGAGGAATATGTGCACAGAGTTTGAACATATATAACATAACTGTAGAATAATAAATCTGCCACAAGCCTTCATTAGATATGTATTTATGTTCAGTTTCCAGATATTCTGATAGAGCATAGAAGCATCCCTCCATTAAATATACCTTAAGTGACTACTTAAATGAATTGTGTTGTTTGATGTTTTAGTATGCTCTGGAAAATGGTTATAAGTTTTATGTCTTTTTGTCATAAGGATATACTAACCTATTTCATATGCAAATTTGTTTTATTTCTAGTGTTATGTGTATGAAAATTTTCACTCTTAATGAAGGGAGGTGCCTCATTGGGCTTCATAGGACCCCCCTCCCCCAACAAAAAAAAAAAAGAGGAGTTAAGAAACTATGGCAAAAGAACATTTTAGGAACATTAATAAACAGAAAGATAAGTTGGCAGTTGCTCTACATTTTTGGACAAGAAATCACAATCTCATTAGAGAAGCAAAATTATTGAATCCAATGAAATATTTAGGTTTATCCTGGACTTCACCCAATGAAGTAGAATTAGCTAAACTAGGTAGGGAAAGAGTCATAATGAAGTATTGGTTTAGATAAATAAAGTTAAGGAATGTTTGCATTTACTGACAGAATAAAAAGTATGTTCGGTATGACCAGCCAAGAAATTTGAAAAGAAATAGAAGGGGAGATATTTGGATATTATGGAAAGAAAATGTGTTTGGGTTATGGTAAGAAGTTTGATTGGGATTGAGGACATATAGAGACAAATATTTTGTATTCTTAATTAGCTGGTGAGTCGATTTAATACTCTTATGCTCCACTTACCATTAAATTATTCAGAACATGTTTCACAGGCCATTCCTTACATCATTGGCTGTGAGTCGACTGCCAAATTTGTTGATGGATGAATGAAATTGGTCACTCTTGCAAACATGTACTAAAACCTTGTCCTAAGAATAAGTTATGCTTTGTTAACTCTAGTATTTTGACAATGTCTGAAATTTATGTAAATCAGTCTATTCACAGCAAATTTATTATTATTATTATTATTATTATTATTATTATTATTATTATTATTATTATTATTATTATTAGATCTCATGGACATTTTATGGCTTTTGGAATAATTTGTCTTTTGTTGCGATCTGGAAGTTATATTCATATTTTTTTTATAAAAACATTTTCCCATATTCCCAACTCCAAAGGTCTATCTACAATTTCAGTAATTTAATTTCCATTTCTATATCATGTTTATCTCTCTGTAAGTGTCAGTCCTGGTGGTGTAGTGGTAACCATACTTGCCTTCCAAACCCAAGATCGCGGGTTCAAACCCAACCAGGATCGATGGATTTTTTCGGGTGTAAAAATCCTAAGTATGGCTTCCTTTGGAAGGGAAGTAAAGCCGTGGGTCCCAAGTTGTACATTTATGGCACGAAAAAGAACTTCAAGCCTGAAAAGAAGAGGCCTCTGAACAAAATTTGTCAGCCGTTTCACGCCCTGAATTGAATGGGATGCTGATGACCTGTGATGTTAAAAAGCATCCGTAAATAAATCAAATCAAAAAAATCAATCTTCAAAAGTGGTTTGATTTTTTGCCTATAATTTCTTTACAGTATCCATTTGTTTTTGCCGTTTGTGTCTATATGAGTACTTTTCAGTATTCAAACTCATTCATGGGTATGTTAATGAGTCTATGTGCTAAGCTATTGAGGACTGCATGTTTGTGTTCTGTGGGATTGAAGATATTGATTTTATGTAATTTTCAGTATTCATATCCTTTCTGTATATTCCAAATTTTAAATTATTGACTGTTCTTACAATCTTTAAGTCTAGGAAAGGAATTATGTAGTCTTGTTCTGTTTCAGATGTTCTTGTAGGCTTTAACAATTTCAAAGCATTATCCAGTTTTACTAACTAACCATCATAAAGATATTATCTGTGCCAGACTTTAAAAAATGTAAGGGAATGATTTGATGCAAACTTCGGTTGGATGTATTCCTAAATCTCCTCATTACTTAATTTCAGAGACTGCAACCATTTTCGAAGGGATATTGAGAACTTGCATTTGAATTCTGAAATATACAATTGCTTATACTTAAGCTATCAACCTAGGAAATTTCTGGATAAGCCATTTTGTAGGATGGCATATTTCTATTTGGTCTCATGGTATTTCTTGGTTTATGTATTATGTATTTTTGGTAGGCCTTGCTACTGTGGCATTACCTGCTCTTAATAATGGTTTCTCCTTGGGTGTATTATTCTGTTGCAAAGTAGGTCTAAAATGAAATATTTTATAGTTTACAAAGGAAGAAATCATTGGGATTATACAGAATGGTAAAGAGAGAATGGAACAGTGAAAAATACTTTGATTATTGCAATAATCAGAAATGAATTATTTAGCTTTGGTTTCATTAGTGGAAAAATAAAATGAGTGGCATGATCTTGTAGAATGTGAAGATATATAAAGATAGAGGAAGGAAATTTGGCAAAAGGGTGGAGTAGATTGCTGATACAATTTATAGTGAGGAAAATATTTAATAGAGAAGCTACAGGGTAAATAAGGGGACTAGGAAAGTTTGTGTGAAGAATAAGAGAAAAATGGATGAGGAAATTAAAAAATATAGGTGGTGGGACTGGAAAATGGGTCTTCAGAATTGAAAGGATTAATATAGATGAGGAATAATATTGATATAAAGTTGGTTTTGTGAACCTCGTACTTAGTTACTTGCCTGTTCTTCTGCTAATGATGGAGCGAATGTTCCTAAAACATGTCCAATTAAAAACAAAATAAGTGAAGCATAAGTATTACCAAACCAACACTATATCAACGTTATTTTATTACTGCACCATTAATAGCTTCAAGAGCATAATCTCATAGATAAGGGATTTTGAAATAAGTTTTCAGGAGGCTTGACAGCTGGATCCCTAAGTTAATATATAACTCTTTTTAAGTTTATAATATCTGAATTTATTTAGATATGCTTATGAAATAAATAAATACAAAATTACAAACTAGGAGTTAATGAGATGAATCTGCCAATGACAACTCTGAGACTTACCCATGTATCCTTTGCTTTCTTCACCACATCCTTTGCCTCATAATCAGCCGGGTGGTTACACAAAATAGAGCAACCATATGGAAAAGGGTTATACACCCCAGCAAAGGGCCTCAGTGTATAAGGTGCAGGCCGCGATAGGTTTGGAAACTCTATCTTCTTTACCTAGGCAATAAAAGAATAAAGAATCATCACATTTGAATAAAAATAACCATTAACTTGGTTTAGCACTATATTTGTTAGGTAGGTATATAACTGTTACCTACAGGTTCATGTCTCTTTACTGGCTTTCGCACTCCTTCTAGAAGACCTGTTTTACTTATTAAAACCATAGTCTGGAAAATTCAATTTACATTTATTACTTTGTATCCCTACCCTGTAAATAACCTTATAGTAAGAAAATGCTTCAAATGTTTATGTAACCAACTTATGGTAAACTAATTACTATGAGGGAAAAGATGTATGTCATTAATTTATTAAAGTAATTACTTTTGATTAGAAAATATCATTATATCTTATTAAATATATCTGAGTATATAAGTTTTATAGAAAAGTAATATCTCTATATACCCACTCTTACCTAAAAGTTATGCAAGTGATATACAAATACAAGTCTTTGATAATCTTTTTCTTAAAAGTATATTTTCTTATAAATTGAATACCTATGGTAGGAACATTTACATGAAAATCCTGAGTAATATGAAAGCAGAATTATGCAAAATATGAAGGTAGTATCTAATTGTGTTACCATAGTAACCAGTGGCTTCTTGAGTATCAACAGGGTAAAATAATGATGAATGTAGTAATGTGTGATAATGATGATGGTGGATGATGATGATGATAGTTTAAGGGGCGCAACACAGCTAGGGTCATTAGCGCCCAAACACACTAAAAACCGCGCCAATGATAAAAAAGAAATAATATAAACAATGTCAGTGTTTAACATCATCAAATTTAGCACTTTGGGCTATAAAACAAACCCCATGACAAAGAACAAGGATAAAAAGGTCAACAACTAATAGGACTGGTAATAAAACACAGCAGCTAAGGCTGATAACACAACAGTCTTATAATATTCAATAATCGGAAGAAAAAAAAAACTGGTTCTAAAACACAGCCTCAAGAGCTGAAAACAGATCAGTGTCAAAATGGTATAAAATTGTTACAATAAAACCCCAAAACAAATAACAGGGGTAAAATGGTCAACAACAAACAAACGACTGTCGGTAAAACATATCAGCAAGATCTGAAAACTCAACAGTCCTACAATAGCTTAAAATGCCGTCATGAATAAAAGGTAAATCCTCACACCTTGCTCCAAAAACCAGAAACACGAATAAAACGGAGCACGCGCTCAACAGCAGCCATATCATCTGCAAGTAACTCCTCAATAGAGGGGGGGAAAGCCAAGGAATGTCTAAACGTTGCTAGATGATGGCAATCGAGTAAAATGACGCACTGTAAGGGGGTGGTCACAGTGAGGACAAGCTGGAGCCGGTTGTCCATTAAAAAGGTGTCGGTGACTAAAAAGGCAATGCCCAATTCTCAAGCGTGCTAAAATGACTTCTTCGCGACGAACTGCGCGAGAAGTCGACCAGTTAAAAGCGGAGGATTTACATGCACGGAGCTTATTAGTTGGGAGTAATTCCCACTCCTCGCGCCAGCGCGAAAGAATGACTCTACGTAAAGAATGTATAAAATCCCCGAAATAAAAATGTTGCTCGTACTCAGCAGGGTCTAAAAGAGCGGATTTAGCTGCGACATCTGCGGCCTCATTACCTGGGAGACCCACATGTCCAGGTACCCATAGTAGTGTCACCCTGACGCATGATGATGATGATGATGATGATGATGATGATAGTGGTGGTGGTGGTGGGATTTTCACCCTCTTTAATATAGACAATAAAGATAAATAAAAATAACAATCTGACTGACAAATTAATATAGATAATGTGATTAACAAAACAAGTATATAAATGTTACAAATATTGCTTAAGTACAGTAAAATGATTTCTCTCTTATTAAGTAATATGTTTGAACTATATATACAGACAGACAGAGAAGAAATGTGGTAGTTGAATAGATAAAACTTGAAAGTGAAACAGGTGGATTAGTAGGGTACAGTTAGAAAGAGATAATAATAATAATAATAATAATAATAATAATAATAATAATAATAATAATAATAATAATAATAATAATAATAAGCCACCACAGCTGGCAGAGGTTGTTAAAGCGCGGATTCGTGAAAGGGAGATCTGGGGCTCGAATTCCGCCAGGACTGTCCTCCCTGACCTGCCACTGACTGAGGTTTCTTTCAGGTTTTCCTCAGTCCTCATAAATGTAAAATGCCGGGGAAGTACTCTAAACTTAGGCCTGAACGTCTCCTTCATTTATATAAAAAAAAAAAAAAAAAAAAAAAAAAAAAAAAAAAAATCCTTTCCCCAATATACCGTATCATCAGTGTCCATATGTCGGCCCTGGTGGTGTAGTGGTTACCATACTTGCCTCCTAAACCGATCACGGGTTCGACGGGTTCGATCCTGGCCAGGACCGATGGTTTTTTTCGGGCGTAAAAATCCTAAGTATAGCTTCCTTCGAAAGGGAAGTAAAGCCGTGGGCACCGTGTCGTACATTTACGGCACGATAAAGAACCTCAAGCCTGAAAAAAGAGGCCTCTGAGCAAAATTTGTCGGCCTTTTCACGCCCTGAATAGAATGGAACGCTGATGACCTGAGATGTTAAAGAGCGTCCGTAAATAAACCAAATTAAATAATAAATCAGTGTCCACCGCTTGTGGTACCCCATTAGTAAAAGCGGGCGTTAAATCACACACACTAGGAAGAAATATATGTTTGAAGACAGGATCATATTTCTTTCCATAGTATTTAGACTATTTATTGTTATAAACTTTGTATTTTAAGGCCCCTGGCTTAAACATTGGCTTTATGAGATTAGTATTTTATTTTTTAAAACTATTTGTATCATAATCATGTTTGTATTAGAAAGGCAATATTGGAGTTCTTTTGAAAGTCATGCCATTTCAAACCGTTCCCGAAATATTGAATTATTAACGAAATTTTAGTATCAAAATAAAGGGAAGTTAATGTCGTTTATGCAACTAAACTTTATATGGTGCATGATGATTATGTCATTGAAGGCTTCTTTCCGCATAAGTAGTTTGCTAATAATTATTGCTAAACAGCATAATTCTCCCTTTATTTATTTTGGAACGAATTTGGTAAATGACTGCAAATATTCATAAATTTCTTATAGATACTTTTCGGATGTAATTCGTCATGCGAAGAGTTTTTGTGTGCACTGAGTTGATATCTTGATTATGATCAGTAGCGCCACAACATAATTTGAAATGAAAATATCCCGGTGAACAAGGCGATCAGCTGTTATTCTGCCTCCGTCAAAATGCCATTAAAAGAGCTTGATAAGAGTGGTGTAAATACAAATTTTATGTGTTAGTACTTAATGTCACCGATGTGTAATCGAAGACCAAATCTAACTACAATATATTACAAATTATGAATGGATTCGGCACATTTTGTGTTTTTTGTGTTTTATTGTATTGCAGTGTATCATGGTATGAGTCTACATGTAATCATTTCAACACACATTTTGCACATAGCGTTGAATTCTCAAAATATTTTAAGACTAATGACCGGGAGTATAGATCCTTAAACGTACATCTGTTTTTAAGGGGGAGGGGCCTACCCTACAAAACTGACGTCGAAAATTGACAAATATTGTGTGCATCTTACAAAGATATTGTTCCATAAATATAGGTGAAATATGCTGATTATGTGTTTTATAGGAGCATAGAATTTTTCCAGAGTTCCTGGTAGGTTGAGAAAGGATAACAGCTTGTGATGCTGTGTTTTTTAGCTTACAGAAACTAACTAAAGTAAATCATAGAAACATAAAAGTATCTAGTGAAGGGAGGTCTCTGGTAGGTCGTAGGTCTCTGCTACTGCTCCACGAACTCATTGAATCCTCCAGTAACTAAACTAAGCAAAATACTAAACATTGTAAATGTATCTGTAATGAGTTAGTTATGTATAAGTGCCAGAATTTTTAGATATAAAAAATGTAGTTAATCAACTAGTTATTTTTAAAACTCGTGACAGCAAAGTTTAGTTTAGATAAAACGTCCAAATGGTTTCACAAAATTTTCAATCTATGTTTTTACATAGACATTGATATAAAACAAGGTTTTTTATTTAATATAATATATTATATTGTCATTCGTATATTCCTTTGCAGAATAATAGGCCTTCTTACAAAGGTATTTTTTAAAAGCAGGATTTATTGGAAGGATTTATTATTGTTTATGTTATTATTGTTGTTAAGGCTTTTTGATTGAGTGTTTTGATATAAAATGCATTTGTAATAAACTCATTTTTGAAGGCAGGACAGTGTTGAAATCAGTCTATGTAAATTTGCTTTTTGTCTAGTATTCTTGTCATTAATATTTGTTTTTGTACAATGTTTTCTTTATTTCTTATATAAAGTTTTATGAGGAATAATACATATTAACATGGAAGTTGTAATGTCCAATTGCTTAAAGAGGTTTTTGCTTTAATGCCTACAATGCGTACCAGCGATTATTTGTGTAACTTTTTTCTGTAAAAGGAAGACGCATTACTTTAACCTGAATTTTCCTAAAATATAATACCATATTTAATTATTGAATTGAAATTGGCATAATAAATTAATTTAAAGTCTCAATTGAATCCTAAGTAAATAATGTGTGTATTGCATAACATGTGTGCTAAGTTTAGGTATGATAAGATAATGTGCTCTTTTCAATTCAGACGGTTATTAGTTCTTATACCATGAATTTAATATCTTCGTTTTGTAGAAGTACACTTAGAATGTCCTAACTGTGATAGAGGATTTGGAGATTTGTGAGTGATGAATTCGATAACAATGGTTTTATCTAGATTTAGAGACTATCTGCTTGCTTAAAACCATATCAAAAAGGAACTCACAATTAAATTAAATTTAATGGTGCAATCATTTCCATTTATCAATATGCTTGTATCATGTGCAAATAGAATAGTATTACCTACATCTAGGATAGATAAGGAGGATCATTTATATACATCAGAAAAAGAAGAGGGTCTAGAATAAATTCTTGATCTGTGTTTAATTATTCCCCACTCTGGTGCATTGCTTTTATTATTAAAGGGATAATTTATTTTTAATTTTTGTTTCCTTTTGCTATGGTAAGATATAAACCATTTTAGATATTGGTTTCATAGAAATCTATTTTATCTATCAGAATTTTATGATTCACACAACTTAAAGCTTTGGCTAAATCACAAAATATTCTCGTGCATGTACTCTTTCATTGATTCCAGTTAATATTTCATCAATAAGGTTAAAGATCACATTGAAATTTTCTTTCTAAAGCCAAACTGATTATTAACTGGAATAGTTACTTTCAAAATAATTGCAAAGCCTACTGTGCATTACTTTCTCAAAAACCATAGAAAATGTAGATGAAATAGCTATAGGTCTATAATTTTCTCTCGTTTTGAACAGAATATTCACTATGGAATATTTTAACTTTTAGGAAATACATCGGGCAAAGTCTCATTACACAATTGACTAAGGAAAATACTTTTTTTTTTTTTTTTTTTTTTTTTTTTTTTTTTTTTTTTTTTTTTTTTTTTTTTTTGCAAAGGTCTTTATGGCTTTGCTATTAATGGTTGCATTAAATGCAAAGGATGTACTTGTAATATTGAAACTTTGATAATATGTATTCTACTTTTAACTTACGGAAAGGAGGTTATTGGAGTTCACAAGACCATTAGTCAGCCACAGTAAAGTACAGAGTCCTCCTCCGGTTTCTGAGATTCACTCTAGGTTAATGTGTATGTAAATGAATCAGTTGGTTTAAAAGTATTACTTGTTGGATACACATAGTGAAGTTTTTCCCATATAAATAGAATTCCAGCATTTGGTTGGGCATATTGCATTAATTACAGTTTTCTTGTGTCTAGGTTATTGCCAAAGTTGTTGGCATGGTTCTTGAAAAGGAAGTTCCTGATTGAAGTAAGAATTGGAAGGATAGGTGTGCCATATCTTGCACTGAAAGATGTACAGATTTCAAAAAGTGGTGTTTCAGTGGTAAGTAGTTTCACATTACAATGGTGGTTAATCTGTCATGACTTAATCTCAGTGATGGGGTAATTCTAACATATTGCTTATGGTTTATATAGGAAGACCCACTCAAGAACTGACTGCTTCAGAACCTTTTATGCGCAGTGAATATCATGATTCAGTGTCCATAAAGCAAATAAAATTAAACTGTGTTCTAAATTATTTTGAAATATTATTACTTAAATAAGTAGAAGGATTGTTTAATGAATAATTCATACAATTTTTTTAAACTTATACATTTATTTATATATTTTTTGTCATTGTTTTTTTTATGGTCCTTCAATGTTGTATCTTATTGGCTCCAAAAAATAATTATTCCATTAAAAATATCCTTAACTCAAGACAAAAAGAAGATAACCTACAAGAAGAAGATAAATCAGGAATATATCAGATGAACTGTAATGATTGTGAAAAAATTTATGTTGGAAAGACCAAAAGAAACATAAAAACAATAGCTAAAGAACACATTAGGAATATAAACCAAAAACAAGAAGAAAAATCGGCGGTAGCTTGGCACTTTTGGAAAGAACAACATAACATTAATAAAAACCCCAAATTACTTAAAAATATTAAAGGAAAAACTGAACTTACAGTCTGGGAAAACATCTATATTTGGAAGAATAAAGAGAAAGTTTTTAATTTCGAAATCCCATCAAGTGATGTACTAATACAAAAGTTCATTAAACCTCCACCAGAGATGAATTGACCTACCACAAACAACGAGACCGGCAGTCGACCAGGAACTGATGATAGGAGCAATGGCTCCCAAAACTAGTCTTCCATTTTATTGAATTTTAGTGGTGTGTATGTTACAATTTCGACTCAGTTTTTTAAAAATGTTAATATTTGACACCACTGTTACAAAAGTTCACTATATTTTATATGAACTTATTAATTAATGAAATAAGTTATGGCATTACTGTGTGGTATTAGCATGACAAAATTTAAAGTTAACTAATAAAAGAAAAACTGAACTATAATACAATATTTAACTAGGTTTGTCTGATTTTTACCTTCAAATCACTTGAAAATAAAATGGCTGTATGGAAATTACTTTAATTTTCAAAAGTAAGGGAAACAAAATTAGAATTCTTGCAATCTAAAAGTATTACAAAAGAGAAAACACATTTTTAGAATTTTTCTTCTTCTTATTGAGATCAAACACCAAAAATTAAATATATGTCCACTGACAGATTGAATTTATATTGTATAGGTATTTTTAAATATTTTTAAATGTAGCCATATTTATGAAATGAGCCCTTGACATCATTACATTTACTAAAAATAGAGAGAAATAACAGAAAGTTTTGACTTACCTTGTGTATTTAAAAAGAAAATGTTCGTATGGTCAATAAAACAAAAAAATATTACTATTAAAAACAATTACAATATACTAAGCAAATATACACAATGAACAATATAGAATCAAAAGTTATATCAATTTTCAGTTCCCATTTAATATAACAGATAATGGTTTTGTGACTTGGAAGTTTAATTTAAATGTTATTGTAGTAAAAACAAGTAACGCAAATGTTTTCTGAAGGTTATTACAGAGAGCCCGTACATACAAATATAATTTTCACATAAATATTAGAATAATATTTCACATTTGCTATCTTCATGGCAATGCTTTTGTTAATTATAAAACATGTGTATCATTGTAAACACAATTCATATGTTAATTTGTCTTTTTTTTTAACAATTGGGAAAAAAGCATTTTGATCTTACTCCATCAAATTTTCCTGTCACCAATGCATTTTTCTGCTTATTTGTAGGGTGGTGTGGGAATCCAACACTTGCACAGCTGCCTGACTTAAAGTTTTTCTTTAAGAATCATTTTCACTGCTGCCAATTCAATATTTAGGACTTCTTGAGTCTTATAATTTGTGCAACAATGATCTTCTTGCAGTATTTGCTCTGCTTCCATCACATTTTCATCAGCTGTTGCTGTTGCCAGCTGTCCTTTGCAGTCTTCATCTTCGAGGGAGTCCCTTCCCCCTTTCCTAAAATCTGCAAACCATTAATAAATAGTGGACTGCGAAGGGCAAAGATTGATCCTCAAATGCATGATGCAGTCTTTCAAGGCATTCTCTCTTCCTTAAATTGACTTTAAAGTTATGGAAAATCATAGCTCGAAAATGATCTATCTTGAGATCCATCCTAATGCCTGACATGGCAACACCTGCATATACATAGACAGCTGCTGACACCACACACTGCATTAGCTTGTCACAACTCCTTGTTGTCCATTTACAAAACTTTTAGCATAATCCTCAAATAACAGCTGAAGATGTGGACAAAGATCCATGAAACATGTCCTGATAAAACCTTGAGTAAGTAAGTTAGGAAAAGAGTTTTTATTTATTTATATTCCAGAGTTAAGGTCTTAGGGCCTTTTCTCCACTCAACCAGTCAACATGGATATACATACATATTAAATTATAACATTAGTTAAAAACTAAAAGAGAAAGGGATAATAGTAACTATAAACACAATACATGAGTTATAGTCGTTGTCAATAAAGATCACATTTAGCAGTTACATAGGTGAAATAGATGGAAATATATGACTGCTAAAAGAGCATAATATAATATTTTGTTTTAAAGCTAAATCTTAAATAGACATTTGTTACCTTTTTTTATTCTGATTTTTAAACATGTGTGTATATTTAAGGCATAGATTTAGATCAAAAACAAAACAAAATTAAATATATATATATATATAAAAAATCATAATTGCTGAAAAGTATTTAAGAATTCTTCAATTGAATAAAAACAGTGTTTTAATAGCAAGGAATTGGTAATATGTGGAGTTTTCAGAATAAATTATTACAGGAATACTTTTGTTTCTTCCCCATCATTCTAATTGCACATTTTTGAATTTTGAAAATTATATTTTCTTTATCACAGTTACCCCAAAAGATCACACCAAAATATAAACAGTTTAATAAACTGTTAAAATGCACAAAGTATAAATTCCTCAAAGTATTCAAGTTTGCAATATTTTTGATAGAGCTAAACATAAAATTAAGCTGACTTAAATTAGATGCCAGTTTTTCAATATGCATGCTCCATTTCATTTCATTTCATTCATCCATACACCCAGGAATTCAGTAGTGGATTTATAGTTCATTTTCTAATTTTATTTGCAGCTTAAGCTATTTAAAATATTTTGAATTATAAGAAATTATGACAGTTTGTTTACAGATGTAACAATATTCTTCATTCTTTATTATTTGTATGCAATTCAAAACAGGATTCCATGCCAGTGTTTGTTTCTATTCTTATTTACAATTTTTCAGAAAGTATATTTTTATTGTTAATTGGAATATTGTAAAATAACAATACTGTTTTATATTGTAGCACATTGATGAAATTGGCTTCCGAAGCAGTTTTTTCAACAGTGAGGTGACAAAGTTGCTAGCAGTAGTGGTGAAGGATGTGCGCATTAATAAAGATGTTGGAAATGGGAAGAAGATGTCCGAAAAGGCACAAGTGGTTGACTTCCGGGACAAAAAGGTGCCTCCAATGATCATAACCTTTGCACAGTTCATGGCTGTACATATCTACAATGTGAACACAATGCTTCTTCGTGTTGAGACGCCAGAATGGTTGGTACATGCTACAGCTGGGGAGATACACCTAGATGGTAGCATTGTACATAATGCACGCACATTACTGGTTAATGTGACCATAACATCAGCTACTGCTAAAATACTTCATCATGTGGAGAAAGCTAATGATGATGCACAAACCTGCCTTGGAGAACTGTCATTTGGTATTTCCATGGAGGCCATGCTGAAGGCACAGGGACCATTATCTGTCGAGGTAATACTGTTAAAATCTTAAGATTAAGAGCTATTTATAATGTATGTAAAGCGGAACATGGAACAAGTCAAGATGTACAAAACACATTAATGATATCTATATGGGGATGAAAGATGTTTTAAGTATATAAATACACATGCTCAATCTTATATATATATAACAAAAAAATTTAAGCTGTAAAACAAGAAAAAAACGATAATAGTAATATTTTGTCTGATGACTATTTGAATGCATTTTTTATCTGTGAATTTTTAACTGAATAATAAGCTTTATTGCATATTGTGTAACAGATTTAAATTTTTCCCTGTTATTGGATGTTGAAAATTTTATAATACATTCATAATAAACTCATTTTAAATATGAATAATGCCTTTGCAATGGACTATGCAGATTATTCTTTTGCCTAGTGTTTATTATGTATTTTCATATTTTTAATGTAAAATTCCATAAGAGAAAGGAAAAATGTTATAAACGCACGATTTTCTATTATTTGTACCACACATTATTCATATTGTCTTCTTTTGTACAAGTATATATATATAAAAACACGCTTGATTTCAATTAAGTTTCCCCAGAATATTAAACTATATTTAATGATAAACAAGAAATATGCATAATATGGTTTTGAATTGCGGGAATTTTCACAGTGAAATATAGTATAACATAACAAATTATTATTGAGGAAATCACTCATTTTTCACTAATTTAGTTAGTAATTAAATTAGTGAAATTACTAAATTAGTGAAATTTGAGTGATTTCCTCAATAATAATTTGTTATGCATAATATGTTTTGAGGGTAGCTTCAAAATTAATATAAAATTAACAAAATGCATATGTTGCTGATTTTAATTTTGGCATTATATACTCTATATGTGCCTTCCAATTTAAATATTTGTTAACTGGAAGATGTGGAAATTTGCTATCATCGTACTTCTGTAGCATTTTCATTTAATGTAAAATCAGGTGAATTATAAGTTATGAATTTCATGATGCTTGTTTTATCTAAATTTAGTGATAATTTGTTAGCTTTGAACCAAATACAAATTGTATTAACCATATACCTATATACCTATTTCCTGATGTATTACTAGTAAAATTTTTGGCCTGTTATCAGTTTTTACAATCAAAATAATCTACTTTTTATTTTTTGAATCAAAATCTATAAATTTTATTTTGAACCTGTTATTAGAGTAAGGAAAAGTAGCATATCAAATAGTTTATTGGTGTAAGCTGAAAATACAAGATTAAGCTATATCTTTCACTAAGGTATTTAACATGTTATGCTAACCAGTCGGTCAACAGCTGATGATGGGAGCCAGTGCTTCCGAAATATATCATAGTGTTATGTAAGTAAGTGCAGTTACCACTCCATTGCCTACAGCTTCATAAATACAATTTATTTAAAGATAAAGTTAATTAATCTTATTTTGATTTACAGTAAAACACTAAAAATCAAAATAAGATTAACAAACGTTTCACTGTGTGGATTCCCAAATTCCGTAAACATAAAGTTAATTATTTATGAGATAAAAGTGCTTTAGAAACATATGTACTTATAAAAAAGTAAGACCATCAGTATATAGTAACACTATACTTCACTTTGCATGTTTTAGAACATGTTTTAAAAACCCTTGCAGAACATGTTTTAAAAACCCTTGCGCTCATCATCAGCCATAGACTGAATGGGTAAGTGGATAATCTGGGGACATTTTATAGTTCCAATATAAGCTGACAGAACTTGTCCAAAGGTGGAATTTCTAAATTCATAACTCAGTCTAATGTTTCAGAATAAAGATCTTTTCTGAATTTGCCAACATTATGGGGTTCTTTAGAGCATATAATAATTTTGCTTCTGTTGTGACATTGTGATTTTTTGTTCAGATATGTGCACCATATTTTGATTTATCTGTTTACTCTTCAAGCCTTTAAAACTTTTTTTTTTTTGTCCTGATTTTGATTATTTTTTGTTCTGCCCATATAAATTTTCTTGCAATCCTGGCAATTGATTTGTGAGACTTGTGGCTTCTTGATAGCTTGGATCAATTTATTTGCATTTTTCAGTATCTTTTATAACATTTATTCTATGGGCCAAAACCAAATTATATGTTTTTAAATTGCTTCTAAACTTGTAAACTTATTGTGTGGTAAGTAAATTTAATGTTTTACCTTTCACATAAGAAGAATGTTGATTTCTTTGATAGTTTTCTATAATTACTAAAATCCAGTGGTGAGGTGGAAACCATTATAACTGCAGTACTAACCTATATTGGTATTCTATTGTATATTCTTCTTTGCTGAGTGGGATGTTAACTAGTCTGTGAGTTAAACTATTTTTTTATTGCATGTTAATAAAGTCGGGTTGAAACTTGTACATTTATCTGTAAATAATAAAAGAAATTTTATTCTGTTATTAGGATTTTTGAGTTCAAAAAAGGCAGATATTCATCTTTTTTAACTTTTAAAGCAAGTTTAATGCTTTGCTATTGCACTTAGCAAGCTTTAAGGCATCATTGGTTTGTTTCTTAATTACCAGTGCAAATATGTCATCTATATGTATATTAAAATCAAGTTTTAAAGATGAATGAAAGGCTTCTTTAATGCACATTTCTAAAATTTGGGGAAGTGAAGAATAGTGTTACTACATACTCATGGTGCTGCTTTTTTTATGATGTTTTAATTCACGATTTTAACTTTTATATAAATGGTTGACCAAAAAAAACTTCTGCCAGTTTCTTTGTGATGCTCAAATTTCAAGCATTAATAGCAATGAAGTCAACAATAAATAAAGTAAAATTGTTGGCAAGAGTTAGACTGTATGTTCAATTTTTCCTAGTGCTACCTAGTATTCAGAGAAGTGCAGTCAAACTATGTATCCCGGAGATGGTTATACAAAGTTTTAAATTGTTTGAATTTACTGGGGAACAATATCAGAGCAATGGAGCAAAAAGATATATCAGGCCTTTGGTCCTGATGTTGGTAATGAATGCATGGTGAAAATGGTTCATAAATAGTTTTAAATAGTGGAATTTTTCACTGTGAAATATAGTATAATACTGCAATCTTTTATATTGAATTGAATTAAATTTTATTTTCCAATATCTTTACATGAAGTTAACCAATTTTCATTAATTACTCATCGAACTTTGGTCTTCAGCTCATCAGTGATTATCCACTTTTAACCTGCATTATAATTTAATAAATTTAGCATCCATCCACAAATATATATATACATGAGGCCTCATTACATATAACCCCTAGGTTATCTGCATAATGAAAGCTCCCCACTTCTTATATTTCCCTGTTAGCATTATTTTATCAGTCATACTCCAATTCTTTCATTCTTCCTAACTATTCCAATCCATTTCTCCCTTACTTTTCTTACAGTTTATTTCTCTTTGTGTCCATATCAGTAACATTGTATGGGCTATACTTTCTTTCTGTAATTTATCCCATTTCATTTCCCATAACCCTCCCTCTATCTCTTTACCTCTTCAAACTCTAATAAACATCGAAATCTTCCTTCAGACTCTCTGCACATAACATACCCTTCCCCTTTTTCTCCCCTGAAACCCTTTATAAACAATGCTCTTACTCACATCCAGGTCAGTCCTTCCCTCCCAAATTTATCACAACAATCCACATATTTCTCCCTGTTCAACTTCTTTTTAATTATTCTGTACAATTTTAAAGAACTTCTGTCCTTGAAACTAGCCCAAATCTCTTACCTCTCCATATCTCAATTCTTTATCTTACTTCCTTCCAAAACCCTTGTCTACTTTTATCTCCAAATTCCCAAAGTTCCCCTGTCCCAGTTTCTTGAAGTATTTCCCCCACTTCTCCCATCCAGCTGTTATCTCTCTTTACTTCACTTTAATAATATCATACACTCTTTTAGAGCATAGCCATTCTCTAATTTCAATATCCTGTACCAATATTTTAAAAACTTCTCCACCACCAAATTGTGCCTCCCTACCTTCTCTAACTCAGCTAAAGCTATTCTTTTTCATGAAGCTTTAGGCAATCCCAACATCTCGCTACAGAACATCCTATGAATTAAATAAATTTTCAACCATCACTTAGAAGTTCCTCATATTGTACTCCATATAACATTTTTGACTCTACCACCTAATACAATTTCTCCAACCATTTATTGACATATTTGGAATTTTCTTCAAACATATTCTTTTGATCTCATGGCTAGTTTAACTTTAACAATAACATTTTTCCCATGTGATTCCCACCCTCCACTATTTGACTACCTCACTCTCAAATAATCGTTTTCTTTAACCACTTCCAGTGGCACCCTGTTCAAGAACCATTTCTCATCTCATCTTAACTTATCTGCTTTCTTAAACACTGCTATTTTCAATCTATTAATATTTACTTTTAAAATCCACATTCTTTACAAAATCTACTTATTTCATTTATAGTTCATTGCAATCCAAATACTGTAGTTGAACCTCTTTAAATCATCTTTTATCATAATAAAAATAATTTAAGTACAATTATGTTGTTGTAGGTTATCCACATATCTCTCTCATTTTGCAGAAAGTTTTTGTTGGTATGATTCATACAAAGGCTGTAATAAATGAAGGTTTCTACAGCTTTGCTCAAGAACGAAGACAAACCAGTAACAGTCCAAAGGGTTCAGTTGGTCAGTCTTCAAGTGATGTACTATTAAGACTTTCACCAATAATACCAAAGGTATAGTATAAAAATAACAGCTTGAAATTGGAAACTTAATATGAAGTTAGAGTGAAAAGTTGGTATTAGGTAATGCAATACTTCACTAACTGATTAATTCATCATAACATAAATATTGCATAACATTTAATTTCGTGTCGGAACGATTACATTGAAGCGACTATTATGTTCTTCATTATCTAGTGAGTCGATTTGATAATGAAGAATATAAATATTGTACTTACAAAGCTGTTGACAAGGAGTGGTAATATATCCTAAACTTAGGTATTCATTTTTTTTTCCACTAAACTCCACTTTCTTATATAAAAGTGGAGTTTAATGTAAAAAAAAAAATGAATACCTAAGTTCAGGATTTATCATCATAACATGTTTCAAGAGCTGTGGACTAACTGAGGATCAGAGCAAAAGCTCTTGAAAGATGTTATGACAAATTAATCAGTTGGTTACGTATATATTATGTCTTAACTTCTTTATGTGTATAAAAATACTTGGAGTTTACAATTGTGTTGGCTGTTATTCCTATTGGAGAGTGCAGGATTATTGAATGAAATTTTGATAACTTTAGTATGGATAAGCATTACAATTATAAATTTTAAACTTACCTGGAATAACAGGAGATTCAATAATTATTAAATAATGTGATTCTATTAAAAGTTAGTATCCCAACCCACCTTCCCCTAAAAGTGCATCCACTTTTATAGCTGAAGTCAGACCAAGCAGGACAAAATAGTATGCTGAGTCACATTTGTACCAACAAAAAATGCAGTAAATGAACAAAAGCCATATTGTTGATTGTAGACACAGTCCATGAAACGTTATACAATCATTATACACTTTCCAGTTGCGTGATAAAAGCACCATACAGATGTAGGGATACAGGGTAAAGCTCAATAGGACAAATTTCTTAAACTGAACTTTAGCAAATAATTTAATAAGCAAATTGAAGAATGACTGAAGAAAAGCTTATCCACAATAATGCAGTACCAGATCTTTTTCACTCAATACTTAAAGCTGTAGATGAGGATGAGAAAATGGGATTATTCCTAAACTGATCCAAAGCATTTGACTCAGTGTCTCATTCAATATTAATGGAAAAAGTGCAAAAATATGGAATTCAAGATAAATCCAGAGAAATTCTACAATCATATCTACAAAGCTGCAAACAATGTACAGAAATTCACTATAAAAATGAAAATGTTATTATTTCAGCTAAATCAAACTGTAAAATAGTTAAAGTTGGAGTATCTCAAATCTGTACTGTGCCCACTGTTGTTTTTAATATATGTAAATGATTTGCCTAATCATGGCAAATGTAACACTATATCTATGCTACAATGCAACTGCTATTTTCTTGTAAATCTCATACTAGATTAGAAGAAATTAAGCGGAACAATCAAGTATCATTTTCAAATATTTATTAAGTAATAATTTAACACAAATTTTCAAAAATCTAAAGCACTAATGTTTACTACTGCAATAATAAGCATGAGAATCTAATAAATGTTATAATTAATGGAGTAGCAATAGAATGGGTTCATCATATAAATTTCTTGGGAATCATTGATGATCAATTAAATTTTAGCACCATATAGACTATATTTGTAACAAAGTAAGCATGTTTATATATTTATTAAGGAAAATATCACAGTATTTAAATTCAGATAGTCCAAAGTTAGTATATTACAGTTTAATCTATCCATATTTTTGTTATGTAATTGAGGTTTGGGGAAGTACATGTTGTGTAAATATGAATAGAGTACTAATCCTGCAAAAAAGTTGTTTCAGATGTGTGTATATATATAGGGTAGAGAGGAGAATATCATATACATTTATTTTTAAGAAATCTAAAATGTTAACTATAACATCATCATATGTGTATATGGAAGTTCTGTTTGTTGTTAACATTGAACAAGACAAGATCCTAAACAAGGGCTGCCACAACTATAGTACTGGAACTCATAACAATTATTATCATTTAAATGTAAATAATAAAGCTACTGAGAGAGATACAAGAGTTATTGGTAAAATTTTGTATAATAAACTGCCACTAACAATTAAAAGTCAAAGAGGGAAAAAGTTTCAAACAGAATTGAAAAACTTGTTGATAAATAAATGTATATATAGGATAAATGAATTGTAAATATGTATATAAAATATAGTTGAATGTAATTGTTTAGTGTAAATGGAAATACCCCATTGTTTTAAATTGTTTGATTTATCAATGTATTTTTGTGATTAATGTATTTTCTGACAATGACATGGTCTGCAACAACAACAAATATAATGGTGTTGTTGTTATTATTATTATCATTATATTATTATTATTATTATTATTATTAAGAACCTAACCTAACTGGATCCTTTGTAAGTAAATATTAGTTTTACAAGGATCCTCATGAACTTAAACCTAATTGAAAGGTTAAATTTTAAGATTATAACCCATAAATTACGTTTACGTTTACAAATAGTATTGTTGGACTTAACAGAATTTTTATATGTCTATTTCTACAATTTCATTGCTGTTGGAACTCTGAAAAAAAATGATGAACTGCTAAAGATGATGCATAGCTCAGCCCTGACATATGTGAAAATGCCAATGTGGAATTTTGCAATTAATAATGCACACATAGTCTAAGTATAAATTCCAAACTTTCACATTGTGCTTTAATAATATCTCCACTCACTTTCCTGTTTTTGTAGGCAAGTTTGAACCATTTGGCCTCAAATTTTTGGGTTTGTGAATTTTAGAGAGATAAAAGGTTCAGTTTGTTTATATTCCCCCTTAATCAGGGTTTTTGTTGTTTTACTGGTCTTTAAACTAAATTTAGTAATTATAAATATGCTTGTAAATTAACATTTATCAAACATGGACCTAATTAGTTAAATGAAATTAAAGTTATATGTACATATAGTTATAGCAGCAGTTTAAATGCTTGCTGATTGCAGATGTTTAACCTGAAGATACAAGATTCAACATTGGCAGGCATGAAAGACAGTAGAACAGACTTCAATGCTATTCTCCAGTGTTTTCAGATTGATACTCACTTCAAACCTGTGCAAGCTGGAACCTCAAACATATCAGGTACTTGATGATGTAGACATTGTTAACTTGAAATACAATATATATATCGCTTTACTTTAGTGTCTGTAAATAACTTAGAATAATTAGATAATGTGTTTTCAAAAAGTATCTGACCTTAGACTAGGACAAAAATTGCATGTCAAATCCCTTCAGTATAATATGGAGCTTTCATGTAACAACTATCCTGCATGCATGATGTTTTGAATCCCATTGGGTGCTAGTTGCATTCCCTACTCTTTCTCCTACAATTCTTCTCTCCTATCCTTGAACAGTGCAGTAGTTGAGCTTCGCCAAGATGAACAATTTACTGTAGAGCAGCTTATTTTTGTGTGTAAATGTTACCACAAATACAAGTCAGCTCATCTTGCTCTTACAGAATTTTATTTGTTATTCCTTTGTTAATTGTCTCCTTCCAAAAAAGCAATTCACAATATTGTGAATAAAATGTATTCTACCGGATCAGTGCACAACAAAAAACACATGCGGAAACATAACAGTTTCATCAGAAGATAAACTATACTAAATTGATGCAAAAGTTGAATGTTTGTCAACAAAATCTTTCTCAAAATTAGCACAACAAGTGCAAATTTCAGTGGATTATGCACATAAGCAACAAAATTATTAGACCTCAAACCACACAAGTGTGCACGTGTCCATTGTTTAAAACAAGGCGACTTAATAGCAAGAGTGTGTTATTGTGAGTGGTTTTTTTCATCTATAAATGAAGGTTTAATGGACCCAGTGCTTCTGATCTTTTCAGATGAAGTCTGGTTCAACAGAAAAGCTTGTGAACAATCAAAACATGTGCTACTGGTGTATTAAAAATCCATGTCCTGTACATTTTTTTCAATTTTTTTTTATTTGCTTTATTTATGGACGCTCTCTAACATCTCAGTTCATCAATGTCCCATTCAATTTAGGGCATGAAACAGCCGACGTATTTTGCTCAGAAGCCTCTACTTTCAGGCTCAAGGCTCTTTTTTGTGCTGTAAATGAGCCCCATGGGAATACTTCTCTTCCAAAGGAAGCCATACTTAGGATTTTTACGCCCAAAAAAATCCATCGGTTCTAGCCGGGTTTGAACCCGTTATCTTGGGTTTAGAAGGCAAGTATGGTTACCACTACCTGTCAGGACCGACATGTGCAGCTTTATGACAGGAAAGTTGGAGTTTTATGTGCTGTTAGTGCAAGTCATATTATCGATTTAATTTTTTTTGAGATGACAACAGATGCAAAAAAAGGTACAGAAGGGACATTTTGACTTCATTTGTTCAGCAACTTAAGAAGAGAAATCATATGAGTGGTTTCAACAGGATTCTGCAACTGATAATATAACAGTGGATAAAATTAAGGAAGTGTCTAGTGTTTGGAGAGTGATTAGTGCTGGTGTATGATTTTTACCTGTGGGGTTGTCTGATGGACAGAGTTTATAAAACAAGCCCTCATATATTGGAAGAACTAAAGGAAAATATCACAAATGAAATCAGAAACATTACAGTGGCTGAACTTAAACATGTTAACAGAATGCGTTTTCCCCATACAGTGCCTGTTTAGCTGAAGGGGGACAACATTTCCAGCATTTTCCATCAGGTAAGATTTTATACCTAATTTTAGAAGGGAAGTTAAAGTACATTCTCAGGCAGCTGCAACCCAGAGAGAGAGAGAAAAAAAAAACATACGTGCGGGATAGTTTTTACGTGAAAGCCCAGTATTTTAGACAAATGGTGTCCCCATTATGAAACAGCACATTTTCTGTCCATCTTGAAACTGGGTAAATCATTCCTTAATTTGTGTAATACTAATAGTATCATCATTGAAAGGGTACTGAGTCTTCTGAATGAAATATGCATCTCATACTTGTTAAATGTTACTGAATTATATCTGTAAGGAAAACAAGTGAAACACTCTGTGATATTCCTCTAATTCATTGGCTGCCTGAAAACATTAATGATATGCCTAGCAATGCGGCTAACATTACAAAAACATTTGGAAGATTTTATCCACCATTTTTCTAAGTTGTGTATTCATTGTTTTAACATTTGATTTTATTCAGATAATTCTTGAATAGATGCCAAAATTACATAGTGCTTTATTATGAATATTTAGCAAACTTTTCTACACATTAAACTACAATCTGTAGTTGCGTGAGGGTTAGATAGTTAATTTTTAGGATTCTCCTAAGTAGGACCATAACTCACCAACTCCGCTTATTTCTTTTCAAAGTGGTCTCAATACAAATCAATCATGGAAGCAGTCACATCATGTTTCTTTAGAGATTAAACCAATCTTCTCTTCATGGAGCATAAGAGCTTCTTTTGGATTCCCAAACTGATGGACCCCTTCCTCAGTTTTTCCTTGACTGTTGGAAATGGGAAAAAGTCAGATTGAGCCAGATCTAAATAGTATGGTGGATTGCATACCAGTGTCACTCCTGATTCTTGCACAAATCTGTTGTTTTCAAAGTCTTATAAGCAAAAGTGTTGTGGTGAAGCAACAATCTTCATAACCCAGACTTCTATGTTCTTTCCATTAGTGTTCTGAAGATCCTGGGTAGGCAAACTGTGTGTACCAGTTGGCATTCCTGAAATGAAATGGTTGCAAATGGCGAATTGCGGAGAAGGAACTGGCAACCATTTTCAAGCTGAGAGGTCATCATTTAGAAAGACCCAGATCGTTGAGTTTCTTTTTGTTTCTGGGTTGCTTCTGAGAACATATAATGTTCATATCAGGAACTGTCATTACCAAAATGATGAACAATTTCCTGACACCATTCCATCCTTGCTGCCTTTTGTTCTTCTTTGAGGTTGCAGGGTACCCAATGACAACAAAGCTTCTTACATGAAAACATTTGTGCAATATTTCTGACACTTGCAGTGATTGAATATGTAGAGACTTCTATATTTTTTTTTTTTTTTTTTGAATAGTGTTTAATGCCATTTTTTAACTACTTAGGCACCACAGGCGGTAGACTCCTCTATCTCCCTGTAATTCACTTGGCAGATCACTCTTCACTATAAGCAATGTTATCATCTGTGACTTGTTGCTGGACACCCTGTGAGCTCCTCCTCTTCTTTTACGAAACTCTGCAAACCAGTTATATTCTTCTGTACATGAAAGAGCAGTCTGAAAAAGCTCTCTCTAATTTTTCCAGGTATATTTGTCATATCACACTGCATTTATAATTGAATGGTTCATCTGAACAATGCTGTAACTAACAAAAACTAAAATGTACAGGAGAATGAAAAAACATTTTATTGCCTTTTATAATTGAAAAAGTACAAAAATACTTCTTATTAGAAAAGCTAGTGCTCATATATAACTTTTTCAGTACTAATTATTTTATATACACAGTAACTGCATTTTCAAACCTTGTGTAGAAAACAAAATGTAGGAACAACGTTGTAATTGACAAATATATTACATTTTTTGCTACCTACCACATTATTTAAAAATGTAATTGCAATAATAACATAATGAATCAATATTACATTATATTTAGCAAAATATTACATTCCAGGCATGATTTTTCACTAAAAACACAAAAAATGTTAGGAATATAAACTCTATTAAAGAACAAAACTGAGATAGCATATTTTAGTGTACTGACTGACAGGGATATAATTACACATATCCAATAGGTCCTTCTGTGCAGTTGTAACAGGCAGAGGTGCTGATATACTTTTGGAAAGCAGCTGACATTAACTGGAGGTAAATTTCTTATATATTCTCTTATCGTGAATAAATCCTTATCTTTTTATATCGCGTTTGCTGTAACTGAAGTTTAAATTGTATGTGTTGAGTTTGTTTGTTTGTGTTTCTGCCATTTTGTGTTAACCGCGTGGTTGAATTGCTTCTAAAGACTTGTATGTCTATGTAACTCAATTAAGTGTACTTACGAAGCTGTTGACAATGGAATCTCTAAATCCTTATCTGTTTAATGCCCACTACCTCTACACATTGATATGCTAGTAACTTGGTTTGATTATTGTAGTTTAACTTATAAAATTCATCAAATGCTCTCTTTTTTTCATCCTCACTTAGTTTACCACATTGCAAAGAACAGTGACAAACTCTCTCATAAAACAAAATAAAATTCTTAATGTATAACTTATCTATTAATAATGTTTTTAATCAGGTAATTAATTACTTAATACCACTAGCATACTTCAGTGAATAATTGCTGTAACAAATCCAAGTTGTGTAGTTTTAATCAAAAAAGTAAGCTATTGTTATAATACAGAAAATAGCAAAGAATTATTGTAAGTTAGTTGCAACATTGTTCTACTTTCTGCATTTGGAGACAATTTTCCAGCAATAGGCTGATTTTTTTTTGAGATATACGGACACTTGCTGTCCTGAAGATGTTTATAATGATTATCTTTCCTTAAGCACATTTCTGTCTTTCTCCATTTACCTTTTTTCTGAATGGTGTTTAATGCCTGTTTTTACTACTAAGGCACCACAGGCGGTGACACTGATGATATGTGAAATGAAGTGATGTATTGGGAAAGGATTAATTTAAGTAAGGAAACGTTCCAGGTCTAAATTGGGTACTTCCAGCATTTGCCATTTATGAGGACAGAGGAAAACCTGGGAAAAACCTCAGTCAGGGAGGACAGTCCTAGTGGGAATCGAACCCAGACCTCCTGCTTACAAATCCATGCCTTATTGACCTTGCCCCCCCCCCCCTTTACTGACCCTTTTTTTATCATTTGATGAGAGGAATAGTTTTATCTGGTCTGCTCTTTTGCTTGGAGCTACTATGTTTTTCTTGTAAATGCCATTTTCAATATTAAAACAGTGCTACCAAACCATGAGACTGAAAGTGAAATTTTCCTAACACATCTCTGGTTCAAATATAATATTGTTCCATGTTTTTCTCAAATTAGCGAAGGTTGTCAGTTACAACATTACTAAAGACTTACTAAACTTACTAACATAGGTATGCAGCAAAATTTCTTCAATTTTAACCAAAAAATCTTAGCAACAAGTTTTCTGGCCTAGCAATGGGAAACCCTCTGTCTCTGTTTCTAGCAAATTTATTCTTGAGCTGCATTGTAATACATATCACCAAAGCCTTCTCATTGATATTCAAGACATGATATAGGTATGTGGGCAACATATTTGCAATAACACTGAAAAAATATTTAATAGATGCTCTGCAACTCATTAATTTACAACATAAACCTATACAGTTTACCATGAAAGAGGAGAAAAATGGGTGGCTCCCATTCCTAGATTAAAAATTATAAGAAATGAAGACAGATAGAACTTTGAAATCCAAAGGGAGAGACACATACAGAAAATTACGTAAAAAGAAATGCACAAATATGCAGTGTTCTACAGCTTGGCACACAGAATAATTAACATACCACTCACAGAAGCAGAGTACAAAAAGGAATGCTAACAGATAATTAATACAGAAATAATCAATGGTTTCAACATAGACACAGTAATAAAAATTATCAATAAATTTAAAAGACAAAAATCTATAAGAGAGGTTTCCACACTGAACAACATCAAGGAAAGATACAAATTCAAAAGTTGCATCTAGCATCCAACTTATTACCACAAATTCAATAGGATATTCAAAGAACATGGCATAAAGCTAGCCCCAGAGAACAAAAATATATTAGGTTCCACAGTAAAAGACACCGTACCAACAGAACAGAAATCAGGATTTTATGAATACCCAAAATCATGAACTTAACCAGAGGCTAATCTGCTCAACAAACTTCAGAACCGAATAGAACTATCTATTAGGAAAGAATTTCCATCCTAAAAATAGGAAAAACTTAATTTTGATAATCCACCCATGATGAACTTGGCAAATTTCCTACTCGAACCATCAGAGACTACCCAGAAGCTCCATGGGATCTAGCAAACAAATCAAGCAGCAGATGTTGAGAGCAATTTCCCCTGTTACATTTCCTGTAGTTGCGTAAGTAAGTGGAGTAAGTGTGAACATATTTAATACATTCTGATAGGATGTATTATTATTCCATTCTCTCAACTTCATAAATACAATTTAATTATATTACAAATTGTTTGGGTGAGCCATTCAATCTTAAAAAATCAAAGCACAAAAATACTCTCTCCTCGCATACATCTTAGAACATGAGACAATGAGCGATTTATGACATTTAATATTTTGCAGCACATTAACTTCTGCTATGGTTACTATTCAAGAAATGCTCTTTCCAGTGCTGCCAACAGAAAATTTATATCGTTCATACTTTCTTCAAATTCCAAAAATTAAATGGCTATCCTTGTAAAAATCTTAGAAAATTTCTGTGTATTTTGTTGCTGATGCACTATTGCTTATTAGTTAGATTCCTTTATCTTATTTCTATTTGCTGGTTTGATTTGACCTTTTCTGTATAGAATAATGTGCATTCCTATGTTGTGTATTCAGTGTTCTGATTTCCAGAGCTGATGATTATTGTGAATATGAGTAATGCTAATCTTTTATTTCCATAGCCATCTGCCTGTCTCTTTGGATCTCTGTTAAAACATTAATATAAAAAATAATTTAAAAGTTTTGAGGATTGAAGAAATTGTTGTGTTTCAGATAATGCTGTGTTGCCACACGTTATGGTAGCTGTGCAAGTGGATGATCTAAATGTTAGATGTAACAGAGAAACAGTGTTACTGCTAAGGAAGCTAACTGTTGAGAGCAAGGTAAAGTTTTGATGGTCACTCTGAATGTTTTGAGAAAGGATAACAAGTTGTGACAAAGTATTGGCAGTTTTCCTAACTTTAGATTAAAGTTATGATAGCAATATGTTTAAATTGTAGCATGCTCCAATAATAATGTAAGTTTATGTGGGTGTTGCTGCGCCAGATGCTAAGATGGATCTCAGGTGAGAGCATTTCCCTGCTATGATTTTCTATGACTTTAAAGTTGGTTTAGGGGAAACAGAAGGCCATGAAAGATTGCATCATGCAACCCTCTATTTATTGATGGTTTGCAGATTTTAGGAGAGAAAGGGACTCCCTCAAAGATGAAGGCTGTGCAGAATGGTCCGCTACAGCAACAATGGGTGAAAATGTGATGAAAGCAGAAAGTTTGTTGCAAGAAGATTATCACTACACATAATATAAAATTTAAGAATACCTAAATATTGAACCAGCAGTGAAAACAATTCTCATAGAAAAACTATGTCAGGAAGCTCTGCAGTCATTGAATCCTCCATCGCCTCACAGATGGGTAGAAAAAAAGTACATGTTGATTGGTGCCAGAAAATGTTGGGCTAAGCTTAATGGAGGAAGATCAAAAATCATATTCAACATCATAATAGGTAACAAAAGCAGGATATACCTGTAAGATACGTAAACTAAATGATAGGCATCAGTCTGGGTCTTCCCAGGAGAGAATCCCTAACAAAAATGAGGTGAGTGATAGGTGTTGGCAAGAAAATGATCTTTCTTCTCAGTTAGAGGCCGTTGTGTGACAGTTCCACTTGAATAAAAGACTGCCAGGTGGTACATCACAAAATGCCAGCCTCAAGTCTTCAATGTATTGAGAACGAAGCATCTGGTCTGCATGGAATCCTGTTGCACCATGGCAATGCCTCTTTTCACACTGCACTGGAAACAATTTAATTTCTACAGGAATCAGGAGTCAACTGTTTGCTCTGTCATCCCTACAGTGCATATGGCCCAATACAACATTTTTCTATTCCCAAAAATAAAAGAAAGAAAATTTCTGGCCAATATTTTGAATCACCTGAAACCACTGTGGCTGCATATGAAGGATGTTTTTGTATGGCATTCAGCATTTACAAAAAGATTTGAACAGATGAGACATTGCATAGAATGTAGTGGAGAATACTTTGAAAATATGTAATGATCAAATCACATTTTTAAAAATGTTACTGCTTTCATTCTCAAAACTTTCAGAAACACTCTTTTAATGCAATACATTTTATCATATATTTATGAAAAATCAATGATTTTGAATAACACTATCCCAAAAACACTAATACTAGACCTTTCCAAAAAGGTTGATATAACTAATAATAATAATAACTAATAATTTGTAATTTGCAGTATTTAATATAAAATTTGACTAGTAAAGTAGTAGGCATAAATAAAAATATTGATTTCTTTCTGATAAAAATATGTGAATGTTGTTTTGTTGTTCTGTGAATAAGAATGTGCATAAATAATTATTTTATTTGAAACACGTGGGTCTTGCTAACTGTCCACATATGAGGTGTTAGTGCAGAAGTAGGACAGTTTACAGATAAAGTTAAGTTCTAGAAAATTGATATAGAAAATTAAGGAATATATCAATACATTTTATTGCAATATGAGTTGAAATCAATTGACAACTGCTAGGATAATACTTTTTGTACAGATAATGACAAAAAATACAACAATTATAGAAAAATATGGAATTTCTTAGTTAATACACCAAAAATTTAAATCAGTCAGCCCCTCCATAATACTTCAGTTACAGAACTCAAATGTGTATGTGTAGTATATTAAGAAAATATAGGTTAAATTTAAGATTAACTTTGTGTCCGAGCTAATACAGTGAAGCAACTAATATATTCTTAAATAGCTAGTGAGTCAATTTAATACTGTTATATTTCACTTACCATTGAGTTATACAGAAAATTTATCAAAGGGCATTGCCTGCATCACCATCTGTGAGTCAACTGCCAGATTTGTTGATGGTTGGAAGGACTTTGTGTACTTGTTGATAGTTTGATTGATTTGGTTTATTTATGGATTCCCTTTAACATCTCAGGTCATCAGCATCCCATTCAAATCAGGACATGAACGACCAACAAATTTTGCTCAGAGGCCTCTTTTTTCAGGCTTGAGGTTCTTTATTGTGCCGTAAATGTACGACACGGGACCCACGGCTTTACTTCCCTTCTGAAGAAAGCCATGCTGAGGATTTATACCCCCAAAAAATCCATTGGTCCTGGCTGGAATTGAACCCACGAACTTGGGTTTAGGAGCCAAGTATGGTTACCATTACACCAACAGGACCGTCACTCTTGTGAATATTTTATGAGCTTTTGGATTAATTTGCCTTCTGCTGGGATCTGGAAGTTCATAAGCTTATCCTCATATTCTTTTATAATTTTTTTTTCCCCATATTCCCAGTTCTAAAGGTCTATCTATTTCCATTTCTAGACCATGTTTATATTTCCAAAAGTGCTGTGCAACCGCTGATTTTTCTCTGATTATACCTGAAGTTTCTTCATTGTTCTTTTAGCCTAATTCCAATGCTTCTTTTTGTTTTGCCAATATATACTTTGTCGCATTCTGAGCAGTTAATTTTATGTATTGCTGGTTTCTTCTCATTAGGGATTCTTTCATTATCACCGTATTTGAGCAGATTATATAAGCTGAATTTGTTCATTGGAGACAAAGTAATACCCAACTATCTTGAGTATTTTCTGGAATTTTTTGGATGGTAAGTAAATTTTCTGTGAATTGCCCTTTTGAGTCCTTGCTACTTCTAACTCCACTCATTTCTGTTGAGGGCGATGTTTGACAAATGAACTTTGAGATGCTCCTTGAATATGTCTGATTATCTTCTTCTCAATCATTCTGGAGCCCTCTGTCCTGCATAGGGGGGTATCTGAATCCATCTGTCCTGCTGTTGCCTGGCCACATGCCCACCCATTTCCACTTTATCACTGCAGTTCTGTCCTGATTCTGTGATTTATGCAGTCTAGTGTTGGAGATGATGTCTCTCATTGTTATACCTGGGATCTTCCTCTCCATTTTCCTTTGACATATTCTCTACCACTGTCTGTCTGTAAGAGACCAAGTTTGACATCCATATATCAACACCTGGAATACACACAAGTTGAGTCTCAGTTTCTTGTTTAGAGATGCATCTTGCAATATAAACTTTAGAGATCAGAAGACTTTCCAAGCTTGTGGTACTCTTCTCTTAATCTCTTTATCCATTATATGGTCAAATGAGACCGTCTGTGTATACATTCACATACTGAATTTCTTCGCCATTTATTTCTATTGTACTTTTTGATGAATTGGTTTAGTTTCATTGTGAGGCCAATGGGATTGCTGTACTCATTTAGTTCTAGAAGCATGTGTTGTAGGTGTTCTGGAAAATAACATCACATCATTCTTGAATCTTAGGTTAGTTAGTCTGGTGATGCCATATTTGCTATCCCATTGTAGTTGTCTGAAGACTTCTTCCAGAATGCAGTTGAAGAGTTTAGAGGAGAATGGGTCGCCTTGGCTTACTCCCCTATTTACATTGAAAGCTTGTCCCATTCTTTCTGTTCTCACTTTTGCTTTGGCTCTGTAAGTTTCTCATAATTCTGGTGTGTTTTGGTTGATTCCCTGTTTGTGTTGTGCTTGTAACATGCTTATAAGCTCTACTAAATGGAATCCCTTGCTGTAGTCAATGAACATAATATAGTAAATAAAAAAAAATATATTAAAATCAGTACAAGGATATGCAGAGTTAGCAACATGAGAGAAAATGTACATTTACAAATACAGAGACAAATTAATGAACTTCGATACTTCTGGGGATGAAAAATTAAACTTTTAAGTTCTTCACACCTCTACTGGAGCAGAATATACATCCCCAAAGCATAACAAATTATCCAGCAGTCAACAGTTAGCTGAGGATGCAAACAAGTGTTCATGAAATATGAACTAAATTTAAACAGTAAGTGGAATCAATAAGAGTGTGCCCATTGGCTCAATCGTATAATGATATTAATTATATGTTCTGTATAATTAAGTGGAACATAAGAATATTAAATTGACTCACCAGCTAATTAAGAAAATATAGGTTCATCATTTTCCTTGTCAGAGACCCAGGTCTCTGAATCCATTGACAGATGAATAGAAAAACATGTTGGTAAGTTTTTGAAATATGAAGGATACAAAGGAGGAATATAAAGAAGAAGATCTATCATGTACCTTTTCTTGGCTGCTGTCACAAAATATCTGGTCTTATAGAGAGCCTCGTGTGTCACTGATGATTTTGTAGAGGTCTATCTCTTTGGCGTAAAAGAAATCAATTTCATGGAATTCATCATTTGGGCTAAACTCTCTTTGAACTTCCTGTAAATGGTTTTCTTTTCTAAAAGTGCATCCATCTCACTTCCACCACTGCATGATTTAGTAGCTCCTTTGTGGACAAAAACTCTTCCCTCACACTAGGATTCTTCTTTCTACTTTTTCTTACAATATCTACCCAAGTATTAGCATAGAAAATATATGACTAACAAATTCAATTAGGCTAAAATCTGCATGGAAACTGTGATCTGTAACCATGAACTTGTGATTTATTACTTTCGCTTTCATGTCTGGGTTAAGCAGTAATTTTGATATGGAAACACAAACTTTGCAATTCCTTTTTATGCAATTTTTATGTTGAAATTTTAGTGCTTTCCTCATAAAAATTGCAAAATTATACTATATTTCACTGCAAAAATTCCTACCATTTAAAACTACCCTTGTTATGATTCCTGTTCTGTCCAGTACACAAATGAGAAAATGCAATTATTATTTTACATTTTTGTGTATTTTCTTTTAAATATTTCACAATGTATGATGCGACACCCTGGAAATCTTGGCCTCCCTCAGTTTCATCCCACATGTACATTTGTGTATTATAATCATTTGTATCATAAAGAATGAGTTGCTTAGTTATTACTCTGAACAATAGAGAAAAGCATTCAAATACAAAGTGCTACCATCTGTATGAAAATTTGTAATGCAGTAGTTAGAGACTTACAGCACTATAAACTATAATCCTCTGTACTTCAAAATAATTATAGTAACACCGTTTTAAGAAAAAGTGGAGTTATGCCACTTGTGGTCTGAGCCCCTCATACGCAAGCAAGCCAGAAGCCAGGATTGGTTGTATGAACTCTTATCTGTATGCAAGGCAGATATAAGTACTGTAGGTATGAAGTATTGTGTAATGTCAAATAATTATCTGAAAACTTGGTGGTCTAGTGGTAACCGTAGTTGCTTTGTAGACCCAAGATTGGGGTTCAATCCTGGCCAGTGTCATTGGATTTTTTTCAGGTATAAAATATTGCTTCCTTCAGAAAGGAAATAAGACCATGGATATTGCATGTCATAGAATTACTGCATGTAAAAGAACCTCAAGCCTGAAAGAAGAGCCTCTGAGCAAAATTTTTGGCTATTTCATGCCCTTAATTGTATGGGATGCTGATAACCTAAGATGATAAAGAATATTTGTAAATAAAAATTTAAAAACTTATCTAGTGATCTTTGTATGGTTCAAAATAGAGAAAAATATAGTTATGAGATTATGTTAGGTCATACTTTTGCATTGTCACAGCAGTGCCTATTATTAACCCCTTCTATGGTATGGGCATGTAGAGAAATACACATAAAAACTATTGGCATTAAAATCTTCATCATATTAGCTCTTTTTCCATGAAGTATTTTATATAAATTATACAACATAGTTCAGGCTTATCTCTAAAAGCTGCGAAGTATATGATAAACTTGGAAATGGGTAAGTAAACAAGGCACATACAAACAATCACAGTAAATTACATTTGCTTCCTCTTTTTGCATTATCATTCACTTCCAAAATGAATGCAATGTGAGCGAAATCCTTTTAGGTAAGTGTTTTCCTATTGTAGAATGTAGGTTTTCCTATTAATCTAATGCTAATGACCTGAGATGTTAAAGAGCGTCCGTAAATAAAACTATTAATCTAAAGACTGCATTTTTGTTGGATTTTCTTCTCCCTATGTGTACACTCCTCTGAATGTTATAGTCGCAATTAGACTGTGAGCTGCTAATTGGAAATTCAAGCATGTTAATTTATTTATTTATTCATCCTTTTGATCATTTTACATGATATAGGACATGTCCTAGAGCTACAGTTGCTATTTACATGAGATGGGCTTCATCCACAGTACAATATAAACAATATACAAGTTTAGTAATTATACTAGATTTACAATATGCCTTATTTAAAGTTCATATATTCACTTACTGAATAAAAGGTATGTTGTAGTAGAAAGGCTTTGACTTCTTTATTAAATTGTTATATATTGGTTATTTCTTTAATATTTATTGGTAGTTTGTTATACATTTTAATGCCTACATTTGTGAGATTATTTTTTAAAATATTTGTCCTGCATATCTGAACATGGTCATTTTTCCTTCTTGTACTGTGAGAATGAATACCTCTATTTGTACATAATTCTCCCTGATATCTCTTAATATGGTTTATGACCTCTATTATAAAAAGGCAGGCTAATGGTAGTATATTATGTTTCCTAAAATAGGGTCTACAGAATGTCATACTATCTACTCCACTTATAATTCTTATTGCTCTCTTCTGGATTTTAAATACTCTCTCACATTTTTCTCCCCAAATTTTTTTCCATATTTTAATAGACTATGAAAATAAGCAAAATATATATTTTTCATTCCTAATAAATTCAGTGGCCTTTTTAGATTTTTATGCATATAACAAACAGAACTAAGTTTAGTCGCTAAATGATGAGTGTGAGTATCCCATTTAAGGTTTTCATTCAAACCATTACGAATGGTTTGTGTGGGCTTAGAGTTCTCCAATCAAGAAATTATATATAATGAGTAAACATATTTAAAAAATTCTTTTTCCACTATATGTTTTTTTGTAAGCTGGGATATGCCTGTATTACTTGATTCACTAAATAAACACTTTACATATGGTATTATATTCCTATAAAATGTCAGGCATGAAAATTGTCACATTAGTGTGAGCAGCTCATTTTGTCTGTATCAACCATCAGAATGTTTTAACTTCAATATAATAATGCCTTCTATCTCGCAAGAAGAGTATGTCAATGGTGGGAGCTGACACACCTCCATTTCCCCTCTCTTTAGTGTTCGCATATTTTTTTGGCAACCTAATGTGTTTTGAATATATCGTTCCAATTTCATTCATCATTCTCTACATAAAGAAGAGTCATTCAGTCTGTAATAACTGATAATAAGTTATATATAAACATGAGTTTCCTCTTGTATTATGAGTGTGAATTGAA
This sequence comes from Metallyticus violacea, assembly GCA_030762175.1. Taxonomy (NCBI): domain Eukaryota; kingdom Metazoa; phylum Arthropoda; class Insecta; order Mantodea; family Metallyticidae; genus Metallyticus; species Metallyticus violacea. Next base: position 2,710,197 of record CM060832.1, read on the forward strand.
TTTCTAGTGCCATAACTATTTGCAAACTTTTTTACATAAAGTAAACACTAAAAAATATACAAATTTACTACAGTAAGTATCTTCAATTTAACAAATAGAGGTGAATAATGTGCTTAAACTGGTGATTTAGATAACATTTGAATATTTTTTTTATCAGCAAAAAGACATCATTATCCCATAATGATACATAATGATGTATGGTTTGATTTTATCCCATAAAATCAAACCATACTAAAGTATAAAATGGAAAAAAGAAAATATGCATTACGAATGTTGTTTTCAGACACAGCACATCTTAAACTTTTGAGCAAATACAAAGCTTTAGATAATCTGTTACTTTCATGATTTGTATGTAATTCCAAGATAATTTCCATTCAATAACAATGCCTAACAAATTAATGTCATGAGTATCCAATATATCTGAACAAACTATATGATTTGATTTACAGATAAAATTTTCAATTTTATCCTCATTAATTAAAAAACCATTAGCTGTAAACTAGTTTCTAGCCTGTTCCATAGAACTTTCCATCATTGATTTTAATACAGCTTAAATTGGAATTTACACTAAAAATGTAGTATCATCAGCAAACAATGAGGTACAAGAGTTTGTAATCTGTAACGATAATGATATGCAACAAAGAGGTCAATAAAGATCTCTGAGGCACACCCATCAAAACCTCTTTATAATTAAATTTACTCTCACTAGTTTCAACATATTTAAATTTTAAGGGAGCACCCAGATAACTTTAGTAAGAAAGTTCAGTCAATAAAATATCATATTCAACACAGTCAAATGCCTTACTCAGATAACATTCAGTAATTGTTTTCTTCAAAAGCATGTTAAACATGCAGTTCTAGAACAAGAATAGGTTCCATGAGGTCAGGGAAGTGCAACTATTGTAGGCATATCCTGTATTAGCTTCACAAAGATCTAAATTTGGCCCTGACGATTTTTATATACAGCTTCTGACCTAATTTTTATTACAAAGACTTATTAATTCTTAGCTCTTTGTTGTTTGAAGAGCTAATAAATTTAGCAAGTCTAAACAACAATCCCTTGAAATACTTATGAAAGGGGAGGGGTAGAAACATTAATATATGGAATGCTTTGAGTCATATCAGACATGTAATAAACAATGGAGTTTTGTTTCACTTGATAAGCAGCCCAAGTCACATGAAAAGAATGAATCATCTCTATATTTCAAGATTTTGTTAATCACAACACTGTTACTTGAAAGAATCGGTGCATTAGACACAAAATTCTTTAATTATGTCTTAACAAATAATGGAAGCATTACTGTTTTTCTAAAACATGGATAATTTAAATTTATAAATTAAATACCTATCTCTGTATATTGGGTACCTGAAAGCAGTGAGAGAGTGATTTAAACAACCATTGGCAAAGGGTTAATACACACGACAGGCAGAGTGATCACCTTTCTTATTCCATGTGCTGTAGTAACTGTAATAACAAAACATATTGATAAATGATGCTAATAATATATATCATTAATTGTTTACAGCTGGAAGAGAATATTTTGAACATATGTCTGCTTTTGAATACCCTGAATGTGACATACAATCACAAAGACATCTTTACTTGGACTGAAGCAAACTTCTTGAAGCCTAAGGACATCAAGGTAAGCAGTAGAAAAAAACAAAACAGAAGTGTGAAGTTCTCTATAAGTAAGAAAAAGGTTGGATAGAAAGAATAGTAATAATTAAATTTCATGGGTGGTGGTTGTTGCTGATGCAGTTTTGTATTTATCATTTTCTCATTCAGTTTTTATAATGGCAGATATTATTCCATTATAAACAATGGGAATAAAACCTGCATTAATTGTTCCTGGAAGAAATATTTTCCTGCATTTGTTTTATATAATCTGTATTCTCGATTGATCATGAATCTTTGATAAATTGTAACAGTACAGTAAAATTTTAATAGCTAGGATTTTCACTGTGAAATATAACAAATTATTTATGAGGAAATCAGTCAAATTTATAAAGTGACCATGCTGATGATGAAGGCAACAGCCTTCAAAACATGTCCAAGTAAGTGGAACAAAACTAGTGAAATTTGAGTGAATTTCCAATATATAATTTGTTATATTTGTATAGTATAATGTTTCTAAAGCACATGTACATTGTTTTCTCAAGTATAAAGCAGCAAGGCATTGCTAATCAGAGCATGTGAAGACAAATGATATATCCTAGTGACACATGTTTGCATTGGAGGGGAAGCATGAATATAAATGAAGATGCACAAGACAGATAATAGACAAAAGCTCAGGTTGAACTCTCACAGCAAGGAATTACATTTTTATAGTTCATCATAAGCTCTTGCAGTATGCTTGTGGCATGAAAGGGTACCTCTGATCCCTCTCAGTATTTTGATATTTTAAAATGAATATAATAGCATAGTTTTGCATTCTGCATGCTTTCTTTCATCAGTAAGTCCTCCCCCTAGTATTAATACCGGAGATGCCCATGTTCTGCATCCCTTCCCCCCATCCATCGTTTTACCCGCATTTATCATTTTCATTTGTTTATCCTTTTAGAAATGAGGATTGAGGCTTCACTGTATTTGCTTTTTGTTTTAGTATTTTGTAAGTATCTAATATGTATTTTTTCTAATAAATTCACTGTTATATTTTCACTATGTGAGGGATAACCAAACAAAAAATTAGTCAACATGCATTGAACTCAAGGCATGCAGAATTTTATAACACTACTGTTTACTAATGATACCGTCATTTGCAGAGAAGCAGTCAGCATGTTTGTTGTTTGTTTAGTTCATTGAAAGGTTAATGATGTGGATCAGAAATGGAAATGAGTACAGAAAATCAGAGAGGTGTAATTTGTTTTTTGACTGAAGAGAGTGTTTTTGACTACATGTCCGGTTCATGTTTACTGGAGTGGCATAAGAGATTCTGAAATGGACATGTATAGTGCAGATGATCTGTAAATCATTACTGCTGATACTTTTGTATGGTGGAAGGTTTTATCTGGAGAAACAATGCACCATAGAATGTAGGCTTTCATGGCCAGTGTTTTTTTTTTAATAATGTTTAATGCCCGTTTTTACTATTGAGGCACCACAGGCGGTGGGCACTGATGATACATGAGATGAAATGGTATATTGGGAAAGGATTTTTTGGGGGAGGAAGGAAGCATTCCAAGCCTAAGTTTAGGGTACCTCTCCAGCATTTGCCATGTATGAGGACTGAGGAAAACCTGGAAAAAACCTCAGTCAGAAAGGATGATCCTGGCAGGATTTGAATCCCAGACCTCCCGCTCATGAGTCCACGCCTTAACGACCTCGGCTACTCATGGCGGTTATGGCCAGTGTCAATTAGGTAAACTGAGTCTTATGGACGGTAAGGCTGTGGTCCAATGAGACTTTTCCTTCATCTTCCCGATTGCAGTGATATGCTTGGAGACAAGGCAGTGATGGAATGGGTGACAGTATATAGTGGAACTGAGATCTGATTTGTTTGCTTGGTAAGGGGCATTGCCAGTGGAGTATTGGTTTCTTTGTCTTGGTATTTTGTAAGGCTGGGTACATGCTGAGTGCAATTACTACTTCTTTCCTGTTACAATGCTTGTAAATTTCAATTGCCTCGTGGTATAAGCAACTATGGGTAGCTTTCTTAGCCCTGTCATTGCCAATTTATACATAGAGCATTTTAAAACAACAACTTTACACATCACCCCACATAAGTTGACCTGTTGATATCGTTATGTGGAAGGGAAGCCTACTTTTCATGATTTCTTAGATCTGAATAATATTAACCCATGGTCCAGTTACAGTGGAGATGGAAATAGATGCTAAATTGCCTTTCATGGATGTCTTGGTCAACAAGAAGAGTGATGGTATGCTTGGACACACAGTTTATCATAAGCCTACACATGCAGACAGATATCTTCATAAGGCCTCCAGCCACCGTCCAAAGCAAAAATGTGCTATGATAAAAGCTCTCCTAGATTAAGCTTCCTGAATCTGTGAAGCAAAACTCCTAGGATGAGAGAAAAAACACCTGCAACAAGTACTACAAGCTAACAGTTACAAAGCAAGGAAGTGAGAAGAGCCTTACATCCCAGAAACAACATACACTGTCTAAGAAGAAGGATTTTTTTTTTTGATTGATTTATTTATGTACGCTCTTTAACAGCTCAGGTCATCAGCGTCCCATTCAACTCGGGGCATGAAACGGCCGACAAATTTTGCTCAGAGGCCTCTCTCTCAGGCTTGAGGTTCTTTATCGTGCCGTAAATGTACGACACGGGACCCATGGCTTTACTTCCCTTCCGAAGGAAGCCATACTTAGGATTTTTATGCCCAAAAAAATCCATTGGTCCTGGCCGGGTTCGAACCCGCGATCTTGGGTGTAGGAGGCAAGTATGGTAACCACTACACCACCAGGACCGACCTAAGAAGAAGGGCATAGCTTACCTTCCATTTCTGAAAAAGTCACAGACTGCATCTCCAAAATAGTTAGATGACGTAATGTAGAAAGAGTTTTTAAACTGACAAACAGATAAGAAATATATTCTGCTCCACAAAGAAACAAGGAAACCACTTGCTTCAGCCAGTGTCTACAGAATACATGCTCATGTAGTGCAGTGTACATTGGCACCACACAGCACAGCATTAATACATGCCTTACAGAACATAAGAGATATTGTTGCCAAGGTCAGACAGACAAATCAGCCATTGCTGAGCATGCCCTCCTTGCTGATGAAGAGCATAAAATTGGTTTTCAAGACACTGACATATCATCATTCTCACTTATACCAGGAGGCTATTGAAATTTACAAGCATAGAAACAATTTTAACAGGAAAGAAGATCTGAAATTGCACTCAGCATGATATCTGGCCTTACAAAATACCAAGACAAAGAGACTGCCATGGACCCACTGGAAACACCCAGGAACTGCAACCAACCTTCTTAACCAAGCAAACCAATCAGACCTCAGTTTCACAAGCACCCCCACTATCACCCATTCCATCACTGCCTTGTCTTCAAGAAGATCACATTGAGCACACCACTGATGATGACCACTGCAGTCATGGATGAAATGTCAGGTAAGGTGAAAGAGAAGAATCCCATTGGACCATAGCCTTACAGTTTGGAAGACTCAGTTTACATAAACAATGGATCGCAGTAGAAGATTGTGATTTGTTGGGGATAAGCCATATGCACTATATGTAGTACAGAAAATTTTGTGTGCAGTGGGTTTCACATCAATCAATGAAAGAGCAAAATGATTGTATCTGTCAATCACCTGCAGTAGCACCATGGGAGAGATTGTGCATTGTCCCAGGGATGAAACCTCAAGAGCATACAGCAAAGCCTACATATGTTCCCATCCATTGAAGACCATACACATACACACAGTCATGATAATGTTCTTCTTGGCTATGAGTGCCTAATGCATATCAGTTTTCTTTAGAATTGGACCATAATCAATGCAAAGAGCTAAGAATACATCATACATAGACTTTGTGAAAGCCTAATCTGTCATACATTATGATGTAGGCCATGTAGGTTGAACAACAATAGCAGTGACTACAGTGTCCATAGTCTACTCTCAAAAAGTTTTCAACTCATAGCAAATTCACCTTGTGACCTCCATTTGCTGACAGATATGGTGTTCATCTTGTATGCTTGTCTGTCCTTCAGAGAACAAATTGTAAACAGCTTGACATGACAGGCACTTCTCACGATAGATGGAAAGCATTTTTATGAATATTCTTTGATTCTATATCTTTTCCCATGAAAATTGCACAATGGAGCAGTGCTGGAGGATTGTACACTGCAGATATATTATCGTTTTCTGAGGATGTAAGCAAACATGGCTGCAGAAGGAATGATATTATTATTTTCTGAGGATTTAAGCAAACATGACAAGGTGTAAAGCTTTTTAAGCAATACTTAGTCCTAAAATATATTTCTAAGTTCATGTGTTGTTTCTGCTGCATAAGACATGGTGTTTTCCAAATGTTATAGTTTATTTAAGGTTATTGAAGACATACATGAACAAGTTAAATGATATGGTAACAGAATAATAATATGATTTATATGCAAGACTTTATATGATATGTCATTTGTTTCCTTACTGAAGTCCTCATAACACCATAATATTTCAAATTGATAACTTTGACTCAGCATTTCTTCACATGGGATACTATATTTATTCAGAGGTTCAAACATTTTGCAACTGCTGTTTTGCTACTGTAAACACGTCTGTGTCAAATGTCACCAATTGCCACTGAACTAATGCTGTCATCTAGTGGCAATAGCCTCAGGTGCCTCATTCAAACATGTGCCCCACATCAATTTGTAATTTAATGACTTACCTTATATCCAATCACTTGTCAAGATTGCGAGCAAATTTGTAAATTATGGCAAGTGAACACTTCAGAAATATTAAGTATAATCAAATAGATAAACCAGCATTAGCTGGCCATTTTTCATCAAAAATCCCACAATTTTACAACAGCTAATCTACTAACATCTTTCAAGAATGCAATGGAATTAACTATATGGGAGAAAATCTTCAAATCCAAGAACAAGAATCACATTGTTAACTTTGAACTTTCACCATTGGACAACCTGAGTCAATATATGAGGGTTTTTCAATGAAGAATGGTCATAATTTTTTTTTAATCCTAATAATTTTGATCATTTTTCTTAAAGTTGTTCACATTGGATGCAATGCACCCGTCCCAGCATTTCTTGCAGTCTTCAAAGACAAGCTGAAATTAATTTTTTTGACAGTTCTTCTGAATTGCCTCCAGCCTTCATCACTGCTCCTGATAATGGAAAATGCCTCCCATGAAGGTGTTTCTTCATTTGAGGAAAAGAAAAAGGTCACCTGGGGCTAAATCTGAACAATAGGAAGGGTGAGGGACAAACTTCACATTTATTTCTTTGAGAAATTAAGCAACAGCATTTGCAATATGCATTATAATGGTACAGCATCCAGTTTGATGCATGGAAATCTGGCACGTTTAGCAAGTGTGTGATTTGGCTTGCAGTTTTTAGGACAGTATTACCCAGTTACAACTGTGTGTGCAGGTACAATATGCTAGTAAACCATTCCTTGAATAACAGAAAATGAGATGACCATAACTACATGGTATAAGCAACTACTTTTGCTTTTTGATGATCCTCTCTCACAATGAAAACAGTGGTGTCAATGTTTTCTTTTATTAGAGCGTAAACTGGAGCTCCAAGTCTACCTTCCTTTGAAATTGATTGCCTTCCCTCTTTAAACACTTCAAGCTGTGCTATAGAGAAGAACAAACTCTCCATAGACCTCCTGTAACAGCTGAAGAATTTCAGAACTGCATGTTGTCCGTCGCATGTTACCTCCATTTTGCTGTAGGCAGAACTGAAATGTCTCAACTTGCACACCGCTCATAGGCGGGAACTGTAAGTGACAAAGGCCTGTAAAATAATGATAATTCTTTGTTGAACAGCCCTCATATATTACAATCACCAGATGCCACCACATCATCCATCTGCAGCCACAGTGTCACCAGCTGAAACTGAGAAGAAGGACTCTCAAAATATGTTCTATGAAAAATGCTAAATGTTATCAATTACTTGCATTTAAGCTTTATAGTTATATTACCTCATAGTCACTGAAATTGCCACGAGTGGCCAAGGTCATTAAGGTGCAGACTCTTGAGAGGGAGGTCTGGGGTTTGATTCCCACCAGGACCGTACTTCCTGATTGAGGTTTATTTTTCAGGTTTTCCTCAGTCGTAAATGGCAAATGCTGGGGAGATACCCTAAACTTAGACCTGGAATGCTTCCTTCCTTTAAAAAAAAATTGTTTCCAGTTTATCATTTCATCTCGTGTATCATCAATGTTCTCCACCATAATGCCTCAGTCAGTAGTTAAAACGGGCATTAAACACTATTAAAAGAAAACATTCTAATTAATGTGGTGATTGTTTATGTAGGTGGTGAACAAGAAAGGAAGCAGGTCATTGCAACAAGAAATTTCAAGAGAAAAGTGCAACTGGCTTCAGCTGGTGTTGAGCAGGTGTCATGTCAAAGGTTTTGTAGAGTTGTGGAGTGTTTCAGCATTTATAAGACTGGCAGATGACTCCCGCAGTGCATCAGTAGGTTTTAGTCATACAAATGCAAAGTTTGTGTTGGATGAACTCCCCACATCAACAGGTAGGCTGTATTTTCTATTTGAACCTTTTCTATGTTAGTTGTATTGTTATAATTAGATGTTAGTATGCTCAGTACTGCAGTTAAATTTTATATAAGTTGGCAACGGAAAGTTATACCTGAAAATAAGAAAAAAAGTTGCTTTCAAAATAAAATTTGTGGAGTTTAATATTCAAGTTTTTTTTTTGTTTTTGTTTGTTTGTTTGTTTGTTTTTTGTCTAAAGTATGTGATGGAATCCTATTTGCCAATAAAAAAACTAAACAAAAAATTAAATAGAATTTAAAATAATCACAAAATATTTTGCTGTAAATCAGTTGATCAAATAATCATTCTAGCATAGAATAAACATAATTCATACCTATAAACAATAATAAAAAAAAATTAATCAGCATTGCATAAATTCTTGCTGCTACAAGTTATTGGTATTTATAGGTAGGGTAATTAGGAAAATTAGGTACAGGTAGATAAGATAGTTACATAGGTACATAAGTAAGAGATAGGGTAGGTAGGTATGTAAGATAGGGTAGGGTAGGTAAATGGGTTTCTTAGAGAGACCAGTAGTTAAAAGCAGATAAAGGGAACAAAATTGAGATTATGAACAATGTAGAATACCAGTTAAAAATGGATGAGCTTTATAGTAGAAAAGAATACGTGTAAATAAAATTGGATCCACTGAAAAAATGTGTACAGTCCATAAACAAATGGATCAACAAAAACACAATCATACCACCCAAGGAGAAACTAAAATTAAAAGCAGATAAGTTCGCAGTAGCAAGGATACACAGCCTACTAAAAATACATAAACTGGGATATACCATTAGATGAATAAAATCAACTGTAGAAACACATCATCTACCAACTGTCAAAATGGCTCGTCCAGAGATTTTGGAAATTCCCTAGGTTTGACAGCTTTAAGTATAAGCAATTTTATGTAACTGGCGGAGAAAATTAAAGATTTGATTTTCCAAAAGGATGATCTTCTGATGTCTTCTGGAAATCAAGAAGGCACACGTGAAAGGGTTAGATTTATGGATAGGTGGTGTAAAACAGGATATCTGTCAATGCAACATGAGAAGGCAGTGTGGCCCTGAGTCAGCAGCAGAGACAGAAGGAGTGTGGCCACATCTGTAGTTAGGGAATACGAAAAGACCTGATATGACGTCACTGAAAAGACAGACGCTTCCACCAGGTCAGGTTGAAGACATACAAAAAGAGGAGGCCTTGGGAGCATCAACTAGCCTTGACATATGGTGTGTGGTGTCAGTGCCAGTGGGCAGATCCAGGCAGTCAATAGAGAAACCATGAGAATAACCAGAATTAGACAGTTTAGGTTTGACAGGTATAGGGTTTCATTCTGTCATCATTAAGTTATAATGTAAAGGCTTTATCAGGAAAAATGTTAAATGGTGAATTGAAGTAGGTATTAAAGTTAGGTAATGTTGTAGGAGTTGTGAAAAGCATGGTTGGTGAACAAATCAATTTTTAACATAGAGGAGTTTGACTTTCATGGAATATGTGGTGTGAAGAGCAAAAGGTCAAACAGTAGGAGAATTTGGATGTTTTGCCAGGAAGGAAAGAAAATTTAAAGTTGTTGAGTAAAAGGCTTTGGAAAGTAATTCAGTGCTGTGGCTAACTTTCACAGAAGTTTGGAAAAATAATGGTTGAATGAGTGTAGGAATTATGTATAATCTGCCAAGGATATCAACTATTTTAAATGAGATTTATAGAGGAAATGAAATCATAGAATTGAGTATATTTTTGACAAATATGTATAAGTGGAAGATTCAGATTTATTCACCATGAGAATTTGTACAAATTTTTGGCTTTGTCAATATAGGACTGTATACATATATAAAATAAGATGTGAAAATACATAATACTGATACATTCTGATTAATGAGAGTGGCAGCTGTATTCTTGAATAAAGATCATATCATTTAGGCATCTTGGGTCCTGTGAACAAAAAACAGAGCAGCACAGCATCTCCACCGCAGTAATATATGCATTAATAATATTCTATTAGGCAGTTGGCACTTACATTTTTCTGAGATCATCTAGTTGTGTCATTACAGTATCTGGTAAATTCTTCAATTGTATAGAACTGTTTTGTAACTAGTATTTTATTAATTTCAGTTTTAAATGTTTCAATTGTTGGTATGTTCCTTAGATAAGGGAGTAAGACATTGTACAATTTTAAACAATTATATTTGAAGGATCTCTCGTATAGTTTTGTGCTATGCATATGTTGGTGGAGTTTAGTTTTGTTTGGAGTATTATGAGAATGAATCTCGGCATTACTTATAAAATCATCAAGATTAGTTCAGATATAGTTCAGAATTTCTTTTATACAGACACAGGGAAATGCTAATATTTTTAAATTCTTAAAATGTTTCCTACAGCTTTCTCTTCTTGATTTATTTATGGATGCTCTTTAACAACTCAGGTCATCAGCGTCTTTCTCTTCTTGGGATGTCAAACATGGTTCTTATCACTCTCTTTTGAAGCTTAAAGATGAGATGGCTATTTACAGAGGTTCCCCATAATATTACTCCATATAATATATGCAAGTGGAAGTAAGCAAAATAGCAACTTTCCAGTACATCTAATGTTACTCTCATCTTCAGTTGGCTCAGAACATAGCAAGCCTTAATTAAATGTACTTACGAAGCTGTTGACATTGGAGTGGTATATACATAAACAATGTAATACAGTTTTTTTCACACTAACTCCATTCACTTACATAAAATTTGGACATATGTTTCGGGAGTGATCCCTCCCATCTTCAGCCTATTTATAGCAAGCCTTACTTAGTTTTGTAGCTAATTTTTCAACATGGTTATCCCATGAAGAGGTTTAAGTTAATCCATAACACCAAAAATTTTGTTTCTGTCTCATACTTTATAGTTTTAGACCCAAGCACGATTCCTGGAGAAGTTATGCTTTTGTTGTTTTTGTGCTGGAAATTAATTGGTACTGTTTCAGCTTTGTTTATCAGAAGTTTGTTAGTTCTGAACCAAGTCAACATGGTTTTTATTACTGCTGTTATTTTTGTATCCAGGTCAGCACTTTCTTTCCCACTTATGAATATGCTTGTGTCATCTGCAAAAAGTGTTAGTTTTACTTCAGAAATATCTTTTAGGCACTGCGGTAAGTCATTTATGTACAATAAAAATAGAAGAAGGCGTAAGATTGATCCTTGCAGTACTCCTGATGTTACATTTATTTTGCTTGAGTGAGTTTTTACAATTTTATTATTTCTCGTATCATTGAAGTCAGTCTCAACTACTTGTTCCTTATCTTCTGGATAGGTTTTAAACCAATTGTATGGAATATACCTAATGTGCAGATCCATAGTTTGCCCAACAGCAACTTGTGGTCCACCATGTCAAATGCTTTAGTTAAATCAAGAAACACTCCCACCCCGATTTTGCTTTTATCTAGCATCTCATATATGCTGTCTATAAAGTTTATTACTGCCATGTTAGTGGACTTGTTTTGTTTGAAAGTCAAATTGGCATTTGGTGATGATATTAAATTTATTCAGGAATTTGGTTAGTTGTCTATACATTACTTTTTCAAGTATCTTTGAAAAAACTGAAATGAGAGCTATGGGTGTATAATTGTTAACTTCATCAGTCTTTTCCTTCTTAAAAATTGGTATAATTTACTCCAATTTATTTATTGGTATAAATAGATACCTTTAGTTGTTTAGGAAATTTTCCACTTTTCAGAGATTCATTAACAATATGACATAGTGGCTTAATGATGAACCTACCACATTTTTAATAATAAAATTTGAGCTCTCATCTAAAGCACAGGCTTTGTTGCTTTTTAGTTGTTTTATTATGTCTAGCAATTCACTTTCAGTAACAGGACTGAGGTATAGTGATTTTTCATAATTATTTCACAGCTAGTACTATGTAATGTTGACAAATTATTAGAGCGCTGTACATTTTTAGTTATGTTAGTAAAGTATTTGTTGAATAAATTTGCTAATTATCTGGGCTGTGTTACGTTTTGCGCTCCCTGCTTGAGGCTGATGTTCTTTGGGGTGAGATTCTTTTTGATTGTTTCTTTTTTTATCATTTCCCAAATTGCTTTGGGTTTATTTTCAGAGTTTATAATCTTTCTGTTATTAAACTATTTCTTGGTTTGCTGTAATTGCTTGTCTATATATATTTTAATACTTTTTTTTGTATAATTGCAGTTCTTCTGATGCCTTTCGAATTTTTAGTAGATTACCAAGCAACCATAGTTTACTTTGCCAAGTTCTTATTCCCTTTATTTTTTTAGGAGTTTTATCATTTACTTTTACTTTGACAATCGGGAATGCAACATCATAGTAGTATCTAAATGCATTTATGAAGAAAGCACACACTGCATCTAGTGTTAGTCCCTGATAGGTTCCCTCCCATTCTTCATTTTCAAGCAAATGGCAAAAGTATTTTACATTTTCCTGTTTATGTATATGGATTTCTTTAATACACTGCACTTGTTTTCTTTTACTTCTTGATAGTGCCAGTTAATTGTGATTATCTGTACATAAGGTCAGAGAGATGGGTTTGTAATGTATTTACTTTATGATAGTTGGTGTCTTATTGATAGCTATTTGATCTAGAGCACTTTTTGTTGTTTTGGTGACTCTAGTTGGTACATCTATCAATGGTTTCAGGCCATAGCAATTCAATGTAGTTATGAGTTTTAGTTTTTTCACTCTTATTTTTCAGAAAGTCTATGTTTAAGTTCCCCAGTATGTTTAATTTATGAAACTGGTATAAGATGATCTCAAGCATATCCTAAAGAATACTTACTTCACTTTTAGGGTTCCTATAAATGCAAATGATAATGGGTTTGTTTTCCACCTCGTTTATACTAGCTTCAAAATGTTCTTCTATGTGAAATGAAATAGTGCTAATGGATGATTTTAATGCTAGAAATGGAAATGAGCAGTTGCTTCTAAAGAACTTGATTAGAGATATGCAGAGGAGATACAAAGTGGTAAAGATAAATTTTGTAACATTAAAGGAAAAAAATTATTGAAATTTTGTGAGGAGAATAATTTTATAATTTGTAATGGCATGAGAAGTAGGAATAAGGTAGAAGAGTATGTTTCCAAATAGATATGGTCAAATTGTGGTGGACTATATTTTATATTCAGTAGGATTGGGCAACGTGCTGCAGAACTTTGAGATTGTGAATTTTGTTAAAATGAGTTGCCATTTTGCTAAGAGTTAGTTTTGAAGCTGTGAAGGGGCAGAAGGAGGTAAAGGCTATGGCTTGAGAACCAAGATCGAAATCTACAAATGGAGGCAAGAGAAATGTGAATTATTTACCAAAGAATTAGATTCAGAGGGATAACAATTGGGCTGATTGACATACAACAATTATTTTAAGAACTTTCGAAAAATAAGACATTTTTAAAAAATCTGTTGGAACTCACACAGTGAAGCTTGTTAAATGTAAATTATAATTAATCTGTCGTCTAATACACTCTTATGCATCACTTACTTTTAAAAACGATGGGACGGTTTCGAAGAAAAATTCTCTCCATCTTCAACCAACTTGATGACTGAGATGGAGATGGAGATGTCTCTTAGAAACCGGTCCCACTGTTTTTAAAAGTAAGGGAAGCATAAGAGTATGTTAGACAACAGATTAATTATAATTTACATACAACAATTAATTGATGAAGGTGTAATTGAGGAGGAGATATAGAGATTAGAGCAGAGAATAAAAGGAGCAGGGAGTGGTATAAAATTGTGCTTAGTGAGAATAGTAACAAAAGGCATTGGTTTGATGAAGATCACCAAGAGGCAAAGAAAAGGGTTGAGTAAGAAATGAAGAGGTGGAGGCAATCAGAAGGTAATGATGAAAGAAAATTTCTTTGTTTGAAGATGGAGTTATAGATGCCTGTTAGAAGTAAAGGAAGCATGGGGGATGAGAATGAGTGCAATTTTGTTTGGGGCTAGCATTATTCCATGTTCAAAGAACAAATTTATTAGGTTGCACAGTAAAAGACACCATACCAGCAGAACAGAAATCAGAAATTTATGAAATCAAATGTGCAGATTGTAATCACAGATACAGGGGAAATTTGGAAATTCGGAGAAAAGAATATTTTAGGAATATTCGGTTTAAGCAGATTGATAAATCAGCTGTAGCAGCTCACTTTTGGATCAGAAATCATGAAATTAAACCAGAGATTAATCTGCTGAAACAGCTTCACAACCCAATGGAACTATCCACTTGGGAAAAAATTTTCATCCTAAAAAATAAAGAAAACTTAATGAACTTTGATTTTCCTCCTATAAATCAACTCAGCAATTTCCTACTACAACCACCGGACACTGCCACAGGAGCATCCTGGTATCCAGCAACCATTTGAAGTAACAGAAGTTGGTCAACAACTGAAGATGGGAATGAGTACTCCCAAAACATGTCTTAGTTTTATGTAAGTGGAGTTGAATACATAAGTGTAGGATATAGAGATATAAGTCTGTTATTAGTAATACGAAAGTCTTTACTGAAATTTTGGCAAATAGATTACAGCAGTGAGTTGAAAGGGGAAAAAATTATTAGAATTCCAGTGTAGATTCAGATGAGGAAAAAGATCGTGGAAAATATTTTTGTAATAAAAACAATTATTGATAAGCTATTTAACTATCAAAATGGGGAGGTTATAAATGCTATTTATAGATTTGGAGAAGGCTTTTGATACTATAGATGAACAAGCACTGCGTTTAAGTTAAAAAGGAAAGGAATAATTATGAACTTTATACATTTTGTGTGAAATGTTCAAGAGATGAGGCTTTTTTTTTTTTTTTTTTTTTTTTTTTTTTTTTTTTTTTTTTGCGGTGGGCACTGATGATACAAGAAATGAAATTATATATTATGAAAGGATGTTTTTTAAGGAAGGAAGCATTCCAGGCCTAAGTTTAGGGTACCTCCCTGGCATTTGCCAGTTATGAAGACTGAGGAAAATCTGGAAAAAACCTCAGTCAAGGAGGATGGTCCTGGCGGGATTCGTACCCCAGACCTCCTGCTCACGAGTCTGTGCCTTAACAACCTAGGCCACCCGTGGTGGTAAGAGATGAGTTTACAGAGTTTATCAGGAGTAAAGAGTTATGTAAATTAAGCCCAGTGCTATATAACTTACTTATCGATGATATTATTAAAGGGATTCAAAGAAAAAATATACATTCACCAGTAATTAATAGTAGGGAAATACCAGCTAAATTGTTAATTGGAACATCATATATTAAGATCATTGTATGATTGAGTTAAACTAACACTCTTTTGGTCCTATATGTTTAAACAAGTAAGTGGAGCAAAAGAACGTTAGTTCCACTCAATTACACAATGATCTTAATACGAGCTCTATTGTTTGCAGATGATTTTGTTGTCAGTTCTATTTCAAGTGAAAGTTTAAGAAAAGCAATTGAAGTTTTCAACAATTATTGTAATGAATGGTGCTTAAAAGTGGACAATAAAATATCCAAAATAATGGTCTTGAAGAGGGCTTTAAATTAAAAACAGATGAGAAATGATGGTTAGATGGTTTTGGAACAGAAATGGCTAAGAAATTTCATTACCTTGGAGTGAGATTAAGTGCTCTTGGTAGCTGGAATGATCAGAGAAAGTTAGTATTAGCTAAAGGAAGAATATTATGGGGGTTGTAAGAGTATGTGTTTAAGTAAAACATCGGAAAAAAATGTCAAACGGATGGAACAACATTGATGAAGGCAAAAATGATGTATGGAATAGAAATTTGAAGATATGATGACAGCTGGAAGCTCTTGGATTTATAAATCGATAATTTTGTAAACTAGTATTGGGACAACACAGAGTACCACCTAATAACATAGCCTTGGTAGAATCGATAGAATATTGAAAGAATTATGAAATACCTGTATAGAATAAGTATGTTAGATGATGGAGAGATTGTCAAGGAATGTCTTGGTACACAGGGAAAGTTTAAATGGAAAAGGTCATAGGTGCTTGAAACTCAGGATATTGTTGAAAAAATTGGTAGGGGGGATTGTTGGGTAAATAAGCAATGTAGATAGACGGAGTTTTGAAAAGAAGTAAGAGATAGAATTGAAGGTATTGATAAGCAGGAAATCTTTGTGAGTTTTAGAGAAAAGAGTTCACTGAGAATTTATTGAGAGATAAAAATAGTTTGAGGGAGGGAGAAGTACCTGAAATTTGTGATAAATTGCAGAGGACAGGATTCGTTTGGGTCAGTTGGTCCTGGTGGTGTAGTGGTAACCACACTTGTCTCCTAAATCCAAGTTTGCGGGTTCAAACCCGGTCAGGATCAATGGATTTTTTCCGGCGTAAAAATCCTAAATATGGCTTTCTTCATAAGGGAAGTAAAGCTGTGGGTCCCATGTCGTACATTTACGGCATGAAAAAGAACCTCAAGCCTGAAAGAAGAGACCTCTGAGCAAAATTTGTCGGCCGTTTCATGCCCAGAATTGAATGGGACGTGGTCAAACAAACACATTGTACATATCATAGTTTGTGGATTAGGTTGCAGCTCCTCTGTTGTTAGGAAATCGCAGTAGTCAAAATGAAGTATCATCAGGGAATTGCATTAAGGTTCTGTGTAGTGGCCAATTGAATATTTTAAAGATGCTGAATGGGAAAGTCAGGAAAGTCTAAGAATATAATACATGTTTTAGTATTCATCTGTACAGAAGGCAGGAGATAAAACATACTCCTTACTCTTATTTTGATTTAAAGTAAAACACTAAAAATCATGTCATCACATTAAAACTCTCTTTAAGTTTCACAAACACACTGGAACACAGGAGAAATATTAGACGCAAACAAGTAGAATAATCAGCAGTGGCTGCACATTTTTGGAATGAAAATCATGAAATAGAGAAGGACATAACATTACTAAAAACAATTCAACATCCGAAAGAACTTAATATATGGGAAAAAATTTACATAAAAAAATATGAATACAAACTTATGAATTTTGATATACCGGAAGCAGACAACATATTAAGTTCATTAATAGACCACCAGAGCAAACATAGCAACATACATATCTTGCTGAAATTGACTATCCAGTCATCGTTTTGGTTGACAATGTGAGGAATGTACTTAAAAAAAACCAAAGTGTGTTTGTGAAACTTAAAGAGAGTTTTAATGTGACAACATGATTTTTAGTGTTTTACTTTAAATCAAAATAAGATTAACAAGAGTTTCACTGTGTGGATTCGGACATTCCGTAAACATACTCCTTACGTTAGCAAGTCACTTGTATTTCAGATGATCGAGGTATATGGGGTTTTCCGCATACTCTACTTGCTGGACGCCATTGGAACAATGAACTGCTAGTGGAGTCATTGTGGTGTAGATTGGGAAATCCTGCACTAACACTAGATGCACATTCATTGAAGAAATACCACACATGGGGTACTCCATTGTTCCTAGGTGTGTTTCTGATGAAGATGCACAGCCAGGGTCTGCAACAGGTGAAGTTCAGTGCCATGTTAGACACCCTTCGTCTAGAGTGGAGTCCAACCCTTGCCCAGTTCATCACTGAAGGATGCAGGTGAGTAATTTGTGGCTAAACTAATTGAATGGTTGGTTAAGGAATTTAAATTTGTGAAGTTTATAAAGGCTTGATATGAAAAATGAAGTAGAATCTCATTAAGCTACTTTGTCATTAAGAAACTTTGCAGTTCATCTAAAATCTGAATAAAGATTGATATACAAAGCTGAGTACATTAAGAGATAGGTCACTTGCAAAGAAACCTTAATTCTGAAGATAAACCCAATTCAAATAATAGAAATAGAGCACAGAAACAGACACCACAGGCAGGACTTAGACCAAGTAACAAGTTGCAGGACTCCAAAAAGGTATTTACTACAATGATATAATATTATTTGATTCACTTCCATCATCTATCAAGGAACTGCATACTAATAGGCTAGCATTTAAAAATACCTTATGATGCTATCTATACAGCAGAGGATTTCATGTAATTAAAAAATAAGTTTACTAATTTTTCTTTATTGAATTACTGTATTTATGTGAATCTAATGCACACCTTTTTGTCCAAATGTAGTATAGTATTAAAAATTGTATGCATTAGATTCGATGGCTTGTTAGATTCCAGTGCATATATGATCCATAGTTTACCGGTAACTTCATTCAAATTTATTGTTTATTATGTCATAATGCATTGCTACAATTTTTTGCTTAGTTATACTTATTATTGGCCTCTTATTGCATAGAGCATTTAAATGGTAGGTACTAACAATGAATGATGATATTTATTAATATTTTTAAGGGTGCAGAACTGCTAAGGTCATTAGTGCCCAAGTCTCAAATGGAGGAGAGGCAGACAAGAACATCTTATGATACTACTTTTAAATGTAAAGTAATTCTTTATGTTAACAGTAAGGCAGGAAGAGAGTTCAATGTAGCAGAGAGCAACATTTGCTTATGGTGGTAACAGAAATTGACATTATGTGCAACTAAAGCTAGCAGGAAGAAATTCACTGATACTCGCAAAGGAAGACATCCTGACATCGAAGAAAAAGTGTTGAAATTTGTACTTGAAAGGAGGAAGAACAGCCAACCTGATTTTCTGATTTGGTTTATTTACAAACACTCTTTAACATCTCAGGTCATCAGTGTCTTATTCAAATCAGGGGGGCAAACCGGTCGACAAATTTTGCTCAGAGGCCTCTTCTTTCAGGCTTGAGATTCTTTATCGTGCTGTAAATGTATGATATGGGACCCACGGCTTTACTTCCCTTCCGAAGGAAGCTATTACTTAGGATTTTTACGCCCAAAAAAATCCATCGATCCTGGCCGGGATTAGAACCATGGTCTTGGGTTTAGAAGGCAAGTATGGTTACCACTACACCACCAGGACCGACACAGGCATCTTTGATTAGAGACATCATAAGAAATAACTTTTTCTTCTTTGACCTATGTCACCTGTCCTGAAACAGCATGAATGATGGATATTGTCCTACGTGCTCTAAGATGTAACAATAGTCCACTTATAAAATTCTATGTTCTGATCATTTTATGAAGTGGACAGATTATCTATAAGGTGCCGTACAACAATATGCCAAAATCTTTTTTTATGGTTTTAAGGTTCAAATTTGTGGTGGGCATTACATTCAGTGGTGTATTAGATTTGCATAAATTTGATAATTCAATAATCTCTTCAAAGTCAAAATATTTAGAACACTCTTTATGGTTTCACTTACATGAGATTTACTCAGAACTTGTTTCTTGGAATAATTGTCCACATCATCAGCTGGACAGCTCAAGTGCTTATTGTTTCAGATGTGTGTGTGAGTATGCAGATGCAGTGAAGTGTCACTCAAGTGCTCCAGTTGTACAAACTGTTGAACCTGATGGCTATAAGAAGAGGAATGTGGGCATGTGTGTTGTTAACATCACTCTAGCCAATGTCAATGGGTTTTTCACAGCAGACAAAAAGGGTAGGTGCATTGTTAATTCTTAACAAAGTCAAATTGTTTGATTGCTGCTTAAGAGATATTTTGGTTTATGTACAAAGGCTGATTTCAATTCAGTTCAATCCAATTCAATTTATTAATCATTTATGAATCTCACAGAAGATGTATTTAGTATTTTGTTTTATTTCTTGAGAATAGATTCATATTTCAATTTAAAGCACATACTGTACATGCCCTCTTTACTTTTCTACATGTAAAAAGTACATTCTAAGCAATTTATATACAAAATTTTCCAATTTTATTGCCCCAAACCCTATTCCTAATATCCAGAAGACAGAATTTGATCCAGCCATAAACACAATCATAAAACATTACAAAATATAAAAGCCCATCCATTTAGCTAATCTTCCTAGTCTCAATGCTATTTGAGTACTAAGTAATTATAAGATATTAAATTGACCATGAAATTGGCCCTGGCCATTTTTCAATCAAACAGCCATCTGTTATTTCATTACTATATATGTACTTATTAGTGCTAATGTACTTACAATAATAAATGGTTTCTGTGACTATTTAGATAAAGGTAGCAAAAAACATAACACTTTGATCTCCTTATCAAATGCAGTTAAATTCATTCACTGAGAGGAATGTACTTGCAGTAATACATGCATAATTGTCAAACAATGCTAATTGCTGCAATGCAGAGCAGACTAACAACTTTTCAATTAAAACAGAACTAAATATTAAAACAGTAATGCTGGGACAGAAATTAAAAAGTAATCAACACGGGAATAAATGGATCATGTTCCTGACAGCAACAAAGATGAAAAATCACAACAAACAGGCTTTCAAAAATTACTTACAGAAGATTTAAGACAAAATTTTAAAAATAAACACTAGACCTGCCATCATACCAACTGACCCTTTACAATACATAGATATCAGCATTTTTTTTTTTGTTCGTTTTATTTCAGGACACTCTTTAACATCTCAAATCATCAGCATCCCATTCAATTCTGGGCATGAATTGAATGGGCCTCTGAGCCAACAAATTTTGCTCAGAGGCCTCTTTTTGTGCTTGAGGTTCTTTTTCGTGCCATAAATGTAAGATATGAGACCCACAGCTTTACTTCTCTTCCAAAGGAAGTCATACTTAGGATTTTTATGCCCAAAAAAATCCATCAATCCTGGCCGAATAGATATCAGTATGAAATTAAATATGGATATAATGGTCTCCATGAAGAACGATTTACCTGAAGTATTAAGATTGAACACTTAATACACTAAACAAATATTACCTGACTGGTGTACAGTAAATACAGATAGATAACTTAAAGATGGAGAAGCAGGACTTTGGGATATACTGTGAATATAACTGTTTGCACAACATGTTAACAATTTTGATGGTGAAATAATGGCCATTAGATCAGCTGTAGAAATTTCACTGTATAGACCTAACATAAATTCCTCACCTAGTTTTATAAATTTTAATAAAAATTAATATGAAATTCAAATTAGGCCTTATTATAATATTAATTCAATTTAGAATCAAATACAGGGAAACATCCATTAATAATCTCTTCTGAGTTGGATGTTTAAAACACTCTTTATATTTACACTTAAATGACATTTACTCAGGACACATGTTTACTGGAACTATTGTCCACATCATCAGCTGTTAAACAACTGTTGGATCACTTGTAGGAGCTGGGTAGGTAGGTAGGTAGGTAGGTAGGTAGGTAGGTAGGTAGGTAGTTGACTCTGGTAGTCTAGTGATAAACTTAAATAAAGTGCTGTCTGCTTCCAGGATGTCAAAATTGATAAGGTTATGCTCATGTTTTTTATATAAATCCTTTCCCATATGTTTAGTTCTTTTGGTTGGTGAAAAGTTTTTAATAACTTGAGGTCTTTTTTCTATTTCTTGGTTTTTATTCCAAAAATGTGCTGCCACAGCTGATTTATCTATTTGTTTGTAATGCATGTTTCTGTGTATTTTAAAGTTTTTTTTTTTAAAAGGAAACATATATCATTGAAATAAAATAAGAAAAAAACATTTTCTGAAAATCACTGAAATCTGGCTATTAACAGGGATGGGTTTACATTTAACAATTGTTTTAGTGGCATTATTATTATTATTATTATTATTATTATTATTATTATTATTATTATTATTATTATTATTATTTGCAACAAAACTCTGTGTATAGCATTTAAATAAAATAAGAAAATAGTTTCTGAAAATAGGGGAAATCTGGCCATTAGGAGTGGGGGATTTACCTGAAACCCAGAATTTAAAAATTGCTCTCACAGCACCAATATTTGTTTGTTTGATTTTTTTTCACAACAAAACTCGTCATATATCATTTAAATCAAGTAAGAAAAATAGAGTCTGAAAATCAGTGAAAACAGATTATTAGGAGTGGGGGTTTACCTAAAAAACGAATGGGGATTAAAGCAAAATTTAAAAATACTCTAATGGCTGCAATTTTCGTTTTTACTAAAGGAACTCAATATATGCCTTTGAAATAAAATAAGAAAATAGTTTCTGAAAAAAGTTAAATCGGACTATTAACAACAGGGATTTATCCAAAATTTCAAAATCACTCTAGTGGCATTGTTGTTTTTTGTGGGTTTATTCACAATTTATAAATCGCTCTAACAGCATTAAATTTTATTTTTTTGAAATGAAACTCATATACTCATATAACATTTAAATAATATAAGAAAAATAATTTCTGAAATTCAGAGAAATTGAACCATTAGTAATGGGGGTTTTACCTGAAAACTAAAATTTAAAAATCACTGTATATATATGTTTCTTCTCAACAAAATTTGGTATATACCATTTAAATACAATAAGAAAAATAGTTTCTAAAAATTAGGGAAATTGAGTAGGCATATACTTGAAAACCAAAATTTAAAAAAAATCTTTTACTTTTCTCTACATGGTTTTAAAATAACAGCCCAAATTAATTTAGCATATAACCTATACTTATAATGAAACATATGTTTTATATTTAACAAAATCATTGTCATGGAGATAAAAAATGTGAAATATTAATCTGTATGTGAGAATTATATTTGTATATAAGTGCACTCTGTAATAACCTTCAGAAAGCTTTTGCTTTACATTTTTTTTACTACAATAACATTTAAATTAAATTTCAAGCCATTGAAAATCAATGAAACTTTCTATTGTTCTTTGTAGATTCTGTATATTTGCTTAGTACATCAAAATTGTTTTTAAATAGTAACATATTTTTGTTTTATTGAAACATATGAACATCATCTTCTTAGATATGCAATGTAACTGGAAAATTTCTGGTATTTCTTTCCATTTTAGGAATTCAAAGATGCTCAGTTCATAAACATGGTTACATTTAAAAATCTTTAAAAATAAATACTAATACCTTTACAAAGTTACCTTTGTCTATCAGTAGCTGCACATATCATTTAATGGGTAGTATGCCATTAATTTTTGCTATTTAATTTCAATAATAATAATAATAATAATAATAATAATAATAATAATAATAATGATAATTCTAAAAATGTGGTTTCTCTTTATAATACTTATAGGTTGCAAGAATTTTAATTTTGTTCTCCTAATACCACACAGTAATGCCATAAATTATTTCATTTCATTAATTAATAAGGCCTAATTTAGATTTTTATTCATGTTTATTAAAAGTTATTAAACTCAGTAAGTAATTAGCTTAGTTTACGCAGCTTCTGCATGATGAACTTTTTGGTGTATATGGTGATTTTAATTTTGAAAAAAATAAATATTGATGCTGCTAGAGCAATTTTTAAATTTTTGGTTTCAGGTAAACCCCCACTTCTAATGGCCGAATTTCCTAATTTTCAGAAATTATGTTTTTGTTTTATTTAAATGGGATGTATGGAGTTTCATTTAAAAAAGGGGGCTGCTAGGAAGATTTTTAAAGTTCTTATTAGCCCCCACACATTTTTCAGGTAACCCCCACTCCTAATAATCTGATATTCATTGATTTTCAGAAATTATTTTCCTTATTTGGTTTAAATGGTATAAGCCAAGTTTGGTTTTAAAAAAATTAAATTTAAATTGGAATAAATTTTGATTGGATTCAGTGCCTTCTGGAATTGCTGAAGGCACTGTTCCTAATTGTTATATTTAAAAGTAATGTTTTGTTTTTTTTTATTTGTGTCTATTTTGTATTTAAAAAAATGTGAATGTGATGCATGAGAAATAAATAATACTACTACCACTACTACTGCTTGAAAAAAAAATGGTGCTGCTATGGTGATTCTTAAATTTTGGGTTTCAGGTAAACTCCCACTCCTAATGATCCGATATCCCCTATATTCAGAAGCTATTTTTCTTATTTTATTTAAATGCTATATATGGAGTTTCATTGGAAAAAAACAATATTAATGCCACTAAAGCAATTTTTGAGTTTTGGAACCCCCTTCTAATAGTTTGATTGCTCTGACTTTCAGAAATTATTATTTTTTTTATTTTATTTCAATGGCATATGCCGAGTTTCCTTCAGAAACACTTAAAATTGCAGCTGCTAGAGCAATTTTTAAATTTTGCTTTAACCCCCCTTGTTTTTCAGGTTTACCCCCACTCCTAATGGCCCGATTGATTTTTGGAAATGACTTTTAGCAATTTATTTTAAAGAAATCTACCAAGTTTCATCAATAAAAATAAAAATTGCAGCAGCTAGAGTGATTTTTTCATTTTTTAAAACATTTTTGCTTTAAAGTTAACCCCTACCCCCATTGGTCCAATTTTGCTGGTTAATGAACACGACAAATTGTTTGATAATTAATGGTCATATGCCAAGTTTCGTTGAGAAAAAACAAAAACTGCTACTGCTAGAATCTTAATGTATATATACATATATTATACATTTAATTGTGTGCGTGTGTATATGTATATGTATATAATTGAAGGTGCCTAGTAGTATGAATGATGCAGATTTGGATTGATTATAAAAACATCTTTCCATGGGTACAATAGCAATAGGTTATATGTCTTCGCAATTTGCTAATATTATAAATATAAAAATTAAGCAGATTTTTCATGGTGCTGACTGCAATAGCTTATTTCTTTCAGAATTTTCTTAAAGAATTATATCTTAAATAACTCTAAAGCAGCATAAAGTATAATTAATTACAGTTACCCACCTACAGACACTATAAATGAAATAAGAAAACTATATTATAACAGTTCAGATCAGAAATGCAGAAATAATTTTACAATGGATCCCAGCCATGTGGGATTGAAGGGGAACAAGATTGCTAATGCTTAAGCATAAAAAAGGAGCCATCATAAAGTTAAACTATCTTTTGATTGAGACATTTCTTCTAAATCAACTCAAAAAGGTTAATAACTGAACAAAAACTTAAAGGGAAGCCATATGAAGATCTAAATACTTTCAAACATCTTTTATTGAAACCTCCTAGAAAAATTGACTTTGCCAAGTTCTGCTTAACTGTTGGGCATAGTTGTCTGTCAGAACATCTCTTCAAGATGAAATTATTCAAGGACAGCCACTGCCCACTGTATAAGGATGTGAATACTGTCTTAAACAAAGAACATCTCCTGAAATGGAGCAATAAACAAATGAAAAATAATTTGGAAGCTCTTTATTGGGAAGCTAGGGAAAAATGATAAATATAAACGTCCCCAATGGCAATCAACCACATAATAAAGCATTTTATCACATATGACATTTAGATTTAACCTATTTTTGGAACAAATTTCACCCTGTTTTCTTTGTTTTGTTCATAAATGAAACTGAAGTATCGTACATGGGTAGTGCCATTTATATGTCAGACTGAGAAGATTTTTGAACTACTCTTATAATCTTATTTTGATTTAAAGTAAAACACTAAAAATCATGTCGTCACATTAAAACTCTCTTTAAGTTTCACAAACACACTTATAAAAGTAATTTTGGTACATGTTTCGTGAGGTACATTCCTCACATTGTTTTATAAGTGTGTTTGTGAAACTTAAAGAGAGTTTTAATGTGACGACATGATTTTTAGTGTTTTACTTTAAATCAAAATAAGATTAACAAAAGTTTCACTGTGTGGATTCCCAAATTCCGTAAACATACTCTTATAATGCTGATTCAGCATTCATACTTTGTATACAATATGTAAATTTAGAAATCTGTGAACAATTTGTATTGGGAAAGACAATATCATTAAATAAAATTGTGTTAAATCAATAAAGTTTGTATGTTTTCAGTATGTATTATGATAAGAATTGACTCAATGATAATAGAAAGTGCATCATCCAAGCTGGGATTGGTTGTTGAAGGGGCAAAGTTATCATCAATATGTCCAACAAAGAGTCAATACTCCTGTGTTCGATCTGAAGAAATTAAGGTAAATTAAACATATAAGTTGTGCTTTTATTGTATGTCTTTGTTAATTGTAAGTTGTTCTTGGTTCATATGATAATTGTTTTCAGGTGGCTTCAGCATATGTGAAGCTGGCACGAATAAATCAGCGTTATAAGATGCATGATCTAAATGTACAGTTGCTGGAAGAGGTGCAGGCATATTGGAGTGCTAATCTGCATTTGAAACTGCTTACCTTGGTGCAAGAAGTACAGCAATTTAAATCTTGTCTCTCAGGTAACCAGTTACAACATATTCTTTTCTAGTTAGATATGTGTCCCTCAGACAGGGTTAATATTGACCATAAAGTAAGTTACAAATTGGTATGAAGTCATATTGGAGTGCTAATCTGCATTTGAAACTGCTTACCTTGGTGCAAGAAGTACAGCAATTTAAATCTTGTCTCTCAGGTAACCAGTTACAACATATTCTTTTCTAGTTAGATATGTGTCCCTCAGACAGGGTTAATATTGACCATAAAGTAAGTTACAAATTGGTATGAAGTCTACATGTTTGAATGGGGCACTTAAGGTAGCATTAGTATGGTGGCAATTGATGACATTTGATACAAGACAGTTGATGTTTACAATAGCAAAACAGTAGTTTCAAGATGGCAGCACCTCTGAATGAGTGTACAACAGTCAAGCAATGCTCTGTTGTGCACTTTTTGTAGGTAAAAGGTATGGAATCAAAGAATATTCATAAAGAAATGTTTCCCATCTGCGGTGGAAAGTGCCTGTCTGTTAAGCTGTATACAAGTGGATGCAGAAGGGTGGGCATGTGGACATGTGGACATGTATTGAAGATAAACACATCCACTGGCCAATGGAAATTGCCACAGATGCAAATTTGCAACCAATTGAAGACTTAATCCAAGCAAATGGATGGATAGCTATAGACACTATAACACTGCTATTAGTTGTTCACACTGCATGGGCTAGCTCATAAAGCATGGCAGGTGCAGAAAGCTATACTGACAGTGTTCTGGGATCATGAAGGCATATTACTCACCACATTCCAGCCTCAAGGACAAGCCAATTCCTTCTGTAACATCCTCAGGAAACTTTCTAAAGCCATTCAATGGAAGGCTCCTCACCAAAAGGAATGTTGCTCTTGCATAACAACCCACATTCTCATATTGCTAACAAGACAGATAAGATACGTTGGGAGGTCCTTGAGCATGCTCCATATAGCCCAGACCTTGCTTCAAATGACTTCTATTTGTTCAGCACTCTTAAACATCATCTTTCAGGTAAACATTTTCCGAACAATGAAGCTGTAGAAAACGAAGTCACTACCAGGTTTCAACAGCAACCCAAATAATTTTATACTGTCTGATTTCAGGGGCTTGTGAAACAATGGAACAAATGCCTGAAAACACAGGGAAATTATGTTAAGAAATAAAAATATTTTTCAAATCAATACTATTATTTTTTAAGTTATATATCCATTTATAGCTTACTTAATGACTTACTCTTGAAAATGTAGACATTATGTGCCTTGAAACAGAGAGGGGAGGGGGAATGGGTAAAACTAAGAGAACAAGCCACTGTACTATAGAAGTAAATGCCAAATTTCTGGCATTTTATAAAAAAAGAACACATTCACTAAAAGATTATTAATTTAATGGCATTGTATATATACAATATTTTTATATTATTCTATGTACTTTTATTCCACCATTTTGAATGTAAATTTGATGCAGTTTATAATCTCTTGTAAGTAAAACTAAATGAAAACACTCTTACTGGCTTCACTTACTTGAAATTTAATTGGACATCTTTTGTGCACCTTTGTTCATATCCTCAGCTGTTGTACAACTGTTGGGACCTAGTAAGCAAAATTAACAACCTAAAATGATCACCCAATCACTGGTTTCATTAATGTCAAGACCCTGTTTCCTAATATACCACAAAATAAGTTGTTATGGCTATAATCAACCATCCAAACCAGAAAACACATAATATATCACATTGATCTTAAATAAATTGATAGTTTTTTTTATATTTGATGAAAAAGCAGATTTAGTAGTTGGCAAAATCAAACCCCTACTTTGGTTTCTATTGTAACCTCCACCATTTGTACATATTGCAATGTTTGGATGCCTGGCAGGTGCTGCTTAGATAGTTCTTACAGCATTAACAAAATATTCTGGTTGGTTCTGCACAAGCTGATTTATCTGCAAAACTGCAATATTATATTTAAAGAGCTCAGCATCAAGACAGTGTCTACACAAATTTAAGTGGTTTTCGTAAAAATAAAAATAATATAACTTTCCAGTTTGATCTCAGAGATCTGTTTGCTATTCGGTTGCACATGGTCAAGGTCAGGAACCAGAAGCGCTGAGCATAGCTGCCTACACTCAACCTTCCACATGATTTTTCCAAGTACTGAAAAGGTATAAATATTGTACTTATGAAGCTGTTGACAATCTGTGCATTCTGAGCAGAGCTACATAGGCAAAACAAAGAGAAATTTAGAAATTCGGAAGAAACACTTTAGGAATATTCGGCTTAAACAGGTGGATAAATCAGCAGTAGCAGCTCACTTTTGGACCAAAAATCATGAAATAAAACCATAAATTAACTTGCTGAAACATCTTCACAACTGAATGGAGCTATCCATTTGGGAAAAAATGTTCATATTAAAAAATAAAAAAAACCTAATGAACTTCAAGTTTCCTCCTATGGATGGACTCAGCCATTTCCTACTTCAGCGAAAAGATGCCAACACAGGAACATCCAGGTGTCTAGTCATCATTTTGAGTAATGGCGGTTCAGTGAGCAACTGAAAATGGGAGAGATTCTCCTGAAACGTGTCTTATTTTATGCAAGTAAAGGGAGTTTAGTGTAAAAAATGAATACCTAAGTTTAGGACTGAAAAGGCAATTTTCAATATTAATTAAATTTGGAATATTACATAATGAAGCACATAATAATCTCTTGTGAGTCAAACTATTTAAAAACACTCTTTCTGGCTTCATTTACTGGAGATTTACTCTGGACATATTTTGTGGGCCTTTATTCACATTTTCAGCTGTTGGACTTCATTTGGTAGGTGTATGAGTTGACTGGTGGCTTTGCTCTAAACTTGGATAAAAAGTGGAGCATAAGAGTTTTAAATCGACTCAACCATTAATAAAGAATAATTCATTGCTTCACTGTATTAGTTCTGACAAGAAATTAATTTTAAATTTAAAGATCTCTCTGTTTCCAGGATGTCAAAATTCATGAAGTGTATAAACTTAATAGAAGTGAAGTAGATTGATTTATCTCTTAAAGAAGTAAGTATAAGTTTTTTTGTTGTTGAGTAGTGTTTAATGCCCATTTTTGCTACAGAGGAATCACAGGAGGTGGACACTGATGATACATGAGATGCAAAGATAAATTGAGAAAGGATATTTTTTTTAAGGAAGAAAATGCTCCAAGCCTAAGTTTAGGGTACCTTCCTGGCATTTGCCAGTTATGAGGACTGAGGAAAACCTGGAAAAAACCCCAGTCAGGAAGGACGGTCATGGTGGGATTCGAACCCCAGACCTCCAGCTCACGAATCTGCACCTTAACGACCTCAGCCACCCTTGGTGGTTCGGCATTAGGTGATAATATAGTTCACTAACTGATTTAATTTTTCAGAACATGCTTCAAGACCTTTCTCTTTCATCTTCAGTTGGGGACTGACTAACACTGCCAGGTGACTATGTGACTTCTGGTGGCTCTAATATACAGCAAAATAGAAAGCCTGTTGATGGGATGTCAAAATTCATAACACAATGCTTATTCTTTAAATGAAAATCTTTTCCCATATTTCTAATTCTCTGGAATTGTTGGTTGCTTTCTTTTGTGATGTTATGGTTGTAAGTCCAAAAATGATCTGCAACAGCTCATTTATCCACCTGTTTATATTTTACATTTCTAAAATGTTCTTTTGTCCTTGTTTCCACATTTCTTATTGTTCTGCCTATATATATATATATATATATATAGAGTTTCTTATTTAACAAATGCCACATACAGTCTAGCACTTATGCCAATAAATGGATGGTGCTGGAAAGTACAAAAAAACTTAGGTGTACAAAGATATCGAGCAAGATTATGGGAAAGAAGAAAGGGAATATAGAGCTACTTTATTGAAGCAAATGAAAAATGTCAGAGAAGAAGGCAAGAATGCATACGTTAGGGGTTTGAACCTTTTCATAGACGGAAAGAAACAAAACGTAAATGGACAAAATATGATAAATAATTTTATCATATGATGATATGATAAAATATGATATGGACTCAGCTAGCAGAGAGGATCGAAGTCCAGGAATTCAATGTGGTGGCGGAGAAGAAGAAACAGCAAAAGGAGAGAAGGGAAAATATGAACAGCTGATGACATCACCAGGATGCATTGTACAGTCTACTCAACAGCTGCGAGAGGATGCCAACAGAGAGGCATGCAGTGCTATGGCTGGTCTTAATACGTGGAGTGAGGCGGGGTTGAGTGTAGTCTTCATGCCTGGGGGAAGTATTATGCAGGTAGAGGAACGAAGAGTCGCATCAGACAAAAAGGCAAGACTTACAAGAAGCAAAGCGAAGTTGGAGCACTACAGGTTTGGGAGAAAGGATTCAGTGTAGGGAGTGTGTACTTTATCTGTAGTATGCTGGAATGTTGAAAGGTTAATAGCAAAAATGTGAAATGGTGATATTTATTGGATAATCAAGTGGGCAGATGTTTTAGCAGTGGAAGAGACATGGATATTAAATGACTCTGTCATCAATGTCATGTGGTATGATTATTATGAAAAAAAAAAGGGGGTGAAAGTTAAAGGAAAAGGTCTGGTGTCTGGTGACATAGGATTATTTGTGAGAAGAGATAAAGGTTTTAAAATTAAGGTTGAAAAGAAATTAGGTGGTGATAAAGTGCTGTGGTGTAAATTCAGTGATGTATGTGGAAGAAGTACACGTGTGTTCAGGTATTGTTAATAATCCACCTAGCTCTTCAAGCTTTTATGATTCAAATTTGTTTATTAAATTGAGACAAAACTTGAAGAACTGGGCTAAGATCAGTGCCATCTTTCAGATGAAAGTAAAGTTTGTGATTTATACTTCAGCAACAGGTGTTCATAACAGCTTCTTTCATAGTAGAAGCTAAATATGTGCAAATGCCTTGAATGTGTTAGAAATTGAAACCAGAAGCAGTACCTCATATATTACCTAACTTGCTGAAATATGTTACTACAATGATTAAGTCTCATAAAGCCAAGCCCAAAATTCTCCAAAGCTTCATCTGGCAAATTAGCAAATAATTCTTCCAAATTTGAAAAATGTTGGACTTTTAGCCAAATTAGTTATATTTTCAGCAGAATTTCCATAAAGAGAAAGAAAAGAAAATTGACCAACTGTTATAACATTTTTGATCAGTCAAATTCCATAAATATATTAACATTTAACTTATGTAATAATACATAATTAATAATACATAATTCAGTTTTGTCCTTAGGTGTTGTGAGAAATTATCTATTATTGACATATCCACTCAACCTAAATTGCAACTATCTGTATGTTGACTCAGTAATAACTGAGCAATATATTACCTTAGCATGATGAAATTAGTCTGTCCTCCTCCTACCTCTTACAATATTTGGGAATTTAACAGAATTAAAATTACTAGATCTACACACGTCTTAGTTTGTGCACTGTATGAAATATGACTCCTCTTTTAATATCTTACATCCATCACTTCAAATTCGTAAACATATTATATTCCTTAAAAATTTATTTTCACAGTAGACACTAATCAACAGTAATTTAATATACATCCTAGAGAAGGCAAATATCAATCACAAAACTTTTTACCACTATGAGCAATGCTAGTAGACAGTTATATTTCTAGTGCTTAATATGATTGTTACACCATAGATTTGAAAGTCCACCATCAACAATGGGAATCAGTGAAATTCAGCACACTTGCTCTTCTATATGCCCTGTCCGTACCTTAATATATTGGCATGTTATTTCTACTTTGTGGTTAGTCTAAACAGAACTATAGTCATATAGTGCTGCTAATACTGACTCTGCTTGCTTATATACAAAGATTTCTTTTTCTTATGTAAACTGAATCTCCTGGACTTTAAGGCCATGGTCCAATAGGATTCTTCTCTTTCATCTTTACAGATGTTTCATCCATGGCTGCATTGGACATCTTCAGTAGTGCGCTTGACATAATCTTCTTGGAGACGAGGCACTGACTGATTCAATGATGGAAATAGTGATGGTATATATAATAGGGGTGCCTGTGGAACTGAGTTCTGGTTGGTTCGCTTAGCTAAGGGGGTTGGATCTAAGCTGGAGCTTGTGGGTGTTTTCAGTGGGGTTTTGATTACTGATTGAATTGCTAAGTTTCTTTGTCCTACTGTTTTGTAAAACTGGATACCATGCTGATTGCTATTTCAGAGCTCTTTCTTTCCTGTTAAAATTGTTTCTATGGTTGTAAATTTCAATTGTTTTCTGGTAATGATAATGAGATGTTGAAGCTAATGTGTCAGTGTCTTGAAAACCAAGATGCTCTTCATCACTAGGAGGGCATGCTCAGTGACGGCTGATTTGTCTGTCTGACCTAGTTGGTAATGTCACTTATGTCCTGTAAGGCATGTAATGCTGCACTGTGTGGCACCAATGTAACTTATTCTTCCATTTCTGAAAAATGTCACAGACTGCATTTCCAAGCTACTTAGACAACATAATGTACAGACAATTTTTAAACTGATAAAACAGCTAAGAAATACATTTTGCTCCACAAAAAAACTCAAGGAAACCACTTGCCTCAGCTAGTATCTACAGAATGTGGTGCAGTTTACATTGGCATCACAAAGTGCACCATTAATACATGCCATACAGAACATAAGAGACATTGCCGCTAGGTCAGATGGACAAATCAGCCATAGCGAGCATGCCTTCCTAGCTGATGGAGAGCATAAATTGGTTTTCAAGATACTGACATATTAGCCTTAACATCTCATATTCAACTTCACTTATACTGAGAGGCAGTTGAAATTTACAAGCATGGAAACAACTTTTAACAGGAAAAAAGAAGCTGTGAGACTGCATTCAGCATGGTATCTGGCTTTATAGAATACAAGGGCAAAGAAACTATGCAAACCAATGCCCAGCTGCGAGCTCCAGCCTAGATTCAACCCTCTTAGCCAAATAAACCAATCAGAGCTCGGTTCTACAGTCACCTCCACTATATATACCACCATTATTTACATGAAGGTTATATCAAGCACACCACAGACATTTCATCCACACTGCAGTCGTGGATGAAATGTCTGTGAAGATGGAGAAGAATCCCATTGCACCATGGCCTTACAGCCCGAAAGACTCAGTTTACATAATTGACATTGGTGTGAAATCCTAAGTGTTACAGTCTTTTTGTCTCTTTTGTTGCAGCACTTTTATTGAAGCACAAATTGCAACAACAACACGTGAAGCACTCTCAAACTGAATGTCAGAATAAGACTTTGAAGGTAAAAGGTAAAATAATGCTTGGTATTAAAATATCTTCAAGACATCATATGGAATTAACTTCAGGTATGTTGCTGGTTCACATTTCATTTTTAATATAATAGCAGTATTTGTGCAATTGGTTTGGAATATATTCCATGAGTAAGGCATTTTTCTGGAGTTTTCCCTTTATGTGAAGAGCAGATGATGTGGTAGATTCAAGTGCAATAATGGACACCTCCCTATCAGAAAGTACTTGCTTCTTAAGCTCACTATTGGTAGTAATCTTCTAACCAGTTCATTGGTTGTGCAGACCACTACTACACAGCACTCTAACAAGTACATCTCATTTTTTGAACTTGAACTAATTCTATAGCAATGAGTGTACCAATTAGGAAATTTGTGAGAACCAAGGAAAAATTTGGAATTTAACTAATTTGGAAAAGTTATGAACATCTGCAAAAGGAATGTATCGGATTTGTTATCAGTTTATTACTAGGGGCATATGGAAATAATTTACAATAATGATATTTTATGAATACTGTGCAATGTATAGGAAAAAATATTCGTAGGGCAATAAACTTTTAATAGTATGCCATGCAGACACTAGATGGCAGTTGTAAGCAGAGTGTATAGAAAGAGAACAGTGTTCATTTGTTGTCAAATACAGAAAGACATGGACAAGATGGAAAATGACTATTATGGACAATGATGGACTAAATGGTTTTTGTAAAGGAAGGCATAAAAATACAGAAATTCATAGACATTTCACTGTGATGTGTGTGGTCAAGGAGCTCCTGTATAGAAGATGTGCAGAACTGGGTCAATGGGTTTGCCAGCAGGAGGAATCTGCACACAAGAATGTGAGTACTGGACATCCATCAACATAGCGGTATGTGAATTGATAGGCATATAACCTTTAATGAACTGGAATATAAGAAGGGCCTCATCTGCACAACCCTGCACACCATTATTCATGATGATTTGAATATGAAAAAGGTGTGCTCACTTTAGGCTCCATGGGACTTCACATAGGTACTGAAGGACAAAAATCTTATCATCAGCTACTGGAAATGCGTAATGAAGATCTGGATTTTTTGGAGAAGCTACTGACTGGTAACGTAACACATCTGAGAAGAAAATCTGATCCATGCACTGGAAACATTCAGGGAAGTCCCCAGGCCAAGAAATGTTGTACTGCTCCATCTCTGGGCAAGCAATGATCACTGTCTTATGGAGCACTTCAGGTATATTGTTAATGAACTGGCCCCTCAAGGAACTTGTTATCAGCGAGACCCTTACAAGGCTTAGAAGCAGGATTCAGCAATGGCAAAAGGAAAAGTTGTTGACAGGAATATTCCTCCAACATAATAATGCACGGTTCCACCCAGCAACACTATGATCATAAAGTTGCCATTGTTGGGGTTATACACATAAAGAGATTGGTCCCCAGCTGAAGATGAAAGCAAATGCTCTTGAAACATGTTCTGATAAATTAATCAATTAGTGAAGTATGGTATTCACCTAATACCAACTTCTTGATGTGTATAAACCTGACATTGCCTCTTTGTGTGTATTATCAATCAACTTCACTGTTTTTAACTGATGTTAAATTTTCAATTTTTGGGATTCAGTGTTGTGCTGCACCCACCATATTCACAAGCTCTTGCTGTTTGATTATGCCTTATTTGATAGTATGAACGATTTGCTGTGAGAAAAAAGTTTTCCAACAATAAGGAAATTCAGGCACTGTCCACAAGTGGTGGTGTAATACTCCCAAACAATGGTTTTGTGGTACCATAAAGAAGTTACCACGAAGTCGGCAATGATGCATTGACATTGGTTGGAAGTACATTCAGAGATGCCATGTGCATTGAACCATATTTCACAATAAATAAGGTAATGATTTTTTTTTTTATTTATGGACGCTCTTTAACATCTCAGGTCATCAGCGTGAAATAAGGTAATAATTCTATTATTGTAAATTATTTCCCAGTGATCCACGTGATTGCAGCATAAATCTTTAATATGATTAGTGAAATCATTAAGTGTTTTGACAGCATTTATAGTGATAAAGTGCTAAGGTTGCTGATGATGATTATGTAACTTTCTATTAAATTTATATTTATTGTTATATAAAAATATCTATTAACACTGGTATGTTGAAATATGCACATTTCAAAAGATATTTTTGGAAGATATTGTGTTATTATTTTCAAATTGAAAATGTTTTACTATCATCAATGTTTCTCAAAAGATAATCTAATAATATTGTGAAAGTAGCAAAATAAACTGTTTTTATGTCTTTACCAAATTGATTGAATGGCATGGCATGCAGCTAGTTAAACTTTTGTATTTACTGGATCTAATGCACTATTGAATGTAATGCCCACCTCAAATTTCAAACTTAAAATCATAAAAAAAGATTTTGGCTTATTGTTATATGACATCTTGGAGATAACTGGTACACTTCATAAAATGATCAGAACATAGAATTTATAAGTGAACTATTGTTACATCTTGAAACACTAGAACAAAATTCATAACCCTTGCTGTTGCCAGGACAGTTGACAGATCAAAGAAGGAAAAGTTATTTCTTATGTTGTTCACTAGTCACAGGTTTCCCATTCTTCCTCCTTTTATTTATGAATTCCAAATTTTTTTCTTCATAGTCAGGATGTCTTTCTTAGCGAGGATCTTCTTACTAGTTTTAGTTGCAAATAATGCAATTTCACTTGCCACCACAAGCTAATATTGCTTTCAGCTATGAGGATAGTTCCATAAGTTTTTGGCCTCATCGATAAGGATCATCGCCTTCACAAAACCCTTATCTGGTGTCATACCTTATCTGTTAAGTAAATAATTGCAGTAGCTTCCCCTCTGCTGTGTTCAGTTGTTTAGATATAGTTGCATAAAGAAGGCTATGTGTAGAAGATTGTGACATGTTCAAAATGGAGTATCAAGCTGTTATTAAATTCTTCACAAAAGAAGGACTTACTCCAAATGAAATTACTTTACGTTTGAAAGTAGCATCTTAAGATGTTCTTCTCTGTTTTTCCTCCATTTCATGACTACCTGCTTATTATAATATTCCAGTGTAAAGAAGTCAAGCAATGCATTATGACATAATGGTCTATAAATTTGAATGAAGTTACTGGCAAACTACTGAATGGATTTGCACTCAAATCTAATTTAACATCATACCTAATGCACGCCACAATTTACATTTGGACAAAAAGATGAACATTAGATTCGTGTAAATAGAGTATATGTGATTACAGTCCTTGCACTTAATTTTATAAATTCTAGACTTCTTATATTTTGGCACTGCTTAATTTTGAGATGATCTTAATAAATGTTTAATGCTAAATTTATTCTAGGGAATCAACATATTGTTATACTCTTTAAAAATTTAAAAAAATATTTTACACTCTTTTGGATAGTTGTGTACTTATATTTGATATTTTCATCCATTTTCACAAGTATGCAAGTGTTTCTGATGGCTTTAATTCTTTTATATTTAGGAATTTTTTGCAAACTAATTCTTTATTGAAACCACTCCGATCTGCTGTATTGATGATATATTGGTATTCTTTTTTATAGTCTCCTTAATCAAGTGAAACATTCACTAATTTGTGTGTCAGGTTGTTTATGACCGATTGTTGTAGCAGTTTAGAATTTTTTTAATGCAGTGATCTGTATAAGTTCTGTGATATTACAAAGTGCTAATCTCATTAATGAATGATATTGCTTCACTGTACTTTTATGATTTACTGTCTTAGAAGCCATAAATTAACATGACTTATATTTGTGTACACACAATATTTATGCAAAAGAGGTGACAGGAATTATTTTGCTTATCAAATATCTGACAAATTAAGTTTATTTATTTTCTTGGGAGAAAAAAATTAATTTCACTTCCTTCAATATTTGTGTTTTTTTCCTTGTTTTAAAACATGTTAGCAAATATGATTTTCTTTTTTAATGAAAGCTTTTCAAAATAAAATCAGCTTTAATGAAAATATTATGTAATTTTGCTGTTAAAACTGATAAGATCCTGTTGCATTTTAAATACACATTAAAAGCCATTGATCTAAGCTTGGGATAGTACCCATGATCCTATGTTAAATGACCAGCAAGAAATTTTCCAAAACTGATATTAATATCATAACAACCAGAGAAATTGGTGTAATTTAATGACATAATGCATGTGTTGTTTAGTTTCTAGTTGTCTGCTTGCTTTGTAGATGATATAATGGGAATACTGAGTGAATCAAATGCTGGCATATCAGCAGTGTCAATAAAAATAGCTATTGACAATAAAAACATATTTTCAATTGATGGACTCCACATAGCAAAGGTGCAAGATAATGACGATGTCAGAATGGAACGAAAGAACACAGAAGGTTTCATTTTACCCTGGAACAGAACATGGTAAGTCAATGGAAATATGTATTAATGAGTAGGACCCAATAGCAACTCTCCTCCACTAGATTTTTAGTCGTAATTTTATGAACATTTTGATCTATGAGTGTTGTTTAGTAAAGAATGATCATACTTTTTTGACAACCTACCTTTTTTCATCCTCTTAATTTTGATGATCTCTCTCAAAGTAGTTTCCATTGGGTGCAAAGCACGTGTCCCAGTATTCCTGATAATGTTCAAAGACATGTTGGCAACTATTTTTTGGCATGCCCTTCAGAATTGCCTCTGTAGTTTTTATCACTGCTGCTGATAATGGAAAATGCCCACCATGAAAATGTTTCTTCAATTTGGGGAAGAGCAAACAAGCCACACAGGACTATATCTGGACTACAGGAAGGGTGAGGGACACACTTCACATTGATGTTTAATAATAGCATTTGCAATGCGTGGCTATGCTTTATCGTGGTGCAGCATCCAGCGTGTTGCATGGAAATGTGGCCTTTTGCAATTGTATGATGTGGCCTTTCATAGTTTCTGGACATTTCTGTAGTATTGAACAGTTACAGATGTGTGTACAGGTAAAAAATGATTGTAAATCATTCCTAGCATATTGAAAAAATGAGATGACCATAACTTTCCCAGCAGAAGTAATCACTTTAGTGATTACTGTAACATCATCTTCAACTGGATGCAAAGATCTTTTTATTCTGGAAGCAGCAGTCTTAGAGCCCACACTGCACAAAATATCACATGTGCAATGTTATTCAATAATCATAATGTTAATGTTTTCTTCTGTCAGAGCGCAAACTGGAGTCCCTGATCCACCTTCCTTTGAAATTGATTGTCTTCTCTCTTTGAACATGTTAAACCATCTTTGAGCTATGCTATAGGAAAGAACAAGCTGTCCATAAATCTCAGGGTGGTATATTGTTCATGTGTCAATCCCATTCTGCTGTATGTTCTAAACTTGCACTCCTCCGATAGGCAAGAATCGGAAGTGACAACAATGTGTAATTATACATTAAGCTAATAAAATATGTTAAATATAAATTTTAGCATGAAAAATTATGATCATTCTTTATTGAACAGCCCTCCACTGTTACTTTGTGTTTGTAAGGTGATACTTTTTTTGTATATACCAGTGTTTCAAGTGGCTACTTTCTCTTGCTACTGCATGTTTAAAAATAATACCAACTCTAATCATTGCATTCCATTATCTTGAAAGGTCTGGAGACGAAGTGTATATTGCAGTAGCTCATTTAAAGAATTACTTTGAATTCATAAATTTTCTACCTGCTCATTGTCCAATGCTCAATTGTGTCTTATAGTACTGAATTTTGAAATTGCTGTAACAGATTTTCATTCTTCAAGTCACTGACTAGGTGAAGACATGTTATATATAATTAACCTAAGTGCATTTTATATGTAAAGACTAAGAATGATTTTTTTTACTTATAAATACATAAGAAAGGGTCAAGGTCAGTATGGTCTTTATAGAAATAGTCCCCATTGAGTTTTATTCACTAGGCTAAAAATGTCTGCCAGTCCTGGAAGACATGCACGAAACAGTTTCTTGAAACATTGTCTTTAGAACCGCCATCGCCTTTGCATCACAGCCATTGATGAACTAAAGTGCTGCCCTGCAGCTCATTTTGAGATCAGGGAACAGAAAAAGTCTCTTGCAGCTAGATTTGGGCTGTATGAAGGGTGGGGCATGCATTCAATGTATTCTCTGACCAAATGTTGACCAACAACATTGCAAACATGAGTACATACATTGTCATGGTAAAGGCTCCAACCAGATGGATTTAGTTCAGGGCATTTTCTTTGGATGTGTTTGGCCAGGATGCTCAAAACAGTCTTGTAATATATCCTATTAACCGTTGTTTGTGGGATGACTTCATGTTGATAAACCATTCCATTACAGTCAGAAAATATCATCATAACCTTTCCTTCGACAGAACAATGTTGGCTTTCTTTGGTGTCAAAGAGCCAAGTGATTTCCAGACTGAGCTCGTCTGTTTGCTTTTGGGATGGTAAAGCCAAGTCTCATCACCTGTAATGATGGTTTTCAGGTATGCCTTGCCATGCTCCACTGCTAGACACTGAAATTTCCTATTTTCCAGTTGCACCCTCTTCTGTTCAAGCGTCATCAATCTCAGCACCCATTGGCACAGACGAATCTCATGCGTAAGCAATCATGCAGAATGGTGAACCAACTCTGTGGGAAATCTGTAACATGTCTGTCAGTGTATTCATTTGTTATTCATTGATCTTCCCAAAAAATGATGGCAGCTGTGTTAATTATGGTCTCGTTCACTGTAGTGATTGAAACACCTAAACTGCACTGCTATGTTGTTGAAACATTGCCTTCTCTAACTCTCTGAACCACCGAAGTGCAGTTGATTTGCAGAACTTCATCACCATACGTTGCTGTAACATTGCATACACTTCCATATTGCATTTCTGCAGACAGAGGCAAAATCTCAGAGCAGGAGATTTTTAAGAACTGACTGGTAAACACTCGCTCTTTGCTGGCATCGTGTACTAAGATGCAAGCTCATAAGTGCTTTCAGCTTTTACTTTTACTTATTCATGAGAAATTGTTTTACCACTGTAATAGTCCTTATCCTTATACACTGTTTGATGAGAAAAAAAAATATATTTGCATTCTTAATTGGCTAGTCCTAATTCTTATTAGATTACCATTTAATTGTATGAGAAAATTAGTTAAAAAGGAGGCCCTGTTTGCAAGTAAATATAGTAGTTGACTTTTGTTCCTTCAATTGCAGTGAAGAAATGAATCATATTTCTAAAAAGCTAACTACTATTGTTCTTTATCCAACAGGACACAATGTTTTATGACAACCTGTGCATTTTTACATTCTGTGGTTACAAAATATAATCCTTTTAAAAACTACTCAAGGTTATCAGTCTCTTTCTAAAGAAATATGTGATGTTTTGTTTTATTTAGGTCCACTACTATTACCTCCCTGAAGGCATGTTTTCCTTATGAGCACAACTTTGCGGAGGCAGTTCAGAATGAATTTGTAAGTGTAGTAAAGTGGTTGAAGTTGGTGCACAAAAGGCAGAAGAAGCCTTTCACAGCAGATAGTTCTCTGCCAGCTGATCTAGTCATTAAAGTGAGTATCAGCAACCAGTAAAAGTATCAGCTGCTATCCACAAATGAGATACATTTGTCAATTTGTTTACAATTTCTTGAGCAAACCAGATAGGTAATGTTGGAATATTGCAGCATTAGTACTGACTTAAATCTATTAAAATATTCGACACTTGTAGCTCACCTGGTGGCAACATTTGTAGGACTCTTCTGAGTTGATCAGCCAGGTGAGTGAAAGATGTCTCTGAGCTTTGAGAGCTGACATTGCTTTCACCATGTACTGAGACCTTCCAAATTGTCACTTATGCTTGCTACTCACTGCTTACTCATTTCTAGGACTATTTATTTATTGATTACAAAGCAAAATACAAAAGATATAAATCTACAGGTTCTGGCCCTAGCCACTTTTCCTATAGACTACTATAATATTTCACACAATCATGCAATTATTAAGTTATAAATGGTGAACTATAAAATCACAAATATTTTTTATGATCTTTATTTCAGTATCCAGTATTCTCACCTTTGGATAGCCAGAAGGCAGAAACACTGACCATTCATTAATCAGGCAGTCCAGAGGCAAATATCTCCTCTCCCTATTTTTATACCCTGAAAGAAAGTAATTATATATATATATATATATATATATATATATATATATAAATGATTACACACATACATGTCTAATATTCTAACATACAATTTCATTCATTAACTACTTCTATCTTCAAAAATCTTTCTTGCAACTTCTTTATTCCTCAATAACCATTTCTTACTAATTAAACTTACCCTTCACTCAATTGTTCCTTTACACTGAAAAATACTATGTATCTCAAATTCCTTTTCCCTGCAGGTAGGACAGGCCCTTGAAATAACATCCCTCCCTCATAACCTTTAATTTCCAAACACGTAATCAAAACCAAACTATCCCTTCCCTTTCATTCTTCTTACAAATTATGGTACTAGGATAGGTCCATAAGTTTCCGGCATTTCCTATAAGGATTATTGCCTTCACAAAGTCCTTATCCAGTGTCATACCTTATCTGTTAAGTAAATAATTGCAGCTGTAACTTCCACTCTGCCGTGTTCACTTGTTCAGATATGGTTGCATAAAGAACGCTATGTGTAGAAGATTGTGACATGTTCAAAATGGAGTAACAAACTGTTATTAAGTTCTTCACAAAAGAAGGACATACTCCAAATGAAATTAAACAGTAATTGGACAGTGTATATGGAGAAGCATCCTCTTTATTTTCTACCATAAAAGAATGAGCCAAACTTTTTTGAATGGGTCAAGAAAGCATTGAAGACAAAGAATGTGCTGGTCAGCCCTTGGAGGTGCTAATTCCTGAAAACATTGCTCTTGTGGAAGGAGAAACAATGAAAGACCGGCAGCTCAGAGTTACAGAAATACCAGCAAGGTTGGGTCTTTCTAAAACAACAGTCCTTCGAATCATTCATGAACATTTAAATATGAATAAGGTTAGTTCAAGATGGGTGCCTAGACTTCTTTCCTCAGTCCAAAAGCAGCAACGAGTCATTTGTTTTCAGATATTTTTGGAGCTCTGCCGTGGCAATGAGAGGGAAGTTCTGCAAACCATTGTTACAGCAGATAAAACTATGGTCCTCTACTGTGATCCGTTGTCCAAAAGAGAATCACTAGAGAGGCGTAAACCTGGTAAAGCACGCCTCTAAAGGCCAAGGTCACTCAGTCCACCAAGAAGATCATGGCCACAATCTTTTGGGACTGTAAAGGAATACTCTTCATTCATTTCAAGGAAAGGAAGACCACAGTAAATGGGGAATACTATGCTGGCATACTGCACAGACTACATGCTTCCGTCAAAGAGAAAAGGCAAGGAAAGCTGAGTGGTGGTGTGAACCTTCTTCTAGACAAAGGATCTTTGCACACAGCTGTTGTTGCAAAGGAAGCTGTGAAGAAATGTGGCTTCAAGTAGATCCATCATTCACCCTACAGTCCAGATCTAGCTTCCAGGACTATTTTCTCTTCTCAGAGCTCAAGAAGGACCTTCGAGCAAGAAAATTTAAGTGTAACAAAGAAGTGATGGATGCTGCTTATGCCCATTTTGCAGACTTCTGACTTCTGGGATTGAAATGTTAATTCAAAGATGTGAGAAGTGTATTGCAATAAAGGGTAACTATATTGAAAAGTGAAATATAGTTTTTGTCTTTATCATATCTAGAAAATGATTAGGCCAGAAACTTATAGACCTACCCTCATATACTATTCCTTGTCTAGGCAATTTTTTATATCTTTGTACCATGTATATGAACTTTTCTTCCTAATCTGGGAGAACAAAATTTGCCTATCCATATTTTCTGGTCTTATTCTTACTTCCCTCCAAAATCACCAATTTTAACTTTGTCAAGTTGGTTAAAGATGGAGAGGATGTCTCTTCGAAACTGGTCCCACTGTAGTAAGTGAAGCACAAATGTGTGTTTGATGACAGATTAGATATAATTTACATTTAACAAGCTTCACTGTTTGAGCTCCAACAGAATTTTTTAAAAATGTCTTATTTTTCGAAAGTTCTTAAATGAATCAAACTTATGTTTATCCAGGTATTCTAGTGAGAAAAAGCACCAGGGTAAGAAGAGAAGGAGTTGAAGCCAGTTGTCTTCTCTGTCTACTCCAGGAAATAGACAAAAGTGAACTCGAATGTTTTTGACAAGAATGGGGATATGTTGCTTCATAGACAAATTTTATTTAGTAAGAAAAAAAGTTCATGTTCAAAATTTGTATATGATGTTCAAAAAAGAAAGAATTATATATCCTTTAATGGTTCACTCTGTGAAATGAGTTCTTAAAGAAATGGGCTATAAATGGAACGGTGCTCTAAATATCTGAAAGCAAAATACTCCTTAGAGAACAGAATCATATTATACATATTTCTGCTTCTCTAGTTCTTGTTATTTTAATTATATTGTTCTACGCGTCTATTTTTAATTTTTAATATGTATTAAAGAGACTTGGGTAGACAATAATTTAACAATTAAGAAATTCTGGCAAAATGAAAGTCAGCCAGGCATATTGACTAAACCAAATTTCGGTAATTGTCTCATAGTCGTCCATGCAGGATCAAAATGGTGTTTGTGAAAAATTCAATATTAGCTTTTCTAGTTGGCAAAAACTCTGGAGATTATCAGTCAATGAATTTCAGAAGCATTGAACTTTGGATTAACAGTGAGCTTCTTTTCAGCCTCCCAGAGTAGAGTGTTGTGGTTATGGATAATGATGCACAATATTCAGGAAAACAAACCCTTTTCAAAATACACCTTAAAAAAATAGGTGATATTATGGCTGCACAATAGCATTCCTCATTCATCAAGAGGCATCTAAAATCTACATTTGATAGAGAACCATAAATGAAGCAAAAGTGTTCAACATTGAAGAATTATTAAAATTAAGTTTGAAGCATGAAGCATTAAGTTTGCCTACATACATGTGTAAATTGAACCCCATTGAGCAAGTAAAACTCTTGCTAAGAGAGAAAAAATGTTAGTGGCAAAATTATATGCAAGTGCTACTGAAACATACACTTAATGGCTTTTTCTTCCTTTACCCCTAAACATGGGCACCAACTTCTGTTATATATTGGGGAAGGGAACAGCCTCCCTTTGTGATATTTGTAAATATATTGTCAGCGATATTAACCACAACACAAAGTTTGTAAATGTTCACCTTGCTGTAATTAAAAATTAAATCTTTATTAATGGTATGCATTAATAAGCAGACAAATATAAAGTAACAATTGATATTATTGGCTTCACTGTGCAAGTTCCAATTTACATTTTAATTAA
Organism: Metallyticus violacea; assembly: GCA_030762175.1. NCBI lineage: Eukaryota > Metazoa > Arthropoda > Insecta > Mantodea > Metallyticidae > Metallyticus > Metallyticus violacea. The sequence goes on from CM060832.1 coordinate 2,755,100, forward strand.
TAAAATAGCAATTTTATGATATCTGAAATGAAGTCTGTGAATTTGTTCAATTATATTATATTAATTCATTATCAAGTTAGGGATGTTAAGCATATTAGCTTCAGCCCGTAAGTGGTCAATGTTTTCTAAACGCATCATAGTACAACACAGGCTTTGTTTATAATACATGTTCTACTTGTAAACAATGCATTCCTCTGACACATTGCATTAACAGCACATTCCTCTGACTAGTCATCTCTCCAGCTCCCAATAGTACCAAGATGGATGAGTTTGACAGAACTGGTAAGAGTAGGAAGGAAAGGTATAATAGCAGAGGAAGTCTGAAATATTCGCACAATGTTTAAAATTAAATAATTACAATGCATTAAAGAATGTATTACCAGAAAGATGTACTGGAAAGTGAGAGTGGTTTGGGGATTTGGGTAAACTATTAGAAAAAATTGGAATGAGGGATGTGGGGCAACTTAGTGAAAGTAATGTCAGTGCATTTTGGAAAGAAGTGAGACAGAGAGTAAAAGATATAGAGAAGCAAGAGATTTGAGCTAGCTAGAATAAAAGTTCTTTAGATTTATATAGAATAGTTAAAAGAAATTGGGGATGGGAGAAATATATAGATAATTGTGATCTATTTGGAAGATTAGGTCCTACATTGATGCATGCATGAGCATTATTTATAACAGAATTAAGAAAAAAATTAAAAAAGAGCATTTAGGAAAGTGGGTAGTGCATTCCACTGTCTAATAGAATGTGAAATGGTAAAAAGGTAGATGGATGGTATCTGGGATGAAAAATGGGACAAACTAAAAGAAGATATAGCAGCAATTAAAATGTTGTCAGATATGAGGGTAAAGAAAATTAACAATATTGGGGAATTCTTAAGAAAAGTAAGGGATAACTGGTGGAGAGGTATATAAGGAAGGAGCTTGAGGGTGCACATAGTTGTAAAAATGGTAATTTATTTTAAAGGCCCTTTACCATACGATTAAGTCATGGAAGAACCTTAGTTTTGATGTTGCTAAATTCTTAGATATTTTATTTGTTTATGTAAATTTTATTTGTAATATTGTTTGCTGAAATAAAAATTCAAAATATATAAGTGATAATTTGGCAGGCCTCAGTACATCATCCATAATGATGAAAGCAGTGTCGACTCTCGAAAGCTCAGAAACACATTCTTCTTTCTCCAGACTGATCACCTGTCAACACTTCTACAAATCTATTAAAATATTTGCTTCTGTTTTATCAAGGAACTGATTAAGTTTGCATTTGATTAAGTATCAAGTGGGACAGACTTTGGAAAATGTCTAAAATGTATGTATGCTGTTAAAAGTTAAAATTATTTGTAAACTAATCTATTATAGGTTTTATTCAAAATGTATGTAATAAATTCACTTCAATAACAAGATGTATATTCACAAAACACCCTGACTTTTATCTCAATAGCACTCGCAGAACTAACAGAGCATTGAAATAACTTTTCTTACAGATTAAGGAGTTTCTGTTTGAGATGAGTGATGATCCTTTTGAGGTACATCTGAGAGATAACTTTGAACTGCTAGAGGATGAATACAAGGAATCACTAAAGCGACAAAAAATGCTGGATGCCAAGGTAGCAGAATTATGCAAGGCACATCTTTTGCTCCCAGCGGGTAAAGTGGAGGAACTATATGCCAGTCTCAGTCGACGCAATACAGAAATTTATGTACAGCGTTCTCGACAGATGTCTCGAGCTGGACCTCCAAGGACAAGGTTGTTTGCCTGGCTGATGAATGATGTTGAAATACTTGCTCTTACCGATCCCTCCATTCATGGAGCAGAAAAAGTTGTTGGTGTTATGAAAGAGATAGACCCAGACAGGTAAATGCCTCTGAAATGGAAATATAGAATTTTTAATAATTTTGAGGTGCAAAATGCGAAAATGACAACAAAACCTGCTAGTTGGCTCTAGATTAGCTAATATTCAGTATACTTAGGTGTCAGTCTTTTGTTGGCAACATATTTCATCACACCATGCCTTCATGAAGTAATGTATCACATCTTAGCATTGATAAAAGACAAGAACTGTGTGATTACTTGTAGTGTATTTCCTGAGCTACATTTCCATCTGTTTCTTTATTCTTACACAGTAATTATGAAATACCAAGTAGTGATATTGCAGTGGAAATCCAGCAGCAGTGATGCCTGGTAAATGTCTTAATAACATATAAGAATGTTAATTGATATCATTGTATGATTCAGTTGAACTACACACTCTTAAAGCTTCACTTACTTTTCATAAATGTAAGTGAAGCTTTAAGAGTGTGTAGTTCAACTGAATCATACATTAATATCAATTAATATGATTGACTTCACTGCGCAAGTTCCGATTTTTACATTTAAGTATATAAGAATGTATTAAATATGTTCACACTAACTCCACTTAATTATAAAACATTAGGACATGTTTTGGGGGTAATTGCTCCCATCATCAGCTGTTGACCGACTGTTTGATGTGGTGGCTGGATTCCAAGGTGGTTCTGTGGCAGTCTCTGATGGTTCAAATAGGAACTTAATGAGTTCATCTGTGGGTGGAACATCAAAATTCATTCAATTTCTATTTTTCAGGATGAAAATTTTTCCCAAACAGATAGTTCTGTTTGGTTGTGAAGTTCTTTCAGCACCTTAGTCTCTGATTTAATTTTGTGATTTTAGGTCCAAAAGTGAGTTGCCACTGCAGGTTTATCTATTTGTTTAAAAGGAATATTCCTAAAGTGTTCCTTTCTCCAAATTTCTAAATTTTTCTCATGTAACTTTCGTTACAATCTGCACATTTATTTTCATAAATTCCTGATTTCTGTTCTAGTTACATGGTGTCTTTTACTGTGGAACGTAGTAAATTTTTAATTTTATATTGTTCTTTAGGGCTAACTTTATGCCACATTCTCTGAATATCTTATTGAATTTGTTGTGGTAAGTTGGGTGATATGCGAAATGAATTACATATCTTTCCTTGATGTTCTTCAGTGTGGAAAACTCTTTTGTAGATTATTGTATTTTAAATGATGATTTTAATATTGTGTCTTTGTTGAAACCATTGATTGTTGCAGAATTTTTATTATCTGTTTGGTATTCTGTTTTTTACTCTGTTTCTGTGAGTCGGATATTAATTATTCTGTGCCAAACTGTAGAACACTGCATATTTATGTGGATGAGGTTATGCCTTATTTTTCATTAATTTTCTGTGTGTGTCTTATTTCTGTAAATTTCAAAGTTCATTCTGTCTTCATTTCTTATAATTTTTAAATCTAGGAATGATAGCCATGGTAAACTTTATAGATATATGTTAAAAATTAAGGAGTTTCAGATTTTTTTTTTATATTTGTTTTATTTTCAGGGTGTGAAATGGCCGACAAATTTTGTTCAGAGGCTTCTTTTTTCAGGCTTGAGGTTCTTTTTCGTGCCATAAATGTATGACACGGGACCCACAGCTTTACTTCCCTTCCAAAGGAAGCCATTGACCCTGGCTGGATTTGAATCCGCGATCTTGGTTTAGAAGGCAAGTATGGTTACCATTACACCACCAGGACCGACTAGGAGTTTCAGAGAATCTACCAAAAAATCATTCAATAGATTCTCTGAAACTCCTTAAGCCCAGCCATGTAATTAATTGTAAACTGTAACCATACTTGCCCCATAGACTCAAGGTTGTAGGTTCAAACCCTATCAGGGTCAATATATTTTTTTGAGGATTAAATCCTAACTATGGCTTCCTTTGGAAAGGAAGTAATATAGTTGGTCCCCTGTTGTAAATTTACAGTAAGTAAAAGAATCTCAATCCTAAAAGAAAAGGCTTTGGAGCAAAATTTATCAGACATTCATGCCCTGAATAGAGGGATGCTAATGTCCAAAGATGTTAAAGAGCATCCTTAAATAAAATAAATCTAAAAATATAATGAATTAGCTAAATAAGCTTAAAGTGCCTCTCTTTATAGAGGCTTCTTATGCATTTTATTATATGAGCAGAGAAAGATATACCTGGGTCAGTACATAAGGAAATTTTGGAAAGAATCAATATGGGAGAAATATAGAAAAATAGGGGATTAAAAGATCAAGATTTCTGGAAAGTAATTAAACTAAGGATTGAAGGTATTGAAGTACAAAAAATATTTTGTGGTTTTATTGGTAAAAAATTCTTAAGTTTATACAGATGGATGAAAAATACTTGGGAGAGGGGGAAAATTTTGTTCAATGTTGTAATAAGGATGACAGATAAGGATTTGTTTGGGTCAGATTTAAAGTTGTAAAGTTGAAAGGAATTGGTGCATTATTCTGTATAGAAATATGTCAAATGTGTGAGGAAAGGATAATAACTGACATAGTTTATTACAATGTAAAGAAAATAAATTATTGAGAAATCACTTTTACAGAAATAGAATAACTTCCCAGCGAAGTGATTAGGGATGATGTAATGAATTTATGCATAGAGGAAAAAAATATAAAGAAATGGGAAATTATTTAGGGAAATTGAGAAAAAAATGTTTGATGGAGATGAATAAACAAGTAAGTGAAATAAATTAGGTTTTAGAGATGATATCTTAATTCTGGGATTAAATCCAGTATTGTAATATGAAAGTAATTAAATTGTGATAAAATTTGTAGAAGAATTTGTAATTAATAAATACAAAATAGTATAAATCAAGGGTTCTCAACCTATGTATGTGTACCATTGATGGTATGTGAGCTATTGCCAGGTGGTATGTAACAATTTTAACAAACAACAAATATTTGACAGTTACACTATAACTAAATGGAAATAGTGGAGTTTACATTATTATAAAAACTTTTGTTGATACTGTACAAAAATATGCAACTCAAATATATTTGACCAAACAACAATGGGATACATTTTGTTAATTGTTTAGCTGCAAGATGCATTTACAGTTAAGAAAGCAGAGGAATTTTGTTTTAAATGTGACATTTTATTTCTCAATTTGTTACTTTTATATGTAGTTTTGCCAGATTCGGAAGAAGTAAACCAGAACATGTGTAAGTGATTAATTAAAGGACTCTGCTGGAAAAGTTCAAAGGGTGAAATGAGTGTAAGGGGGTTATAATTACACTCTGAAAGAATCCATTACTGCTAATGCTAAACATCCAACAGAGGACATTGTTGTACAAGAAAGCCCTGTACACAAGCAATACATAAGTACAAATAAGCTATTTATCATACGGTTTCACATATATTGGAGATGGAGAGAAAAACATCCCAATACCGCAGTTGTGATTTGTCATGAAACACTTTCAAATCATTTGATGAAACATTTCCTTATGAAACGTCCTTTCAACACCAAGCATGCTGAAAACACAAACTGTTAGAATATTTTCAGAGAAAACTATTAGATTTGTTATCAAGGAAAAAACAAATTTGCAGGATCTAACTTTATGTTAGCCTTGGAGGCACTTTATGAAGTCAGTTTAAAAGTAGCTAAGGCCCACAGACCCTCACACAATGGGAGAGTCATTAATATTACCAGCAGCTATAGATATGGTTAAAATAATGATGGGAAAAGGCAGCAGAACAACTTGAAGTGATGCCATTATTTAATGACACTGTATCCCAAAGAATTTTAGATTTGTCTGAAAATGTTAAGCAGCAGTTAATAGAAAAAATTTGTGCTAGTTAATATTTTCCCATACAATTGGATGAAAGTACTGATATGAATGCGGTCCATCTTACTTACATAAGATTTATAGATGGGGAAATAGCAAAGGAAGACTCAGAAGAAATTAGCAAAGGAGGAATTTTTGTTTTGTTAATCACTGCCTGCTCAAACAAACTCAAATGGTTTCCATTGATCTCAAAAAAGGCTGTAACATTTTTGTTGGTGTTTGTGAACTACTTATGTTTGTGAATACAGATTTTCTTCTTTAATTTATATCAAAAACAAATACAGAAATAAGTTGAATGTTGATCCAGATTTAAGACAAAATTTAGTTAGTTGAAACCAAACATTAAAGAACTGTATTTAGCTAAACAGGCACAACCTTGCACTGAAAGAAAAGTGTGAGTTTGAAATTAGTTAAATTTGTAAAGTTAATAGCTTTTACTCATTGTAAGTCTGAGTACTGGAGTACCAGTATCAGGAATTATGATTGTCAAAGTTTATTTATATGTTCATTCACTATATTTTTACCTTAACAAAATTAATTTTTAAGATATTTCACAGAACAATCCATTGAATTAGAATAGAATGAGCAGTTTTTTCCTCCAATAAATATCTAATTCTAAATACTACATACAAGAAGTAACTAAATAAATCACTAGTATTGCTATAAATGTAGAGAAATGCTTATTTTTACCCTTGTACTACAAAATCTCTTGTGTCCCTCATAAAATTTGCTTACTGGTACATCTAATATCTTGCTTTGAATGCAATGGTATATCATTGAAAAGGTTAAGAACCCCTGGTAGAAGGGATATATTTGACTGTATAACTTTGTATAATGTGTTTTACTTATTTATTGTATTGAGTATTGAATAAATATATTCATTTATTCATTCATTCGATTATAGATGGACAGGTTAACCATGTTCCATTATTTCCTGTAATTTTAGGATCATTTACTGGTATACATAATATGAAAAAATCAGTTAATTTCACTCTCCAGAACAACAGTAACCTTATTTCACAATTCATAAGGTCTGTAGCATACTATGCTGGAAAACTGACATAAACGATTGAAGCAATGTCCCTTAAAACATTGCAAGTAAGGTGGTTAAAATTAGAGAAGTTTGAGTGAATCCATATACAACTGTATTTGTGTGTGTGTGTATATATATTTCACTGTGAAAATTCCCATTATTTTGTCGCTAAACAATTGAAGATTGTGTTACTGTTACAGTCCATGGCCAGAAGAAGGTCTGGAATTCACAACTTTGTGGTGTCGTTCCATATGTACAAGCTGCAAAGAGTGGAAGTTTCAACTAAGAGATTTTCCTCAGCCCCTGCTGGACGTACGCCAGATGAACATTTGGGGACGTTTGGTTGGAGCAGAACAAGAGGCCACACGAAGGGGTAAATGCTGAAATTCTTGATCTTATGTTAAGAGTGCTCTTTAAAAGTATAAGTAACTTGATCAGACGACTTGATATTCCACAAAAGTATTATCGTGTAACTTTCAGCCACAAAAAAAAAAGTAAAACACTTGTAAAGTATTAGTAAATTCTATCTAATCTGTCGTCTAACACACACTTATGCTTCACTTACTTTTAAATGTGGCGGGACCAGTTTCGAAGAGACATCCTCTCCATCTTCAAGCAACTTGACGACTTGAGCCTCAAGTTGATGAGTTCACACTTCACTGTGTGAGTTCCAACAGAATTTTTTAAAAATGTCGTATTTTTCAAAAGTTCTTAAATGAAAGTATTAGAGTCTTACAAGTAACTTTATATAAGAGCAAGATGGAGGAACAGCTGTTTGTCACATGTTGCCATATATAAATGCCCAATTTGCTTGGCCATTTATTTTATTTGTCCATTTGATCATTTATACTTATATAAATGTGTTTATATTGTTTGGGTACCATGTTTTCATTATAATCAAAAATTGCTAAAATGGTGTCAAAATGTCATTATTTTAAAAGAGAATAAAGAGCAGAAAGAAATTATTTTTGTGGCTTATTGCAAGAACCTTAAAAAAACATAAACTGAAATGCTGGTCTGAAATACACATTTGAAAAAGAAAAGGCCAATATTAATTATAAGCCATATCTAACTTTTTCAATTTACATAAATACTCCATTACTGGTTTTGGGTTTTGTTCTACTCCAATTATTAACAGAGTTGCTAATATTAGCACTTTCCAGAAACTTATTGTCTGTAGACTGGTTTCTTTATCTGGAGTAGCAACCTTATACTTGCAATATGAAACTCATTTTTACTGTACTTGTGAGTGTTCATCTTCTTTGTGCTCCATTTGTATTAGTGAATCACATGTGTTATTCCAATTTTTTTTTTTTTTGAATAGTGTTTAATTCTGTTTTTTACTACTGAGGTACCACAGGCAGTAGACATTGATGATAAATGAGATGAAATGATATATTGGGAAAGAATATTTTTTAAGGAAGGAAACGTTCCAGGCCTAAGTTTAGGGTACCTCCCTGGCATTTGCTATTTATGAAGACTGAGGAAAACCTGGAAAAAATTCCAGTCAGGGGGGACAGTGCTGGTGGAAATCAAACTCCAGACCTTCCCCCTCACAGTCCACCCTTAACCACCTCGGCAACCCATGGCGGTTTTATTACAAATTGATTTTAATTCAGTTACTTGTTTGCTCTTTTTATGATGTCCCAAGGGTTTATTGTGCTTCTGATTAGCTTCTTCTTTGTAAGAAAAGATAAACAGATGTAAGAGAAAGGTTTATTTTAAAATATTTAAATTTGAGTAAATTCTGTTAGGAAAGGATCCATTTGGAACCCAATATAATTTGAACATACTGATGCAATTGCATAATACATTCTGTTACATAAGTAAAGAATATAAATACATAGGCATTAAAGAGAAATGCATCAGCTCCCATCATTGACATACATTACATGACAAGACAGAAGAGTAGTCATAGCATTATCAAAATGTAGTTCCAAAATTCTGAGGTTGGATTGATACAGACAAAATGGATGCTCACACTAACATGATCATATTCAAGCCTAAATTATATAGGAATATAATATTAATCAATCAATTAAACTTATTGCTAGAAATAAAATATGTTTAATCAAATTACATGGGTATTGTTCTTCTTGCTTCCACCAAAAACTTGAATTTGTTCAATGCAACAGTTATTGTTATAGTAAGCAATAGCAGGTTAATAAATTTTTTTTTTTTTATGCATCCACTTCTTGCACCTGTTCTGTGTGAGTTTTATTGTAACAGTAGGGTTTAGTATATATCTCAATTTGTTTTAATAGCAATAATATGAGTACACATTTTAGTATGTTGTGAGGCTAAGCTTTGAATTTTTTCATATATACAGTTTCCCTCAGCAACTAGGCAAGGATCTCTATCCTTGGCATCTGATGTTGAGGGGTGCCTCATCTTTCCTATAGCAGCTCTGCAAATTCATAGTGACTATCTGAGATATACTTAATATTTTCTGTTATATCTAGCAAAGCGAGGTGTGGTAATTGAGATAGATGAACCATGGAGTAATGTTGTGGTTGAAAGAAGCATGACATCTCTCAAATTCTATCACGATTTCAACTGTGATGTGGAACACTATAGTTATGCTTTTGGACCATGCTGGGAGCCTGTTATTGCACAGTGCAACCTCAGTAAGTATGTCTTTATGTGAAATGCAAAGTGCTAACTCAGTTTAGGTTAAGTTTATCTTCTCACTCATTACTTTATTTTCACCATGATATAGTATCTTATAATAATTCTTGTGGAGTGAGTTTAGTACAGTGGATAATAAAATGGTTGATATTGTAACTAAGTTCCAGTCTTGTGTAACTTTACTTTTTAGCACAAACCTTTGATATTTTTGTTTCTTTGGATTTCATGTTAATTGTTACAAGAGTAGCTAATTAATTTTTAGAATTCTACTAAGAAGAAAGTCATAACTTACAACCCTGCCTATTTCATTTCAAAGAAATCTCCCCCATTCTGAATACAAGGAACAAATTGTGGAAACAGCAATGACATGCTTTTTTAGAGATGGCACTAACCCCCTCTTCATAACTAACAACATTACAGTTTGTTATACATATTTTACATTGACATCTATACTGTGGATTCTAACAGTACCAATACAATCACTGATTTCTTCCATATTTTAACCACCTGGTTATGAGTATGTAAGAAAGCACATTTTCATTCATTATTTTACACCTCTTTCTCTTTGTTCATACTTCTCCCTTACTTTTCCTAGAAACTCTCCCATCATTTGGATTTGTTCCTCCTTCCTATTCACTAGTATTTCTATTACCACTATATTTTTCTGTAATTGATCCCATTTATCATCCTATATATTATCTTGCCAGCATTTGATTTTCCCACACTCCAATAAATAATGTAACTGCACTGTCTTCTTTCCCACACATAATACATCCTACCTTGTTTTTCACTCTCATTCCTTTTAGTGGTATTACTCCTATACACATACAGACCCATCCTTCCATTTTCATCACTATCCTCCTCGCATGATGCAACAGTTTCTTCTGGACTCCCAAACTAATGATAGTTGAAAACAGATTTGGACTATGCAGTAGGTGATTCACGAGTGTCACTGCTGATTCTTGCAAAGGTGAAGCAACAGTTATCACAACCCAAACTTTGGTCTTCTTTCTGATCCTGGGGAGGCAAACTGTGATGTACTATCTTTTGTTTCTGAGTGGAATGGTTGCATTTTGGTCACTTGCTGAGAAGAAATTGGCACCCATCTTCTGGCCAACACTTCAACATCACTCATTTGGGAAGACCAACATTGCAGAATGCCTCTCTCAAGTTGTATGGTAAAACCAGCCATTGTCATGGATAAGTCGGGAGCTAACATTGTCAAAACAAATAATCATTTCCTGAAATTATTCAACTATTGCTGTCTTGAAGTTGTAGGGTACCCAGCAACAGCAAAGCTTCCTTATTTGAAGATATTCGTGCAGGATTTCTGACACCTATGATGAATTAATGTTTGGAGACTCCTCCAATTCCCTGTAAAGTTATGACGGATTTTCTTCACTATGGCTTCATGAGCAATGTTTTCTACTGTAACTACTGCTGCTGCTGGATGCCACCTATGCTCCTTGTCTTTAAAAGCTGTTCTTCCTTGTCTAAGCTCTGCAAACATATTATAGAAAGAGCAGAGTGTGTTAAAACTGTAATTTTTCCAAGCATTCTTGTTAACTCAGACTGCACTTGTAATTGTAAAAGTCACCTCCACCATAGAACATCAATGAGTGAACAATCACACTTAACATTTTTCTGCAGCTACAACAATGGATGCTGAATGCTAACTTTTCTGTGGTAACTAACCAAGACATGCTCTTTCTGTAATGTCAACAGGAAACTTATAGTACTTATAGTTTCTTCAAATCCTGATAATTAAATAGCAACCCTCATACAAACATGTTTTTTGAATACCCTAAGGTTTTGTATTTAAATTCTGAAAATTACTCCAGCAAAAGCTGACTTTGAAATATGGTTCTCTGTAAATAAAATACTGGGTAGCTCAAAAAAAGAAACGGTAACTGAAATATTTTAGTATTTGAATTTATTTCTTTTTACATCAACGTCAGTCCTGGTGGTGTAGTGGTTACCATACTTGCCTCCTAAGCCCAAGATCGAGGGTTCGAACCCGGGCAGGAGCGATGGATATTTTCGGGTGTAAAAATCCTAAGTATGGCTTCCTTCGAAAGGGAAGTAAAGCCGTGGGTCCCGTGTCGTACATTTACTGCACGTAAAAGAACCTCAAGCCTGAAAGAGAGGCCTCTAAGCAAAATTTGTCGGCCGTTTCATGCCCCGAGTTGAATGGGACGCTGATGACCTGAGATGTTAAAGAGCATTCATAAATAAATAAATAAAAAAAAATTACATCAACATACATTGTTAAATATTACAATAAGATCTATTTCTTTGTCAATACTAATTGCTATAATACTTCAATTAAATGTACTTACGAAGCTGTTGACAATGGAGTGGTATATATATATATATAGCAATGTAATACAGTTTTTTTCACACTAACTCCATTCACTTACATAAAATTTGGACATATGTTTCGGGAGTAATCCCTCCCATCTTCAGCCTGTAGATAAACTGTTGTTAAGCGTGGCGGTTGGGTCTCTTGATGTTCTTATGGCGGCATCTGTTGGTTCTATTAGGAATTTGCTGAGTTCATCCAATGGAGGGAAATCGAAATTCATCAAATTATCTTTATTTTTTGTAATGAAAATGTTTTCCCAAGTGGAAAGTTCTATTGCGTTATGAAGTTGTTTAAGTAGTTTTATCTCTGGTTTAATTTCATGATTTTTATTCCAAAAGTGCGTTGCTATGGCTGATTTATCAATTTGTTTTAAGCGAATATTTCTGAAGTGTTCTTTTTTCCGGATTCCCAAATTCCTCTTCGTTTTTCCAATGTATTTTTTGTCGCACTCTGCACATTCTATTTCGTAAATACCTGACTTTTGTTCTGTTGGCATGTAGTCCTTTACTCTGCAACCTAATAAGTTCTTTATATTAAAATTGTTCTTTGGGGCTAACATAATTCCTTGTTCTTTGAATATCTTTTTGAACATATTGTGGTAAATTGGGTGGTATGTGAAACTTTTGAATTTGTACCTTTCTTTTGCACTTTTAAGTGTGGAAACATCTCTTATTGTTTTTTGGTTTTATTGATGATTTTTATTACTGTGTCTTTGTTGTATCCATTAGTTTCTCCTATCTTTATGATTTGTTGGTATTCCAATTTGTACTCTTTTTCTGTGAGTGCTTGTGCCTAGTATTGGACTCTGGTTTCCTCAGCTCATTTGTTGAGTTCGTTTATTAATGGATGCTCTTTAACATCTCAAGTCATTAACGCCCATTCAATTCAGTGCTTGAAATGGCCAGTAAATTTTGCTCAGAGGCCTCTTCATTCAGGCTTCAGGTTCATTTTCGTGCCGTAAATCTACAACACTGGATCCATTCCGAAGGAAGCCCTACTTAGGATTTTTATGCCTAAAAAATGCATCGATCCTGGCCAGAATTGAATCCACGATCTTGGGTCTACAAGGCAAGTATGGTTACCACCAGACCACCAGGATCGACTCCCTCAACTCATGGAATAGAGTGCACTCCAATATTGCCAAGCTATGTGCTATACCAAGTACTCTGGATATTTGACACTCACTGTTCTTTGGAGAAGAGAGGACTTTTTGCATCACTTGTCCAGTATTGTCATTGGTTCTTAGTCTTGCAGACTGCCCTTTATTGTGTTTCACAACTGAGTCTGTCATCCTAAACATTCCATCCATTGGGGATTTGTTTTGTTCGGTGGTAGTGGTTTTTGAAATTCCTCTTCAGAAAGCTGTGAAATAATGTCCCACAGCTCAGGTATGCTCTGATATGACATTCTGCAGTTTCCTGTTGCTATGACAAAAGAAAACATTCATATAACAAAATACATAAAAAATACTGCATATTTAAAATGCTTTAATTTCATAGTTCAAGAATATTAAAATGATCAATAAAACTTGCATATTACACATTTGACAAAACAAATATTAATTGTCATTTGATTATATAATTTCTAGGTTTTGAAAAGATTCTAACACCATCCCGAGACCCCAGCCCACCTCTGCCATTCTGGGACAAGATGAGGCTTCTCTTTCATGGTCGTCTCACAATGTGTATCCGTCAGATGACAGTCTTGCTTCATGCTTCCCTTGACCCTTACAACACAACAGAGGAGATGGAGCTAACATGGAGTGATGTTGCAATGGATTGGACTAACAGTAAGTCAGCTCATACACCTTTAAGTTTATCATTTGAAAAATGATCAGATGATGGCGCCAAGAAATACAAATTAGAAACTGTAGTATCAGAATCAGAGGACTGTTGAGTAAGTCTGTGCAAAAATAAAGAAAATATAACTTTTTTGAAAAAAGAACACAAAAAAAATATTTCTGAATCTAATTTGCTTTCAAATCTCTACACATCTGTATTCGAGTGATTTTCTAATTTGTTTATCCCATCTGTAAAATGTGACATCTTCAGCTCTGTAAAGTACTATTTGCTTTCACGACAACTTCTTTAATGCATATTTCTTTCCTGCTAGTCATTCCTTCATATTGGGAAACAGGAACTAGTTCGAGGAAGTCAACTTTGGAGAGTAGCAGGAATTAGGAAGGATTTCATACCTCAAGTTTAATCATTTTGAGGTCATAACAACAGATTTGTATGCTGACATGTTATCGTGATGGAACAGAACCTTTTTCTTCACTAAATGAGGATGATTCTTCTTGATTTTGTTGTTTAATTGCTTCATTATCGTGCATAATATTCACCTTTTCCAAAATGTTGTGACAATTCCAAAACACAATTACTACCATCTTTCATGCTGAGGGATTGTTCTTGTCTCCTTCAGAACACTTTTGCTAGTTACAACTCATTGTTTTAACTGCTCCTTTGCTTCTAATGTGTAGTGGTGGATCCATGTTTTGTCGACTGTTACATACCATCTCAGAAATGTACGTGTATTCCATTTAAACAGCTCCAAATTCTATGTGGAAATGATAACATGTTCTATTTCCTGGCCATTAATTTAACAAACATGGCACACTAGTAGCTAATAGCTTTTTCGTTCCCAAATTATTGTGCAAAATTTTATGGACTCAGTCCTCAGAAATGCTCACAGCTTCAGCAGTTTCTCTCACCTGCAGTCTACGATCACTGAGCACAATGACATGGATTTTTCCAATAATTTCAATAGGATGGAACCAATTATTACTATTCATATGATTTTTGCTGTCTGTGATATCACGTGACTCTCACACAAAAAATCTGTTAATTGTGTTGCAGTGAAAGTTGTGTTCAAGGGAGAACTGAATGTGTATGTAAGAACTGCATCAAAATATGATGACTGTCGTCTTCTACACTTACCCAATCTGAAGCTGACGATCAAGTTGAACTGGATGTGTCTTGGTGATCCTAATGATCATCATTCTGTGATGCCTTGTGCACCTGACAAACTGCCAGAATATTCTAGCAATCAGGTATACATTTATATTAATAAAAATGTTACATGTAAATACTATGTTTATCATCATCATCATCATCATCATCATCATCATCATCATCAACAACAACTATTGCTGAGTATGATCATTTTTGTATAATTGAGTTGAACCTAAACTCTCTTTTGGCTTCACTTGTTTATATTGAACTTTCATTGTTTTAATAAGAGGGGATGAGGGTGAGAGGGATGAGGGGAAGATGGCCAGGGGGATTATCAATATTAATTAAGAGAGAAATAGGAAGGGGTGTCAAGGAAATTGATATACATATGGAGGGAGGGCTCTGCTGTTATTTATGTGTAGAAGGGTTAGAGCTTTTAATTTTGAGTATCTATAACGCACCAACACTTCCAAATATTGTAACAGGTCTTTTCTTGAGGACATTGCTGAAAGAGTGGTGGACTTGTCAGAAACATATCCCACTGCCATGGTAGTAATAGTAGGTGATTTCAACGCAAGAATAGGGGAAGAAAATATTTCACTAGGACACTGGGAGTGGGAGGAAGGGAAATCTGACGACAACAGAAGGACCTGCAGAATAAGTCAAGATAAAGTAATAAGTGCCAAGGGCAGAGAACTACTTGCGTTTTGTGATGCACTTGGTCTGGAAATTTTGAATGGTAAACATGAACAGAATCAAAATGGGGATTTAACATTTATAAACGCGAATGGGGGAAGTGTAGAATTTGCATTTCCAATTTAATTCCACATATTAGATATTTCTGGGTAGGGGACAGGGCTGATTCATATCATTTTCCTTTGAGTCTGCAAATAGCAGTAAGTAAAGAGGTGGGGGATGCTAGAACTAGAACAGATGTGGGAAAGTTAATACCACATTACAGGTGGAGGGTAGAGCGATAACTACCAGCAACGACTTATTGAGAGATTGGAAGCTATTGGGGATGCTACCGTACAGCTGATGACATCTGCAGTACAAGAGGCGGGAAGTGGGATGAAAATGAAATTTAGAAAATATGGGCCACTTGTCAATGACACATGGTATGATAATATAGAGATGCCAATGAATGAAGCAGGCACTTAAAGTATTTAGAAAGGAGGGAGGGGACGAAAGGGGACAGTTATTCACGGTAACAATACAAGGAGATGCTGGTTTTTAAAAAGGAAGAATGGAACTGCCAATTGGTGGAATAACTTACAGAGGCAGTGTCCCAAGGGCAAGAAGCTAGTGTTTAGAGGCTATTGAAAAGAGTAAGAAAGTGACTTTGTATTCATAACTATGAGATGCAGCTATTAGGTGCACACAAATTGAAATCATGGATTGTGACATTGTGGTTGGGGAAGTAATTAAAGCAATAAAAAGTTTAAAGAACAACAAAGCATCTGGGCTCGACGGACTGCCGTCAGAACTATTTATGGAGGGTTGAAGATGTTCAAAATTTATAGATATGATGATGAAGATAATGAAGGATGTTTTCAATGGGAGGACATATTCAGAGGAATGGACATCAGCAATTATGTGTCCAATATTTAAAAAAGGGAGCTCAAAAGTTCGGGATAATTATAGAGGGGTGGCACTTCTTCCGGTAAAGGTAAAAATTTATTGCAAAATTTTATATGAGAGAATTAGACATTGGGTAGCTGAATACAGCATACTTTCAAAATTCCAAGCAGGGTTTAGGAAAGGATAGAGCACAGTGGACAATATTTTTGTATTAGACACACTGAGAGTGAAACAAACGCAGAAAAAGAGAGGAAAACTGCATTGTGCCTTCATAGATTTCCGAAAAACTTTTGATTTTTGATTCCATGGAAAGGCAAGCATTATGGATTAAATTATGGACGAAAGGTGTCTCGGGTAAATGATCAAGGCTTTGGAATCAATATATAGTAAGGTACAGTTCTGTGTAATATATGATCACGATAAAGTTTCAGAAAGTGTAATAACATGGAGAGGTGTGAGGCAAGGCTGTATCTTATCACCCCTGCTTTTCAATTTGTTTGTAGATGACATACCAGAAATAACGTGTGCTGCAGAATCTGATGCCCGAAATATAGAGACATATCCATACTTGCTCTCCTTTATGCAGATGATCTAATGTTGATATCCACTACAATTGATGGTCTTACAAGGGAACTGGACTGCTTAGGGGCATATTGCCAGGAATGGGGAATGACAGTTAATGAGGGGAAGACCAAAACAATGACATTCAAGAAGGGGGCGGTGTACAGCAGGAAAGAGAGGTGGGAGTATGCAGGTCAGGCTCTGGAAAATGTTAAGAAATTCACGTACTTGGGAGTTACCTTAGCTATGAACAGGAACTGGGCAAGACACATAGGCAACACAAAATGCAAGTGCTTAATTAAAAATATAGAGGCATTAAAGATCTTAGTGAAAATACCAGAAACTCCACTGAGAACAATGGAGAGGGTGTACAGGGCAGTTGTAAGATCAACTATGGCATACAGGGCCAAAATTTGGGGGTGGGAGAATTTAAAAATAATAATTAAAAACTGATTAAGGATAATATGGCGGAATCAAGCTCTTCTTCGGGCAGTCTGTCTAAGGGAGCAAACAGAAGGGTGGGATATGGGATGGGCATCAAAAATAAGGAAAGGCTTAGACAAAATTGGATTGGGGTATATTTGGTTAAGGGGAGAGAACATTACACGAAATAGTTGGAAAATAGTTAACAGACATTTGCAAGATATAGATAGACAAAATATTTTGTCTGAATGTGCAGAAAAAGTATCGCAGAACCTGCAGGCCTAAATACATCCGGTGTGGGGAAGGGGGATTATCTAAATATCTGTGGCAGGGAAGAAAGAAGTGGTCTCGCATGGTTCAGATTAGGGGCTTGGAAAGGAAGCAAAACAGTTAATGCTTTTGGTGAAAGAATTTGCCTATTGTACGGAGAAAGTGATACCTGGAGGCACATTTTGGCAGAATACAGGGAAACGGAGATTTTAAGAAATGAGCATTTATTACCGCAATTTCTGAATTCCAATAGAAATTCGAACATGTGCCGGGAAGTGTTGGTGCATGCAAGATACTCACACAATTTGGGAATATTTCTACAGAAGACCCAACAATGGAGGTTAATGGCAATAATGAAGATGGAGGATGGAGAGGAGGTGTGAGTAAAGAGAAGGGGGCTCAAGAGTATGGGATTCATTCATGTCTGTGTATTTGTATTTAAATTATTAATAGAAAACTTAAATGTATCTAAGTATCTGTATATTTGTATGTATGATGCAGGTTTGTGTATGTAGGTATGTATATATATGCATGTGTGTGTGGATGTGGGTGTATGTGTGTGGGTGTGAGAGAGAGAGAGATAGAGATAGAGAGAACCTATGTATGAGTATGGCCCTTTTGATTGCTATAAGGATGACATTAGCATGTATGGCTGTAAGGCCCATGCGACAGATATATTTATTTGAGTATATCCTAAAATCGTACAGTAAAACGTCCATTACTACTACTATTACTACTACTGCTGCTGCTGCTACTGCTACTGCTGCTGCTTGTTTATAACTAGTGTATATTTCACAAACTGATATCTGCATCTGCATCTACCTGACAACTACTGTTTCCTTGGGAATGCTCATTCTGCTCTGGTGGACATGAGGTGAACTTTTCATCTACAGGAGTGTTACAGTTCATTAACCTTCCTTGTATTTATCTTTGCGGATTATCTCCCATGTTAGCGCTGTGGCTCCCTGGCTGATTTTACAAGGATAAGTCATTAAGTAGTTACAATTTCATATAAGGTTCTATATGTTTGAATGAGGCATTTGAGGCTATTGCCACTAAATGGTGGATCCACCTTTAGCAGATGGAATTGAAATCTGGGGGGGGTTACAAGTACCAATATGGATAGAATATTAAAAATACAAAAAGGTGCATAAGAACTTTCAGTTTCAATAGTCTTGTGATGAAACATTCATAAAACAAAGTGTTCTAACCATAGTTTCACTATATGTATTCAAAACTATTATGCTAGTCAAGGATAAAAAGGAATTTAACATACTCAATAAAGACTGCCATACATGTGATACAAGACGAGCAAACAATTACCATAGGGTGAGAATGAATAAAACTCAAACCAATAAAGACACGCATAAAATAAGCAACTATATGATATAATAAATTACCATTGTCAATTAAGAATACCACTTACCTGAAATTTAAATCTAGTCTAAAACTCTTCCTAGTAGAGAAATGCTTGTATATTGCTGAATTATAATGGATATGCTATTTTTTTTTTTTTTTGTGTGTTCATTTTGTTATAAATATTTTATTTGTTGATGTTTTTTTGTTTGGTTTGTTTGTTTGTTCATTCATTCATTCATACATACATAATGGATGTGAGCGTATAATATTGCTAATGATAGATATTAATGTATATGATTATAACTTCTGTATTGATTATAACTTCATTACTGTATAAATAACCTGTACCATTGTATTAAACTGATTGTATAGAATCATGACAATGTCAGATGCTCTTATAAGAGTCTATTGGCTGGAATAAATTAATATTAATATTAGTAGTAGTGGTGGTGGTGGCGGTGGTGACGGCAGCAGCCGCTTCCCAGAGTGTTATTAAGATGTAGCTGAAGATGGAGGCAAATGCCTTTGAAACATGTCCAAGTAAGTGGAACAAAATTAGTGAAATTTGAGTGATTTCGTAATAATAATTTGTCATATTATACTATATTTCATTGTGAAAATCCCTGATACAAAAAACTAATGAAAAATGATATTTACAATAAAAAATTAGCATTTGAGGTCTGTGGAAGTACATGTGGTGTAAATATGAATAGACTATTAATCCTTCAAAAAAGTTGTTTGAGATGTATATATAAGGTAGAGAGGAGAGTGTTATGTAGATATATTTTTAAGGTATCTAAAATGTTAAGTATAATATCATTATATGTGCATAAAGTAGTTTTATTTGTTGTTAATAATGAACAAGACAAGATCCTAAACAAGGACTGCCACAACTGTAGCACTCAGACTCCAAACAATCATTATTGTCTAAATGTAAACAAAAAAGCTATTGAAAGAGATCCAAGAGTTATTGGTAAAATTTTGTATGATAAACTGCCAGTAACAAATTAAAAGTCAAAGAGGGAAAAAGTTTCAAACACAATTGAAAAACTTCTTGATAGATAAATGTATATATAGGATAAATGAATTGTAAATAGTTATATAAAATACAATTGAATATAATTGTTTATAGTATAAATGAAAAGAGATGAATTTGCCTCCTGTATGAAATGTTTGGGCGTACAACCCTCAAGCAATGCTGTGTTGTGCAATTATTGTGGGAAAAAAGGCGTAGAATCAAAGAATATTCTAAAGGAAATGTTTCCCATCTATGATGGGAAGTGCCTGTCATATGAAGCTGCTAACAATGATGCAGAAGCTTTCTGAAGGTTGGATAAGTATTGAAGTTGAATACCATGCTTCTGGAATCATCCAGGAAAGGCATACTGCTTACCACATTCCAGCCTGAAGGACAAACCGTAAATGCGCGACTCCTATTGCAACAACCTCGGGAAACTTTGTAAGGCCATTCAACATAAGTAACCAGGACTCTTCACCAAAGGCATGTTGCTCTTGCATGACAATGTGCATCCTCATACTGCCAACAAGATAAATGAGATGCTGCAAAATTTCAAGAGGGAAGTTAAGTGTTCTCAGTATATTCTTGACCTTGCTCCAAACAACTTTCATTTGTATGGCCCTCTTAATCATCTTTTTCCTAAACTTTTCCAGATGATGAAGCTGTAGAAAGGAAGCCAGTGACAGTGGCTGAAAGAATTTTATGTTACTGGAGTTCATGGGCTTGTGAAACGATGATTCAAGTGCCTTAAGATTATATTAAGAAATAAAATAATTTTTTAAATGAGTAGTCATTTTTGTTTAAGTTTTTTATCCACTTGTAACTTACTTAATGACTTACCCTTGTATTATTTCACTTCCTATATTTTATCATGGTTTTCTTTCAAAAATGAGATGCTACTGCAGATTTTTGTATTTGCTTGTATTTAATATTCATGATGTGTTCTTTCAGGCATGTCCCTATATTTCTCTTTGTTTTCCCAATATAGATCTTCTGGCATGCTTCACAGTTTATTTGATAAATTTCTGATTTTTCTCTTGGTGAAATGCTCTCTAAAGATTTTTATTTTTTGGTGATAATTTGATGTTAACATCTTTTAGAATATTCTGAAATGTGTGTATGTACATTTTTTAAAAATTATCTTTTCTTTTGCCTGCTGAAAGTTGTGGTTTCTTTAATAAGTTTTGGCTGTTGAATTTCCGCACTTTTTGCAAGCCATTTCTGTACTAAATTCATTTTTCACTGTTGTATTTGCATATATTCTTTGTGGAGTATTCTTCCTTGCTAACAGGTAAGTTGATGAATCATTGTGCTTTTTCCGTACATTTCAAATTCCAGGTTGCCTTGGTATTTTATCATTTTTATTCTAAGAATGGTAAAACATTATTACTTCTTTTTCTTATGTATATGAAGTTCAAAAGATGTATGATATCCTTAATTGTTAGTTATGGCAAATGCATCAACATATCTGTACTAAGTTTTAATATATACAGTTAAAGAAATGATGCTAATAAAGTCAGCACAGGAACCTATAGAATTAACAATGCGAGAGAAAATCTGCAAGCATACAAGAATAGGTTAATGAACTTCAGTACTCCAGCAGATGAAAGCATTATTTTCAAGTTCAACTCATGTTCGGCAGAGCAGAATGAGTGTCACCAAGGAAGAATCTTACAGCAGCTAAGAATGCAGGCAACAGTTTGCAAAATATGTACAACATATAAACAAGAAAAGAGCATTTAGATTCAACTCATATGAATCAAATGATATGCTTACTGTACTAGTGCAGTTCTGAATTACATTTCATTTTAAGTAATGTTAAGTAGATAACATTAATTTCTCTTGCTGTATAATGTTGTTCATAAATACAGAATTTAGTAGAGTTGAATGAACATGCATGAATACTGAAATATGGTAACATTAGTTCCTTCAAATAGGTTTAATATTTTTTGGAAAGAGTATGAATAATTTGTTGTAGTGCACATCAGTTTGCACAATCTCTCACTGTGATCACATGAAATCAAACATTGAATAACTCAAAATTTTTATTGAAACTGCAGGAAATATTTACTAATGCTTTGAATATTTTGCAAGTTTAAACAACTTAGTTATACAGAGAACTTTCTACAAATGTCTGTTTCAGGAACATGATTCCTTTCGTGCATTTCGTTCACAAAATCTTAACATCAGCATTGCTTTGGAAACAAAGCCTGTTGCCAACAGAAGTCCAACAGATTTTGACTGTCCTATTGCTTTGCTGTATGGAAGCACATTGAGGTAATAATTAAGCTTTAGTTTAAAATATAGTTATTGAATTATATTACTTGAATTGAATGTATTAATCATTGACTTCTTTACATAAGCAACATTTTAAACTTAGTTTACAGTATAGCATGAATTTCAAACAATTTGTGCATTAATATATGAAAATAGATATTCAGCACTCAACAATAAATTTCTTCATGCTATAAAACCCAAATAATTGATATTATAAATTTCCAAATGCAGGTGTATAATCAGTTCATGACTGTTAGGGATACAAGGGAAATGATCTTGTGAAAGCTGGACTGATGTTTACAAGGCACCAAGCACTAATGAAAAATGGAATGCATTCTTTAAAAAAATTTATCCATTACCTAAATAGCTCGTCCTAAAATAAAAAAAATATGGTATAGAAAAATTGCTGGAACTCATGCAAAAAATGCATTAAGGCCAGTATTTATAGACAGTGACTTATCTGGTTTATAAGTTTTTACTTAATTAAGTTGTACTTATTAGACAGGTTGACTCAAATATTTCTGGTATTCATAGTTGTCTATCAAAATGTACTTTATAAAGTTTAACTTAATAAAGATTTACTTGTTCTAAAGCCAAACTTAATTGTATGGGAAATTGTGAGCTTACTGCCAAAACAATGTAATCAGGGAATTGTATTTCAGATTTTTCCCACTTTTTTATGTTTCAAAGCCCTCTAGACAGTATTTTGTTATCATGTTATACAAATCCAGATGGCACTGCATGTTGTTAGGATGCAATTGAAAATATGGGGAAGAAGAAAAGTAAACATTTTATGTCAGTTGAAAGAGAAGTATTTAAAAATATACTTCTGAAATATTATGCAGCAATAGAAAACAAGAAGACTGATGCTGTCTCTTCAAGATAGGAAGAAGCAAGTTTGGTGAAAATTGTACAGGAGATTCATTGATACATATTGTGCACCGTGTAAGTAATTGTGTTACAATAATTTCTTGAATAAATACTGTGTAGTGTTATTACACAACTTGAGAATTATAATTTATCACATTACAATTAAATAATTACATTTTAATTATTATTTGGCTATCATTTGTTCTAGAGAGATCCAAAACAACTTAGAAAGCTTTGGACAAATATGAAATGACACCAAAGAGAGATCCTAACCAAAGAATGCCAGACATTGTGAGCTACAGGGGAATTAGACCGGATAGTAGTGGAAATAATTCCTTACTTAATGGTCCAGATACCAGGAACAGTAAACTCTGATATGATGTGATATGATGTGTTAATGTAAGTGATTATTTATTATTTTTAAATTAAATATTTTTCATGAAATAACTTGGTAGTAGTACAATTAGTTCACTCCAAAGTATAATAAAAGTTTCACAACTAATACAAGGAAGATTACTCAAACAGAAAAGTTGAAAAGCTACATTAAATAAATTGCAACAATGAAAATTGAATATTTACATATACAGATTTATGAATGAGTAATCAATTTTGTTGTTGATTTGTTTTATTTACGGATGCTCTTTAACATCTCAGGCCATCAGTGTTCCATTCAATTCAGGGCATGAAATGGCTGACAAATTTTGCTCAGATGCCTCTTCTTTCAGGGTTGAGGTTCTTTTTTATGCTGTAAATGTACGACATGGGACCCACGACTTTACTTCCTTTCAGAAGGAAGCCATACTTAGGATTTTTACGCCCGAAAAAATCCATTGATCCTGGAGAAAATATATTAGCAGTTGTGTGAGCATTAACACATTTAAAATTTAATTTAATATAATACTGGTCCAGGGCAAATAATTTAAAAAATATTACATAAACTGGCAAAATATTAATCTTAAAGGTAAGATATTAGCCCGAAACTATTGCATAACCTGTAATTATATTATAAAATTGTAAAAGGTAATAAAACTATTATACTTTGGAGTAAACTAATTTCACTAACCCAAGACTTTTAATTATTAATGAATAATAATTAGTATCAAATAGTTCATATTTATTTTACTTGAATTTTATTTTATCTATTATGAAACTTAAAAGATTAATTGATGTGCACAGAATTTTAGTTTAGATCTTCAAAAAATAATCAGCATAAAAAGAAAACTCTTGAAATTTTAATTCATAAAATACTACAAATCATATTCACATGATGTGAGACTGTTACAATCCACTGAGCTGACAGTATAAGAAAGATTAAATTCTACTTTGCATAATTATACATTTGATAATATTGTAATGTGTTTCAGTTCTCTTCTCATAAAAAGTAGAGGTTGTAGCAATTCCTCCTGGATTTGTCTCCCTCCACAACTGGACTAGCAAACTCAGCCAGATCTACAAACACAGCAATGCTAGCAGAATCAGGGCTAACATCAGAACCATCAGTACCCGCACCAGCATCATTTACAAGAAAACACAGAAATCATGTTTCAGCAAAACATATTGATGAACTTTACATATTACTGTTAAAAAATAAGCTAAATTGGGACTAGAAACTGCAGAAATTATGTTGCATGTTGCCAAGAAGAAAGAACAACATATTGACATAGAAATAGAAAATGGGCATTTTATATAAGCCTACAGATATTACATAAGTGTAATTAATACATTTCATCACCAAGCATCCTGAAAACCCTGATATTTAATTCTCTCTTAAAAACCAAACCTCCTGGTTGCTGCACTTGTGGTGCAACAGATACAGGTTCATATCTGGGTCATCTCCTGGTAAGTTGTCAAGTTATGAAGTACTGCACAGTTAACAGTTATATTGGAAACATTATCAACTTTATTTCTTATCTCAACTGAGAGAAAACGAAATCTGCTTTTCCAGACTCTAAACATTCTCTCCAATACATTCCTTGTCCTTTTGTGAGCTTTGTTGTACCCAAAAATGAATAATGTTTAAATACATAAATGTTTAATTTCTTCTCTGGTATTATTTAGTAAAAAATATGTAAATTAAAAAGTTGCCTGTGATAGACATGAGTCACTGGATTTAATAAAGGAGTAAGTAAAATTCTCTGGCAAGAGTACCCTGGGTTCCCTAGCAAACAGTCCTGCTTGAACATAATGAGCGTAAAGCCAAGAGTTCTGGAATATGCGACTGTCATGCTCACTTCCAGCCCAGCCAGACACTGTGCCCAAAACTCACCTTTGGGTCAAACAGCAGCCTAAATAAGATAAAAATAAATTGTTGTAAGCCATTCTTGTAATATTAAATATTAATGTACATTTTGTAAGTTAAAGGGTACCTGTACATCCAAGGAAAAATAGTTTTTCTGGTTCATGGTCCCAAACTTTGTATGGCAAAAGCTAATGTGAGTACAGTCAATAGCACCCTCTACTTCAGGTTATAAGAGCTATTGGTGTGTAATGCCAGAATCCTTGATATTCTTGCCACCACTCTTGATACTGGACTGAAAAAATGAACAGAGATCCTGAATAATAATCTATAAACGATACAATACATTTGATGTCAATATTTACTGAACTCATTTTTCTATTGATAATTTATTTGCTCTGTTTATAAAAAGTAACATTTTATTTTGCATTAATTTCTAATTAAATCCGTCAGAAATTTAGTTTTATGATAATCAAATTTCATGCACAAGGATCCTAACCTCGCAGAAATGTTTCGATATTTCTTAATTACATTATACATAGTTAACTACCTGAAAGCTTCCTGTGGCATAAAATCTCAGGCAAACAAGTAACTGTATTATTGGAGGAACTGGTAAGCCTGGACGATTAGGTTTAGCAAGAATTGTTTCCACTTTTGGAAGCAATGCTTCCAACTGTGTTTTTGTTGAAACGAAACCTCTTTCTAAATTCATTTTCACTATAGAATTCAAAGGGAATAATTGTATTTTGCAAATAATGCTTTGGAGCACAAATTTCTTCCATTTCTATTAGTTCCTCAGCCTGATCCTTAAAATTGGTATCCATTTTGTTGGTTAAAACATAAATAAGTCAAGGGTATCCTTGACTTGATAAAATCTAACTTATTTCATAAAATAAGCTTTAATTAAGTCACCATGAGTAGCAAAAAGCTCAACTTCATTAAGTCCAATTTTATAAAGTGAAGTAGGACAAAATCAGCATTAAGAACAACTTGTTTGGGCAATAACCAGGAATAAAGATGAGATTTAAGTTTGACTTGGATATAAGTTTTTCTTAATACAAGTATGAATACCAGTCTAAGATCATTTGTGGAGCAGTAAAAACAGCACCCATAACAGCACTGCAACTATATACCAGTAATCAATCAATAAATTAAAAACACGTCAAACACCTACAAATAAAATCACCGAATATCTATGCAACTTACAAATCAGAATAAATGTCAAACCTACAAACAAATAATTTAAAATAATTATTTAAAAAAAAAGCACAGAAATATATCTAGATCTAATAAAAAAATCAAGAAGTTAGATATCAACTATATTAGCTCATCTTAATCTAGTATAATGCACATGATAATTTTCATTATTCCTAAAAAGCTGTTTATTATTATGCACAAAAGATACAGTTTCTAATATATATATATATATATATATATATATATATATATATATATAATGATAGAACATTTAATTCCTTAAAAATTGGTTTACTGGCGGCATAAGATGGTAATTGCTGCATTATTCTTAGCATTTTCTTTTATTATTTAAAAACTATAGATGATAAACTATGGTCAACAAAGGAGAAACAGGAGCTGGAATATGTTCAATCCTTTTCACACTACAGCTCAACTGGAGGAGATAACACAAGCGGTTCTGCAGAACTCAAATCAATGCTCCATGCACTGAAATATCTCTTATTAAGAATAAGCTCCTTCCAAATAGCAATATTTTTGATAGATTGCAAAGCAGCAATTCATACAGTGGCATCAAACTCCAAGCAAAACCAAACTACTACTACCCAAGAAATAAAAAGTATTACCAGATTCTGACCAATCTTCAGAAAACAGTAGCATTCCAGTGGATCCCCTCACATTGTGGAATAATAAGAAATGAAATAGCAGATCTCCTTGCCAAGAAAGGAACCAAACTACCTCATTCAACAAAAACACAGGACAAGAAGGCAATAAGATAACAGATTAAGTTGAATAACAAATCAGAATTCAAAACCAAAACAAAGATGCTAGCATCAACAAACCATGGGAAAACATCCAACAGAACTGGGAGAGATACAAAAACAAACCTAGATATGAAACAACCACAGTTTCCAGAATAACAATACAACACAACTGCCTGGCTGCCAATTTCCACAAGATAGGCATCTGTGAGTTAGAAAGATGTGCACTTTATAATGAACCAAATAGCAGGATGGACAACAAATACCTACTACACTGTAGAACACTTGATAAGGAACGGCAGAAGAGCAAGAACATCTTCTGGATGAAATTCCAGAGCTGCCAAGAATAAGAAAATGAAGTTTTCAATCCACATTAAGGGGAACATTATATAATCATTCAATCTTTACTCCAGATGGAGCTGTACCCAATTTCTTGGGCCAGGGACTCCCTAGATGTTTCCATTGCATTCACTGGACTTTTTTTTGTGGTGCGTGGTAGCACACCAT
The DNA here is from genome assembly GCA_030762175.1 of Metallyticus violacea. Classification (NCBI taxonomy): domain Eukaryota; kingdom Metazoa; phylum Arthropoda; class Insecta; order Mantodea; family Metallyticidae; genus Metallyticus; species Metallyticus violacea. Next base: position 2,782,783 of record CM060832.1, read on the forward strand.
GATTTGTCATCAGCTTCTCCAAAAAAATCCAGATCTTGTTTATGACACCTTTTGTTCTCCTGTGCCTGTAGCAAGTTTTGTGGAACTTAATGTGCACACACCTTTTTCATATTCAAATCATTATGAACAATGATGTGCAAGTTGTGTGGTCAAAGCCTGTCTGACATTCTAATTCACCAAAGGTTAATCGTCTATCAGCCATAATCAATTCAGACACAACCTCAATGTTCCTGAGAGACTGCGATGTTGACAGACAACCAGTACTCATATTCTTGTGTGCAGATTCTCTGTCGCTGGCAACCCCATTGACCCAGTGTAAGCAGTCTTGTACAGGAATCTCTGCAGTCCATCTTTGTCCATATTAGTTGCCTTCTGTCTTATTCATGTCTTTCTCTACTTGTCAATAAATGGGTACTGTTCTTTGGCTACCAACTCTGTTTACAAATGCTATCTAGTGTCTGCATGATGTACTACTATCAGTCCATCTCCCTATGAATGGGTATGCCCATAGATTATCCTTATTTGTAAAACACAGCTATCGTAAGTCATCTCTAAGCTCTCATCGTACATTCTTTTGAACTATTTATCTGACATTTCTGGAACTTGGTATAAGCATGCTTTAATTGAACTCACAGCTCTATTTAATTATTTGTTTTGAATAGAGTTTAATGCCCATTTTTACTGCTTAGACACCACAGTTAGTGGACACTGGTGATATTTGGTTTCTGCAAGATGTATTGTTTTTTAACTTTGCATTCAAAGCTGACTACAGCAACAGCTGATGAAAGCAGAGTGCATGTAGTGGAAAGATCATCGTTGCATATATTAACAGACTCAAGAAACTGTAAATATTGGATGGTTAGCAGTGAAAATAATCCTCAAAAAAAACTTCACGTCAGGAAGCTCAATTGATTGGATCATTGGAATACCCACCACCTCGAAAAAAGCAGGTCTGCACACTTCTTCTTCCAATGAGCGTAACATTAATTAACATTTTGTTCATTGCATATGGCTGGGTTCAAGAAGCTGGTGTAGGAACTGTAAGCCTTGTGAATGCATCTGATGTACTTCTCTTTGCATAGAATAATTTCTATATGTGGCACATAAAACAAATGTTAAAAGGGGCAGAAACACAAATTTTTCTAATTTTTAAAAGTTAGGAAGTAATGGATGTGGTCACTCTTGTCTCCATTACAATGTTATGTAATACAGCTCTAGGTACAATTGTTTGGAGTTCAGTTTATACGAGAGCCACTCTCTTTGAGCATGGACACAATAAATTTTTACAAATTTAGATTTAAGCATTGCATCTATTCTGCATCACATTCTATACAATTTTTCATCTGTTCAAACATTTTGTCAATGCTGAACACTATGCTTCTTTGGATAGGGCTCAAATACATTTTTAGTATGCAGCTACTGTGGCTTCAAATAATTGAAATTGTTGCCATAAATTTTTTCTTTTATTTTGGGGAAAGGAAAAAAAATCACATAGAGCCAGATTTGGTCTGTAGGGAGGATGGGACAAATATTTGACTATATGAAGGGTTGGAGGAGGTTTATAAAAATTTAAATAGAAATAATGTTTTAAGTAAAAAAAAACATATATATAAAAGTTACATAGGGCCAGATTTGGACTCTAGGGAGGATGGGGCAAATCTTTGACCATATGAATGGTTGGAGGAGGTAAAAAAAAATTTAAATAGAAATAAGGTTTTAAGTAAAAAACTTAAAATCTAACCGTTGACTCTGGCAGAAATTAGATTGTTTCAAGTGCAGTGTGGGCAGAGGCATTATTGTGGTGCAACAAGATTCCACACAAGTCAGTGTTAGGGCACTTTGTTCTCAGTCAATTCAACACTTAAGACAGGCATTTTGTGATGTACCATCTGGGAGTGACAGTCTTGTCCATCAAGTGGAATTAGCTGAGAAGAAGGAACAGATCATCTTCTTGCTCACCTCACTTTTGTTGAGGGATCCTCTTCTGGGAAGACCCAGACCAATGACTGTCACTTAGCTTCTAGATCACACTGATATATCCAGCTTTTGTCACCTCTTATGATGCAAATATGTTTTTGATCTTTCTGCATAAATTTTTTCTATCATTTCCTGGCACGAATACAGGCCTGCTTTTTTCGAGGTGATGGGTGATCCAATGATCCAATCCATTGAGCTTCCTGACGGGAAGTTTTTTTTTTTTGAGGATTATTTTCACTGCTGTCCATCCAATATTTACAGCTTCTTGAGACTGTTAATATATGCAACGATGATCTTTCCACTACATGTGCTCTGCTTTCATCAGCTTTTGCTGTAGTCAGCTGTCCTGTGTGGTCTTCATCTTTGAGGGAATCCCTTTCTCTTTAAAATCTACAAACATGATTAAATAGTGAATTGTGAACAGCAAATGCTTGATGCAATCTTTCAAGGCATTCTCTCTCCCCTAAACTGACTTTAAAGTGGTAGAATATCATAGTGCAGAAATGCTCTCATTTGGGATTCATCCTAGCATCTGGCACAGCAACCCTACATATACGTACACAGCTTTGCTGATAGCATACATTGTTGGAGCGGCCAGACTTGCACATGTTGCTATTTAAACTTTAATCTAAAGTAGGATAAACTGCATTGGCTTGTATAAATCCTTGTTGTCCATTCTCAAAACTTTTCAGAATGATCCTTGTAATCCTATGAAAATATTTTTGTATGTCTGACATTCTTTCTATTTTGGCATGTGCTGCATCCCATCTGTTTCAGGATGTAGTTAAAGCATTACAGTAACCTCTATAACATAATGATAATTAGGTATGCATGTTTATGTATATAGGGTATAACCATCTTAATAAGATGGCTGTGTAGCCAGGACAAATTTCATTGAGCAGCTTAATATCTTGTAATTGCTTAGTACTCAAATAGTATTGGCACTAGGAAGTGAATTGTAAGGATGAAAAAGTTTAATTTGAATATTTTATTATTGTGTCTTTGGTTGAATTGGAGCCTGGTTCCCTGGGTGTTCCAGTAGACAGATGCTGATGAACTTGGGACTGGAATCTGAGGCAATAAAATTGGAAAATTTTGTATTTAAATTATTTAGAATTTAATATAATAATTGATAAGTAAATTATCTAGTAATTTATTAATATATTAATTATAATTTTAAAATTTAAGAATTATCAAGAAAATCTAATGGACACCTTTATTAATGGTGTCAATTTCAAACTGAGCTCTGAAGTGAGAATTATTAAATTATATGGTGATCCAGGTCACCTAGTAACAATTGCTTGAAGTTTAGAAATACGGATACTTGAATGTTGATGGAAAAGCAGCCTGTGCAAATGTGATAAATTTCAGTTCTGTTGCAGCTAGAATATAGAATTTTTACCTGTGTACAATCAAATGCTCCGAGAACACCAGATAAATGGTATATGGTAGAAGTTATTAAAATAATTTGCTTGTGTTCCTCTGAATAAGGAAATGTTAAGTTCCTTCCTCTTTTTGATGCAATTGCTGCAGAAAATTTTCTGAAAACAGTGGCATTTTAAATGCAGTGTTGTCCTGAAACAGTGAAATAAAGCCTTTACATAACAATGAGGGGGAGAGGCAAGTTTCTGCTTAGTGTATTCTAACCTCTCTCTGTATTTCATCTACTATCTTGACGACTGCTTTTCACACTCTGTGTCTTTGTAAAATTCCTTTTTTGTGTAAAAAGTTTCAAAGTCATTGCACCTTTCAGCCCTTTCTCTGTTATGAATAATTTAATACAGAATTTTGTTGTTGACAATCAGATTTAAGGCTGCCATTTTTGAACTGTTAACAGATTTTAAACTTTTAACATAAGAGAAAGGTGATATTAATTTAACACTATGTTTAACATGATGTTAATGTTAATATTGATTAATGAAACAAATCTTCGCATTATACTGACATTTTTGTCATCTTTAATGAAACAGAATTCTGTAAGCTGTATTGAGCTGTATTGATGAATGTAGGGACATGCAGGCAACTTAAAAATAAGTTTTCTATTAGTTTGTAGTTACTTTTGTTTTCCTGTTGTTTTTATTATTGGAAATATCTGTTAATTTAAGTTTAGGTATAACTGAGCCCAAATCTTCTGGACATTCCAGTAGAAACTGCTGATAAGCAAAAGACCAACATTTAACTAAAATTAAAGAAATTATATATTTTATCAATAAATTGATCCACTTATATGCTTCTCTTACTTATTAAATTTATTTTCAATGATTTGAAATGAAGGCATGTAGTATATTTAATTATTCATTGTAATTATGACTTTAGTGTTAGGTTTAATTCTCAGACAATGAATTTTGGTTTATTTGCTTACAGTTTAAGATTAAATTGGAATATAAAAATATCAAACAAGTATTTTGTCCCCTTTTTTCTTCTTCTAAAAGCCTGTTATAGAGTAGAGGAATGTGAACCAATGGTAAATATAATAGTTGGTTGACTTGTGAACTTCCTGGCAAGCCTGTCCCTCATATCTGAACCAATGCTGTAAGATGCCACAGATTTCTATTTGGTTATAAATTCTTGATAGAGCTCTTTTTTTGTTGCAGATGGTTTGAAAATTTGAAGTTAATCCTGTCTGGAGTTACACGCCCAACAAGACGTGGTGCCATCTTCAAGAATTTTAGGCCACGTAAAATCCAATTGAGTCGACATTACCGTAAAGTTCATCTGCTTGTGGGCTTTCACAAATTTCAGGTTTACTACTGGATGTCTTTTGCAATGCAGCGAGGATTTGAATTGCTGGGTGGACGTATTTCCTCTAGCTCAGGTGAATCTCTGAATTTGAAATTCACTGTATGTATTATGAGAACTAGCCTGAAATATATCTCTGTACAATCTATTTATGTATTTGTTTATTTATTTGGATTAAAAAATTCATCAACCCAGGTCGTGTTTGAGCCTGCAACCTTTGATCTACAAGGCAAGTATGGTTACCACTAGACCACCAGGACCTACATACAAGAGTAAATTGAAAAGTTTCTAGCATTACGATGAAAACAACATAATCCTCTTAAAGCTCAGTACACTTGTTCCACATATTTCAAGCTTTTCACTTTGTCCCCTGAATGTGACTTTCTTTGAGGTCTCAGAATCAATCACTTTTCGTTCAACCAAAATCTCTTTCTAGTAAGTAGTGGGAGGTGATGGAAATAAGACAAATGTAGTGGATGATAAATGATCTTGAATCCAAAATTGTACATTTTTGTGAACAATTGCACTTTTATTGTCATAGTGAAACATTTGCCCATTCTTGGATGTTTTTTCTTAATTGCTGTTTTCAGTATGTCAAAAGTATCATTTTTTATTTGTCAGTAGCAGTTTTCCATTCTCAAGATTATCAATTAACAAAATTTCTTTTGCATTCAAAAGCTATCCTTTCCAGCTAATTGCTTGACTTTTGCTTACTTCCTGATTCACCTTGTCAGATCCATTGTTTTGATTGCATTTTTTTGTTTTTGATTTGTGGTGATAAATCTATGTTTCAGTTGCAAATTTTACTGGACTTCTCTTAAACCTTCTAACCATTTGGTAAACGTTTTTTAAATGCAATTTATTATGTAAAATGTTAACTACCTGCCTGTAAGTGATTCTTATGGTTTCTCCAATTTGATGCACCTCTATTGGGTGATCTGCTAAATGATATCATGGATTTTATTCACAATTTCTTTAAGGTATCTGTGTTTGAATGACCTTAAGGGGGTTCATTGTAGAACAAAGATTTTACAGACAGTGTCAATTACATGAACTGAATCTTCTGAGCTGCAAGGCCTGGTCCAATGGGATTTCCCTACTTCATCTCCCCAGACATTTTATCCACGACTGCAGTGGATATCTTCAGTGGTGTGCTTGATATGATCTTCATGGAGATGAGGCAATTTTTTTTATTTGGTGTATTTATGGAGTGGTGTGCTTGATATGATATTCTTGGAGATGAGGCAGTTTTTTTTATTTGGTTTATTTATGGAGTGATGTGCTTGATATGATATTCTTGGAGATGAGGCAGCTTTTTTTATTTGGTTTATTTATGGACGCTCTTTAACATCTCAGATCATCAGCATCTCATTCTATCTAGGGTGTGAAATGACCGACAAATTATGCTTAAAGGCCTCTTTTTTTCAGACTTGAGTTTCTTTATCATACCATAAATGTACTACATGGGACCCATGGCTTTACTTCCCTTCCAAAGGAAGCCATACTTAGGGGTTTTACGCCCAAAAATCCATCCGTCCTGGCCAGGATCGAACCTGCAATTTTGGGTTTAGGAGGCAAGTATGATAACCACTACACCTTGAGGACCATCAGATGAGGCAGTGGCAGACTTGTTGATGGAAGGGGTTGGCAATATATAAATTAAGGATGCCTGTAGAACTAAGCTCTGATTGGTTGCTTGGTTAAGGAGTTTGGATACTGCAACAAGTACTAAGAGCTAACAGATATGAATCCAAAGAAGTGAGGAGAGCCTTACATCCCAGAATCAACACAAAACAGATGAACATACTGTCTAAGAAGAAGGGCACAGCGTATCTTCCGTTTCTGAAAAAGTCAAATATGCATCTCCAAGCTAGTTAGATGACATAATGAAGAAACATTTTTTAAACTGTCAAATATAAGAAATACATTCTGCTCCACAAAAGATACAAGGAAACCACTTGCCTCAGCTGGTGTCTACAGCAGTTTACTTTGACACCACACAGCTCAGTATTAATACATGCCCCACATAACATAAAGAAACATTGCCACCTAGGTCAGACAGACAAATCAGCCATCGCTGAGCATGCCTTCCTAGCTGAACGGAGAGCATAGCAGCATATTATCTTCAACATCTCATTATCATCCTAGCTTATATACAGAGAGAAAATTGAAATTATTTACAAATACAGAAACAATTTTAACAGGAAAGAAGAAGCTCTAAAATTGCACTCAGCATGGTTTCGGCATTACAAAATATCACAATATTACAAGAAACCACATGAACCAATAAGCAACAAACCCCCTGCTGGAAATGCCCAGGAGCTGCAAATTAGATCCAAACCCCTTAACCATGCAAACCAATTAAAGCTTAGTTACACAGGCACCCCTACTATATACATATATATATATATATATATATATATATAGAGCCATCCCTTCCAGCAACAAGTCACTCACTGTCTCGTCTCCAAGAAGATCACTTCGAGCACAGCACTGAAAATGTCCACCACAGCCGTGGACGAAACTACTGAGAAGATGGACGAGAATCCCATTGAACCATGGCCTTACAGCCCGGAAGACTCAGTTCATGTAATTAAGGTGATTCACTACTTCTGTGCATGTAATTATGCTTTAATTCAGAAACCGAAAATCTTAACATGGAAAATGAAGCTGAAGAACCCCCAGGGGGCAGCATCCAATTTGAATTTGATTTCCATTGCCTTTTTTCCTTCCAAATAAAAAAAACTGATGATGACTTTAATTCCATGTTTATGCTAAATGAAAATGCACAAGAATGAATAAAAATATTTGGAAAGAAATCTTTTCAGTCCACCCTCATATTTTACAAATTCTTCTTGTAGTACTACAATGAATTGTGATGTTTTTCTCCTTCATTGCACCTGTATTCTAAATGGTGAATGTTTTATGTTTAATTTGAAAGGAAAAATAAAAGCATATTCGAGATAGAGTAACACTCAAGGGGCCTGTTTCATCAACATATGTTAAAAATGCACCAACATGTTGTGTGTTAATATCATGTTAAATTTTTAAAAAATTAACCTACTTTTCCAGAAAAAGTTATTTAACACTTTCAGTATTAATTAAATTTGGAATCTAATACATGAAGAAAGAATTAATAATCTCTTGTGGGTCAAACTATTTAAAACCATTCTTTCTGGATTCATTTACTGGAGATTTACTCGGGACATGTTTCACGGACCTTTGTCAACATTCTCAGGTGCTAAATGAGCGTTGGATTGTTCATTGAGGTTCAATTAGTACGTGTCTGTGTTGACTTAGGAGGTCTTGTGATAAACTTGAAGAAACTGCTGTCTCCTTCCAGCCTGTCAAAATGCATTAACTTTTTATGGAATTTTTTAAGAGGAAATTACTCAAATTTCACTAATTCTGTTCCACTTACTTAGACATGTTTAAAAGCTGTTGCCCTCATCATCAGCATCATCTTCTATGGCATTGTCGGTTCTGGTGGTGTACCGGGTAACCATATTTGCCTCCTAAACTCAAGATTGCAGGTTCAATCCCAGCCAGGATCAATGGATTTTTAGGCTTAGAAATCCTAAGAATGACTTACTCTGGAAAGGAAATAAAGCCATGGGTCCAATATCATAGATTTATGGCACAAAAAAAACTTCAAGTCTGAAAACAGAGGCCTCTGAGCAAAATTTGTCAGTTGTTTCTTGCCCTGAATTGAATCGGACGCTAATGACCTGAAATGTTAAAGAGCATTCATAAATAAACCAAATCAACAAAAAAAAATTCTATGGCATTAGAACTGGAGAGCAGGCCATGTGACCTCTGCTTCCTCTACCTCCATCTTACAACTTCATTGATAGAAGGCAGTATTAGAAGAGAGCATGTAATCAGAATGCCAGAAACTTAACAGTCTCCAATCATTCGGCTTTCTAGTTCGAGGAATGCCACATCTCCATCAGGCAACTCCCCAGTTATCCTCACAAAGTTCGGTGGATCCCATTCCAGCCTCCTTAATTTAGAAAAATTCCTAAGCAGGTACTGGTAATCAAACCTAAGACCTCCCAACCAACATTCAGCAATGCTAACCACTAGACCAAGGAGGCAATTCATCATCAGCATGGTTCCTTTTAAAAAGTTCACGTACTACTAGCCAATCTTAAATATTTAAAAATATTCAAAGATTACAATGTCATCTTAGCACCTCAAAACTGATAGAGCGTGAAAAATGTATTAAACTACAAAACAGATTCCAGACTTATGAAAAAAAATCCAGAATTTACCAGACTTGGTTTTGCTCATCTTTTTTCATTTTTATCGTGCATATATGTTTAATTCCTTTGGTTGTTGAACTGTTTTTTTTTCTTTCTTGTGGTTTTCATATGCCATTTTTGATTTTTCTGTTTGTTTATCATAATGGATGTTTTTCCAATGTACCTTCAACTTATACTTATATTTTTATTTTTTTTTCCTACATAGGTTTTTTCACAATCTCAACAGTTAATCTGGCAAATGACAGATTTTTTTTCTCTTTGGGCTTAAAATCGTTTTGTTTAATTTTAATAAATTTATCACACTCTATCAGTTCTGGAGTGCTAAGATGATACTGTGTTTTTTGAATATTGTTTGAAATTTATAATTGGCTATTGGGAGGTATGGAAACTTTTTAAAACATACCCTGAATAAATCTCCAGTAAATGAAATCAGATATATTCTACTCGGAAGATTGTTAGTTAGCAAGATTGCAAACAGCAGGTATTGAGAAAGCAGTGTCAGAACTTTTAAGACTGATGTACTTTTGTTTGCAGAGAATTATTGATAAATATAATGTATGAAATGAATTTTAAGAGGAGCAGAGGCACAAATTTCCCTAAATTTGAAAAGTAGACAATTATTAAGTTAGGAAATAATGTAGGTAGTCAGCCTTGTCTCCACCACAGACTTTTAGCTGGGAGGTAAGAGTTTTTAATTCTTGAAGGACACACTGCTTTTGCATTGCATGCAGCAAGCGTGTGACACACTTAATATATATAAACAATGTATACAGTTTTTTTCACACTAACTCCATTCACTTACATAAATTTGGAACATATGTTTCGGGAGCGATCCCTCCCATCTTCAGCCTGTTGACAAACTGTTGTTAAACGTGGCGGTTGGGTCTCTTGATGTTCTTGTGGCGGCATCTGTTGGTTCTATTAGGAATTTGCTGAGTTCATCCAATGGAGGGATATCGAAATTCATCAAATTATCCTTATTTTTGGTAATGAAAATGTTTTCCCAAGTTGAAAGTTCTATTGCATTATGAAGTTGTTTAAGTAGTTTTATCTCTGATTTAATTTCATGATTTTTATTCCAAAAGTGCGCTGCTATTGCAAAAAAAAAAAAAAAAAAAAAAAAAAAAAAAAAAAAAAAAAAAAACACTTCAGAAATATTTGCTTAAAACAAATTGATAAATCAGCAATAGCAACGCACTTTTGGAATAAAAATCATGAATAAATCAGAGATAAAACTACTTAAACAACTTCATAATGCAATAGAACTTTCCACTTGGGAAAACATTTTCATTACAAAAAATAAGGATAATTTGATGAATTTCGATATCCCTCCATTGGATGAACTCAGCAAATTCCTAATAGAACCAACAGATGCCGCCACAAGAACATCAAGAGACCCAACCGCCACATTTAACAACAGTTTGTCAACAGGCTGAAGATGGGAGGGATTGCTCCCGAAACATATGTTCCAAATTTATGTAAGTGAATGGAGTTAGTGTGAAAAAAACTGTATACATTGTTTATATATATACCACTCCATTGTCAACAGCTTCGTAAGTACACTTATTTGAGACACTTAATATAGTTAGGTATTTGTTCTAATTATTCACAAGCTTGTATTCTTTGTTGCAACAGTGTTCCAATGACTGAAGAAATATATAGTAAAAAGCTGGAAAAATAGTCATTAGTCATCCTACATATTGTTACAGCCAAGGAAATAGGAGCACTATAGGTCAAAGTATAACATTCTGTGTTATATTTTTAGATGGGAAAGGACCACCATAGGTGGCCGAGGTCGTTAAGGTGCAGACTCGTGAGCGGGAGGTCTGGGGTTCGAATCCTGCCAGGACCGTCCTCCCTGACAGGTTTTTTCCAGGTTTTCCTCAGTCCTCATAAATGACAAATGCCAGGGAGGTACCCTAAACTTAGGCCTGGAATGTTTCCTTTCTTAAAAGTAAATCCTTTCCCAATATTTCATTTGATCTCATGTATCACCAGAGTCCATTGTCTGTGATGCCTCTGTAGCAAAAACAGGCGTTAAACACTATTCATTCATTAGATGTGGAAGGGACAGTTGAAAGACTCTGAGGGCTTCCTTGAAACATACATCGGAAATAAATAAACACTGTTCTCCAAGCAATTTTATATAATTCTGTGGGTTCAATGGCATCCTAGGATTGAGAACGCACAGATGGAATACAGATCACTTCCCCACTCTACAGCTTAAACTCCAGAAATATATACCTTCAGTATTATACAGGCAATTGGCACAGGAAAATTCTTTTCACTGATGAAAATTATTTATAATTGAAGAATCCTTCAGCTGCAAAATAGATGAAATTTCTGCCTGAACCTCAAAAGAAAGTTGAAAGAAAGCTCCAAGAGCCTTTGGCGATGATCATCTGCTTCCTGATTGGGTATCTTATGAGCTGCATTTCTGTGAAAAGGAGTCTGTCAAGATTCTGTATTGGAGCCTGGCCTTTAAGTAACACCTTATTCAATATTGGATACTGGAGCAGGATACAGCACCAGTCTGCTCCCAGGAATGATGTTGGACAAATGTACCTTACTTCATTTCACCAGCTGATTGTCCTTCCAACAATTTTGATTTAAACCAGTTGGACTATAAACTAAGAGCAGTACTTTGAAATGGCCTGGAAGAGCAGACACCATAATATTGCAAATTTGCAGTAAACTGATGAAGGCGGAAGCTAATTACCCATTACAGATCATCCTTGCGCAATTGATGAATGGTCACAGAGACTTAAGAACTATGTGAAGTCCAAAAATGATTATTTTGAAGTACCAATCACCGAAAGTGATTGGTATTTCATATACACTGTAATTTAATAAAAACTGTAGGTATATTTATTAAAAACTTTGTAACAGTATTTATGACATACTTCATTATATTTGATTTAATTTTTTTTAAATATCTCCAGCTAAATCAAGTTAATTGTATTATATTGGGATTGTAGTTTTATGTTGTAACAGATAAACTTCGTTTTCCTGTAATATAACAAATTATTATTGAGGAAATCACTCAAATTTCACTAATTTTGTTCCAGTTGTTCCAACTAGATAGGCAAAACAAACCGAAATATTACCATACTGTTTAAAGAACACATGAAAAATGTAAAATATAAACACATGGAAAAATCAGCAATAGCAGACCATTTCTGGCAAAAGAACCATGAATTCCAAAAGGAACCTAAACTCTTAAAAGCTCTTTAAAAACCCATAGAATTAACAGTGTGGGAAAATATATTCATAAACAAAAACAAGGAAAATTTGTACATTATAATTAATCTGTCGCCTAACACAAACTTATGCTTCACTTACTTTTAAATACAGTGGGACCGGTTTCGAAGAGACATCCTCTCCATCTTCAACTAATTTGACTTAACAAGCTTCACTGTATAAGTTCTAACAGAACTTTTTAAAAATGCCTTATTTTTCGAAAGTTCTTAAATGAAGGAAAATTTGGTTAATTTTGATCTCCCAAACAATAGTAACCTCATCACAAATCTCATAAAATCAGCAGAGTGACATCTTAACACCATGCTGGGAAGGTGACAGTGGAAACATGCTGATGATGAAGGCAAACGGCTTTTGAAACATGTCCAAGTAAGTGGAGCAAAATTAGTGAAATTTGACTGATTTCCTCAATAATAATTTGTTATATTATACTATAATTTCACTGTGAAAATTCCAACTATTCCAAACTAATCAATTTCCTGTGTCTAAAACCAAATACAGAAACACAGTTTCTGTTTGCAGAGCACATACTTATCCTTGTGCCAGTTGATGATGGCCTGAAGCACCGTCCTAGGGCTGAGTGGTCCATTATGTACATGAACTGTGAGCTGAATGATGCTGAAATTTGGCTGAAAAGTGCACTTCAGGAAGAACCAGGAAAAGAGGTACGTAATCTCAGGAGGTTATACCACTGTGGCACTGGTTTGTTATAGCAATGAAGACTCACTTATTCCTTTGTGCTTGTGTACAAACCTTTATCTGCCATGTTCCTGGCAATCTGACACAGCTTTTTTTGTGAAATGTTATAAATTTCTCTTTCAGTTTGTCTAGAATAGGGAGATTATTTTGGTATAATTTGTTTTTAAGCTTTCTCCTAGGTAAAAATCACCAAAGATTAAACAAAGTACAGTCATTGAAAAATGGCTAGTCACTAAAGACAAAATTACTTATTTGCTATCCAGGGTCAAGGTTGGTATGTTCTTTTTCAAAGTAGTCCCCATTGAGTTGTATACATTTGGCTCAATGTGTCTGCCAATCCTAGAAGAGTGCTGGACATCATCTTCAGAACTGCGTACATCTTCTTTACAGCAGCTGTTGATGAACTAAAATGTTGGTCTCAGAGCTTGTTTTGAACTAAGGTAACAGAAAAAAGTAATACAGCTAGGTCTGGGCTGTGTGAAGGGTGAGGCACACATTCTATGTTTCTAGTCAAATGTTCAGCAAACGTGAGTGCGTGCATTTCATGGTGAAGGCACCAACCAGATGAATGCAGCTCAGGGTATTTTCATCAAATGTGTTTCGCTAGGACCTTCCAAACAATCTTATAATACTCCTCATTAACTGTTGTTTGCAAGTGGGACTTCTTGTTGATAAATATTCTGTAGTTTTGTTCATAAGTTGCAGAACAAAATCACCATTACCTTTCCTGCCAACCTAACAATCATGCCTTCTTTGGTGTCTGAGAACAAGGTGATTTCCAGACTGAGTTTGCCTGTTTGTTTTTTGGATCGTAATGGTGAAACCAAGTCTGATGAAATTAAGATTTACATCGCCATGCTGCGCTATCAGATGCAAGCTACCAACACATACTGTTCAAGTATCAGCAATCTCGGCACAGATGTGTAAGTGATCATTACTCTCATGGGAAATGTCTGCCAGTGTATCCACTGTTATTCATTGATCTTTGCAAACATTAATAGCACGGTTTTGTTCACTTTATTAATTGGAACACTTGGACTGCCCTGCTTTGTTGTTGAAATACAGCCCTCCTTAAACTCTTTGATTGTGGCAGAATATCATTGGCATAAGCTAGCTGTAACGTTGTGTATGCTTGCATACTGGATTTCTGCAAAGGCAGCAAAATTTTGTGAGCAGCATAATATTCATTACAAAGCAACACCATTTTACGCAGACAACTGACGAACACTCGCTCTTTTTGGCATCCTGTACTAAGAAGCACGTACATATGTATAAAATATAGTGAACTTTTGTAACAGTGGTGTCAAATAATTCTAGAATGTTAGTGGTGTGTATGTTACAATTTCGACTCCATTTTTTAAAATGTACATATGTGCTTCCAGTTTTTTCCTGAATCAGATGAGATCTGTTCTTCTTATGAAAAATTGTTTCATTGCTGTATCTCCACATATGATGAGAAAAAATAATCATTCTCGATCTTTATTGACCAGCCCTAGTAGTATGCTCAGTGGCATTGTGTTGTTTAAAGTACACTAATTTCTTATGTTGGTTTAGCAAATAATGAGATTAAACTAATATATCTTTCTGAGTTAATTTTATTATCAAAGAAAAAATTAAATTTGATGTGCATTTGTTGTTTACAGGGGTCATTTGAAAAATTGTTGGAATTACCTGAAGATTGTAACAGTAGTTCCAAATAATTACCATATCAAAATCATGATGCATATAGCTATGCTATAATGCTTCCCTTGATGAAGGACTGGTAGGTTTTTGCTCTTGGGGATAAAAACACGTTGGAAAAATAGTAAATATAGAACATTGTGTATTGCTTTATTTCTCTGTGAAGAAGAATATGATAGCAATAAAATTTCATTTACACATACCAAAAACATAGGTGCGCCACTACACACTAGAAATAAAACACCAAAGAAGGCCAAATGTGTGAGGTTAGCAGGAATATTAAAGAGATAGACTTATGATAGCATCATGCTAACAATTTGGTCATGCATAAGTTAATAGTTTTTGGCATTGAGATGAATATCATACAAAAATTAATCAGTAGTATATTCTCCTGCACTGTCTGTCCCAGTTTCTTGATTCCATATCTGAAGAAATCTAATGGTTTGGAGCTAAAAAAGTTGTCATGAGCATTTTCTGTATTGAAAAAGTTCCCTGAAAGATTGTTGGATAGAAAAGGTGGAAGTCTAAGGTCACAAGAGCAGGAGAATATGGGGGATGTGGAATCGCCTCGCAACCAAACTACTGGATACCTGCTTTCATCATGTAAGTAGAGTGGGGCCAGCATTATCATGTTTTAGCAGCACTTGATGTAGTCTTTTGAATTGTTGATGATAAATTTCAGTAGTTATGGTTACATTCCTGAGAAGCAATTCATATTACATGATGCCTTCTTTATCCCAGCCGACACATAACACCATCTTCTATGAATGGACAGAAACTTTTGCAAGGAGTGTTGCTTTTGTGAGGACTAAAATCATTCCTTTCTTTCTTTAACATTTTTCATCACCAGTAATAGTTTTGGATAGGAAGTCAATGGTTTTTTGGGTTTATTTATGAATGCTCTTTAACATCTCAGGTCATCAGCGTCCTTCCTGTTCAATTGAAGGCATGAAATGGCCGACAAATTTTGCTCAGAGGCCTCTTCTTTCAGGCTTGAGGTTCTTTATCATGTCGTAAATGTACGACAAGGGAGCCACGACTTTACTTCCCTTCCGAAGGAAGCCATACTTAGGATTTTTACGCTGGAAAAGTCCATCGGTCCCGGGATTGAACCTGCGATTTGGGTTTAGTAGGCAAGTATGGTTACCACTACACCACTAGGACTGACAATATTGTTCATGAGGTAACTGGTGGAGAACATGCAGAGATGGACATGCTGATTTTTGTTGTTTTCCTTAAAGCATATGGTACTCATATACCATTTTTGCTCAAGAATTGTAAATATCGCACAATGATCAACTGGTCACATTTCATATCATGTGTTATTTCTCAGGTTGATAATCATGAATTAAAGAGTTCAAAAGGTTTTCATCAAAGCCTGAATGTGGCAAATTGCTCATGTCATAGTGGCTTCTTTGAAACGACAAAACCATTTTCTTGCCATACTTTCTTTAATGGCATTCTTCCCATACACAGCACAAAATGGGCCCAATTTTTGGGTACGGGGCATAGCGACCCCGAGGCACCCGAGCTGCTCCCGCACGTCCACGCATAGCGTGTTTGACTGCTTTTAATTTCGCCTCCATTTAAATTTTTATTCGTTTTACCTCCCTGTTCTTTGTCTGAAGGATGCCCCCGTGTTTGATACGATAAAAGGTGACTGGGTAATGGCGTAACTCCCGGAACTGGGTTATTATGTAGGACAGGAGCGCATCTTCTGGTAAAGGCCAGGACCATTGCATGAGCTGTTCACTTCCTGCAGGCGATTGGGTCTCTTTGTCAATACTCAGGAAAGTGTGACCCTGAGGTTACTTCGTTCAGTAACCTAAGCCGGGGTGGCGTCAGGAAGCAGCCTGCCATCGGAGACAGTTGCAATGGTGGAAGATAATATCGCTATGGTTCTTGAAAATAATTTCACACATATTAAAAGAAAAAGAGTGGATATAAAAGAAGTAACCGAGAAGCCGGTCAGTCCTTTACTAGGGTAAACGCATTTATTATTCAGAAGGGTATAGACACCATAACTGGACCCGTGAAATCCTGCACACGACTTCGCAATGAATCTCTTTTAGTGGAGACATATGGAATGTCACAGGGTAACTCATTGCTCAAGGCTGCGATTCTCCACGGATATCCGATCCGTGTCGAGCAACATAAAACGCTAAATTCGTCGCGAGGAGTTATTACAGCTAATGTTCCTGACGGTATGTCCGACCCGGAAATCCAAAGTTGTCTGGAAGACCAAGGGATCACGTCCGTGTATCGAGTGCAGGCGAGGAAAGACGGAGAAGTACAGCCGACCCGTACTCTTTTCCTCACATTTAACAAGGTAGACCTACCTCAGAGGATTAAAGCGGGCTACGAGGTGATTGAGGTGCGCCCGTATATCCCAAGCCCGTTGCGATGTTATCAGTGCCAGCGTTATGGCCATACACGCATATCTTGTAAGAGTGCCACTTCCATCTGTGGAACCTGCGGTCAGGAAAGTCATAAAGGAGCATGTTCATTCGCTCCTGTCTGCGTGAACTGTCGAGGGGATCATCCCGCGACTGTCCTCGCTATCGCAAAGAACGCTGTATACAGGAAATCCGGGTTAAGGAAAAACTCTCCTTTGTGGAAGCCCGGAAGCGATTTCAATCTCGCCAGTCCATAGTACCTAATACCGGTACATACAGCGTAGTAGCTTCTTCAGCGGCCAAAAAGCGCGATAGTACTACGCAGACCTGCGACCTTGTATTTACACGGGTCCTAATGCACAAAGTTCTCCGAAACGAACTACCATGAAGCCCAAGCCGGTAGTGTTTAATGCCTCGGAAATTAAATTCAAGACCTCTTATACTAGGACTGACTTTATGAAGACGCCCACTCCTGCAGATAAGCGCAAGAGCCCTTCTCCTCCTCGTAGATCCCGCTCCCATGATGGGAGCAAGCCCGTTAGGCGGTCGCCGTCACATGTAGTTATCAACAACTTAACCCATTGTCTAGTTAACCTAAAAATTAGCAAAGAAGCATACCTTAAAGAATACAAACAAATGGAACAAACAGCAGTTAAAAATGGTTATTACAAAGAACTAGTACACAAAAAAGTACAGAAATTCAAGAGGCAAAAATGTATTAAAGAAACCACAACATTTTCAACAAAAAAAAAAAAATAAGCCAATTTTTAAAACAATCATATATCATTCATGGGCTACAAAAAATTTCAGAATATTCTTAAAGATTTTAATATCAGGTTAACACTTGTAAATAGATTTAATGTTAAAAATTTCCTGATTGATAATATTAATGACAGCATTCCATAAGAGAAAAAAGCAGCTGTTTATATAAAATTTGTTGTGCAGAATGTGAAAAAATCTACATTGGTAAAACAAAGAGAAGCATAGGCAAATGGTTAAAAGAGCATTTCAGAAACATAAAATACAAGCTGTTGGAGAAATCAGCAGTGGCATATTATTTCTGGACAGAAAACCATGACATATTGAATAAAAAAAGATTATTAAAATCAGTGCTACAAGGACCTACAGAATTAGCAACATGTGAGAAAATCTTCGATTACAAGTACAAAGACAGTTTAATGAACTTTGACACTTCCAGTGATGAAAACATAAACTTCAAGTTCATCACGCTTTCACCAGAGCAGATTACACATTCCCATAGCATAATGGTTTATTCTCCAGTCGGCTAGGGGCTGATGATGTGAACAAAGGGTTTGTAAAACCGATCCTACATATTTAAACAAGTAAGTACAGCAAAAGAGTGTTAGTTCTACTCAATCACATAATGATCTTAATATATGTGCAATGTTCCAATTAACAATTTTAGTTAAGGGGTTAAGGGGTCAAGTGTTCTACAAATAACAGATTTTTGATACCACCTACAAACATTAATTCCATGTCCAGTGGTGTTAGATTCAGGATTACTTACATTTTAAAGGGCTTCAGCTTAAGAGTTTTATGAAGTTTGGTTCATTATGAACAAAAAATTTTGATGCTCCCATTGTTGTGTTAAGCATTTCAATTATTATCTTTGACTAGCCTGGAAAACAAGCATCAGTTTCATTCAATATTTTCTCCATTTAAATAGTTTATATTTTTTATTTAAACTGGCTCAGTTGCTTTCATTTCTTTGCTAATCTTATGCTGGCATCTTCTCCATTTGAAGTTCATAATAAATTCAAAATTTTTGTCAAGTTTATCATTGTCAAACTGCACTCATTCAATACAAAAATTCCCAGGTGATCAATGACAATAGAAGATATGCAGTAATAATTCACAATACTCTGTATCTAATTAGATCAGTGCACTAAATACTTTGATTTCTTTCTTTAAGGCCAGTACTGTAGCCTTGAACTGATGTGCAGATTGAGATGCATTGCATTATGCAGATATGGTAGCAAATGTGAAAGAGTCTGCCATTGTTGAGAAATGGCCTGAGCCGCAGAAAAATAACCTTTTTTACATTTGGGTCTCTGTTTTATCAGGTTAAATATTTGAAATTCTTCAACTACAAAATTTGGCCAAATGCTTTATTTGGCTAATAATCCCAGGCCCCCGTCATCACCAGAGGGGTATAAAATTACTTGTGATTTGGTAAAGTATATATCAGAATGACCACACACTCCATAAAACATAAACATAACCAGAGCTATCAGCATAGCTGAACATGCCATAAGCTATTATTTGAAAGAATTGAAATTGTTGCCAGAACCAATGATTATTTTAATCCGGCTGGAAAGGAAGCTTATAGATGAAACAAATCCTTTTAACGGTTTTAATTAATAAATAACTTCTACCATTCTTGCATACACAACCATACTTGAAACCCTCCACCACCAATACCAATACAATCTTCTCCATTGCACCTTGGCACTTTCTTGAGACTTTGTATTTGCCACCGGGACTGCGCCAGTTACACTATCCATTGATTATGCTAACTGAAGCAGTTAGCAAAAGCATTGACCTCAAAATGCCACTGACCATGGTGTAAAAACAAGAAAGTTTTAATTTTAGTAATGAAACGCAAGAGTTTAATGATCATATGTAAAGAATATAGTATGCAACAAATTAGCAAATACAAAATTTTTGGGTTATTTCTTGAAGAAGGCTATTTATGTATGGAAGTTATTCTTTTACATTAGCCATGTGTATGACATAAGTTGGGAATGAAGAATCAGATTGAAAAATTCAAGTCAAAGAATCTTCAGCCTTTCTGGGCTGAAGAGAAACTGTAAGGAGGTCTCCAGGGGTACATAGAATTATTGAGAGAGAGGTTTGAGAGGAGGATACTAGCTCAATTAGAGCGTCAGTTATTCACACACATTGCACAGATATCTGTAAATATTTTATGTAAATAAAAGAATCAAGAGTGTAAAATGAGAGTTAAAATAATTAAGAATAATAAGCATTTGCACATGTTTACAGCATGTTTCACTACGGCAACCTGTGGAGAAGTGCTATTGCCTGAGTGTGGCAAAAGTATCATATGGTCGTGAGACGATCCTGCCCAACCGAAATGATTTGCTGAGTGTCAGTGATCATGCTGCTGGCAGCCGTGACACTCCTACACATCGTCTGGTTGTGTATGATCTCAAGGGTGCTTGGACCAAGAGCAACAGGGATGTTGCATTTGCACTCTTTGATACTTTTATGAAAACCAAGGTATAGTCTATCCCAAACATAAATAAAATAAATTTACCAGCATTTTCCCACTTATTCTTGCACATATCTGTTGCTAATTGATGATATCAAATAATGAATTTATAATAAGATATGAATATGAATATGAATATTTATTCAATACTTAATATAATAAGTAAAAAGTAAAATGCAATATACAGAATTATATATAAATTCATCACCCTTTGCTATTTTGTACTTATTTCTCTACTAATATTTTACCCTATTTTAGTTAATTGCTTTATTGATCCGAAATCCACAACACTGTGGGCACTATTAGAATATTTCATTTATTTCCTTATTTCTCCTCAACCATTTCTTTTTCACTTTCCCTTAATAATGTCCTATTTCCTTACATATTTTCTCTGTATTTAAATTCATTATTTTATTCCCAGTTGCTGCAATTGCTTCTTTGGGGCTAAAAAATTGGTGACCTCTAATCAGTTCTTCACATAGGGAACAGGAAGAAATCGCATGGTCCAATATTGGGACTTAGGATAGATGAGTCATTAGCTTTGCCTCACTTCCTTGCAGAAACTCCATTGTTACATTAGCAGTGTGAGCTTATGCATTGTCATGGTGCAACAAAATGCCCTTAGTTCTATCTTTGGATGTCATTCTTGAATTTTCTGAAACACTTTTGGAAGGCAAACTTCTGTGTACTATTTTGCAGTAACAGTTTTCTGATTTTCCAGCTCAATGATTTCTAAGTGATCCGTTATGGAGGAAAAAGAGCAACCATTTTCTTTCCCACACTCCTTGGCCTCTTGATTTTGATTGGGTGGTTGGTCATCAGGGAAAACCCAAATAGAGGACTGGCATTTTGTTTCTGGATCAAACTGATATATCCATGTAAATTCTATCTAATCTGTTGTCTTAACACACTCTTATGCTTCACTTACTTTTAAATATAGTGGGATCGGTTTCGAAGAAACATCCTCTCCATCTTCAACCAACTTGACAACTGTAGGAGAAACTAACATCTATGAGGACTTGTGGCTCCACCCTGGTGGTTTTTTTTTATAAACTGGAAATTTGTATTACATTCTCCTGTAATGTCAAAATTAATAAGATGATCCCTATGTTTATGAACCATGTCTTCAATTCTGTATTTAATTAACATTAAATTGGCACCTGTTAACAAATACACTCTGAAAAATACTTTAGTGGACAACATTTTTAATAACATTCCAAAGGAGAAAAAGTTACGCATCTACAAAGTAACCTGTAAAGAATGTGATAAGATATGCATTGGAAAAAACAAGAGGAACATAGGAACATGGTTAAGGAATACTTCAGGAACATTAGTACAAACAGATAAATAGGTCAGCAGTGACACACCATTTTTGGAAAGATAATCACGACATATAAAGAGAAGTAAAGTTACTTAAAGAAGCACATGGATGTACAGAATTGGACACATGGGAGAAGGTTTGCATTCATAAACATAAGGATCATATGAATTTTGACATTACAGGAGAATGTAATACAAATTTCCAGTTTATAAAAAAACATCACCAGGGTGAAGCCACAGGTCCTCATAAATGTTAGTTTCTCGTACCAGTCGTCAAGTTGATTGAAGATGCAGAGGACGTTTCTTCAAAACCGGTCCCACCATATTTAAAAGTAAGTGAAGCATAAGAGTGTGTTAGATAACAGATAAGATAGAATTTACATTTAACAAGCTTCACTGTGTAAGTTCCAACAGAATTTTTAAAAATTTCTCATTTTCCAAATTTTTTTAAATAATATATCCATGTTTCATCCCCTGTAACAATATCTTAAACATGGCGAGACTTTCGACAGTTAAATTTTTGCAGTATTTCTTTTCACCATTCCACCCTGTGGAGCTTCTCTGCTTCAGGCAAATTATGGGGTATCCATCTTGAAGACATTTTTTTTACATGAGGGTGCTCATGAAGGATGGTGGAAACACTCAGTGAACTAATCGCTAATGTCAACTCAATGTCTTGGATCCTCCCTGATTATTGTTTCCACAGAGGCAATGTTCTTCTCAGTCAGTCACTACCGTTGTTGGTCTTCCACTCTTCTCTTCATCTTCAAGAGATTAATTCTCCAAACCAGGGGAACATCTGAAGGAGAAAAGTCCCAGAAGCTCCCTTCAAACATTCAAGCAACTGCTTTCCATTTAAGCCATACAAGATCATCGCATGAAAATACTCTCTTTAAATTTCTATTGCACTTTCCAGACTTAAAGCATAAATTGTGGAAAAATGAATAATACAACAGAGCTTTCCACTACCATGGCAACAGCAATTATTCATTATTCATAATTTTGATCCTGCTTTTCCTAGGGGTGGCCAATGTTCCGTGCTCAATACTTATCTGATGTCCTCATATTATACTTTTCTCTACATATTGGACATATCTCTTTATTGAATTTATACCTGCTCCTTTCAACTTTACAACTTCAATCAAATCCTTCTCTGTCACTCTTATCACAACATTTAACAAATTTAATGCATCTCTATAATAAGATATATAAGACCTATATTACATTGGTGCACAGTAAGTAACATTTTTATGGATTAATTATAAAGTAGTTGTTAAACTTTACAGATCTTTCATTTAACTTTTCATTCTGTATATTAAAAGCAAATGTCAATCAATGCCCATTTCTTTACATGATTGCTTAACGCTGAAGTTTAAAGATGGGATTTCTGTTCAGAAAAGGTTAATGCCTTGTTAATTGCACTGTATTACTGGGTGATTTTTCCTTCATGGGACCTCTCATGTGCAGTTGGCCACAGTTGATCGAACTCAGCATTCCTACGCTTGAAAGCCAGTCAGGGGAGTCAGAGGAGAGACCAATACAAGTTTACTCTAGGAATGTTAGACATGTTCTATTGTGTTGTGTGACAGCATATTAAGTATTCATTAGGTGGCATAGTACAGTGTATTAACTACATTAATATGGGTCAGGCATTCTATTCCCCAAAGAATATATTTATGATTCATATGACATACAGAATCATCTTGCAACTTATGATGTATAGAAATTGTTTCCAGAGAGATTCCGTAATATTCAACTTCCAAATTTAAGTTCAATTAACAGATGATAAATAAATTTTGTGAAACTGAAGTATTCTTGATAAAAAGCATATACAACCACATATAGTACCGAAGGAAGAAATGTTAGATAACTTTGGACATTCCCTGGAATATTCCTCTAAAAAAATCACTTCTTCTTTCTCAACAAATGAAAATTTCCTATTACTCTGTTTAATGGCTACAAAGCTACTTTGATTAAAACCCTATAAAATTGCTGTAGTGAAAGAACTTAAACTGGGTGACTTTGCATCCCTAAGTAGATTTTGTGAATGGATTTTGAATAGTGTGCACGATCGAGAAATTTACCCTAAACTAATTTTCATTATGGACAAATCTTAGTTTTAAATTAGTGGATTTGTTAATTTTTAAAATAACCAATATTAGAGTTCAGAAAAACCCCTCTTATATGATCAAAAGATAGTGTGATGTGCCATTAGTGTCGAGAAAATAATAGGCCTTATTTTTTTTCAAAGAAACAATCAATAATGATAGGTATGCATACAATATTTTGCAACCCTTTTTTCCATGTGCCTTTTTTCACGGTGAGGAAACATAGTCTCTTGACTTTGCAACAGGGCTGTATAACAGCACATATAGCCCATGTTCCTTACATGCAATTCATGAAATATTCGACAGTAAGAGTTATTAGCAAGATATGGCACCCTCAGTCCCCCAATTTAATGCCCTGTGATTTTTATCTTTGGGAACATTAAGGGAAAATGTGTAAAAGACAAATCTGCTCATATTAGATGCAGTAAAAAATAATATACGTGAAGAAATTTCTTTTATTTCTCAGAGGGAACTGCAGAGGGTAATGATTAATTTCATAAGCCGATACCAGAAATATATGTAGAATGAAGGTAGGCAGTTACAGCATATTCTCTCTCACTAATGGTGATTAAATTATCTTTTAAGTATTCTCTGCGAGTCGGAATATTAAAACACTCTTTTTGGTTTCACTTAAATGTGATTTTACTCAGGACATATGTTTTGTGGAAATGTTTTCCACATCATCAGCTGTTCATGACTAATGGGTCATTAATAGAAGTTGGGTAGGTAGGATTCCGGGTGGACTCTTGTGGTCTTGTGATGCACTTAAATAAAGTGTTGTCTGCTTCTGGAATATCAAAATGCATAACTGTGTTTGATTCCAAATTGAACTAATATTGTATCTTTTAAGTGTTTAAGTGTTAATAATAGCATATGTGACAATCATAATGATGCATTTTCACAACAGTACCAGCTTGAACAGACTGGCTGTTACATATGGAGCTGTCCCATTCATTAGATAGTCATATTTTGGGCTATGGTCTAAGAACAGAACAACATTCTAACTAATTCATAATGTTCAATTTAAAAAGAATATTATTGTTAATACTTTATCATATATGTGGAGACACTAGTGTAGTTGTTGACAAGAAAACAGGTAATTACAGAAAGACAGATGAACAATGGGGTTAAAGCATGATACAATGGCATATCTGTTTGTCATCTTTTAGGGCCAATTCAAAAGTATTTTCAGGACTCAAATTCAATTTGGGTTTTTGTATTCAGTCTAAAGTAGATGAGTGTCCAAGGTCAAAATGAAGATTTCTTCTGTTTTTATGGTGGCATAAGTGCAGTGAATGTAGGGTATATGTCCAATTATCAGCATGCATCTTCTTCATTTTTCCAGTTAACCACAGATTTGTACATTGAACTGTAGGGCATATGTCTGATTATCAGCATGTACCTTCTCCATTTTCTCAATAAACCATAGATTTGTACATTGAACTGAAGGGCATATGTCTTATTATCAGCATGATCTTCTTCATTTTCTCAATTAACCATAGACTTGTACATTGAAATCACAATCCATCATTTCCAGAAGCATCTTTTTCCCGGATTAATTATTTATTAATTATTTGATTTATTTAGTCCCAAATATAATTTCATAATAAACTATAGGAATAAAACCGGCATTGGTCATTCCTTGAAGTATTGTTTTTCTACATTGATCAAACTTATTTTTTTGCTTTGTGTAATTTGTATCATCAATTGACTATGTTTTAATCACATATCATTGATAAACTGCAGCAAGTTCTGTGCAGTGTTTTTGAAACATACTGTACCAAGATGCAGATTGTTTTCTTAAGTGTGAAGTGGTGAGACATTGCTGAATGGAGCACTCTTAAGACAAAAGATTTATCATAGTGATATGTTTTTGTGGTGAGAGAAAACATAAGTAAAAATGAAGATGCACAAGATAAATATTGGACAAAAGCCTGACAAACTCTTACAAAATGCACATGGCAATAAAAGGAGGCTAAGGTTTTGAAGTCATGGCATGCCCCATGTAGTATGTGAGAACACTTGATGAAAGGCCTAAAGGTTATTTTAGACCATGGACATCTCTGACAGGAGTGAGGAATGCAACCCCTATCAATATTTTGATATTTTAAAATGAATACAAGTTAATAAGCCCTTCCTCCAAATTTAACATGCCAGAGATGCCTGTGTTACACTTTTTCCTGCATCTGTTGTTTTCTTTTGCTTACCCTGCAGGGAACAATGGATTTAGGTTCAAATGTATCATTTTTCTTGTTAATTTTTAACTATACTTTTTATATAAAATTTTTATAGCAACTTATGTTAATTACCTGAGAATTTGTTTACAGCAATTAAAAAAGAATTTGTCTACTGAAGCTTTAAAAGGATTTCGAGGAGAGAGTACATCAACCCCTCTGAAGTCAAGGTCACGAGCACCAGAAGGTTCTGTAACGCCTCCTCTTAACAACGCTATACAGGTGAGTATTTAGTTGAGTTTTTCTGTCACAAATTTAAACAGCAGCTAATGTCAAAAAGTGAAAATGCTTTAATTATGAGAAAGTTTGAGCAAAATAGCAACATTGTGTTAAATTTCTGTTTTTTTGTTCATGAATTTTAATAGTGTGAATATTTTATAATAAGATGACATTGAATTTTATGCAAACAGTCTATTATTGATTTTTCTCCAGAAAACAGTTACCAGCTGAAATTTATATTTACATATTTGGTAACACACTTTGGTTGTTAAATCAGATGAAACATTTCTTTGAAGAACTTAGATGAGCTGCTTAGATCATGGCATTTAAATAAAATAATATAAATGCAGTCTGAGGAGCTTTTAGCTTCAACTATAGGTGGGCATGCAATTGGTAGATTATTACTCCTTCCCTCGGCAATGGTGGTTTGGTGAGCTACTTAAAATGTTGAGGTTATTCACCTGCAGAGTTAGGGAGATCAATGTTAGACATGGTTTTGCACCACTGAATATTGGGAGGTGGACTGATGTCTGTCACAGCAACGTATGTGCTTCTAACCTCTGATATAATCAGAGTAATTGGGATCAATGGTTGTTGGTTAAAAGCTTTATATGGAAAAGCTATGGAGAGGGATTATGCCAGGTATCCAATGACACAAGGAGAGATCATCATATGTGTTAAGCATTATGTGGAGTCATTGTTTTGTTTAATACAGATATGTTATGAGTATCATGCAATGATAAAGTAAAAGATTGTCTCATGCCAAAGGAAATTTATGTGGCTCTTCTTCTTGACTTCAAACAATTAAGAAAGGGCTACTGAATTTAAACATAGTCATACCAGTGTTGAAGATGACCCATTTAAAGGATACCCAAAAATGCAACAACAGCAGAATTCATTCAACAAGTACATGGCAATTGATGAGGATATAGGCATATCAAAGAAAGAATAGGAAGAATTGCATTTGAAAATTCTCTGTGCAAGGTGGATATTGTGCTTGCTAAAAGAAGATCAAAAGACCACAACAGTGTTTGGAGCATTTTAACATTTTCAGCTGTTTGCATGTAATCCACGTATTTAGTATTTGTAAATACCATGGTATATGAATAATTAAAATGTGTCATTAATAATAATCTTTTAATTACTGAGAGGTATATATGTATGTATTTAAGTAAGGAAAAGATATCTGCAATTATTTGCCAATTGATTTTTTGTTTCTCTGGAAAATTAATGAAAATGTGCTATGTAAATTTTAGCATTATAAAGATACATAAATTATATTAGCTAGCTAAGAAAAAATTGACTTGATCAAAGTCCTGCACATTAAAACAATACTTTTATGATTATACTCTTAATTTTCTGTTAGGCACATAAACTAGTAAAAGAATTGAATTTAAAACTAATTTTGTGTTGGCACTAATACAGTGCAGCAACTAATATATTCCTAAATAGCTATAAAATCAACTTTTCAGAATGCAACAAAGTTTATATTGGCAAAACAAAAACAAGCATTGGAATTAGGCTTAAGGAACTGGAGAAACATCAGATACAATCAGATAGACAAATCATCACTTTAGGAGAGATAAACATGATATAGAAATAGAAGTCATATTATTGAAATTTGTAGATAGACCTTTGGAGCTGGGAATATGGGGAAAAATCTTAATAAAAAAATATGAAGATAAGGTTATGAACTTTGAATATGAACAGAAGACAAATTAATCCAAAATCATAAAATGTCCATAAGGGCTACACCAAGTCCATCCTACCATCAACAAATCCGGCAGTTGAACTCTCAGCTGATGATGTGGGCAAAGATTTGTGAAACATGTTCTGTATAATTCAATGGTAAGTGGAGCATAAGAGTATTAAATTGATTCACTAGCTAATTAAGAATATAGTAAAAGAATTTTAATTTGAAGTATTAGTTGGAACTTGTACAATGAAGCTAATTATATAATGAAGATTACAGTATGACTGAGTTGAACTGTACACTCTTATTGGCTCCACTTACTTGTTTATATATAGAACATGTTTTACAGAACATTGTCCGCATCCTCAGCTAACTGTCACACTGCTTTATAATTCACGGTGTTCATATGGGAATGCATATTCTGCATATATGATGAACTAAAAAGTTTATAAGTCAGCACAGGGATTCACAATGTGGGAGCAAATTTATATTTATAAATACAGATATCAGGTAATGAACTTCAGTACTCCAGGGGATGAAAACAAACTTCAAGTTCATCACCCTCCTTCAGAATTCACTAAAAAGAAAGTAACTTGTAAAGAACAACATAGCTAAAAATGATAATAAGTGATAAGAAATAAATAAAACACTGAAATAGATATACAAATTAGTGGAATATTTTGAAATGTTTGTGTTATTTTGCAAAGGAAGCTAAAATTGAAGATGTTAAAAGTAAATGTTGAATGTTAAAGATAATGTAATGTATGGAAAATTCAGTATTTAATTCTACCACCTTCACTTGTTCACTGCTTTTGAAGAATTCATAGTGAATTGAAATATTGAACTATTTGTGGAAATGTTTCAATATTTTGGTAATTTCTGCATCTCTTGTTATTATTTTTATATGTACTTATCATCTTTTGATAGGCTATCTGAAATAAAACATATATCATGGTGTAGTACTATTTTTGCTGATATTAAACAGCTTTTGAACTACAAGGTTCAAAATAAGCAATATTTTATTTATATGCTCATAGAGGGAGGCTACTTAATGTTTGTGGTTATAACAGGCTAGTACAGGAGTGCAGGCAACACCCTCACCAATGACCAAGCTGCAGTCAGGACATGCTGCAACAATGCTGCAGCAGCTGATTGCTGAGGCTGATAACAAGGCTGTGGTGTTTAGCGATGACCTGTCAGTGCAGACTAGAGAACAGCACTTGCAGGGCCTGGCTGCTTGTCAGGAAGATGACGTGCTGTATAAGAACTGGCTCAGTAAGTGTAATGTATTTCATAATACCAGTTCATGCTAGAAATTTGTTTACTACTGATTTACAATTATATGACAATAAGTCTATATATATTGTGCATTTTTAAGTAGAAGTTAAATCTGCCTTCTACAATTTTACATTTGTATTTGTAACCCGTTATGCAATGATTGTTGGATTTTCATCTGTGATGGGGTCACATTTGTTCTATGGTAATTATCTTTTCCATAGAATTATGATGGATCCTAATGTCATTTCAAGTATGACCATTAACTTTGATACATTTCCAAAAACATGTTTTAAAAGATCGATGAACATGTCTCTACATTTTTTGCTGATTCTTGATTGGGAAATGCATTTCAAGGACAAGTTAAGTTTTCTATCCTATGTTCCCTTATGAACACTTCAAATTTTGTCTAAAGCATTTTGTTTTTTCAAATAAATGGAATGGTGGGTGGCTTTTTTTTGGGGGGGGTGGAATTGGAAAGAGTTTTCAAATTTTAATATAAAAGTTTTAGTACAAGAGCATTCATCGACAAGGATACTTTCTGTTTAATATTTCTACAGCAACAGCAGAGTAATGGACAACCTCATTTGATACCATATTGCAGCCCAGTCCATAAGGGGCACATCTTCAAACAACACAGGAAGTCCTCGGTCCAAAAAAATTCTGTATTTGTAACCATTAAGTTTACCTTCAATGAAGTATGGGTCCAATCCCAAAATGCCACACCAAACTTTCACGCTCCATTTCCACTGATGCTGTACTTCCCGTAACCATCTTGGATTTTCTACTGTTCAATAATGCATGTTATGCTGGTTTACCTGAACATGCTTGGTGAATATCGCCTCATCAGAAAATAAAATGTTGGAAAAATTACTGTTTTGAATTTGTATTAGAGCCCATTGACAAAATTCAACACACTTCTGAAAATCATTCCCATGAAGGGCTTGGTGTAGGTTAATGTGATATAGATGGTATTTATGATGCTTAAGTATTTGAAGAACACTCCTTTGAGAGATTCCCGAATCATGTTCGAGTTGTTGGAAACTTGTGTGAGGATTAGCAGCAACTGCAGCTAATACAGCGACTTCTGAATTTTCCCCAGTAGCATTTCTCATTCAATGGTGTTTTTTCAGTGTGACACCTCCCATTTCCGAGAATAAGTTCACAAATCGTTGAAAATTTCTCTTTCAGGATATCAATCTCTGTATAAGTTGCAAGCTGCTCTAGCATTTTCATGAGCTTAAATGTAAATCATATCGATCCTCTCATTGATCCTGTATTGAACACCCATGATTGAAAACGAAGTGGAACTGACTGAGAATAATGTCCTTTTAATTTTGAATTGGCAATGATGAGCACTCGTTTGTGTACTGATGTCAACAAATGAGCATCTGCATATAAACAAGTGAGTTTCCTTCATAGCAACAACAAAATATAAGAGAGAGAAGTGAAATTAATGGAATAACATTTGTTGTCTTAATTGTCAAATATCACGTCATCTATCACTCCTAGTGGATAGATGTACTATAACTTTTATATTGAAAATTAAACACCTTTCCATTTCCAGAAAAGAAAATATACCATTCCATTTGAAAAACAAATTGACCTTGAAATGTCATTGAGAAATACATTTCAAAGATGAGTTATAGTCACCATCATATATTCCCTTATGAATGCTTCAATTTTGTATGAACCTTTTTTGTTTTAGAGTGAAATGGCCGTGACACTATAAATGTCTCACTCTGTGTAACACACACACACACACACACACACATAATGTTTCATACATATATATATATAAATATTAAGACTATTAAAAATTATTCCTCAAACAGTTTAAAAACAAAAGATGCAGTGCACAATCATAACAAAGACATAGATATACATATTACCAAAACCAATACAACAACTTTTTAAAACAGTACAATGCATATGGGCATCAAATTATACAGTAAATTACCAAAGTATCTAAAAACAATTGATAAGAAAGCAAAATACAAAACAAAACTGATGACTTATCTCCATCATCACTGCTTCTACAGTGTAGATGAATACTTAAAATGGGATTAACTGGAATGAGGGCATGTATTTGTATATGTATATATAACCATTTGATTTGGTTTATTTATGGACATTCTTTAACATCTCAGGTCATCAGCATCCATTCAAATCAGGGCATGAAATGGCAGACAAATTTTGTTCAGAGACCTCTTTTTTAAGACTTGAGGTTCTTTATTGTGCTATAAATGTATGATGCGGGACGCACAGCTTTACTTCCCTTCTGAAGGAAGCAATACTTATGATTTTTATGCCCAAAAAAATCCATCGATCCTGGCCAGAATCAAAACCATGATCTTGGGTTTAGAAGGCAAGCATGGGGTACCACTATACCACCAGGACTGACATATATATATATATATATATATATATATGTGTGTGTGTGTGTAAATAGTTTTCAGTTATTTTTGCCATTGATGTGTCCTACATCATGTACACATTTGTGTTTTCAATAATTTACAGGATCAATAAAGTATCTATCTATATATCTATCGTTGTGGAAGTATGTGTTTTTCCGAAATTTCTTATGGGGTCTAAACAAATGATAGTATGGTTACTATACACAGGAAGAAGTTGTCACCATCTTCTTTGTACTGGCATAGGTGTTGCAGACTTAAACCCATGCATCTCAGTCAACATTTGCAAACAAACGTTTTAATTAAAACAATATCTTTTAAAGAATATATATGGAACTAACACAGGGAAGCCAAGTCATATGAATTTATTCATAAAACTTTTCAATACAATTTCTCTTGAACTGTGCCGTATGACACGCCAACCTCTCTTGCTTCTGCTGTTCCTCAAGTAGAGTGTTGTTTATCATAGCATTGCCTCATTAGGGTGCGGAGGATTGGTCATTTGCTGAAATCCTGTCTGAAACATGTATGCCCAATCCTTCATTGTTGTCTTAGGTAAACATTTCATAGTATACTTGTCATTCATGTAACAATGAATTTTACTCAGCTGACAGCCCTCTACTGTCAAAAATTGAATCACAGCACTTAGATCCAATTTTGTTAAGTTTGGGGTTGCCGCCATATTTGCTCTGTGCCCCACAGCCAAGAGACGCAAGCTAGCACCTCTTGCCAGTGTATAGCTGTCTCTTTTCCCACCCTCTGTCAGTGGTGATTGATATGCATAGCTGATGAGCAATAGGGACAATGCAGGTTTCAGTTGATTATGCATGTACAATAAGTTACCTCCTCAAACTAAAGCATTGTGAAAAGAAAAATTTAAAAATCAACATAAAAATATTTAATAGATAAATGTCCATTTAGATTAGATGAGCTGTAAAATGTCTAATTTTTTACAAACTATATATTATTTTAATATTGAAGTTCTATGTATACATTTGCAGCTTGATGATGCCTAAATGATCCTTTTTGTCTATAGGCAAATAAAGAATTATTAAAAAAGAAGTATATGATATGAACAAGAGAGACCCACTTATGCCACAAGTTATTTATTAACTAAATTCTAATTTAAAAATATATTTTTCTTTAGCAGTTCAATACTTATTTTTTTAAAATTTGCATTATTCCATGAATTGGAAAATGTAGTCTTTTGGGCTGACTAATAATCCTTTAGACTCTAGTCCTCAAGTTCTTTTACATATTTTTAGAATAAAATTTGTTTTATCGTTAATGTGAGAACCGCAGGCCTCAGCCTACAAATTTTTACCTGTTAATTTAATTTCTTATGGCATTCCTGACTTGTGTTACAGTTGCTCTGGTGAACAGTCAGGTTCTGCTGAAGGGCTGTGAGACCAAGGGTTATGTCATCCTTAGTGCAGCTAAAGCTGAGATCTTACAGCGTGTACATCGTCCTGTGTGGAAAGATAGGACACTTGTATCAAAAACCACATGGGTTGGTTCACTAGAGTGCATGCAGTACTATGCTACAGTCAGTGCTGGGGAAAACGACACCTTGGATGGTGTGTATCATAACAAAGTCTCAATTAGTCACCGTTCTGTAGTGCATTGAGTTAAATCAAATGCATTAACCAATGAAATTAGTAAGAAACATAGTATTATCTTTATAATAAGGAAATTTAATGTAGAGTGTCAATTTTTGCATTGCAGAGAACATAATGTGGCTGACTGTAGACAACATTCAAGAGAAAGATTCTACTGTGATCGCAGACTTACCTGACATACCACATTTGGTGGGGAGTGGTCAGTCAGTAGGTGGAGTGGTGAGTGAGACAGTGGGGGCCAGCAGCAATGTTGGAGAGAATTCTCCAATTCAGGTAAATTTATGGTGATGGACTATACTGAAAAGCATTGTTACAAAAGCATGTGTTAGGACAGGATGTAAATAAAGTCCTGTAAAATTCAATTTGTTTATTGAATGATATTTTAGAGATAATAGGTGAGGCTATCAGGCATGTACCAATAATCAACAATGTAGAAATGCTGGATCTGTTCTTGCAAATGATTTGGTAGCATTAATTAGCAATGTTGAAGCAATAACTGGGTTTTGTAAGCAATGTAATTTAAGAATTAATATTAATTAATAAAAATTATGGTTAGTTAAGTGAATAAATTGTACTTTCGAAGCTGTAGACAATGGATTGGTAATGTATTAAACTTAAACCTGTTCGCACTATTAAATTTAAAATAAATTTTGTGTCAGAACTAATACAGTAAAGCAATTATTTATTCTTAATTAGAAAGTGAGTCGATTTACACTAACTCCATTTACTTACATAGCACTAGGACATGTTTCAGAAGCTAATTGCTTCCTACATCAGTTGTTGACCAACTACTTGAACTGGTGACTGGATCCCAAGATATTTTTGTGACCGTCTTTTATGGTTCTAGTAGGAACTTTTTGAGTTTGTCCATGGGTGGTAAATCAAAATTCATCAAGTTTTTATTATTTTTTTAAGATAAAAATATTTTCCCAAGTTGATAGTTCTATTGGTTTGTGGAGTTCTTTTAGTAGTCTAGTCTCTGGTTTAATTTCATGATTATTACTCCAAAAGTGAGCTGCCATTGCTTATTTATCAACCTGTTTAAAATGAATATTCTGAAAGTGTTTTTTCTATGCATTGTAAATTTCTCTTTGTTTTTCCAATGTATCTCTGATCACAATCTGCACATTTGATTTCATAAATTCCTGATTTCTCTTCTGTTGGTATGGCATCTTTTAATGAGCAATCTTATCTTAATATTATATTTGTTCTTTGGGGTTAACCTTGTTCTTTGAATATCCTCTTAAATTTATTGTGCTAAGTTGGATGGTATGTGAAACTTTTGAATTTGTAGCTTTCCTTGAGGTTCTTCAGTGTGGAAACCTCTCTTATAGACTTTTTTTATTACTGTGTCTTTGTTGAAACCATTGGTTATCGCTGCTTTATTTACCTGTTGGTATTCCATTTTGCACTCTATTTGAATGGGATGCTGATGATCTGAGATGTTAAAGAGCATCTTTAAATAAAACAAATCAACAATCAATCCCATTCCTAGATTTAAAAATCATAAGAAATAAAGGCAGTCTGAACTTTGGAATTCATAGAAAAGTAACACACAGAAAATTACATAAAAAATAATAGTTATAACCCCACTCCACAAATATATTCAGTGTTTCAGAATTTGGCACACAGATTAACTAACATCCCTCTCACAGAAATACGGTACAAATTGAAATACCAACAGATAATTAAGACAGCAATAACTAATGGTTTCAACAAAGACACAGTAATAAAAATTATCAATAAAGTTGAAAGACAAAAGTCTATAAGAGAGGTTTCCACACTGAAGAACCCCAAGGAAAGCCACAAATCCAAAAGTTTCACATACCATCCAACTTACCGCAATAAATTTAGGAGGATATTCAAAGAACAAGGTTAACCCCAAAGAACAAATATAATAATAAGATATTATTAGGTTGCTCAGTAAAAGACACCATACCAACAGAACAGAAATCAGGAATTTATGAAATCAAATGTGCAGATTGTGATCAGAGATAGGTCAGAAAAACAAAGAGAAATTTGGAAATTCGTAGGAAAAACACTTTCGAAATATTTGTTTTAAACAGGTTGATAAATAAGCAATGGCAGCTCACTTTTAGATCAATAATCATAAAATTAAACCAGAGACAAGACTGCTAAAAGAACTTCACAAACATACAACTATCAACTTGGGAAAATATTTTTATCTTTAAAAAATAATAAAAACTTGATAAATTTTGATTTATCACCCATGGACAAACTAAACAAAATCCTACTAGAACCATAAGAGATGGCCACAAAAATATCTTGGGATCCAGTCACTAGTTCAAGTAGTTGGTCAACAGCTGATGAAGAAAGCAATTAGCTTCTGAAACATGTCCTAGTGCTATGTAAGTAAATGGAGTTATATAACAAATTGTTTATGAGGAAGTCACTCAAATTTCACTAGTTTTATTCCACTTAAATGGAGTTAGTTTGATCAGGTACATTAATGTAGGAAAAATTATGCTGTTTAATAAGCTGAAGAAAGATGATAGTGGCAAAAAACAGAAATTAAAGTGTTTGTAGATCTGATTATCTAGGAGTAATAGTAGTGGTGGATAGTATGATCAAAAGAAAAGATACTAGCTAAAGAAAACTTTTTTTGAAAGTTATAAGAGCATGTATAAACAAAATACCAGGAATGCAATGGTTAGAGAAAGTTTATCCTGGTGTATAAGAGGCTAAAATGTATATAAAATTGATATTTGAGGTTTAGAGAATGTTGCGTAAATGGGGTTTAATTCATAGAAAAATTTTTAAACAAATTTTAGGCTTTCTAAGAGCTTTACCAAAATGCTGCATGAGGAAAACTAGGAAGAATGGTAGTAAAAAGAAAATAATGAAAAGAGTTTTGAAATGTTGGTATAAAATAAGGAATTTAGAAGAACAAAATATTAAACATTGTTTAATTGCACAGGAAAGGATTAATCAAGATGAGATTTGGATTAATAAGCTTAAAGAAATTTTGGATGAAATTAATATGGAAAGGTATTGATGATGAAAGATAGTTTTTGGAAAATAAATTAAATCTAGAATTGAAAATTTTGAAATAAAGGAAATATTTTTTATTTGTATAATAAATAATAACACATTTCTGAGTGTACATAGAAATTTGAAATTGGAGTGGGTGAGAAAGATTATTTTGAAAGATGTGACAAAGAGCAAGAGAATAATTTGCATGAGCCAGAATGGTGGCAATAAAACTGAAAGGGGAAAGAGGAAGGGGGAACAAGAAAAATGTGCAATGTGTGAACTAAGAGATTATAAACTTACAACTAATTTTGTGTTAGAACTAATACAGTAAAGCAACTATTAAATTCTTAATTAGCTGGTGAGTCAATTTAATGGGTTAACAAAAGCATAATCATACCATCCAAGGAGAAACTAATACTAAAAGCAGATAATGCCACAGTGCAAGGATATACAACCTACTGAAAATACATAATCCAGGAAATACCTTGAGACCAATAATCAACTGTAGAAATACACCGTCCTTCCAACTAGCAATTTGGTTCCTCCAGAGATTTCAGAAATTTTCTAGGTTTAATAGCTTAAGTTTGAGTAATTGAATTGGTGGAGAAAATTAAAGATTTGGTTCTTCAAGGATGATCTTCCAGTTTCCTTTGATGTAAATTCACTCTTTCCCAGCATACCAAAATGCAAACTCTCAACATTTGTTCAAAAATGGTTACAGTCTCCAAAATTAAGCAACAAGGAGATTGAGGAATACATCCAACTAACCAAAGTCTGCATCAGTCAGAATTTCTTCAGGATCAATGGTGAATTTCAAAAACAAGAAGCAGGTTTAAATTTAGCAATGGGAAATCCATTATAACTTTTTCTGAATGATTATATATGAGTAGTTAAAAAATGCACATCTCCAAATCACCCATACATTTTTAAAGTCTGGCACAGATACATGAATGGTATTTTTGTGGTGGTTAATAAGAAACATTTGGATGATGCCTTGAAATTACTAACCTACAAGATAAAGGAATTAAATTCACATCTGAAACAGAACAAGATAACATGATTCCTTTCCTTGACTTAAAGATCATAAGAACAGGCAGTAAGTTGAAGTTTGGAATATGCAGAAAAAATACACAGACTGAAAATTACATAAAGACAAGTGGTTTCAATCCCATAGAACACAAACATGCAGTCCTCAACAGCTTAGCACATAGACTCGTTAACATACCCATGAATGAGTTTGAATACAGCAAAGAGTACTCTCACAAAATACAAACAGCAAAAACCAATGAGTAAGAGCAAGAAACTGTAGACAAGAAAAGAAAAAAAGAAAAAATGTTAAAACAGGTTACAACATTGACAACAAGAAAAGAAAGTATCATTCACAGGAAATTTTCTTGACCCACCAAGAAATTCCAGAAAATATCAGAGAGTTCGGTATTACTGTGTCCCCAGTGAATAAACTCAGCCTAAATAATCTGCTGAACTCCTGTGATGATGATAGAACACCTGATGAGAAGAAGCCAGGAATTTATAAAATTAACTGCTTGGAGTGCAATATGTATATGAGTAAAACAAAAAGAAGATTTGGAATTATGCCAAAGCAATACTGGAGAAACATCAGGTAAATCAGATAGATAAATCAGCGGTTGCTCATCAATTTTGAGAGATAAACATGGTATAGAAATGGAAATCTAACTACTGAAATTCATAGATAGACCTTTGGAGCTGGTAACATGGAAAAAATTTTTATAAAAAAATATGAAGATAAAGTTATGAACTTTGAGATCTCAACAGAAGTCAAATTAATTCAAAAGTTCAGAAAAAGTCCACGAGAGCTACACCAAGTCCATCCAACCATCAAAGAATCCGGCCGGCATTAGACTTAGAGCTGATGATGTGGGCAATGGCCTGTGAAACATGTTCTGTATAGTTCAGTAAGTGGAGCATAAGAGCATAAAATTAAATCAGCAGCTAATTAAAAATATAAGAGATTATAATTGAGCCAGTTTACCAGGAGACGTAGTGTGCAAAGATGTGAATGATACAGTAAGAAATGTGAAATAGTTCCATTACCTATATAACACCAGTGTTTGAGCTTATTGGGACTTAGATAACTCAAGAGACTTAATGCAGTGTAGTGACTAGGTACATGAAGATTAAAAAGTTAAATGGTCAGGGATGGTTTAGAAGTTAGAGGTAGTGGGGAGATTCCTATCTTCAGGAACTCTGAAGACAGAAATCTCTCTTTAGTCAAAAGTGAAGCTGGTGCCTTCTGGATTTGCTGAAGGCTGTGACCCCACAGGTACTAATAGAAAATATAAAAGTGTAAGTTGTTTTATTTCCTTTTAATATGTTTATTTGTTTGTTCAAATTGTATGAATTTGGTTCTATTTTTATATTAAAAACTTGTTGAATAAAAAATTATAATTTTTTTAAATACATATCCTTACTCGTCCTCATGTTTTTAATGATCTTTCTCAAAGTAGTCTCCATTACATGTGTCCCAGCATTTCTACTGCTCTTCAAAGACATGCTGGAAACCTTTTTTGATAGGTCCTTTAGTTTCACCTCTGCAGCCTTCAACACTGCTCCTGATAATGGAAAATGCCTTCCATAAAGGTGTTTCTTCAATTTGGAAAAAAGGAAAAAGTCAAATGGGGCTAATTATGGACTATAGAGAAAGTGAGGGACACACTTCATAGATTTTTGTGAGATATTCAACAACATTTGCAATGTGCGGTCATGTATTATGGTGGTGCAGTATCCAGCTTGTAGAAAAATGTGACCTTGCAGAGTTTTCACAACATCTCTTTTGTATTGCCCAGTTACAGTTGTGTATGTAAGTACGACATGCTGGTAAACCATTCCTTGAATGTCAAAAAATGAGATGGCTGTTGCTCTCAGGATTGAAATGATGTAGCCAAGTTTCATCAGCAATGATTATCTTTGAAAGAAACTCTTCCTGTATCTTCCTGTAACATCATCTTCAACTGCATGAACATTATTTGTCAAGAATTGGCAGGCATAGGTCTACCACACCATCATAAATACACCTCTCATTTGTAACTTTTCAGTTACCAACATGTGGGTGGTACCGAATGAAATTTTCAGAATTTATGAAAGTGTTCTAAATGTTATTCAATAATCTCTTATAATCACAACAGCAGTGTTACTGTTTTCTTGTATAGGAGCACAAACTGGAGCATTAATTATATGAAATTGACTCCCCTCTTTAAACATTTTAAACCATAAATTTAAATAGTGGGGATTTTTGCAGTGAAATATAGTATAATATAACAAATTATTTATGAGGTATTCACTCAAATTTTACTACCTCACAAATTCCTCATAAATAATGTTATATTTTAAACTATCTTCAAGATGTGCTATGGGAGAGAGTAAACCCTCTGTATGTATCCTGTAACACTGCATAGGTCTCAGCTGAAGATTTGTTGAGACAAAAATAGAATTTCAGAGCAGCATATTGCTTGTTCCACCTACATTTTGCTGTAGGTGGAACTGAGAACTATCAACATGCACATCTTTCACAGGTGATAACTTTTTTGGGGGGGTTTATTTGCGGATGCTCTTTAACATCTCAGGTTATCTATATCCCATTTAATTCAGGGCGTGAACAGCCGGTAAATTCTATAATTCATAAATTCTCAGAGGCTTCTTTTTTCAGGCTCAAGGTTCTTTTACATGCCGTAAATTTATGACATGGGATCATGACTT
Organism: Metallyticus violacea; assembly: GCA_030762175.1. Classification (NCBI taxonomy): domain Eukaryota; kingdom Metazoa; phylum Arthropoda; class Insecta; order Mantodea; family Metallyticidae; genus Metallyticus; species Metallyticus violacea. The sequence goes on from CM060832.1 coordinate 2,822,661, forward strand.
TACTTCTCTTCTGAAGGAAGCCATAATTACTTTTATGCCTGGAAAAATCCATCGATCCTGCAATCTGGGTTTACGAGATAAGTATGGTTATCACTAGACCACCAGGACCAACATAACTGGAAGTGACACTAGTACTATGTATACATTATGTATTGAGCTAACAAAATATGTAAAATTAAATTTTAGCATGAGAAATTATGCCTGTTAAAAAATTATGATCATTCCTTGTTAAACAGTCCTCATATTCATAAAATATTTATTTAGAAAACAAAAATTGATTGTAGTATTCTACCCAAGTTGTAACTTTTTAAAAAGCCTGCTCTTTAAGGTAAATGCTTTATCTATATATATATATGCATAGCTAAACAGCCTTTATGCTAACATATGGTTGAGTTGTGGCACAATGTGTTTTATTCATCTGGATAAGAAGATATGTTTCACTTGCAGAGTAACATCTACATTTTATTTTACTCAATAATGTTGCATTACAGTATTATAGAATTATCCTACTTACCTTTTTTTAAATTTATTTTATAGATATGTTTCTTTTTATGTCCAAAGCTTAAACTAGTCTAGATAGACAAGAAGTGTAAAAACCACACCTTTTCTATTTCTCCAGCTACAGAGAATTGTGTCACGTTGCAAGTGTGAGTTTTTCTATGCTGCATATGGAGACAGTAGCATTGACCCTAGCACACTTGATGAGGTGCCACCACCCCCTACAGATGATGGTGGACCTTGGGAGAAGCGAGAGAGAGCTGTGGATGCATTTACACTAATGCATCATGATCTGGATGTTTGTACTAATTCTTTACAGGTATATTACACATCATAAATCATCTATTTGTAAAACATTCATTCAAAGGAGTGACTTGATTTTTCTTACCTCAAAATCTATAAATTTCTTAATTTTTCTTCATAATAACACCTACCCACACACTGCAACAGTATTTAGAATTTATGTTAAGAGTACAAATTTTCTTGGAATAATATTACATAGAAACTTAACATGGGATTTATATACAGACAAAATGTATATGAAAAATATGCTCAGGATTATTTGTTATTAAAAGAATGGCCACCCAAGCAGACAAAAAATTTTAAAAATAATATATTATAAATAAATATACTCTCATTTAACCTATGGTATAACAGTTGGGGGTGGAGTAAAAAAAAATATGTATAGAGTCTTTGTATCACAGAAGAGAGCAGTTAAATTAATATTAGTATTACAACAAACAGAACGCTGTAGGAAAGGCTTTAAAAATTTGAACATACTAAATTTGTATTCCCTACATACATATATGAGACAATAATGTGATAAAAACAAAAACAACAATTGTAAAATAAATAATCAGATACATAAGAGGTAACTACCGCTCATATTCACCAGAAATATTTAAAACAAAGCCAACTACTGCACTTGTAAGCTGTATAATAAAATATTCAAAATATGTTTAAAAAATAATTGAAAACAATTTTGTATATCAAGCTATTATTACTTCTTAGAGGAATACTTAAACTAAATAAAGACATAGTAATATTATTGTAAACTTATACTTACATACGCTAATCCACTAGAAAGTAAAGATGGTGCAGGAACAACTTTTCTAATTAAATTGTTTGTAAATTCTAAAGTAAATAGTATTTTAGACTGAACTGATATGAGGGCAGATTGATAAGTCTGGTAAATTTCATCAAAATGGTAGGAAATTTTGTTAAGTGACATTACCTTTGATAAGTGTGATTCTTGGAATGGTTTTGTTCAAATTTTCAAATTAGTGCAACACACAGTTCTTTTAAGATCATTGTGTGATTGAGTCGAACTAACACTCTTTTGCTCCACTTCTTTAAATATGTAGGACCAGTTTCATGAATCCTTTGTTTGCATTGTCAGCCCTTTGTTGACTTATTTATTTAAACAAGTAAGTGGAGCAAAAGAGTGTTAGTTCAGCTCAATCACACAATGTTCTCAATATATGATTAGCTTCACTGTACAATGTTCCAATTAACAATTTTAGTTACACAATTCTTTGTTAGCAGCTATATTAAGTAATCGATGAAATATGTATTGTAGAAATGGATAAAGATGAGAATTGCATTATTAATAAAGTTGACTGCGGCCCAGATACAAACTGAGCTGAAGGAAGTTCATGGGGACTCTGCATCAGACTCAAGACCATTTATTACTGGATAAATAAATTTAAATTTGGGCATATTATCACTGCAGATGCTCAATTGAGGTTTCTTCTGAAGAAATGGTCGATGAAATACGTGCTTCATGATAGAAGATGGTTGCATTAAGATTTGTGAGACTGCTGGGATGGTGGGCATCTCAAATGAACAGGTGCATAATATCCTGCAGGAAGTTTTGCATATGAAAAAGCTGAGTACATGATGGGTGCTGTGTTTGTTGACTCCAGCCCCAAAACTTTCAGGATGGACATTTTAAAATTGTGTTTGGATATGTTGCAACATAATCTGAATGACTTCTGGCATGCATCATTTTGTGACTAGACAAACTTGGGTTCACCACTACATGCAGATACAAAATGGCAGTCAAAATAATGAGTTGGAGAAGGTGAGAGTGCACCAAAAAAAGCTAAAATCATTTTGTCAGTGGTAAAAATATTCAATAGAGATTCATTGTTAACATATGGGCTGGAGGGGGGAGGACCATATCACATGGATTCATACAGTGTGAAAAATTTTACTCATAACCACAAGTCTTTGACCATATGCACCAATGTATGATCAGTAATCATGTTGGAAGTCAAAAACTCAAAATCCTTATGTAGTTAAATGCCTATTGTGGTGCTGTTGTATACATTGCTATTCTACAAGAAGAAGAACGCAACTAATATTTTTGGCAATTTGTAACTATGGACGAAAAGTGGATTGTTACTATACAAGAGCAGTCTAAACTGCATGAAGTGAACTAGCTCCAAATGCATTCTATCTACTGGAAAGGAATTGTCTTGGCTGAATACTTGGAGAGAAAACCATTATTAGAGAATATTATGCATCTTTTTTGGAGAGACTAAATACACCGACCATGAAAAAGTGTGGGAATGGCTAAAAGGAAGGTGTAGTTTCACCATGATGATGTGCCATTGGATTCAAGCCACATTGCTGAGGAGAAGTTGAGCAAATTATGATTTGAAATATTTTCGCATCCACTGTATTCTCCTGATCTCATTCTCTTGTATTGCCATCTGTTCCTGAATCTCAAAACCTTCCTAATTAGACAAATGAAGAGGTCATATAGGAGGTAAACAAGTATTTTGAGAGTCTTGGAGAATCACTTAGGGAAATATTGGAGCAAATGCATTGAAATGTCAAGGGAACTATGCCAAAAAATAAAGTATATTGCAAGATTGAACTTGTACTTTTTAATATCTAACCAAGTTACTTATAAAACCACCCTCTTATATGTTGGTAATCCAAAAATGAAGATCAGATCTTATTTACAATTCTGAATAATTTGTAAATAAGTTTATAGTAACTCTGAAGCAGTGGCTGTATGAGAAAAAGCATCAATAGCTAGGGAAACAGTTGATTATTTCACCTCCATAAGAAGTATATAGACCTGCCTTTGTATTGTAGAAATGAATGCCCTTAAAGTAACAGCACTCTAAGTAAAATTGAAGTCTTAATAGCTGCAGGATTGCTTAATAATGCAATATTTTTATGGCTAAATACAGATGAAATAAACTTCATAAATAGCTGTTTAGAAAGATGGTAAATAATAGCATTTTTGTTCCTCAGTATGCCATGATACTGGATATTGTGAACAACCTGTTACTGTATGTGGAACCACGACGCAAGCAAGCTTTTGAGAGACTGCAGCGAATGAGGTTCCAACTGCAGTTGCACAGTGTGGAGGACCAGCGACGGCCAATTCAACAAATGCAGAACCAAGTCAGGTATTGTCACTTATATCACATGATTCTGCATATGTTCCCTTCAACTAAAGTTTGAAACTGACTTTTCATGCATCCTATTTAAGATATAAATGTAAATTTATTGTCAGAGAATTTCATTTATATTAATTAGCTAAAGTTTGTATACTGATCATTCATCAAATAAAAGATAAAACATGTAATTGATAATGAAGACAAAAACGAGTAAACACAAGATCTATCTGAACAAAATGGCTCAGGGACATGCATTTGGAAGATCCCTTGGGGCTAGCCATTGTGATCTTGGATTCTTTTGTGGTTCCTTAGGTAAATCTTGAGATGGACCTAATATTCCACAAATTTTCCATTCTCCCATTTCATTTTGCTGATCTGTTAAAGGGTTGAATGCTATAGGTAGATTATGTATTTGTTTAATAACTGTGGGCTTAACACCTGATGGTAATACAATGAAAATGGTAATTGGTAATGATAATACCTGATGAAAATACAATAATTATTTATAACAAAATACTTTAAAAAAAGGTAGTTAACTTAATTAATTAAATACATATCAACCTAAAATTAAATAAATAAATCTAATAATCTCTGTGAGTTGAAATATTAGAACACTCTTTCTGGTTTCACTTAAATGAGATTTTACTCAGGACATATGTTTCGTGGACATTTTTTCCACATTATCAGCTGTTCACGACTAATGTAGAAGTTGGGTAGGTAGGAATCCGGGTAGACTCTTGTGATCATGTGATGAACTTAAATAAAGTGTTGTTTGCTTCTGGGATATCAAAATTCATAAGGTTACGCTCATGTTTTTTTATATAATTCCTTTCCCATATATTTAGTTCTTTTGGTTGTTGAACAGTTTTTAATAACTTGATGCCTTTTTCTATTTCATGGTTTTCATTCCAGAAATGTACTGCCACAGCTGATTTATCTATTTGTTTGTAACAGATGTTTCTCCAATGTTCCTTCAGCCTAATGCCTATATTTCTCATTGTCTTTCCTACGTATATTTTTCATAATGTAGGAAAGACAAAGAGAAATATAGGCATTAGGTTGAAGGAACATTGGAGAAACATCCATTACAAACAAATAGATAAATCAGCTGTGGCAGCACATTTTTGGAATGAAAACATGAAATAGAAAAAGGCAGAAAGTTATTAAAAACTAAATATTGTACTTACAAAGCTGTTGACAATGGAGTGGTAATATATCCTAAACTTAGGTATTCATTTTTTTACACTAAACTCCACTTACATAAAAGTAAGATGCATTTCAGGAGAATCTCTCTCATTTTCAGATGTTTCAGCAGTTTAATTTCCAGTTTTATTTCATGATTTTTGGTTCAAAACTATCTTTACAACCCGTTGGAGTTATCCACTTGGGGAAAAATTTTTATATTAAAAAATAGAGAAAACCAAATGAATTTCGAGTATCCTCCTATGGATGAACTCAGCAATTTCCTACTTCAACCAACAGAGGCCACCACAAAAACATCTGAGTGTCCAGACATCATTTCGAGTAATGGCGGTTTGGTGAGCAATTGAAGATGGGAGAGATTCTCCCGAAACGTATGTTACTTTTATATAAGTAAGTGGAGTTTAGTGTAAAAAAAGTTTATTTAAAACTGTTTAACAACCAAAAGAACTAAATATATGGGAAAAGATTTATGTAAAAAAAACATAAACATAACCTTATGAGTTTTGATATCTCAGAAGCAGACAACATTTTATTTAAGTTCATCACAAGATCACAAGAGTTTACCCGGATTCCTACCTACCCAACTCCTACGAATGATCCATTAGTCGTGAACAGCTGATGATGTAGGAAAAAATTCCACGAAACATGTCCTGAGTAAAGTCTTATTTAAGTGAAACCAGAAAGAGTGTTGTAATATTCCGAGTCACAGAGATTATTAGTGCTTGTTTCACTGTGTTCCATTCTAAATTGTATTAATATTGAAATAAACTAATTTAAATACATATCAAATTAATTTTACATACATTTACTTTTAATAAATACATTTTACCAAACTAAAAACATGCCAATCTAATTAGATACATACCAGCCTACTTATATGTCAAAGTAATTAAATACATGTCACCTTCATTTTACACATATTTACTTAATTAAATAAAACAGTGATAGAAAAACTTTATACAGAAATATTAGCAGAAGAGCTGCAAAATTGGGCAGAGAAAGCAAAATCTGAGAAGTTCAGGCAGCATTTATATAAGATAAGAGAACAATTGACAATATTTTAGTGATAAACACAATATAGACAAATGTTTAAGCATGAAAAGAGAAAATTTATATATAATTAATTTGTTGTATGACTGAGTCAAACTATATACTCTTGTGGCTTCACTTACTTGTTAAATATTCTAAAACACATTTTCAGACCATTGTCAGTATCCTCTGCATCTTGAGTCGACAAATAGTTGTCATCATCTCTTCATTAGGGTCAAAAGAAATTTTCTTGACTCTTAAGTAATCGTATAAAACTCTTAATTTTTATTATTTTATTTATTTACAGATGCTCTTTAACATCTCAGGTCATCAGCATTCCATTCAATTCAGGGCATGAAACAGCCGACAAGTTTTGCTCAGAGGCCTCTTCTTTCAGGCTTGAGGTTCTTTTTCGTGCCGTAAATGTATGACATGGGACCCATTGCTTTACTTTCCTTCTGAAGGAAGCCGTATTTAGGATTTTTATGCCTGAAAAAAATCCATTGATCCTGGCCAGGTTTGAACCTGCGACCTTAGGTTTAGAAGGCAAGTATGGTTACCATACACCACCAGGACCGACATAAAACTCTAAGACACTTACCAGTCCAATATTAGGAATTTCTCCAAACCCTTAAATGTTATTAGGGGATTTTCATGTAACATCTTCTCGATAGCAGTGGTATTTTCTGCAGATACTGCTGCTATAAATTTTCCACTTATCTCTTCATCTTTAAAATATGTCTTGCTCCTTTTAAATTCTTAAAATCAATTGAAGCCTATTGTATGTGAAGGAGCAAGGTCCCCTAAAGCCTGTGACACTGTTTTTGGTTTAAGTCATGGTAATGCTCCTGCTGCAGGTCCATTGCATTGAGTACACTTTCATATGCTGAAAAGGATTGAATATTCTAATGACCAATTTTAAGTTAATTTCATATATACAAATATTTAATATAAAGGAAAGAACAAAGTAAGACTGACTGGGGTAGCTGAGGTCATCTTGGAGATTTGGAGTGTAATTGTAACCAGGACATCCTCTCTAACTGACATTTTTCCAGGCTTTCTGAAGTCTTCATCAATGGCAAATACAAGGAGGTACCCCTTAACTTAGATCTGGAATGTTGCCTTCCCAAATAAAAGAATCCTTTTCTGAATTGATCATTTCATTTATTATCACTATGCACTGCCTGTGATGCCTTTCTAGTGAAAATGGGCATTAAACATTTATTTTAATGAATCAGAAAGTGTACATATGTTACAGGTCCCTTGTGTCAAAACTTCGTCGTCTGGAAAGGGAGACATACTTGGTGCAGAAGGCCTTGGCAGAGGATCCTGGCAATGATGAACTGCTGATCGAGATGGAAGATTTAGAGAGACAAGTAAAATATTTATTGCTATTTAGAACAGCACAATAAAATTTATTGTTTGCCGTAATAATTTCTATTTGGGGCTAGTCATATGAGTTTTGTTATACAGTCTGACATTTAAATAATGAAACTGAATTCATGTTACCAAAAAGAAACAATGCATTTGAACTATACATGTATCTTATTCAAAGTACATTCCGTCTGCATTGATATAATGAGTGGCATGATTGAGCAACTACTGAAACAACCACTGCATATCCTTTTATGATAGAGGGTAGGTCCATAAGCTTCCAGCCTCGTCGATAAAGATTATTGCCTTCACAAAATCCTTATCTGGTGTCATACCTAATTTGTTAAGTAATTAATTGCAACTGTAACTTCTGCTCCACTGTGTTCAGATGTTCAGATATAGTTGCATAAAGAAGGTTATGTGTAGAAGATTGTGACATGTTCAAAATGGAGTATGGAGCTGTTATTAAGTTCTTCACAAAAGGACTTACTCCAAATGAAATTAAATAGTGATTGAACAGTATATATGGGAAAGCATTCCCCACATATTCTACCATGAAAGAAGGGGTCAAACTTTTTCAAAAGGATTGAGAAAGCATTGGAGACGAAGAGCGTGTAGGTCGGCCCTTAGATGTGCTCACTCCTGAAAACATCGCTCTTGTGGAAGGAGAAATTATGGAAGACAGGCTCAAAATTACAGATATAGCAGCAATGTTGGGCCTTTCTAAAGCAACAGCCTTTCAAATTATTCATGAACATTTTAACATGAACAAGGTTAGTGCAAGTTGGGGTGCCTAGACTTCTTTCTTCAGTCCAAAAGCAGCAATTAGTCATCTGTTGTCAGGCAATTTTGGAGTTCTGCTGTGACAACGAGAAAGAAGTTCTGCAAACCATTTTTATAGGAGATGATCCTCTACTATGACTCCTTGTCCAAAAGAGAGTCAATGGAGTGGCGTAAACCTGGTGAAGGCCAAGGTCACTCAGTCAACTAAGAAGATCATGGCCACAATCTTTTGGGACTATGAAGGAATACTCTTGATTGACTTCAAGGGGAGGAACACCACAGTAAATGGGGAGTACTGTGCTGGCCTACTGCACAGATTATATGCTTCCATCAAACAGAAAAGCTAGGAAAGTTCAGTGGAGGTGTGTGCCTTCTTCACCACAATGAGCCTGTGCACACAGCTCTTGTAGCAAACGCTGATGACCTGAGCTGTTAAAGAGCGCCCATAAATAAATCCATCTCTTGTAGCAAAGAAACTGTGAAGAAATGTGACTTCAAGGAGATCAATCATCCATCCTAAAGCCCAGATCTAGCTCCCAATGACTATTTCCTCTTCTCATAACTCAAGAAGGACCTTGGAAGAAGGAACTTTAAGTGTGACAAAGAAATGATGGATGCTGTTTATACCCACTCTGCAGACAAGACTTCTATTTTTGGGGAGTATTGAAATGTTAATTGAAAGATATGAGAAGTGTATTGCAATAAAGGATAACTATATTGAAAAGTGAAATATAGTTTTTGTCTTTATCATACCTAGAAAATGGTTAGGCCGACTCGTATATGCCTTGAAGTCATAGTGCTGTGGATGTCTTCAACATCATCAACCGCCACGAGTGGCCGAGGTTGTTAAGGCACAGACTGGTGACGGGAGGTCTGGGTTCGAATATTGCCAGGATCATCCTCCCTGACTGAGGTTTTTTCCAGGTTTTCCTCAGTCCTCATAAATGGCAAATACGGGGGAGGTACCCTAAAACTTAGGCCTGGGAAAAAATAAATCCTTTTCCAATATATCATTTCATCTCATGTATCATCAGTATCCATCGCCTGTGGTGCCTCAGTAGTTAAACACCATTCAACATCATCAAAGCATTCTCCTTTCAATAGTAACTTCAGTTTAGGAAAAAGAAAATAGTTGCAGGGGAAGAAGTCTGATGAATAGAATGGGTGATTAAGCACACTCACTTGTTTTCAAGTTAAAAATGCCTGATAAACTGGTGCATGCTATGAAGCAGGAACCAACTGCACATAATGAATCTTCTTCCATAGGTAATCCAAAATGCAAAATTAAAATTTTACAGTTATAGTCTTTCCTCAGGGACAAATTCATGATAATTCCCAAATTGTGGATATCTATGCCAGAAAATACTAATATGAAACCTTATAAACAAGCCGAACAAATCACGGGACAAAAACTTAAACTGCATAGAAATTGGTGGACACTTGGCCAATGGGAAACAAAGGGAGCAGTTCTTTGTATCTTTAAATTTGGCAGGCAACACACTATTGCCACTCTAGCAGCTACTAGTCAGGTGTCAACACTTCCTCTGAAGAATTTAAAATGATGGAGTGGAATTTGTAACACATACATCAGTAATTAAGTAAAAAATGTACTTACGAAGCTGTAGACAATGGAGTGGTAATATATCCTACATTCATGTGTCAAGTTGTTAACACTAACTCCACTTACTTTTTTAAATCTTTGGACTAGTTTCGGGAGAGGTTCCTCCCATCATCAGCTGCTGTTCACTGAATGCCGTTGTTTGAAATGGGGGATGGACGCCTGTTTGCTCCTGTGGTGGTATCTAGTAGAAACTTGTTGAGTTCATCCAGTGACGGAAAATCAAAATTCATTAAGTTCTTCTTATTTTTTAAAATGAAAATTCTCTCCCATGTGGATAGTTCTATTGGGTTGTGAAGTTGTTTCAGTAATTTAATTTCTTGTTTTATTTCATGATTTTTGTTCCAAAAATGAGCTGCTATTGCTGATTTGTCTATCTGTTTCAATCTGATGTTCCTAAAGTGTTCTTTTCTTTGAATTTCTAAATTTCTTTTCGTTTTCCCGATGTAGCTCTGCTCACAATCTGCACATTTAATCTCACATATTCCTGATTTTTGCTCTCTAGCGATGGTATCTTTCATTGTGCAATGTACTAAATTTTTTATATTATATTTGTTCTTTGGGGCTAACATAATTCCATGTTCTTTGAATATCTTCTTAAATTGTTGTGGAATGTTGGGTGGTATGTGAAACTTTTGAATTTATGTCTTTCTTCTGTGTTCTTAAGCGTGGAAACTTCCTTAATCGATTTTTGTCTTTTAGCTTTATTAATGATTTTTGTTACTGAGTCTGTGTTGAAACTGTTGGTTATCACCGTCTTCATTATGTGTTGGTGTTCCATTTTGTACTCGGTTTCAGTCAATGGGATGTTGATTAGTCTGTGTGCTAAACTATGAAACACTGCATATTTATGTGGGATGGGGTTATAACTACCATTTTTTATGTAATTTTCTGTGTGTATTTGTTTCCTGTGAATTCCAAAGCTAAGGCTGTTTGCATTTCTTATTATTTTTAAATCTAGGAATGGGAGACATCCATTTATCTCTTCTTCTATGGTAAACTGTATAGATTTGTGTTGTAAGTTAAGGAATTTCAATGCATCTATAGAATGTTTTTTTGGTATTATTTCAAATATGTCATCCACATATCTATGCCATGTCTTGAAGATCAACGGGAACGCTTTGGTGATATGTACTTCGAAGGAACTCATAAAAAGATCCGCCAGAAACAGAGACAAAGGGTTTCCCATAGCTAGGCCAGAAAATTGTTGGTAATATTTTGTATTAAAACTGAAGAAGTTTTGTTGGATGCAAATATCAGTTAGGTTCAGCAAATCTTCTACTTCTTCTAGTTTTAAGTTAATAGATGTTAACCATTTTTTTTAAAATTTGCATCAAGTTTTCTATTGGAATGCTAGGAAATAAGGCTTTCACGTCGAATGACACCATTATATCACCAGTTTTTATTTTGCTATGTTTAAGTTTTTCAACTAGCTCAAATGAATTTTTAATATACTACATTAATGTGTTCAGTTGTTAACACTAACTCCACTTACTTTTTTAAATCTTTGGACTAATTTCGGGAGAGGTTCCTCCCATCATTGGCTGTTGTTGACTGAATGCTGTTGTTCGAAACAGGTGTCCATCCCCCGTTTCGAACAACGGCATTCAGTCAACAACAGCCAATGATGGGAGGAACCTCTCCCAAAACTAGTCTAAAGTTTTAAAAAAGTAAGTGGAGTTAGTGTTAACAACTGAACACATTAATGTAGGATATATTACCACTCCATTGTCTACAGCTTCGTAAGTACAATTTTTACTGAATTTTTAATGTTTAAGCTTTGGAATTTTTTAAACGAATTGAAAATGTTGATCAGTTTTTTTGTTAGTTGGTATGTGGGTGAGTTTATGTTATTAATTATTGGTCTCATGCTGTTATCATTTTTGTGTATTTTTGGAAGTGCATAAAGTCTGGGAATTACTGGGTTGCTCTGTGTAATTTTCATTTTTTCTGTAGTGGACAGTATATTCACTTTTTAATGTTTAGTCAAGTTTTTTGTGCATCGGTTGAGTGAATTCTTTTCTATTGGTTTATAGCTTCTCCCATTAACATATTCTGTACTCTATTTTTGTATTCTTCATGGTAAAATGGCAATTTTATTTCCTTTGTCTGCTTTTATATATATTACTGGCTTTTCTTTTAACTTTTTTAATGTACTTCTGTAGTTTTTGAATTTATTTTCGTTTTTTATGTTTTCCAAAATGTTTTTTGCATTTCATCTTAACAAATGATGATATTCACATACCATCCGTCAGCCTTCTATAGATTTCAAAATATTTTCAAAAAACATAACATTATTTTAGCTCCAAAAACAGTTACTCCATATAAAATATACTAAATTCTAAACTAAAAGAGGATATTCCACAAGAGAACAAAACAGGAATATATCAGAAGAATTGTAATGATTATGAAAAAATTTATATTGGAAATACTAAAAGAAACATAAAAACATGAACAAAGGAACACGTCAGGAACATAAATCAAAGACAGGAAGAAAAATCAGCAGTAGCTTGGCATTTTTGGAAGGAACACACAATATTAACAGGAATCCCAAACTACTTAAAAATATTACAGGAAAAACAGAACTTACATTCTGGGAAAACATTTATATCTGGAAGAACAAAAATCAAGCTTTCAACTTTGAAATCCCACCAACTGACATCTTAATACAGAAGTTCATCCAACCACCACCAGGGACAAACCAACCACATCACCACAAAGAACAAGGCCGGCAGTCGATCTGGAACTGATGATGGGAGCAATCAGCTCCAGAAACTTAGTTTTTCTTTTTTAAATATTAGTGATATAAGTGTTACAAATTCGACTAAATCGTTTTAAATTCTTAGTATAAAAACATCACTGTTATAAAAATACGCCATATTTAACTTCCTCTGAAGTTGCTGTACAAAGCTATGGGCAAAATATCAGGTGATTTTTCATCAACAGGACAGCAGCCTATAAGCCAAGAACTACATTGTACTGAATCAACGCTGATGTGAAAGCCAAAGTATATATATTACATTACCTTTGTTAATTTTAATTCCTGAATGAGAGATGGTGCAGCATTTAACTTACAATCCATGGTATACCTTGCTTAATAGAAGAGTTCTGAGTCTATGTTTTTCAAATTATTTCTATATTTGCTTTTTGTATGAATGAGAGCAGAGAGTGCTTTTCACACAGTAAGTTGTTACAAAAGACATCAATACTTTCATGACTTTCTTTGATGATCTGGGGAAATCTCAGAGAGGCAGGTAACACATCCTAAGCAGTTTGCAGTCAAAAGATACATGCTGTTGCCAGAAAACTATGAGTGATGTGACATTCTTGTGTTAGCTATTTGGAAGCTTCCTCCAGAACATATAGTTGCCTTCAATTTTGTTCTCATAATAGTTTAAATTTGTATAAGCTTTTGTTTTCTTGTAATTCATTGTTTGCATCTGTATAGAATAAATGCTATTAACCATATTCTAGGGACCAGAGTTTGAGAACCGATATATGCTAGAACATGGAAATAAATCCACCTATTCATGATATTTGAGTCTCTGCTTATTTTTACAAGTTATACAGTTTATTTATTTTCAAGGACTAATATGTTAGTTTATTTATTAATCAGAATTGGTTGATTTTGGGCAATCATTTTTTTTCTGCCATTTTCTACCAATAATTTCACTATACCACATTTATTATGAAAGTTCAGTTGAACATTGATTACATTTTCAAAGATTTCAAACCTTTAAATTGATCAATATTGAAATTTCATATTCAAGAAAACATTGTGAAGAGCTATAATCTGAACTTTTCTGATGTAGGTGTATGAATGCAAGGAACTACTCAATTCACAAAGTGAAGAACTTGACATGATGTTATCTTGCTATAAAGAGACGCAGTTGTCAGCCAATCAGAAGCTGGCTACTATGAGAGGGGACAAACCTGTAACTACAGTCAGAGCAAATGAAATCTGTTTCAAACATGCTCAATGGCGACTGACGGAAGCTGATGGACAGCTGGGCATAGCTGATCTTGTCCTGAGCAACTTCTTGTAAGTATTACCAATGAGACATGCTTTGTTCTGGAATATTTGCTGTAGGTGGAACCGAACATGTCTCAACTGGTGGGAATTGGAAGTGAAAACAATGAAACAAGTACCATGTGTAATTATGCATTAAGCTAATAAAATATGGTAAAGTGAAATTTTAATGTGGAAAATTATACCTTAAAAAAAATTATGGTTATACTTTATTGAACAATCCTCACATAAATAAACATAACCTTTAACTGTAAAGTTAAACAGTATTATACAAAACAGTGTGTCAATAAAATGTATCACTATACTTTTTTTTGCTCATTGGGTACCAATAAACTCAATAACAAATTTTAAAAATACAATATAATTTTTGCTCCACAGAATAAATATAGTGTAAAAGCTTACTGTAAAATGCAACTATAGATATATTTCTGACCAGATAAAAATCTGAAATTACCTAGTCAGTTGTCAGAGCAAATGAACAAATTTATGTAGGAGAACTAAACAATAAATGGAAATTATAGTAAAAGAACACTTTAGGAACATTAAATATAAACAAATAGATAAATCAGTAGTTTCCACACATTTTTGTGTAAAATAATTACAAGGTCACAAGAAAAGCAAAATGATTGAAGGCTGTAAAAATTACTTTTAAGTTACCAATTTTAGACAAGTTTTTTATACTAGAAAATAAGGTTGAATAATGAATTTAAAAATTATACCAATTAACCTGTCATCTCACATTGGAACCATCAGATGGCCCCAGACTAACAACCATGTTGATGATCATGATGATGATTATAATGATGATAATTTTATTTGCTATCAATAAACTTTTGTATACGATTTTGTCAAAAAACTACATTTTTACAATGTATGAGAGTAGGTCCATAAGTTTCTCATCTAACAATTTTCTAGGTATGATAAGACAAAAACTATATTTTTAACAGAAAAGGCATTACAGATAAGGGTTTTATGACGGCGATAATCTTTTTTGGCGAGGCCAGAAACTTATGGACGTACCCTCATATCACGTTATACTTTTACAAATTAATAAAATATATACATTTTATGTACCATATAACTATATACAAATTTAAGTCATCTTTAACTCAGGATTATTTCCAGTCAAGTTACATGAATTGTACACTCAAAATTGTTGTTGTTATTATTATTATTATTATTATTATTGTTGTTGTTGTTAATAAATTATTATTAATTAATTAATTAGTAATTAAGATAATTGTGTGATTCAGTGGAACTCACACTCTTTTGCTCCACTTACTTGTTTAAATATGTAGGACTGGTTTCACAAACCCTTCATTCACATGTCAGCCCCATTGTAGACTGGAGGATAAACCGTTATGCTGTGGGGATGTGTTATCTGCTCTGGTGGAGGTGTGATGAACTTGAAGTTTATGTTTTCATCACCTGAAGAGTCGAGGTTTATTAAACTGTCTTTGTACTTGTAAATGCAGATTTTCTCCCATGTTGCTAATGTGTGGGTCCTCGCATTGATTTTAACATTTTTTTTTTTTTTTCAGTATATAGTGGCTTTCTGTCCAGAAATGTGATGGAACTGCTGATTTCTCCAACTGCTTGTATTTCATGTTTCTGAAATGTTCTTTTAACCATATGCCTATGTTTCTCTTTGTTTTTCTAATGTAGAATTTCACACTCTGCACTACTTAGTTTATTTTATAATTTGACTGAAATTTTATTAAATAAGTTGTGCAGAGTGTGAAAAATCTACATTTGAAAAACAAAAAGAAGCATAGGCACATGCACAAGTATATAGACGGAATGAACATTGACACTTCAGGTGATGAAAACATAAACTTAAAATTCGTCACACCTCCACCAGAGCAGATTACACATTCCCATGGTATAACGGTTTATCCTACAGTCGACAATGAGGTTGACGATGCTAATGAAAGGTTCGTGAAACCAGTCCTACATATTTAAACAAGTAAGTGGAGCAGCAAAGAGTATTAGTTCAACATATTCACACAATGGTATTAATATATGATTAGCTTTACTGTGCAATGTTCCAATTAACAATTTTAGTTAGTAATTAGTAACTTTATTGGAGCCAACCAACTCTCACATCATTATTTGGCCTAGTCATAATTCTATACAATCGATTTAATGCAATAATACATCAAGTTTGAACTTATGCTATTACTATTAATAGTGAAGCAGTAAAATAATGTTGATATACAGTTGTTTGGTGACCATTATACTTCACTTACCTGGTTTTTTAAATACAGATGTTTCGGGAACATCGCTTCCATCATCAGCAGAAGACCAACTAGTAGAAGTATACTTTGTAGGCGATCGGAGAAATTTACTGAATATATCTAATGATGGAGTGTCAAAGTTCATGAGCAGTTCATATTTTTATTTATGTAAATTTTTTCCTATGTCATTAGTTCCAAAGGTTTGCTACTGTCTTTCAATAATTTTGTTTTTTTTTATCAATTTCCCAAAAGTGAGCTTCCATGCCTAGAGAGAGATAGAGAAATCAGCAGTGGTAGACCACATATACAAAATAAAATTTTTGAAACATACTTGCCAATCATTGTAACCAGTGATATGGAAAGAAATTTACTCATTCAAAAATAAGAACTGTGTCATGAACTTCAAGACACTATCAGTGGACATGTTTGATCAATTTTTCTGACCACTTACGGAGTAAATATTCCTGCCTCATTAAAAAACCAAGTATGTGAAGTATAAGCTCACCAAACTAACTCTGTATCAACATTAAAACAAATTTTGTGTCGGAACTAATATAGTGAAGCAATTAATATAATCTTAATTAGCTGATGAGTCAATTTAATACTTTTATGCTGCACTTACCATTCAATTATACGAAACATAATCTCTTCTGAGTTGAAATATTTAAAACACTCTTTATGATTTCACTTATTGGAGATTTACTCACAAGGGAAGTATCAAAGGTTTTCTCGCTGAGTCATTCCTCTGATTTTGCCTGTTCATTCCATGTATTGGGGGCGTGCCATGCAAAAAATGAGCTGCTCCTTTACATTGCAACACCCAAAAATCCAAGTTGGAATTCTGTATATAATGCAATGTAGTGCGGCTGGACATCCCATCAAGAGAGCTGTGTGAAGGGAGGGTTATGCTGCAATCAGCTAAGCCAGCAAGGCTGAGTCTTTCGTTACATGTATTTTGAAGCCTGTAAATGGGGATTGTTAAATGATTCAAAATAAACTGCTATAATACTTTGAAACTTATTTAAAAATGTGAAAGGTGTGGGAATTTGATCCTCCCATGCTGTATCAATGGGCTTGTAAAGGCCATCAATGTTAAGAGTTATTGTTAGCATGGTGTCAAATTTTTGTTGTTTTTGCCTGTTTCCTAGTACTATTTATGGATAAAAACACTAATTGTATTGTTAAGGAGATAAGTGATTCAAATTCATGCACATTATAAGGGAAATGCCTCTTTTTAATGAATAATTAATAGTAACTATTAACTTAAGGCAGGTTCGGTATTCTGTTGGCCAGTAAAAGAAAGTGCCCCATATCAGATGCTACTAGATTTTGCAATTTCGACACTCCAAAAATAGGACATCTTTTGGAATCTGATATAGGTACGTTTTTTTTCACAGAATTTTTTACATCTGCTACTGTGTTCATGTTTTTTTCTGACCAGATTTTTCCTTTTCTTGCCAGATATCTGTGAAAAAAAAAACATACCTATATCAGATTGTTGAAATTGCTAAATCTAGTAGCAGCCGAAAGGCACCTTCTTTTACTGCCCAACAGATTACAAAACCTGCCTTAATAGTACTTAATTAATACTTAATATTTCATAAAAAGAGTCATTTCCTTTATAACATGCATGAATTTGAATCACTTATCTCCTTGATGGTAGAATTAATGTTTTTATCCATAAATAGTACAAGAAAATGTTCAAAAATGGCAATAATTCGATAGTATGCTAACAACTGTAAAATTTATGGCCTTTGCTAAATTGGATACAGCATGAGAGGACCAAATTCCAACACCTTACATATTTTTTAAATAAGCTTTAAAGTATTATAGTAGTTTATTCTGAATCATTTAACAATTAAATCTACAGGCTTCAAAACACACATAGCGAAAGACTCCTCCCTGCTGACTCAGCTGCTTGCATGTAGTGCGACTCTCCTGCAGGGCTGTCCAGCCATGCTACATTGTTTGCATGATATACAGAATTCCAACTTTGATTTTGGGATGTTGCAGTAGAAAGAAGCAGCTCATTTTTTGCATGGGGCCCTCCCATAACACACGGAATGAACTGTCAAAATCAGAGGCTTGCCTCGGCATGAAAACCTTCAATATTTCCCTTGTAAGGATGTTTTATCCTCAGCTGTTAATGGCTAGAGGATCATTTGTTGAAGCTGGGTAGGCAGGTATCTGGGTTTTGGTGGTCTTGTGATAAACTTGAAACAAAAGAGCTGTTTATGTGACAAATTATTATTGAGGAAATCACTCAAATTTCACTAGTTTTGTTTCACTTACTTGAACATATTTTAAAGACTGTTGCCATCATCATAAGTATGGTTCCACTGTCTGCTTCCTAGCATGACATTAAGATGTCACTCTATGGATTTTATGAACTAATTACAAGCTAGTTGCAATGGTAAAACAAAAGGAACTCTGCCATACGGTTTAAGGAACATATGAGAAATGAAAATATAAACATATGGAAAAACCAGCAATATCATATCATTTCTGGCCAAAAAAAAAAAAAAAAAACACCGGTTCCAAAATGAACCACAACTCTTAAAAGCTCCTTAAATACCCGTAGCCACCTGTGGTGCCTCAGTAGTAAAAACGGGCATTAAACACTATTAAAAAAAAAAAACATAGAACTATTGGTATGGGAAAATATATTCTTCAAAAAACAAAGAAAATTTAGTTAATTTTGATCTTCCAAACAATAGTAACCTCATCAAAAAGTTTATAAAATCCAAAGAGCAAATCTTAATACCATGCTGGAAAGCTGAAAGTGGAACCATGCTGACAATGAAGAAAATTTGCCCTTGAAACATGTCCAAGTAAGTGGAACAAAATTAGTGAAATTTGAGTGATTTCCTCATAAATAATTTATTATATGATACAATTTGTCTGCTTCTGGGATGTCAAAATTCATTACGTTTTGCTCATGTTTTTTTAAATCCTTTCCCATATGTTTAATTCTTTGGTAGTTGAACATTTTTTAACAGCTTGATGCCTTTTTCTATTTAATGGTTTTCATTCCAAAAATGTGCTGCCACAGCTGATTTTTGTAATAGATGTTTCTCCAATGTTCCTTCAACCTAATACCTATATTTCACTTGTTAAAGCCTTTGTTAGCATATGTGTAGGTTTGTCCTGTAATTTGGATGAGTGTATAACAGATATAGCACTGACAATATAACATTTAAATGTAACAGACAACAATTTCATTAGAAAAACATTAGAGAAAACATTACGAGAAATTAAAAATAATAACTTTGGCCTAAGATCTTATCTAAACTAACAAAAACTCTGAATAATAGAGACATGATTTACACATTGGCTGTTAAGATAACAAAATTGTTATTTTAGATAAAGAAGACTACAAGCAAAGGA
Source organism: Metallyticus violacea (assembly GCA_030762175.1). Taxonomy (NCBI): domain Eukaryota; kingdom Metazoa; phylum Arthropoda; class Insecta; order Mantodea; family Metallyticidae; genus Metallyticus; species Metallyticus violacea. The sequence continues at coordinate 2,842,239 of CM060832.1, forward strand.
TACAAGACTTATTAAAAAGTGAAGAATATATCAAAGTTAAAAAACAGACCCATTAAATAAATGCATTAAATCCATGGAAGAAGCCTTGAAAAATAGTACCCTTATTCCAAAAACAGATCGATACAAAATTGAAGTCCATAACTCAACTTTAGCCAGGATATGGCCTTCCAAAGTTTCACAAATGTGGAAGAAGTATGAGGCCAATTATTAACAATGTAAATACTCCAATCCGCTATTTAGCAAACTGGTCATCAATACAGTTTCATTTACTACCTAAATTTGATAGCTGAAATTTAAAAAATTCTATGGACATCATCCAAAAATTATCACTGAATGACGCACTGGTTTCTTTTGATGTCAAGGCTTTGTTTCCCAGCATACCACAGAATAAATTATTAGTTTTTTAAGAAAATGGTTACAATCAGCCAGCCTAAAAGAAGAACACATTGAAGAATAAATCAAATTCACTAAATTGTGGTTAAATCAAGCATTTTTTTTACTTGAGAACAAAATCTTTAAACAGAAAGGAGGGATTAGTAATGGGCAGTCCATTATCACCTTTCCTAGCCAACTTATTAATGAAATGCACATCAACAAATATTTCCCCCACATTTTTAAGGCTTGGCACAGATGTGTGGACAATATATTCACCATTATAAAACAAAAATCATGTGGAAGATGTGCTAAATCAAATGGGTTCCACAAACATATGATTAACAAAAAAATTTAAAAATTCCAGAAACAAACAAGAATTAAAAAAATCAAACTTTGAGTGATTTATCAAGGAGAAAACTTTTAAAATGTTCACTTACCACCTGTCAGCCAATAAGAAATTTCAAAAAATTGTCAAGTTGTACAATATCATTTTAGCTCTCAAAACCAATAGAGTATAAAATAATTATTGAAATTAAACAAAACAGATTCCAGGCCCAAAGAGAAAAATCTGATATTTACCAGAGTAATTAATTGTAAGGATGGTGAAAAAATCTATGTAGGAAAAACAAAGAAAAATATAAGCATTAGATTGAAGGAACTTTGGAGAAACATCTGTTGCAAACAAATAGAAAAATCAGCTGTGACAGCACATTTTTGGAATGAAAACCATTAAATAGAAAAAGGCATCAAATTATTAATAACTGTTCAACAACAAAAAAATTAAACATATCAAAAAGGATTTATATAAAAAAACAGCAGTAAAACTTAATGAATTTCCACCTCCGGAAATTCTTTATTCAAGTTTATCACAAGACCACCAAAGTGAACCCAGAGACCTACTTACTTAACTTTGAATGACCCAACAGTCGTTTAACAGCTGAGGATGTGGACGAGTATCCATGAAACATGTCCTGAATAAATAATCTCATTTAAGTAAAACCATAAAGAGTGTTCAAAATATCAGACTCAGAAGAGATAATTAATGGGTGTTTCACTGTGTTCGATTCCAAATTTAATTAACATTACGTTAGAATGTTTTGTTTTATGAATGTTTCCCTACAGGATTGCCAAAACTGAAGGTTGTATATACTTATACACTTTTTTTGTATTTTTAATATCCTGTCCATATTAGTTAACTTGTAAGCTCCCAGATTTCAGTTCCATATGCTAAATATTGACAAATAATGTCATAATATGCTGTTTTTAGAATATTAATATTCCCATATTTTACTAGTTGTTTCATAGCACAATCCTGGTTTCATTTCATTACAAACTGTTTCTGTGTGTGCCATAAGTTAAATTTTCCTATACATCCAAAAGTTTATAGTTAGTTACCTGATATAATGTGATATTGTTAATGTTTAATCTTATTTTGATTTAAAGTAAAACACTAAAAATCATGTCGTCACATTAAAACTCTCTTTAAGTTTCACAAACACACTTATAAAAGTAATTTTGGTACATGTTTCGTGAGGTACATTCCTCACATTGTCAACCAAAACGACGACTGAGGAGCCAATTTCAGCAAAGTATGTATGTTACTATGCTTGCTCTGGTGGTCTGTTAATGAACTTAAACAATATGTTGTCTGCTTCCGGTATATCAAAATTCATAAGTTTGTATTCATATTTTTTTATGTAAATTTTTTCCCATATATTAAGTTCTTTCGGATGTTGAATTGTTTTTAGTAATGTTATGTCCTTCTCTATTTCATGATTCTCATTCCAAAAATGTGCAGCCACTGCTGATTTTTCTACTTGTTTGTGTCTAATATTTCTCCAGTGTTCCTTTAATCTTATCCCCAGATTTCTCTTTGTTTTTCCTATGTATATTTTGTCACAATCCTTGCAATTAATTCTATATATACCTGAATGTTCTTATTTCTTCTTTTTTTGTTTAATTTTATTTAGATTTAATAGTTTACCAACACTATATCTGTTTATTGGTGCTAGAGTAATGTTGTACTTTTTGAAAATTTTTTGGAATTTATGGTTAACATAAGGGTGATATGTGAATTTTTGATAGGTATTTTCTTTAAGTGAAGAACTGAGTGTGGTGATTAGTTTAATTTCCTTTTTATTTTTAAATCTTTTTATTTTTTTATCTACCATTTGTTTGTTAAATCCATTTATTTCTGCTGTGTGTATTATATGTGCATATTCTTTCCTGTATTCTTCTTTACTGAGTGGTGTATTAACTAGCCTATATGTCATACTATTGAATGCTGCTTCCTTGTGGGGTCTGGGGTTGAAACCTTTTGCTTTTATGTAATTGTCGGTATGTGTGTCCTTTCTGTATATACCAAATTCTATATTTTTATTCCTTTTTATTATCCTTAGGTCCAGAAAAGGTAAAGTATTATTAACCTCGGTTTCCATAGTGAATTTTATGGTTTTTTCTTGCAAATTCAACAGTTTCAATGAATCTTCTATGAATCTATCTTCTATATGTGTTTGCCATTGTAGAAGATAGATTCATAGAAGATTCATTGAAACTGTTGAATTTGCAAGAAAAAACCATAAAATTCACTATGGAAACCGAGGTTAATAATACTTTACCTTTTCTGGACCTAAGGATAATAAAAAGGAATAAAAATATAGAATTTGGTATATACAGAAAGGACACACATACCGACAATTACATAAAAGCAAAAGGTTTCAACCCCAGACCCCACAAGGAAGCAGCATTCAATAGTATGACATATAGGCTAGTTAATACACCACTCAGTAAAGAAGAATACAGGAAAGAATATGCACATATAATACACACAGCAGAAATAAATGGATTTAACAAACAAATGGTAGATAAAAAAATAAAAAGATTTAAAAATAAAAAGGAAATTAAACTAATCACCACACTCAGTTCTTCACTTAAAGAAAATACCTATCAAAAATTCACATATCACCCTTATGTTAACCATAAATTCCAAAAAATTTTCAAAAAGTACAACATTACTCTAGCACCAATAAACAGATATAGTGTTGGTAAACTATTAAATCTAAATAAAATTAAACAAAAAAAGAAGAAATAAGAACATTCAGGTATATATAGAATTAATTGCAAGGATTGTGACAAAATATACATAGGAAAAACAAAGAGAAATCTGGGGATAAGATTAAAGGAACACTGGAGAAATATTAGACACAAACAAGTAGAAAAATCAGCAGTGGCTGCACATTTTTGGAATGAGAATCATGAAATAGAGAAGGACATAACATTACTAAAAACAATTCAACATCTGAAAGAACTTAATATATGGGAAAAAATTTACATAAAAAAATATGAATACAAACTTATGAATTTTGATATACCGGAAGCAGACAACATATTGTTTAAGTTCATTAACAGACCACCAGAGCAAGCATAGTAACATACATACTTTGCTGAAATTGGCTCCTCAGTCGTCGTTTTGGTTGACAATGTGAGGAATGTACCTCACGAAACATGTACCAAAATTACTTTTATAAGTGTGTTTGTGAAACTTAAAGAGAGTTTTAATGTGACGACATGATTTTTAGTGTTTTACTTTAAATCAAAATAAGATTAACAAAAGTTTCACTGTGTGGATTCCCAAATTCCGTAAACATATTGTTAATGTTTACTTTATGTTGTCATTTTGAAATGTTATGAATTTTAATAATGAGGAAATCACTCAAATTTCTAAACTAGTGAGTGCAGCCATGTTGACGATGAAGGAAATTTGCCTTTAAAACATGTCCAAGTAAGTGGAACAAAACTAATGAAATTTGAATTGTTTCTTCATAAATAATTTATTATATGATACTATATTTCACTATGAAAATCCCAAACTATTCAAATCTATGTTATGAATTTTTTTTTGCCTATGTTTAACTTTAGTCCATTGTTTAGTAAATCTGTGATGATGGGAGCAAGAGCTTTTGAAACATGTTCTAAAAAATAAATAAAAAGTGAAGTATAGTTTTTACAACAAATTATTGATGTTCTGTTGTAACACTTGGAAATTCTAAGCTATCTATTGAATTGTTTTTAGTAAAATAATCTGACTGACAGGTACACTAAAAGCTCAAAAAGTGATGACTCTGGAGAACATTTGTTGGAGCTAGGATATGTGCGGATGACCAATCTGCTGCCAAACCAGGTGTACAAGGAGGTATTGGTACCGACTGAAATACAGAGCAACATGCCTGTAGACAGGAAGGTGCGTACAGTGTATTGTTTTGTATATGAAAAATTAGTTCTGAGCTCAGAATAAGAAAATTCTGTAGTGTAGTAGTTCTCAACTCGTGGTCTGCAGACCCCCAGGGATCCAAAAAGTTTTAGAGTGCATATAAAAACATTTATCCTGCACTTGTGTGTTCAACTTTTTCGCACTAAACTCCAGCATGTTTTGGGAGCACTCGCTTACATCTTCAGTTGTTGACTGATTACTGTTACTCAAAACAGTGGCTGGATACACGAATGCTTTTGTGGTGGTGTCTGGTGGTTGTAGTTGGAATTTCTTTATTTTTTACGATGAAAATTTTTTCCTAAGTTCTATTGGATTGTGAAGCTGTTTCAGCAGATTAACCTCTGGTTTAATTTCATGATTTTTGGTCCAAAAGTGAGCTGCTACCGATGATTTATCAACCTGCTTAAACCAAACATTCCTGAAGTGTTCTTTGCTGTGAATTTCAAAATTTTTCTTTGTTTTTCCATTGTATCTCTGATCACAATCTGCACATTTGATTTCATAAATTCCTCATTTCTGTTCTGTTAGTATGGTGGCTTTTAAAAACATTTATTCTTGAATGTATGATACAAGTAATGATTTATAAGAAAAAAAGAGGATGATGCAAATTTACAATGTGATTTTATAGAGTTGAAGTAAATTAGAATCAAATTGAAGGCAACTATTTGCTCTGGAAGGAATTTCCAAATATGTAAGCTGAAAACATGAATTCAAATGTACTGTCATAGTTTCTCTGGCAACAATACACACCTTTAAGACTAATGTAGCCCCCTATTTGTTGCAGCGCGCTGTGCGTGTGTTCTGTAGAGAGAAGGCCCCAGTAGGTGGCATCTCTGTCAAGGAGCATTTTGAAATTAATGTTGTTCCACTCACAATAGGTAAGCCAACATTTATAACTGTAGTATAAGATTGTGTTTAAATTTGAGTAAACATTTTCAAGGGTTTTCTTGAAATGTTAGGTAAAAAATCATACAGAATGACAGCATATTTTTGATCAAAGAGCCATAAAATAGATACAGAAACAAAATTATTAAAAGAGCAAGAAACCATACAGAACTAATCATTTGGCAAAGAAATTTATACAAAAAAACAAACAAAATGTGATGAATTTTGAAATCCCATTCAAAGATGACCCATCAGGAAGTTTATCAGGCAGTCGCAAGAGGGAGAAGTGATAATAATAAAGCAACAACAACTAGTAAAAGTAGCTGAAAAGGAATGCAGGTGCATTAAAAATGTATCCAGACTAAAAAACTCAAAGAAAAACCAATATAAAATCTAAACAAATAAATTTAAAATAACTTCACTGTTAAAATTATTTCTAAATAACAAGCTGACAAAATAGGCATTAAAATAGACACTTAAAATAGGCACTATAAGTTTTGGTGCTAACTTTTAATGAAAGAATAGTTCAGCTTCAAGAAAAAATGATTATGAGGAAATGTTTCTTTTAGTGCTTTTCTGTATGTATAATATTTCAGTGCTGTCCCAAAATGAAAGAGAGGTGACTCTTTTGAAATGCAGATAAACCACAGCCATTTTATAGTGTTAAGAACAATTGTATGTAGTAGAATTAACCTCTTTATAACATGCAAAATACAATAGAAGTTTTTTAATCTTAGAAATTAATGGCATTGTTCATAATAGTAATACTTTCAAAAATTTAAAAAGTATATTCTTAATTATCTAGTGAGTCAATTTAATACTATTATGCTCCACTTACCATTGAATTATACAGAACATGTTTCACAGACTTTTGTCCTGATGAGGGCAAAATGTTCAATTCATTAGCTAATTAAGAATATAGTAGTTGCTTCACTGAATACAGTTCTGACACAAAATTAATTTTAAATTTAATTTAAGGATTGGTTTACAACTAGGCATTTTTTGAGCTTGCATTATACCTTAATTTTAATTGCTCTTTTTAGTACTTTGAATATGTTTGGCTCTTAATGAATTTTCCCAGAAGACAGTGCAATATCTTAGAACTGAATGAAAATTTGGAATATGCAAAATATAGAAAACGAACAGAGTTTAACTGCAATTCAAGTCCTACTATTCTATGTGGAAAATATGTTTACTTAACTATCAGATAAAATGTGCATTCTATCTTAAGTTTTCAAAGATATACACCAACAAATCTATAGTGATAGTGTAGTGCATATCATTTTTATGTATACTGCAAATTTGTATTCTGATTATTATGAAAGGATACTGCAATCTTTATTAACCATTAAACTATTTTTCTCAAATCTTTGTTGTGGTTTCCTCAATTTTAAAACTAATAGAATCAATTCAAACCTTTATTAATCATTAGATAACCTTAGGCTACAATATATGTTGTCCCCTCAGGGGCCCACTTTTGGGTACTGGGCATAGTGACCCCGAGGCACCCGAGCTGCTCCCACAGGTCCACACTCTGCATATTTGACTTTCACCTCTGTTTTAATTTTTATTTTTTATTTTTTATTTGTCCTACTTCCCTGTTCTTTGTCTGATGGGTGCCCCTGTGTTTCACACAGTAAAAAGTGACTGGGTATTGGCGTAACTCCCAGCACTGGATTATGGTAAAGGCAGGCTTGGGGAGGGGCCATTGTAAGAGCTATAAACTTTCTGTAGACAATTGGGTACCTCTGTTGGGACCTGGGGAGGTTTGACCCTGAGGTGACTTTGTTCAAGCCAGGACAAGTCACTTAAGCCGGGGTAGCACCCAGGAAACAGTCTGCCATCAGAGACAGTTGCAATGGTGGAGGATAAATTTGCTATGGTACAAGATAATAATTACAAATGAAATATAAAAGTGTGGACACAAGAGAATAACTGAGAAGCCCTTTCTTTGTTACTTATCAACTGCACTGAGGAAGGTCAGTCTTTCAGCAGGGTAAACCCCTTTATAATTCAGAAGGGCATTGAACCCATAGCTGAACCCGTTAAATCCTGTACCCATCTACATAAGGTTCTCTTTTGATGGAGACACTTGGACTGTCCCAGAGTAACTCATTGCTCAACCATGGACGATTCTCCAGTTATCCCATCCATGTAGAGCAACATTAAATTCGTCACCAGGAGTTATTTCCACTAATGCACTAGACGGTATGTCCGAGCTGGTAATCCAGAGTTGTCTGGAAGACCAAGGGGTCACATTTACAGGGTTGAATTACCGCAGAGGCTTACAGCTGGCTACAAGGTGATTGAGGTGCGCCTGTATATCCCCAGCCCGTTGCATTCATTTCAGTGCCAGTACTTTGACCATAGACGCATATCCTGTAAGAGTGCCATTTCCATCTGAGCAATCGGCGGTCAAGGTAGTCTCGAAGGAACATGTTCATCCGCTCCAGTGTGCGTTAACTGCCGCGGAGATCACCCGGCCTCCTCCCGCGACTGTCCTCGTTTTAGAGAGGAGCGCTGTATTCAGGAAATCTGGGTAAAGGAAAACCTCTCCTTTACTGAGGCCCGGAATCGATTCCAATCTCGCCAGCCTGTAGTACCTAAGACCGATACATATCGCTTCTTCAAAGGTCAAGAAGTGTGACAGCAGTACGCAGACGTGCGACCTTGTTTTTAAACGGATCCCTACTGCGCCCAGTTCTCCTAAGCGCTGGACCGAAAAGCCCCAGCCGGCAGTTTTTAATGCCCCGGAAATTTAATTCAAGATCACTTATAAGATGTCCACTGCTGTAGATAAGATGAAGAGCCCTCCTCCTCCTCCTCCTCCTCCTCCTCGGAGGTCAAGCTCCCATGATGGGTCTGGGAGCACACCCGCTAGGCGGTCGCCGTCAACGCCCATTTCTACATTCCAGATGTTGGAATAGGTGGATACTCTCAGCGGGAGAGTCCTCCCTCTGAGGAAGTTATGAAGCAGGATGTGCCTGCTCCAGGAAAACCAACTAGCCCCATGCGACTGAAGAAAGGACGGTTGATTCGTCCTGGACGACTAAAAAATAAGGTGGTATTTTTATCTTATTCCAGATTTTAACAGTAGCTATCATTTCATGGAATGTGCGTGATCTCCGCAGTCGAAGACATAAACTGGAGTTATTATTACGCTTGACTGACTCTCCACTTGTGTGTATCCAAGAGACCAAACTTCAACCATGGATCGTTCATCTTTCGCAGTTATTCTTCGGTGAAATTTGATCTTCCTCCCGAAGATGGCACTCACGCGCATGGTGGAGTTTTAATTCTCATCAGAGATGACGTGTACAGTACTTCATTAAACCTCCAGACTCCTATACAGGCTGCGGCAGCTACAGTTCACTTCTCTGGCATCAGTTTTACAGTCTGTACTATTTACCTACCTCCGTCGCAGCGGTTGATCTCGATTATCTTCTAACTCAGCTACCATCCCCGTGCTACTTTTGGGTAATTTTAATGCGCACCATCTCCTATGGGGTTCCAACATGGAGTGTGCAAGGGTTAGCATGTTAGCATAGTTTCTAGACCGCCACAATCTTCCTCTGCTCAATTCTGGTTACCTACTTTTCTTTCAGACATGCTCACAGGTTGTGACACTTAGGCTTATGTTTTTGTTCCGCCTCACTTCCTGTACATTTTACTTGGAACGTCATCTGCGATTTATACTCCAATACGTGTTAGATACACGTATTGTCTTCACACGTACATTCTGAACGCGCGTGCAGGTGGCTTATTGAAAAGACAAATTGCATGTCCTCCGTTCTTTGGCCGTATTGCGTGCTCGTCGAGGTGCTTTGCGAGTTTTTCGTCCCCACACTACTTCAGCAAACTACGCGACAATTGCCGCCGAGTTATTAAGGATAGCAAAAGAATGTCATGGATTACTTTCGCCTCTACTTAAACCCGTACCACGCCTACTTCTGTAGTATGGAATAAACTTCGCCACGTTGCAGGCAAACCTGGGTTTTCGTCCCTCAAGGTGCAACACCGTGTACGTACCACTCCTATTGGTGTCGCACATACTTTAGGGCGTACTTTTGCTGATGTTCTGCTAATTATCCTCCTGCGTTTCACACTATTCTTTTTTTAACGCCCCTACTGAGGCACCACAGGCGGTTCACACTATTAAGGAGCAGGTAGAGTCAAGAGGGTTCTCCATGCCTCCGACAATCTGGAGTGCTATAATGTCCCTTTTACCGCCAGGGAATTAGATCATGTCCTTTTTACCTCTCGGCATTGCTCACCCGGACCTGATGGTGTTCATGTTGCTATGTTACAGCATTTGTCAGCGGAAGGCAAGGCCTTTTTGCTCCAGATTTTTAATTGTATTGAACATTTCCAAGCACTTAGCGAGCGGCACCTTCATTCCTATACCTAAACCTGAAAAGGATCCACATCTTCCTTCCGGTTACCGTCCGATTTTCCTCACCAGTTGCGTTTTCAGGGCGATGGAACGGAGGGCTTGTGTGGTGGTTGGAGTCGAGACACCTATTGAACGTCCAGTGCGGTTTTCGTCGTCGTCGTCGTCGTCGTCGTCGTCGTCGTCGCTCTTCAGTCGACCATCTGGTGTCTCTTTCCACTCATATTATGGACGGATTTGTACAGAAGTGCCAAACGATCGTTGTCTCCTTTGATCTGGAGAAAGCCTATGATACTTGTTGAAATATCCTTCGTACGCTTCATGATTGGATGTCTGTTTTTATTCAGCGTTTTTAAAAGACCGGGCTTCTAATGTACGCGTGGGTTCTGTTTTATCTTCTCGTTTTATTCAAGTGAACGCTATACCTCAGGGCTCGATGTCACATTGTTTGCCATCCCTATCAATTCCACCGAGTGTTTACAGCTAGTAATCCAATCGTCATTCTTTCTTCTCGGAGAACTTGTCTTTTGGGACGCCGTCTCGACCGCCTTTATTTTTGGAGTGTAAAACACGGGTTCCGTTTCCCTGCTGAGAAGACCGACTGCATGGCTTTCTGGTGCTGTAAGAAGTATTCTTCACCATTTCTCCATCGTGGCCCAGGCGCTGTTGCTTTCGCAGACGAAGTGAGAGGTACCTGGCTTGGTATTTGATAGGAAATTATACTGATCATCGCATATAGCGTAACTCAGATGCAGGTGTCTTTTACGTGTTTTAAGTTGTACATCCCGACGGTTCTTTTACGTTTCTACCGTTCACTAGATTATGGCTCTGTAGTTTATGCCTCAGCGCGAGTTTCAGTTCTTCGTCGCCTTAACCCCATTCCTCACCGAGCATTCTCTACTAGTCCTGTGCGGAGTCTGGAGAACCTCCCCCTTCTTATCGTTGGAATCTTTTACTTAATGCTTATGACTGTCGATTAGCTGCGCAACCTCAACATCCCAAGCATGAGTCGTGTGTCGCTTTCTCCATTTTATGCTGCTCGGTCTTTTACTCCTAGGCCCGCTGGGTTTCGTTTTCGGGAGTTGTTAAGAACCGGGTAAATTTCTTTTTCCCCTTGGCAGAGGCCCCTGTTCATCTTGGGTTTGCGTGTTCGACCGCATCACCTATAATTTGTCTCTTCCTTCTCTAGATGCAATTTTATTTATCCCGATGGCTCGAAATCGCACATAGGTGTTGGATGTGCCTTTGTTTTTTGTTTTTAATGGAGATAGTTTGGTCTTAGCACTGCAAAATCTATTTTTATGGCCAAGCTTTATGCTATTTATCCAATGGTTTTATTTGTTTCTGAACAGCGGCTGGGGGACAGTGTTATTTGTTTTGATTCTTTGAGTGCCCTTTTATCTTTTAAAAACGTGTACACTACCATCCTCTTGTACAGAAGATCCAGGATGCAGTGTTTACGCTTTTTCACACTGGCGTCAGCCTATGGGTACCTGGACATTGGGACCTTTAGGCAATGTGGCTGCAGATGTTGCAGCAAAATCCGCCCTTTTAGACCCTGCTGTATTTGAGCAATCTAATTTCTCATTTGATTTCATAAATTCCTGATTTTTGTTCTGTTGGTATGGTGTCTTTTACTGTGCAACCTAATAAATGTTTGATATTATATTTGTTCTTTGGGGTTAACCTTGTTCTTTGAATATCCTCTTAAATTTATTCTGGTAAGTTGGATGGTATGTGAAACTTTTGGATTTGTGGCTTTCCTTGAGGTTCTTCAGTGTGGAAACCTCTCTTATAGACTTTTGTCTTTTAACTTTATTGATAATTTTTATTGTTACCAATTGGTTATTTATTGCTGCTTTATTTACCCGTTGGTATTTCATTGTTCACTCTATTTGTGTGATTGGGATGTTAATTAATCTGTGTGCCAAGCTCTGAAACGCTGTATATTTATGTGGAATGTGATTATAACTATTATTTTTTTTGTAATTTTCTGTTTCTTTTCTATGAGTTTGGAAGCTCAGACTATCTCCATTTCTTATGATTTTTAAATCTAGGAATATGGGCCAACTATTTTTCTCTTTCTCTAAGATAAACTGTGTAGATTTTTGTAGATTAAGAAGTTTCAGAACATCTATTGACTGTTTTTTTTCAGTATTATTGCAAATATGTTCACATACCTATACCATGTCTTGAAAATTAAAGGGAAGGTGTTGGTAATATGTATTTCAATAGAGCTCATGAATAAATTTGCTAAAAACTGGAACAAAGGGTTTCCCATTGCCAGGTCTGAAACTTGATAATATCTTTGGTTATAAGTGAAGAAATTTTGTTGAATAGAAATATTAGTAAGTTTCTTAGAGAGAATATATGGCTAAATAGTGGAGAGCAGAATGATGTATGTAATAGAAATTTGGGGGCCTGACAAAGAATGGAAAGGGATAAATAGATTATTTTGTAGCATTGTCTTAGATTTACCTAGATGTTCATCTAATAAGGTTACCCTAATGGAACGAGGAAGATTGGGCTATAAAAGCAAGGTCAAAGAAAGAGTATTCAAATAAGGGAAAGTAGAAGAGGAGAATATTATTAATCAGTGTTTGGTAGCACAAGGAAAAATTAAGGGGAGAGAAAGTTGTTTGCCTAAAATCCAAAATATCCTACAAGAAGCGGGCATGGGATCAGAATGGTATGAGGGAGAAAGATTGGGTTAAAGATTTTGGAAAGAGATAACAATAAGAATTGAGGATATTGAAAAACAGGAAATATGGGCAAATCTTAACACCAAAAAATCTCAGAAATTATGTAGTACACTAAAAATGTGTGGGAAAGAGGAAGATGTATTGAAATTTGTGATAAGGTAGGAAGGGAAGGATTGGCATGGTTTAGAACAGGAGTAAAATATTTAAGTGGATTACAAAATGGATACAATAAGGCGATATGTAGATGGAAGTTTTAGAGGGAACAGCTTCTATTAAGAAAGTGGGGAAATTTACCAAATGAAATAAGATGTAGAATAATTTGAAATTTGAAATCAGATGAAAACATTAAGGAACTGGGAAAATACATAGGCAAGGTAAGACAAAAATGGTTATGGGTGTAAAATACTTAGGAAACGTGTTTGAGAAATGGTATAGAATTATCAGATAGTGAAAAGAGGATGAAAAATGAGTAGAGGAGGGAATGGGACTAGTTGTCTAGCATTAATTAAACACCAATAACCAGGGTGTTAGTGTGTACAAAGTCCTAAGAAATAAGCAACTTGTGAGGATAGAAATTTGACCAAATGGTTTAATTAAAAAAGAAGGTAGATCTAGTATTATAGGAAATATAACTTAATATTGTATTGAATGTATAAATTAGTTTTAATGTGGTGTTTTGTTTTTGGTTGGATCTGAGCCTGATCCCCTGGATATTCAGTAGGTAGCTGCTGATGAACTGGGGACTGAGGGGCTGAGCCAATCAAATTGGAATACATTTTAATTGATATCATTGTATGATTCAGTTGAACTACATACTCTTAAAGTTTCACTTACTTTTCATAAATGTAATTTTAATATGATTAGCTTCACTGTGCAAGTTACAACGTACATTTTAAGTTGAATATATTTGATTAGAGTTGGTGCCTTCTGCAATTGTCAAAGGCACTGTTCCTAATTGTTATATTTAAAATTAATGTTTTTTTATTTATGTTTATTTGGTTAAACATTTTGTATGTTGATGCATGAGAAATAAATACTATAATACTATAGTAAGCTTCAGTAAATCTTTTATTTCCTCTGTTTGTAAATTTAAGGATGTTAACCATTTCTTTAACATTTGCATAAGATATAGGTATACTTAGGAATAAGGCTTTTATTTCAAATGACACCAGTATATCTCCTGTTGCAATTCTGCTATTTTAAAGTTTTTCGACAAAATCAAATGAATTTTTTATGCTTAAGCTTGAAATCTTTTAAAAGATTTTAAAAATGTTAATCAATTTTTTGCTGCTTGGTATGTAGGTGAATTGATATTGTTGATTATTGGTTTCATGCTGTTATCATTTTCATGGATTTTAGGAAGTGCATAAAGTCTGGATAATACTGGATTGCTCTGTATGATTTTCTGTTTTGCAGCAATGGATAGTATTTTAACTTCATTCAATGTTTTGGTTAAATTTTTAATGCATTATTGCAAGGATTCTTTTCAGTTGGTTTGTAGTCTTCTCCTTTTAACATAATATCTAATCTTCTTTATGTAATCATTTTTGTCCACAAATGGACAATAGTACTATAATTTTTTTAATTTCTTTAAGTTTTTTAGGTTCTCCATTCTGCATTTTATTTTAACGAATGATTTTTCTCCTTCAATTAGATGATGATGATGATGATGATATTAATGTTGGCTATGTATTCTTCTACTTTTTCCGAAAAATCTACACAAGTTTTGAGGCCTTTGTTTAGGAAATTAATTTCTTCATTCAAAAATGTGGTGTTTGAGAGGTTAATTGCATTATCTACTGTATGTGTATGTGGGACTGGTGAATTTTTGATTTGGTGATTACGTAAATTGCGGAGTTTCTTTTTCAGTTTCTGATTCTTATGTTTTATTAAATGCAATAAATTTTAGTATGAATGATGCTGTGAGTTTTCCCAAATATGGAAATCTAATGCTTTTGAAAGCTTTAAATGCAAACTGTAAATTCCTAAATCTATTTCTTTCAGCTTTTGTACTGTAAACTTTTTTCTATTTTACTTACCTTTTTTTCTGCTGCTTTCTGATGTTAGCTATTGTCTATTTTAACTGTTTTTCTTACAAATTTAGGGATGACTCTCTTTTTTATGCACAGTGTCAAAAAGTTAATGTTAGACACAATTAATCTTTTTCTAATTTTTAGTTTCAAAAAGTTTTTATATCTGGTTTTGTGTTAATGAAGTCCAAATTATATGTGGTGAAATTGTTTGCATATGGATCCACCCTAGAGTAATATAATTCATTATTAATGAAAATAGATATTTAAGATACTTAATTATTTCTTTGCCATATAAATAAAGTACTTAAACTTATTTTCTTGGATACAAGCAAAAACAAGATGTATTTTCAAGACATCAACTGTCATAGTCAGCCGCTTGTCAGAGAGAACATTTTTCATCATAGTAAAAGAACACTCTACTTCCACCAAAAAGATTGGAGCATATTTCAAACAGATTATTTCAGAAGGTCTCATACCGGCTACAAAAGAATATTCACCTTTCAAGACATTATGGAAATATTAATCAAGACAAAGTAAGTAGTTTTGAATAGTCCTGGTGAATGAGCAAAAGATGTGCAGTGGTTTCTGGTCAGGTTCATTTTCTTTTTATGCCTTTAATATCAGGTTAATATCTCTCTTACTTCCATACTGAACACATTGTAAGGAAGATTTATTGCACAGCTGTACTCCTCTCATCTTTCTTTCTTGCAATTATTTGTACATTTATGCAATTGAGAAATAACCCCCACCACAAATTTCCTAGAATTGTCTGGCACAGATCGATACAGGGTCATTTGCCAGGATTATTCAAAACTACAGTACATCCTTCATCCTCTCTATTTCCTGGTATTCTTATGCCCGAGGTAACCATGTGTTCTTTTGTTTAATGAAAGTTCTGCTATTTAAAGAGCTTAAGTTAATGGGTTCAGGAGAAAATTTTTGACTGTTAGAAGAGAAATAAATGTATAACATGCTTCTTAATAGATATTTTTGTGAGGTGAACATGTCATTTAACTTTATAGCTTTTTTTGCTTTGTTAAAATTCTTAATGTGTTTTTTAAAATGTCTAAATAAGCACAGAAAATATCCATTATAATCCAAAACAGGCAAAAAAAGATTTTAAACCTTAAAATAGGCAACAGAAGCCAAAATAGACAAAATAAAAGCTGACCTTAACGACCCCAAAGTATGGAAATGTACTTATTTCTATCTGACCCATATATACAGGATGAGGTGTTTATAGTGCTGTGGTCATTTGGTCATTTTACTCTGAAACAAAGGGGAAAATCAAAAAATGCTTCAGACTAAATTTTGAAGTGCTCTTAGGGGGAAATATTTTAGCGACCTTAACTCATCCTTGAGATGCCATTCAAAGGTCATTTCAAGGTCTTTTTCTTTTTTTTCCCTCCCAAATGGAATGGTGTGTTTTGTTTTCTGAGGAATGGAAAGAACATTCCGTTTTCAGTATAAGTTCTATACATCTATCAGCTAAGGTTGATAGGTGATGAAATATTGGACATTTAAGAGAGCAAATTTTTTCGCTCACTTTCATTTTACTGACATCAATTTACCTAGAGTTATAACTATAATTCAGAGAATGTCCTATTCACATTACAGACAATTTCAATTCAGTAAATGCTTGAAAGTGTGCCCATTAACTTCGATGCATTTCTGCAAACATACTTCAAAAGATCGAGAACACATCTCAACATTTCTTTGCTGATTCTTGCACAGACATTCATAATTTTTTGACATAGTTTACCAGGTGTAGTTGGTACTTCTTCATAAACTTTATCTTTATCCTCATAAGAAAAAGTATGGAGAAGTGAGACCAGCCCAGTCCACAAGGGCATATCTTCAAGCAGCACTGGAAGTTCTTGGTCCAAAAAATTTCTGTATTTCTGCCCATTAAGTTTACCTTCAATGAAGTAAAGTCCAATTATATGGAATTCCAAACTACTGCACTAAATGTTTACGCTCCATTGCTGCTGATACACTACTTCTCATAACCATCTTGGATTTTCCACTGCCCAATAATGATTGTTATGTCAGTTCACTTGAGCATGACTGCCACGAGTGGCTGAGGTCATTAAGGTGTAGACTCGTGAGCGGGAGGTCTGGGGTTCGAATCCCTCCAGGACCGTCCTCCCTGACTGAGGTTTTTTTTTTCCCAGGTTTTCCTCAGTTCTCATAAATGGCAAATACTGGGAAGCTACCCTAAACTTAGGTCTAGAATGTTTCCTTCCTTAAAAAATCCTTTCCCAATTTATCATTTCATTTCATGTATCAGTATCCACCACCTGTGGTACCTCAGCAGAGTAAAACGGGCATTAAATACTATTAAAAAAAAGAAAAAGAACTTGAGCATGATTTGTGCATGTCGCCTCATCAGAAATTAAATGTTGGAAAAGTTACAGTTTTGAATTTGTGGTAGAGTCCATTGGCAAAATTTATCACGCTTCTGAAAATCACCCCCATAAAGGGCTTGGTGTGGGCTAATGTGATATGGATGGTATTTTGATGCTGAATTATTTGAAGAACACTTCTTTAAGAGATTCCCAAATCATGTGCCAGTTGACGGGAACTTACTAGAAGACTAGCATCAACTGCCGCTAATAAAGCGACTTGAGAATTTCCCCCATTAGCATTTCTCATTTGATGGTGTTTTCTTGATTGGACATCTCACTTTTTGGAGAATAAGTTTGCAAGTCATTGAAAATTTCTAACAGATGGCTGCCTCCTTTCAGGATATTGATCTCTGTATAAGTTGCAAGCTGCTCTAGCATTCTTATTAACTTTGCATTAATGTAAACCATATCAATCCCCTCATTGATTGTGTATCAACATGCATAATTGAAAACAAAGTGGAACTGACTGAGAATAATGGCCTTTTAGATTTGAATTGGCAATGATGAGCACTCATTTGTTTACTGATGTCAACAAATGAACATCTGTATATAAACAAATGAATTTTCTTCATATCAACAACAAAACAAAAGAGAGAGAATTAAAATTAACTGAACAATATTTACTGTCTTATTTGTCCAGTATCTCATCATCAGAATTCTTATAATTAAAATTGAATGCTCTTTTCATTACTGATAGGAACACACACACACACACAGCATCATCATCATCATCATTATCATCATCATTATTATTATTAATATTATAGTGGGCATATGCAAAAGATTGCACACTCAACCTGTTATTAGATTGTTACTAGCATATTATTTGTTTTTCACATGTTATAGGTCTCACAAAGAAGTTCTTTAATACAATGCTGAAGTTTTGCTTTCCTGAACGTGACCCAGATACCATTGACGGAGATGGTTCTGATGACATTGATCCAGATAGCAAGGGAAAGAAGGTTAAAGGAAGCAGAAAAAGCAAGGATACAAACTTCTATGTGCCAATTGAACAAAAGGATGATGTTGAAAAAATGAAGGTTGTAACATAACCTATAACAATAAAGGATGTCAGCATTATGCGTCACAGCACTTCACATATTTATTTTATTTTATTTCAGAATATTTCACTCCCATCCTCAGCTGGCAACCAACTAATGTTGACATGATATGTGGAGATGTTCCAATATGATGTATCTCCCATATTGCTAACTCCATGGAATTATCAGTAACCTTGTATGATTTGATTTCTTTTGTAAGGTTGTGGTTTTTTTTGTCCAAAAATGTGCCATAGTCGCTGATTTCTCCACCTGTTTATACCTAGCAGTTCTAAAGTACTTTTGTACTGGTTTCCAAATTACTTT
The DNA here is from genome assembly GCA_030762175.1 of Metallyticus violacea. NCBI lineage: Eukaryota > Metazoa > Arthropoda > Insecta > Mantodea > Metallyticidae > Metallyticus > Metallyticus violacea. The sequence continues at coordinate 2,860,666 of CM060832.1, forward strand.
TTGCCTGGCCTATGTACACACATTTGCTCACAGTCCAAACAATCAATTTGATAGATTCCAAACTTCTTCCAGGAAGAATTACATCTTTGATTGCATTATTCTACATGTTTTTAATGTTGTGTCTTGTTTTTAGGGACCAATCTAATATTATAATTTTTAAAACTACTCATAAACTTATTATTTGCCCATAGATGGTATGTTTAAAAATGTTTGACTGCCAACTAGTAGATAATAGGGTCAAAATATAAAAAAGAAAAAAACATAAATGATATCCCCCACCCCAGGGTGAAGAGGGACAAAAAAATTGTGTGGATTGTGATCAAATATGCAAAAGCAAAACAAGAAGAAATTTGGAAATCAGGATGAAAGAACACTTTAGAAATGCTAGGCATAAACAGTTGGAAAAATCAGAGATAGTGGCACTTTTTGGACGAAAAAGCCAAAACCTCACAATGGAAACAAATTATGGAATGCTACTAATAATCCCAGGGGGTTAACAATATGGGAGAAGATCTTCATCCTAAAAAATACACATCACACGATGATTTTGATATCCCACAACTTGCATCACATTATATTATAACCACCAGAGGTCTCCACATATCATGTCAACACTTGTGGGTTGCCAGCTGAGGATGGGAGTGAAAGCTCCTGAAACAAGTAAAGTGCTGTGTTACCTAAAACTGATACCATTTATGTTATTTCACAAATAGTGACTTCTAATTAAGTTGTGGATATAATCTGTTCTTTCCATAAAATAATATTTAGAGACTCAAAGTGGGTAGTAAGATATCAGTCAGCTGGCAGCTCATTAAACAGTTATTATGAAAACTAGTGCACATTATATAACCCCTTTTACACATTTTTCAAGATTGGTGGAAACAATATTTAAAAATGAAAGAATTTGTTACATGGAAAAGAAAATGTATAACATGAAAAATTGTGTGCATTGACATATTTCATAGAAAATTTTAAGGGTTGCGCGTGGACATATATTCATGGAAAATTTTAAGGGGTATACCGAGAATTGTTCATGATCCTTGGGAACATCTTGGAACAATGATAGTGGTGCAGCTGTATAACTGCCAAGTTTATCGTTCAGGTTTATCCATGCTCAAGGAAATTTAACCATTTTGGGAGTATGGTTATCAGCTTTTTCATTACCAAAATATTATTGGGCATGAATGGTATTCACGGTATGGCCCAATCTTTCAATATTTTGCCAGTGCACTATGCAGTAAAAAGTAACTATTGCTGCAATGCAGAGCATAACTAACAACCTGTCAATTAAAATACAGATAGATGTTAAAAGCAATATTAGGGCAGTAAGTAAAATGTAATCACTACAGAAATAAATATGGTTTCATGTTCCTGAAAGCATACAGCAATTAAAAACAAAACATACATTCAAAAAATTACATCCAGAAAGAAGATTTAGAAAAAAACTGTTATTTGTTTTGATTCTTTGAGTGCCCTTTTATCTTTTAAAAACATGTACACTACTATCCTCTTGTACAGAAGATCCAGGATGCAGTGTTTACGCTTTTTCAAGCTGGCGTCAGCCTGACACTACTCACTACTATGGGTACCTGGACATTGGGACCTTTAGGCAATGTGGCTGCAGATGTCGCAGCAAAATCTGCCCTTTTACACCCTGCTGAATTTGAGCAACGTTTTTTTCTCGGGGAATTTAAGTATTCTTTACGTCGATTTCTCTCATGCTGGCGCTAGGAATGGAGTTTACTCCAAGATAATAAGCTTCGACAGTGTAAATCGGCCTCTTTTCATTGGTCGTCTTCATTTCGCGCAGTTCGTCGTGAGGAAATAATTTTAATACGTTTAAGAACTGGGTACAGCCGTTTTAGTCACCGCCATCTTTTTAATGGTAACCAGCTCAAGCAAGTTCTAATTGTGACCACCCCTGTACAGTGGCGTCACATTTTACTTGAGTGCCATCATCTAGCGGCATTTAGACAGTCCCTGGGTTTGCCCTTCTCAATTGAGGAAGTACTTGCAGATAATGTGGTTGCTGTTGAACAAGTGCTCCATTTTTGGAGCAAGGCGTAATTCTATATCGTTTTATTTATGGTGGCCTTTTAGACTGTTTAGAGACTGTTGCATTTCCAGCTTTTGCTGATGTGTTTTAATACCAGTCTTTCTTTATTGTTAACCATTTAACCCTTGTTATTTGTTATAGGGTTTTCATTTTTATTGCCCAAAGTGCTATTGTTTCCTGTTTTCTGCACTGAATTTTAATGTAGATTGATTATTTATTTTGCTCTTGGCACAGTTTTTAGTGTGTTAGGGCGCTAATTACCTTAGCTGTTTTGCAACCTTTAAACCATAATCATTTCCATCATCATCGATACACTTTTCCCAGCAATGTTCAATAGTTTCATTACCCTGTTTATAGTGAGATTCGTCGAGCTCCTCAAAATAGCCATCAACCGCAGACTTCACCTCTTCATTGTTGGCAAATCTTTTACTACCAAGGCCATTTTTCAAGTTTGGAAACAGAAAATAATTTGAGGGGCTAATAGGGAGCATGAAGAAGCAATTTAAACTTTTGACTCATTGATTTTGGCCATCACAATAATGGATGTGTAAACTGGCGCATTGTCTAAATGAAACAAAAAACTTTCTTTTTCGTCAAAAGCAGCCGTATTTTCTTGATTTCATCACTCAAACAATGCAGTAAGTTCACATAATTCTCATTATTGATTGTTTTTCCTTTTTGAAGATAATCGATGAAAATTATCCCTTGAGCATCCCAAAAAAACTGGCACAAAGACCTTGCCTGCAGATGGAACTGACTTCACCTCCTTTGGAACCAATTCTACCCTTTCATTCCATTGTTTTGACTGTTTCTTCATCTCAGGTCTGAAGAGATGGACCCATGTTTCATCCATGGTTATAAATCAAAGCAAACACTTGGCCTAATTGCTGGGAAACATCGTCAAACACTCGATTGAAACATACACACTGTTTTTTTTTCATTGTGAGCATATGTGGCATCCATCTTGTGCACAGCTTTCTTGTGTTCAAATTTTCAATCAATATGCAATGTACAGCAATTTTTGAAATATCTGCCAGGTCTGGTAGCTTGTGCACTTTCGATTGAGAGTCATCCAATACAATTTTGTGGATTTTCTTTACCGTTTCTGACATGGTCACCTCATTTGGTCGACCACTGAGATGTTTGTCTTGACAGCTCATATGGCCTTGTTTAAATTCTGCCACCCAATATTTCACTCTTTTAAACAAAGGAGAAGACTACCCCAGAGTGGAATCTAGCTGAGCTTTGATATTGGTTGAACTGAGACCTTTCAAATGAAAGTAATGTATTACATAACAATAACCAATTTTTTGCATGTTTACAAATTCACTGAGAGCATTCACTATTGATGACTGTCAAACAAATACTAAACAATGTAGAGTCGTCAAACTTTTAACTTAAACATTATAAGGTTGGTACTTTCTACCATAGTCATTTTTTCAAACAACCACCACCATCTATATATCAGGTTCAGTACTTCTGGGACTGCCCTTGTATATTCCAGATCAAAAATACAGAATTTTGCAATTGATCCTGAGCCATGAGGGATTAAATGCAATTAGCAAAAAGAAGCCATCATATAATTAAAACCATCTTTTGAACTAGAACTTCCTACTATATTGAAACTGATAAAAAGATTGCACCTGAACAAGAACAAATAAATGTTCAACAAAAATTTAAAGAAAAAATTATATGAATATCTATAGTCTTTTAAACATCTTTTAATGAAACCAAGAAAATTGGAGTTGCCCAATCCCACACGATCGCATGTCATAATATCTCTTCTGGATGAAATTAATCAAAGACAGCTACTGCCCATTGTGTAAGGACATGAACACTATCCAAAACAAAGAACATCTATTGAATGCACCCAACTTGATAGCAACAAATAAATGAAAAATAAATTGGAAGCTCTTTATTCCGAAACTAGGGAAAAATGATAAAACATCAGCATCCCCAATGGCCACTAGCAACAAACAAACTAATCATATCTGTTATTTTTAGTTGAAACATGATCGATTACTCTAACATCCAATTGCAGAAATTTACCAACTATCCGAATCACATGCCTGCAATTCATGTACAAGAGTGCTTTTATGTATTTTATGTTTAATTTTCAGAAGCTGTTTATGAATAGCAATTTTCGAAAAGATGCCAGATATGTAGCAGGACAAATTCACATCCTTGTCATTGTAATTATGAGAACTTTAATCTGTTATATGGACATTACATTTGCTCTGCTTAAGAGTTCCCACTCTGACTGCTGACTGGGCAATAAAACAATGAAAGAGTCTGTATTACAGCTGTTGATTTTTGGCTGTCTATATGCAAGCTGCAAATCACAATTAGAAGAAACTTTTAGTAATCATTGTTGTTATTTAAAAGAAGTTTGAACAATAATAGTGAAGAATAAATATAATAGGTAATGGAGATAGGCTTCCATAAGAGATGCAATTGAAATTTTTCCTTAAAAGAGTTCAACATCTCTATAGAATGTTTGAAAGAATAAGACATCTGACACAAATCCAAGTATATTGTACATGCTCTAACTGCAATTAATTACTTTCAGGAGCGTGCAGAGAAGAATAAGCTGTTTATCTATATAAAAATTCCTGAGGTGCCTGTAAAGGTTAGCTATAAAGGAAATAAAGAAAAGAATCTTGAGGACATACGGGACTTTAGCCTGGTAATACCAACCTTGGAATATCACAATGTCACCTGGACATGGTTAGATCTGCTCCTTGCTATGAAAAGTGACAGTCGTCGTGTTATACTTTCACAGGTAAAGTATATTTTTGTTTATTTTTAAAAATGTTTGTCTGATAGCTGTATAATTATATTGAGAGACTTGTATGTAGTATTGATAAATGAGTTATGTGTATCTCCTTTAGATATATTTTTCTTTTTTTATTGAATTTTTTTAAAAATATTATTTCACTCATGTGCAGCATTTTTACTCCCAAACCATAAATTTGTTTCAAATTTTCTTTTTAAACAAGTCTATAAACATTTATTATGCTAGCCAATGTCTACTATTGAACATCTAGAGAATAATTGATATCATTGTATGATTTAGTTGAACTACACACTCTTAATGCTTCACTTACTTGTCATAATGTATGGAACCAGTTTCGAGAATGAAATGTTATGAGAACATTTAGTTCTCGAAACCAGTTCCATATATTATGACAAGTAAGTAAGTAAGTGAAGCATTAAGGTCTATTTTTTAGAGTGGCATATCTTCTAAGTATATAAATCACTTATCCTACACACAGACCTATCTTGTGTAGTATTCATACCTCTTTTCATGAATGGCAGTTAAAACCAAGCCTAATTCCAGGTAGTGTGACTTCATCATATGTAGTTGGATGAATACCATGATATCGGCTTGATAATTCAGTCAGTTAAAGCATAGTGTTACTAGTGGGAAGGGAGTGGGTTCAGTACCCCAGAGACTAATTTTTTTTTAATCTTCATAATTTGTCTATACTGTTCCAATATAATAAATGTTATTTTTTTATGTTAAAACTTGTTGCAAAATTAGATTAAGTTAATTAAAATGTAAATTTGAACTTGCACAATAAAGCTAATCATATTTATTGATATCATTGTATGATTCAGTTGAACTACACACTCTTAAAGCTTCACTTACTTTTCATAAATGTATGGAACCAGTTTCAAGAACATTTAGTTCCCATCTTCAGCCTGGCTAAAGTTCAACTGTTGGATCATTCGTTGAGCTGTGGGAATGCATATTCTGCTCTGGTGGTGGTGTGATAAACTTGTAGTTTATGTTTTCATCTCCAGCAATGTCGAAGTTCATTATGCTGTCTTTGTATTTGTAGATGTAGATTTTCTTCCAGGTTGCTAGTGCCGTAGGTCCTTGTACTGATTTGAATAATTTTGCTTTATTTATTATGTCATGATTTTGTGTCCAAAATTGATATGCTACTGCTGATTTCTCTATTTGGTTATACTTTATGTTCCTCAAATGTTCCTTTAACCATGTGTCTGTGTTCCATACATTTATGAAAAGTAAGTGAAGCTTTAAGAGTTTGTAGTCAAACTGAATCATACAATGATATCAATTAATAGATTAAGTTAGCTTAAGTTTTAAAAAAAAAATATATACAAAGCTTATAGTGCTAAAAGCGCATGCCGTTGCCCCTTTGATTATTAGTTACTTCACATCCCCTCAGGGAATAACTGTTTTTTTAATCTCCATAATTTGCATACACCGTTCCAATATGGTAAATGTTATTTTTTTGTGTTAAAACTTAATAGTATTAAAACAACACATAGGTTGCAAATTTAGGTTAGGTTAAGTTTAAAAAAAATAAAGAAATAATAAAATGTCGAAAACTTAAGTGTTAAAAGCTTATGCCTTTTCCTCTATGATTATTATTTACTTCATGTGCTACATTGCTATGTTACAGTTTATTTCTTTTTGCTATATACTGAATATGATTAAGTATTAACATTGTTTCCTCAAAAGTTAATTTTGGGTATGATTGATTGTTTCTGTGCATCATGACTGTTCCATTCACCTTCCAACCCACTCGGTTTTCTCCATTACCATTTGTAAAAGGAGGCATGACTATTGCACAAGATCTGTCTATTTGTAAGGGTAAGTACATTTATCAGGAAACACTACATATGAATGGCAGTCATATCCAGCACATGTTGTGAAGAGTAGATAAAAGACAGTGGTGATAAACAATACAATAGTAGACCATAATTCAGAAGATGTTAAGTTTACAACCAATGGTTATATAAATTTTTAGTGGATTCTGAAGGAAAATGAAGCTATTGCAGCTGTAAAACATCTATATTTTTTTAGCCAATTTCAAAGGAAAATAAGCTATTGCTGCTGTACCTATGAATTTTGTTTAGAATAATCTTTCCAAATCTCAGTCGATCCTATCTACTAGGTACCAAAGAAGACAAAAAAATTATAAAAAAATATATATTTGTCTTTTTGTGTTTGCAATTTTTTTTTTCAATGAAACTCAGCATTTAGCCATCAATTAACAAACGATTCATCAAATTCATTAACCAGCAAAATTGGACCCTTGGGTGTGGGGATTAACCTAAAGCAAATGTTTTTAAAAAAAATAAAAAATCGCTGTAGCAGCAGCAATTTTTGCTTAATCTCAATGAAACTCTGTAGTTCTTTAAAATAAACTGATAAAAGTAGTTTCTGAAGATCAGGGCAGTTGGGCGTTAGGAGTGGGAGTTAAAGCAAAATTTAAATTTGCTCTAGCGGCTGCAATTTTAAATCATTTTAAAGTAAACTCAATATATGCCATTGAAATAAAATAAGAAAAATAGTTTCTGAAAATCTGCAAAATGAAACTTGAGGGGAATTTACCTGAAACCAAAATTTATAAAATTGCTCTAGCAGCATTAATATTTATTTTTTTGCAACAAAACTTTATATATAGCATTTCTCTCTATTTTAGTGAATGATAAGTTGATACCAAGGGCTCAGTTCATAAACCTGGTTACATTTAAAAATGTTTAAAAATACTCTCACAGTATATCTATCAGTGGTCATATATTTCATTTAATTAACAGTATATTCATTTAATTTTTATGGTTTAATCTCAATAACAATAATAATAATAATAATAATAATAATAATAATAATAATAATAATAATAATAATAATGACAATAATTTGATTTTTCTTTTGTAATACTTGTAGGTTGCAAGTATTCTAATTTTGTTCCCATAATATGATATTGAAATGCTATAACTTATTACATTTCATTAATTAATAGGGCCCAATTTGGATTTTATATTCATTTTCATTAAAAGTTATTAATTTAGAAAAGGAAGAATAATAGATTATATAATGATAATTTATACTATAGTGGCTAAATATTTAAGAAATAAAAGAGATAGGGCATACATATTCTTTGCAGATTTTGAGAAAGCATTTGATACAATAAATAGGGATTCATGGGTATGTAAATTGAGATATAAGGGAGTTAGTAATGAATTTTCAAAAATTATATGAAGGAAGCAGGTATTGTGTTACATGTGAAGGTAATAGATCTATAGACTATACAATTCAAAATTTGACAGGGATGTAAATTAAATCCATATTACTTAATTTATTTATAGATGATATCCTAGATAGGATTAAAGAAAAAAATAGATTTTGTGCATTATTGGAAAGAAGGAAATACTAGGATGGCTTTTAGCAGATGATCTCATAATGGGGTTGTAACTGTGATTGATAGGGAGCAGATTTTTATGTGTTATAAAAGTTAAAATTTTATTTTTTATATGCTAAAAAAAGAAGAAAATATTTTGTAAAAATGTTAAAATATTTGGTAAAATTTTTAAAATATTTTGCTTAAATTCACGGAAATGAGAGGAAATGATTAATTTATTATTGCTAGAGGTACTCACCACTCATAGATGAATAGCAGCTCCTAGCATTTTCCCTTAAAATTGCAATGGACAACAAAAGTCTTCTCCAAATTGTCCATCACAAATGCATGCAAATTGTCTCTAAATAGTGCCTTATATTGTGAAAATGATCTTTGCACATAACAGGATGTTAGACATGCATATTTAAACAAAGGGATGTCACTAACACTGAATGACTTACTTGTCCTTCTATGACTTGAGCCCTTTATATAACTTTTGAAAACCATTGTTTTTATGAAACAAAATTTTAAACTTGTTTTTTACTACTTTTAACCTTGGTAATGAATTAATTTTCATTTGAACAGTCCTGTACCTCCTTAAGTGTTTCGCTAAACAAGTTTGTTGAAGTTTCCAATTTTTATATGGAGTCAGATTTGTAGATATGAATGCTAAATCACTTTTAATTGGCAATCTTTTAATAAACTCTGAACTATTTCAATATATGATGCATCATTTTTGTCCAATTTATTTCCAACACGTGCAAAACTTTCAAAATTTTTGCTTAGTACAAAACTGCACTTAACCATAGCCCCAGCATGTGACCACAGGCACAGGGGGAAGAGGAAGATTGGGATTTTTTTCTTTGAAGAGATCAATCTTGAATGGTGATTTAAAAAAGATTTTTTCCCATTTGATACAAATCTATCGACATTGGGATACTGAAGTCTGATACATTCACATAATCTATGTAGAGCATAAACTAGCAAGTGACATGAATCATTTTTGGAAAACTGATGAAAAAGACTTGACCTGCTTTTATCATGTATGGCGCACTATCTGTGGTCATATTTTATACATTTGGCCATATCTTATGCATAGTTTCATTGAATAACCTAACAATCATTATATTATTTGATGTGAATAGTTCTTTATATGCCACTAAATATGACTGCTCACAAACTATTTCGTCATTTTTCAATACACCAAAAATAACATTTCCTATTTTTCTGAAACTTGAATCTTGTTCATAAATGCTCACCGAAAGTTTTTCATTTTCACATGCTGCCCAATTTTAGGCAAAGTTTCATCAAAGCACTTAGAAGGAAGGTAGTTCTTTCTTAATGTAGATTCTTCAGGAGCTCAATGTATATTTACTAAAATTTCCTAAGTTGAACATTATTGACTTTTTTGAGTCAGATATGTGCTGTTACAAATGCTCTGCATAAATTTAAATAATACTTGGAACACTTTGATTGTCCTACATTTGAATAAGCCAATTCACCTATCAATATTTGTTGTGAACTCACACAGGTCACAGCTACAATATACTTATTTCCAGATAAATGTTGAGTGACTTGTGAACTCTGATCTGCACTCACTGATTTTCCACATGGTTGGCAAAACAAAACTTTATTGTCTTTGGTAAATATGCTTTTAAATTTGTCTACGTATTGCTGAAGATGCAATTTAATACTTGATTTAACTTTTGGCATGTTCTCAAGATACAAGTTACACAAAACATTTGTTCATAAGAACTGAAAAATGTATGCAGTCTGTATGCATCATTCACACACTTTATCGAAAGTGCTCAGTCTAGCAGTATAAACATATTATGAAATATACAGATAGCAAATGGAGAATAATCAGGATGTCAGCAAGATTGATAACAACCTATTTTTTCTGAAAAAATATGTCTTTTTATTTTTTCCCGCAAAATATGTATTTTTATGTGAAATAAAATTTCATGTTTATGCTTAGTGACTCTTTATTGAGAGTTTTCCTTTTTTTGTATTTATGCATTTGCAGAAAAAAATATTTATTTACATAAAAATCTGCTCCCTAGTGATAGGATTACAACATGCATTGATGAAATTGTTAGATATTGTGCAGAATTAGGCCTGAGGATAAATAGTATTTAAAAAGGGAACAAAATGAAGAAAATATGAGAGATGGTTTATAAATAGAAGTGAAATTTATAAATAATGGAAAGTGGGAGATCCAGTCTAAATGTGCATAAGCAAAAGGTAAATTAGCTATGAAAGCTGTTAGAATAAGTTTGTGTAAAGTACGCACATTGTCAATGAAATGGTTAGAAATGCTTTATGTGACTGTGGTTGAGATGATATCTGTGGTGGGAATTTGGGGAGTGTCAAAGGGGCGAACAAAGATTGATGTAGTGCACAGAATGCTTTGTAGAGAGGTTCTGGGGTTACCAAAAAGTTCACTAAGGGAGTAAGTATTATAAATGAGTTCTCGGAAGAGCATCCAGGTAAGACATTGTGAATCTACCAAGCTTTTGATGGCTGTCTCTGCCATCTTCTTCAGGGATCTGCTGCTGAAGTGCCGTTGGGGTGGACTGTGTATCTATATATACTTCCAGTTGTGGGCATGGCTGCTGCATGATGCAAGCCAATGGGAAGAGAGGACTACTTCGTTGCCAGATTAACTAAAGCTGGCTTCTATGCAGCACCGAGTAGGAGCCCATTGTTTCTGTTGAGGAGATCCTTTCTTAATTGAATTTCTAAGGCTTCTTTTATCAGGCAGTTCTAATAATGTGAGGTTTTTACCAGAACCTCTGTTGCCTGAAAGTAAATTAATTCTATGGCCAGTCTCATAGCTGTGCTCTGCCAATGCTGACTTGTCAGGATAGTGCAGGCAGATGCACTGTTCATGCTCTGCCCAACGTTCGCTATAGTTCTCTGGGTCTAGCTGATATATTCCAGCATTGCAGCGGGTAGTCTTGACAAGGAATCTTGTAGACTCCTGATGTTCTAAGTCCCAATTCATCTTCAGGTGAGGGCAGGAACTCACGAATCTTGGTGGCTGGAATGAAAACTGTCTTTAGGTTGTATTTGTGCAGCATCCTTCCGATCTTTGAACACAGTGCACCATAGAATGGTAGGAATACCTGCTTTTCTACCATTCCATGACTATCTCCTGTGTCCAGGCGGACTCGCTAGCAGAAATAGGAACTGCGGCTCTTTTTAGGGCTGCGCTAATATCTGAGGAAGAGTATCCATTTTGTCAGAAAGTTTTCCTCAGGTGAGTCATCTCAGCTGGTAAAGAGATGTTGTCCAACCCAGATCTGGCCCTATGGAGAGGGTAGTCAGGATAGATTGTTTCTGAGCCGGGTGATGGTGGCTGTCACTCTTCAGGTACAGGTCGGTGTGGGTGGGCTTCCTATAGACCCTGTGTCTATAGGAAGCCCACCTTCCTAAGGTGCCATCTTCTTTCCTCTCTATGAGGATATCTAGGAAAGATAGGTGTCCATCCTTTTCCACCTCCATAGTGAACTGAATATTCAGATGGATGCTGTTGAGATGGTTCAAGAAATCTTGTAGCATCTGGTGGCCATATGGCCACACTACAAAGGTGTCGTCTGCATATCTATAGAAATGGGCCGGCTTGAATGGACTCGCTTCTAGGGCTAGGGCTAGATGTTCAAATTCTTCCATGTAGAAGAAGGAGTCTTATCCTTCTGATCTTTAGACACATTGTGCTCTACCTTTACTGAACTTTCATCAAGGTACACAATTTTCCTTCCCTCTTTCATTAATTGTTTTATTTTCTATTAATAGAAATATCGCCGCATTATAATATAATTTCTCTTAATCATAAGCAATTTATTTCCTCGCTGTTCAAAACAAAATCTCATATCTTTCAACAAATGATAAAAGGTTGAATATTTAGAATTTGGTAAATTTACATCATCTTTATCTTTGTACAATACAGACCTAGTTGTAGGGGGGTATTTTGAAAGAAGAGTTCATAAAATTTATGTTGTATAGCACTACATATAAAATCATTCTATTTTGCCTCCCTGCTAGTTTTGTATTTAAGCCATTTGTCTTCTCTTCTGCCTTGCATGATGAGTAATTTTTTTATATTCTCTTCTTAATGTAAAATATGTACGCTTACTGATGGCAGTCACCTTACAAGGATCAGTAACAATGAACAAGTTACTGCATCCATGTTCTTTTCCTTCTAGTAGTTGAACACTCTTAACATTGTTTTTCTCTTTCCACTTTAATAGTTTCTCTCTTTTTCTGCAATGCTGTGTAATCACTTATAACTGCAATGCATCAAAAGTTTTCACTGGACTTGTAAAAATCACTTAAGCCTGGGATTCCTAACACATAGAAACTGAGGCAGGTTTCATTATCATCTCCTTGAACTGTTATGCCACGAGAACCAGGTTTGTTGGCTCTCCTTATCTAGTGTGCCATTAACATACATTTCTACATTTCCAGGCCATTAAGCAAAAGCTGCAAATAAAGATGCATAGAAATGCTGCAGATGAGGGGGCATCACCCCAAGAGGAGGACAAGGCTCGGATGCTGTTTGGGTCAAGGTTAATGGTAGGTTATATTCAAGCGTTTCAATATTGCTTTTTTCCAGACTTAGATTAGATTATTATGAATGTTGTTTATATAGAATTAAGCAGTCAGACTGTTTTATCACAGTATATACAGCACAAATGGCTTGGGTATTTTGTGGGATCAAATACCTTCTTCAAATGGTTCTGCATAAATAAAGGGGTGGCATAACTGAATACAACCAAAGAACATTTGTTACTACTTTTTTAAAATAAATATCAGAATGTGTATACTATGGAACCCTAATAATAATAACTGCTGAATGTAAGCATTCCAAAATATTTACTATTGAGTTAAGTTTAAGTGACTAGGTTGAAATTATGTTGGTACTAGCCATTCTGGTGAATTGAAACATGTATAATTTTCTAATTGTACAAGATATAGTGATAATACAAATGTGATGCAGAATCAAAATCCTCTAAATAATTCTAACCAAATGACCCTAAAAGTACCAAGTTCATGTTTATTTAGTACTGGAAAATGTTAAAAACACAGAATAATAATTAATACTGACACTAAAACAAACCATGTAATCTTTTCTTTGTAATTGTTTTAATTATTTCAGATTATGTTAGTCTGTTCTTATGTGGTAAAATACTACCATGAAAATAAATACAGAAAAATTTAACAGTATTTGTGCATTTAAATAATGACTTATTTTATATAGTAATTTTGGAGAATGCCACATATCTATTTACAATATTCTTCTTTCCTTCCCTCCTCCATTATCTGGGTATCAGGTAGTACAACTGCTACAGGAAATACACAACATACAGTTTTCAAAGATTAGTCATTTATGATAATTATAAAACTAAGCTATACTTGCCAGGTCCGTAATCTAACTTTTTTAAGAGAAATATTAAAATTTTGAAATTTTATAATGGGTCGTCGACAAGTTCCATCACCACTGGAATGATATGCACTGCACAAGAGAAAATTGGTAATTGTACATTTCTGACATTCCTTCAAAACCAGTTTTTAGCAGGTAATCTACCCACCATGGCTAAAGTTTCAACTTTGGAGTGTGTACTTGTCTTGGTGATTAAGTAAACACAATAACTATATTCTCAGCGCATGGTCAGTACTGACATATGAATAATCCACTTCTTTAGTGAAATTTCAGCTACACAATGGCTGCAGAGTGACTTCTCAATGACTCTTTACTTTCTCAGCTAAAAATAGGTGGGAATTTAGGAAAAAAAAGTAAAGTAATAATAGTAATGTTTGAAAATGCTTTACCACCATTCAGAAACCACTAATAAACAAGCAAAACCGAAAACGATGTAGAATAAAAAAATACAAATTACTCACCTTAATTAATATGGTATTCTGTATCAGATGCTGATGACCTCCGATGTTAAAGAGCGTCCTTAAATAAACAGATTCTGTATCATTATTTTTTATTTTTGTGACAAAACTAAAATTTAATGTCTATTTTGAAAAGAATAAGTACATTATCATTATAGTTAATGTTTTAATTAACGCATTTGTAACTTTAAGTTTAACACTGTTCATTAAACACATATGTTAGTAGCAGTGATAACTGTGATATCAAATAGATTCATTGAGAAGTGCAGTCAACTTGGAGCTGGATTTAAGAAGCATTAACATCAAAGGTATTGATGCAAGCTATCCCTACTGTATATACATAGATTTTATTATGCCCAATAATCAACATTTTGTTCCGAGTTAACCCTTATAAATATAACACCCAAATCTATCATTAATAGAATACTGTTACAAGTTCAATCTATATAAGGCTTCTTTTTTTTACTGTAGTAAATGATATCTGCAGCTTGTAATCTTCCATGATTTAATGAAAAAATAAGACAATTTAGTTTTATTTGTCTAGCTATGATATTGTTTCATGAACTTTATTACAAGGGCAGTCTAAGTAGTTCCCAGACCAAAAATGAAGGAACAAGCTTTTTACTTCAAAATAATGATTACTTTTCAATGTAATCTCCTTTAAGGTCTATAAGTTTATTCCAGTGATGTTCTAATGCCATTATCTCTCTGAAACGGTTTTCCAGAAGATCTATAAAATACTTCTCTCCATTAAATAAATTGTATTTACAAAGCTATAGGCAATGGAATGGTAATATATCCTATACTAATGTATTCAATATGTTCACATTTATTCCACTTCTTACATAAGTGGAATTCACTTTGTGTGAGCATGTTAAATACATTAGTAGGATACTTGTCTAGCTACATCGCCTCTTGAACAGTAGCTAGTTTAAAAATCTACTTCTGAAAGTGATTCTACATATTCTAAGATTCAACAATCTTCTCTTTGTACTTTTTCTTTCTGTTTGGGAAGAACTATTTTTATTTGTACATCACAGTGAAGTCTTAAATGTATGGCAAATGTTAATACAATGAAAAAATATAATTACAGAGGTATTATGGCATATACTACTGGAATGGAGAGAACTGTAATGGTACAGAAGCTGAAAAATAAACTAGAAATATAACACACTGGACTAAATCTGGACTATAAGGAGGGCGAGGAATGCAATTCACATTGATTCTTGTGAAATATTCAGCAAAAACATTTGCATTGTGCATTGTGGTGGAGCGCATGCATGTTGCATGGAAATGTGGCCTTGCAGAGTTTTTGGAGCATAGTTGTATGTGCAGGTATGACATGCTCTTGAATACCAAAACATGAGATGACCATGCAGAAGCAGCCACTTGAGCTTTTTTTTGGTATTGATGATGATGAGGATTTTTACTCAGAGCTTTGCTGTTTGGTCTCAGAATTAAAATGATGTAACCAATATATCCTAAACTTAGGTATTCATTTTTTTACACTAAACTCCATTTACTTACTTAAAAGTAAGACATGTTTCTGGAGAATCTCTCCCATCTTCAATTGCTCACCGAACTGCCGTTATTCGAAATTTCCAGTAACAGCGGTTCGGTGAGCAACTGAAGATGGAAGAGATTCTCCAGAAACACGTCTTATTTTTATGTAAATAAATGGAGTTTAGTGTAAAAAAATGAATGCCTAAGTTTAGGATATATTACCACTCCACTGTCAACAGCTTCGTAAGTACAATATTGATGTAACCAAGTTTCATCAGCCTCTGTTATCTTTGAAAGAAACTCTGCATCTTTCTGTAACATCATGTTCAATTGCATACACACAAACATTCTGTTGTTTGAGAATCATTATATTCCACAGCTCAAAATTCAGCGTATGCTTGTTTCCAAATGTTTGCTATTGTACTTTAGCATGACTGTAGTGACATCTTATAAAAGAACTTGTAACTAATAGTAAATTAGCAGATAAACAACACATTGTTATAATCTAATACAAGTTAAGACTTGATAAGACTTGTTAATTCTTTTGTGCAGTTACAATAGGTAAGAAGTTAGCAAGTAAACATAAACATTGTCATAAGATAACCTCCCTGGCATATGAATTTAAATACAAAACACTGGTACTACATGATTCTTTAACTTGGGAAAAGATTATCTAGCTATAAAAAGAACGTAGGACAGGATACAGGGGAAACAAATTACATGCTCCATGCTACAGGTACCATGTTGAAATAACAGAACATCCATTTCATTATTAATTTAATTTGGAATCTAACACAGTGAAACAAGCATTAATAATCTCTTCTGTGTCAAAATATTTAGAACACTCTTTATGGCTTCACTTACATGAGATTTACTTAGGACAGGTTTCATGGACCCTTGTCCACATCCTCAGCTGTTAAACAACTCAAGAGATAATAAGAACATTACCATTATTTTAAGTCATTCTGTTCCATTGTTTTCTGGAGTATACTCTGTCATAGGTGAATTTTAATTGAATATTCATAAATCTGGAATTTAAATAAATGTTGAATTTCATTATACCCTTTAAAAATGATCCAAGGGAGCTAAGGGAGAAAAACCTAAAGAAAACAGAAGACAGTTGGGACTGTTATCAAGGAATATTCAAAATATATTGACTGATATATAGATGCATCAACTGACACCCTTCATGTACACCCTTTGACAAAAAAAATAAGTTATCTCTTGAATACAAAATTCTTCTAAGTCCTACTCAATATAGTGCACAATTCACAATGTATCTAGCAAAACTGTGTATGGCATGCACTAAAGATACTGAATAGTGTGTGTGTTTGTTCCATTAGCTCTGTGGCAGAGTGTGCAGTGATGCTGTGGTTCAGAATGTAGGTTTGCCTCCTGGCATGAAGTACTTGTTTTATTAAACCTTTGTAAAACATTGTTTCATAATATTGTTTACCACACACAGCAAGCTTTAAAGTTAACATATATATATATTAATTAAAAAAAAAATATATATATATTAATTAAAATGTTAAATTTAGCTTGCACAGTGAAGCCAATCATATAGTTGATATTATTGTATGATTTGAGTTCAATTTTAGCCAAGCTGATGATGAGAATGAAATGTTCTGGAAACTGGTTTTATATATTATGATAAGTAAGTGAAGCATTAAAAGTGTGTAGTTTAACTAAATCATACAATAATAAAAATTATATACACATATATATATAATATAAAAGAAGAGAAATTTGGGAATCCAGAAAAAAGAACACCTTAGAAATATTCGCTTAAAACAAATTGATAAATCAGCAATAGCAATGCACTTTTGGAATAAAAATCATGAAATTAAACCAGAGATAAAATTACTGAAACAACTTCATAACGCAATAGAACTTTCCACTTGGGAAAACATTTTCATTACAAAAAATAAGGATAATTTGATGAATTTCGATTTCGCTCCAATGGATGAACTCAGCAAATTCCTAATAGAACCAACAGATGCCGCCACAAGAACATCTAGAGATCCAACCGCCACATATAACAACAGTTTATCTACAGGCTGAAGATGGGAGGGATCACTCCCAAAACATATGTCCAGATTTTTATGTAAGTGAATGGAGTTAGTGTGAAAAAAACTGTATTACATTGTTTATATATATACCACTCTATTGTCAACAGCTTCGTAAGTACATTTAATTGAATGTTAAATACCATTACATTTACATGAAAGCACCCACTGCAGTGTGCCAGTCAGTTCCTCTTGTGAATACAGCATTTATGAGTATCTCTGAAGTTCTCTGATCCATACCAAATAAATAAAATGATTGTATGAGACAAAGATGTTCCCTCATTTATCTCTGAAATCCTCAAAGACATGTCCTGCTCTGTACTACTCATAAGCAATAAAATCAAAATCCCTGTTTATGTTTTATTCTCCTTTATGTTTATTCACTTCATATTTCTAAAGTGAAATACATTGTCACAAATTGAAAGAATTATAACTGTACACAAAGTGAAAGTTCAAACAAAACTAGGATTTTACTGTAATCAATACTCCAACCACAAGACACATTTAGTACTGGATACTTTGTAGGATACATACAGAATTGTTTTTATTATATAGAATGGAAGTACTAACTCTAACGTAACATATATCAACTTTTAATTATATACATTTGAAAAATTAATTCATAACCATCTGCTGCAATTGTTGACTATTTTGCAAAATATTTGGAATGGATTGGTGGCATCATGTTTAGAGCTTTTTTGTGTATAATTTGTAAGTTTTTTTTTTCACTCTTCAATTACTTAAGACCTCAATGATTAACTTTATCAAAGAGTAACCAAATTTTAATATTTGTTTGTTTTTCTGTTTAAAAGCCAGGGGAAAGCAAGAGTCTGAAGAGAGGAATGTTCAAGTTCTCATCAAAATGAAGATGGCATTTACCTAGCTGTCTACAAGTGCTAGAGAAGATGCAATTCCAGTGATGTTACCTTACATCTCGAGTATGGATGTGATTGTTTGTGTTGTTCCAGACCTTATATTATTCATTGTACATAAATAGTAAATGAAGAAGAAATGTGATATAGTAATTAATAAGTTCATTTAGCACAAAATGTAAAATATTCTTTTTGTAACCTGTAGAGGAAAGTGGGGTGATCTTTTCTGTACAACAGTTTTACATTATCAATATGAGTCGGCAATGGCTAAAGCAAAGCTTTACAAAAATGTGATATAGAGTTGGTTATTGACACTTATAACTTCACTTACTTGGTTTTTTAAATGGACATATTTCAGGAACACTCACTCCCATAATCAGGGTCTTCTGCAGATAATGGGAGCTAAATTCCCGAAACATGTTCAATTAAAAAACCAAGTAAATAAAGTTATAGCTGTCCCAAACCAAATCTAGATCAACATCATTTTACTATTTCACTATTAATAGCTTCAAAAGTATAAGTTCATATAAAGACTACTACTACTACTACTACTACTACTACTACTACTACTACTACTACTACTACTACTACTACTACTATACTACTATACTACTATACTACTACTACTACTACACTACTACACTACTACACTACTACTACTACTACTACTACTGCTGCTGCTGCTGCTACTGCTACTATCACTTGAAAAGTTCTTGGAATGACCCATAGATTGCAGAAGTAGTTCCAAATTAATTACTGTTTCAGTATCCATTATCTTTGCAGAAACAAGTGTGATGAAATAATGCTTCACTAATGAAGAACCATACTATTATTGCCATTTGTTGCAGTGCACACATATGCCTTCTGGAAAAATTACAAATATTAAATGGCCTGCAATAATTGAATTCTTTGTGAAAAAGAGTATGTCAGCAACAGAAATTCATAAATACTGCCAAATACTCTAGGGGTCTCTGCACAATAATATTCGTCCATTTCTAAGTGAATCACTAAGCACCAATGCAGTTATGAAGTGTAGCAGGTACAAAATTTACTATTGTACCAAAAAAGTGCATGATAAGGTATTAGAGAATTGTTGACTAAAGGTGGCAGATATCCCTCAATGTTATATATAGTGTTGCCAAATTTCAGGCAAGGAAAAACATACCCATGTCAGATATGGTATATATTCATTTGAACAAGTTAATAAAGGTTATGTACATAGGCATAACATTGACAAACATTTAAAAAGAAAACAAAAAGACTAATGCAAAAAATGACTGCAACTGAAATATTACAAAACAATTTCCATTATGATCATATTTTTATCTGCAGATATTTTCACATAAAATCATTAGTCCAAGGTCCGGATTTTTATGTGCTAAAAACTTAAAAATATTTATTTTTATGTGACAAAAATTTAAAAAATATGTAATGAAATTTTTTTTAAATTAAACAAACACCTAACATAACATAAAAAAGTTAACACATCAATTGCTCCTAATCATTAGATGTGGAACACTGATTGGAATTGCAGTGAACGACTAACATCTCCAAATTTTCCATCAGAAATCCATGCCTGTTGTCATGAAATAATGCCTTATATTGAGAAAACGATCATTCTACATTGCACGAGGTTAACCTCACATATTTGAAATGGGCCATATCACTAACATCCACACCATCAACTTCACATGTTCCTTGGCCTTCCAAAACTAGTCATACTTTGCTAAGAGTTTTGTAACCTGTATTTTTGTCAAACAAATCCTTAAATTTTTTCTTTAAGACTTCGGCTTTCGAATTGGAAAGAGCGTCCAGTTGTCTTTCAACCCACTCTATTTCTTTAACTGCATTATGGCATAAATCCCCCAAAGTCTCTAGTTTCTTTATAGAATGAGTCAAGAATCCGAAATTGGCAGATATGAAAGTCAGATCATATTTTAAATTGCTGTCTTTTACTACATCTTGAACAACATCAATTGAAGAAGCTTCGTCTGGGTCCAGTTTACTTACTACTGATACAAATGCTTCAAAATTGTCGCATAATACACCACTGCACTTAGCCAAGTGCCCCAACGTGTGGTTATGGGTTTAGGAGGCAGTGGGAGATCAGGATTTCTTTCTTTGAAAAGATAGACTCTAGTTGGTGATTTTTCGAAAAAAATTTTCCCGTTTGACACTAACTGGTCTACTTTCTGATAAAGTGTTCAGATTTTGTCACACAGTCTGTGTAGAGCATGTATGATACATGTCACATGAATCATTTTAGGCTAACATCACAAAGAGCTTCACCAGCCTTCTTCATATATGGCCACCATCGGTTAAGAAAAGCAAAACATTTTTGTACTTCACACCATTTGGCCATAAGATCTACAAAGCTTCATTGAACAGCCTAGCAATTGACACGTGATTTGTAACTGACAATTGTTTAGAAGCTAGCAAGAAGTGTTGTTTGGAAATTTTTTCATCATTTTCCACACCTACTAAAACATTTCCCACTTTTGTAACACCAGCAGAATTGCTAGTTTCGTCAATGCTCACCCAGATCTTCTTATTTTCACACCTAATGTATTTAATGTTTCATCATAGCACTTTCGGAGATAATTTTTCCGAAGGGTTGATTCATCAGGAGTGCTTATATCCATATATCTGGTAAGAAACTTTTTGAATTTGAGATTGTCTACCTTATAAAGGGGTATATTGGCTGAAACAAATGCTTCACATAAATCTGAATAATACTGTGAATTTATTTTAACGTTAGATGAGAATGGAGTAGGTTCTCCTATAAGAACTTGCTGCAAGGAAACATGGGAGGAAGCTACGATGTGTTTATTTCCAGATAAATGTTGTATTATTTGTGATCATTGATCTGCACTAGCACATTTCCCACATAATTAGCAAAATAATACCCCAACGTCAGTGTTAAAAATGTTTTCAAACTCCAATGCATATTTTTGTAAACGTTCACGCACACTTGATTTCACTTTCGGCATGTTTAATAAAAATAATTCACACACCTAAGATCGCAAACATTTACTACCAAGACTGGATTCCGACTGAAACAGAAATAGATACGCAGTTATGAACTTATGACTGCACATCGGGGATTCACAGAGTTTATCACGGTCATTCCCCGCTCCTTATACCGTGTGAAAGATAAGCCATAAGGTGGGCGGGTGGAGAGTGTTTTGAGACGATAATATTGCACATTTATGTAACGCAGTTCTTGCATCATTTCTTTCTTGATTGCGATGGAATTATTAAAATATGTATTTATTACAAAAAGAGCAGAAATATTTCATTAAAATTATGGAAAATTATACAACATATGGATTTAATACAATTTCTGAAATATTTATTTACATAATTTTTTGTGTAAAATAAAATTTTGAATTTATACTTGTGGACTCTCAATCGGCATAATAAACTTTGATTTAGTTAGTACTTTGTACTTTGTACTTCTTAGGTAAAAAAATATGTTTTTACATACAAATCTAGGCCCTAATCATTACAATATTCATTGTAATAGAAATATGTAAACAATTTATGTTTTAACTATAACATTTAATTTCGTGTCCAAACCAATACAGTGAAGTGACTGTTATGTTTTTAATTATCTAGTGAGTCAACTTGCAACTGAGGATGCAGGCAAAAGCCTGCAAAACTAGTTTTGCATAATTCAACAGTAAGTGGAGCATAAGATTATCAAATCGACTCACTAGATAATTAAGAACAATTTATGCCTTATCAAGTCAATTGATCTTCTGTTTCTTTCAACTTTCCATTTTATGCCCATCACAGAAAAATTTTTCTCCATAAAAGGTGAATTTAACTAGGACTAATCTTTATTATATAATTTTAATAGTATATACCCATATATCTGATACAGGCAATGAACTCATTTTTGCCCTTTGTTTTCATTTGTTTGTGTGCTCATGTCATGTCATAACAACAATGTTTCGCACGTAGCAAACAAAGATGATTTCCAACAATGCTACAGATTGTTGCCAAATGGCAGGACATTTTAAAATTGGATATCTAGCCCAATTAACCTAAAAATAGAACATTTAGTGTGCTGCTGATGATTAGAACGGTATATGGAACAAGTGAAAAAAAAAAAAAAAAAAACAGAATTGTTCTTGTAACCCTATAGCAATGATGTATCTTTACATATGTATGCCAAAATGATGAGACCAAAATGGCATATGACTTTTAGAAAGGATAACAGAAAAAGAACATATGAAATTTAAGGATAGTCCAAACACACATATACATAGGGTAAACTCCTTCAGAATACATATCAAATAAAAGGCACAGCAGCCATCAAAGCTATGTATTCAATAAAGAATACCATAAAATTTTGTTTAAATCAGCCCGGAGAGTTTTTATGCCAAAAATAATACAGAATAGAGGTAATATGTGAAATATTGGACAGTAGGTCATGTGTGGCCTTGGCAGAACAAATTTTACCATTAGATCATGGACAAAAAGCCCAAAGGGCATGTTAAGATTCAAAACTTTGGTTGTGAAAGCCTATGCTCTAATATATATACTCGTTGCATATGCCAGCCTTTCAATAAGACCATAGCATTTTTGCTTCTTATTTTTTATAAAATTTATTATTTAATTTTATATCTTAATCTTCCATGTAATTTCATTGTTCTTATTCAGTCTCTTTGGGAATTTTTGTGAAGTATAACCTGAAAATTTTTAACCTAAAATTCATTTCGAGTAATATTTATTTTCTTAATAATGATGAATGAAAGAGAAGTTGACCGTGAATAGTAATATATCATTTTGCATTAAATACTTAAGCTGGTGGATCATTTACACACTTTTATTTCTCCACTAACCAGCATTTATTAACAGAAACTGTTTTGTAGGCTCTTGTTCACTTTCTATGCTAGTCCAGTGGTGAGTACCGCCATGGGTGGCCGAGGTCGTTAAGGCGTGGACTGAGTGGGAGGTCTGGGTTCGAATACTGCCAGGATCGTCCTCCCTGACTGAGGTTTTTTCCAGGTTTTCCTCAGTCCTCATAAATGGCAAATGCCGGGGAGGTACCCTAAACTTAGGCCTGGAACAATTCCTTCCTTAAAAATAAATCCTTTCTCAATACATCATTTCATCTCATGTATCATCAGTGTCCATCGCCTGTGGTGCCTCTGTAGCAAAAATGGGTGTTAAACACCACTCATTCATTCATTCATTCATTCATTCCAGTGGTGAGCAACCAAATTGCATCTTGGATTTAAAATGATACACTCTGGGTAACTTATTTACACACTTTATTTACTATATTGCAACTTAGAAAAACATAGTAAGGGAAGTGTGTAAATAAGTTACCCAGAGTGTATCATTTTAAATATAATAGCTTCACTGTAAATAGCTTCAAATATTATACATATAAGTTAAATGCATCTTGGATGCTTACAGCTGACTTCTAGCAATAGGTTACAAAATTTTATAATTGAACTGTCATCTGTTGAAATTTCATAATTCATCAATCTATCTTCATACATAGATATTTTCCCATAAGCTTAAGTTCTAATATGCTGGTTTTAACAATTTTGATTTCTTTTCTATTTCATGAGTGATTTTCCAAAAATAGTTGGTCAAAGCTGATTTTTATCTGATATTTCTAATGATGTTTTTTTAAATCTGACATTTATATTACTTTTCATTTTCGCAATGTTGCTTTTTGAATCCATTCTTGCTTTTTGAATCTTTATATCTACCAGTTCTTTACTGAAATCATTGCATTCTGCAATTTCATATACTTGCTGCCATTTTTAATCAGGCCTACATCTAAGACAGTTTTTTTTTTATTGATTTATGGATGCTCTTTGACATCTCAGGTCATCAGTGTCCCATTCAATTCAGAGCATGAAAAGACCAACAAATTTTTCTCAGAGGCCTCTTCTTTCAGGCTTGAGATTCTTTTTCATGCTGTGAATGTACACATGGGACCCAAGGCTTTACTTCCCTTCCAGAGGAAGCCATACTTACGATATTTATACCTGAAAAAATCCATTGATCCTCTGGCCTCGTTCAAACCCGCGATCTTGGGTTAGATTTGTTAATGGGACATTAACTATTGAAAACTGCATATTTATGTGAATCTGTGTTATATCTTTTGTTTTTTATGTAGTTATACATATGTGTGCCTTTTCCATAAATACCAAAGTTGAGTTGAGTTTCTAATGTATTTTAAATCTAAAAATGGGATTCTATACACTGACCATTTTTTGGGGGCCAAAAATCTCAATCCAATGTTGGATTCTTATGGTAATTTCTGCATAGTGGGCTGGTAGTTGTAAGAAATAAGAATAATAAGAAATTTGGGAACCAGGAAGAAACAACTGGAAAAATCGATAGCAGGAACTCATTTTTGGAAATACAACCATGAATTCAAGCAACGAACCATTTTGTTAAAAGTGCATGTGGCAGCAAATCAGCTAGTTAATTAATTTTACCATTGCAACGACACATGTTTAAGGGCAAGCATTGTCTTGATGCAAGATGACTGTCTTCTTTGATAAACCCTATCTTTTTGTCTTCAATAGGACCAAAACGTTAGAAAGATACTCAATTAGACATATACCCTTGGCATCCCAGAAAAGCAATGCCATGATATTCCAGGCAGATTTCACAAAATTGGCCTTCTTTGGCAATGGAGAATCATAATGCTTCTATTGTTTAGACTGCTGTTTTGTTTCAGGTGTGTAGTAATGCATTCATGTTTCATCATTGGTCACAAATTGGTGCATAAAGTCAGAGTGATCTCACTAAAAATGAGCAAAATATGCTGAGAGAGTTGCACTGTGATTCTTTTTGATCCTCAGTCAGAAGTGGCAGCACCCATCTTGCGGATAATTTTTTCAATTCTTCCCTCAAAATATGAAGTATACATTCCCCTGAAATACCCAGAGTTTCAGCAATTTCATATTTCCATTAATTGGTGATCCTTCAGAACCATGTTTTGCACCTTATAATCAATAGTTTATGATTTTGATTGTCTGCTGTATGAATCATCTTCCAAGCTTTTAAGCCAGGTTTAAACTCTGTGGTTCACTTGGAAACAATTGAAAATGATGGTGCAGAGTTCCCTAAAGTGTTTGTCATTATCTGTTGCATTCATATCCTTCTTTACAAAGTACTTATTATCTGCAAAATGTTTAATATTTGTCATTTTTCCCTTATAGATGAGTCTGCATCGCAACAAACAGCTATAGCTACTGCGATTCTTAACCAATGTATTATTGCACAAATTTTTCTGTGGAAAATGTAGGTTTTGATAACCAAACTGCTTTTGACACTGCTGCTGCAATCTGTGGGTCATTCGAAGAACTTTTCAAATGACCCTGATATTTTTGTGTTTTTGAAATTGAAGAGGTTTTTATATGTTGAAAGGTAAACTTATAAGTTAATAGATGTACTAAGCAATTAATTGCTGAATAGTTACCAACTTAATTTTTCTAAATTCTGCAGTACTTAAAAACAAATTAAAGAAGTAAAACATTCAGTATCAGTTGGTAAGTAAACAAAAAATAATGTTGCAAATCTTGCGTTTGTCTCTGCTGGATAGTAATTTATGTAGGACTTTGAATATGAGCTGTGCTACCGTAAAATATGTAAAATGTGGTAAACCCATGTTATTCTCATTTGAGGTTTAGAATTTATAACGTAACATGTTTTATAAAAGATCAGGTAATTTGTTTTATTGCAGCATGTTCACCTTCAACCACATTTACCTGAGTTCAATTCCAGGGGCATTAAATTGTATTTGTGGAGGATGAAGCAATGTGAAGTAGCTATTTTATACATCATCATCTACATCTTTTAGTGCAGAGTGTCTCACCATATTTTGGTGACAGCTTGAAACTAGGTCATATCATTGACTTCTGCATCCTGGTTTTTCCTCCAGTGTCTGTTGGCTAGTGAACTAACATTGGCTGTCATGTGTTATAGCAAAAAGAAAAAGGTATAATGGTGGGTAACAATTCTGCAATGACAATCAATCTACAGATATCTGGAAAGAATCTGCTGATTGCTGTTGTGTGTGGTTTTTTTTAAGCATTAAAATGTATGTACCATCTGAAATTTACTCCATTTAGTCCAACATATATCCAAATACTTAATATATAAACTTTGTTTGTTTCATTTAAAGAAATCCGTCCTTTATTCATTAATGAGCGTCAACAATTTATAACAGCTAGAAATTACTTTTAAGAGCA
This sequence comes from Metallyticus violacea, assembly GCA_030762175.1. Lineage (NCBI taxonomy): Eukaryota > Metazoa > Arthropoda > Insecta > Mantodea > Metallyticidae > Metallyticus > Metallyticus violacea. The sequence continues at coordinate 2,887,462 of CM060832.1, forward strand.
AATAGAACTATATTTTATGCAGACATAAACATATACAATTTCATAAAATTAAGGTCATTGTATTGAGTCAACTACACACTCTTATTGCTCCACGAGTGTGTAGTGTGTAGTTCAACTCAGTCATACAATGATCTTAATTATATGATTATCTTCACTGGAAAAGTTCCAATTAACATTTTTAGGTAATGTGCAATTTCTCTTAAATTAAATGTAAATTGAATAATATTGGTACAGCTACTTAGAAGAGCTTTAAACAGAATATGTCTCCTTGCTTTTGTGTTTTAAGAGCAGATTTCTGAACAAAATATCTTAATAAGATTACCCCTACCACCAGTTTAGTCTCCTGCTTGAGACTTTGCTTTCTTAATTTTAGTGTGTTCATATTAATCATTGTTATGCCTATAACATGTACATACAAGATTTGTAAATACATTATCAGAATGTTTGAATTTTGTAGATGTAACATTGAACTGTATTTGTAAGTATAGATTATGAATGTTGTTAAATTGTGATGACTGTAACTTTCAACATATTTATTTATACATATGTAAATGTTTATTGCTAATATGAAAATAATAAAATGGTTACTAAAATTGTTGAATGTTTTGATAGTGAGATATGTGGGGCTTTGGATTTCTATATAATTACTAGAGAATGGGTTTTAAGGTGCAACATTATATTTGGGAAAGGGAAATAAAACTTCTGACAATTTTTACAAAAAAAGCTCAAAAATGGTGCTGATAAAATGCCTTTATTCAGGTCTAAACCAGTTACATTAACATTCTTTATTCAATACTGTAGCAAATAACATAAAGTAACCAATATTTAAAAAATAAATGCAACATTTACTGGGTTTCAACAAATTTGTTACACTGGATTATGTACAACATTTCTGTTTTCAAATATAAGTTGCTAGCCCTTTGAGCTCAGAATATCCTTATATATGAAGAAACTCTATTCAACATGTTGTAAATACATGGAAAGGGAGTTCAGTAGAAGTTGTAAAGGCTGCCACAGCTGTCATCTTCTTCCGCTGTTGCTCCTATACCTTTATCTTCTAAACTCTGAATGACATCATTCTCTGAGAAAAGTTCTACTGTAGGTTTTTGTCATTCAGCTTTGTCTGGTATGCTTGATAGCTGTTGTGTCCATTTTCACACAAAAAACTGCAAATCTTACCAGAGTACCCTATCAGGTTATGACAGGGAAACTGGTAGGTGAGCCCAGCAACTTCTCTGTACAAAAATTGATGACATGGGGTCTTTACAAGAGTCTGCTTCAGAGCAAATGAAGTCTTTTACTCTTTTGCACTCCTCATTAACTCTTTCACATACATGGTACAGTCCATGTGTACCTTCAGTTGCTCGAAAGTCAAAGGCATGTAGCATGCTTGATTAATCATTACAAGCCTGATTTTTTCATATTGTATGCTTTCCTGTCACAGCTTCATCTATGAATCATTGAATGAATGCATTACTGTGCAAACATTATCTTTTTGAAATGGTACATCTCAAAGAGTATGGGTTTCACCCTTTAACCAGATAAAGGGTAACACCAGCACATTCAATATACCGAGGGTGCCAAAAAAATGTATATACACTTTCACAGTAGATATCTATTTAATATATTTCAAAGTTGGACCGAAAACAACAGTAATGTATAGTATGATTTTCTGTAAACAGATGCGACTCGCATACATCATACCATAGCTAAATGACAGGTAAATCAACAATGAACAAATGAAGCCAAGATTATCATAAATCAACAATGAACAAATAAAACCAAGATAATTGTATGATGTTCTGTAAACAGATGTGACTCATTATGTTATGCTAGCATTGGTACAACAAAATGCAGCCAATATTATTCTTTGAACAGCAGAAAGCAATTTTGAAGTGGTATTGGAAAACTGAAAATGTTGTTAAGTTCAAAGGCAATTGAGACATGCGTATAGAAACAGAACTGCCAACCCAAGTAACAATTTTATGCATTCGAGACAAATTTGAAATTCAGGGTACCATTCACAAGGGCAAATCTGGGAGACCTTGCACAGCAACAAGCCCCGCATCCTCGGCTATGGTTTTGGAACGTTTTGAGCACTCATCACAGAAATCTACAAAGCAATGTGCATGTGAGACTGGGATTAGCAGAACCAGCATATGTCATATTATTAAAACAGCAAAGTTGAAAGTTTTCATCCCAAGACTTTTACATGCATTAAATGAAGATGACCCTGATCAGAGAATGCAGTACTGTGAGTGGTTTCAGAATATGGTGCAAGAGGATGAGGCCTTCATAGGGAAAGTTGTTTGGTCAGATGAGGCACAATTTAAGTTGAACGGAATTATTAACTAGCTACTGATGTGCAAATAATCCACATATTATTTTGGAAAAGGCTGTTAATTTTACTTGGAATTAATGTTTGGTGTGGGTTGTCATCTAGGGGTCTAATTCGACCATTCTTGTTTGAAGGAACAGTAATTGGTCCAGTGCACCTGTACATCCATCTTACCCACCATTCATACACCCTATGGAAATGAGGAATTTTACTTCCACATTACCACCGAGATGTACATGCATACCTTGACAACAATCTTCCAAGACACTGGATAGGACCAAGAAATCCGATTGAGTTTCCACTGCATTTTCCGGGTCCAACTCCATTGGACTTCCACCTATGGGAAACTCTTAAGGATGTTGCATACTGTAGAAAACCAGCTACACTGGCAGCACTTCAGAAGAAATTAAAACATCATGTGCTGCAATTGCTTAGGACACTCACAAATTTTGCTCAATCAGGAGTTCAATGTACTCAAAAGTGTATCCATGCCAATGTTGGGCATTTTGAGTAACTGTTGTAGCTGTAAAAGTCTAAGATGATTAGTGCTTATCGTTTTCTGTTAGTGTGAATTCAATTTTGTTATGTTAACAATGTTTTTTCTTTGCTTGAAGTGTGTACACATTTTTAGCACCCTCTGTATATCTTTGCACATATATAGTTTCATTTAACATGAACCATACTTCTTGTTTGCTCATCATTTATTTTATTTTCTCAAAATCATTCTCATAAATTGGCTTTAGGTAATTTTTTTCTCAGGATGATGTCGTCCAGTACTACCTTTGCATTTACCTCTCAAGAAATGATTTGAATGCAAGACTAATCTTGTGGACTAGAATTCCTGACTGAACTAATGTGATGGTAAGATCTGCAAAGAACCAACTTGATGACTGCTAGCTTTCAGATCCTGAATTAAAGGCAAGCATCAAGGTAGCTTGCTTAGGTTGCAACTTATGGAGTTCAATATTTTTTGCATGCTTGCCAAAATGCTTACTGGATGTGCTGGGTTATTCTGGCTCTTACATGCTGCTCAATGATCATAATATTTACAATGCAGTAGACATATTGAGGAATTAGACCATCAGTTTCAATTAATTGTCTCTTGAATTCTTCTGAAAGCGCATACAACTTTGCATTTTGAACTTTTGGCACGGTAGAGTACTTGAATTGCAACATGAACACAGTCAAATAGAACAACTAGAGATATGAGCCTTCTTTGTATAAAATTGTGCGGACCGCAAAGAGAACTGTACTTTATGTCAGAATTGAAATTTGTTTTGTCTCTTGCAGGGTTTACTACATTAGCTTGGAAATTATTGGGGCTGAAAAGTAATAAATATATCTTTTATAGCTCTCATTCTGCTCTACAAAATGAGAATATAGGATTTTATGCAGCTGTTCAAAAAGAGTGAAAGGCATTTATTTTTCTGTCAAGTTTTTTTTAACAAATTATGAAAGAAAAGCTTCAAAAAAGTGCTAAAGCATCAAAGATGCAGTGAAAAGGGGATAAATATGCTAATCACACAAAAAAGTGCAACAAAATTAGTCTATTTTGCTTCATTTATGACCTAAAATACAAATCTCAAATGAATGGTATGAAAACAGCCATGTTTTTATAAAAATGCTGCACTTAAATCCATTTCACAGTAATTACACATTCTATACCTTCCTATGTACCCATCAGTAAGTTACACATCTTCATAAATTAAGCTGCTCACATATTTGGGATCAATTGTCATTTTAATTCCCTGGATTAAGATATTATAGTGCAAAATAAGAATACAAAGTAAGATTTTCTTGTGTATATAATAGGAATTTTGTGTCTTAATAGGTTCTAACTCCATCTCTTTCTAAATGACATTCTATGTGCTTAGGGCATAGAATATAAGGTATACACATGGTTCAGGGGTACTGACAATATTGTTTTTTCTCAAGAACCTTAATCCTCCGAACATCAGGAATTTTATCCTTTACTTTTCCCCTACTAATTAATTTATTTTGTCATGTAAGTCTTTTTTCCTGGTACATAGACTGAATACAAGTTCATTTGTCATTGGCTTCAATTGTGATGGCCTCTGTAATGTTATTGCTTTCTGCAGAGCTAATATCAGGGCAGTGATGAATGATGTATTTACTACAAATGGAAAAGTGGTGATGTGTAGAGTTTGTGATTGAAAAGTTGAATGTTCTTTATTTATTTTAAGTGTTTAATGTCTGTTTTAACTACTGCGACATCACAGGTAGTGGGTACTGATGATACATAAAATGAAATAATAAACTAAGGATATTTTTTTTAACAGAAGCAAGCTTTCCAGGCCTAAGTTTAAGGACCTCCCTGGTATTTACCATTTATGAGGACTGAGGAAAAACTGAAAAAACCTCGGTCAAGGAGTGCCTGATAAGATGTGAACCTCAAACCTTCTGCTAACAAGTCCATGCCTTAATGACCTTGACAACTCATGACTGTGGATTTTCAATGAAAGCACGGTTAGATCAACATATGCTTAATGTTTAATAAATTAAAAAATAAGCTACTACAGAGTGGTAAAAAATATGATAACCAAAGATTATATTAAAAATAATTCTGACAAAAGAGAGTGATATACATGGTATTCTATTAGCTGAAGGAGCCAGACTTCATAGCACAAGTCAAGTATAGTGTATCAAGATCCTAAGGGTCTCCAAAACAGGTGCCATATGCTATTGAGAATAAGTAAAATGTCTGTTTTCTCAGTTGAAATCTGCACAGAGAGAAATATATTCACAGAAAGTTGCTGTGCCTTTCCACAGCATCATCAGTCTGTAATTGAATGAAGATGCACACGGAAACAGAATTAACATCACATCAGAAGCGTACAAGGAGAAAGTTAGTTACTGAACACTAAGGGGGATTTGTGCACTTGATATGCTCAAGCAAGTGGACAACCTCCAATGCTTATTGTGGGAGTGGAAGCCTACTCCAACAGCTGTTTGCTGATTTCTAGACACTCAGATTGTCTATATTCTTCACAAAGTTCTGATTTGTCACTGTGTGATGTATTTTTGTGAGGTATACTGAAAATTCAGTGCTTCCTCTTAGTCTAGACAAACCTTGTGAAAACAGTTCTGCATGGTGTAATGTGATGTTATGGTCACTAGAATGATTGAACGATATGTAATTGCTGTACACAAAGTGTTTTGGAGGGTGACATGTCATACATAAATTAAAAAAGCAAGTTTATCATACCCAAATGGACATGGAAAAATAATTTATTTATTTATTCCAAGATGCATTGTACTCTTTTAGCTGAGAACACTATTTGGAACAAGCTTCAGATTCCTGAATTTTGCTCTTTTCTTGAAATGTATTGTGGTCGACAATTAGAAAACATCTGGGTAAATGTTGCCACAAAAACTACAAGAGGTGATGTCTACATTTAAAGTTCTCACATTTGGATACCTGTGGATCTGATTGGGTGCTACATAAATATCATCACAGAAGAACCCTGTAAAATATACAAACCTGATCAATGGGCATAAGATAATTTAATTGCCTCCTTATCATTGTCATTCCATCTAATTGAGAATGTATGATCTTAATAAAGCAGTGGGTTGCAAATAAGAATGGGCATTTAATATGAAAGACTTGTTCATGAAGAAATACACAATGTGACAAAGAAATAGGATGTAACAAAATGTAGAACCGATTAAAATAAGTTTCAAAATTCTGATGAAGACAGTGATGATAATGATGGTAATAGGGATACCAATGAACCTCTAGCATTTCCACTGAATTGAATATCAGGTAAACAATATGCTTTGTTTTGAAAGTGCATGTATTTTTAGGAAACTGTAACTGTTATAAACAGAGTCCAGAAGTTAGGCAAAATGCCTTTTCTATCTGGGTGTATTAATTTAAGAGTCAAATGGAAATGAAAATGTTTCTGTATGTTTAGGTTTGGTAGGGCCAGTTTTTATTTTGCCTTCTGTTTATTTTAAAATTTAAACCTTTTATTTTTTAGCATGTTTTGGATCATGAAAGATTTTTTTGCAATTATTTATACATTAAACCTCAAATATGTATTAAAAATCTTATTATACTAATAATCTCTGAGAGTCTGAATATGCACTATGCATACATGCACTGAGAGTCAAATGCCCTAAAACTTTTAAACCTACAAGAACAGTTTATCATCAAAACAGAAGCAGACATGTTACAATTTTTAGATCTGAAAATAATAAAATATAAGAATAAGCTTGAATTTGGCATCTACAGAAAAGACACACATACAGACAATTATATCAAAACTCATGGTTTCAGTCCAAGATCACACAAGAAAGCAGCAATAAACAGCATGATATACAGATTAATAAATATACCACTGAACAAAGAAGAATACAAGAATGAATATCAACACATAATAGAAGCAGCTAAATATATTGGGTTCAACAAACAGATGATTAACCAAAAACAAAAAGATATTAAAACAAATAACAACTTTGAGTGATTGAACAAAGGAAAAAACTTTTAAATAGTTCACTTACCATCCGTCAACTAATAAGAAATTTCAAAAGAATTTTAAGCAGTACAATATTATCTTAGCACCTCAAAATAGATAATCTAAAAATTTATTGAAATTAAACAAAACCGATTCCAGGCCCAAAGAGGAAAAATCTGGTATTTACCAAACTAATTGTAAGGATTGTGAAAAGATATACGTAGGAAAGACAAAGCGAAATATATGCATTAGGTTGAAGGAACATTGGAGAAACATCTGTTACAAACAAATAGATAAATCAGCTGTGGCAGCACATTTCTGGAATGAACACCATGAAATAGGAAAAGGTATCAAGTTTTAAAAACTGATCAACAACCAAAAGAACTAAATATATGGGAAAGGATTTATATAAAAAAACACGAGTGTAACCTTATAAATTTTGATATTCCAGAAGCAGACAACACTTTATTTAAGTTCATCACAAGACCACAAGAGTCCACCTGAATTCCTACCTACTCAACTTCTACGAATGATCCATTAGTCGTGAACAGCTGATGATGTGGAAAAAACGTACATGAAAATTATGACCTGAATAAAATCTCATTTAAGTGAAACCAGAAAAAGTGTTCTAATATTCCGACTCACAGAGATTATTAGTGCATGTTTCACTGTGTTCGATTCCAAATTGAATTAATATTGATCTTATACATTTATTTCTTTTCAAGCAGTCATAAACTTTCTCCTCAATCCATTCACTTAAGTTATTTAAATGGCAGAACCTTCAGGAATGCACAGTTACCTTGGCATTTGAATACCAAGAAATAGGATGAGGGAAGTACTGTAGTTTTGAATAGTTCTGGTGAATGAGCTTGTATCAATCTGTGCAAGACAATTCTAGGAAATTTGTGGTAAGGGTAACGTCTCAGTGCACAAATGTAATAAACAATTGGAAGTGAGATAGATATGAAATAAATCATCCATACAATGTGTTTGATATGGAAGAGAGATACTAAGCTGATTCCCTCATAAATGCACAGAAAGAAAATGAACTTGACCAGAAACCAATGTGTATCTTTTGCTCATTTGCCAGGGCTATTAAAAACTAATTTACTTTTGCTTGATCAACATTTCCATGAAGCTGTAATGGTTGACATCAGCAAACAGTGCATATCAGTTTCATGCTTCCTCACAGCTGGCGCACAGATAAGATGTCAGGTCCCATTAGTTTGCTGCTGAACTTGTTAAGGGTAACTCGAATGTTCGTTCTGAATTATTTATCATGCAGAATTTAACTTCATTGAGTAGTAATTTATCTGCTATGTAAAAAAAACTTCTTGAAGTGTGAGAAAAAAGACATATCTTTGATGATGCAGAAAATCAACTGCTGTAAGTACCAGGAGAGAAGGGAAAAAGTGTTAGAAGTGTAAACATGTTATTGAGTACTAATGTGGACCTATAAAAACTTAAAGAGCATTGGTGATGTCCTGAAAGATGAATGTTTTGTTGAAATTGGTTTGAGTTCTTCCAAAATAGCTAGTTTTAAATATGCTTCCACTTCAGTGGAAGTAGAATGTTCTTTTCCATGATTAAAAATGTTCTCTCTGACAAGTTGTTGACTATGACAATTGATACCTTGAAAAACATCTTGGTACTGCTTGTAACTCAGAAAAGTGAGATTAAGTACTTTAATTTTGTAATAAAGAAATTATTAAGTATCTTAAATACCCATTTTCTTTAATAATGAGTGATATAACTCTCTGTTTTCACTTTTAATAAATACCTATTTTAATTATATTACTGCACATTTTCAGAACTTTAACCAAAATAAATGCCTGAGCTTCCAGGCTCTGTTTATAACAGACATGATAAGTGCAACAAAGAGGGTAATAATAGTATAGAGGATACAAGTGATAGCAACAACTTTGCATAAGCATTTACTCCATTGGCTGCAGTTGAATCCTTTTCCCCATTTGAAAAACACTATTAAGAGGCTGTTTTATCCTTATATTTATACTCCAGTTTCCATTTATGAAAATGAGAGAGGCCAGAAATAGAAGTCAGCAAAATTCTTATTTTATACATTAGATTATACTTTTTCAATAAGTATGAAAACCTGTCAATCAGAGAAAAAGATCTATAGTCACTGAAATTAAAGTCCTCAAGTATAAGAGTGGCAAGTTTTTCTGTATGCCTGGACATGTTATGAACTGAAAACAAGGAGTCAACACAGAGAGGCCAAGTCTAAGTAACCTGATCATGAAGCATTAAAAACTGAACAAGGAAAGTTTGTAGAAACTAAAACCTTTCATGTAAAATGAAAAGTGTTTTGTTCATGTTTACTTCTTTTGAAAATCTATTCTTTATAGTAAAGTTCTCAAAAAAGGTTTTGCTTAAAATATAGTTTTTGTTTTTATACCTAATGTATTCAAAGTATGGGTTCTTTTACAAAATTCTTGTGATTTTAGGAGAAAAGTTAATTTATAGATATGTTTATAGTTTTTCACAAAAAATTGTCAAATAAGTATGTTTTGTGGGAAATATTGTTATTAAAAAGTAAGGTGTTAAGTTATTTAAACATTATAAGCAATAATTCACAATGCCCATTTGAAAATAGAAAAGCAACAAGGTGAAATATAAATCACTTATAAATGCATATAACAACAAAATTTTAAATACCACTGTTGTTATTGCTGGATTTTCCTTGAAACCATTAAAAAATTGTTAAAAAGTAATTGAATGCTATTTTTATAAGAATCACTATATGAAAGGGTTTTTGCAAGAGAACAGTGATGTATTGGCTGCAGATGTACACATTCACTGCAGGAACTCGGAGGGTTTAGGTCGTATGTATGTATCCCATTCTGTAGATCCTGAGTTGGGCGAGTCCCATGATGTAGAACATGTCAAAAATAAAGCATATATATAATGAAGATATATTTAATCTTATATATATATAAGATGAATGAGTCCAAAATATTCATCCATACTCTAGAAGGTCTGAGCTATCAAGAATACTTTAACTCAATTTTATATGATAAGAGTTTACCCTCTTTATCTAATAATTTAATTCTGTCAAGTATGCCATTATATGCTTGAACTGCAAAATAGAAGAAATTCTTCTGGAAGAGCTGTAATAAACTAGCTGGCCTATGCAAATCATTCTTGTTTATTGTCTTACTGAAACTTTTGAGATTACCTACCATGTAATACATTAGATCATACATAAATTACTAGAGAAGCAGAAATATATAAAATATATGATAGTTACACAAATATTGCTAAAGACAAATGAAGGTGGTAAAAGTAAACATTGAATCTTAAAGATAATGGAAACAGATAAAACAGCAACTAGAAAAAAAAAGGGAGCAGAAGGAAATATAAAAAATATAATTGGAAAAATGTTAAAAAATTAAAAACAATATTAACAAAATACAAAGGAGAATATTAATACGCAGGATTTAAACCCAATGGTCTACAAGCTTTATGCAAAAATAATTCAATTTATTGCAGTTCAGTATCATATGACACACCACTGAACCATATCAGTATGAAGCTACAGCTAATTATGTACAGTAAATACAGACCCTAATAGAAGTTAATCAGTAAATATGTACAATAAGATATGCATTACATTAGAGTTGCTGGATAAAAAATACAAATACAAATTGCAATAAATCAGACATATTAAAAAGAAAAGTGGATAAGAACAGTACAATATGTATAGTAAGGATGACCTCTAGGTTACAGTGAGTATTTGTTTAAAAGACTGTGCAATAAAATTAAGATCTAAATAGCAATAAATATTCATCAGCGCTATAATAGGCTTTATTTATTAAATAATGTTTCAATACTTCCTTGAATTTAATGCAGTTGTTACAGGATCTGATTTCTTTAGGAAGAGCATTGCAGAGTTTATCGCCATAAAATTAAGCATCTTTTCATAGAGGCAGGGCCTATGGCTTGGGATGGAGAGGTCATTTTTATTCTTTGTATAATATTTATGTACATCAGAGTTTGTTTGAATAGGTAAATTATACTTTACTTGATTTTGTAGATGTATAAGGATGGCAGAGTTAGAATCTTTAACTTTCTGAAAATATACCTACAGGAATCATTGTAACAACTCTTTTTTGTAAGGTAAAGATTTTATTTAAGTTTGCTTTGGAAGTGCTGCCCCTTAGTTATATGGCGTTAAGTGATGTGTGCCTGAATAAGGGAAAAATAAACAATTCTAGCTGTATTATCAGGTACATATTTTCTTAAATATCTAAGAACAAAAGTGGAAATGACCTTCCGCTATGGATTCACCTTTCTAGATTCATTTCAGATCCACCAGAGGTCACCACAGTTCACACAATAACTTGCAAGGGACCAACACGAACATCAGAAACCACCGGGTCAACGGCTGAGGATGTGAACGCTGGTTCCCGAAACATTGTTCCAACTTAGGAAAATATAGTAAGTGAAGTGTGTAAATAAGTTACCCATAGTGTATCATTTTAAACAAATATATTTACTGATTATCAGCCCCAATTTTTTACAATATTGTCATAGATAAAATTATTGTCCCTGATGGGTCCTAAAAGTTTTGTGGAATTTACATTTCCACATTTCCCACACTCTATCTCTGATGTAACTTTCAGGGACATTAGTTTGTAATTGCATCAAAAGCCTTACAGTAGAACAGAGCAATTGCACAACTGGCAAGGGAGATTTCATTTTTACAGAATAATGAAGTAAACTTTATTTCTTTGGATAAATTGGGTGGAAACAGATAAAACAAGCAATAAAGGAAAAGGGCCAGGGAGGAAAAATAAGAAATATATTAATTCTATGCATTATGTTACCTTGATAGATCTTTTGCCTTGGAAGAACACAAATGGTTAGAAATATAGTGATATTTGTATTACAATTAAGGTGGTTTAATCTATTTCTGCTTCTCTAATACTTATTTTAAATTCATTGTTTCAAGTGTTAGCTTTATTTTTAATTTTTATTGCATACATGTAACGATTTAGTGACACATGTACTTCTTTTACTTGATATGTTAGTGTGGTGACACTTATCTTACCTTGTAGTGAAGTATTAAATGCCACCAAACTAATTGTATATCTGCAATATTTTACTACTTCACTGTTAATAGCTTCGAGAGTTGAAGTTCATAGATGGAAGTAGATTTGTAAACTATCATTTCAATATGCTTTTTCACTTACGATTTTATCGTTTTGTAATAATCCTAAGAATTTTCCATGACTCATTTCTTTTATGGCCATTTTGATGATTAAAAGGTAATATACATTCATTCTTTATTCTGAATTGAATAATTTTTTTTAATCTATATTCAGTGACGTTTTATTTGCTTGAAATCATATGTTTATTTCATAAAAGATTTCTAGCTATATTTGAAAGAAATTCTTCTGGTTCCCTGTTATCTGCAAAATGTAGAGGGAACAATATTGATCCCTATAGCACACCATTTTTTATATCACGTACCATGTTTCATGGTGACCAGTTTTTTTGCATTCTATTACTTACACCATTTTAGTGTTAAATTATATAACCCATTGATATCTTAACTTTTATAACAGTAGTTCATGATCTATACTATCACATACCTTTGTGAAGTCACAAAATATCACCAGGATCTAGGATTTCTGTAGCAAGTTTTATCATTTAATATACCATCTCTAAAACCATATTGAGAGGATGTTAAAATATTATTTAAGTTTGGGTAATTTATAACAGTGTGACAGTAAACCTTTGTCACCTTTATTGAAAAGAGGTTTAAAAACAGCATGCTTAAATTTTCCTGGAAATATTCCCAACATTAATGAATTAATGAATGGTTACATGAATGAAATGAGTGAGGAGTTACCTGTGTTCAAAAGAAAAAAAAAATTAATAATTTTGTACTTATCTCATCCCATCTAGATTACGTTTTGCATTTGATTGACTTTAATTTTTTTTTTTTTTTTTTTTTTTAATTCCTCTGAAAGAAGTTGGCCAAATGATAAATTTATGGTGAAAATTATGGTTACTTACACATTTTGTTAATATATCTAGTTCCTGTATGTTGCTGGTACACATAGCAGACATTCATGCAGAGACCTCTTTGGGCAATTTCAAATTTTAACCCTTCCATGCAAATATATGAGCTCCAAAGAAATTTTATACAAAAAAAAAAAGAAAAATTTTTATTACAAACGCATTCTAAGTTCTCCCTCTAGCCTAAAAGTCGTAATAAATGGTAAATCCTTAAAATATTATACTGATTTAAATGTACTATGATTTAATACCAATGTATGTCTATGTAAATAGTTAAATTTGTGTGACTAGGTGATTTGTCTGTTTCTGCTTCTCTGGTTTTTGTTGTTCTAGTCGATGCTTTTTCATTTTTATTGTAACCATTTATGCAGATGATATTTTTGTAAATGTAGAATGTGTGCTATTGTGGTAATTGTAAATGACAAATTCTACTTTGATACACTGAAAGAATCTTTATTTGCCCTACAGGTTAATTTTTAATTATATTGCATGCAATTTTTATTTTATTCTTGGACTTATTGATGACTTGTGAGAATAACCTACTTTTTGCTTTATTCATCACTTTATTAATAAGATCACACATTGCATATGTTATTACTCAATATCTCACAAAAATCAATCACTCTCAATATAGTTCAGATTTAGCCTCATGTGACTTTTCCTTTTCCCTAAATAAGTATTTTACAGTATTTTTATAGTGCATTTTGCAGTTTTTGTCATTGCTAATTCTGCTTTGTAAAGATTGCTTATTATTTACAAAGTATTTTGTTTGCACATATTTTAATCCCAGTGATTAACCATAATTTACTATGTAAGTCAGTTACTTTGGCTTTGATATTTTTTCTCAAGGATCTCAGGAATTAAAAAAATTGTTAACAGTTTTTAAGCTTCTAGCCCTTTATTTACACCTGCAACATAGAAATGTTTAACATAATGATATATACAGTTTGCTTTCTATTTCCGTTCTTCTCTGTGGAACCAAAAGTTACGTGCTTCATATCCCTTGTACTTTTTCTTATATTTTATTCCTGTTATAATTGTTGAACTTTTTGGAAAAGCACTAATTCCACCAAACTTTGTATCAGTTTCTGAAAAAACACAAAAATTACACTAGATTCATTGAAATACAATACTCTGAATATGAACCTGTGCATTTGTTAGAGCCAAAATTCTTTTACCTTTTTTTTTTTTTTTTTTTTTTTTGCAAAATTTCTGATACATTAGCAATATGTCATTATCAAGAGCTAAACATTCATTTCTACTGTCCTAATGAGCCAAATACCTAATGTTCCCTAAACATGCTATAATTTCTAAGTACTGCCCACCTGGATGAAAACGATGGTATTCTGTTTGTATATGTAGATTCTCAGGCAAGGTCCCTTCCTTCATGCCATCAAGTGGTGATGTCTTTACTATTGGAGTCTTGTAAAAATCCAACACATCATCTGTGAGGAAAATGTTGTGTTTTAGTTTGCCATAAACTTACTCTAATAATACAGACTTACTATTGTCCACAGGTCTAAAGCTGACAGATACAGGCATACGCAAAAACTCCATAAACCATGCAGAAAAATGCACACATAAAGAAATAAAAGAAATGCAGTTTTTATTTAATATATTATAAACATTAAAAACCGTATTTCAAGAGGCAACTCAGTTAATATTTTTTCCCCTTCTTCTTTCAAACATGCTTCAGAAATTCAGCTTGTAAACCTATATGCTTATTTTCTAAATAAAGCACATAACCTAATTTTCAATTTCCCAGCTAGTTAACTTACCAAATGATACCATGGTAGAAAGGAGGGAATTTGGAATGCCGTGCTGAAAGTGCTTAAAACATTCATGCAGGAATTTGTACTTTATTACAGGTGAATCAAGTGAGATCTTCAAGACATCTGTGGAACCTGTCACTGTCAAATAAATGGACTTCATCTTTTCATCGACATTTTCTGGTGGAGTATATGGCTTCTGATAACGAAGAAAACTGAAATTATTGGAAATATCAAACGATGAAAACCAAAATCTGAGATTATTTTTGCTAACAACTGTGATGGTTATGTGATATATAAACTAACCCTTTTGCAGCTAACGATTCTTCCGTAGGATCAAATTTAACAGACTTTGGAGGTTTATTTTTTTTTACGTATCGCCCTGCTTTGGTTTTCATGTAAACAGATTTATTTCTCTGCAAAATCTGAAAAATATAAGAACTGAAAATCAAAACATGGTATGTAGTAATACAATAAACAATTCATTAAAAATATTATAAATAGAAAGTGAAATACATTTTCAAAAGATATACGGAAGGTGAATTATATTTGCCGATTGTACCATAAAAGTATTTTCCCACGCTGTCTTGATTTCTTGTCCTCGTTTCTGCAATCCATGCCTTATGAGCGCCGCCATAATACCATTTCAGTTGTACCATGTGATAAGCTTTAACCAATAGTATCCGTGAAGTCATTGAGCTTGTTGTTTCCCATCCGCCATTTTACAGTCGCCATTGAAAGGTGAAATGCCTTCTGAGTGATCTGGAATAATAGCAGATTTTAAGTGGATTGTAATTAGAAAATAGTGTGGCTAGTGCTTTAAGTGAAACAGAAGATGATGGAGAAACCATGACGCATCCAAATCATCAAACAAACGGCGCAAGTTTGGAGGACTGCCACACGAATTTCTTTGCTCTGGTAAGATGATTTCAGAAGTATTCGTAGCATAAGAAAACGAAGTCAAATTATACCTAAACATAAGAAAGTGTGAGCCCGATTAGTGTGAGACGTATGTTTATATTCAGGGGAAATTTTCTGTTAAAATTTTCTGCACTGATGTGACTGTAATTTTAAGGAACGGAGTAGTTTCATATTCCGAGTGTCACGCATCGCCTATCCCCGGTACGAGAGTACGCAATTCGCACCTTTTTGGAGCAGTGCCCCAATTTGTCAACTGCGGTGTTAGACATGCATTGATTTGAATATTCGATTACATTTCATACTAATATGTTAATTTGACACACGGGCAATGTCATAACGAAGTACCGATTGTACAAAATGAAAGCATTTATATTTATTTACAAATTTAAGGGAAATTCCATGCTGGCCTGATTGAACATTAAAGGTCATCTGCTGAATACCCTTCTCACACCTGATAACGCAGTGACTGCTGGTGATGCACTGTAAATATCTTATTTTGAGAAATATGTGAATGAAACTTTCAGATGGGCAAATCGATGTGCGTGATACATAAAGTTACTGCCTGTATCGAAGACATATTTATAAATGCAAATCTTCTGATGTCATAAATAAGTACAGCGTAATTGAGCATAATTTCGGTAACCTTAATGAGTGAATTAGAACACGAGAAAACCAGATAAAATTGTTAATGTGGTTTCGATATCTGTCAGAAGCAGGTTATGATTTATGAGCTTTTTTCAAGGCCCTTTGCATTTGCATAGTTGTCTGTTTGCAGCATTCGTGATTGTTCTGTGTTATCCAATGATTTATTTTAAGGTGCACAAATGCCAAAAGTACGAAGTGTTTAAACTTTATGCCAAATAAATTGTGTACCAACAACAAACCTTGAATGTCTATTGGGAATTTTTCATTAATTTCCAATGCGAATGAAGGGTTAGCAGTATTACCACTACAGATTTTGAAAATAAGAGACCCGAGAGCTTTGTTTTTCCTTGAAACCATTTGTAAATATAAATATCAACGTAATAACTGCGATGATATCTTTAAAAGTTTCGACAGAGAGCGAGTACCCAGAAAGTTCTGCCATCTATCGAACGTTATAGAAAATAACAGTGGCGGCTAGCAGCTAATACAGTGTTGCAACATGACCTCGCCCTGTGTTAAGCATATAGTAAAAGCGAGAAAAGAGCTTGTAAAATGCTTGGTTTAACCTGTACTTGGGTGTTATTAATGCATGGTCAGCATTTTATGCAGATCTTGGCGGAAATTTTTTTATCCTTTATAATGATTGAATGGAGACGATTGAATTTGATTTGGCAACTATGTTAATTTCAATTGACAGTCGTAGCAGACGGAAAGTGGCGGGATATTTACTGTTACCAAAATTTTAGGTATTAGTGCTGCAGCTAGAAGGTTAAAATGATGTATTAATATGCACAAAAAATAACGAGAAGTTCGCTTGCTGGCTAAAGAAATGGAGGGAACGCTTTAATTGTTAGCAAAGATGTCAAATTAACATATATTTAATGGGAAAGTAATTTTTGATCACTAAAATAATAAATTATTAAGTAGATGTTCTACTGACAATCCGTGTGTTATATTGATATTTTATAAAAACATTTAATTGGAATTATTGTGGAAATTAAGTATTTACCATTACAGCAATAACTGCTTTTTTCAGCAATTATTACTATTTTCTTTGAGGCTTTGCTGCAGTTGTAATGTACCGGAAGATATTTGTCATGATAATTTGTATTGCAGATCATAAGAAATGTGTAAGCTGTAATATAATTTCTTCAAAAAACAAAATACTAGCAGTTATGAATTATATGATGATGGACATAGTTAACAGTCTCAAGCTAGAGGGAATTATATAGGGTTAGTGGAATTCTTGGTTGAATTTTTAAACTTACTTCTCCTTTTCTTTATATAACATTATAATTTTAATTTTTATGGTATTTTAAAAAAATTTCAAATTCTGCTCTATTATCAAGGAATGGTGTAAGGTCTTCTGTAAACTCATTGATAGTTTTTACAAGTACATAAAAATAGAACAAATGGATCAGTGCTGTATATAGCAAAAGAACATTTCTTACACATTTCCACATCTTACAATAGTTGCTGTTAGCTCTTTCAGAAAGTGTGTGTTTGTGTGCCTAACTACAGTCTTAATTCTGCACTGTTTGCCAGAGTAAAAACTCTTGGACATATCCCATGAAATGAAGCATTTTGCAGTTATAACTTATAAATTGATTGTATTTATGTTATCCAAAGAATAACAAACTTATTTTTTTATAGCTCTCTCACCCTTAAGTACTCAAAAAAATTGAAGTGATTTTTAGAGATGTGTCACTGATTTTTTTTTTTTAATTGTGTTATAGTAATTTTCTGTGTTAACTAAAAGCTTTTGAATTTAGTGGCATCTTGTTTTATTTTGCTGCATGAAGTAAGTCTGTTCAAATAGTTTTCATTAATTGTTGGTACAAAGCTAATTTTCAAAATAAGGCTTATAATGCATTTTGACACGTCAATTGCAAATAAACGCAATTTGGCAGGGAAAAGGCATAGAATTTACATTTAAAGACACACTGGAAGAATTTATACATGGAATGTGAGAATATTCAGCATGTTTTTATTAAGTTATGAATGCTTACTGCATTTTAATTGTAAAATTTATAGTGAATGTTGGCAGTTTTGTTTTAGATTTGGAGGTTAGGGTTGATTTGTTTAATGTGAATCACAAGCTATTGTTTTCCTAACATTAATTTGGATAAATAGCATTTTGACACTTCAGAAAGTAAACCAATAGTGTACTTTATTATAAGATTTTGTGGTGAGCTGTGAATTCCTTAGAAGTGAAACATATATACATTGAATCTTTGAAGGACAACCCTGCAAGGATAGGAGGTATGGTTTGGTCAGACTCCCCTGGCATATATCTCTTAAATTAAAATGTACGAGGAAGGCGGTAGGAGAGAGAAAACACTCATTAGTCCACCTCCCCTTCCAAACTTTTAGGGAAAACATCAATTAAAATGTAAAAAACGAAAAAAATATTTCTCCGGTATACATTTCTTTACTTTTGTGACGGAAACTGTGACATAATTTCGCTTATAACAACGTGGGTGATGTGCGAAAACCTTCAGGGTTTACGAACTAATAAATGCACGTTTAACTACATCTAGTGATTTCTATTGATTACATATTGTTAGAACAATTTTTAAAAGTTGCATAGGGATAATTCACCGGTTGCGTGTTTCTTGAAGTACTACCGAAAATCACGTCTAACGAAATGTTTTGTTTGTGTGATGGAAACTTATGACACGCTTTAATTATTTTTAATGGGATTTAAGTACAATGTATAATATAGGAATCTGAAATTCTATGGTAACTTTTGTAGAGAATTTTTAAACATTTTCGTTGAACATGAACTCATTAAATACTAATACCAGAATTAGCATTATGAATGCACTAATCGTTGTTCTGCAAAATGTAATATATCTAATGATGATGATGATGATGATGATGATGATATTTGGCGTTAAAAGCAAAGTGAAGCGTAAGATTGGTATGAATTTTTGTACATTTAAACTATTTTATAATAAGCAGAACTCTTTTACGACGCATCCGATAAACAACAGATATGTTTTGAGACTATTGCGAATGCAAAGCTAATGAGTGTTCAGTAGACCATGATACTGTTGAATGAAAGAACATACTGCGTGCTCCGTCGAATTGTTCAGCGTGAGATTTTAGATGTGATAAAACTGTCAATGTCCACTGCATCGTGAACACTTACAAGCAGTGTTTGTTTATCCGGTTGCATTATTCAAAAGTGTTTTTTTTTTTTTTTTTTTTTTTTTTTTTTTTTTTATTTTTGAAAGTAAGAAACTGATTATTGTTTTACTTCATTTTTAGAAACATAACCAGCATTCGAAGTTTGCGCTGTTCGTCGTTGCTGCTGTGGCGTGCTGCAAGACTAAGTAGTGTTGAGTCTGGTCAGCAACATAGTTTACTGGGTGCACCAAAGCGCGCGTGCGAGAAAGAAATTTGTGCAGCCCTGGTTAGCTTACCTGAGCGAACGTGTACGTACGTTTTGCAAGCAGTGTTGCCAGATGTAGTGGTGCGTGCCTCTGGCATTCCGCTGTCTTGTTAGCCTTCTCCCACGCACTGGGATCTTCACACAATGTTCTCGACCTCAGTGCATGTCGAGCAGCACGCGCTAGCCGAGGCACAAATGCGTAAATGTTGTAGTGAAGTTAGCACACGTGTTATTAATGGTTGGGTGTATTGGCGAGCATGGAATTTCTCAAGCATAGAAACTGCGCAGCTTGGGGCCGCGACCTACTATCAGATCCTAAAATTCTACAGAGCAAAATCAGACCTAAAATTAGCAAGCTGAGGCACAGATGTTGATGGATCAAACCTTGCACAAAGTTGTTGAGAATATCTCGGTGTTTTAATGAAACAATTGCGCGGCCTATAGTTGTGACATTGATACAGAAACTAGAGGGGGCACAACTTACGGAAACAAATGAATATAGACAGCGTAACATGTGACACTTGTTGCTTCATAGAGCTGGCGGGATAAACTAAGGACCCTACAATCAAATTAAATTTCTTAAATAGCAAGTTGTTGCTGTTGCTTATACAGATATACATTGAATGAATAATTTACTACAATAATTGAGACACCTCACTGACTTACTCATTTGTGATAGATCAGGAAAACTTGCATTCATTGGAAGGCTCAAAGTGGGAGTAGTTTCATCGTATCGCGTTCTGTAATATTTATTTGCAAGAAACTGGTCATTATGTGTATGTTTACATAATATATATATAATATAAAAGAAAAATCAAAATATAGAAACACTATTAACAATGTAACAAATTAACAGTAATTATAATAGTAGAAAAGGATAAAACACTAAGAAAAAGTTACACTTGAGATCGCTATATTTCGAACTCGTGTGACTGTTTCTTAGTGTTTTATCCTTTTCTACTAATTTATATATATATATATATACTCTAAAACTGGCATCTTATTTTCTTTTATTCATGTAATTATTATTGTACAAAGTAGTATCCCACCATATCTTCAGGGCATATGAGATGATTGCAGTATTATACTCGCAAATTATGAAATTAAACAAGAGTGATTTGCACTTCTTACGTCAGCAATTACGAATTCCATACCTGCAGATAGAATCTTTCAGCTCTTGAGGTAATTGATGTCTCCCCATAAGGACATTTCATTGACAACACATTCGTTTACCATTACTTAAGCTATACACACAAACGGAACTTTAAATGTACTAAATTCCTTTGGTTCTTTTTAGTTGCAGATAGGATTAATAAATTAGCGAACAAAGTCTTATATTTCTTATTTTGATGAATTTTAACTTTTACCTGGACATCAACAACGCGTTAAGAAGCACAATTTGCAATAGGTCGCAGGTGATTTCCCCAAAATTACACAACGTCCACATGTAATGTTCAAGAACAAAATGTTCTCCACGTAAAACTCGCCGTTTTCTTTTAATTAATTTACTATATAGTGAAAAGTGCATAACACATTTTTAAACTTAGAATTTTTTAAATCATCTGGTGAAAACTCTGCAAACATTGAGTAATTAAAATTTGACAGAGGAAAGTAAATATTTCCAAAAAAAGTTAAAGTTATTTTTATATACATGAAGAGTTTATAGCTTTCAGATGCTCAGTTTACACAATTAACCTCATGAGCAATTCCCCAAGTGTTTGACAAGGATGTCTACGCTTGCCAATAAGAATGACCACATTTGAAGCGTACAAATGTTGACAAACCAGTCCTCGCTTATCTCTCCATCATGCGCAAACTAAGACTGTCATGACGGATTTCTTTTTTCGTTTTGCATATTTCTTCTGAGTGGCGATAGGGTCTGTTTGATACCGCGTAATGTCACAAGCGACATTTTTGTAAATGTAAATAGAAGTCGCAACTTTGAACCCAGGTGAATGTAAATGATCGATGTCAGCGAAGGATTGCGGACTGCGCTGGCAGAGCGAAAGGAGAGGCCGACCGCTACAGAAATGTTGGTCAAGGTTGAGAGTCAAGGCTGCCATTCTTACAGCTAGAAATTGCCTCTCCGAGGGCGCTAATTGGTGCGTCAGAAGCTGTCCATATGAAGTAAGTCTGGCGACGTTGAGCTGCGTCGCAAATTGTTAGTACGAAGATTCACCATGTTGTTCTTAGGTAGGGTAAACTGAGGATGGAACTACAAGGACATACCTGTCGGGGCATTTTAAATTTGCTGCTCAGAACAGTTACATAAATCGCTTTACGTTTGGCACAACACGTGCATACGAGAGTCAATAATGAAAGAATATTATAGTTAACAGTTTATCAAAAATATTCAGAGTGTCGAACCCCATGAAAAAGTCTTTAAAGCAAAGATATATAGAGCCAAATTTGACGATTCATCTTCAGTGCATGAGTGGGTATTGTGATTCAAAAAGACAATAACAAAGATCATTTCTTCCAGAAACCTCCCGTGGACCGATTATTGTTTTGATTGTAACTGATATCCTGCCTTTACACGTATTACGATACAAATTATATGTTTATTTTGCGTCATTTTTCTAGCATTTTTAAAAACCATTGAGCGTGTTTTTAAGGCTGGGAATGGGATACAGCAAAATCAGCTCTCATATGAAATGATTCATTGAGTATTTTTTTAAATTACTGTCGATCATTTGAGCATATGCACATCATGACAGCCACTATTTCTCCAGTTATATGAGGATCAAAGCAAATGTATCTTTCACCAAACCTAACTTTGAACGTCTTAACTACTTCTGAATACACCTGTTGATTTGTGTGCGCGAATAGAATGGTAGTGCCTAGGATTCAGTTATGTCACAAACATCAAGTGAACGTTGATCTAGGATTTAATGTTTGCAATATCAGTTAATAGATTGGCACGTTGTTTTGGTTTATTTGCGGACGCTCTTTAACATCTCAGATCATCAGCGTCCCATTCAATTCAGGGCGTGAAACGGCCGACAGTTTTTTCTTAGAGGCTTCTTTTTTCAGGCTTGAGGTTCTTTATCGTGCAGTAAATATACGATACAGGACCCACGGCTTTACTTCCCTTCGGAAGGAAGCCATACTTAGGATTTTTACGCCCGAAAAAATCTGTCGATCCTGGCCAGGATCCAACCCGCGTTCTTGGGTTTAGGAAGCAAGTGTGGTTACCACTACACCACCAGGACCGACTGATTGGCATGTTGAAAACAAGGGATGGTACATTGGAAACTCTCGAATTTCGCGAATCTTAAAAGGGACTCAAATTATTAAATTGACTTGCTGTGCTAGGACATTGATTACCGTTTGTCATCTGTCGTTCGTTGTGCTTTTACCGTGCGATCAGTTTTGATTTCCCCCGGAGTGTTTTGCCTGTTGGCAAGCGCGGCGCTTGTTACCGGCCAACCGGACATCCGTGATTAGCGGGAGGGTAAAACAATAAAACAACCCAACCATGCAACAGTACACAAAAATAGGCTCATTATGTACCAAATTATCAATCAATCCTTGCGTACTTACTTACCAATTATATTATCTTTCAGTTCTTCTATGGTGTGCGGGTTCACCTTGTACACGGCATTTTTATAAATTTGCTCCAGAGATAATAATTTCAGGCTGTTAAAGCAGGGGACCACAAATCCCAACTAAGACACTACCTTGGAAAAACTATCTTGAATTGTTCTCATAGAATTAGTCATAGTGTTTTTTTTAATGTATTTAACGCCCTTTTTACTCCTGAGTCACCACAGGCGGTGGGCAATGATGATACATGAGATGAAATGATATATTGGGAAAGTATTTTTTTTTTTCAAGGAAGGAAACGTTCCAGGCCTAAGTTTAGGGTACCTCCTCGGCATTTGGAATTTATGAGGACTGAGGAAAAACGGAAAAAACCTGTCAGGGAGGATGGTCCTGGTGGGATTCGAACCCCAGACCTCCCGCTCACCAGTCTGCGCCTTAATGACCTCAACCACCCGTGGCGGTCATTCGCAGCGTGAGCATTGGCAGAGTCCTTTTGAAAAAATGATCACGCTGCATATCTGTTAATTCCCTAAAGGGGGGGGGTATTAATATATTCACATATGTAACAGAATTAACGGTATGCTCAACAAAATTTGGTTTTATGATTCTTTCACCATTGAGTTAAAACACGTGAATCATACACGCTGTGCAGTTGTAAACACGAGAGGCATAATGCACTTTATGTATACTGTGAATTCACAAATGAGCAACACTGCACACCCTCAGGAACAGCTGCGCTACGACTGCGACAGTCGGCAATGTCAACAATTAAGCAAGCACGTTGGCTACTCTCTCAGTGGCGAGGCAAATGAATAGGGTCTCGCTGATAGAAAAACACCCCACCACGCGGGGGAAAACATCAGTGATAGCACTGTACATCCGCCTTGCATTTGTGAACTAAAGAAGATAAATGTCAATGGGGGGGGGGGGGGACGACAACTTCCCTCATTCTTCCTTTTAAATTTAGAGGAGCAGATTCGCCACGTTCAGTGGGCTTTGTTAAAGATATTCTGAACTCTAATTCACAATTATCCACCTCAGTCAAATCGAAAATTAGCAGATGTGATGCATTGTGACTGGTCAAACAACTGGCGACCTTTGCATTCCAGGGCAAGGTTAAAAAATGTGGTGTATTGATATCGCATGCTGCAAGTGAAAACAAAAATCAGCGGGTAGCCATTTGTGCATCTACTTATTCGTCATCTGTTATATCGTGAACAACATCGACCATTCCTATCCAAGATATGCATTGGGAGAGAGTCGTAGATAATGGTAGGGAATATATTACGGATTAATTCCTATGTTCTATTCATCTCTCCCCCCCCAAAAAAAAAAAACAATGAACTTATACATCAACTTGCTAACTGTAAATAATTCTAGAGGTTTTTTACAAACTCTGTTGAGGCTTTAAACGCATGATTCAATATGTCGCTGCGAACGGGGCAGCAAAAAAGTGACTGTTTAATACGTTCTAGTGCACTTAAAATTTATGTACCACCTATGTTACTCAAGGAAATGTTTCAACTACTATTTTCATTTTCTACATATTGCCCTTTGAGAAAGATGACTGAGAAATTTTTAGAGGAAATTTCCAGATGTCCAGTGTAGCCAAGTTTTCTGTGATCAAGGCTTTTAATCTTGAACACTTCCAGAATTTTGTTAACTAATTAATGAATCGCATTATGACTTGGAACTCAGTCGCCCGAGATTTTCTCTTGAGATTATCTCCTGACAGCAGGGACGGGTCTGGTACGGGCTTCGATTCATAAATAATTACCCGTGAAGTAGAAT
This sequence comes from Metallyticus violacea, assembly GCA_030762175.1. Classification (NCBI taxonomy): domain Eukaryota; kingdom Metazoa; phylum Arthropoda; class Insecta; order Mantodea; family Metallyticidae; genus Metallyticus; species Metallyticus violacea. Next base: position 2,912,392 of record CM060832.1, read on the forward strand.
AATTAGATCGATATTTATTATTTAGTGTTCTTAGCAGACTTTATTCATGGGTTAGGCAGTGTTGTTTCTTTCACTGAGTAGACTGAGTAGCGTAATACTTAAGGCCAACGTAGTAGCTCGGTAAATCCCGTGCGCTCTGGCTCATGCAGCCCGACTGGCCGCCGCGTCGCTCATCAGATAATTGGATAACCTGAATTTAGAATTCAAGCTATAAAAAAGTAGCCTCTTGTTACAAAAATTCTTTCCCTGATGTTTTAGGGGCAAAAAATAGTATTTTATATTTCACATGGAGCGGGATACACTTGATGCAGAAATAGAACATGAGTTATGAGGGAAAGTCAATAAGTAAGTTACGAATTGATGTGAGATACCGCATGTTTGAATGAGGCACCTGGGGCTATTGCCACTAGATAGCATTAGTTCCAGTGGCAAGTGATTTTTTTACACGAGACAGTCGATGTTTACAATAGTAAAAGAGCAGTTGCAAGAATGCGGCCCCTCTGCATGAGTGTGCAACCCTCGAGCAGCGCTCCGTCGTTCCACTTTTGAGGGCAAAAGATTCGGAATAAAAGAATATTCGCAAAGAACGTCATCTCAAGCTGTTTACAATTGGATGCGTAATTTCTCTAAATGAAGGACACGTGTCGAAGAGGAATACAGAAACCAATTTGCATTGAGTTGAAGACTTAATCTGAGCAGACAGAAGGATACTTATAGACACAGTAACCGCTGTTATTGGTTAACATGGCATGACCTATCTCATAATGCATGATAGGTTAGGTTTTCACAAAAGACTGTGCACAACGGGTACCAGGCATGCTGACCACACAACACAAAGTGCAAAAAATGGATCTGGCATTGCATTACAGATTTTCAATTGCTACAATGATGGACACTATATGCTAGCCCAAATCGTCACAGGTGATGGAGATTCACCATTACCAGCCCGAGACAAAGCAGCGGAAACATTCAGCGACGTCTGCGGGGGGAGGGGGGGATAGTGATATCATCTGGCGGTAAAGTTGACGCTCACAGTCTTCTGGGATCACGGAGACATGCTGTTCGCTGCATTCCAGCCTCAATCACAAACCGTAAATGCCGACTCTAACTGTAACACACTCTCAGGAAATTCAACGGAAGTGACCAGAACTAATCATTAAAGACGTGTTACTCTTGAATGACAACGCGCGTTCTCATACTGCTGTCAAGAGAAATGAGACTCTGCGAATTTTAAAGTGGGAAGTTCTGGAGCATCCTACATATGGCAGCAACCTTGCTCCAAGCGACTTTTATTTTTCGGTCTTCTGTAACTTCTTTCGGGTGAACATTTTTCCAACGATGAAGCTGTAGAAAGGGAGGTCACCGCTGGTTCCGGCAGCAATCGGAAGAATTTTGTGCTGCTGGATTTTAGGGGCTTGTGAAACGATGGGAGAAGTGCCTTAATGTTGAGATATAAATGTTTAATATCCATTTGTAACTAAATGCCTATCCTCGTATGCTGATTTACACACACACACACACACACACACACACACACACACAGAGAGAGAGAACTGCCACGTTCACCAGACAAAAAAACTAGTCACCCCTAGAGAAATCATTACAAGCATTATTTAATATCGTGTAACTCCACCTCTGGATTTGAAAACCCCCAGGATTCGGTTAGCAAGTGAGCGCATCCAGATTAAGCCACTCCGAGGATTCGATCGCGCAATTCCACCAAATTGCGGAGTTGCTGATGTAGGCGTTATACCCGCTGTTCCAACATGTCCCACAGATTTTCTTGGGGCTCAAGTCAGGTGATTTTGCAGGCCAATCGAGATATAATCTGGTGGGGGAGTGTTCATCAAACCAGTCACACATTCTTCTAGACCGATGAACTGTGCCGTTTCATCTTTGAAAAATGGGGTATCGGTAGCATACTCACCATGCAGATGTTGACAGAAAGGCAACACCGGATCATTCAGAATGTTTAAATAAACATGCGGTTCATGCTAGTGGTCACCGAAAACATCACAGACCCACCTGCGACTTTGAACATGTCCTTGCACATTCAGAGTGAAATGCTTCTGTTGGCATTCGGTGCACTGGACGACGTGCGTCATTTGAATAAATGCAAAAACTTTATTCGTCAGACCACATTACGTTCCGTCTGTCAGCTACTGTCCTTGTTCGATGATTTCTAGCTTTATGTGCCTGTGTGAGCATTGACCTCTTGCTAGGCATCCGACTCCAAATGTTCATTGCATGCAGTTTCCATCGCTAACAGGTGGGGATGGACCTTCATTCACTGATTGCAGCAATTCCTGTCTGGTTTGATTCATAAGCCGTGAAACGCGTCTCCGGTCCCTCTGTCAGGATCTTTTTCCGACCAAAATTCTGACGTCGTGTTTCGTGGCTACGTGTATTACAGCACTGCTTGTAGACACGTTGAACAGTCCGCTGCGAAACACCAACAAATCAAGCAACTGCACACACCGTACGGTCAAACAATATTGCCACTCTTGTCACATCCTTATATTTACCCTTTTACGTACAATGTCGGCTTGAAACATAAATGTCTACTACTGCCTTATGCTCGCGTAGAGGCAGTGCGCGCGCAGGTGAGCACGTGACCCAATCGCTGCGCCAGCTGTAAAGGCTTAACGATTAATCTGTGCGTGCGCACTAGGGGACTAATTTTTTGTCCAGTACATGTAAATATTTTTACTTAAATTTGGACATTTTCAAATATCCCAAGCAAAATGGGAGAAATATGAGCGTAAATGAAAACACGTAGGTGCGTTACAACTGTTAAAATGTTCAATTCATTAAAAAGAGAAACAATACAACCGTAATAAAAATGCTATAGGTAATCAATAGTATACTTTTATTTCAGTACAGGTGCGAAATCGAATCGCAAACATACTCATAATTCTTTCACTATAGTTGGAAGATCAATATTACTCTCATCTTCTTATTCTTTAATGTTAGCAAATACGGAGAACCCCATTCGCACTAGTGATTGTTGAAAACTGTAGAACTCAAGCTGTGCGGTTTTCCCAAATTTCAGCTTTAAAGTTCTATTAGTCAAGTTGGTTGTTTTACCGCCATGGGTGGCCGAGGTCGTTACGGCGCGGACTCATGAGTGGGAGGTCTGAAGTTTGATTCCCACCAGGACCGTCCTCCCTGACAGGTTTTCCTCAGGCCTCAATAAGTGGAAATACCGGGGAGATACCTGGAACGCTTCCTTCCTTTAAAAATAAAATCCTTTCCAGTTTATCATTTCATCTCATGCATCACCAGTGCCCACCGCCTGGGTGCCTCAGAAGTTAAAACCGGCGTTAAACACTGTCTTCGCAGTAACAGCAAGAGATTGGTAGTCTTGGGGGAGAGTAGTGCAAAAGCAACAGACTACGGTGATCTTTCTATCAGTATCAGCGGTGTGAGAAAGCATTTCAAAGTCATCGTTAAGTTTTTCCCCGTAAGTATTCAGTTTGTTACTGAGTGTGATGAACTGTATTTTTTCCTCAACTTTATGTCAGAACTATGAGCCAGGTATTCAATTTGAACACCACGTTCCTATTATGATTTTAATAATTCGTTTCTCAGTTCATCGCGAGAGTACCTTGCCTTTAGCAACCAGCAATAATCCAGTGTTTCATGCTTCCCGGCGCTGCTTTGCAAAGTGTTCTTTTCTTCTGGTCTAGAGGCTCCGAATTACCATATCTCTCTAATTTTAAAACAGAGCTTATAAAGTGCAATTTTTATCAGATTCTTTGTAGAGTTGGATGTTGAAATATTTGCAGGTACATAATTATATACGTTTTGACAATAACTTAACACAGGGCTTTTTTTAAATATATCCTTTCATTAAAAATATACTTTTTTTATCTGTAATTAATTTTACCACATTTTTTTGTCATTTTCGTATTTAAATTTGATAAAATTTCATTTATCGAATAATTCCGCTTTGAATCAAATCTTTGTGTTTGTAAAACATATCCTTAAATTTTTAAACAGATTGGTGTATTAGATTATAAGAAAACATGCAAATTTTTACGACAAAAATAACATTTTCGGGAATCATGGTATATTGTTTAGAATTCTTTCAGTGCATTTCAGACTAATCATCCTTCTACAAACTAGAGATATATAAGTGTTTATAAATATTATGCATGTATATATTTAGAAGTTTGCCATATCATTTAGTTCCATACATTTATCAAAAACACCTCTTGAGCATGAAGTTTATAAAGATGGACATTTTTCAGTCGTTGGGCAGTTCCCAATCAAGGCACGTTAATGCAGAATATGCTTTTTTTTATTTTAATATATAATTAATATATCAGGGTCATTTGGAAAGTTCTCGGAATGACCCACAGATTGCAGCAGCAGTTGGGGGCAGTGTCATCGTTCATAGAAACATCTGTGCAATAACACAGAATTGGTGAAGAATCGTAATAGCTATAGTTTGTTGCAGTTCAGATGTGTGTATTCGAGAAAAATGACAGATTCCGAACATCATGCAACTATTAAGAAGGGTATGGATGCAACAGATATGACAGACACTCTCGGGGACTCTGCAACAGTATCCAATGGACAAGCATTTTACCATGAAAACTTGGAAGATGAGCCGCGCAGCGGACGACCAAAGTCTGTCACATCAGAAAATATCGACAAGGGGCACGAGTGGTTCTGAAGGATCGCGATTGAAGTGTCGTACACTGCAGAAGCTCTGGGCGTTTCAGAGGAACCCGTATTTCGTATTTTGTGACTGCTGACTGAGAATCAATCTCTCAGCAAAGTTTGGTCTGTTAGAGAGATCCCACAGACTTTTGCGCCCAATGATGAAACAAGCAGAGGCCTAAACAATGGAAGCAAGACGATTCTCCACTGTGATTATATCTTCTCATTGTAGTGCAATTGAGGCAGAATATGCCGCCACATCCACTGGCTCTTAGTTGTTCCATAAACTGAGAACATTCCTTGATAGAAAGAAATGTTGCCTGTAATTTTTTCAAGCACAGTTCTTCCCTCAAAATGTGAGATATGTGTTTCCCCGAAATGCCCAGAGCTTCTGCAATTTCGGACACTTTAATAAGCCATCCTCTAGAACCGGGTCGTTCA